>BSBN01000058.1:1385138-2770277 GCA_027924645.1 Cunninghamia lanceolata | reverse complement strand
TCCTCGATAATCATTATGTTGATCATGTCTTTAGACAAGGCTTCACATTACTAAAGATAAACCCACAAACAACAGACAAATAAAATAATTATGCTCCCATCATAGCTCCTCTACTTTTTGACATCCTTGAGTAGCGTAGGAAACATAATAACAAAAATCAAGATCTAAGACTTAAACAACCATTAAAATTTCTTACCATAGATATATTTTTCTTGCAATAACTGATAGAGTCATGTTTGATAATATTAGGTAGGTTGGTGTTGTCAGGTTTAGTTTGATGTCTCTTTGTCAAGATGATGTTTAAAGCTTAGTTTTTGTGCTTCTTGTCATCTAGTGATAAAACCATGATCCAATATGTTATCCTCTAAGTTGTACAATTCAAAAATCCAATTCACTAACTAGGTTGAGGATTTTCCCCAGTCAAGTAAAGCATTGATTTTATTATGGATGAACTGACAGTAGACATGAAGAAACAGGCCCTAAGGGACTGACCTAGTGCCTCGAGGGCTCATTAATAAATGGCCTTGCCTACATGACGACGTAGAGGCAACATAGTTCTCTTTAGGTGGACTATGTGGACCTAAGACCTAGGGGTTGGGAAGCCTCGAGGGCTCATCGATGATGGCCTTGCCTACATGATAATGTAGAGGCAACATAGTTTGACCTTGAAGCATGACACTTGTAAATGGATGAATGGAAGATATGCAAAGGTTTATGATAGGATTATGGATACAAATGGAAGGGAAAGCCTCGAGGGCCCATCAATGATGGCCTTGCCTACGTGATAGCTCAAAGGTGACGTAGTTTGGGATGCTGGTGATACTGACAATGGACTTGTGATAGAATAATAGGATGGATGACAAGATTGGATGACCTTATTGGATAAGGTGATAAGGGTGACAAAGCACCAAGCTATGATAGGCTTACCATTAGGTGGTTGCGAACAGATGCAGTTAGTTGATGGATATAGTAGGAAAGATGGATGTGGGTTGGGTTTTTCTAAAAGATGGAGCAAGCGGTTAATTGCAAATAGCACCTGTTTCCAAGTTTTCACCACTTGCTTTTTATTGCACCATTTTTTTTACATCCCTTGCATTGGGGTTATTTAGGTGTAGAACCTTTTAAGGTTCATACTTTTGATGGGGTCATTAAATAGTTCACCTTCTGATGTTGATAGTTGATAAGCTCCTGATCCATAGGCAGCAACTATGACATAGGAACCCAACTAATTGGGTTCAAATTTCCCCTTTTTCTCTCTATCTTGCTGATTTCTTGGATTTTCTCTTAGAACCAAGTCACCCACCTAGAAGACTTGTGGTTTGACCTTGTGATTATAACTTCTTGATAATCTCTGTTGGTATGCCTTAAGATGGTTAAAGGCATGTTGTCTTCATTCTTCTAGCAGCTCTAGCTCCTAGAGCCTGGATACTCTGTATTCCTCATCATTTATGAGACCCTTTAATGACACCCTCAGGGAAGGTAATTCCACTTCTATAGGAAAGATGGCTTCAAAGCCATAGACGAGGGCGTATGGTGTCGCATCTATGGGAGTGCGTATACTAGTTCTGTAGGCCCACAGAGCAGGGTTTAATTGCATATGCCAGTCATGGCCAACATGATTGATAGTCTTTATGAGTATCTTTAGGATAGTTTTGTTTGATGCTATAGCTTGGTCATTACCTTGTGGCTAGTATGGAGTGGAGAAGTGATTTTGAATGTGGAATTTGTCAAAGAGTTCTTTCACATCCTGATTCTTGAAAGGTCATCCATTATCTGTGACAATGGATAATTGAATACCATATCTTCATATGATGTAGTTGAGGATGAAAGAGGATAGTTGTTTCCCTGTGATGTTGGTTAATGGAATGGCCTCAATCCACTTCGTAAATATTCTGTGCCTATGATAATGAATTTGTGGTCGTTGGAGGATGAAGGGTGAATTTTGCCTACTAGATCAAGTCCCCATTGGCAGAAGGGCCAAGATGTCATTCAGGGTTGGAACTCTTGAGTGGGTGCATGTATTAGATTACCATGAATTTGTCATTTCTTGCACCTTTTGACAAAATGATAGGAGTCAGATTCCATGCTCGACCAATAGTACCTAGGATGTATGAGCTTCTTCGCCAAGGTAGGACCACTAGAGTGTGTCCCTCATATTCCTTCATGTACTTCACTCAAAGTGGTCTGATATTCCTCACTATCCAAACACCTAAGGAGAGTACCATCGAAACCTCATTGATACAGGGTGTCTGCGATGATGGTATATCAAGATGCTTGGTGTATGAATTTTCATTCCTGGTTGCTAGATAAGTCAGGTGGTAGGATATTCTCTTTTAAATAGGTGTAAACCTTTCTGTATAAGGGAGAATCTAACCCTACGATGTGGTAAATGGTGCTAATTTCTGGGATCTCATAAGCAGGATGTGAGACTGGTTCCACTAAGAACTCATAACGCGAATGATTTTTAGGTATGTCCAAAAGAGATGCAATAGTAGCCTTTGCATCTACTGATTTGTTTTCTAATCTTGGTATCTGCTCAAAGGATATCACAACAAAATATTCCTTGAAGTCATCCACCATATGCTTGTATGGTATCAACTTCTCATCCTTAGTTTGATAATCATCATTTACTTGAATAATGATGAGTTTTGAGTCCCCGTACATATGAAATTCCCTGACCTTCCAATCTACTACCATATTAATGACAATGACTAGAGCTTCATACTCGGCCACATTGTTGGTGCATGGAAATAGAAGTCTGTATGACTTAGGGATTGTATCTCCATGTGGCGTTACCAACAAGATTCCTAATCCAAATCCATGTTGAGTATATGACCCATCAAAGTAGAGTTTCCAGGTTGTGGTAGTGATGTTGAAGATAGACTCATCTAGAAATTCAAAGCTTAATGGGTTGTCATCTATCAAAGGTGCATCCGCCAACTAATTTGCAATGACCTGCCCCTTTATTCCTCTTCTATCTACATAATCAATATCAAATTCACTTAGTATCATGACCCATTTAGATATTCTACATGTTAGGGTAGCTTTGTTGAGTAGGTATTTTAATGGATCAATCTTTGCCACTATCTTGATAGAGTGTGAGAGCATGTAGTGTCTCCACTTTTGTAAAGCAAAGACAACTACAAGGCATGCTCTTTCAATTGATGTATAAACCTACTAGTGTCCTATTAATGTAGTAGATTGCTTGCTCCTTCCTTCGTGGTTTTGTTGTGCTAATAAAGCTCCAAGAGTTGTTGGTGTGGCTGAGATGTAGAGTAGTAGTGGTTTACCCTGAATTGGCAGCATTAAGACTGGTGGGTCCATTAAATACTCCTTTAGATGCTGAAAATCTTGCTCACACATGTCATCCCATTTGAATGGAATGTTTTTGTGTAAGAGATGTGTGAATGGATGGCACTTATCTACCAATTGAGAGATAAACCTTCTAATGGACTGCAACTTTCCTTTTAGAGACTGCAACTGACTCAAATTCTTGGGTGGCAGCATTTCCATGATTGGTTTTACCTTGGTCAAGTCCACCTCTATTCTATTAGCTGATACGATATATCCAAGGAGTTTGCTGGATGTTACTCTGAAAACACACTTTTTTGGATTTAACCGTACATTAAATTGCTCTAGTCTCGTGAAGATCTTGCCCAAGACTTGAAGATGCCCTTCTCTGGTCAGTGACTTACCTAGGATATCATCAACGTAATCTTCCATGATGGTGTGCATCATGTCATGAAAGATCGTAGCCATTGCCCACTGATATGTTGCCCCGAGATTCTTTAGTCCAAATGGCATGATGCACCAACAATAGGTACCCCACAAACATGTGAATGTTGTTTTGTGCTGATCCTCTGGTGCTATTTTGATTTGGTTATAGCCAAAGAACCCATCCTCTAATGATAACATGGTGTGCCATGTTGTTAGATCAACAATGATATCTATGTTTGGCAGAGGAAAGTCATCTTTTGGACAAACTGAGAGGAACCTCCTGCAACAATATAATGAAAAATGCACAAAATAATAGAAATAGCATAACATAGAAGGAATTTATTGATCATAGGCCACTTCAAGGGGGCAACCTCCTTTGAGCAAGCTCAATACAATAAACTCGTGGATGCCTTCATTAGCCTCAACACGTACTTATATACTAAGTCTAATCTAAACAACTATTACTTCCCATGAATGTGGGATAATACAATATACTTACGGGATGACTTACAAAGCATATGCATCCAAATGTAATATACTAACAAAGTAAAGAGAAGGGTTAAACATGAGTTCCTAACACAAGATTTGTTTAGATCTCTGAAGTCATTACACACTCTAATCTGCTTATCTGGCTTGGAAATAGGTAAAATGTTAGAAACCCATTCTAGATAATCAATGGCTCTAATGAACCCCACATATGGTAGTTTCTTTAGTTCCTCTTTGACCATTAATGCTATATGTGGATGCATTTTTCTCAGTTTCTGTTTAATTGGCTTAGCTCCTAGAGATAGTGATAGATGATGCATGATAAGATTAGGATCTAGCCCAGGCATGTCTACATAGGACCAAGAAGAGTTTATCTACTTTCTTTTGAAGAATTCCACTAATTCTGTTCTCTCTTGTTCAGATAATGACTCGGCTAGGTGTATGATCCTTGGGTTCTCTTCTGTGCCAATGTTTACTGGTTGAGCTAGTTCAATCAGTACCAAAGATCTCTCCTAATGTGTATGATAGGGAAGAGTGTCAATCCCTTCATCTGTTGGTACTGCATAGAGGTTTTCACCGTTAGATATGTCTTTTCTTTTTACTTTTTTGTGATATAACACTACCGTGGAGCGGTTTTCACCGTTAGATCTGCTTTTTATTTTTATATTTTTGTGACTAAAAGGATTGGCACTCTCTCCAAAGTGTACCACATAGTTAAGTTCAATGGTGAAGCCATCCTTGTGGTCCCTTGTGGATAAATGGTCCCTAAGCTGTAGATAATCAATGATAGCATCATCATTTTGGAATGTATCTAGGTTAGGGGTGTTTGGTAGATCCCAGTCTATTAATTTAGGATGCACTAGGGGTAATAGATCATCTGGTTGATCTGATTCAAGGGTGATGATCATTAGAATGGAGGAGTCATTTGAATAGATAGAGGTATTGATAAGGTCTATTATGGTACTCTCCTCAAGTGTCAAGTGTGACATCATAATCTCCTCGTGAAGTTCACTATCATCATATTGCGGATCAAACTCTAGCAATCTAGCCCTAGAACTTTGTCCCTCATGCGTCATATGAGCAGACATATATTGTTGAACCACGTCAACCTCTTTATCTACACAGGACATTTCTGAGAGGTTGTCCCATTCATACTCATTAGAATCTATTTCACTAGCTTCTTGTAGGCGATGAATTTGTTCCACTAGGTTAGTGGTAGTTGTTTCTTTGTCTTTTGCTTGGAGTTTCTCCTTACCTTTGATCTTCTCTTTACCCTTGTATCCCAACCCAATAGTGTCTTAGGTTGTGGAGGTAGAGGGTTGAATTGGTTCTATGAGACCATCTTTCCTTAATCCTATGGGACCATGTCCTTCATATCCCATCCTTTGTAAAATAGAAAACCCTTAACCATATTGTGTAGTGGGTAGCTTAGGTTGATGGTCATTTGGTGTAGTTTTACTATCTTCATCTTTGTAAATCCACTGTAAGACATCTTTTTCATCACTCTCATCCGATAGGTTTCCCCATATAATGAAAGTACCATTAGGAGTCGCCAATGACTTGGCCTTGTTCATGGACAGCTTTCCATAGGATTTTGGTGATATAGGCAACTATGCTAGACAAAAGGATTGCCCAATGATATACTCTCCAACACCCTTGTCTTTGACTTTGACTTTAAGCTCTGATGTTTTGGAGCTAGAAGCTAGAGAACTTGGATCCACATGGTTTGAAGAAGAGGCAAATGCTCGATTAATGGGGATTACAACTTCTAGTTTTGATTAGATGGTGTTGTAATATTGGAATGGATCAGGGTCACCTTGTATGGTAATTTCTTGGCCATTGTGTGGGAACTTGATACATTGATCGTATGTTGATAGAACAGCCTTCATCGCATGAATGTTATACACTAGCTCCATGTCTAGAACTTGGTAGACAACATCTCTCTCTACTGGCCCAACCCGTATTGGCAAGACCACAGTTCCTTTGGAAGTTCTCTCTTCTTCGTCATATGCCTTGATATTTATTTTCTTTTTAGGATCGATAGTATTTTTTTAAAACACCAATGCAAGGATTAACTTTAACATGCATATGTTTAAACCACCCCCTCCATCTATTAGGACCCTTTTTATTTGGTGTTTGTGGATTTGGGCCTCAGTGTGGAGGGATGCATTATATGGTTGAGTGGTAGACATGTCATCTTTCTTTGTGAAAGATAAGAAATGTGGTGTGGTTAGATGACCCACATAGCTTGTAAGTGCTCTTGGGAAAGGTTGGTAGGAACGGTTGTTTCCAAGAGTGCCTTCTCTAAGATGGCTTTGTGAGATGGGAATAGATACAATAACTCCAAAATGGATATGTGTGTAGGTGTTTTATGGAGTTGGTCAAGGATGTTGTATTGGTTTGATGTGGAGGATGACTTGGATGGAGCCCATTGGAGAGTAATGTTTCCATGATGAGTGGTCACATTACAATTGGGTTTATTGTTGATAGTGATTACATTGACGTGTGAATCACTTTGTGAGATATTATTAATAGTGTATTAGTAAGAAACATTATTATAGTTTACTTTGTCTGCACCATTGTTGTTTTGGTTGGATGGTCCTCCTTTTTCATAGTGAGGAATAGGATTATTGAATGCTATATGCTCGTCATTAGAGGTATGTCCTTCAATTTATATTCATTTTTTATCAAGTAAGTCTTGAATGGCATGTTTGAGTTTTTGACAGTCATTAGTTTTATGCCCTTTTCTCTGTGATATTTGTAAAAGTCAGAATCACTCCACTAAGAGGGTTTAAATTTTGGTTCATATTCTCACACTGGTGGAAGTGTTATGAGGTTGCCCCCAATTAACTTCCTAAGAGTGGATTCGAGTGACTCCCCAAGTTGTGTGAACTTTCTTCTAGGAGGAAAGTTGGTTGGTTTTTGCTCATTGCCTTGAGGCTTTGTGGATGGTGTGTTGTTTTGTGGGTTCGATAGATTGAAGATCGGTTATTTTTGTACCTCACTTTTAACATCCGTGACACTATCATTCACAATGGGTTTGTTCTTAGTCCAGAATTGTGACTTGTTCATATTGTTGCTTGAACTAGGAGTGCCTTTGTATAGCTTAATTTGCCCCTTTGCTATCAAGGCTTTCTCAATGAGTAGCCCCATTTCAATGACCTTACTAAAAGTAGTTGGACATTGTATTTAGATTTGATAACTTAGTTTTGTGGATAGATTGTGAACAAACATTTCTATCATTTGCTTCTCCAGTATGTGGTAGGGACACTTTCTTGCAACTTGCCTCCATCTTTGTAGGAAAGAGGCGAAGGATTCTCCCCCATTTTCCTTGTTATTACAAAGATCCAACATGGAGATTTCATGTTCGATATTGTATGAGAAATGTGTGACAAATTTATCTACTAGTTCATCAAAAGTGTGGATTCCAGGAGGTAGGCGTGAGAACCACTCCATAGCGTGTCCTTCTAAGCTCCTTAGGAATAGTCACATAAGATATCTTTCGTTGTGTGTGACTTCTAGGCATGCGGCACTAAATTCCCTTACATGATCTCTTGGATCACCTTTTCCTCTATACTTGTCAAATTTTGGAACCTTAAACCTTGAGGGAAAAGGTATCATGAGCAAAGATTTATCAAAGGGATAAGGTGAGATATCCTAAAGGGAGTAGTGTTTTGTGGTTGTCCCACTTTGGATGTCCACCAACTATTATTGCAAGGCTTGGATTTGTGTTGTTAATGTGTCTAAGGGATTGGGTGTATCCTTAGCTTTTTTCAATTTAGAAACATCTTTGTCAGTTTTGGAGGCATCATTGTCATTTTTGGAGCCATCTTTGTCATTTTTGGAGCCATCTTTCGAAGACTCAACTTCATTTGAGGAGTTGTTCTCTCTTAGATTTGAGACATCAAAATCTGAGGGCAACTTAGCTCCTTGTTGAGCTAGCATAAGAAAATATTTATGAGGATCCATGGTAATGACTCTATCCATTATCTTTTGAAATTTTGGATCTTGGAGGTGTTTAAGGATTTCCTCTTGGTTAATTTCCTCTTCATCAGAATTGTACCCACTATTGTGAAAAGGATCCATTTTTTGCTTTTGTTTCACTTGGGGCCTAGTTTGAACCATGCAAGTTTAAGATGTGGGTGAAATTGTATTGTGAGACTTGGTGGACTTGGTTTTCTATTTTGATATGATATGATATGAGGTGAACTTGATTGGATATGTTTAGACTAGACTTTGCTAAGGTTTTATATTGATTCTACGTTGTCCAAACAAGGTGTTCTTGAGCTATAGTGGAAATAGCAATTGAAGTGTCGATATAGAAGGTAGTCAAAATAGGGATAGATGATTTCCTCTATTGATGTAGACTATTCTTTTATCAAGATACACAAGTATAGTTTTGATGTGAAGGATGATTGGAATCCTGTTATGAAACTAACTATATATTGTTTGAATTTGGTAGAGTATTAATTATGCCTTGATGCAAGCTTTGGTTTTTGGTTTGATGTGTTTGGATAGTAAGATAATGGTATGCAAAGGTGATGTTGTGAAAATGGTATGAGGATGTGACTACAAGGTTGAAGTTATTTTCCAAGTGTATACTAGAGAAAAAAGGGTATCTAGAAATGGTTTCACTTTTGTCTCAAATTGTACAGAATAGCTCTCTGTTGTGGATGCATAGCATCAAATACATAGGAAGAAATGGTAAATGCGTAGCTCTACCTGATGGATGTGCAGCTCTGTATGCGCAGGACTGTGTTGTAAATGCACAGTTCTGTGTTGCAAATGTGCAGTTCTGTGTATGTACAACAATATGGTGTATATGCACAATAATATTGTATGAATGTGCAGCAACAGTGAATCTACAATAGGATTTGATATATGCACAACAAGATTCAGTGTATGCGTAGGACTGCATAAATTTTGCTTTTTGTCTCAATTTGTTAGTTTGGTTTGTCTTGTACATTTTTCTAAGTCATTCTAAAGTTTGTGGTATTGATCTTGACTCAAGTTATTGCCAGAAAACACAGTAAACAAGAGGTTTCCATGGTTATTTGACACAATTTTTGATAAATGTAAAACAAACAAGTACAATCCTAAGGATGACAAGGATAATATTTGTTGAATTCCAACTTGGATTTTACTCTAGCCACTTACATAAAGGTAGACAGTTAGTCACTTGGTAGCACCGGCTCCCCCTTACAGTGCACTCACTTCCCACGCATACCAAGTTACAATCCCTCCAAAGAGTTGGATTTTTTGTCTCCACACTAGATGAGTGTATGACATTGGACGGCTTCAGAGGTCTGACCTCTTGTATCAACAAATAGGGTTTTTTGGCTTTCTAAAACAATTGGATTTTAGTTTGGGCATCCGTTCGGGTGGTTATACATGCCGCAATTTGCTCCGTTATGGAGGCTTCCCAGTCTGAAGAGGTTAGGCTTAGCAGATTTAAAGGCACCACAAGGGTAGTATGGGAAACTTTTATTGGTATAACACAGCAGCACCCATTGTTTGTACCTTTCATCACAAACACAATTTATTTAAAGCATATTGGAAGTGGCTTGGCTTTAGCTCATTACCGTTCGAGGTCGTCCCACTTGGAAGAAACACAATCGTAGGCCTCTTCTAAAGGTTACATAGATAAAACAATGAGTTTGGCATTTTGATCACCCAAAAAGGGGAGAGCATAGTCCTATCATCATTTTCAAACACAAAATACACTGGTTCTTTATCCTCCTAGAGTTAAAACTAGGTGTGTTTTACTCTACCAAGCACAAGAAATTGACAAGATAGCAAAAACTTTGAAAAGATAGTTAATTTAATCCTCCTAAACAAATCTATGTGAAGATTGTTGTTGAAGAATCAAATAAATTACTTTCCCCTATTTAAGTTAAATGAGAGTTTGTAATGCAAGATAGAAAAATGAAAAAAATTTCTTAGTTTTATCGACCTAGGTTGGGACTATGTGCAAGTTCTAATGCAACAATACAATTTACTTCCTTCTAATTAGATCTAGGTGAAAATTTGCATGAAGATATCAAATTACTTTCCCCTAATTAAATCTAGATGAATTTATAATGTAGCTAAATGAATAAACCAAGCTCGTACACCTGCAAGAAGAATTAGTACAGAAAAGCTTTACAAATCAACACAACTTTCTGTTAGGATGTAAATGCGCAGGAATAGGAAGCAAATGCACAACACTGCTCAGTGAATGTACAGAAAGCACAAATGCATAGAAAGAAATGGTGAATGTGTAGGACTGTTAAGTGAATGCATAGAAACATGTTTGCACAAAAAAAAGTGGTGAATGCGTAGAAAGACAACTTAAATGCGTAGAAAGGTAAATGCGCAGTAGGAATCTTTGAATGCATAGGACTGGAATGTGAATGCACCGAAATGATCTGTCATGACATTACCTTCACAAAACACTCAAATGGAGATAAAAAACAGGGCTAGGCACCATAGTGGGTGCCAAAAATGTTAGAGGAAATATGAACAACAATATTAAACTACTAACTATCCAATAACTTAATGAAATTGATGTAAATACAATAAACAAAGATATTACCTTCGTAGACTGATTCACCTCATAGCTTCCATTATTGCCTATTTCTTATTGATCTTATGAATGAGTTGAGCTCTCAAAAGTGTGTACTTCCTTGTTGTTGAAGATGACAATGGGAGAATGGTTGTAGATGGATAATGCAATGAAGATTACACTACAATGCAACTCTATGAAGATGGATAATGGGGAGATGGAGACATGGTTGGATGATTGTGATGATAATGAGATTATGCAAGTGCAATGAGGATACTTTGCGAAAGGCATGCTAGTAGAATTTCTACAGAGTAAGTTTACAAAAGCTCTTGGATTGTTGAAATGAGGGAATCAGGGTTCCTTTTAGAGGCCAAGGAGGGGCCAATTCCAAGTGTCATGATCTCAATGGTGGAGAAGAAGTCTCATGAAGTGTACGGTTCAGATTTGGTTGGTTGGGATGTGTTGGTAAACAAATTTGTCATAGCGAAATAACCTTTGAAATTGACCCGTTGCCCTTAGAGCGGTGACTAAATTGTCGTAATAGTTGGAGAAGTTGTTACTGGATTAACAACTTTCCTCTGCATTTGAGAGGGGCAGATCCCTCGTATGATAGGGTTTTTTGGTATTTTTGTGTACTTTAAACTTGAAAGTACTTAAAGGAGAAAACACAAAACTAGGAAAAGATGAATAACAGAAACCCCAATAGTAGACATACGAAAACCAATTGAGATTCCACAACTAATAACGATTACAAAAGGGGTTATTATCAAATAGGTTGAAACGTGCAATGATGATGAAAGGAGTACAATAAACCTCAACATAAGAAGAGATAGGTCATACAAGCACATCCAAAACAAGATACTAGGAGATGGGTGTATTTCATTACATCAATCACACAGATAATCAATGTATTACACATGTGCATAAAAGGGATTACCAATTCAACATATGAGAAATTAGTAATGATAACATAAGAATGCATTTAGAGCACACGAACTAAACTGCATTTTTCATTATCTTTGAAATTATACAATTCCAAAATCCTTTTTGTACATAGTGTAAACATAAAAGCTTTTCAAAATATCTTTGAAAATTTCTCCAGAGTTTCCCCTTTTTCAGAGTTCTCTCAAAAGAGTCCCCCTTTTTACATTTGAAATAGCCTCATATTTATAGTCTTTTTCCCATAACTACCTAGTAACCACTTTGTAACTACCTCACAATTACCTAATAACTACCTTTTTGAAATACAAAAATATAATGAACCTTATTTTTGGTTATATTTTACACCACTTTTTGGAAATAAAGTTCATTTTCTAACTTGTGAATTACAATAGTAACAAAAGTCACTTTTACAAAAAGTTAAATAAAACTTGCATGTTTTGGGTTGTGGATTTCGCTAAGTTACTCCGCTTCTCTGTCTACTCCATTCAAGCAATCAAACCTTGACAGATCTTGACAACTCCTTCAAATACTTGAATCTTAGACTCATGTGTCTGTGTATACGAAACATGGATTGTGGAAATAGTATGCCTTTCACCAATCACATCATCATGATAGTCATAAACTGAATCACACTACATATCTTCTTGCTTTAATAAAATGTCAATGCCATCCACTAGTCACCTCAATGTCAAACATCATGTAGAGAAGGCTAGTTGAAGAAAACACTGCACATTTTTCCACTCCCATACAATCATGAAATGTCATTATCTCTCAAGCTAATTTCTCCAACTTCTCATAAATTTTTATTGTTTGTAGATATGATCTATCTCCTTCACAGAAATTATGTATTGTTTTATGGCCTTCAATCCAATAACATCCAGGCTTTTTCCAATTCCTTTATCTTTCATCAATCTGAACTTCATCTCACCTGCTCACTTATTTGTGTGAAGAGTTCAAGGAGTTCCCTTGTAGAGCATACATTGCATATGTTTCCATCATTCTAGTCCAAGAGAGCACTTCTAAATTAGAAGAAATACTAAAGTGGATGGAAGCTCATTTTCTCCATAGAATCTTTGAAGGAAAAAGCAATCATCAAAATGATTAAGGCCATTTCTCATTAAGACATAGCTAGTAGTGAACTGCTTTTGTGAATAATCCATGAATGAGTGGTAGAGATAATGGACAGTTAGGAGCCACAACATACTATAATAGATATTCCATGATGAGAAATGTTCATGCACCTTGTGTTAGTGTCACTTAAACAAAGTCTATTCAAACCAAAATGATGTTATTTGCTTTTTCAGCAATATCTTTAGCTTCATGGTTGATATGTATGACAGTGGAGTCTAGAATCTCTCAAATCATCCATCCTTTTGAATATAATAGCCATTCAGTCACAAGTTTTTGACCCACAAGTATCCTCATCCATTGGCGCAGATAGAAGACACTTTTTAGTTGCATGGCTTTTATGACTACCAATTTCATATGTAATCATTGCATAGCCCAATTGTCAAAGTTCATGTGCCTTGTCCATACTTGCAAATTTTGCATTGATGTATACCAGAGCATTTTGAATTGCAATATCTGATGGAAACTCCATTACATCATGCTTTGATGGACGTCCATACCCTCTTTCAAAGCTCCCATTTTGGCACAAGCTGGGAGAATGCTAACAAAGGTTGCAGAGTTTTGCTTTACACCTGCCAATTACATTTGCTTAAAAGTTTCCAAGGCTTTTCAACTAACCCATTATATACATATCTTGCAATCATTGTAGTCTAAGAGATGATATTTCTTTGAGGCATTTCTTGGAAAAGTTTTAAAGCTTCATCGAGATCATCATTTTGTGCATATCCTGATATAATGGTATTCCATGATACCACATTTCTTCAAGGCATTATGTCAAACAATTTTCGTGCCTTCTCTAAGCTTCTGCATTTTGCATACATGTGTGTTTAGGAACTAGAAACTACAACATCTGACAAATATCCACTTTGCTATTTGAAAACTCCCATTTTGGCATCAACCACGAGAATATTGGCAAAGGATGTGGAATTTAGTTTCATAACCGCCATTAGAAAGTTTCTCGAGACTTTTCAACAAATCCATTTCGTATATTTATTCTGCTGTCATTGTATTCAATGAGACCACATTTTTTTGAGGGTTCTATGAAATGGTTGATGTGCTACGTCTATGTTGTAAGGAGGTTTCTAGCAAAGGTTAAGAAGTCTGGCTTTACACCCTCAATTGGCATCTTCTACATATTTTTGTGAGCTCGAGATGACTGATTAGACATGAAACGATTCATTTTCCTTGTCTTATGTTTGCATTCATTACATGCAATGAAGATGCTGGCAAATGTTGTAGATTTCAGCTTCAACATCAACTGACTGCATTTTCTTAAAAGTTTATAAGGCCTTTCCTAAAAAATCATTTCTAGCAATCGTGACAGTTCATGAAAACAAACTACATTTTCTTGAAAGTTTTGAAAGTCTATACAACAAATCCATCGTTCCATGAGACTAAATCTCTTTGAGGTGCATTGTCAAATAGTTTATTTTCCTTGTCCATTCCTCCATGCTTTGCACATATGTCTACCACGGATATCTAACTATAATGTCTGACAAAGATTACTCTTCCATTACGTCTAGCGGATGCTAGAGAAGGTTTGTGGAATCTATATGTACACTGGGCAAATTGCACCCTCTCGAGAGTTCCCAACTCCATTTCAACAAAATCATTTAGTGTATATCCTACAGTCGCTGGATTTCATGGGACCCTATTTCTTTAAGGCAGTTTGTCAAATAGTTCACATGCTTAGTGTCTACTAGAGTAGTGGTGACTAAAATTTTTGATTAAAATCTTATTCCATTATATTTGGTGAACACCCCATACTCTGTTTGTTGTAGGCAAATGCTTACAAAGGTATTGGAGTTTGGCTCCCACACCTACAACTTTCACATACTTGAAAGTATATAAAGTCTTTTAAACATGCCCATTTTAGTACATTATATCCTGCCATCCACGCATTCTATGAGGCCATATTTATTTGGGGCATTCCATGAAACAGTTCGCGTGTGCTATCTATACTTTCACTTTTTGTATCAAAGAATCCGCATTTCATTATCCTTTGATGGATGTCGATACCCTCTCCAATATAGGTTGTGGGCTGGGAGGATGATGGTAAAGGCTGTGGAGTCTAGTTCTATACCTGCAAATTACATTTTGTTGAAATCTTCCACCATTTTGTGAATATCCTATGCTAATTGTATTTCGTGAGACTTTGAGGCATCCTGCCAGACATTTCACCAACTGTGTTTATGCTTTCAAGCTTAGTTTCATGGTGGCAAGAGGAGGAGAGTGGGGTGTGAGTTTCTAGGTAGTTATAATAACTACCTAGTCATACTTCTCAACTATTAAAATTCTCTAACTTGCTCTTTTTGTAAACCTTCAATTCACAACTTGTAAAAATTTATACATTATTGAAAATTATAACTTGTTAAAATTTCTAACCACCAATTCACAAGTCATAACTTTTCACAACCTCATGTTGTATCAAGTTAGTGCAAACTAAAAGTACACCCCTTCTTTGCCAAAAGTGAAAGTAGATGTTCACTTAACCGAATTTGAAAGCCGACGCCAACTTAGCGAAATTCAAAAGTTCACGTGAGGTTTTGCCAAAAGTACAAGTTGACATGAATTTTTAGTTTTTCCTAAGTGGGCCAAAAATAACTTCTTTTATGAAATAAAACTCTCCACTTAGCCAAATTCATAGGTGATACCTTTTCAACTTAGGCAAATTTGCAACTTGCGAACTATGCAGGCGCGAGAAATGGTGAAAAGTACATAACTTTCAATTGGAAAGTTAGATTGTCATGAAATCTTGCCACATTGTCCATATTAACATTATAAATCTTTGTACCAAACAATTTTTGTCCAACCCTTATAGAAACCACAATTTTATTGTTTTTGCCAACCACTCGCCGAAAAATTGAAAGTTTAAAATCTCTCAAACCATAAGACTTCTTGACCCAAAAAGTTGCCACATTAGGTGAAATGGAGTCACGAACACTACTATAAAAATTATTTTGCACCATCTATCATAGATTTTAATATTTAATTATTTTCGTAAAATGCCGCAAACTGGACGAGTGTGCCCGAGAAACTCAGTGAAATGATGAGTATCTCTACTCCAAAATGATGTTGTTATGCAAAGTTTAATGTAGGGAAACAAATTGTGACATCTCAGAAATAAGCTATCTCAATGACTCATGCAGGAAAAATGTGACACTGGTGTTTTGCAATCGAAAGGTGACTCTAGAGAAAGGGTTCAAAGTATGGTTAGATTTGTCATTTTGACATAAAAATTTTAAATTTGGAAGTGTTGAAAATGAGGCCAACAGGATGAGGGAGAGAAATATGGAGGATGTACCTCTCACCTTGACAAGGTGGAGAGAAAGGTGTGACATGAGGCCACATGTCACAAGTCTCACCAAGACTATAGAGTGAAGGTCAAAGAAGGAGACATTGTTTGTAGGATGGTTGGAAGGAATATAGGGACTTATGGGACAAGTGTATCAAAGTGTCTTTTGACCAAGATGACATGGAGAGACCATATCCATGTGAATAGGGATGGTTGGAGAAATAATAGGACATGTGGATGAGGATAAATAGATAATTAAATATTAAAATATTTAATTATGTGTGCACCATGATGATGTGGATTGTGAGGTGGATTGAGTGATGTGGAATTATGGACTTTTGACTTTGGGATATGATGATTGATTAAATAATTTAGAATTATTTAATTAGGGATATCATTTAGAAGAATTTGATAAACTGATTTGTTGTAGAATTATGATGATGTGAATCATATAAATAAATTATTAATTTTATTCATTGATAGAGGAATGAGAATAAAATAATACTAAATATTTATTTGATTTGACTTAGCCATTTTTAGGTGTATACAGTTATAATTATCATAAATTGTTATATTGGATCAAAAGTTTTGTATGTTCCACAATGTTCCAATCTAATTTAAGAAGCTTATGTTTGTTTTAAATTGATATATCCTTTTAAATTTCCTTGTTAATAAGGTCAAGTAAAAAACATATAAGTATAGTAAGTATATGTGTGTTCCCACTCACTACAAATGTTTTTATTTAAAGGGAGAACATTAGATAAATTTAAAATTTAAAATTCATATTATTACTTATTGTAATAATAATTGTAATAGGTTAATTGAAATGAAAGAGAAATATGTTTTATGTATAAGTTTTTGAAAAGAATTAAAATAAATAAGTATCAAAATAATAATAAATGAAGTTATAATAGATAAGACAATTTTACAAAATCCTCAATTTTTTTAAAGTTTGAGTATATTATCTTTTATCTTCATCCCTTCTCTGCCTCAGCTTTTTTTTGACAAACTCTCTAAAAACATCTTATCCACCAACTCATCATGTTCCATGAATGCTCAATGTTAGTGTAAACATTTGGGTACAGTTCATTGAGAACATAGGGGCGGGTTGGGTCCTGAATATGGTTACACTCAAATGTGCCTTAATGTAACTTTGTGATGTTACATTGTTAACTAGGAACCTTAACCAACTATTATGATGCATCATAGAGCATCTTTTGAGGGAGATTATGCAGCCAAAATGGATCACCCAATTTGGTGAGTGGATTATGATGGAGTTATTGAGAATTATGACAATGTATGGGAATCCATTATTTTTAGCATGTTGACTCATCATGGAAGGGGGATTTGGAATTTGGGCCCTATATTTGGGCGGCATATTTGGGTCATGGTATTTGCCCATGGTTTGTAGTTTACCATTTATGGTTTCATGTGTTAAATATCTTATATATTGGGTGCATAGATTGGAGCTATGAATGGGTTATATGATTTATTTGAAGGTACTCTTATGTTGTTGGAATAGCTCTAGTTTTACTTTTCATGATATTATTGTAAGGGCATTTATGTAGATATTGTATTGTAACCTTTATTATTGATAATACAACTAGTTTGTGCTTTAGAGTGTGGGGTTTTTCTCCTTAAAGGGTTTTCCCTATGTAAATGATCTTGTTTTTTATTAAGATAAGTTGCTAACCTAGGAGCAGAACCTAATAACAGGGCCAACAACAACCAACTAACATCTGACTAACAGTTCAACCAAAAACTAAAAACAAAACATATAACGAGTCTTTTTAAACAAGTCTAAAAGTAGCATAAAGCATAAACAAGAAACCATCTAACTAAATAAGGTCTTCCAGTCATCAGTAAGCAAATTAACAAGATTTTTCTGGTCCTTCATCAGCACTTCCACGTTACTGGTCTTGTCCATCTACAAAGCATTAAAGGTATCAGCAGCATTCAGAGAGGTTTTCAGCATCAACTGGGCCATCTTCTTCACCCTGTTTTCCATGACAATCAATCTGGACTTAACACCAGCCACTTCTGCTTCTAGCTTCTTGCAGTCCATGTCCCTCTTGGCACTCATGACTTCTTTGTCTGAAGTCTCCTACACTTCATTGTCTTCTTCATTAGTGTCATAGACTGAATTATTCATAGATGTGAAATGACTCACACCCTCCTGCTCTTTCTCGAGAGTGGCCTTCTTCTCTTTCATTTCCCCCTCCTGCCCTATTTCTTCCCCTTTAGATGCTGTAGAGTATTCCACTAACTTGATTCCCTGATGAGGACCGGTAGCTAAACATGAAGACCTCCGCAATGAAGGCCTTCTGGGCCAACCATCTTTGTCCAAAACCACCTCTTTGACAATAACATCCTCGTCCACCCCTGGGGTCCCCTGATTTTTACCTAGCTCCTCAACATCTTTCTTATCAATTTCCACACTACGTTTCTTTTTAACAGTAGAGGTTTTAGCAGGGTTGCCACCTTTGTGCTTTTTACTTTCCTACACCATAAACTTGCCTTTCAAACTACAAAGGCCTTCGACAACACCAGCTTGAGACTTATCATGGGGGATTTCAAGGGGTTGGGTATGACTACGACCCCTCAACATGGCTAAGGAAGTGGTTTTAGAGATAGGCGGGCTGGACAGAGGTCCGGAGAGTCCACTTAGGGGTTGGTTGGACAGGGAAGTGGGTTGGGAAACCTTCGAGGAAGCCTTTCTAGCCAATCTAGTGCTCAAGGGAACTTTGTCCGCAGAATCCTCATTCAACCTTTCCTCCACATGTTTGGAAGCAGGGGTTTTAAGCGGGTTTAGAGCTAGGTGATACTGGTATAGGCAAAAGATAAGGCCTTGATGTAGGGGAAGGGCTGTGGGGTCGTCCACCTAGACTTTCTTGTAATGTAGAACAAAGTTTTCAAGGCTCAACAATAGCAAAGAAGGGAAATTCATCAGGATTTTGTGATGAAAGTGATTTAAAAAAGCAAAGTGGTAATGGTAAAACACCCTATATCTCCCTTCAAGGGTGAAATACTTCATGATAAGAAAACATATCCGGTTCCATGGTGCCACCAAACTCTCTCTATCAAAACCACCTTATAGCTTGATTTGTTTCTCCCCCTCCTTATAGAACAACTTCAGCCCTTCCAAATCCGAGACACGAGTTTGTTTTTTGAGCCTGTTACCCAAACATGGCAACCCCGTAGCAACCGCAATTGAGGCCTCTGACACAACAAAACTAATACCACCAATTTAAATGATCTTGTTATGGTAAAATTGTTTTGGTATTATTTTCTATAACTGTAAGATTAATTATTTTTACACATGCCCCCATCAAAGTTTAGAGTAGGAAGCATATTTTACACTATTGCTTCCTTTCAATATGACACTATAAATAGTTCATGCATTATAGATGACTATATAAAAATACCAAAATAGCTTTGTAAATGTGATGCAAATGAAAAAGTAGAAAAGGCTTACATACAATCTTAAAAAGAATATTCATGGCAAAGCAAAAAAAATAGATCTTACCAATAATGTCATTTCTAACCCAAGATCATTGATTTTGACTTCTTAAAGGAAGACAAAATTTAGATACCTAGAGGTGACAACATTTTTGACCTAACAATTTTCATCAAGGATTGACATGCACCTTACATTCCAAGAAAATATGGTATGCTTCATTTAGTGGCTCATATGACCACATCCTTATCAGCACAAATCTTGAAAAGTATTGATTGTCTTTAAAGAAATTGGTTGGTTATCCACTTGGTAGGTAGATCTTGAGTGATCATGTGGAGGTGACCAATATCTTGTTCTAGCTTATCAACATCAAGTACATCACTAAATCTTTCCAATGACAATGAGAGTATGGAGGTCTATTTTTTGAAGCTAGTGAGCTACTTAGCTTTATGATCCTGCACCATCCATTATCAAGGATGGAATCTTTGTAAGAAAGGGTTTGAATGTGAGAGTGATCAAATGGATCTAGTGGTATACTATCAAAAGGGTAAACATAGGAAGGGATACAAGGAGGGTTCTAAGGATTGGGTGGGAAAGAGGCTAGGAATAGGTTCTAAATGAGGCTAAACCAACTAGAAATAAACTAAGATGGATTGAAAAAGAAGATAAAATCTCTCATGATCGGTGATGGAAACCTATCTATTCTAGGAGACACCAAGGTTCATAATGAAGGCAGACTCAATCAAACTAGACTTATTAGTAAAATTGAAATATTCACCAAATATTGAACTAGATGACCAATAAAGTGAATATATAATTTTATGATGATATTCATATGATGGATAATGAAAAAAAAAGGTATAGATGGACTCCTATTTGAAATCTTTAAGACTATGTGGGAAAACATATATGAATACTTCTACGATGTCTACTTATAAGTTGTCAATAAGTTTTCCCTAGGTACTTTCATTAACTAGGACCTGATCAAGATTCTCCCAAAGGAAGAAATGAAAACTTTGTTGTGATATGGAACTTGCTATTTTCCTTCTTAATACCTCCTATAATATGCTAGCCAAAACCATAGCCCTCAAGATAAAAACTATCACACAAGAAATAGTCAAATATGATAAAATTGGCTTTCTTAAGGGTTGGTTTATTCTTGATAAATTAGTCCTCAATTGGGAGACCATTGAATGGGCCTAACAAATTGCTAAAGATAATTTTATCGCCAATCTTGAATGTGACAAAGATTATGATTGTATTATATGGATCTTCATTTATAAAATGCTAAATTGACTTGGGTTTGGGCCTAATCTTATCTCTTACATAAATCTCCTTTTTGTTGATGCATTTACGCAACTAGTTGTGAATGGTTCCTCTCTCCCTAATTCCTATTACAAAGATTTATCAGACAAGGTTTTCTTTTAGCACCTTTCTTGTATGTCCACTCAATTGATACACTTGGTTACCTCCTTTACCATGTTCATTCCAACCAAGTAATTGAAGGCATCTGCCTCCCCCGTAAATCTTATGTTTTAAACTCCGATTTGTTGATGATATGCTTTTTATCCAAAACTTAGCTAAAGATGTCTCTAACAACCTTGATGTCCTAGATATTTTATATGTAGTTTCCAAGTCTCAACTCTTCATGAATAAAATTAAGTTGTCCATGACTAAAAATTTAATTCATAGGATTGGATCCTAAAAGAGTGGCACCTAATCAAGAATCACATTATATTGTGATACTTTAACATCCCATTTGGGTTGGGTGTTACTCTATATGATATGTGGAATTGGTTTGTTGGTAAAATTAAGTTCAAACTAATGTCTTGGAACAACATATTTCTCTCCATGTTTGATTGAATTCAAGTGGCCAACAAGATCTTGATAGCTAATCATATGCATGTTTCCTCATATTGGTTACAATCTAGTGCTTTTTATAACTAGTTGACTCAACTTATCAAGATTTTTCTTTGGTCTCAATTGGGCAACAAGAAATGCATGTTGATTTATTCATGGGTTGATTTGATCCAACTTAAATATAAAGGATGATTAAGAATCATAGATCCTAGTACTCAAGATGTTTTTTTTATTTCTAAATTGATCATAAATTCTCTAAATAGTGAAGCTCCTTGAAATATTTTAGTTAAACATCACATTAGTACAACCACTGATCTTAGCCCTTGGTTGACTATGGGATGGAAATATAAGATCATTTTAGCCCCTTTCTTCAAGACTCATGTGCTTAAGTTCAATTTAATAGTAAATGGAAATCTTTGGAGATTGTGTCCAAACAAGTAAGTTAGTTTAATCAATCCCTTCAAAATGGGTTGAGCTTCCTCACTATATTTATTTGGTAGAATCACATGATTCAACCTAATGACTTACCCTTAGCCCTTGATAGATAGATAAAAGAGAAAAGAATGTTTAGAAAAGGCATTCAAGCCTTTAGAGATATTTGGGATTTGCCTAATCTTTGGTGGAATGCTTGGGGAACACTTCAAGTTTATTTCAATTCAAGTTGTGTCCTTTGACAAACAAGATACCATTGAAATTTAGGAGTTGCTTCCTCAATCATTAATTATCAAAATGTTAACCTTTTGCCCTTGCAATTTCATGAAAGATTGGAGATGGCCCATTGGTAGAATTTGTTTTGTTTTCCCACTCAAATCCATTTACAAATCTTTTCTACCCACTCTATAGTTTGATTAGAATATGAGATTAAAGTTGCACTACTCTATGTCCAACTCTAAGTGGATAAAGATTATAACTCCATTAGAGAAGTTTAAGGTTGAATCCCAAGCTCAACTCACAGCTTATATTTTTTGCATTATGGGTTTCCTATAAGAAAATTCCTTTGGTTTCTACAAGTTCAACCCTTTCTATGTCCTTTCTAACACAAAAGAGAATCTTTTAAGCACATCTTTTAGCTCTAACCTTCTTCTTACAACACCTAGTCTACCATCATTACTTCCATACTTATGGTATTTGGTCACAAACTTTCTTGGAAAGGTACTTTTTTTGTATTCTTTGTTTCTCATGTTGCTATTGAAACCTATAGAAAAACTATTATCAAGAAATTTATGGAAATTAAGATTGTCATTTATTTTCTTAGATCTTATATATCATCATGAAATTATAATTCAAATGTTTTACTCTAATCTCATTCTTCAAATGGTTAACCTTTCTCACCTTTTGTAAGCCACGCTAAAGGCTAACTCAGATCTCAACAAACAAGTTACAAGTGTACAAGAACAATGCAAGCAACTGGAAACAACCTAATATAGACTGACCAAAAATATAGAAGCTCTCACAATTGGTGATGACAACCTATCTAATCTAAAAGATGCCTTCCATAATGAAGGTAGGTTCAACCAAGCCAATTATCAACACATTCAAAGTTTTCACCAAATTTTGAACTATTTGGTAGATAGAGTGAATATAGACATTGGTAGAACTCCAATTACTAAGAAGTTCAAATGGTAGATGTTTAACTTTTACTTGATAGGTTTTGATGAAGAGAATGTGGGACTGAGATTTTGTTGGCCTTTTTTTCTAATGTACACCTTAGTAATGATGATGGTTTCACGATTGATAATTGAGAGGAAGTAGCAGTGTGGAATATACTTCTTACACTAATATATGAGAGGATATATGTGTAAAAATTAAACTAACCACACAGTTACAAGGAAATAAACATAAAAGAAATATACCATAACATAATGACTTATGTGGGGAAAACCCTTTTGGAATAAAAACCCCACACTCCAAAAAAAAACTCAATGTATTATTTAGCATTGATCAAATGTTACAATATGCTTGCAGAGTCTAAGCCTTTATTTATGAGTATCACTAACCAAAGATCTAGAGTAATTTTGGCAACATAATAATACATATGAAACTCACTATAAAAGCCTATATCTCAAGTACCCAATAAATAGGAGACACGATACATGAAACTACCAAATGGTAATTAAGAAACTATGAGCTAAAACAACCCAAAATGTGGTGTCCAAATCCCTAGTTATAAATTGAACACCCAAATCCCAAGATGAGTCTACAAGCTAAAAATAGCATATTCCTTCCACCTGCCATAACCTTGTCATAACCCACTCACCAACTTGGGTGATCCATTTTGGCTCCATTATCTCCATTCATAGACACCTTATGATATGTCATAACACGCATAATAAGTTGTTCAAGAAGTGTAACTCCTTCTTATAATTCTTTCATTTTTCATAGATGTTTTACATTTCCAATGTGGGAGGCCCAACTTTCGAAGGCCATAACTTTTTATCTGGGAAGTTATTTGGGCCCCCTCTTTTTAAATTATAGAGATTGAATAGATCTACATATTAGGCACTCTAGAACTAATACTAAACAAATTTCAATATTTATTTTTGCCAAAAATGACCCCTATAGTCTAGAAATTAATTTTTTCATTTTTTATATTCCTAATATTAGGAGCAAGGTTGAGACACATTTCCTAACATTATCCCACTTTTTAAACACCTTGCAAGAGAAAAGGGAGGACAAAAACTATCAACTAATTGCTAGGGGCTACGAGGCCCATCGACTCACATCACCACCTAAACTTTTCTATGCTCACTAGCTTCATCAATGCAATTGCAACATTGTACAAAGTTCCAACTTTCTTCAACATAACCCTCCCATCCTATACCATGTCATGAACAAAATTGCACTAGAAATCATATTCTTCATCCTTTCATGAAATGTTGGATTATTTACCATACATATGGCACTTTAACTATCACATTGAATTGCCATATCTCTTGGAGTTATTTACCACATTTGAACAAAAACATTTGAGCTAGATGGATTCCATATAAGCATGAGTAGCTACCATGTACTCTACTTCGATAGTGGACAAAACAACCACAACCTACTACTTACTCATCCAACTAATTGTACCACCAAATATGGTGAAAACATGTCCACTGGTGGATCTCCTAATATCAACTTCCCTACCCTAATTTGGATCCACAAATCTATGAATAGTCATTGAGTGTTGATCCCCTATAAAATTACCATGATAAAAAATTAAGTAATCAAAGGTACCTCACAAATATTTGAAGACCCTTTTCAATGCATCCCAATGTACTCATCTAGGATTAGCCATAAATCAGCTCAAGACTCCCATTGCTTGGGAGATGTCTAGTCTAGTACATACCATAGCATACATTAAGCTCCCAATGGTACTAGCATAAGGTACTCAGGAAATATACTCCATCTCACTAGGAGAAGTCAAAAATTGCTCTATAGATCCCCATCAAAATAGGAACACACAATGGTTCGCAAGGTGTCATGTCGAGCCTCTCGAACACTGAGTTCACATACTTTCTCTAGCCCAACCAAAGCTTTATGTTTTCTCTATCTCTTTTGATCTCCATACCCAAGATGAACCTAGCATTCCCTATGTCCTTCATCTCAAACTATGCTAAAATATAAGACTTCAATTCATAAATCAAGTCCTTATCATTACCAAAAAATAACATATCAACATATAATGTGATTGTTGGAATGCACTAGACAACTTAGAGGGTGGGGTGAATCAGTTGTCCTAAAACTTTTAACCAATTACGACCATTAACTTATCAAACACTTATATTTTGATGTAACAATGTAAGCATGAAATAAGAAGCTCAACACATTAACACAATCAACACATGAGACACTATACTTTTACGTGTAAAACCCTAAAAGGGAAAAACCACAGTGGGTGCTAGCCCACAGAAAATATGAGTTATAACAATACTAAAAAATAGAGGCTCACTGCAAAGAACAGCTCATTGCCAAGGGGTGACTCACTCCCAAGAGATGGTGAACTGATTTGGTAGCATCTACTCCATGCCTGAGTTCAATTCCATTGAAGCACAATATAACCTCTTTGCTCTGCTCTTTTACACCTTTGCACTTATCTTCTCATTTTCAACACACACACACTTTTTTCGCAACTCTATTACATGCTTTTATACAATTAATCGACCTTGGAATGTACATCAAGGTCAGCATTACATTCATCAACCATTGGAACATTCTCCAAGGTCGGCATTAAAAAACATACATAGATATAGGTCTAGACCTAATACAAATTAAGCTAAGGAAAAGATGTAAAGATGTATGTGGAATACATTGCTCCTTAACTAGGATCCAAATGCAATCTTCCACGTCATGTCACGTCTCTACAATCTTCAATGCTTCTCTGCAATTGATGGAATCAGCCAAGTCAGCCAAGACTGGTGAGAACATTAGGTCTTCTAATAGCATTCTTCAACCATGATCCAAATTTCTCTCTGCAGACCAATCCGAAGGTAGGAACATGATTAGGAGACATCCGTAAGCACATTATAATCATCAGAAACTTCCACACAATACCTAAACACTTTACCCATCAGATTATTCAAACCAGAGCACAAGAACAACACTGTCAGCCACTGTCTAAGGAAAAGATCACTTGAGGACCACCAGATCATGAACCATTGAAGTTGAAGGCACTTAACATCATCTTAGACTTAACTCTAGAACTGCAGACAAAAATACTTTAATGTGGAGGAATGTGGAGCAGAATACTTTCTCCCTGTCGTAACTAAATACACAAAAATAGCAGGCTTTACTCTGGTGAACACAACTTACTCAAATCTTCATGTGAAGAGATCAAACTAAGAACATAACATATTCAGATATAACTTCAAATATGTTCCAAACCATAGGCAAAGATATTCAATATTCAAGCAATGCGGAGCAATCTTCTAGACTATTCCTCATAGTCCAATACATTGTTTCAACCAGAGGAGTTAATTTTCTCAATATCCTCAACATCAGGATCACTTACATAGGTAAATACAAAGCATCTTACTCATGAGAAGAAAGAAAAAAAATAAGAGCACAATTGACACCAATGACAACACAGATATGTTGACATCAATGACAACACTGATTAGGTACATACTTGCAACAATCTCTCCCTTTGTCATTGATGGCAACATATGATGTGAAAATTTGAAAAGACCATCAAGACAAGATTGTCCCCCTTTCTCTTTACACATCTACATTCTTTCTCCCCCTAAGTTTTTCACATGATTTCTCTCCCCCTTTGACATCAATGGCAAAGGGCACATACTTGCATGTTGTTGCTCTGATCCGCTAAACTTTCTCTATTTCTCAACACTTTCTTCATCAGAAACATCTAGCTACTCCCCCTGATGTATATCCCTTAAAACATCAATCCAAATAAAAAATGAGGCTTTGGATACCACTGGATTGATGTATTCTTATGCATCTTAGTTTAGAGCGGGAGGGGTAATGACCCCTATCTTTTCTCTGAGATACTCAAAAGTATCTTTAGGTAGAGGCTTAGTAAAAATTTCTGCATTCTGATCATTTGTGGATACATACTCCATCTTTACTTCATTTTTATTCACCTTTTCTCTCAAAAAGTAATACCTTATAGATATATGCTCCATTCTTAAGTGCATCATTGGATTCTTTGAGATGTTTATAGCACTTGTATTATCACAAAAGATTGCAACTAGATTTTCATACACAACTCTTATGTCCTTCAATGTTTGCTTCATCCATAATACTTGAGTGCAACAACATGCTATTGCAATCTACTCTACTTCTATTGTTGATAAAGAGATTGAATCTTGCTTCTTGCTCAGCCATGAAACCAATCTGTTTCCCAAAAAGAAAGCACCTCCACTTGTACTTTTTCTGTCATCAACATCTCCTGCCCAATTAGTATCTGTATAAGAACTAAGAGTGAAATCATTATCTTTTGGATACCATAGGCTCTAATCTGGTGTGCCTTTGAAATACCTTAAGATTCTCTTAACTGCCATCACATGTGATTCTCTTGGATCAACTTGAAATCTTGCAACAAGACAAACTGCATGCATAATATCAGGTCTGATATGAGTTAGATAAAGCAATCCTCCAATCATGGATCTGTACCTTTTTTTATCATTCTTGGGTGAATCATCATTTTTGCTCAACTTGCATCCAGTTACCATATGAGTACATATTGGTTTAGAGTCCTCCATCCCAAACTTCTTCAATAGTTCTCTCACATACTTAGACTGAGATATGAAGATTCCTTTATCTGATTGATTAATTTGTAGACCCAAAAAGAAATTCATTTCACCAAACATGGACATTTCAAATTCACTTTTCATCTCACCGGCAAACTTTATGTACATACCTTCAATTCCTCCAAAGATAATGTCATAAATAAAGATTTCAACAATCAAGTTCTGATTATCATTAATTTTGAAATACAGATTGCTATTTGTAGTACCTTTACTAAATCCCAATTGCAATAAGTACCTCTCTAACCTTGCATACCAAGCTTTAGGGGCTTGTATGAGTCCATACAATGCTTCTTCAACCTACATACCATATCACCTTGATTTGATAGTTGGAATCCCTCCAGTTGCTTAATGTATACTTCCTCTTCTAACTCACCATTCAAGAATACAGACTTCACATCCATCTGATACACCTTTAAATCTTTGTGAGTTGCAAATTCCAAAAACATTCTGATTGCTTCAATCCAAGCTACTGGGGAAAGAGTTTCTTCAAAAGCTATCCCTTCAATTTGATAATATCCTTTGCACACAAGTCTTGCTTTATTCCTTACAACTCCATTTTCATTCAGCTTGTTCTTGAAGACCCATTTGGTTCCAATAACATTTTGTCAGCGGGTCTAGGAACTAGTTCCCAAGTTTCATTCTTCTCTATCTACAATAGTTCTTCCTCCATTGCCTTTACCTAGTTTTCATCATTACAGGCTTCATTCATAGTTTTTGGTTCAACTGTGGAGAGAAAACAGTAGTTTACTTGTTCTTCAGTAGCTTTTCTTCTTGTCAATACACCTTTGCTTTTATCTCCAATAATTTGATCTTCAAAGTGATTGATTCTTACATACCTAGGGGTTTTTGCAACACTTTCCGAAGCCTTTTCTTCTTCATCTAGACTATCTTCTTGTTCAACTTTATCTTCATGAGTTGTAGCAGTAGGTTCATCTAATTCATAGCCATTTTGATCTAATGTTCTTCCTCTATCTTCATCCACCTTCACATTTGCACTTTCAACAATCTTTTTTAGTCTTTTATTGTAACACTGATAAGCCTTACTCTTGGTAGAGTACCCAAGCAAGATTCCTTCATCACATCTTACATCAAATTTCCCTAGATCTTCATCTCTTCTGATATAGCATTTTCTTCCAAAGACTTTGAAATATCTTACTATAGGAATTCTTCCATACCACAGTTCATAGGGAGTTTTAGTAGCATTACCTTTCACTTGAACCCTATTCTGAATGTAGACAGCAGTGTGTATAGCTTCTCTCTAAAAGACTTCCGGCAGACCTCCTTCCTTCATCATTGTTCTAGCAGCCTCCTAAACTATCATGTTCTTCCTTTCCACAACTCCATTATAATGCAGAGTTCTAGGTGCAAACAATTGCCTCTTAATCCCTTGCTCTTCACAGAAAATGTTTAACTCATTTGAAGTGAACTCACTTCCTCTGTCAAACCTCAAACACTTGATTTTCAATTCTAACTCATTCTCAACCATTGCCTTGAAGGATTTGAACTTTTCTAGAACTTCAGATTTATCTCTTAAGAAAGTAACCCAAGTCATTCTAGAATAATCATCAATACGCAACATGAAGTACATGTCACCTTGTAGACTTCTTACCCTTCTAGGACCACATAGGTCTGTATGTACTAGATCTAGCAGACTGACAGAAAATTGCTCTTTGCTCTTGAAATTTGTCCTAGTCTACTACCCAAACTGACATTCTTTGTAGATGGTATTGATGGGTTTCACAATATTTGGTAGATCTCTCACAGTCTGACCTGAACTTATCTTTACCAAATTGTCAAAGTTTATATGACACATCCTTTTGTGCCATAGGTAACTCTCATCTACTTGGGCCAATAAATAGTAATCACTTGTTCCTCTTAATTGATATATGTTACCTCTGGTCTTTTTACCGGTAGCAATTACAGTTTTGGAGCTTTCCATGATCTTACACCCATTGTCTTTGAATCTTAGATCCTAACCTTTGTCACACATCTGACCAACACTCAAAAGATTATGCTTCAAACCCTTCATTATTAGTATTATGCTTACTATCAAATGAGATAGATCATTTTCCACAAATCTTACCAGCTGCATTGTCTCCAAACCCAACTAGACCTCCATCATACTTTTCCAAACTCACAAACTTACTTTTGTCACCGGTCATATGATGTGAGCATCCACCATCAATAATCCATTCATCCTTATATTTCTTAACCTAAACTACCAAAGCACTTTCTTCCACTAGTTTGTCTTCCTTCACATAGCTAGAAGGATTAGTAGACATAGGTTCTTCTTTGATGGAAATAAACAAACATTCATTTGCACTAGTACTAGCATCATCAGATTCATTATCAATCACACCTTCATCATCAAAATCTCTAACATAGTAGCATTTCTTTGGAGCTCTAGGCATGTTTTCAAATCTTTTTCTATTCCTTTCAATTCTTTCAGGACATCTGGAAGAATAACGACCTACTTTACCACAAGAAAAACATTTGAAAGGTAATATTCCTTTAAACTTACTAGAACCTCTTTGCAATATGTCAACAAAATTAGCTTCAAGGTCATCAAAATTATCATGTTCCACCTTATATTTCTCAACTCTGGAGATCTTTTCTAAAGTAATGGCTTTGAAGGTAGTCTCAACTTTTGGCAATGCATCACCAAACTCTCTCGTCTCAAAAGATGTAAGTTTTCCAAGTAATTAATCTCTGTCAATAGATTTTATACTCATTACTTCTTCAATTGTAGCTACTTTGTGACTATAGGACTTTGGTAGTGATCTAAGAATTTTCATCACAACTTCCTTATCACTGAGAGTTCCTCACATACCTTTTATTCCAATGACAAGTTCATCAACTCTTTTCATAAAGGCTATTATGTTTTCATCTTCACTCATCTTCAAACCCTCATATTTCACTTTCAGGATTTGTCTCTTGGCTTCTCTTATAGAATCATCTCCTTCATACAGATTTTTCAACTTCTCCCATACCTCTTTTGCAGATTCAAGATCCACAACTTTTGTCAACACTATGTCACTTAAGGAACTTAAAAGGGCATCCTTATCTTTGACATCCAACTCATATTCTTTGATATCATCTTTAGTTTTCAAACCACCTTCAGGCATGACAAATTGTGACTGTGTAGCTAGCCATATTTTATAACCAAGATAGAGGAGATGGATTTTCATTCGTACCTTCCAAAGAGCATAATTTGTCCCATCAAATTTGTGGAGCTTCCCTTTTATAAGACATCCTAGATCTTCCTCAAGTTGTTAGGCCTTCTTCTGAGGAACCTTGCTCTAATACTAATTGTTGGAATGCACCAGAGAACTAAGAGGGGGGGTGAATCAGTTGTCCTAAAACTTTTAACCAATTATGACCATTAACTTATCAAACACTTATATTTTGATGCAACAATGTAAGCATGAAATAAGAATCTCAACACATTAACATAATCAACACAGGAGACACCAGATTTTTACATGGAAAACCCTAAAAGGGAAAACTATGGTGGGTGTTAGCCCATAGAAAATATATGAACTATAACAATACCAAAAAATAGAGGCTCACTGCCAAGGGGTGGCTCATTACCAAGAGATGGTGAACTGATTTGGTAGCATCTACTCCATGCTTGAGTTTAGTTCCATTAAAGTACAATATAACCTCTCTGCTCTGCTCTTTTACACCTTTGCACTTATCTTCTCATTTTTGACACACACACACACTTTTTTCACAACTCTATTATATGCTTTTATACACTTCATCAACCTTGGAATGTACATTAAGGTCGGCATTACATTCATCAACCATTGGAACATTCTCCAAGGTTGGCATTACAAAACATACACAAAAATAGTTCTAGACCTACTACAAATTAAGCTAAGGAAAAGATGTAAAGATGTATACAAAACACATTGCTCCTTAGCTAGGACTCAAATGCAATCTTCCACATCACGTCATGCCTCTACAATCTTCAATGCTTCTCTGCAATTTATGGAATCAACCAAGTCAGCCAAGACTGGTGAGAACATTAGGTCTTCTAATAGCATTCTTCAACCACGATCCAAATTTCTCTCCGCAGACCAAACCAAAGGTAGGAACACAATCAAGAGACATCCACAAGAACATTATAATCAGAAGAAACATCCACACAATACCCAAACACTTTACCCATCAAATTCTTCAAACCAGAGCACAAGAACAACACTGTCAGCCACTGTCATAAGGAAAAGATCACTTGAGGACCACCAGATCATGAACCAATGAAATTGAAGGCACTTAAAATCATCTTAGACTTAAATCTAGAACCCCAAACAAAAATACTTCAATGCGGAGGAATGCGGAGCAGAATACTTTCTCCCTGTCGCAACTGAATACATAGAAATAAAGGCATTTTACTCAAATCTTCATGTGAAGAGCTCAAACTTAGAACAAAACATCTTCAGATATAACTTCAAATATGTTCTAAACTGTAGGCAAAGATATTCAATATTCAAGCAATGCAAAGCAATCTTCTAGACTGTTCTTCAGAGTCCAATACATTGTTTCCACCAGAGGAGATAATTTTCTCAATATCTTCAACATCGGGATCACTTACATAGGTAAATACAAAGCATCTTACTCATGACAAGCAAGTAACAAAATAAGAGCACAGTTGACACCAATGACAACACAAATATGTTGACGTCAATGACAACACTGATTAGGCATACTTGCAACAGTGATAACAAGGAAAGGATCACTATCCATCTTATAATAGATGCAATGATTTGATTTAGATCTCTAAAACCCCAATCCCAACACAAAATAATCAAACTTTTGGACCACATCCTAGGTGATTTCTTAAGACCATACAAATATTTCTTCAACTTATAAACCAAATTTTCTTTAAACCTCTTTCCATGTAGTGCTTTGGACATATCCTGTAAATTTCTTCCTCCAAATCACCATGAAGGAAAGTTGTCTTCACATCCATCTACTCAACCTCAAGATCAAAAGATGCTACAATAGATAATTAGAACTGAATGGATGTCAGCCAAGAAATTTGAGAGAAAATATCACCATAATCAATTCCCCCAATCTAGGAATATCCCTTCACAACCAATCTCACCTTGTAGTTCTCAACACTTCCATTTGAACTAAACTTTATTTTCAACACCCATTTGCATCTGACGGGTGTATGTATGTGAAAATGAATTCAAGGAAATAAACTAAAACAATAGTATCCTTGTTATTAGAGAACATGGAATCAAGCATAACCTACCATAGGTTACTGCAAAGGCCATGTGGAGGGTATAACTGACACACAAAGAGGTATTTTGGGAAAGAACACCCCTCTTTGTAGATATATAGTAGATACATACAAAGCATTGTAAAGCATGTGTAAGAAAGAGTGAAAGAGTGAGTAATATGTTAAGGTAGAGACTTAGACCTATCGGTATGGATATGTATATACTTGTTAATGAGAAATAAATATAATGGAGATATAAGGATTGTGATATCATTGTATATGTGTTATGATGATTTTCTTTACTTATCTTGTACCACATAATAGATTTCTTTAATGTTTATTCATATTTCTCTCATTGTCTAATTGGGTTATAAACTAGACTTACTGACTTGACTGAGGAGCATATCTCTGGACTGGTATCCCTCCCATTTCTTGCCAACATTTGGTTCTATTTCCAAGACCCTATAAAAGGATATTGTAGAAAAGAGAGAATAAATAGAGAAAGGAAAGTGCGGAGTAGTGCAAGTAAGGAAACTTGAGTGATAAGAATTTTGTTATGATATGTGGAAGACTTTGAATTCTCTTAAGTTCCTACCCTTGTGAGAGGGGGACATACACTTAAGGGGATGGCAAATGGAATAGGGGGAGGATCTAAAAAGATGTAACTATTCAAGATAAGCCAACCATGGGATACATAAGGATTAATATGATTCCAAATAAAAAACACCCATGGCAAAAGGGGATAACAAAAGATTAAGATAAATTAGATAAATTATACTAACCAGAATGGAGATAAGTAGACAAGAGAGATAGAAATAAATCCAGAAATGTCACGAAAGGTACTACAGAAGAATGGAGAAGGCAGGAGAAACAAGTAGAAATCAGGAAAGAGAAATTGCAGAAGAAAACAAGTTGGATGAGCATGCCAATGAGGGTGCTAGTGAGCATGCCAAGGTGGGTGCTACTAGAGAGGAAAACATAAAGGGAAAAGAAAGGATGGATGAAATAGCCATAGAGGCTACTGTAAAGTTAATACAAAGAGATATAGAGAATCCTAAGCATATTACAATACATATTGACATAGCAACAAAACTTTTAAAGAGTATAGGAGGAAGAATTGCATATGAGAAGTTGAGAAGTGCGGGAGGGAAGAACATTTAACCAAACCCTAACCCTACCGTAAATATAAAAAACTCCATAATATCAACCTAATTGGACTAACATTCAAATTAGAGTTGACAAACAATGGGAAGAATTACTAAATCCTATATGGAACCTTCGGCCCCTAAATTTGGATGTGGATTACCTAGACCACCTAGTTAATCAGAGTATAATGAAGATTAGAGAAGATACGGTATATAAAGAGACTAGTTCCAGAAATATAAGACAAAATAATGAAAAATCACCTAGTGAAAACATAATGTTGTTTACAAATGAAAGAATATCCCCAAGAATGAAAAGGAAATTTGAAGAGACACACCTCCTCAACTAGGAGTCACCCCGGGTGCCTTATAAAGCAAGGAGAATTTTAAGAAAAAAATAAATTGACATTGAAAGAGAAAGAGAAGAAGAGATTAAGAAGGATTTCGAAGAAATTTTGGGAAAATAATATTTTGACATCCAATTGTGGAGATATAAAGGAAGATAACATAAAACCCTAACACAAAGGCTAGAGCCTAAGGAGAAGAAAAACCAGAAAGAAAACCACTGAAAAACACCAGAAGGTCTAGAAAAAAAAAAAGAAAGGAAAGATGGATTCTATTATCAAATTACCAGTATTTGAAAAGGAAAAAATTAAAGTTGTAGAACACATTTTTGTGCTAGAATCAATTTGGAACCAAAATGAGATAACCAAAGATGACACTAAATTGTTTGACTTTATTGGGACATTATGGAATGACACACTAAAATGGTACAGAAAGGCTTTTCCTAAACATGAAAAAACATGGGAGGAAGTGAAGAAGGAATTCCTGGAGAATTTTGAAACTCCGAAAATGCCTACTAAAGGGTAAGTAAGATGAGAGAATTAATACAAAGGGATGGAGAAACCATTAAGGAATTTGACAAAAGGTTTAAGGACACAGTCTGCAAACTAGAAGAACCATTGACTGAGAAGCAAAAGATTGAGTGGTTTACATCCGGAATAAGCCCAAATGTGAGATCATCTCTAGATGGGAGAATATTTAAAACATATGCAAAAGTAGTCACATTAGCATGCTGGATTGAGGCACAAACATCGCTCAAACAAGACAAAAAAAGGAAAATATGGAATTAGAAAAACTAAGATTGGAATTCGAGCAACTAAAACTCAAACAGGAAATTTGGTAAAATAGGAAGATAAAAGGCTAAATATATGGCATTCCTATGGCACAAAGGAAGGACACATCAAGAACGAATGTCCAAAAATAAAAGGAGAAAGATAGGACACCACATTGAAGGTAGATATAAAGGCACTCCCTACAAAGAACAACACAGTCTATTGTGGATTATCCGAGAATGGGATGATCATGAAACATCAGATTGTCCATCACAAATGTTCAAGGTGAGAGAAGATGGGGATGAAAGTGATTCATGGTATAATGCAAATCACAAAAACAAAGCACATAATAATACCATGGCATATGTAAAAGGCCTAGCAGAAAGACCACTATATCTTCAGGACCAAGGTTACAAGCAACGTGCATTAGAAAACCAAAGGAACATGAACACTATCTAGAATTCAAACCAAAATGCACCATATGAAAATAACTATAGTAATGAGGAGAGAGGACAATTTGGAGATTATAGACAAGGTAGAGGCTGAGGTAGAGGTAGAAGAAGAAGAAGAGATGAGGACACTTGTTACAAATGCGGTAAACCAAGGCACTTTGCTAATGAGTGTTGGGGAGAAAGAAGAAGGCAATGCTCATTCTGAAATAGTATAGAACATGACCTTTTTACATGTGATAAGACACAACAATACTTTTAGAATGCACCACAACAAGAAAAAGGAGATGATTTGGATAAGAAAAAAGGGGGCCAAAGTAATGAGAAGAGTCCCTAAGGAAGAAGGTCAAGTCCTAAGGACATGTCAGAGAGATAAGGATGGAAATATAAATCTATCTTCATCAAGTGAAGAAAACCAAAATAAGAGATTAAAGGAGGAAAAAACTAAGATGTACAAAGGAAAAGAGAAAGCAATAGTATTTACAAGACAAGCCATAAACACCAGAGGAAAGATATGACACTACTGGATCAAAAAAAGAAGAAAGTGAGGAGGAAGATATATTCTTCCTAGATAAAAGGCAACATGATTAGGTAGTATAAAAGACTAAATAGATAATAACAAAAGAACAAGAAAAGCAAAAATAAGTCAATCAATTCTTCATAGAAGAAGAAGTTGCAGCACTATAACAGTTTACATCTTTAACACGACTACATAATCTAATGGAGAAATTTAAACAATTTGCTAAATACTGGAATAAGGAGAAGATACCATGAAACCAAATTAGGCAATTGGGCAGAAATGAAAGACATTGGAAAACAAAACCACTATTGGTGGATTCCCATATTAATAATAAAAAGGTCAAAAATGTGATCATAGAATTGGTTGTAGACACAAACATGATCACTAAGAAGCTTTAGGAACAACTAGGGAGACCTAGATTGTCTCAAACTCCTTACAATATCACTTTGGCAGATGGGTCTAGCATGTCAACCATTGGAACATGGAAACATGTAGAGGTTTTTACGTTATGGGAATCAAACAATAATAGATTTTGTAGTTGTCTCTATGAAAGAACAAGGAGATTCCTTTAATACACTACTTGGACTAAGATGGTTTTTAGATGCCAATGGCATAGTGGACTCCCACAAGGAAGAACTATCTTTTGCGGATAGTAATAAAAGTATATTCATGCCATTAGGACTACCAATGGATGAGGCTTATATTGAATAATCCACCCATGTGGAAGAAAATGATGACTACTCTAAGAATATTTACACAATACCAAGAATGGAAACAAATGAAACAGAGGGAGAACCAAATTTAGTAGGAGAAATAGAGGTGGAGAATGAGAATGACAGCACTGATAGTGAAGAATTCCTAGAAGCATGGATCAAAAATGAACCAGAGCTAAAAACCCAGAGGATGGCAAGGATTAGGAGGATATGCATGGTTTAATCTAGTAAAGAAAACATACTGCAATCCTTCGCATTAGAGGAAAATCCACCGCAAATGGTATGTGCCATCAACAAGGACCAAAATGAAGAGGAATCTATAAGATCTCATCATATAAATCATATTATGAGAGGAATCTCTCATATCGAATTACCAAAGTTTTCAAGGGTTAAAGACCAACAATAATACTTGAATGAGATGGAGACAATCTTTGTAGAAGAACAAAGTAGAATACAAGCAATACAACATACATTAGTATGTAATCCAATAAACTGGTGGTCAACACATTGAGATTCAATTAAATATTGGCATACATTTAAACTTCTTATCAAGGTGAGATACTTACCGGAACAGGGAGAATACAAAGAAATATCTAAGTATGAAGGCCAAAATCTACCGCAAGATCTTGTAACCAATTGCATAATAGCATGAGAAAATAGAAAAGAACACATAAAGGATACATACACCCACCTATTCTACTAGACATTAACACCAATAGCCCAAACTTGGTATATCAACCAAGAGAGAAGAAAGGAAACATGGGATTGGGAAGAAGTACAAGCTAACTTTATACATAATCTATACATGTTGCACTTTGGAAAATAAAAGAAATAATTTTTCAACAAGAAATAGATAAAGAGAAAAATGAACTGGAGCATAGTACACCACTACCAAGATCTAAAGGGATATGGAAATTGGTGGAATGGATAGATCAACAGTCAAGGAACATGGGTAAAAAATGCTATAAACAACAAAGATAGATGATGAAGATAATGAGGATATAAATACTGAAGTACAAGGAGAAAGAGAGATAGAAATATTAATGGAACAAAGGGACCAATATTACAAGGAACCACTGAAAATCAGAGAAGAAAATATTGCAAAGGAAGGTGATCCTAAACTAGCAAAGATTGGAGACTATTGGGATGAAAAAGTAGTAGCACATGTGATTGAGATTCTCTTTGAGTTTGAAGATCTATTCCCAAGGACCTTCACTGAGATGAAATGCATTAAAGAAGAAGTAGGGATAATGAAAATACAACTAAAATAAGGAGTGAAAACAATCAAGAAAAGGCCATATAGACTCAATCCTAACATGAAGAAAAGAGTCAAGGTAGAAATTGACAAGATGTTAGTAGTAGGAATCATAAAACTAGTTGAAGAAGTTGATTGGATCAGCCCAATGGTGGTACAAAACAAGAAATTAGGAGAAATGAGAATATGCTAAGACTACAGAGAGTTAAATAAAGCTTGCATCCATGATCCATTCCCAACACCCTTCACAGAAGAGATATTGGAATAAGTTGTTGAAAGGGAAATATATTCATTCAGTGATGGATTCTTTGGATACTACCAAGTAAAGATAAGATAAGAGGATCAACCTAAGACAACATTTACATCTGAATTGAGATCCTACATGTACATAGTGATGTCTTTTGGACTAAAGAATGCACCAGTAGTCTTTAGTAGAATAATGCTAAATGCATTTAAAGAATTCATTTATGATTTCTTAGAGGTTTATCTAGATGACTGGACTATCTATGGCTTAGTAAAAGACCACACACAAACTTTGAGAATGATGTTCAACAAATGTAGAAGTTTGCAAATATCCTTGAATCTTAAGAAATGCACATTTGCGGTACCTTTTGGAACTCTCCTAGGTCACATCATTTGCAAAGAAGGGTTGATGGTAGATCCCTTGAAAGTAACTTTAATCCTCACACTACCACCACCTAAAAAACAACAAAAGTAAAAACTTTCTTAGGTTACATTGGGTATCACTAAAATTTTATAAATGGTTATGCACCAATTGCAGCACCTTTGGAGGAATTTTCTCAAAAAGAAAAATGGAAGAAACATCAAATGGAATGAGCAGTGTCAATCTTATTTTGACATAATAAAAGAAGAAAATTGTTGAAGCCCCTTTCTTGATATTCTTGGATTGCAACATTTCTTTCGATGTTCATGTAGATACCTCAGGCATAGCATTAGGTGCAGTATTAGCTCAACCTAAAGGAACTAAAGACCATCCTAAAGCATTTGCTAGTAGGAAATTATCAAAAGCTGAGAAAAATTACACTACAACAGAAAGGGAAGCACTAGTAATGGTCTATGCACTAAGAAAATTTAGACACTACCTACTATCCACACCCTTCACCTTCTTTTCCAACCATGAACCATTAAAATACCTATTAAACAAACCTGTTATACAAGGAAGAATATGTAGATGGCTTCTACTATTCCAAGAATTTGAGTTCAACATCAAAGTGAAATGGGGGAAACAAAACCAAGGCCCTGATTATCTATCAAGAAATGAAATAGGGGAGGAATCTAATAATCATGAAGAACTCCCTAGTGTAAACTTGTTTAGGGTCAATGCAGTACTAGAAGAACGAAAAGATACTGCATATCTATTAGCTACAAGAGAATTTCCAGCTAAGACATCTCTGCAAGACAAACAAATCCTTACGCGAAAGGCTTTTCCTAATACACTTATCGAAGGAGAACTACATATCATAGGGAAAATGATATAATCAGGAGGGTGGTGTATGAACATGAAAGGGGGGATATTATAAAGGAAGCACATGAAGGTATAGCAAGAGTACATAACTTCAGAGACTTAACAACAAGAAAAATTAAAATAGTAGGCTTGTGGTGGCCTACCCTCTTCCAAGATACTAAAAGATATGTAAAATATTGTGACATTTGTTAGAGAATGGGTAAACCTACCGCTAGAGATGAAATGCCATTAAGACTGGTATCATCACAATTTCCCTTTGAGAAATGGGCAATTGAATTTATTAGACCTGTAGATCTTCTGGCCAAACAATCAAAATCAAGATACATCATCACTGGAGTAGAATACCTTACAAAATGGGCAAATTCTATACCTACAAAAGATTGTACCACAAAAATAGCCACAAAGTTCCTCTATGCGAATATAATCAATAGATTTGGATGTCCGCTCAGTATCACAAGTGACCAAGGAAAACATTTTGTAAATAACATGATTGTGGAAGTTACTACAATCCTTTATGATAGTGCACAACAAGAGCACACGATATCATCCTTAGGAAAATGGGGCAAGTGAGGCCTTAAACAAAATCATTGGTAAGACATTGAAAAAATATGTGATGGAAACATAATGGATTGGTACCTGAAAGTACCTATGGTACTTTGGGCCTACCACACCACTTACAAAAGAACAACAAACTTCACACCCTATGAGCTAGTCTATGGCCTAGATGCTATTATACCAATACACTTTATACTTCCTAACTTTTGTACCACAAGAACTCAAACTAAATGTGAAGGAATCCTTGATACAGAGAGTTAAATAATTGGAGAAAATAGATGAAAACAGGTTGATGGGAGCCTATAACATGAATCTAGAGAGAAAGCGATAGAAAGCTTGGCATGACAGGAACTTGCAGAGGAAAATTTTTAAATATGGAGACTTGGTACTATTGTATGACAGTAAGTTTAAGAGACAAGGAAAACTCAAAATCAGATGGCTAGGACCATATTACATACATGAAATTGCAAAATTTGGAGTGGTAAGATTGAAAGACATGCAAGGAAGAATAACTGTCGGATATGTTAATGGATCTTGGTTGAAGCATTATCACAAATCTCCAAGATGAAAAGATAAAATGTAGTGGAATTTAAACATGTAACATACTAACTATATCATACTGTATCATATTTTAGGATAAAGTAACCATTAGAATCTTACAACAATAAACAATTAGAAAAGCTTGTGAAAAGTGTAGTGGGTAAAAATAATAAATGCAAAAAATAACTTTTAGGGCTATTTATACCCTAATCTGACCTAAAATCCTCATTTGCATCTGATGCAGAGGTAGGAGGACCAAAACTATCCTCAATAACATTAACAAATTGAATAACTAATCCAATTCCTTTTGTCAGGTTGAGAGAACATTAATACAGATTTTTCATCTAATTTTCATGAAGATCCAATGGTAGGAAAGAAAGTTATGACTCTTTTCCCAAAACTACAAACCCTAGGCAGTGTTCAGACTTGCCCTCACCAAAATTGCAATATCTATCACAAAACTTAATGAAATTATACCAAACCAAAATAATTGTAAACTAGAAACACATATCTTTCCATCCATCTATTATATGCATCAATGTGAGGCCGTACCAAGTCGTACCATGCATATTTTTCAGAGTGCATTTTCAGAAAATTAAACTTTGCAGACCTACCCTCAATAAAAATGCCATAACTTATTCAAATCGTAATGAAATTTGATGAAACAAAAAGAAATAGAAAGTAGACTCAATACTCTTTCCAACCATTAATGGCTTACTCCTATATATGTCTGTACAGAACCATACCAAACGCTGCAACAGGACTGTTGTAGGGAAAATCAGAAAATTACAGTCCATAAAACACTCATATCTTTCACAAAACTAAATAAAAATGCATGAGACAAGATGCAAATGGAAGGCTGTTGAAGGATCTAACATTTTCAATCCATTAGGTATCCATTCAATTCCATACAAGGCCGTACAATAGCAAAAGACAACAAATTTCTAAAGGAAAATACAGGAAAACATTTTTTTTCTCATTCCATGCTCAAATCTTCAACCACCCACAAATTTTTCATGGTTACAAGGCCTTTTAAAGGCATTAAAGCATGTCTCTTCAGTTTATAACTGATTTGGAGTGAACTAAGAGCCAAATGACTCTTCACCTTCCAAGTTTGCATCTTTTTTCCAATTTTACATTGACAACCTTTACATGGTTTGCAATATTTTGTATTTTTGAAACTCCTAATCTCCTAAACACATAAAAATGACTTGATAAACCTCATTACAATGTTGAAGCATACAAATTTAATCAAACTCAAAGATTTGTCTAGGGTAACATTAATTTTCCAAGGTGCTCTTGCACCATACAACCAACCAACAAAATTTCTAAGTCCCTTGGAAATGTACCTGCAACAAAAGTCTCTTTCCTCTGTCTTTATCTTCAATCTTCTCAGCTACAATTTCCAATCTATAGAAATGGTGACCAACCAACCAACAAAACAAACTACCATCTTCACAGAGTATCCTCAGGCTCCTTCTACTCCCATCAGTGGAGTACTCTTCGGGCTGCAACATCAAGTGCTTCTTCAGGTATCCATCTCTCTCACTGCTTCACAACAAACCAACTCACCAAACCATTCATCTCACCCAACAATAGATCCTGGTGATGCACCTACCACTCTCTCCTCAGTGGTTTCTCTATGCATCCTTCTCCAGCCAAATCTCTATTGGAGAATGGTCATGATAGACCTCATCTTGTCTGCCCACACACAATCTCAGAAAATATCCTTCTTGCAGCTAGATGGAAAAAGCACCTGCAACCAAACAACTGAGCAACATAAAATCTAAAAGGTGTAGATTGCCTCCCTCGATGATCTATCTACACAATCAAGATCTTCTCACTCTTAGCTTGCCTTCTCAGTGACAGAAAAAAAAATACACACCACCCAAATCTTTCACCAGCTCTGATACCAATATGATGCAGAGGTAGGAGGACCAAAACTATCCTCAATAACATTAACAAATAAAAGAACTAATCCAATTCCTTTTTTCAGGTTGAAGAGAACATTAATACAGACTTTTCATCTAATTTTCATGAAGATCCAAGGGTAGAAGAGAAAGTTATGACTCTTTTCCCAAAACTACAAACCCTAGGCAGCGTTCAGACCTACCCTCACCAAAATTACAATATCTCTCACAAAACTTAATGAAATTATACCAAACCAAAATAATTGTAAACTAGAAACACATATTTTTCTATCCATCTATTATATGCATCAATGTAAGGCCGAACCAAGTCGTACCATACATATTTTCAGACTACATTTTCAGAAAATTAAACTCTACAGACCTACCCTCAATAAAAATGCCATAACTTGTTCAAATCTTAATAAAATTTGATGAAACAAAAATAAATGGAAAGTAAACTCAATACTCTTTCCAAACATATATGGCTTGCTCCTATATATGTCCATACAGAACTGTACCAGATGCTGCAACAGGACTGTTGTAGGGAAAATCAAAAAATTACAGTCCATAAAACACTCATATCTTTCACAAAACTAAATAAAAATGCATGAGATAACAAGAAAATGGAAGGTGGTTGAAGGATCTAACATTTTCAATCCATTAGGCATCCATTCAATTCCATACAAGGCTGTACAATAGCAAAAGACAGCAAATTTCTAAAGGAAAATACAGGAAAACATTATTTTTTCTCATTCCATGCTCAAATCTTCAACCACCCACAAATTTTTCATGGTTACAAGGCCTTTTAAAGGCATTAAAACATGTCTCTTCAATTCATAACTAATTTGGAGTGAACCAAGAGCCAAATGACTCTTCACCTTCTAAGTTTGCATCTTTTTTCCAATTTTACATTGACAACCTTTACATGGTTTGCAATATTTTGTATTTTTGAAACTCCTAATCTCCTAAACACATAAAAATGATTTGATAAACCTCATTACAATGTTGAAGCATACAAATTTAATCAAACTCAAAGATTTGTCTAGGGCAACATTAATTTTCCAAGGTGCTCCTACACCAGCATCCAAAAAAATTGATAAAATTAAGCTCTGAGCTACAAAGTAATCAACCCCTAGCTGACAAATTGTGAGTAAGATGAGATGGCTACACCAGTGCTCATCGATGTGATAAAAATCAAGGCCTAAATACAAAAAATGCCCATTCAAGGCGATGAAAGTTGACAAAGAAGGAGCTTTCTCTAATTTACTAGTAGATGTGGTTCACATTGAAAATATTAGGAAGTACATACACACCTCAATCATAGAAATAAATCATATAAAGTTTGAGGAGTTGAGGGACACACTACTCAGAGATGCAGGGTACTCTGATAAATACAAGAACATTGCTGCCAAGAAATTAGATACATGGAAAGATTATCTAGATTTTAATGATGCTCATGAGTGGGTAAGGATAATTCTTAGTTGGATCCATGATGAATTTATCTATTTCGACAAACCCTACCGCATAACAAAGGATGCAATCAGAGCGATGACCAGACTTAGCTCAATAGGGTCAATACCGACAATGAAGGCAATCAAGAATGATAAGGTTACTAAGCTGATGAGAGAAAAACCTAACAAGTTGAGCCTCAATGTAAAGGATATCATAGATCTAGGGGTCTGGTATGTCATTATGGGGATAGCCTACAAGATATACTATGCAAACAAAGAGGGTTCAACTACTGCCACTACAATTCACACCGCATATCAAATGGCGAAAGAAGGAAAATATTTTGACCTCTATGAAGTGATGAGGGAAAAATTGATGGAGAACCTAAAAGGACAAAGGAGTCAAACTACAATTTCTAGTATGGTACTTTAATCATATGACTAGTATTTTATTTTCTCAATGAATTACCGAGATTCAAAGGAAAAATTTGGCAACAACACCTATCAGTTTTTGCACAAATAAATTAACACATTAGAAGCTTTAGTGACACAAAATTCTTTAGCACCATCTATTGGGGTTTCTTCAAAACCTTACAGTAATATATGCAAGCCAAAGAGGCTACCATATGAATCTGTAAAGCAATATATGAACCACATAACTTTCATGGTGGACAAGGACTGCACTTATATGGAGGTAGTGGAGCCTGGAACTTTTTGGATACCTAGGTTACCTTATGAAGTTTCTAAGGTATAAATAAATGCCTATGCAAAAGCTTTACTAAGAAAACCCAAAGATACTACCGTAGAAATATTTGGGACATACAAGGAGGTAATGGAAAAAATACACAAGAAGAATGCAGAGGAACATTTGGAGAAGAACATGGATAAATTACATAAAAAAATGGGAAATCCCACCTCCAGAGGGCACATCTACACCATCTAACACTGCTCAGCCTCACAAGCCACTGCAAAAACTCTACAAGCTAGACCCTCATCTCTGGAAGAGCCCAATACTTCACAAACACCTAGAACTGCATCTGTGGTAGCTAGTGCACAAACATTACCACAACCTACCACATCATCACAAACAATATCCATATGGAGGAGGACAACATCAGAAACATTAGTACAGATGAGTGCAAAGAAGAAAAAGGAAGAAAGACAAAAGCAACAGGCTAAAAGAAAGAAAAATCAATCCCCTAGGGAGGAGGTAGAAGAGGAAGAAGGGGAAGAAGAGGTATCCAAAATGATAAGGAAAAAGAAACAAAAGAAAACAACACAGGAGACTCCACAAGAGCCATTGAGCCTAGATGCAATCCTCAATGGGCTTGAATGTCATGGTTTATTACAAGAGACAACAAAACTATACTCGGAAGTCTCTGTAGATAATAAGAAAATCATTGAAAGAGCAATAATCAAATACATGATAAAAACCAATAAAACAATGGATGAGATTCTGGGATTGCTACCAGATAGCCTTGTAGATGCACTAAGGCAAAGAATAGAGAAATATTTGAAGTTGGATGAAGATTTCAGGCAACAAGCTATTGATGGAGTAGGTACTTCTATCTCTATGGAGGAGAAGTATAAAACAACACAAATACAAGTCACAAAGCTTAGGTCAAAGCAAAGGATCGATACGCTTATGAACATGGAACAAGAAGACAGAGAAAAGATATAGGTAGAAAATGAACAAATAACAAAGAAAATATATGATACAATTAAGTCTATGCAGAGAAAACTGTGGCACAATATGATACAAATCCTCCACAGAATATAGAATAAAGCATTTCTCCTCCACACAACACCAATATGGATCAGGAAGATGGACAACTGCAAGAAGAGGCTCTAGATACAGGAGATAACCAACAAGATTCTCAGGATGCATCCTCCTCTACCTCCCCTATCCAATTTATCAAAGATTTTCTAGCGCAGTAGAAGCAAATATAACCCATGGTGACCCCACAGCTGCTACAACTGCTAGTCATAGAAGGCCAAGGCCAAGTCAATTTATCTGATATCTCACCCCTACAAAAATTACAATTGGGTGATATCTTCCACTCCACAACGAGGGAAGAAATTTTGCAACAACACATTAAGGGAAGTGAGATACTAATGGAGGTGGTAGATATAATATAAAAGGAAATGCCAAAGGCACAGAGGGACACATCCCTAGCTTCTACTTGGGAACGCAAATAGTTGATGCCAAGTTTTAAGGCTCACTCTACATACTTGGAGAAGAAACCAGAAGAGAAGATAACAGAGAAGATCAATCAGAAAAGACTAGCTGATGCTTCTAACAAATGTGCTAAGGCACACAATAAACTAGAAGCCCAAACAAAGAGTATTTAGCAGGGTATGGAGAAGGCTAAGGTACTCTACCAATTTAGTTTACAATGGCCTATTACTACTGTAACATCAGAAAATGTCCCCTTGGGGGCTTTTCCCTCATAAGGTTTAGCTCCCGGGTCTTTAGTATGCATTTAGGACATCTTAGTTCATATTTTGGCATCCTGATGGAATGAGACCTAGGCTTCATGCCAAATTGAACTAGGTGGACCCCTTGAGCTATACCCTACCCAAAATAGGGGGGAGGACTTGGGCACCTGTGCCCTAGTCCTGCCCTATTTTGGGGCAGCCCTAATTTCTGGGTGTCGATTTATGACCATTATTTGGTCCTTTTGCCAACACGGTAAGTTTTGATTTTTAAAATTTTGGTGGGAGTACTTGTAGTTACATATATAAGCATGCTTAGACATTCATTTAGAAACTAGATGGCAATTGTGATGTTCAAGTGTTCTCAAGGTGATTCAAGGCTTTCTATTGTGTTGTAAGAGCACACTTGTATGTTTTGTGTGTTGATATTTGCATATTTGAGCATCAATTTCCTCATGGCATGAAGAGCATCTTCCTCCATGAGAGATTTACTACAAGGTGACTTAATATTGTGTTTTCATCATTGATTCCTTTGGTTTTTGCCTCTGCCTCACAAGGGCATGCACTCTTTATCTAACAACAGTGTTCAAAGACTTAAGTGTCCTCTGGGGCTTGACTGAGGTAAGCCTCTAAACACAACAACCCCCAAACCAATTCTTGTGATTGCAAGTTCTAGGTGTCGCATTTGGGAAAGTGGAGTTGCAGGAAGGACTGGCAGGCATCAAGGATTTGGAATCTGAAGAAAAGGACACAGGAGCACTTCCAGGACTTGGGTGCTCGCTCTAGTGTCCTCCACAGACAGATCTTTGAAAATAGAAGTTACAAGGTTGATCAGGGTTAGAAGGAGGTCCAGATCCTACAAAGAAACTAGCACCTTGGACTTGGGCACTCACTCTAGTGTCCCCCACTGTTCTGCTTCGAAACCCCGAAAATAGGTATTCTGTGATTTGGTATTTTACGCCTGTCTACAAGAGCTTTTTCCATCTTTCATCAATTTGTTGTCGTATTTGCATAATTAGGGTTTTAATGGTTAATTGGGCATAATAGAAGGAAAATTAATAATTAAATTCCCTAATCCAAGTTTCCCTACATCTGTAAGTGACCTAGGGTATGATAGTGATCGTCACTCGACCCTGGATCCTTGAATGTATAGTGGAGAGGCAGATTTAAACATCTAAACATTAGAGTATTATCAAATCCAATTTTCCCCTAAACAACATTTGGTTGTAGTCTTGCATTTTAGTGTAAATTTGCATTTAGATTTAAAATAATTACAATTTTGATGCATTTTCATTAAATTTGCATGGGCATTTTGCATGTACAACCTTGAAAATCATTTTTAGATCTGAGATTAAGTCAATTTCATCATAAATCAGACTCCAAAACATTTGCATAGCATTTTTTCCCAAGATCTCAAACCTAGGGCTTCGAAAACAACGATTTTCACTAAATTTGACCTTATCAACTCTCCAAACTTGCACCATAGGTGTGTTGTGAAAGGTATTTTTGCATTAATTTTCTATTATCAGGGTAATAATTTGCTGCACATCATAAAAATCTTCACAACACCCTTTTAACGGGCTCTTGTAGTGAAAATTTGGTGAAAAACTACACATTTTGGCTATTTTTGCCCTAGGGTTTGACCCAGTTTGTACTCCAAGCGTGTTGTGATCAATTTTATGGAGTGAGGTGACTGATATCATTGATATTATTTTTTTTTACCTCTTGAGATTCATTACAACACCTCCTTTGCTAGGTCTTGGAATTGAAAAACTGTGAAAAATAGCCTATTTTTGCTAAATTTTCACTAGGGTTTTACCTTAAGTGGTACTAAGAGCATGTTGTGTTGGATATTTTTTCATAAAGTGACTGTTATTACTGATATTATTTTCTTTCCATCATCATTTTCCTCACAACACCCTTTGTTATGCCCTTTTGCATTGAATTTTAGTGAAAAAAGTGCCTATTTTGACATATTTTCACTATATTTTGACTTGGCATTATCTCAGATTTGCATCAAGAGTGTATTGAGACTAATCATATTGTTGTTTCTAACTAATATCAAACATATAACTTGCTGCCCCTTGACTGAAATCCTTAGAACATCCTTTTCTTTCATATATATGCATTGAAAAAGTACAAAAAATAAAGCATTTTAGGTCATTTTGCATATAGTTTGCACTTGTCTTTTGCATACTCTTGGAAAATTGTCAAAATCTAATTTTGCATTTCATTATGGCATCTTCGTGTTATTCATCTCTGAAATCTTTGCGTGAGTATATCCTAGATTTTGAAAATTTCTCTAATTTCACTAATGAGAATCCTCATATTCTAGAACACATAGTTTATATCAGTGGTATTGACACTTCTATATGTTCTACATATGAGTTGCAATTACTTTTTTATACACATGATTTTAGTAGCTTCACTTTACTCATAGAAGCATATCCTTTGATATTAGAAGATTTAACCAAATTCATCTCTAGGAATACTCATAAGAAAGATGAGAGTGAAAAGCCCTTTTCCACCACAGAGTATGATGATGATGCTGATGTACCTTCCTCTCATCTGATGAAGGGGGGTAAATCACAAAACACACAACAACCAAAATTGAACACAGAAAAGAAAACTTTCTTTTATTGATCTAGGCAACTCATTACATTACAGAAGCTAAAATACAATCAGAGGATGAATCCCCTACTGGCCGCAACACATTACAACTTTCCCAACCTCAAGACTCTAGAATCTTCAGCCTTCTGTAACTCCAAATCAGCTAGAGTTTCTGTTTTCCCACCTATTCTTGACTCTACACTAGCCCCCTTAACTCTACTACTGCCCAAGGTTCCCAAAATAGTCATAAATAGCATTTTTTGGTGGCCTCCAGCTAAATTTCAAAATTTGCAACTCCCTCCAAAAGTAGGTCAACTTCCGGGAAGCATAACTTTTGATCTGAGTGTCCGATTAATGAATTGTTTTAAGCACCAGAAATCTCGTGATGTGAACTATTACACTATAAATTTGTAAATAGATTTCTAAAAATGTTTTGGGATGTTATGGGATGTTTTAGTGCCTCATATCTCGTTTCAAAAATGTTCAAGGGCTTTTCAGAAAACAAAAACTTTAATATCTTTCAGCTCACAAATGATCTTTGCCTGATTCCTTCACCAAAGGTCCTATATTTCCGTTATGTAACTTTTTGTAAGTTTTCGCTTCAATCCGTGCCCAAATGCAAACTTTCCTAAAATGGCAGGTACACATTCCAAAACAGGCAGGTTGTGATTTTTAGCAGTTTTGGAAAAAATGAAAGTCCTACATCATTATTCTAGATATTATGGAACCAAAAACACTAATTATGGAAAGAAATGAAAACAACTACAATGATTTTGAATTAACTTATTTTTGGGTGATGCAAGATTGCCCTTACACCACTGGATGCTCCTGCATCATCATCCCACTGCTCTCTCTAGCCGAGATGTAGCATTAGTGGATGAGAAAAGGTCTCTCACATTAAATCCTTTGGGGATGGATATTAGGTGCAATCAAGAGGGAAACAATGTTAATTCAATAATCACAAATAGACTTAATAGCAATATTCCTAAAATGATTGTCCGAGGAGCACTTAGTGCACCCTCTTCCTTAAAACCGGTGATTATGGTTCAAGGTGTTCAAAATATGTTTCAACAACTGCACCACAATGTGATTGCTCACACATACAACACCCGTAATAACAAGCAAAGTAACCAAGTGTCGCATGTGCCTGTCTCTCTTCCATTTTCTCAACTTGTGCTCCCTCAACCACCTCATCTTACTCATAAAAGTGGTCAAGAGTATGATCTTGTCGAACAACTTCGCGCTACTCAGGCTAAGATCTCTCTTTGGGATTTGATACAAACATCACCTACATACCATGGAATTCTCCAAGAAGATTTACAAAAGGTGATTGTGCCATTGTTAAGCCAAATGATGTAGTAGTCATATTGGATAGTATGCATGCAAAAAAAAATAGATATTCTCTTTCAACCATAGGAATTACCATTAATTGAAGTTCAAAACCAATATGATCCTCTTATAATCTTCGTCACAATAAAAAAATGTTGGTAAAATGAGTTATGATTGACACTAGGTTAGCTCTTAATGTTTGTAGCATTGACCTACTACACAAAATCAAGGTTGACACATCACAAATCACACCAAATGGCATTAGCATTTGTGGCTTTGATAATGTTGGATGACAATCCGTGGGCACTATAACTCTACCTATACAAATAGGACTTGTGCTTGTGCCTACCCTGATTCATGTCATGCTTTGTTCTTTATCTTACAACATGATTCTTGGTAGACCTTGGATTCATGCATTGGGGGTAGTTCCTTCCACCTTGTATCGTTCAATCAAATTTATATTCAAAGATAAAGTTCATACTATTCATGCCGATCCAGAACTAGGTAACTGCTTACACATTGAAAAACAAAAGCCACTTTATAATCATATGAGCTTAAACACTTTATGAGCTAGTTCATTAAAGCTCTTAGCCACGAATGATGTTGTGAAAGATTCTATACCATCAAATGCACTCTTTGGTGATAATTGGGGCTCATTAGATTTTAATCCTTGTAGTATAGGGAATATAAAATTAATAGCCTTGATACATCAAAAGTGGCATCGATCTCACCTAAGAAATCTTTTGAAGCACCTAAGAAACCTAAAATCCCCTTGGTAGAAAATAAAAATAATACCCTCACTTATACTACAAATTATGATACCTACAAGGCCTCACCTTCTTCTAAGGAACTGGACTCTCTATATGGTCATGCATTTCAAATTTTATACAAACATAATGACTATGTAGGTAAGGGATGTGGTGTAAATCAAAAAGGAATTAGAGTACCTATAGAATCCACTTCAACACATTACTCAAGTGGCATTGGATATAATTCTTTTAAATAAAAGAAATTTTCTTGTCATCCTAAACTTAATGTCAATTCAACAAGATCAAAACAACATGACAGATATCCTAGATATGCATGTTCTTAATGATGGTGCTACCAGGTAAGTATCCCTAACCCTTTATTTCTCTCATGATGTGCTTCCCCCGTGATGTGTTATGTGTTGTTTAGGCCTCCTGGGATGACCTCAGACTCTCCCATAAGGTCCGAGATACTAGGAGACTGCCTCTGTTGTAACCTTCTTCTATTTGTATCATCATTCTTCTATATTACCTCTCCCTCTTATTTCATTGTTGTGTGTTGTGTCTTATGAACATAGCGTCGCGGTTGGTGACCTGGGGCTCCCTCCTACATGACTATCCCTAAGACACTTGTTTCTCCTGTCTTATTTATTGTTTCCCTTCCTCTATTGTTTCGACCTAGCGAGTGGATGATGACAAACATTTATACTAATGTGGACCTAGTGTCCCTTTCGAGAGAAATCAACAAATGGACTTAGTTCCTAATATGACGATGGGGTTGTATATTTTATCTGACGCTTGGCTAGTGGAAGCACTCGTGCTTTCTGCATAGTGAATTTGATGATGTTTCTATCGCATTTACAAACCTTAACAATACTGCTGCTCTATGCACCTTTTTTTGTCTTTGAATCTAGCCTTGGCAGTACTCGATTTGGAGAGCTTCATGATATAGCCCTATGGTTATCCTCAAACTCCAAATTCATTATCTAACCTTGGCTCTTTGTGTGGATAATCAAATGTATTGATGTTGTTGTTTATCATGATTTCATAGACACTAACATGTTTCTTGTAGGGATGTGTTTGTGGGAACATTTCAAGATCGTAAAATACATGCCACCTCTAGGGGGCATGGGCTTCGTGAAAGTCAGTGTTCCCTTGTGTGTTTTCTTCCTACCTTAACGTGCTTGATATCATTGCTGATATCAACCACCTTAAGGTGGGGGCATATATAAGGTAAGCTATCTGTTGTAGATGTTAGCAATTTGCTTGTCCTCAGGTGTAGGCTAGTATGATGAGTACTTCCTACATCCTGAGATTGTTTGCAATCAATCTATCTATCTATTGCATATACCTCCTTTTCACCATAAGGCATCTCTGTGATGCGGGTGGGGTTGTATACTTTTGAGCTCATACCTCCTTTTCACTATAAGGCGTCTCTGTGATGTGGGTGGGGTGGTATGCCATGCTTCCTTTTCACTATCTGGCATCTCCATGATGTGGGTGGGGTTGCATTTCCAAAAGTCCTCTATGGAGGCGGGGAGCGGTTCTATGACTAACTCAACCCTTAAGCGTGTTTTCAACGATTGTTGTGGTGAAGCCCAATCATCGGTGTGTGCCTGTAATGTGCCTGAGATGGTGATGAGCCTAGAAATAGGGAACACACCATCGCTTATCTACCATGTTTTCTTCGTGTCTTCAAGTGTGTGTGTTTTGGCATGCTTGTTTTGTTTGGCATGTTTGTTGCCCCATATGCGGTATACATTTTGGGAGGTTTTGCGTGTCTTTCGTGTGTGTTGCCCCATATATACAAAGACCTATGCCTTAGGGTAGTGCATCATGTATTATGGAAGGTTTGTTTACTTTCGAGTACTTGCATTTGTATTTCATATATATGAGAAAAAAAAAAGAAAAGATATCATTTCTATCTTCCATGCATTAATGTGTCTTCTATGCTTCGACCCTATTCTCCATGTTCTGCATGACTGTAACTGTCTTCTCCATGTTCTGCATGCATGTTACTATCTTCTATGTGATTAGCATGTCTTCTCCATGCTTGGTGTGTTTGATGTGTTTGTGACCTTACTTTAATGCATGTATTAGCCTCGCATTTATACATACATTAAAATGGGGGCTAAATGTAACGTTAGAAAATGTCCCATTGGGGGCTTTTCCCTCATAAGGTTTAGCTCTTGGGTCTTTAGTATGCATTTAGGACATCGTAGTTCATATTTTGGCATCCTGATGGAATGAGACCTAGGTTTCATAGAAAATTGGACCTAGGTGGAACCCTTGAGTTGTACCCTACCCAAATAGGAGGGAGGACTTGGGCACCCACACCCTAGTCCTGCCCTATTTTGGGGTAGCCCTAATGTTTGGGTGTCAGTTTATGACTATTATTTGGTCCTTTTGCTGACACGGTAAGTTTTAATTTTTAAAATTTTGGCAGGAGTGCTTGTAGTTGCATATATAAGCATGTTTAGACATTCATTTAGAAACTAGATGGCAATTGTGATGTTCAAGTGTTCTCAAGGTGATTCAAGGCTTTCTCTTGTGTTGCAAAAGCAGACTTGTATGTTTTGTGTGTTGATATTTGCATATTTGAGCATCAATTTCCTCATGGCATGAAGAGCATCTTCCTCCATGAGAGATTCACTACAAGGTGACTTAATATTGTATTTTCATCATTCATTCCTTTGGTTTTTGCCTCTGCCTCACAAGGGCATGCACTCTTTATCTGACAACGGTGTTCAAAGACTTAAGTGTCCTTCGAGGCTTGACTGAGGCAAGCCTCTAAACACCACAAACCCCAAACCAAGTCTTGTGATTACATGTTACAGGTGTCACATTTGGGAAAAGTGGAGTTGCAGGAAGGATTGGTAGGCATCAAGGATTTAGGATCTAAAGAAAAGGACACATGAGCACTTCCAGGACTTGGGCGCTTGCTCTAGTGTCCTCTGCAGACAGAACTATAAAAACAAAAGTTACAAGGTTGATCAGGGTTGGAAGGAGGTCCAGATCCCACAAAGAAACTGGCACCTTGGACTTGGGCGCCCACTCCAGTGTCCCTGACTGTTCTACTTCGGAACCTTAAAAATAGGTATTCTGTGATTTGGTATTTTACTCCTGTCTGCAAGAGCTTTTTCCGTCTTTCATCAATTTGTCACTGTATTTGCATAATTAGGGTTTTAATGGTTAATTGGGCATAAGAGAAGGAAAATTAATAATTAAATTCCCTAATCCAAGTTTCCCTACATCTGCAAGTGACCTAGAGTATGATAGTGCTCATCACTAGACCCTAGATCCTTGAATGTATAGTGGAGAGGTGGATTTAAACATCTAAAATCTAGAGAAGTAACAAATCCAATTTTCCCCTAAACAACTACTAAGAATATAAAATATTAAATATAGGCATTAGAAACATAAATAACACAAGTAGCTAGTACCTATGATCTAGTACAAGACACTAATGGAGCCATAAGGGTGCATGTAGAGACCTTACATTCTCAGCTGCAGCAATTTCAGGATCAAAGAGAATAGATAAAATCACAAATCAAGTAGCTAAGAGAAGTAATAATCTTGAAGTTGGTATCTCTAACTGGAGTATTCACTGAAGCTAAACAAACTACATATAAGGTAAAGGTACCAACTACATTAGGAGAAGTAGAGGATACCTACATCTAGCTTGAAAGCCAGATACAAATTTTGACATCTACAAAGAAACAGTGAGACACTACTCTGGCTCAACTCAGAGTAATGTACAAAAATCCTACCTACAAACTGAAGAACATGTCTTGGGGACAAGACATACTTTTAAAAGGGGGATTGATGTTGGTAGAGAATAGGGCATCAAGTAGAACCTACCATATATTACCGCAAAGGCCATGTAGAGGGTATAGCCAACTCACAAAGAGGTATTTTGGGAAAGGACACACCTCTATGTAGATATATAGGAGATACATACAAAGCATTGTAAAGCAGGAGTGTGAGAAAGAGTAAAAGAGTGAGTAATATGTATAAGGCAAAGACTCAGACCTGTTGTCGATATGGATATGTATATACCTATTGATGATAAATGAATATAATGGATATATAAATATTGTGATATCATTGTATATGTGTTATGATGCTTTTCTTTACTTATCTTGTACCTCATAATAGATTTCCTTAATGTTTATTCATATTTCTCTCATTACCTAATTGGGGTATAAACTAGACTTACAGACTTAACTGAGGACTAGATCTCTGAACTAGTACCCTCCCATTTCTTTCCAACAATCCTACTTCATTTACCTTCAAATACACCTCGGATTGAGCAAATAAAGGAATACAAGCAAGAAAGGAAACTAATCTAAAACAGTTACCATGCAAACCTTTATTGTGTGGATGTGCTCCTTTGATGTTTTGATGTAGGTGGCTCCTCAAATGGACAACATTTCATTGCATCTCATGGAGTCTTAAAAATGGTTAGGATGAGTGGCTATTTATAGATTTTTTATGAGGGATTGGATGGACGAGATTGATTGGAGAGATCAAGGGTTGAGGTTGATTTAGAGATCTCAAGCATGGAGAGTTTTCCAAGTGGCTTGATTTAGTTGGTGGATGAGGTATGTCCTTAGATAAAGGAGGAATCAATGGTAAAAAAGTGATTTTGGAAGAAGGGGATGGTTGAGATGAAGTGATGACAAAAAGGATCTTTTGTACAAAGAACTTGTAGATCACTTTGTAATAAGGCCATGTGGGCTTGTGCAAACTCCATACCTTTCTCCACATAGGGGGTTGTGAGGGTTTGACTAGAATTCAGTTAAGGATAATGGAATGTGCAAGTAGGGGATTAGGTAATTAATTAGGTTTAGGTCACCTAATCAAAAGTGTAGAAAATATGGAATTAAATAAATAGAATATATTTATTTAATTCATGGGATGGGAAAAGGGGCTATTAGATAAATAAAATTTATCTAATGTTTGGACTATAGGGAAACGTTGATAAATTATTAATTAATCATTTATGCTAGGGAGATGGTATGGATGTATGTACAAATGAATAGCAAAAAGTATGTGAATAGTGATTTTAACAATAAAATATTGTTTAATCATGGTTTGAAGGGGAGTTGATCAATTAACTATCTAAACATTGTTTATTTAGTTAATTGTGGATAAAATGTAGTTTAGGGATGTTTAGGGATGGTTTAGGGATGTCCTGATTGCAAATGAATAAGATGATGAGTGGACAATTTTAGGTGTCTACAATGGATTTCTATCCATTAGGCAACTAAGTACCATGTTTCATTTTCTTCAATGTGGCTATTTCCTCATCCATAGCCACTTTCTAGGACTCTGCATCACCCATACCCATAGCCTTCTTCATAGTCTTAGGCTCATTAGTGTTGGTAATCAAAGAAAAAATGCATCTCCAATCAAGTAGAGCATACATGTTTGGCTGTTGGCTTTCTCAAGTGGACCTCATTAATGACTGAGATGGAGGTTCTATTTCTTCTTTGGAACTCTTAGAACTATTTGAGCTCTCATCTTCTTCAGGTTAGGCCATGGGCTTCTAGCTCAACCTTCTTATGATTTGGTTGTAGTTGAACCACATTATCTTTTTCATCTTGAACTCTAGCTTGAATATTGTAGAAGAAGGTTTAAATTCTCTAAAGATAACACTTCTGCTATACAAAAAAATTTAAACACATGATCCTAAATAGTGTACCCTTTTACACCAAGTCTATAGCCAATAAACATACATTTTATAGCCTTATTCTTCAACTCAAATTGCTTATTCCTGGGCACATGTGCATATTCCTCACAACCAAAGAATCAAAGATGTCACAATGAAGGATTTTTTCTTGACCACACCTCCATAGGTGTTCTTCTCAACAAGAGTTGATGTGGGAGACTTGTTAACTAGATAACAAGCTATGGTAACCAATTCTATTCAAAACTTGTTTTCCAAGCTAGATACACTAACCACACTATTAGCCCTTTCCATCAATGTCCTATTGATTCTTTTTGTAGATTCAATCAACTAAGGGGTGCACAAAGTTGTATGTCTCTCTATCCCATGATCCTTACAAAATCTATCAAAATGCACTAAACAAAAGTCACTTCCATTATAGTCCTTAAAATCTTAATCTTCCTACCAATTTGATTCTCTACAAGAGCCTTAAACTCTTTTCAAAATGATTGAAGACTTCTAATTTACTTCTAAGTAAATATACCCATGTCCATTTACTATAGTAATCAATGAAAGATGCATAATATATAGATTTAGAAATCAAAGGAACATTAATAGGACTTAGTAAATACATCAAAATGCATTAAGTCCAACAACTCAAAAGATTTATGAGAACTAGAGTAAAATTGAATGCAATTTTATTTTTTATATACACAATGGTCACAAAAATCAAATTTAAGATTACAATCATTTAACCCTACAATAAGGCTTTTATTTTGTAGTTCCCTTAGACCCTTCTCGCCTATGTGTCCCATCCTTTAGTACAATAACATTTTCATTTTAGCTAGTATCTTAGTCTCCAAATCATGATCACCCTTAGGTACCTAGAAAGCATGACCATTAGAAGTGGATGCAACACTTCTCTTTGTTGTTGATTCCAATGGTGAAGGTGTAGACTCAATAGATCTCTTCATTAGGGAAAAGAATAGTTATTGCACTAAATTGTGCATACATCTAACTAAAATAGAGTGCCTATGTGGACACCCTTATCAATCACCATAGTCCCTCTCACCATTTTGCATCCCCCACCTAAGAAAATAACCTGCACACTTGAATCATTAAGTTTACTTACAGAAAGTAGATTTCATGTCAAACTAGGGATATACAACACATGACTGATCCCCTGCACTTATCCATCAAGGAATTGAATCAAGACTCTTCCATGACCAATAATCTTTAGATCAGAGTCATATTCTTCATATTTTGAGAACCAGGCCTAATGTGAGGTCATGTGGAAAGAGGCATTGGAGTCTATCAACCACACATCATTTGATGCATGTATAGTCAAGGCCATGACAAAGGTATAACCATCATCTTGGGAGGAATTTTTGGACTCATCATTAGAATCACTATTCTTCTTCTTTTTCTCCTCCTTGTAGTCTCTTTTGAAATGGTCAGGCTTGCCACAATTCTAACATTTTGCCTTGGTCTTACTAGGAGATTTAAAGATCTCCCAAAAGATTTAGATCTAGACTTGTCAAAGATTACTTCTTGTCCTTCTTTCCTTTCTCCTTTTATCTTCTATGAATAGATAGGGCATCCTTAGCAAATTTAGAAGTCTTTCTTCACATGCCACCACCTCATCCATTTTCAACTTGGTGGTAGTGCTCCAAATAACCATAACAAGGTGGTCCTATGAATTTGACAAAGAACATAGCAACGTCACACACTCTTCCTCCTCCATTTTCATTCCAATGAAGTGCAAATGGATCATGATCATATTGAAAGCATTTAGATGTTCGACAATAGAACCACCATCCTCCATCCTAAAGGTATACAACTTATTTCTCAAGAAAACCTTGTTTACTAGGGATTTTGCCTAATAAATCTCACCCAACTTCTTACAAAGGTTTGTTGTGATAATATCTTCATTCGCATTCAACAATACTTAATTTGTAGAGTAGAGTCTAATGAGACCCTTATCTTTTTGGTCCAATATGTCTGAATATTCTTGTTTCATTGTGATAGGTTTGGATCTAAATTTTGCAACCCATAGATCTCTATCCACCACCATATCCTCCATATTGAGATCCCAAAGATCAAATTTTGTGCCTAATAACTTCTCCATATCTATCCTTGATGTGCTTGCCATTTTTTATACAACAAGATATTTATTTTGCACAAGTACCCGTGCTCAATCCAAGATTAGTAAAAAAATCCCAAGTCCTTAATGTACTTAGAATTCAAGGTGATTGGGCTCTAATACTAAATGAAATGATGCGAAGGTGTGGAATATGCTTCTTACACAAATCTATGAGAGGAGATATGTGCAAAAATTAAACTTATTACACGATGACAAGGAAATAAATTAAAAAAAAGTATACCATAACAAAATGAATTACATGGGGAAAACCCTTTTAGGAGAAAAAACCTACACTACAAAGTAACTCAATGTATTATTCACTAATCAAAGGTTACAATACACTTGTAGAGTCTAAGCCTTTATAGGAGTATCACAAACTAGAGATCTAGAGTAATTCTAGAAGCATAACAATACCTACAAAATTCACTATCAAAACATGCATCTAAAGCACCCAATAAATAGGAGACAATACATGAAACCAACAAATAGTAATTAGGAAACCATGAGCTAAAACCACCCAAAATGTGTCACCCAAAGCCCTAGTTAGAAATCCAATACCAAAATCCCTAGATGAGTCCATGGGCTGAAAATTACATGTTCTTTCCACCTACCATCAACTCTTCATAATCCACTCACCAACTTGGGTGCTCTATTTTAGCTCCATCATCTCCATTCAAAGATGCCTTATGATATGTCATAACATGCATCATAAGTTGGTCAACAAGTGTAACTCCCTCTTATATCTTTTTTATGTGTCATATATGTTTTTACATTTCCAATGTGGGAGTCCCAACTTTTGGAGGCCGTAACTTTTGGTTTGGGAGGTTGTTTGGGCCTTTTTTTTTTAAATGTAGATCTCAAAGAGATCTACGTACTAGGCATTCAAGACCTAATATTAAATAACTGGAAATATTCATTTGTGCCAAAAATGATCTTTATAACTTCCAAAAATTGAGTTTTTCTATTTTATAGCCTAAAATTTGCATTTTTTGTATTCTTAACATTACAAGCAAAGTTAAGACACCTTTCCTAAAAAAAATGGTATACTTGTGTTAGTAAACAAATTTTTCACCAAACTCTATATAAGTAATTTCCCACTAATAGTGACAACGCTACTAACAGTTGAGTGATCACAATGACATTTCTGTAACCACTTTCTACATGTAAAAAGGGGAAGCTCCCTTGTAGGATGAGATTTTAAGTTTTCTGGATGCGCTTTTAACCTAAAAGTGGGAAGGTAGTCTTTTCTTATAAAATGAAAATAGATAAAATTCTCAAATTCCCACTGTACTTGTAAGAAATCCAAAATGCACTCCAAAATGATATAATCGCTAAAATCCTCCCAAATATAAGAATGGAAAGAACAAGTGAATTAATAAGAAATTACTAAACTTCCACCTTTGCATCAAATTCAAACCTATGAATGAAGATACATTAATGGCAATGACAGACTTAATGAAGGCAGGTTATCAATACCCCACACATAAAGATATAAATTTTCTATACTCAAATCACAACATATTCAACATAAGAAGAATTGATGGAAACTAATGAAAAGGATTGACCCAATGTTTACTTCCTCTTGGTATTAATGAGTAAGATAGAGCACAATACTTTGTCTTTCCAGAAAGTATCACATAGCCTGTGTAAAAGTATCCCCCTTTTCCTTTCCAAATTTTTAAAATCATGTATACGAAAATGATCTATTCATGAAAAGTCCATTTCACAAAAAGACCCTCTCTCCTTTTTACTCATTCATTTTATAGTAAAAGAGATGGGAACTAACTTTCCCGTGTAACTGCCTTTCACAACTAACTCTTAAGTACAATAAAGTTCTTTCAATAATAAAAGAGAAATTGCTTGAATGATTATAGAAGTTATAACAAAGTCTTGTCAAATAATAAAAAGCTTAATGCAATATTAAGAGGAAAAATCTTTGTCTTCGCCTTCTCCTGTATCGCACCCTAACTATTCATCCTGAGGTACCTATTCATTTGTGCCATCCTTGTCTATTTGATCTCCAGACCCCTGTGAGACATCTAATTTGGCTTTAAGAACCTTGAACTTGTTCAAGATTGGAATAATGGATTTAGCATTTGGAATGTTGGTTATCATTAACCTTGTTCTCCACATTTGCAAAGTGTTGCTGGCATCCTCATACCTTTTATGCATCTCTACTATATCTTTCTTGAAATTCAAGAGATAGGTTGCCACATTATTTAGTTTCTCAATAGCATTACCATTCTAATCCTCTTTGGCTTTCAACTCTTTGACCAACAGATCTTTAAAGGCTTGTTTGACCATGGTAGCATCCAAAAAATTTGACTCAATCTCATAAAAAATGTCAACCCCCAAGGAAAGACAGGAACTCCTAAGAACTAGCAAGTATGATTTATTACTTTTAGCAACATTCTTCAGGTTTGTGAGACACTGCTTAACCATTTTCAGCTTCTAATCAATTGAATTCAGCCATTTGACAGACTCATTTTCTTTTGCCTTGCATATAATCTATTTTGAAACCAAGATACTAGAGTCAATTTTCACCATCCCCATTAGCCCATTTCTAGCCACATTTAGCATAGTCTAAGTCTTTCTTGATTGTTTTCATATCAACTAAAATCTCAGTCTATTTATTAGACATTTTAGTGTATAAAAGAATGGTCTCATGAATAAAAAGCAAGCCATCCATGGCGAGCTTATCAACCCACTCTTCTGTTGCTTTACCCAAAAATTTATATTTATTGATTTACTCAATCACCTCGGAGCTCACACATTTGGGAGGATTTTTCGCAGGAGTATCTATAGTAGAATCTAGAGGTTGAGATGTAGTGTCAACAATGGACCTAATCTATGAGGTCAGAATATTTAAGTTTGTTCTCCCAATAGTTCATTCTCTCTTTCCCTCTCCTCCAACCTTGTAGCTAGGATTTCAACAAATAGCTTGGCATTGTGGATGTCACCTTGAACATGAGGAGGCCCCAAGTCTACCTTTCTAATATGAAAGTCATCCACAAAGACATCCCTCTATTCTTTTTCCACCATGGGTTCTACAATCTCCACATATTGATGCTTAGTCATCGGATCAACCATGAGTCTGGACAACCTCTTGGATTTTTTGGGAGTTGACTCTAGCTTTAGAAGATTTGCAACCACATTGAACTCTATGTCAATGATCTGAGAATACCTCCTCTTGTTATTGACCTCTATTTTTAACCAAGTAGGAGTTGATAAGATGGGACAATCATCAATGGTAACATGAGGCATAGTATCTAATACAGGAGTGTTAGGAACTCTTTGTTGTTGCTGGGAAGATAAGGGGGTATGAAGCACTCCATCATGAAAAATAGGGGGTAGATTTTGTGTAGAGGGTGAAGGAGTAGTATCCTTTGTTGGAGAGGGTGTAATCTCCCTATCCTCCCCATCCTGAAGCATCTATTCCTACTCTATCAATTTATTTGCATTAGGATTCAAAAACCTTTTGGTCTTGAGGTTTTTTTTAGGGGGTTCATTGTCCCCTACACATTGTCCTCTCAAATCAATATTCTTCTTTGGATCATTTCCACCATCATTCTCATCTCTAACTGCAGACTATGAACCTGATATGCGAGTGGTGAAGGGTGTACTTAAATTAGAGGTGTCTGCAAAAACCTGTTGATCTCCCATGATATTCTCCTTATGTGAAGGAGAACCTGCACCACGACTATCCATCTTCAAATTTAGTGACTGTTGACTTCTATTCAACACTAAGGAAGATCTAACATTAATATCTATAATTTAATTTACAGTCCAATCTAACTTAGGTAGGGGCCTGGTGCTTTCAAGATGATAGGCTTGATCAATCAAATTAAAGCAATCATCAACCAAGTTTGGAAGTTCCCAACAAAGCGTGAAGTTTCTCATCTGGTCCAAGGTTAACCTTGACCAATCTCTTATCCTTCATGTTCGTCAATAGAGTCAACCCTAAAATCCTCCAGATGAGGTCGATGTTCTTGTAGCATAGGGAAATAAAGGTTCTTTTTCACAAAGTCTTTACTATCAAAGAATCTTTTAGAGCTATATGATGATAAGTTGAATTTAGAAAGAAGTCTGTCAACATTCTTGGCATTCTTAAGCTTGGTACATGTATAATGAGTCAGGTGTAGAGGGAAAGGATAGATCTTCTTCTTAGAATCATGGTACCTTTTACTTGCAAGGGATGAATATATGCATAATTCTAGAAACATCAACTAGTCAAAAGCATATATAGCTTCAAAGGAGGAAACTCAAAACCACCTATTCTGAAATATGTGAATTTGTCAAATTGTATGAAATATCTTCCAAATTGCATTATCAAGTTAGCAACCTCTATTGAGATCCTCACTTCAGGATTCTCATATATCCTTCTCACCATAAGCATGAGGAAAGCATCATTAACTCTCTTGTAATCTTTCTTACCATTCTCCTCTTGTAAATGAGGGAAATAATTATACACCTAGGTGTCCTTAGTCATTGGGCCAGCAACATCCAAACCTGGCCAAAGATGTTGAGTGGTAGCTAGAAAATAAACTAAGTAAGAACACATGTTGAATTTATTATTCCTCTTCTAAAAATTCACCAATTGATCATGCAAGTGTTCATTAATTATCTAGGCCAAATCAATGTATTGCTTTCCTGTGCAAATAACCAATATAAATTGGCACATCCAATGAGAAAACTTCTTTGATTCCACACTGCCAACCACCCTATTCAACAGTGCTACAATGTCAGAGATATCATCTTTAAAAAGGGCCCAAACTAAGCTTTTGGGTAGTTGAGAGCCTCCTTTCTTCTTCTTTTTGAGCCATGTTGTGGCAATGATGTCTCTACACATTTTTCACCATCGACATAGAAATTTCAACCAGTTTGTTTCAAACATTAGCAAATTCTTCTCATGAAGGTATCCCAAGTCTATCACTAATAGTATTAGTATCTATACATAAAATTATTTTACCGCTGACTGTTTGAATCTCACGAGATTTAGTGTGATAATTGTGAATGCAAGAAAAAATCAAATCTATACACTAAATCGCTGGAGGTTTTGTGCCAAAGCACTACCCAAAGTCTTCTGAGTTATAGGTGTCATTAGGTTAGCATTCATCCTTTCCTAGAATTCCTTAAGATTAGCATGTTGTTCTCAAAATCAGCTATGCTCATTTTTGTAGATAACCCCTATGAAACTTGTCTGTTTCGTAATCTACACTCTAAGTTCGCAAATCGAGACAAGATTCTCTTGATCCTGTGCGAGGTTCTATGACATCCTAAACTTGTGCAAATCAATTAGGTTGTAAACTCACCAGAATATCAATTTTGGTCATTTTTGGGGTGTTAGTCAAATTTTGAGTCTCTATATGCAAAGGTGGCCAAAATTGCCGCTTTCGCATATCTTTTTGTTTATCTGCGTATTGTCGACAATTTTTGCCATCAATACGTGTTCTTGGTATGAACGTATGTAGCATCGAAGAATTTCATCATCATTGCATGTGGTATGAACATATGTTGCTTCGGTGGATTCTATCGCTCGTACATCCTTATCTTCGTGTTGGAGCGGTGACAAACACCGACGAAACATACCATTAATGTCACCATGAGTTAACTCGTGTGACATTAATGGTGTTTTGTTTTAGCTTAATATTAATTTTTTAAGTGTTCATTTAAATCACTTCCTTTGCATTTTGTTCTCTTTCATCTAACTTGTGCCCATTGCAATCTACGGTTATACCTCCTGAACCCATGATTCTCATGATTTGGAGTTTTCCGTCAAAGGTTTCTTCATTTTTATTAGGTTGGTTTTCTTATTTTATGTTTCTCTACATTTAGGGTTTTCATTCATGTTATACTCACTTAAATCTATTGTTTCATAGTTTAGATTTTATCTTTCATTTTTGTATTTTCGTGACGAAATCCTAGTCTTGTGTAAACCCTAAAAGCATTTTCATTATAGCTTCTCTATATGAATTACTTTTTTATTAGGGTTTTTTGTTTTTATTTTCCTTGTCGTTGTCTTTGGATTTGTCCGGTTGTAAAGTCATTTCTTGTGTTGGTTTTTCTGAGTTTCTAAAACCTTTCAAGTGGTGTTGACATGTTAGGATGGTTTAATCTGTCGTGTTGTGCATGTTTTTATGTATTTCTACCTATCTGTAGAAGCGGTGGAATTACCCACTTGGGCATATTAAGACCTAAGTTCCCTCTCATATAAAGGGGCAGTCTTTTTGACCGCCCATACACATGATTTACCTTGCACAAAATTACTGACATGCAGGAACGGCGAAAACATCCGCCCTTACACGTAAACTTTACAACATATATCATATGCATTGTCAGCAAAATTAGCCGCTAAAACATCATATAATGCAACCTATTTGTAGAAGCGGTCGAAATTGCCGACCATGCACGTGCCCTTAAAATTGCTGGAATACCTACATGTAAGGGTGGTCATTTTGACTGCCCCTACATAAAGAAATTTTTCCAAGTGATCACATGTAGAAGTGGTGTTTTTCACTGACTTTGCATGATATCAAAAAAAACTCTTCCCAAGCACATGCACAAGTAGTGAAAACACCCGCTTTTACACATGCAAATACTTCCTCATGTAGGAGCGGTCATTTTGACCACTCATGCATGTTTTCCTATATTTTTCCCAGCACTCAAAAAATTTATTTTCCAAAGCCTGTTAGCTTGCTTTCGCCTTTACCTCGATTTGTGTACATTCAAGCCCTTCAACACATGCTTCCCTGTCCATGATCATTGAATCATTGCTATCCTAGTTTATCCATTTTCTCCCTAACTGTGAGATCATGGCCTTTTGCAGTTCTCAACTAGTGTTGATGGTAGACATCAATTTCAGAGTTCTCTCGAGAGCTAATGTCAGAGCCATCTCCGTCCAAGGCAAAAATCATGAAGTACAAGTACCAAGGTGTCTTTCCAGTGACAGTACTACAGTCAAACATTGATGAAATCAGAGACACGGAAATTGGGCATGTGGACATGGCAGAATTTGTAGATAGGACAAAATAGACAAATCCTTCTAAGCCTATGCAGAAAATCATTGATAGTAATATTCATTTGGTTGCATCATTTCCAGTTTCTGCACATAATCCTGAGTTTGTTCTTCAGGTAGCCAGCCATTACAACAGAGACACTAGAGTTGTGACAGATTCACAGGGGAATGTAATCATGAGATTGGATGCAGAATTCCTTGAAAAAATATTCACATGTCCACCCATTGAAAATATTGGATGGATTGACTTTGCTCAGGGGCAACAGGATTATGATAAGGATGTGGAAGCTGCTAGAAGGTACATAAAAAATAAGTGCTTGAAAATCCCTAGAAGTAATTTGACCAGATACCCAAAAGACCTTCACAGGAGTGACTTTGTAGAGGAAGTTTGTGATTTGATTACTCTCTTGAGTCGCTTCAGAGGACTCCCTTCTGCTTCCAAATTCTAAGACTGGATGTACACTTACATCAACGTGATTCTACGGGGTACTCAGAGAATATTCTGGGGAGAACATATCAGGAATGCATTGCACGAGCAACTGGTAAAGGTCAATACCGAATTCAAATTCTATATGACCTCTTATCTTGTCTATGTTGTTGCAAGCATGAGAAACTTTCCAGGTTTAACTCAGGTAGGAGATAGGAGATTGATCCCAGTATATGAATATTACCCTCAAATCACTCTTTAGGGATCGATTCATCATTTCTGAAGGGTCAATGATGCATTCTTTTTAGTATTCATGTACTTATGGGATAGTGAACTGGTTCAGAAAAGGGTCTCTGATGAAGCTTGGCATGTTGTGAATTCTTTTGGTTGCTTGTTCCTACAATTTCCCACTTTCACATATCTTCGGGTAGGGTATTATCTTGGTTACCCTTATATGCTTCCACGGTATCCTAGTGACCGTATTGTTCTTAAGGAACTATGCAGACAATTGATTGTAGTGCACAACAAACAGATGGAGCTAAAGAAGTTGGGGATAAAATTCCCTGTTGAAATTGGAAGGTATTCAGTTCAATTAGACAATAAAGCAAAAATAATTGATTCTGAATTACAACTGGTTACTATGAAGACTTACAAGAAAAGAGACCATTTTGACTTCAGAAGAGTTCAGGATAAGATCAAAAGGAAGTCAAACTTTCATGTACCAATGGTTGAAGACATATGGGCTGATCTCAGGATACTGAATGAGATCAGAAAGCTAGACTTCTGCAGACTTCACCTGAGTCAGATTGAAGAACTAGGCCTTGCTTATATTCCAAATGGAATGGAGGATGATGGGGATGTTCTAGATCCCAAGTACAACACATAAAATGTTGAGGCTTCACCTCTTCCAAAGGTGAAATGGTCAATCAAAGAAGAAACATCCATCAGGAAAAGGTTTCAACCAATACTGGCTAACACCAATATGTGGTTGGAAAGTAAAGGGATTAAATTGAAAGAGTTCCTCACAGGGTCAGAGGCTGAGACACAAGAGCAGACAGGCAAGAAGGCTAAGAACAGAACTAAAAACAAGAGTGATGCCTCTTCTTCTAAGATACACAAACCAAAGATCAAGTTTGTATCCAAAGGAGGGAAGAAGAAGGAAACTGAAGAAACTTCCAACGTCACTGAGTCAAATGTTGAAGATATTAATGTCGATCAAATGGAAATTGAAGATGTTGAGGCTGAAGAGAAAAATATTCAGAGTCCTACAGATGCCCAACAAACAAAAGTATCTAATGAATCTGATAAAGAAGAGGAAACTGAACAAGGCAAAGAGGAAGATATAGAAGTAGAACAACTTGATGATTCAGCTCAATCTCCTATGAAAGATCTTCCCACTAGGACACAAGTTTCTCCACCTCCTCCTCATGCTCCAGTTTCTAGTAGTTTCCCAGTGGTTTCAAATGTTCCCCTTTCACCAATCTTTGTTGTTTCCTCTAATAATACTCATGTTTCTGTGAAAACTAGTTTTGGGACTATTTTTGATTCTTCCGGTTCCATTCCAAGTCAATCTTCTCCATCTTTTGACATCGGTGAACAATCTGTTCTAGAGAACCTTCTGGATGCTTCAGAAAAGGTTGTTGATACAGGTGTGGTTTTTACCAACACCAGTCCTATTGTGACTATCACAGGTGTGAACATGGAGCTGGCCAAATAGGTAGTAGATTCATCCCCAATTGTTGGCACTTCTATGCTTCCCCCATGGTTATCTGCATATACTCCAAAGAGGAAGAAGCAAGCTATTTCACCTGATGTGATCAATATTGAAAAGTTGTTGCCTGTAAAAGCAAAGAATCAGAAGAAGAAGCCTAAGACTATTTCTAGGCTTGTCAATGAGAAAGGAATCAGGTACGCAGAAATTGCCAAACCACCAGAAGATGCCAGCATTGACACTTTTGACATGAATGATTATGTCATTTCAAGGGTTGAGTTGGGCAAGCTAACTCATGAGGGCATAAAGGTAGATTTTCAAACTACTGCCAGCACTTTACTTGAAAAGTATGATGAAGTCAAGAAAGAGAAGGAACAGTACAAAGCTAAAGCAGAACAACTTGCTATTGTCCTTCAAAAGATAGTAAAGTCATCAGAAATGGTAGAACCCATGGCAGTGATGGTGGAAGATCCCCTGATTCAGAAAGTTGAAAAAGCACAAGCCAGGGGAAGGGTAGTAGGAGATATAGTGGAATGCCTATTAGCTCAAGAGTGAATCCTACTGAAAACCACTGTGGAAAGAAAAGAGAAGATGGAAAAGCTAAAACTGAGTTGGACAATCTGGTAGATCTACTTTCACAAGAGCTGCAAGATCAAGAAGAGAGTCTAGAAGAGTGGATAGATATGAAAAAGATTAAGATAAAGATTTTGATCACCATTGGGTTCATTACAAACAGGGAATCATATCTTAAGACCAAGGAGACTCTGGTGCATCGAATACACATAATAAAAGGTCTACTTGAAGATCTGTGTCAAGCTCGAGAGACCAACGAAGATAGTGATGTCACACTTCTACAGTGGCTAGAAGAACTTCCATGCACCTTAATAGGGGAAGATCACAAGTTTCTCTCAGTAGAGGAGATGGTAAGTTCCTTTGAAGAGATGGTCCAAAGAAAATTTGAAGAGGAGGTGCCCTCAGTGCTTTCAATGGATAATCTATATGACCAACATTCGACTCTAGAGAACCTAAAAGATAATCTGGACAAGCATGAAAAGCCAATAAAGGCAATAAAAGGCTCAATTCTCTGGGCCCACATCATCTCAGAGAACACAACAAAACTAGATGCATGCGAGATGGCAGCCATCCAAGCTATGTACCAGAACTTTCTGAAGAAGAATGATGGAGGAAGCTAGTGCCTTAGTTTATTTTTCTTGTATATGATATGTAATTTGAATTTTGTTTTGGACATTTTCACATGTAAATTTTCCAAAATGTAATTACATGTGAGACAAGAGAAGTCCCAAGTCAAATAGGACTCTTTTGTTGAATAAGTCAAAGTAGTTGTAAATTTCCTATTTTTGCTCCAGGCTCCTCCTTATAAATAAAGAGGGCCTCTTTTGTAAATATTATCTTTTGTCTATTGCAAGAATACTCTGGCGAATTGAAAAGCAAATCAAGACTTTGTGCTTCTTTGTGAGAATCAATTATCAAATATTTATCAATACAAGAAAGGAAGTTCAATTCCAATCTTTGTCTTGGCATTATTTGTGTTATGATAGCATTGTTCTTACGTCTTACTATCATAATCTTCATTGGTAATAATTGAAGTGTGGAGATTGTTTCAAGTGATTAAATAGCATTCTTAATTTGATTGTGATAGACTTTGTGTTATCAAATCATTTGTGAGGATTGTGTTTATGTTTGTGAGAATACAATAGTTTGAAGACTTTGTGCTGCAAGTTGTTATATTCAATCTACTTTGATCATCTTGGAGAAGAGTGAAGACTTTGGGCTGCATTCAACTTCAAATAGTTCTATTTGCAATTAGTACGTGAAGCAACAGAAAACTTTGTGTTTCTGTGGTCTTGTGATAGTTTATAATTTATTTAATATTACTTTCATTGAAATCATCATCTTGAAGTATAAACATCTATTCTAAAAAAAGAGAATGAGATGAAATGGAACCACCACAAATATAGTTTTTAGTGTACATAAGTTTCATAAGTTATTTGTTTGTAATAGTTGAGCAACTAGATGGAACCTCCCCTTGCTGAGAGGAGAGACTTTGTCTCATCATAGCTGTGGCTGATATACCCATTTTGTCGTTAGTGAGTTAACAACAAAATATTTACCGAACAATTTTTTGGTGAATCTACTGGGGAAGGAACTCGCAACTTGAAGCCTGATGCTCCAAGTTGAAGCATTTTCAGTTCTTTTCCATTTGTTGCAAAATTTTGTTGAGTATACTACATTCTGGCAGATTCACGGTATACAAGAAGCAAGAGAGCTCAAGGTATTATTGATCCCGTATTTGAATTGATGCAGCAAAATAATTTTGGTCTTTTGCCTCTACGACCTCGTCTTTAGCAAACCAGGAGTTTTCCTCCTACCAACGCTAGGTCTCCAATACCAGGTGAAGCTTCTAGTTCTAGTGCTAGTAGAGTTTTATCTGTTCATACTCCAGAAAGGTTTGTTATCCCACCTTTTAATCAGCGCATCATGGCAGCCCAAGGCCCTTGGGGTAACACTTTTGGTCCTCTAAATTTAACCCCACCATTGCATGAACTACCTCGTAGTTCGAGAAAGAATTTTCCCAAATTCTATGGTGACGAGAAAGTTCACCCTGATGAACACATTGTAGCTTTCTGCATAGCTTGTGGTGTGATAGGTGTTGAGCATGAAGATGTAGCAGTAAGGCTTTTTGTGGAAACACTGCAAGTACTGCTGCAAATTGGTTTTATCATCTTCAAGCTCAGACTATAACCAACTGGAACACTCTCAAAACCAAGTTTGAGGATAGGTTCAAACCCGCAGAAGATGCACACGCCTTATTGGCTTAGCTCACACAAATGAAGAAAGAGCCTCATGAATCTATGTGGGACTTCATTGCCAAGTTCAATAAGTTGAGAAACAAGATTCCTACAAACGCTCAGCCAACAGTGGAGAATCTTAAGTGTTTCTTTATCAATACTCAACTTCTTGAAGTGAGTTTTCGGTTAAGGCGGGCTGGTCCTATGGATCTTCCTGCAGCTCAGATATTGGCTACTGAAGTTGAAGATGATCTTATCCTTGCAGGTAAGATAAGAAGAGATTCTAATAGAAATAAAAGTTCCTCTTCTACTGAGAATTCTTCCACAAGCACCACAGATCCTATGGTGCAAAAGTTAGCAAATGAATTGCTATCTCTGAAAAGGTAAATGTCCCAAGGTATGTCTGCCCCTCCTTATCGGGATATACCAAGGAGGACATTTCCCAACAACTCATATCAAGGTAACACTACTAAAAATCAAGGGCAACCCAATCATCTTCCACCTACACAGGGGAAGCTTGCCATTGAAGCAGTGTCGATCAACTTAGTAGTTGGCTATTATGAAGCCTAAAATGATCATTCTTTCCAACCTAAGTTGGATCATGAGAATGTTGCTAATCTCTTCGCAGAAGGAGAAGAAGAGTTAGTTGGTGACTCTACCATTGGCTTTCTGAATTACCAAGACGAAGCTGAAAAAGAAGGAGAAGTGTATGATGGAGCATATGTTGTTTTCATTAGATCCCAAAATTAGTCAACTCAGCAAGTTGATAAAGGAAAAGTGAGAGAAGAACCTCAACCAGTGATTTCAATTGCTAAATGAGGAACTCCGATGCCTTTCCAATCAAAGGACCCAGTGGGCAATAAGCAAGTAAGTACATCTAACAATCCTGTACCTTCTGCTTCTGTTCCTTAGACCAGTACTACCTCAAATAAAAATTAGAATGATGGATTTCCTTCCTCTGTGTCTAGCTCATTCCAGTTATTTGATATAATAGATCATGCTAGGAAGACCAAAATCCAAATGTCTGAAGTTGAGTATTTACAAGCTAATCCTGAACAGTTTGATAGATTATCCAAATACGTCAAAAACAAGACCGTCCCTACAGGACAAGATTTTCCAAAAGTTGCCCATGATTCCTCAAAAAGCTAGCCTACCCAAAATAATCTTGTCACTACTCCCCTTGTTGCCTCTGGAAAAATAGAACCTTTCTATGTTTCTCTATTGGGAAATGGTCACAAGTTGAGTAACTGCATAATAGATTTTGGAGCTTCTGATAATGTTATGCCTGCCAAGGTAGAGGAATCCCTTGGCCTAACTTTAACTAAGACTTTTGGGAGATGTTTCTCCATGGAATACAAGCAAGTACCACTTTTGGGTCAAATCAAAGATGCCCAATTTATATTTGCATCTTTTCCAGACAAGAGAATTAAGATGACAGTCCTAGTAGCTGATGTTCCAGCTTCCTATGGTATTCTACTTGGGCATAATTTCTACAAGGATGTAGATGGGGAGTTGAACATGGATCTATCTAAAGCAAGGATACCTGTTAAAGGTGTCATGCAGAAGTTGCTTCCTGAGAAGGAGGCAAAATATATTGTTACCCAAACGGCAAATCCCAAAGCTCAAATTTTGTTTGAGTCCTCAGGAATGGGTAATTATTTCCTGTCTACGGAAGATGTTTCTAGTTCATCAGATGAGAGTACATCAGGTGATAACTCAGACATTTCAGATGAAGAATCAGGTGAGTTTTCATATGAAAGTCCAGGTGAAGGTATAGTAATGCCAAATTCTTCCCTCACTGATGAAGAGGAATCTTCTGATCAAAGAAATTCCAAAAAATCAAATTCTAATGAAGTTTGGATTTTAGAATTTGATGGCAGTTGTTCATCTACCAGTCCTGGAGCCAGAGTGGTCTTGATATCTCCTCAAGGTGATATCTTACCTTTTTCATACAAGTTAGAATTTGACAATACCAACAACACCGCTGAATATGAGTCCTTGTTGCTCAAATTGGAAGCTGCTCATGCTAGGGGTGTTAAAATTCTTCATGCTCAAGGAGATGCCAAATTAGTGGTTTGTCAAGTGAGAAATTTGTACCAAACCAAAAATGAAATATTGAGACACTATCGCAATCATGTATGGGATTGCATTGAAGGTTTAGACACTTTCAACATTTCTGCAGTGCCAAGAGAGTTTAATGATCGTGCAGATTCATTGGTTGTTTCTGGCACTCTCATGGTTCCTCATAAAGATTTCAAAGGAAACAAGTACATGATTGAGCTGGTCTTTCGACCAAGTGTACCTGATAATGTTAACCATTGGCAAGTGTTCAATGGTGATAACCAAATCATTACTTTCTTGGAAAAGATGGATAGCTTTGACGAACTCTATTTTGAAGGCAATGAATCTCCACCATGGGAATACGTTTCTGAAATAGATTCACAAACCAGCGAAGAGTTTCTTCAATTGAAAGGGAATAACATTCTAAAAGGTTTGGTTTCCCTTGAGAAGCTATTTGATAAGCATGACAAGTATATCAAGTAGTAGCAACAACAGGATTCAAGTTCCTCTATGGCATTTGAGCAGGTAAATTTGAGTTCGGAGGCAGATCCCAAAATAGTCAATATTGCAAAATGTTGCACTGCTGATGAAAAGTTCAAATTCATTACACTCCTTCACCATTACATTGATGTCTTGGCATACTCCTATGATGATCTGAAGTCTTTCAAGCCTAAGGAGATTCAACATGAAATTCCCCTCAAAGCTGGATCGTTGCCTCACAAGAAGAAGCAGAGGCAATACAACCCCAAAATATTAGGTACGATCCTTTCTGAGATTTAGAATATGCTAAATGCAAGAATAATTTTTCCAATTCATCATTCCACCTAGATCACAAACATAGTTCCCGTAAGGAAGAAGAACAGAGAAATCCGTATCTGTGTTGATTTCAGGAATCTCAACCAGTCTTCCCTAAAATATAATTACCCCTTACCCATCATGGACCAAGTGTTGCAAACAATAACTGGTTCAGAAATGTTGTCTATGTTAGACAGTTTTTTAGGGTATAATCAAGTGGAGGTTAATGAAGCAGATCAGTTCAAAACTGCTTTCACTACACCATGGGGCACATTTACATATCACAGAATGCCTTTTGGTCTGATCAATGCTAGTGCCACATTCCAGAGAGCAATGGACCTTGCCTTCAGAGATGAGATGGGAAAGTTCATCATGGTGTATCTTGATGACTTGATTGTTTTCTCCAAACACCGTCATGATCATGTGCACCATTTATGACAAGTGCTGGAATGATGTTGGCAAAATGGTATCTCTCTCAACCCTAAGAAGTCAGTTTTTGGGGTTACAGAAGCTAAACTTCTCGAACACATTGTATCTTGAGAAGGCACTAAAATTGACTCAAAAAGAGTCAAATCTATTCAAAGTCTTACTCTGCCTGCTAGTAAGACTGCAGTTCATTCTTTCTTTGGAAAGGTGAATTTTATGCGAAGGTTCATTCTTGAATTTACAGAGAAAACCTGCCACATCATCAACATGATGAAGGGTAAGGCTACCTTCCATTGGACTGTGGAAGGCAAAGAAGCATTTGAGGATATCAAGGGGGCTATTGCTCATGCTCCAGTCCTTGTTTGTCCTTACTATACCAAAGATTTCGTAGTTTACAGTTACGCTTCAAAACATACACTTTCAGCTATTCTGGTTCAGCAGAATGAAGAAGGTGTGGAATCCCCCATATCATTTATGAGTTGTCCTCTCAAAGCTCATGAATTGAAATATTCTGATATGGAGAAGCATGCTTATGCCGTGGTCAAAGCGGTGAAGCATTTCAGGTTCTATATTCTGAATTCACACACTGTTGTTTTAGTGTCTGATACAACAGTCAAGTCTATTCTGACTCAACAGGAGTTCAGAACAAAGAGAGGTAATTGGATTTCTAAGATCCAAGATTTTGATCTAGATATCAATCCTACTAAGCTTGTGTGTGGAAAAGGTTTGTGTCAATTGATCACTGATAACTTGCCAAAGGAGACAGGGGATGAAGAAGAAGAGGTTGAGGATACACCAACTGTTCTTTTTGTCACTACTACTGATGAGTGGTATTCGAATATCGCTCATTTTCTTACCTATGGTGAGTGTCCTACCCATCTGTCTTATAACGAGAAAAGAACTATTAAGTTGAAGGCAGCTAACTATGTCCTATGGGACAATGGTTTGTACAAGAGAAGCCTTGATAGGGTATTTCTCCATTGCATGGATAAAGCGCAACAAAGTAAACTTCTGGAGTCTTTCCACAATCTAGCTTGTGGAGGACATTTTTCTGCACCTGTGACAACTCACAAGATTCTGTGAGCTAGATACTATTGGCCCACATTGTTTCAAGATGCGTACAATTGGGTGCGTAGGTGTGAGTTGTGTCAGCAGTTTGTTGGGAAACCGAAGTTGGCTGCTTTACCTCTCAAACCAGTGGTGATTGAGGAACCTTCTCAGTAATGGGGCATTAACTTCATTAGCGTTGTGAACCCACCATCAAGTGTGGGACACAACTATGTTCTCACCACAATGAACTATTTTACCAAGTGGGTGGAAGCCATCCCAGTCAAACATGCTACTTCTGAAGTGGTATGTAATTTCCTCAAGGAAAACATTATTTCTAGGTTTGGAGTTCCAAACAAGATAGTAGCAGACAATGCTACTTGTTTCTCTTCCCATGATATTACTAAATTTTTCTATGAACATGGGATCATTCTTTCTCATTCTTCAGACTATTATCCGCAAGGAAATGGTCAATCATAATCAAGTAATAAGAATCTGGTTACTATCATCAGGAAACTAGTGGATGAGAATTAGAGAACTTGGCATAAAGCATTGTTTGATGTTTTATGGGCAGATAGGATTACCCCCAAAAGGGCAATAGGTATGTCACCATTTCAGCTTCTATATGGTCTAAATGTGGAGATACCAATTACCTTGGAGTTGCTAGCACTAAAGTTGGTAAAGGCGTTGGAAGATAGAACTTTTGATAGTTCTATTGATAAAAGAATTATGTATCTAATTGAACTTGAGGAGCAGCAAACTATGGTAGTGGATCGTATTGCTAAGCACCAAAGTCAGGTAAAGAAACTCTTTGACAAGAAGGCAAGGACTCATGAGTTTTAGATTGGAGATCAAGTCTTATTGTGGGACAAGAGGAGAGAACCAAAGGGAATGCATGGAAAGTTTGATTCTTTGTGGAGAAGTTCATTCACCATTCACCAGTTCTGTGGTGAGAATAGCTTCTTGCTGGAGTATCAGGATGGGACACCATTCTTGGTACCTCACAGTGGACAACATCTGAAGCACTTCAATCCTTGAAGTATCAGATAAGTTCATTTGTATATTTGTACAGTTTTGTGTTTTTATTTTTGTGTTTTTGTTTAGTCTTTTGTGTCTTTTTCTTTTTTAGCTTGACTCTATAGCCCAATGGCATGGATGAAGGCACTTAAAGACTGGATTCTCCTCCCTTCGATTCTTTCAAAGTTTGATTGATGGAAGTCCCCCAGTTAGAGCCAGCTGTTGTTCTCAAAATCAGCTATGCTCATTTTTGTAGACAACCCCTACGAAACTTGTATGTTTTGTAATCTAAACTCTAAGTTCACAAATTGAGACAAGATTCTCTTGATCCTGTTGCGAGGTTCTATGACATCCTAAACTTGTTTACAACATTCCCTCTAATCGACTCCTCGAAGTTTGTGTGAATCAATTAGGTTGTAAACTGACCAGAATATCAATTTTGGTCATTTTTTGGGTGTTAGTTAAATTTTAAGTCTTTATATGCAAAGGCGGCCAAAATCACCGCTTTTGCATATCTTTTTGTTTATCTGCGTATTATCGATGATTTCTGCCGTCATTACGTGTTCTTGGTATAAACGTATGTAGCATCAACAAATTTTGTCGTCGTTGCATGTGGTATGAACATATGTTACTTCGACGGATTCTACCACTCGTACATCCTTATCTTCACGTTGGAGCGGTCAGAAACACCGACGGAACATACCATTAATGTCACCACGAGTTACCTCATGTGACATTAGTGGCGTTTTGTTTTAGCTTGATATTAAGTTTTTAAGTGTTCATTTAAATCACTTCCTTTGCATTTTGTTCTCTTTCATCTGACTTGTGCCCGTTGCAATCTGCGGTTATACCTCCTGAACCCGTGATTCTCATGATTTGGAGTTTTCCGTCAGAGGTTTCTTCATTGTTATTAGGTTGGTTTTCTTATTTTATGTTTCTCTACATTTAGGGTTTTCATTCATGTTATACTTGCTTAAATCTATTGTTTCATAGTTTAGATTTTGTCTTTCATTTTTGTTCTTTCGTGACAAAATCCTAGTCTTGTGTAAACCCTAAAAGCATTTTCATTGTAGCTTCTCTATATGAGTTGCTTTTTTATTAGGGTTTTTCATTTTTATTTTCCTTGTCATTGTCTTTGGATTTGTCGGGTTGTAAAGTCATTTCTTATGTTGCCTTTTCTAAGTTTTCAAAACCTTTCAAGTGGTGTTGACATGTTAGGACGGTTTAATCCGCTGTGTTGTGCATGTTTTATGTATTTCTACCTATCTGTAGAAGCGGTGGAATTACCTGCTTGGGCATATTAAGACCTAAGTTCCCTCTCATATGTAGGGGCGGTCTTTTCGACTGCCCATACACATGATTTACCTTGCACAAAATTACCGACATGCAGGAATGGTGAAAACATCTGCCCTTACACGTAAACTTTGCAACATATATCATATGCATTGTCAGTAAAATTAGCCGTTAAAACATCATATAATGCAACCTATCTGTAGAAGCGGTTGAAATTGCCAACCATGCATGTGCCCTTAAAATTTTTCGAATACCTACATGTAAGGGCGGTCATTTTGACTGCCCCTACATAAAAATATTTTTCCAAGTGATCACATGTAGAAGCGGTGTTTTTCATAGACTTTGCATGATAGAAAAAAAAACTCTTCCCAAGCACATGCACAAGTAGCAAAAACACCCGCTTTTACACATGCAAATACTTCCTCATGCAGGAGCAGTCATTTTGACCACTCATACATGTTTTCCTATATTTTTCCCAGCACTGGAAAAATTTATTTTCCAAAGCCTATTAGCCTGCTTTCACCTTTGCCTCGATTTGCGGACACTCAAGCCCTTCAACGCATGCTTCCCTGTCCATGATCATCGAATCACGGTTATCCTAGTTTATCCATTTTTCCCTAACTGCGAGATCATGGCCTTTTGCAGTTCTTAACCAATGTTCGTGGTAGACATCAATTTCAAAGTTCACTCCAGAGCTAATGTCAGAGCCATCTCCGTCCAAGGCAAAAATCATGAAGTACAAGTACCTAGGTGTCTTTCCGATGACAGTAGTATAGTCAAACATTGATGAAATCAAAGACACAAAAATTGGGCATGTGGACATGGCAGAATTTGTAGATAGGACAAAATAGACAAATCCTTCTAAGCCTATGTAGAAAATCATTGATGACAGTGATATTCATTTGGTTGCATCATTTCCAGTTTCTGTACATAATCCCAAGTTTGTTCTTCAAGTAGCCAGCCATTACAACAGAGACACTAGAGTTGTGACGGATTCACAGGGGAATGTAATCATGAGATTGGATGCAGAATTCCTCAACAAAATCTTCACATGTCCACCCATTGAAAATATTGGACGGATTGACTTTGCTCAGGGGCAACAGGATTATGATAAGGATGTGGAAGCTGCTAGAAGGTGCATAAACAACAAGTGGTTGAAAATCCCTAGAAGTAATTTGACCAGATGGCCAAAAGACCTTCACAAGAGTGACTTTGTAGAGGAAGTTTATGATTTGATTACTCTCTTGAGTCACATCAGAGGACTCCCTTCTGCTTCTAAATTCCAAGACTGGATGTACACTTACATCAAGGTGATTCTACGGGGTACTCAGAGAATATTCTGGGGAGAACAAATCAGCAATGCATTGCACGAGCAACTAGTAAAGGTCAATACCACATTCAAATTCTATTTGACCTCTTATCTTGTCTATGATGCTGCAAGCATGAGAAACTTTCCAGGTTTAACTCAGGTAGGAGACAGGAGATTAATCCCAGTATATGAATATTACTCTCAAATCACTCTGAAGGGATCAATTCATCATTTCCGAAGGATCAATGATGCATCCTTTTTAGTATTCATGTGCTTATGGGATAGTGAACTAGTTCAAAAAAGGGTCTCTGATGAAGCTTGGCATGTTGTGAATTCTTTTGGTTGCTTGTTCCACAATTTCCCACTTTCACATATCTTCGGGTAGGGTATTATCCTGGTTGCCCTTATATGCTTCCACGATATCTTAGTGACCGTATTGTTCTTATGTAACTATGCAGATAGTTGATTGTAGTGCACAACAAACAAATGGAGCTGAATAAGTCAGGGATAAAATTCCTCGTTGAAATTGGAAGGTATTCAATTTAATCAGCTAATAAAGTAAAAATAATTGATTCTGAATTACAACTGGTTACTATGAAGACTTACAAGAAAAGAGACCATTTTGACTTCAAAAGAGTTCAGGATAAGATCAAAAGGAAGTCAAACTTCCATGTACCAATGGTTAAAGACATATGGGCTGATCTCAGGATATAGAATGAGATCAAAAAGCTAGACTTCTGCAGACTTCACCTGAGTCAGATTGAAGAACTAGGCCTTGCTGATATTCCAGATGGAATGGAGGATGACGGGGATATTCTAGATCCCAAGTACAATACATAAAATGTTGAGGCTTCACCTCTTCCAGAGGTGAAATGGTCAATCAAAGAAGAAACATCCATCAAGAAAAGGTTTCAACCAATACTAGCTAACACCAATGTGTGGTTGGAAAGTAAAGGGATTAAATTGAAAGAGTTCCTCACAAGGTCAGAGGCTGAGACACAGGAGCAGACAGGCAAGAATGTCATGTCCCCATATTAAGGCATTGTTTAAATTAAAGATTTAAACATCCTGATAAAGAAAACAACTAAATTACCGTAGTAAATATCAATTCAAAATAATATATATATTATTAAAATATTATTATTATTATTATTATTATTATTATTATATGAATATTTTAAAATATAAAAAGAAATAATAGCAATTTAATCATAATTATCATAAGATAATATTATGATTATAATTATCAAATATAAATATAAATTATATAACATATAATATATTAATATGATAATAAATATAAACATAAATAATAAATAAATATTTTCATTGCATATTATAAAAGGCACTTTATATATATGTGAGGATCGAGCCTCTTAAAAGAGACACCGATTCCTTAGTAAATGGTGTTTAACAAATTAAGTGAGCAAATATATTAATGGTAATTATTATCACTAATAGTGGTGACGGTTGGGTATAAGCCCATCAAACACTTAAATAGGGAATCATAATCAGATATATTGGATCATCAGGAAAGGAGAAAAAAAAGGGAGTCTAAGAAAAAGAAAAAAATAGCAGATCAATAAACAATAAAGAATAATAGCATTGAGAGTTATCAATATCAAAGACACAACAAAGAGAAATTACAAGGCAGATACGGGACAGACAAGGTAAGTCTACAATTATATCAGGTATGTTTTTCATTAAGTATTTAAATATAGAATATAATATATATTAGTAATATTCTAGTATAGACTGTGTAAAGTGGATTCAGAAATGAATAAAGTTAAATAAATAAAGATATATCAATAGAATGAACTAATTTCATGGTCATAAATAAGAAATGTAATGATGTAATAATATAATTATGACAGAAGTAAATGAATTATGATTAGAAGTAAAATTAACTATTAGTTAATTGTTTCATGCATGAAAGTAAAGAGGAATGATATAAACTATAAGATAATGATGTGAATCTAAGATATGGGAAATAAATAAATAAAAAGAATATCCCATAAATAAATATAATTAGATCTACATGATATTTATATATATATTTCTGGGTCATAAGTAGGAAAGATATCATAAATATATATAGGGAAGAATTATTCAAGTAAATATATATATATATATAGAGAGAGAGAGAGAGATTATTAATATTATAACAAATACTATAATATATAAATATTAAAGAATAGGTGAAAGAGAATAGAATCCAATGAATAGATTCAACAAGACAAGCAGCATAAAGAGGTACGTGCACTTTCCTTATTAATAGCTTAGGCGATATAAATGTTGTAGAAGAATAATATGAATATAAATAAATGAATACTGCTTATATTAGGATAATAATTGGAATATATTACCATCAATGATGTATATACATTCTCTGTATAAGTATGAATATAGAATAGGTATAATAATATGAGAATAAATAGGAGTGTAGAAATAAGGTAAATCTCCATACATATATGAATGGAATATGGATAAAGATGTGAACATTCTTAAATTGAATACAATGAAATGAATGTTGTAATTCAATTAATGTGATAGCTAAAATCCTTAGACAATTAAGTGTATGAACAAATGATAAGTTGGAAACATTATATAAGGACATGAATATACAACTTGAATATGGATGAATAATGATTATATTGTTAATATGATGAAATGAAAAGAAAATGGAACTCTAATGTTCTCTTTTGTGAGTTGAATTGTGTAAGGTCAAAGAAAAAATTTGGACTCACTAGAAGGGGACATTACAAGTAGTATCAGAGCATTTGACCTACCATCCTATGAGAAAATTTGATGCAAGCTTACTCAAGAAGGTACAACACACATAACAACAACAACCAAATGGACAAGGAACTCACATGAGCCAAAGGGGTTCTGCCTTCTAATGAAGGGTTCTGCCTTTGGGTCTAGAGAGAGATGTGCTCTTCTAGATACATCACTCATGATGAGAAATAATAAGTCCACATAAGCCAAAGGGGTTCTGCCTTCTAGTGAAGGGTTCTACCTTTGGGTCTAGAGAGAAATGTGCTCTTCTAGACATGCCACTTATGATGGAAGTAATAAGTTCACATGGGCCGAAGGGGTTCTGCCTTCTAGTGAAGGGTTCTTCCTTTGGGTCTATGAGAGAAGTGCTCTTCTAGATATGCCACTCATGATGAGAAATGATAAGTCCACATAAGCCAAAGGGGTTCTGCCTTTTAGTGAAGGGTTTTGCCTTTGGGTCTAGAGAGAAATGTGCTTGTCTAGATATGCCACTCATGATGGAAATGAAATGTTCACTTGGGCCAAAGGGGTTCTGTCTTTTAGTTGAAGGGTTCTACCTTTGGGCCTAGAAGAATTGGATCACTAGGATACACCTAAAGATTAATGAAGGCCTTAGGGTAAAACCTAAAGATTAATCAAGGCCTTAGGGTAAAACCTAAGGAGAAGGATTTAGGGTAAAACCTAAGGAGAAGGTTTTAAGGGGGGGACATTATCTCATCATCAACCCCCAGGATCATGCTATACGTTATCTTGTTATCAACTTGCTTAAGCAATCAAAGTCTTACTTACAACATCATTAGATTCATCTTTTGGGATTTTCATCAATATTATTTCATTTCAAATCTCTAATCTCAGAATATCAATACTCCCAAAGTTTTCTTTAAACAATGAAAAATTCTTCCTTCTTGCATTCATTTGATTAACTAAATGTCCTCAATCATATTGCTATTCAAAGTCAAATCAAATCTTCTTTGATCATGACATCATATAATCAGTTACTCCTCAAAGAACTTAACTATTCTCAATTTTGAGGTCAATAACATATGAGACCGAATCTCATGACCAAAGATCAAGATGCATCTTGGAATCTCAATACTCTCAAATCATCCCATCATTGTTAATCAAAACATCAAACAAATACTCTTTTGATTACAAATTGTCTTTCATCCGGAATCAAACCATGACTTTGTCTCAACACATTGAAGATAAGCATTAAAGTGCAAGGTAACTCATTGTGATTGCTTGAGGACAAGCAATCTTGAGTGGGGAGGGCTGTCATGTCCCCATATTAAGGCATTGTTTAAATTAAGGATTTAAACATCCTGATAAAGAAAACAACTAAATTACCGTAGTAAATATCAATTCGAAATAATATATATATTATTAAAATATTATTATTATTATTATATGAATATTTTAAAATATAAAAAGAAATAATAGCAATTTAATCATAATTATCATAAGATAATATTATGATTATAATTATCAAATATAAATATAAATTATATAACATATAATATATTAATATGATAATAAATATAAACATAAATAATAAATAAATATTTTCATTGCATATTATAAAAGGCACTTTATATATATGTGAGGATCGGGCCTCTTAAAAGAGACACCGATTCCTTAGTAAATGGTGTTTAACAAATTAAGTGAGCAAATATATTAATGATAATTATTATCACTAATAGTGGTGACGGTTGGGTATAAGCCCATCAAACACTTAAATAGGGAATCATAATCAAATATATTGGATCATCAGGAAAGGAGAAAAAAAAAGGAGTCTAAAAAAAAGAAAAAAATAGCAGATCTATAAACAATAAAGAATAACAGCATTGAGAGTTATCAATATCAAAGACACAACAAAGAGAAATTACAAGGAAGATATAGGACAGACAAGGTAAGTCTGCAATTATATCAGGTATGTTTTTCATTAAGTATTTAAATATAGAATATAATATATATTAGTAATATTCTAGTATAGACTGTGTAAAGTGGATTCAGAAATGAATAAAGTTAAATAAATAAAGATATATCAATAGAATGAACTGATTTCATGATCATAAATAAGAAATGTAATGATGTAATAATATAATTATGACAGAAGTAAATGAATTATGATTAGAAGTAAAATTAACTATTAGTTAATTATTTCATGCGTGAAAGTAAATAGGAATGATATAAACTATAAGATAATGATGTGAATCTAAGATATGGGAAATAAATAAATAAATAAAAAGAATATCCCATAAATAAATATAATTAGATCTACATGATATTTATATATATATTTCTGGGTCATAAGTAGGAAAGATATCATAAATATATATAGGGAAGAATTATTCAAGTAAATATATATATATATATAGAGAGAGAGAGATTATTAATATTATAACAAATACTATAATATATAAATATTAAAGAATAGGTGAAAGAGAATAGAATCTAATGAATAGATTCAACAAGACAAGCAGCATAAAGAGGTACGTGCACTTTCCTTATTAATAGCTTAGGCGATATAAATGTTGTAGATGAATAATATGAATATAAATAAATGAATACTGCTTATATCAGGATAATAATTGGAATATATTACCATCAATGATGTATATACATTCTCTGTATAAGTATGAATATAGAATAGGTATAATAATATGAGAATAAATAGGAGTGTAGAAATAAGGTAAATCTCCATACATATATGAATGGAATATGGATATAGATGTGAACATTCTTAAATTGAATACAATGAAATGAATGTTGTAATTCAATTAATGTGATAGCTAAAATCCTTAGACAATTAAGTGTATGAACAAATGATAAGTTGGAAACATTATATAAGGACATGAATAAACGACTTGAATATGGATGAATAATGATTATATTGTTAATATGATGAAATGAAAAGAAAATGGAACTCTAATGTTCTCTTTTGTGAGTTGAATTGTGTAAGGTCAAAGAAAAAATTTGGATTCACTAGAAGGGGACATTACAAAGAAGGCTGAGAACAGAACAAAAAACAAGAGTGACACCCCTTCTTCTTTTAAGATATGCAAACCAAAGATCAAGTTTGTATCCAAAGGAGGGAAGAAGAAGGAAACTGAAGAAACTTCCAACATCACTGAGTCAAATGTTGAAGATACTAATGTTGATCAAATAGAAATTGAAGATGTTGAGGTTGAAGAGAAAATTATTCAGAGTCCTAAGGATGCCCAACAAACAAAAGTATCTAATGAATCTAATAAAGAAGAGGAAACTGAACAAGGCAAAGAGGAAGATACAAAAGTAGAACAACTTGATGATTCGCCTCAATCTCCTGTGAAAGATCTTCCCACTAGGACACAAGATTCTTCACCTCCTCCTCATGCTCCAGTTTCTAGTAGTTTCCTTAGTGGTTTCAAATGTTCCCCTTTCACCAATCTTTGTTGTTTCCTCTGATAATACTCATGTTTCTGTGAAAACCAGTTTTGGGACTATTTTTGATTCTTCCGGTTCCATTCCAAGTCTATCTTCTCCATCTTTTAACATCGGTGAACAATCTATTTTAGAGAACTTTCTGGATGCTTCAGAAAAGGTTGTTGATATAGGTGTGGTTTTTACCAACACCAGTCCTATTGTGACTATCACAGGTGTGAATATGGAGCCGGCCAAACAGGTAGTAGATTCATCCCCGGTTGTTGGCACTTCTGTGCTTCCCCCATGGTTATCAACATATACTCCAAAGAGGAAGAAGCAAGTTATTTCACCTGACGAGATCGATATTGAAAAGTTGTTGCCTGTAAAAGCAAAGAATCAGAAGAAGAAGCCTAAGACTATTTCTAGGCTTGTCAATGAGAAAGGAATCAAGTACGTGGAAATTGCCAAACCACCAGAAGATGCCACCATTGACACTTTTGACATGAATGATTTTGTCATTTCAAGGGTTGAGTTGGGCAAGCTAACTCATGAGGGCATAAAGGTAGATTTTCAAACTACTGCTAGCACTTTACTTGAAAAGTATGATGAAGTCAAGAAAGAGAAGGAACAGTAGAAAGCTAAAGCAGAACAACTTGCTGCTATCCTTCAAAAGATAGTAAAGTCATCAGAAATGGTAGAACCCATGGCAGTGACGGTGGAAGATCCCCTGATTCATAAAGTCAAAAAAGCACAATCCAAAGGAAGGGTAGTAGGAGATATAGTGGAATGCCTATTAGCTCAAGGTTGAATCCTACTAAAAACCACTGTGGAAAGAAAAGAGAAGATGGAAAAAGCTAAAACTGAGCTGGATAATCTGGTAGATCTACTTTCACAAGAGCTGCAAGATCAAGAAGAGAGTCTAGAAGAGTGGATAGATATGAAAAAGATTAAGATAAAGAATCTGATCACCATTGGGGTCATTACAAATAGGGAATCATATCTTAAGACCAAGGAGACTCTGGTGCATCAAATACACATAATAAAAGGTCTACTTGAAGATCTGTGTCAAGCTCTAGAGACCAGTGAAGATGGCGATGTCACACTTCTACACCAGCTAGAAGAACTTCCATGCACCTTAATAGGGGAAGATCATAAGTTTCTCTCAACAGAGGAGATGGTAAGTTCCTTTGAAGAGATGGTCCAAAGAAAATTCGAAGAGGAGGCACCCTCAGTGCTTTGAATGGATAATCTATATGACCAACATTCGACTCTAGAGAACCTGAAAGATAATCTGGACAATCATGAAAAGGCAATAAAGGCGGTAAAAGACTCAATTCTCTGGGCCCATACCATCTCAGAGAACACAACAAAACCAGATGCATGCAAGATGGCAGCCATCCAAGCTATGTACCAAAACTTTCTGAAGAAGAATGACGGAGGAAGCTAGTGCCTTAGTTTATTTTTCTTGTATATGATATGTAATTTGAATTTTGTTTTGGACATTTTCACATGTAAATTTTCCAAAATGTAATTACATGTGAGATAAGAGAAGTCCCAAGTCAAATAGGACTCTTTTGTTGAATAAGTCAAAGTAGTTGTAAATTTCCTATTTTTGCTCCAGGCTCCTCCCTATAAATAAAGAGGGCCTCTTTTGTAAATATTATCTTTTGTCTATTGCAAGAATACTCTAGCGAATTGAAAAGCAAATCAAGACTTTGTGCTTCTTTGTGAGAATCAATTATCAAATATTTATCAATACAAGAAAGCACATTCAATTCCAATCTTTGTCTTGGGATTATTTGTGTTATGATAGCATTGTTCTTACGTCTTACTATCATAATCTTCATTGGTAATAATTGAAGTGTGGAGATTGTTTCAAGTGATTAAATAGCGTTCTTAATTTGATTGTGATAGACTTTGTATTATCAAATTATTTGTGAGGATTGTGTTTATGTTTGTGAGAATACAATAGTTTGAAGACTTTGTGCTGCAAGTTGTTATATTCAATCTACTTTTATCATCTTGGAGAAGAGTGAAGACTTTGGGCTGCATTCAACTTCAAATAGTTCTATTTACAATTAGTAAGTGAAGCAACAGAAAACGTTGTGTTTCTGTGGTCTTGTGATAGTTTATAAGTTCCTTAATATTACTTTCTCTGAAATCATCATCTTGAAGTATAAACATCTATTCTAAAAAAAGAGAATGAGATGAAATGGAACCACCACAAATATAGTTTTTAGTTTACATAAGTTTCATAAGTTATTTGTTTGTAATAGTTGAGCAACTAGAGGGAACCTCCCCTTGCTGAGAGGAGAGACTTTGTCTCATCATAGCTGTGGCTGATATACCCATTTTGTCGTTAGTGAGTTAACGACAAAATATTCACCCAACACAACATGATCCAATTTTGTATCTATTTAATGTGAAAAAGGGGGAAAAGTTTGATGTTTTGATGTTTTAGTGTTGATGGGTTTAGATCCTCGTTTCACAACAAACATTCAAGGACATATCAACCAAGTTGAACCTTAATTTGTGCAAGAGGATTCACCTATAGGTCGGTCTATCACTTGGAATGATGTGTAAACTCAAAAATTGCTAACTAATGCCTTAAAGTAATCATCAAATATGTAAGAAATCCTAATTATGTAAAATAGTGACAAATTGATAAATTTAGACAATTTCTTACAGACTGAGATAGAAGATAGAGATTAATAACTGACTATTGTCACATAGATTTGCACCCAATGTTGAATCCTTTTAGGGCTCCAAAAATCTAGTGAAACATTGAGATGATCTCCAAGTGTGGGACCCTACAGGGAGGCCAAATCTCCAAAGAGAGGTTGGTTCCTTTGTTGAATATGAGATTCAACGATTCTAAGACTAAACCTAATCTATCCACCTATTTAGGAAAAGAGGAAGAGGGAGTAAAATTGAAAGTAAAGGGAGGTGATACACTAGGTTTAAATATGATAAGGCCCTCTAAACAACCATTTATGCATAGAATAACAATATCCAAGAGACCAACATACACAAATCATGAACTACTTGCAGAGGTAAGAGAAACTAAATGAAATCCAAGAGGAAAGATGCATTGACAGATGGAAATCAAATAGAAAAATACATAGAGAAAAGAACCATTCATGAGAAGGTAAAATTTAACTTCTATTATTAAAGAGGCATGGTTATAATTGCAAGAGATATGGTTTGTAAAACCAAAAGCCAACCTAAATCAATTACATTTCATTATTTATATAGCATTTACAAATGGAGCCCCATTACCTACTATAATGAATGCGCCCATGGGCCTGTCAGAGATATTTTCTCTTCAGAAGAGATGTCTACCTGCAAGACTTCAATGCATAAAATATCTGGATCCATCGAGCAACTAGAAGATATTTTGGGTCTTTAATGTGAATAGCTAGATCACTAGTATGCAACAAACAATGAAAAATATCCACCTATGCAAAGCCTTCACAACACTTTGAGTCAGCCATTGATATGTCTTGTCAGCTGAGTTTGCATATTCATCTTCAGTCGGCCACTATCTTGATATCCGAATGTGCATATCTATATCCTGGATCATGATTTTTGGATCAAACTTCTAAAGTAGTGATGGACATCCCTCGAAAAGCCTGTCAAATGAAAGAGGAGGAGATTCTAAGCAATTTTTCCTTTTGGATCATGTAGAAATTCCTCAAGATGAGGGAGATAATTATGGTCAATGAGCATATAGATATCCATGAATATCCCTTTGAGTCTGCATATTCGCAAATATTTGGATCATATGGTCTGACCGCACACAAGAGTCCTCATATTTTGATATCCATATGCACCCATCAAATTTACCTTCACAGCATGGAGAAGCCATCATCCGCATGGATATCAGAGGTCTGGATGTTATCTTGATATCTAGATATTAACTTAATATCTAGATGCTTCTTTAATATGCCACCCTTGAATATCCTGATGATGTCATCCACATGAAGAGTTTCGTTAGAGAGGGGATCTAGATGATGTCATTAGGAAATTAGCATTGCAGAATAATATATCAGTCGTGAAATTTCTAGATTACATCATCGTCATATGCACTTCTTTGGGGAGGGGACTGGATGATGCCATCAGGACATTCGCAAAGGGCATAGAAATTGGGAAGATTGGGACATTAGGAAATATCTGGATGTTAGGAAAACATCCATGTATTTACTAAGGTCCACATATTCAGAAGTATCTAGATCTTAGTTAAGGTCCAAATATTAATATAATATCCAGATGTTAACTAAGATCTAGACATCCAGACATTAAGTATCCATACCAAAATGACCAAGTATGAAGATGGAAATCCTTGCGAAGGAAGACATTGAAGGCAAAAGGTTTCTGGGTTTTTTGTAAGGATTCTCTAGATACATTTTAGGGATTTTTGTATGGAAGGGCACTAGAATTTGGAGGGATTAAGACCCATAGGGCTATATTCCAAGGGATATCCAGGAGATTTTCAAGGTAAACTATTTGACTCTGGACAGAGGAAAATGAGTCAACACTAACCATTTTTCAAAGTTTGGGATTTGAAATATTCAAGGACAATGCCCCGAGAGCCCAAGTCCAAGGTATTGTTTTCTTCATAGAATACAAAACTCCTTCTGGCACTAATGATCATTATTCCATCTATTTCTGTCATAGGATATGTGGACGACACTGTGACTAGTCCTTGTGTCCAAGGTAGGATGATCTTCAGGATATCGGGGCTTCTTCAAATGTAGAATATCACTGTCACAAATATTCCAGTGTGTGAAACTTCAGAGGACATTACCCTAGGTGCCCACATCCCAAAATGTTCAACTCTATCTCTTCCTTTTGGATCCTAAATCCTTGTCATCTACAACCTTCCTCTGCAACTCCACTCCATGAAACTCAGTACATGTAACCTACAATCACAAAGGAGTGTGTTTGGGGGATGTGGTGTTTAGAGGCCTACCTCAGTCAAGCCTCAGAGAGACATTCAAGTCTTTTGAACACTGTTGTTAGATAAGAGTGCATATCCCTGTGGGATAGAGGCAAAAACCAAATGATAAATGATTCAAACATAAACAAATGTCACCTAAGAGTTGTAGCTCTCACATAGATGAAGATCCTTCATGCACATGAGAAGATGAAGATAAATTTGCAATCACAAACACAATAACAATGCTCTTCTTTGCAACAATGAATATCTTGAAAGCTTTCCACAAGTTCACAATCATGATTATCTTCTAGACATCTTCTTGTTTACAAATGAAAACCTAAACATGCTTATATATGCAACAACACACATTCCTACCAAGAATTTCATAATTCAAACTTAAGGTGTCGGCATAGGATCTAACCATGGTCATATAGTCAACACTTAGATTTAGGGCCTGACCCAAAATAGGGCAGGACTAGGGCGCAAGCACCTAAGTCCTCCCTCCCTATTTTAGGCAGGGCTTAACATTACAGTACCCCCTAGGTCCTATTTTCCATAACACTTAGCGGTTTTCTCATTGGGATTTAAAATTAACATGCAATATGATCTAAATGCATTCTAAGGACCTGAGAGCTAAACCTTAAGAGGGAAAATCCCCCAAGGGAACATTTTTTGACATAACATGTAGCCCCCACTTTAATGTATGTATAAACGCAAGGCCAATACATGCATTAAAGTATGGTCAAAACACAACAAACACGCTAAACACATTGAAGATAGTAATAGGCATGCAAAACATGGAGAAGACAATTACAGTCATGCAAAACATGGAGAAGATAGTATTGAAGACACACAAAACATAGTGAATGTAGTAAATGTAGTGATTTTTTTTTTCTATTTATAAATGCAAATGCAAGTACAAGGAAAATAAACACACAACCCATAATGCAGGAGGGACTCATCGCCACATGTATTTAGACTACATATGGGGCAATAGAAATGCAATACAAATCTCAAAGTGTAGGAGGGGCTCATCGCCACTAGTCTTTAGACTACATTTGTGAACAAACACGCCATACAAATCCCAAAGCATAGGAGGGACTCATCGTCACTCGTCTTTAGACTATGCTTGGGAACAAACACACCATACACACACATGGAAGACATGGAGAAAACACAGAAAAAAAGTGATAGAAGGAGCCTATTTCTAGGTTCACCACCATCTCAGGCACATTACAGGCACACCTGACAATTGGGCTTCACCACAACAACTGCCAAAGACACGCTTAAGGGAGGATACACCAACCTCACCTGCTCGGAGGACTTTTAGAAATGATAGGATGTGCACTCTCCTCAATAAATACACCATCCCTGCCTCCACAGAGGGCTTAAAATAAAAAGGATATGTATGATATCCCACCTCTGCAGAGGGCTTAATGATTGCAATATAAAATAAAGATGTGCACTCACTCGGAGATACAACATCCTATCTTCGCAGAGGGCTTACAAACATGCTTTGTTAGTACCAAAATCATCAAACAACTTACCTTTATATGCCCCCACCTTAATGTGGTTAATATCATGAATAGATATCAAGCATGTTAAGATAGGAAGAAAACACACAAGGGAACAAGAGCTCTCGCAATACCCATGCCCCTAGAAGTGACATGCACTTTACGATCGTTGAATGTTCCCACAAACACAATTTCCTACAACAAAAGAGGTTAGAAATCTTTCCATAAGATGATAACCACATCATATAATAAAAAATCAATACATGAAAACAATCACATCAAGAGCCAAGGTTACACTACAGATTTAGAAATTGAGTATAACTGTGGGGCTATACTACAGAGATCTCAGAATCGAGTGTAAGCAAGGCAGGATCCAAGATAAACAAAGTGCACAGAGTAGCAATATTATTATGGTTTTATAGAAAATAAAGACATCATCAAAATATCACACTGAGTGATTCTACTAGCCAAGCATTAGATAATATATATCAACCCCATCGTCATGTATGGACTAGGTCCATTTTTTCTTACTTGTTGAAGGGACACATGGTTTGTATTAGTATTATTTGTTTTCATCATCCACTAGCTAGGTAGAACCAATAGAAGAAGATAAACAATAAATCAAGAGAGGAGAACAAGTGACTTAGGGACAATCACATAGGAGGGTGCCCCCAAGTCACCAACCGCAATGCTATGTCCTTAAGACACAACACACAACAACAAAAATAGAGGGGAAGATCAATAGAAGAATGATGATACAAATAGAGGAAGGGTCACAACAGAGGTCGTCACCCATTATCCTTGACCTTAAAAGAGTATCAAGGGTCATCCTAGGAGGCCTAAACAACACATAACACATCATGGGGGGAATCACATCATAGAGGTAAAGGGTTAGAAATACTTACCTGTAGGAAAATCTAAACTAATGTTTGTCGACAAGTAAATCATCATCTTCTCACTCTCAAATGTTAGAGGAAAGTTGGACATGAGGGACAAGTTCCCAACTCTTATCATTATATTTAAGTTCATCTTCATTAAGCTCTTCATTTTTTGTTTCAATGTTAGGTTGAATTTTTTCTTGTTGAGTTGCATTTCGTTGGGCAAAAGCTTGTCTTCTTTGTGGGAGTTTAGGAAAACACTGAGAGGGGGGGTGAATCAGTGTTGTGTAAATTCTCAAATCTTTTTACAAACTTTAACTTTCAAGACACAAAGAGAAAGATATCATTGATTTGCCAAACACATATGCACATGACTGAGAATGAAGAAAGAGAACAAAACCTCATGAGTAAATCATACACACACAGAAAATATCAATATAAATCATGACACAAGATTTGCACAAGTGGAAAACCCTCTAGGGGTAGAAAAACCACTCCGAAACTGCCTCACTAGCTTTATCAAAAACCCCACTGGTTACAATGTTTAGAAGCACCAACTTCAAGGAGCACCAACCCCTAATATAGAACAAATTAAAAACAAGAACTTAGAGGGTTTCTCTATTTCAATACAAATCACTTCTTCTTTCACATGTGTTTGTCATATGACCATTCTTCTCATCAACCCAAATCATATATAAAACTCATCTAAATTTTCTCTTCAAGAGGATATTCAAAATAATCAACCCTGTATATTGATCTACTCAACAACACACAAATCAATCCACCTGTGAAGCCTATTAATATGAAATGACTTTCCACATTCTTTATAATCATTTTCATCTTCTCTTAATGAAGAATCTGCAAACAAAAACTTTTCACCTTCTCTCTGCAAATTTTCTTCTCTCAAAAAATCAAAACCCTTTCATCTACAATAATAAAAACTTCAAGGAATCCAAACACCAATCCATCTACAAGAAGAAAATCTTATTCACAAAATAAATGATCAATAAAAAATATTTTGTCCCTTCAAAGATTCATCTTCTCTACAAAAGAAAATCTTCAAAAAAAATTCTTTCAAAATAAATGATCAAACTTTGATATTCTTCTGTGTGCAATTTTATCTTCATTTGTAAAAATGATTCTTCAATCTGCATAAATAATTTCTTCAAAAAAATCTTTCAATTATATCCCTTTCATGGCTTCAATATTTCATCTCTCTTTCACATTCCTCTTCCATATATTTTCACCTTCTCAAACATTTCATTTTTGTCTTAAAAAAAACTTCAATTTCTTCTCTGCATATTTCATGAAGAACCTGCAATCTTATTTTCTCTAAAAAAATCTTTCATAAAAAACTCATCTCAAAAATATCTTCAATCAATAATGCATCTACCCCTTAAAAATAAAACCATCTTCTATAGAGGCTTTCTTTTCATCTCTACAAAAAAAAATAAAAGGCATTAAATCTGAATCTTTTCCCACACAAAAAATCTACTTTTATCTCTTCAGTTTCCACGAGGAAGATTTTGAAAATAAAAAAAACTTCCAAGTAAATATGTCTTAAAACCTTCTTTTGGGGGGCTAAGAGATAACCTTTCTAAAATAGACATATAGAGATGACATTTACTAGCACTTCAAAGTTCATGCTCATGAGAGGAGGTCACATTTTTAAATAAAGGTCATTGATCAGAGTTTTCCCGCCCACTGATCTTTCAAATAGAACCGTTGGATTGAAGACCCCACCATGGGCTTTTAAAAACAACTTTATGCCATCGAAACACTAGGGCATCGGGGCCAGTTTCCATATGATTAGTAGGCACTCTAGCCCGTAAACTTAAGTGAGTGACTTATGATAAGAAGTCACTTGATAAATAAAGCAAAAGTAAACTTAGCTTATGATGGGTGCATAAGATTCCAGCTAGGTTTTAGGACTTTAAGAATGCACTTAGGCTTTTAGATTAAAAAGATATGCAAATGTTAATCATCACTACTTAAACAAGAGTTACGATCATAATTCTCTGAGATCCTTGTAATTTTCTAAGTACTAACCTTGAATCAAAAACATACTTTGTCATGAACCATTCCTTTTCAACACCAATAGCAAAACTTTACTTCAAACCATTATTGCTATGAAGCATCAATATATCCTGATGAAGGTGAGGTTAGCATGAAGTTAGCATTCTGTTCCTTCCAAGGAAGTCCATCAAACTATAAGAAAGGCTCCTAATCTCTCACTTGCATGAAGCATAGTAACAACCCACATGAACCCTCCTCAGCTTGAACCATGATGAAGAATGAAGACCATGAAGACCATAAGATCATACCAACAACCCAAGAACAACATCAAACATCAACACTTCTGCCATTACCAAGTATGAATTCCTGAAATGAAACCAATGAGATGAACATCAAAAACATCTATACCAATGCCAACACCCACTGATCCTCTGACCAACACAAACAAGTTAGCATTTCCTGACTTAGCCATGAAGCAACAATACTATGACCATCTGACATCTGCAAACTTTCTCTGTATGATCCTTTGCTCACTCCATTTACATCTTACACAATCTTTAATTTCATGACATTGTATGCCATATTTCCATGAGGGTCTTCTCTGACCTCCTTGTGACTTAACATGAAGTGACCTTGTTGTAGATCTTGAACTCCTTAAAAAATGAATAGCACCAATCCTCTCTCAGATCCATGGAGAACATCAAGAACTAAATGTGAATGATGAATGAACATCCTTGCAACTTTTCTCAGAACAAAGCACAACACCTTTTGTTATCAATACTACATTACATCAAACCAACTATCTCCTCTTGATGTCCTGCAACAACTATGGCAATTTTACATCATCAACTGAACACACTTTTGACATCAATGACAACCTATCACCATCATTCTCTTCCTCCTTTCTCTTGCTTGTCTATTCCTTCTTGTATTATTGTTTATCTCTTCAAAGGTAGTGTTATGTTTTTCCATAGGAGTTTGCACATTAGAGGAGGAAGCACCATGTTTAAATCTCATTTGTCTCGATGAAATGTTTTGTTTTTGATGAATACCTCCTGATCCTTGTAAGGATGATGGGGGAGGAATGTTAGGAACCTGTGTTTAACCCTTCTCTTTACTTTGTTAGTATATTACATTTGGACGCATATGCTTTGTAAGTCATCATGTGAGTATATTGTATTATCCCACATTCATGGGAAGTAATAGTTGTTTAGATTAGACTTAGTATATAAGTACGTGTTGAGGCCAATGAAGGCATCCACAAGTTTATTGTATTGAGCTTGCTCAAAGGAGGTTGCCCCCTTGAAGTGGCCTATGATCAATAAATTCCTTCTGTGTTCTGCTATTTCTATTATTTCATGCATTTTTCATTATATTGTTGCAGGAGGTTCCTCTTATCTGGTATCAGAGCACTTTCTTGAGTTCACTGGGTGGAATTTCTGCTAAATTTTTTTGTCTCATTGGCCTCCAGGCACTGTGATTATTGCAGTAGTTCTTTTTCTTTGCATCTGTATTGTTCATTTCAATTGTAGGTTCGGATTAGGGAATAATCCCTATCCGCTTAATTGTGGGAAGTGCCTGGGCATAGCCCTAAAACTCATTGTGAGGAGTACCACAGGAGCCCTGAAGTAGCTGGCCCATTGAGAGGACCTGCCAGCAAAAAGGGCAACGGCCCCTACCTGGTTGAATAGTTCCCATCCATAAGGTAAACCAAGAGCTATCATTTGTGGCAAAGTGGTTAACAGTTTTACTTGGGCCATGGAGTGAGGGGTACTGCCCCAATACGCAAGTCGTTAGACAGCATTGGTAGCTGAGTGAATCCCCTGAACCTTTAGGAATCTGAACATACCTGGGGTCCATATCTATTACCAACTGACAAATCGTAGATTGAATCTGTCTAGATCTATTTGCAGATCATTTCTAGGAAAAAGAGTAAAAAGATTTCTATTTTTTCTCCATATTTTCCTTGCTTTAGCTCCGTTTCCTTTGAAAATTCACTAGAACTCCTAAAATTCTATTCTGCATATTTCCTTCATTGAGGACCCTATCCCAAATTCCACTTATCGAAGCCAAAAATCCCACATTTGTCTATTTTTAGGGTTTTCCATAACTTCTTCGATTCTCACCCAATCGCCTTCAAATTTTGCCACAGTGTTCATTTCCTATTTCTGCTCCTTTGTCCCTCCTAGACAAATTTTCCCATTCTTTCACCCCGCTTCTGAAATCCCCATTTTCTGCTTCCCTATCCCTCAGAAAGTGTCCAAAACCTAGTCAAACCCCAATTACCCATCAGAGTTTTTCCCAAATCCAAATTTTCCTTTACTAAAAAAATTTTTACTTTTGTTTTTCTACCCATTCCAAAAAAAAAAACTCCTGGTTATGGTTGTCACCCACGCAGGAGCAAAAAACATGGAGGAGGAACTTGTTGCCTTCAAGACCAAACTCCAAGATCTAGATGAAAAAATTCTCGAGCTCAATCTTCAGCATTCAGCCATGAATAATAGATGGCAGCCAAAGTCTTCTACAAATATAGGGTTTTCTTCTTCCAGAAATTTTCGTGGACCGAAGCTTGATTTTCTTCACTTCAATGGTGATGATATGACTGGATGGATATATAGGGCAGAACAATATTTCAATCTGCATAATACTTTTGATGTCAACAAAGTCCCACTTGCCTCCTTTCATTTGGAACATGAATCCCTTCAATGGTTCCATTGGTACATCAAAGCTCATGAAGAACCAAAATGGACAGATTTTTGCAAACTCATTTTGCAACGATTTGGCCCTAGTGCTTTTGATGACTTCACAAGAGCACTCACAAAACTGCACCAAACAGGCACTGTGAGAGAATATCAGACAGAATTTGAAAAATTGGCCAATCACACAGAGGGATTGTCTGATGAATTCTTTAGGAGTTGTTTTGTCAATGGTTTGAAGGATGCAATTCGCTCTGAGGTTAAAATGTTCTGTCCAAGCACAATGATGGAAGCCTTAGGGTTGGCTAAGTTGGCAGAGTACAAGATCACAGCTCAACAACACTCCAAATCCAATTTTGTTCCATTCAGAAATATGGATCCTTAAAGCCCTCAAATAATGCCAGCTCCTAGAACAACTCCTATCAAGCATTTGACTGAAGCATAGATGCGGGCACATATAGAAAAAGGGCTTTTTTATAATTGTGATGACAAATCCACTTGGGGGCATAAATGTGTTGAGCAAAAGCTCTATCTCTTAGATGTGGATTCTCTGCCTAAAACTAAAGTTTATACATATGCTCAGGATACAGTAGCTAATCAGGTTGAAACTTAGTAGTTGCTTGTTGACCCTACTTCTCAAGAAGACCACCCAGAGATCTCTCTCCATGCCATAGCAGGAGTCACCACCTCACAAACCATGTGAGTCAAGGGTTACTTCAAGAAGCTCCCTCTTACAATACTCATTGATTCTAGTAGTACTCATAACTTCATTGACCCTCGAATAGCCAAACAGGCTGATTGTTTTGTTCATCCTTGCTCAAAATTTGAAGTCATGATTGCCAATGGGGGCACATTACCTTGCAAAAGGAAGTGTCACAATGTGCGTATCTCTATTGGAGATTATAACCTGCACTCTGACATGTTTGCCTTGCCCTTAGGTAGATGTGATGTGGTTTTGGGCGCCCAATGGTTATGCACACTTGGACCCATCTTATGGGATTTTGCTGAACTTTGGATGCAATTTTTAGACAATGGGCACAAACACACATTTAAGGGCTTACAACTGGGGTCTCTCAGCATCATAAGTTCACAACACTTGGAAAAGCTTCTTAAGAAGAATTCACATGGTGTCATCGCTCAGCTTCACTCCATTCAGAAGCAACCATCTGTGGTCTCCACTACTACTTCGGCTCTACAACGAATGATTGCTATTTTGCATGCAATATAGAAGTGGCGACCATACCTACTAGGGAATCATTTTTGCATCAGGCCTGCTCACCAGAGCCTAAAATATTTCCTGGAACAATGGGTCTCCTCCCAGCACAACAAAAATGGATTAGTAAACTCATGGATTATGACTATGAGATCACTTCCAAGAAGGGTAAGGACAATATTGTGGCAGATTCTCTTTCTCGCACATGTGATGACCAAGCTTCTCTTTCAGCTATTTCTATGTCTGTTCCAAATTGGTTGGAATCTATCCCGCAGGATGTCTTTTATGAACTCTATGTTTCTCCATTAGTAGGGCACTCTAGGTTCCTCAAAACTTATGAGCGAGCATGGCATCACTTCTTTTGGAAGGAAATGAACATGGCAATTCAATAGATTGTGCCTGCATGTGATACCTCAGAACTACAGCATCAGTGGCCAAAGTGGCTCCCTCTCACTGAATGGTGGTACAATAAATCCTACCACACTGCATCTAGCATGACTCCATATGAAGTAGTCTATGGTCAGGCACCGCCAGTGCTCCTTCCATACTCCCCCAATAGTTCATGAGTTTAGGCAGTTGACATGGTTCTCCACACCTAGGATCAGATTGGGGATCATAAGCTGGCTCCTTCTTCCCACGTTCATCCAATATTTGATGTCTCTTGTCTAAAGAAATTTCTTGGCACCAACAACAAAGCACAAACTATTTTACCACAACTAGATAATGAAGGATCCATCCTTTTGGCACTAGTGACAATCCTCGCCAGGGGTACTTGTCCTCTTCGCTCCTGATCCATCACAGAGGTATTAATTCAGTGGCATGGAATGCACCTAGAGATTGCTACAGGGGAACCACTCCTTTAGATTTAATAACAATTTCTACATCTTATGCTTTGAGGACAAAGCTTTTCTAAGAGGGAGGGGATGTTAGGAACCCGTGTTTAACCCTTCTCTTTACTTTGTTAGTATATTACATTTGGACGCATATGCTTTGTAAGTCGTCCCGTGAGTGTATTGTATTATCCCACATTCATGGGAAGTAATAGTTGTTTAGATTAGACTTAGTATATAAGTACATGTTGAGGCCAATGAAGGCATCCATGAGTTTATTGTATTGATCTTGCTCAAAAGGAGGTTGCCCCCTCGAAGTGGCCTTGATCAATAAATTCCTTCTGTGTTCTGTTATTTCTATTATTTCGTGCATTTTTCATTATATTGTTGCAGGAGGTTCCTCTCAAGGAACCTCAACATAAATACAATTTCTTCATGGTTGAGGTGAGTTATCAAACTTTTCCTTATCCACGTCTATCATACCAATTAATTCATCAATCATAGAAATCTTTTTTTATTCTTATTTCATTTCATCTTTTTCCTTTTTCTCTAATAAGTTCTTTGAATGCATGTTGTTCTTTGAGTATTGTTTGTAAAGGAGGCCTAGCCACTCTAGCCAGTTGTTTTGCTTTGTATCATCTATATTCTAGGAAAGATTGGTCTCTTCGTGGCTCAGGGTCTCTATCAACTTGCAGCCAAAAGTAATCAAGAGTGAATTTCTTGTCCTTAGCCGGAGGTTGATATGAATTACAGCGGATAGTATGTATTTCTCCATGCAAAGGAAATTTTATGCATTTGTGAATAGTTAAGGGGATGACATTCTTAGCATTAAGCCATGGATGTCCTAGTTTTACATGGAAGAGGTCAGATAATGGGATAACATCAAATAACTAATCCACAACTTTATCATATACCAAGACCAATAAGGTTATCTTCCCAAATGTATTCATCAAAGATCCATTATGTGTTTTAATTCTCAAATCTGACGGTTCATAAGAATCTTGTACCAATTCATGTTTAAGAAGGAAATCTTTTGTAACCACAATCATGCAATTAGGGTCTATAAGTGTTCCATGTACAGGTCTTTCCATTTGTTCACTGTAATGTAAAGATGCCCTTCAGTATCTACCATTGCTTTGTCATGAGGTGTAAATGTTATTTCAAGTTCAGGGGCTCTTCTTTTCAAATAAGGCCTAGGAGTGAACCTAGAATTATTGTTGTATTGAGAAGCCATTTATATGTTTTCAAATGAATGTCAAATCATATTTTAAATATTTTCAATACATATGCAAGAAACAAGTGCAAAAGTATGTATGAATATGACCTAAAATTCTTGATTTTTCACCTTTTTCTCAATTTTTTCAGTGCAAATTTCTAAGATAAGAGGTGTTGTGAAGAATTTCAAGAGGAGAAGCAAATAATAAGATCATTATCAACCCAATAATGCAATAATATCTTTCACAACATGTCTATGATGCAATTCTATATGCAAAATAAACCAAAATCTAGTGAAAATGCAAGATTTTTAAACCCTAGAAATGAAACTTTGCAAGAAAGACACTATGATGAGACACTATAGTTATAAATCAGACCTAAATGAGTGTTTAAAATAGTAGTAAAATCTGAAACAAGATTTTAACTACAAACCCTAGCTAATGCAAAAACTAGGTTATATGACAAATGCACAATTTCAAGAAATTTTTAACAATTTAAGCATGAAAATGAAATGCAAATGAATGATTAATGATGAATTTCTGTAATTTAAATCAGATCTAATGAAAATAATAGAAATTAAATGAAATTAAATGCAAATTAATTCAAATTATTTAAAAATGCAAGCCTAAAATGCCAATTTTTTCAAAATTTTCAATCTATTTGTAATTTTTCAAATATGATAAGATGAATGAATGCAAATTTATCACACAACACTCATCAACATGCAAAAATTCAAAAACATGGGTTCACCAAAATGTTCAATGTGAAAGAGGGGGAAAGGTTTGATGTTTTAGTGTTGATGGGTTTAGATCCTCCTTTCACAACAAACATTCAAGGACATATCAATCGAGTTGAACCTCAATTTGTGCAAAAGGATTCACCTACAGGTTGGGCTATCACTTGGAATGATGTAAAACCTCATAAATTGCTAACTAATGCCTTAATGTAATCCTCAAATATGTAAGAAACCCTAATTATGCAAAACAGTGATCAAATTGATGAATTCAGATAATTGCTTATAGACGAAGATAGAAGATAGAGATTAATAACTAACCATTTTTCAAAGTTTGGGATTCATAATATTCGAGGACAATGCCCCAGGCACCCAAGTCCAAGGTATTATTTTCTTCACGGAATGCAGAACTCCTTCTGGCACTGATGATCATTGTTTTGTCTGTTTCTGTCATGGGATATGTGGAGGACACTATGACTAGTCCTTGTGTCCAAGGTAGGCTGATCTTCAGGATATCGGGGCTTCTTTAGATGTAAAATATCATTGTCAAATATTCTAGTGTCTAAAACTCTGAAGGATATTTCCCTAGACGCCCATGTCCCAAAATGTTCAACTCTATCTCTTCCTTTCGGATCCTAAATCCTTGTTGTCTACAACCTTCCTCTACAATTCCACTCTGTGAAACTTGGTACCTATAACCTACAATCACAAAGGAGTGTGGTTGGGGGTTATGGTTTTATAGGCCTACCTCAGTCAAGCCCTGGAGAGACATTCAAGTCTTTTGAACACCGTTGTTAGATAAGAGTGCATATTCCTATGGGATAGAGGCAAAAACTAAATGATAAATGATTCAAACATAGACAAATGTCACCTCAGAGGTATAGCTCTCACATAGATAAAAATCCTTCATGCACATGAAAAGATGAAGCTAAATCTGCAATCACAAACACAATAACAATGCTCTTCTCTGCAATAATGAATGTCTTGAAAGCTTGCCACAAGTTCACAATCATGATTATCTTCTAGACATCTTCTAGTTTACAAATAAAAACCTAAACATGATTATATATGCAACAACACACATTCCCACCAAGAATTTCATAATTCAAACTTAAGGTGTCGGCATAGGACCTAACAATGATCATATAACTGACACTTAGATTCAGAGCCTGACCCAGAATAGGGCAAGACTAGGCGTGAGTGCCCAAGTCCTCCCTCCCTATTTTAGGCAGGTCTTAACATTATACCACCCCCTAGGTCCTATTTTCCATAACACTTAGGGGTTTTCTCATCAAGATTCAAAATTAACATGCAATATGATCTAAATGCATTCTAAGGACCCAAGAGGTAAACCTTAAGAGGGAAAAGCCCCCAAGGGGACATTTTATGACATAACAATATCCCTAATTCTGAAAAGTATATTCTCAATGATGAAGGAAATATCAAGACCTTAATATTTGTATTTGATCTTAGTGAATCTGAGTAACCGCTCAATGGAACCATTGACGGTGATTAGGAGCAGAGGGTTTATGTTTGGCAAGAGAGGGTTACAGTTAACAATTGGAAGAGGTAGGGTTTTGCAACTCATGAAAGTTGAAAAATTTGCAATGTAATGTTCTGCCACCAATTCTAGCACTATTCTAACTAAAAAGGAGAACATGGCAGTGTACTCACCTCGAACTACAAAGTCTGTGGAGAGGAAGCTAGATTAACCATAACTGGGGCTCAAAACCATGCTCCAAACTGTAATGAATAATGCTTTAGGAATTTATAAAGAAAATAAATTGAATAGAAGGTTTCATTAAATGTTCCTTCATAATAAATACCTTTCCTCTTTATTATACCAATCACTTAATCGGTCACTTTACCCTTTTTACAGATCAAAATTTTTACCTGGGATACTTTATCGGGAAAATGGCAATTGTCAAACTTAGATATCGGCAAACCTTCCACTTTATAAACCAAAATTTCAAGCTTCAATCTTTGTATCAGCAAAATGTTAATTTCATGAATCAAATTCCTTTCTGATCATCCTTGTTCATCACTTTATCAGCAAACTTATGAGTTTGCGAACCACACGGTTCCCTGATATTTCTAGTGAAAAATTTAATGGATATGGCAGTAGTTGAAAAAAATCTTTATTTCATGAACCTTCAAATAGTAGCCATGAAAAACATGACTTCCCCTTTATTGACAATAGGAGCAAAACATGAAACAATTACACAAGACATCACGTGAATGATAAAATCAGGAACTCAATAAATAACAAGAAACAATGGTAACATAGTTGAGTTCACGAGGGGTGAGAATTCCGATAAGGAAGACTTACTTTGACAAAGAAAAACACTTGTTGGGAAAAAGGGGAGTTTGTGAACTTGAGACTTTTCTGATAAAGTTCGCAGATGAGTTATTTCGCTAACAACAAAAATGTAGAAGACTAGGTTCGCAAAGGAATGAAAAAGTCGATAACAAAGAAAATCAAAGTGAGATCCACCAAAAACTTAAGGTTTGTAGGATTACAATTTTCTGATAAAGGGAAAGGATTTACACATTTGAGACATAACACCAAGACAAGGAAGGAAAGTTAAAATAGACTGAGTTTGAGTTATACAAAGACAAAGACCAAAACTGGGGCAATAATTGGCTCTAACTGGGGATGAAGACTAAAGAGGATGAAGAGAACACAGAGTCTTTGGCTGGATAGGGCCTTATTGATTGGGCAAAAGAGTCACATCAAAAGCAAGGAAAATAAAAGAAACAAACTAAAACATCTAGAAAATATGATACATACGAGGAATAACCCATTTACATGTTGCATTGCTTCAAATTCTGCCCATTATAAGGAAGAGGTACAGGAGTACCATTAGGATAAGATAACATATAAAGGCCTTATTTCCACACACGTGTTATAACAAAAGGTCCTTTCCATAATGAATCAAATTTTCCATGGGCTCCCTTTGGTTCTTTTCTTCTGTCCCAAAGTAACACTGAATCTCCTATGGAAAAATCTCTTCTTCTAGCCTTTTTATCAAAGATTCTCTTTACCTATAATTAGTGTTGTGAGATCCTGTCCACCACCTCTTCTCTCTATTTATCAACCTTACTCAGAAAAATCATCCTCTTATCCAGTGCATTCTGAAATTTCTCATCATCAATGGCTTTTTGCAAGTTCATAGTTGATAATTCCAATGGGATAGGTAATGTATTGTTCATACCATAAACAAGTTCAAAAGGAGACATATCTATAACTCTTTTAGGAGTAATGCTATCAGCCCACAAAGCATCATAGAGTTTCTTGTGCCAATTCTTCTGATTTTCATCCACTAGTTTCTGTACAATAGATATTAAATTCTTATTACTAGATTTTGCTTGGCTATTTACTTGTGGATAGTAGTTGGAGGAATGAGCTAGAGAGATGCTATAATCATAACAGAATGAAGAAACTTCACATAAAGAAAAACTAGAAGTATTATCATAACAATTTTTATAGGGACTCCAAACCTAACCAAAATGTTATGCTTAATAAAATCACACACTACCTCAGATGTGGTTTGCTTAAATAGATTTTCTTCTATCCACTTGGTGAAATAATCTATTGTGGTCAAAAAGTGGGTGTGACCAGCTCACTAGAGTTAGGGTTAATAAGCCCAATAAAATCCAACCCCCATTGCTAAAAAGGCTCATCAATAATAACTAGTCTTAAGGGCAAAGCTGTCAATTGAGGCTTACTACTAAATTGAATACACTTCTCACATTTTGAAACCCAATTATAGGCGTCTTTAAACATACCTAGCTAGTAGTATCCATCTCTCATAATCTTATGGGCTATTACAGAAGAAGAAAAATGACCCCCGCAGGCTTCATCATGGAACAAGTTAAGAAGCCTCACTTGTTCTTTATCAACACTTCTTTTATAAGAGCATCATTCCACGATACATACTTAGCTACCCTAAGTTTGATATTCCTTTTCTATTTCTCAAATAGATGAGAAGGAAAATCTCCATAAGTCAAGTAATAAGCAATTTGAGAAAATCATTCATCTATGACCCCAACAAATAAAACAAGCGACAAGCCTCCTAAATCATCTTTATTCTTAGTAATTGTTTAGCATAGCCCCATACCCCTGATGATTTTGGTCAGTTTAAACTCTATAACATACTCTTGCACTTTGGCTACCCATGCTCCCCTTCTACTACAGCTCATATCCTACTAAGTTAAAATGCTTTTGACGGCTGGGTCGGGGAAAAGCACAGTAGTGTGAGAATACAGTATATAGAACCTAAATTGTTTTATTTCTTTAACTACCATGTAGGCATGTTTCTTAGATTGAGAATAATTTAACTCATATTTCTTAAGTGGAATGCTCATAAAAGCAATGGGAGACTTTGCCCCTTGCTTATCTTTTTGAACTAGTATAGTAGATAGGGTGTGTTCTGAAGCATAACTATAGATAATGAAATCCTTATCAAATTCAGGGTGGACCAAGGTAGGGGCATTGGTAATTGTAGAATTAATATTAGAGAAAGCTTGCTTACCCAATTCTATCCATTTCAATTCTTGATTTCCCTTCATCGGGTCAAAAATATTCCTTACAAGTTCATAAAATTCAAGAACGAATCTCCTCAAGAAATTGATTTGCCCAAAGAAGGATCTTACATGTTTCAAGTTAACAAGAGGGGTCAATTTCAAGATAGCTTCTACCCTTTCTGGATCAATTCTTATTCCATCTTTAGAAACTATATGTCCCAAAAGTTTACGCTAAGTAATTGCAAAAATGGATTTCTTCAGGTTTAGAGAAATACCATGTTGTCTACAACGTTCTAACACAATTTCCAGATCTTTACATTGATTTTCCCTCTTTTTCTAAAAAAATGGTCAGATCATCTAACTACATAACAATAATCTTATTTCTTAGATCACCAAAGGAAAAATCCATTGCCCTCTGAAAGGTGGCCCCGGCATTGATCAAGCCAAAAGACATACAGTTATAAGAAAAAATCCCAATGGGAGTAGTAAATATTGTCTTGTGCTGATCTCCCGTTTCCACATTGACCTGATTTTATTTTGAGAAACCAACCAACATGGACATCATCTCTGAGCTAATACTACTTGCAGTATATGATCCATTATTGGGGGTGGATAGTTATCTTTAAGAGAAGACTAATTCAAATTCCTAAAATCCATGCAAACCCTAATTTCCCCATTTTTCTTATGATTAGGTACTATATTAATAACCCATGTGAAATGATGTATTGGGTATATAATCTTAGCTTTTAACATCTTATCAATTTCCTAAAAAATTAGCCTCTACTACTTTCATATTATAAGGTCTCTATTTCTGTCTAACAGGTGACGCACCAGGTTTAAGTGGAATTCGATGTTGTAACTTAGCATCCATGAAGTTCTTCAAGTCTTCGTAGCTCCAAGAAAAAGCATCTTTATGCTTAGTTAAAGTTTGAATTAATCTTGTCCTCTATCTTGGAGTACAATGCTTTCCAATATAGACCAACTTTGGGACTTCTTTAGTTCCTATATTTACCTTATCATATTCTGCAAAACAATTTATGTTTTCATGAATTTTATTCTTAACACACCTATCATGTATGTTAAATAGATCTACCAGAGAAACCAGGCCTTTAGGAATTATATTACCTTTGAGTTGTATGATCCCATCTTCTTTTTCTCTAGGACCTGGGCACTTTTCTTTGCAATTAGAACTACTCTCAAAATAGAGATCAGTAAATTTTCTTGATGTTTCAAGGAAATTGATTATCTATTTAGCATCTTCGAATACCTGCTAATGACAAGCATTATATGGCACACTAGGATGATAGATGAGCTCTACTTGGTAGGTTTTGTCTTTGAAATTAGGATGAGGTAGCAACAAGGAGGCTGATATTGCTAGAGAATCAGCTCTGGAATTTTGTTCTCTAGGAACCACTTCAATATTGAAAGCATCAAAGAATTCTAGGTTATCATAGACCTGATTTCTATAATGCCTTAACCTTTCATTTTTAATCATGAAAACCTTTCTCAACTATTTGACAATCATTTTTACATCCCCTATTGCCTTTAACTCCTTGATCACTTTTTCTTTAGTTGCCTCAAGTCCTAACAACAAAGCTTCATATTATGCAGTATTGTTAGTGTTCTCAAACTCTAATTTCTAGGAAAAAGGAAACCTCTCTCCAGTAGGTGAGATTAGAATGACACCTACTCCAGAACCTAGATTTGAACAACTACCATCAAAATCTAAAACCCATAGTCTAACTAAAGCCTTGTCTTCCATTAGATCAGGGGTCTCACTTCTAGGTATGGAAGACAACATATAAGTCCCAAAGTCAGTTTCTTCATACAAAATATGTGCCTTTGGGTCATCTAATTTTAAGACTGTGAATTTTGCTTTAGGTTTAGGTTCTAATCTTACCTTCTTTCCTCCAACTAGGATCAAAGCATGGGACCAATCCAGTTGTATCTCACCCCCCAAATCCATACAAAAACTATGACTTAAGAGCATTCCATAACTAGCAGGCACATTGGTAATTTGTATGGTTAATTTCATTCTTTTGTTGGGATAAGCAGCTAGATCTACCTGTGCATCTTTGATTTGATCGATCAAAGGGACTTGTTTTGACTCCATAGCAAGACACTTCTCATGGCTCTTGGTCATGGTGAGGCCTAATGCTCTGGCTACTTTTACAGGCATAACATTATCGGAGGCACCATAATCAATGATACAATTACTAAGCCTGCATCCAACTATGTACAGGGACACATAGAAGGGATTGGGCTTCTCAAGAGCTACTAAAGGATTAGACTCTTTAAATTTTACTGAAGAGGCATTGTAGGATGAGTTTTCAACATAAGGTTCTGAGGATTGGGTATTTACTTGGGATGGCACATTTTCAGACTTCACATAATTTACAAGGCGTTCCAATTCTACTGGATTCAATTTTAAACATTTAGCCTGAGATATTTCAATTTTTGTATTCTTATAAAATTCTACAATATCAAAAGAATTGGAAGTTTTATCAAGAGAATGTGTTACTAGTTTTAAAGTAGTGGCCTTTGCATGTGTTGCAAGGGTTTGTCCAGCAGTTGCATTGTGTGATAAGATGTATTTGGGTGTAAAGGTCTCCTCCTTTCTTTGTTTCTTTTCCTTTGGAGATTGATTAACATGACTTCTTGTATGGATAGAAAAATCCTTCCTATCTAACTTTGTGAGAACATCTTCCCCCCTCTCTGAATCATATTCATATTCTAAATAAAATAGAGTAGACTCGCCAAAGGGCACCGGTCCCTCATCTTCAAATGTCTCTTCCACGGTGACTTCTTGCATTGTAGACATCTACATAAATTAGTTCATTTTAGGAGATGAAGCACCATCATGATCATAAGTTAGGTAGAAACTACACATCATGTTTCCTTTATTTTTTATAGAAGTCCCTTCCATGGCCAAACTTTGTACTATTGGGGGTAATTCAAGTGCTTTACCTTTGTTGTTATTTGGGGGCACATACCCTTTTCTTGGTACATCCTAATAAAAGGGTTACTATGGTTGTTGAACATTGGGCAGCTGCCTTTTAAGAGCAACTATCTCATTGGCAGTTTCTGGATCATAGGATCAGTGGAAGTAGTGACATGATTCTTCTAAATATGAAACTCTCTTTTACACTTCTTTGCTAACAATAAGTCATCTTCAATTCCTATAGTAGAGGCTTTGACATCTACCAAAGTAACCACTCCATCTCTCTTTAATTGGTAGCTAACATCGGGGGGTTGTGCGTTAATAAAGAAACCTTTATTCATTTCATTGGAAGGCTTCTTAGCTATTGGAATCCTATTCACCGACTTATTAAATCTGGTAACAAACTCCCTCATTAGTTCTTGGATTCCCTTCTTTATATGAGTCAATTCAGCTATTAGAGAATGTTCATCCTCTAGGCTTTTGAATCTATCTTCAAATTTTTGAACCATGGAAGCCCAAGAGTCAATGGATGCTGATGGTAGGTGATAAAACTAATCATCAATAGCATCCATAAGGGATTCAATGAATAATATGGTTGAAACATCTTCATATTGAATGCCCAAAACAAAGCATGTTGCAAAGAAGGCATGGATGTGCTCATCTATGGACACTTTACCATCTCCTTTAAATTTAGGGATGATCTTCCTAGACCTATGAGGAAGATCATGTAATTGATTTCCCAGGGATAATGGGCCTATAGTAGCTACCCAAGGCATTCGTGGTTGTGCACCAAGTCTGTGTCCCATAGTATTCTAAATTTTTATAATTAAGGGAAGGACTGTACCATGCAAAACCAAAGCTTGACACACAGGTGAATTGTTTGCAACTTTGGTAGGGGAAGGGGGTCTGCTAGTTATCCTTGATAGTGTTCTAGTAGAAGGGAAATCAAAGGCAAAACTTGCCTTCTACAATGCTTCAAATTATGAATAAATGACTCCTCTTCTACAATCACTTCTTGTGTATCTTTTGGCTTCCAGCATGATAATCACCTTTGATTATTCTGTACATTATTCTACTAGTGATTTCACCTGTTATCTAGAATAGCATGAATTTATTGGAAAGACGGTTGTTGTTGTACCAAACAATCAACTTGTTAATGCTCGATACAACCACCAGAGTTAATGAATCCATAGGAGGTGGTTAAACCTTGTCACAAACCCAAGCGTTATGTTGCACAACACAAGGAGACCAAGGGCACACACCTTGCAACAATCTACCCCCAATGCAAGTGAGAGTTTCAAACCTATGACCCATGCTCTGATACCAATTTTTGGAAAGATAGTGTTGCAAGTATGAGGATAACCAGTGTTGTCATTGATGTCAACATATTCATATTGCATTAACAAGAAGGATTGGATGAGTTGTGTGCTAAGGATATTGAGAGAATAAGTCTCAATCAAGAACAGTGAAGAACAGTGATGACAATAAGGCAAAAGCCCTCAATAGGTTGAGGATCAGAGGATGCAGTTTAAAGGGTTTGTAGATATGAGTCTTGAGATGTTCCAGTCAAGATTTCAGAGATCCACATGAAGATCTAAAGAATTTATGATCGTTTAAGTAGAACCAGTTCTGACAGATGTTCAGTGGTGACAAAGTGTCACAGATTGGTTCGGTGAGCTCCGAAATTGCATTATCGCATTCTGTGGATTAGAGAGAGTGTTGAAGAAGTTTGTGTGGGGTGATAACCAGATTTGTTCATGGTTTAGAGGTCTAGAAGTATCTTTTCCATTATGACAGTGCTGACAGACTATGTTCTTTAAGTTCCGAATGAAGAAGAGAAGAATTCTAGTAAGATGATAAAGTGCGGATGTTCTTGATGACTCAGGAAAGGTTTTGGTAATCTTTGAATCATGTACAATTCTTATTGGTGGTCTGCATCGAAGTTTGAGTTTGCACTTGAAGAATAACCACGGATATTGGTGTTCTTCCTAAGACAGGTTGATCGGATGTATTACACGTCTTGCGAATGATCCTATAGGTGTTTGCTGACTTAGATGATTGTTCCTAAGTCGATGCCTTGTATAAATAAGGGATTTTGAATTCATTTTGAAGTGTGTCTTGGTGTGGATGAGTGTGGCATAGTGAAGAAGAAGAGCGAAAGGCAGAGCAGGAGTTTTCAAGCTTAAATGGAACTGATCCAGACATGGTAAAGATGTCAATCTCCAGTTCAAGTTTGTAATACTTGTTACTTTGTAGACAGTGTGTCTCTTGTAGGCAGTGTGCCTCTTGTGAGCAGTGTTCTCGGGCAGTGAGCCCTAATTTGCATGTGCCATCTATTTTTCTTATTCTTCTAACAGAGAATAATCCTTGGGTTAATCACCCCGTGGTTTTTCCCTTGACTGGGTTTTCCATGTCAAAATCTTGGTGTCTCATGTGTTGATGTGTATCTGCTCTGGTGTTTATGCTTTATGCTTTCATGAGTGATTAATTAATATGCTTTTAAATAACAAGAGGATTTAAGTGTTTGAATTGGAAGCAAGTTTTTGTACAACTGATTCACCCCCCCTCTCAGTTGTGTGCCCTAGATCTAACAATTGGTATCAGAGCTAAGTTCCTCTAAAAGGAGCTTAACCGCTTGAGGAGATCCAAGATGTTGTCATACAAGAAGGACAATCTGAAGTTTGATGGAACCAACTTCTCTCTTTGGAAAGGTCGCATGAGATGTCACTTGGAGTGTATGGGAAAGGCATACTTGTCCATGGTCACAAAAGCATATACACCTCCACAGGGTGGTCTGACAACTCTATATGAAATCACAAATGCTAAAAACAATCTGTGGACCAAAGAGGCTCTTCTAAGCGCATTAACTGACTCATAGCTCTCAAATGTTATTGACCTACCAACTGCCTATGAGATCTGGATTAAGCTACAACTTCTGTATGAAGGAGATGAGTATGTTAAGAGTGCAAGGTTGCAAAGTCTCAAAGGAAAATTTGAAAGACTGAAAATGAGAGATGATGAAAATATCACTACCTTTATGCCAAGAGTAAATGAGCTGGTGTGTGGAATTAGGAATGCTGGTGGAGTTTTGGATGAAAATGAGATTGTTGGCAAAATTCTCAGATCCCTTCCTGCTGCCTACAAAATCAAGGTTGTTGCCATTAATGAATTCAGAGCCCATACAATTGTCACAAGAGACCAATTGGATGGCAAACTGGCTACATTTGAAATGACCAAGTTTGGAGATGATCCCCCCAAGACTGAATTTGCATTCAAAGCCAGTGCCTATGTGAAAGGTAAACAAAGTTTTGATCCAAGAGAAAACTCTTCAAGGAAGCTGTCATGGTATGATCAAACAAGAAGCGACATAGAAGTGGAAGAAGCAGAAACAACTCAACTTGAAGCCCTCATTACAAAGAGACTACCAAGAGGATCTGGTAAGTATGAAGGAAAATTACCCTTTAAGTGCTTCAACCGCAATAAGATTGGTCATTTTGCCTCAAGATGTCTGGAAAGATCTACAAGGTCAAATTCTAACAGACAAAGGTTCCCAAAGAATTGTTATTATGTTCATGAAGAAGATGATAATGAAGGAACAGATGATGAATCAGAGATAGGAGACAAATCCAGAAATGAATGGGTGTTTATTGCCATCAAGGAAGAAGATCCAATACCCTCTAAATCTATCAATCATAAGGTTGTAGAAAGAGCTTTGGCTGCCCAAGTTGAAGAGAAGGATGATTGGGTTAGTCACAGTGGATGCTCTCATCATATGACAGGTGACAAGAACAAGTTCTTAGATTTTGAAAGGTATGAAGGAGGAATGGTAAAGTTTGGTGATAATTCTGCTGGTAGAATCAGAGGAAGAGGAACTATTTCTTTTAATGGAAGAAACAAAACTGGTAATGTGTTGTATGTTGAAGGTTTGAAGCACAATCTTCTCAGTATTGGACAGTTGGTGGACAAAGGCTATGATCTCCAATTCAAGGATGGAAAATGCAAAATCTTTGAAAGATCTGGAACAGAGATTGCATTCGGTACTCAAACAAAAGGTAATATCTTCCACTTGGTTGGTGCTGGTAAAAGTTTGTTCAAGTAGATCAAAGTTGGTTATGGCATAGAAGAATGTGTCATGTAAATTTTGATAACATCATCAAGATAAGTAATACTCAAGCTGTAAGAGATCTTCCAAAATTGGTAAAACCTGCAAACAGTTTGTGCAAAGAATGTCAGATGGGTAAACAGAGCAGAGTCTCATTCAAAAGCAAGGTTCAGTCCTCTACTGGATTATTGGAATTAGTTCATACTAATCTATGTGGTCCGACAAGAATCAAGAGTATGCAAGGTGATAGATATTTCATGTTACTGATTTATGACCATTCCCAGATGATGTGGGTTACCTTTCTAAAAGAGAAATCAGAAGCTTTTAAGAAGTGCAAAATCTTCAAGACTATGGTAGAGAATCAAACCGGATTAAAACTGAAATGTCTGAGGTCTGATAGAGGTGGTGAATTCACATCCGGTGAATTCATAGATTTTTGTGAGAAGCATGGTATAAAGAGACAGTTATCTGCTCCTAGGACTCCACAGCAGAATGGAGTAGTTGAGAGAAAGAACCGGACCATCTAAGAAGCATCCAGGACAATGATGATGGAAGCAAATGTTCCCGAGATGTTTTGGAGAGAAGCTGTCAGCATTGCAATCTATACTCTCAATCGAGTTCAAATCAGAAGCAATACTGGTAAGACTCCTTATGAACTTTGGTTTGGCATCACTCCTACTGTGAGATATTTCAGAGTATTTGGTAGCAAATGTTACATTAAAAGAGATGAAGATCTAGGAAAGTTTGATGTTAGAAGTGATGAAGGAATTTTCTTGGGTTACTCCACTCAAAGCAAAGCATACTGGTGTTACAATAAGAGACTGAGAAAGATGATAGAAAGTACAAATGTGAAGGTTGATGAAGGTATTGAGAAGCCCTCAAGATTTTATGAGTATGATGAAGATGATCAAAATGGTGTTCTGATTCAAGGAACTCAATCCTCTCCTAAAAGTCAGATTTAGACTGATCCGGTAAATCAGGAAGAAGAGATAGGTCTGAATGAGCCTGATCAAGAAGCAGAAGTGCAAGAAACTCCCAAATTTCCAAGGTATGTAAGACTGAACCACTCTGAAGATCAGATCATAGGTGACAAAAGCAAAGGTGTGCAAACAAGAAGGAATGTTGCTCAAAATTCAGATGAATGTTGTCTGATTTCAAAGATTGAACCTAAGACAATAAATGAAGCCTGCAATGATAAAAATTGGACCAAAGCAATGGAGGAAGAGTTGATGCAAATTGAAAAAAATCACACTTGTGATCTTGTTTCTAGACCTAGAAACAAGAATGTGATTGGAACCAAATGGGTCTTCTGGAACAAACTAAATGAAGATGGTGAAGTAATCAAAAATAAAGCTAGATTAGTCTGCAAAAGCTACTCCCAAATAGAAGGGATTGATTTTGAGGAAACCTTTGCTCTGGTGGAAAGAATTGAAGCAATCAGACTATTTCTTGCATTTGTTGCCTTCAAGGATTTCAAAGTGTATCAGATGGATGTCAAATCTGCTTTCCTAAATGGTGACTTAGAGGAAGAAGTGTACATTGAACAACCGGATGGGTTTCAATTATCTGAGCATGGTGATATGGTCTGCAAATTAAAAAAGGCACTATATGGTCTAAAGCAAGCTCCAAGAGCATGGTATGTGTTAGCACAGTAAAAATTTGAAATTTTTACTATCTCCTTAGCACATCATATTTAAATAAATCCTGAAGAATATCCCAAAAAGACCATAATAAAAAAAAAATTGTATCTCACAAGATATCTATGGATGAGCAGTGCCAAATTTCATCAAAATCAATCCATCGGCAAAAGGTTGTGTTGCTTACACCGATACACAAGGAATCATTTGAAAACAACCATCGGCGTGAAAATAGAGGTCGGAAGAAGAATTATGGAAGTCACCGATGAAGTAAGTGATACCGATGACCTTACATCGGCAAGGGAGGCAAGTGGTCATACCGATCGGTATGACAGATATCTATCGAATGATCTTTTAGAAGTTGCCCTGACGGTATATATCATACCGATGAAGCATTTTGGCAAAAGTTTCACCGAACATCATGCGGGGGTAACGAAACAAATAGCCATCGGCGAGAGGTAAGCTATCGGGATAGGAAACAAGTAAGCCTCCAATGATTAAGAGTCTTGGCGATAAGAAATCCATCGGCGAGACTCACAGCGATACACCTCTATCGGGATAACTTGACATATCAGAACAAAAGAACTAGGTCTTGCCGATTCACAAGTCACGGCGATCAAAAGGTGTCAGTGACACTTTACTAAACTTTGCCCAATGAAAGATATGAAAAGGGTCATCGGGGAGATGATTTGGATCGGGATATCTTGAGAAAGCTATCCCGATAATGAATGTCATTCCGATAAAGATAAAAGTTCATATATGAAGATGACTATCGGCGAGACAATAAAGATCGGGAGAACATAGTTTTATTATCCCGATAGTCTCAATCTTCCCGATAAGCAAATCATATCGGTGGGACTCGCTATATCGCAGAGAGATCTAAAAACCCTTGGCGATGAAGGAAGTCATGCCGATGGTCTCGCCCACTTAAGATATGACATTACATAGCGTCAGGAATACAATTGAGGGGTCACGCCGATTGACTGTTCGCGCCATAAAAAATGTTGAGGTTGCCCAGACATTTCAAAAATCACGCCGATAAGAAGAGTTATGGAGATGTGACACTTCACAGCGATGAACATTGAATTGATCAGATAATTAATACAAACGGCTACGAAATTCATACGATCATTATAATTGCAAAAAACCGTCCGAGAGGAGAATACAGAGGAATTCTCAGGGCAAAAGCAGAGGCTTCCAATTCCAGCCACCGAACGACAGGTACAACAAAAACCACTATATTGCCTGTATTTGAATTTCCTGCCAAAGTTTTAAAATGGAAACTCCGGGAAAGGGAAAAGGAAGAAAGTCACAGGGGGAAACCAGTAAACCTAAAAAGCAAAAAACTGATCAAACCCCTGAAGAGAAAGTAAAGGATAGAAAACTAAATCAGGACCTGATTGATCAGTTGCCTGGGTCAACTCCCAAGGCCAAGAGGTCTGCCCAACTCAGGGCAGAAGTAGAAAAATTGGAAGACAAACACAAACGCCTGGGAGATATCTGGACCCCAATTAGGGGGTATGAGCTCTTCAGATTCCACTACAACAGAAGATTCAGAAATGCCCCTGTGTCAAACCCATGGCACTTGAATTTGGGAAAACTGGTTGTACCCAATGTATTCCTGAATGTGGAACTCCTCCAACTGCTTGCCAGATATTATAATACAAACTTGAAAGCCATCTGCAACCCACAGGGAGAACCAATTGTGCATTTGTCAAAAAATGCTATTTGTGAGGTCTTTGATTTAGATGATTTATGCACTGTTCCTATTATTTATGAAGACCTGGATAAAGAGTATTGGAGAATGGACACAACTTACAATGGATGGAGGTTGCCCATTCATAGGCCCAGGGTAGAAGGAGAAGTGATGCCCTTAACTGAAAATGATGGCCCTCCCTTTCATGTTGCCATATTTGAACCATATATACAACATACTTATTTTTCTATAGGTCAAATCCTTGGCTCAGAGGTCCCTGAATTCATGACTATTCCTCTGATGGTCATAGCCTCTGATATCCAGTGTCATAATGCCAGACAATTTGATTATGCTTCTTACATTGCTAATAGAATAGATTCTAGTCTATCTGCAATAAAGAACAATGCTCCAACATGCTCTTTTGAGCATTACTCAATGCTTATGCATATGGTGTTATACTATGGCCAGGAAGTAGGGTTGTGGCCAAGTGAGTTTCGAGTGGTTGCTACTGATAAGAAAGGGGAAAAGATACCTGTACAAATGTGGACCAGAATCTGGGATAGCAGGTACGCCAACTCTAGCTATGCTCAATTTGAAGAGCATTGTGTAAAAATACTGTATAGGTATTTCAATCACCCCTGTGAATACTCAATTTCAAATGAAATAAAAAGATTCCTCAGACCAAAAGATTTTGGCGGCCCCCCTACTGTCACTCATAATTGGGGAGATTGGTATTGTTTTGAGGATGCTACTATGATCAGAGTTTATGGTTTTGAGGATGCCCCATTCATATTGCCTAAAACTATCCCTGACAGACTTGCATATTTGGAAATAATTAGGCAAATGCATTGTTCAAATGTCATGCATCTAAGTTCACATGATAAACAATCATTCATGCCCAGTACTTTGTGTTTTGAAGATTTTACTGTGGTTTCGAAAGAAGGATACAATCTCATTTTGGACAAATTAATGCATTATAATATGATGACTGCTGAAGTGAGGAAAGGGTTCGACCTTGAAGGTTTTATTGATTCTGCAAGAAGAAAACAAAATCTCAGTGGGTACATGCACATCCATTATCCACATGATGATGTTATTAGAAATTTGGAAGAAGCTGAAGTCGAATTGGTGGTAGAGAAATATAATAGGGAGTTAAATGAAAAGAAAAAGCAGCTAGCAGAGGTTGAAGTGGTATCCTCTGAAGATGAAGAACTGGCAGAACAGGAGCAGCCACAAGAGAAAACAATAGAAATGACCAAAAGGAAGATGCAACAATATCAGCCTCCAGTTGTGCTACATGATGAGGAGGGGTCTGCTGATGAAGATCCACGGCAAAAGGCTTATGATTCTTTCATTTCAGATGATACATTCATTCAGTCAAAGGAATTTAAGTCATTCCTGTATAAATACAAAGGAAAAGAAATTAGAGAGTCAGTAGATGATGTTTCTGCTGACAATGAAAAACAATTATTAGATATGTTGAAGGAAACAGTGGATAAAGAAATGCAGGACATGACACCAAGCAAAGGCAGACAGCTGCTCAAGGATGCAGGGGTTATGATTTTTCCTGGTTTGGATTTAAATTCTGCTTTGGTTTTTTATAGCTTTTTGAATAATGCTAATGACAAATATAAGCTTACTCCAGAAGGAGTTAATGAAGTATATATGGGAACTAGATACAATAATGATGAAAATTCTTTGATGATATGGGCATTGTATCCTCCCCATAAGAAGACGGCCATTATAGACACTGAAAAAACTTTTGGCCATGTTGTGACTTTCAGAGCAGGTGAAACTGACCCTATAATTACTGCAGACATTAGTATCAATGTTGCAAAGTTAAATAAAGCACAAGCTCAGATGTTGATCAAGGAAAGAGATGCTTATAAACTGAATTGTGAGAGATTAACAAAAGAGAATGACTACTTGAAGGATGCTGTTAAGAGCACCTTTGGCCAATCTACAAAAAGAATAACTCAAGGTGAGAGCTCACAAGGTAGTCAAGTAATATCCCCTAATCAGGCCAAACAAATTCAAATAGATGCATTTGTTACAATACTGCAGAGCAGGTATGCAAATATGGTACGGTGGTTAAACCAGTTTTGGGATAACTACTCAGAAAATCATAAAGCAGTCAAAGAACATGAAAGGCTTGATAAGAGGATACAAGAAAAGGTGATTGAGTTACAAAACAGAAGTGCCACTGATGGTACAGATATCTCTGATGCAAGAGCATTGCTCAAACAACACCAAAATTATTATGACAAACTTAAAGCTGATGCTAAGGAAGGGACTGATGCCTCAGGCGCAGGAGTGCCCAGGATATTTAAAGATAACGGAGAGATGAAGAGCAAAGAAGAATGGACTGTTGATTGTCAGGTTATATTGCACAAAGCCACAGGAGCTCTGAAAGATAAAGCCTCTACATCTAAAGAAGCTTGCAAACAATTGGAGGAAATGGTCACCCTTGATATAATTACCAGGAGTGCTGTTGATCTTACTGATTCTCACCGTGAGCAGGAGTATTTAGATCATCTGGCAAAAGTTTATTTATGGCTAAATAGAGCCTAATTAAGCTTATGTAATTATTGTTTATGTTGGTTAAATTCCCAAGAGACTTATTGAAGAGTTGTATCTCTTCATGAAAATATCTATATAAGTTCAAACAATCGATGCTGAAACATCATCAGCAGTTGAGAATATTTATATATACATAACATACAATATTCCAAAATGACTATGTTGCTTATTTTATTTGAAAAAGAAGTTTGAAGTTCTCTGATTCAGTATTTCTACTTTGGTATCAGTTATTTGTTGAAATTATTCAATTGTGTGGTTGTCTCCATTTCTGCATTTCCCTGTTATTCAGATTAAGATATCAAGTATATATTTAATCTGTCAATACACATTTGCTGTATCTGTGTGATTAATTTGGTTGGTGTCCATCTAAGGAATTAAACCCTTCTGATTTATTCACAGTAGCCTGGAAGTAGTAAGTTGGGATTACTAAGTAGAGCCATATAATCAGGATTGACATACTGTCTCCAGTAAAATATTATCTGTTAATCTTGTCCATTCATTTCATTTGGTTCCTTCAAGTAAGGATTAAAATACCTTCTGGTGAATTATAAGATATCTGATTTTATTTGGTTGGATTATCAAGAAGAGTCTGTCAGTCATTTACTTGCACGTTTATACAAGCTATAAACCAGAACTGTGCCAAATATCTAGAATTATTACCATTAAGAAACTACTGTTCTTAGTCCTTCAAATTGACTCTGTTACCCAACAAGGCACTAGTCTCATTCAACTCATTAATTAAAATCTTTTTACCTTGATATTGCTTATACAATTTCTGCAAATCACTTATTAAACATTACACATAGAATTAATTAGTCAGCCGTTTCATCTATTTTACATCCTATGCCATTGTAGATAGATATAGTTATTCTACTCATTCACACTTAGACTGCTTTAGTATTCCAAGGTTCACCCACCTAGGTGTAGCAGGACCTAAAGTGTAGGAAATCATCAAACCGTGAAGGTTGATTTCGTCAAGTTAGTTCAAAAACGTTGCAAATCCAAACATAGAGCCTGGCATCCTCTTAGGATTTGCAACCTGCATTTTTGAGACCTAACAGTATGAAAGGCTGGACAAATATCTTTTGAAGATTGGTTTCAACAAAGGTACTGCTGATAGTAATCTATATTTCAAAATTGATCATGAAAACATCTTGATTGTTGAAGTATTTGTTGATGATATCATCTTTGGAGGAAGAGACAGTATGTGTAAAACCTTTGCAAATCAAATGAAAAGTGAGTTTGAAATGGCAATGCTCGGTGAAATGAATTTCTTCTTGGGTCTACAAATTTCTCAATCAAAGAAAGGAATCTTTATTTCTCAGACCAAATATGTGAAAAAATTGTTGAGGAAATTTGGGATGGAAGATTCAAAGCCAATGAATACTCCCATGGCAACCAGATGTAAGTTGAGCAAAGATGATGACTCTCCTAAGACAGATCAGACCAAGTACAGATCAATGATTGGAGGATTATTGTATCTTACTCAGACTAGACCAGATATAATGCAGGCTGTTGGTCTTGTGGCAAGATTCCAGGCTGATCCTGGAGAATCTCATGTCATGGCAATCAAAAGAATTTTTAGGTACTTAAAAGGAACAGTTGAGTATGGTCTATGGTATCCTAGAGATCATAATTTTTCTCTTCATGCATATACAGATGCAGATTGGGCAGGAGATGTGGATGATAGGAAGAGTACAAGTGGAGGAGCATTCTTTTTGGGAAAAAGGTTGGTTTCTTGGCTAAGCAAGAAACAAGAGGCAATAACCATGTCTACAACGGATGAAGAATACATTGCAGCAGCAGGAAGTTGCACTCAACTTTTCTGGGTGAAGCAAATGCTAAGAGATATTCAAGTAGAATATGAGGAGCCTATCACAATTTTCTGTGATAATTCAAGTGCAATAAATATTTCTAAGATTCCGCTGTTGCATTCTAAGACTAAGCATATATCTATCAAGTTTCACTTTCTGAGAGAGCAAGTGAACAAGGGTGAAGTCAGATTGGAGTATGTGCCCTCCAAAGATTAGCTTGCAGACATTTTTACTAAACCACTTCCCAAGGACTCTTTTGAGTATCTCAGGGAGAAGTTAGGGGTTATTGCCCCTCCAGTGATGAACTAGGATGCACTGATGTGCATCAGTCCGGTGGATATCACAGTCATATCTTGTGATCTAAATTGATGATGGGGAGCTACTACTTAGAGGGAGCAGCTAGTATGATTTTGATGTGTTCAAGTTGCAAGTATGAGCCCTTTGCCATTGATGTCAAAGGGGGAGAGAAGACATGTGAAAACAAGTGGTTGATGATCAAAGGGGGAGCAGTAAAGGAAGAGAAGACATGTGAAAGATTGTTGCTGATAGGGGGAGTTGTGATAGAAAGGAGAAGTTCTTGTCTTGATGGTTTTTCACATCATATGTTGCCATCAATGACAAAGGGGGAGATTGTTGCAAGTATGAGGATAACCAGTGTTGTCATTGATGTCAACATACTCATATTGCATTAACAAGAAGGATTGGATGAGCTGTGTGCTGAGGATATTGAGAGAATAAGTCTCAATCAGGAACAATGAAGAACAGTGATGACAAGAAGGCAAAAGTCCTCAATAGGTTGAGGATCAGAGGATGTGGTTTAAGGGGTTTGTAGATATGAGTCTTGAGATGTTCCAGTCAAGATTTCAGAGATCCACATGAAGATCTGAAGAAGTTATGAGCATTCAAGTAGAACCGGTTCTGACAGATGTTCAGTGGTGACAAAGTGTCACAGATTGGTCCGGTGAGCTCCGGAATTGCATTATCTCATTCTACAGATTGGAGAGAGTGTTGAAGAAGTCTGTGTGGGGTGACAACCAGATTTGTTCATGGTTTGGAGGTATGGAAGTATCTTTTCCATTATGACAGTGATGATAGACTATGTTCTTTAAGTTCCAGATGAAGAAGAGAAGAATTCCAATAAGATGATAAAGTGAGGATGTTCTTGATGACTTAGGATAGGTTTTGGTAATCTTTGGATCGTGTACAATTCTTATTGGTGGTCCGCATTGAAGTTTGAGTTTGCACTTGAAGAATAACCATGGATATTGGTGTTCTTCCTAAGACAGGCCGACCAGATGTATTACACGTCTTGCAAATTTTCCTATAGGTGTTTGCTGACTTAGATGATTGTTCCTAAGTTGATGCCTTGTATAAATAAGGGATTGTGAATTCATTTTGAAGTGTGTCTTGGTGTGGATGAGTGTGGCATAGTGAAGAAGAAGAGCGAAAGGCAGAGCAAGAGTTTTCAGGCTTAAATGGAACTGATCCAGACATGGTAAAGATGTCAATCTCCAATTCAAGTTTGTAATACTTGTTACTTTGTAGACAGTGTGTCTCTTGTAGGCAGTGTGCCTCTTGTGAGCAGTGTGCTTGGGCAGTGAGCCCTAATTGGCATGTGCCATCTATTTTTCTTATTCTTCTAACAGAGAATAATCCTTGGGTTAATCACCCCGTGGTTTTTCCCTTGATCGGGTTTTCCACGTCAAAATCTTGGTGTCTCATGTGTTGATGTGTATCTGCTCTGGTGTTTATGCTTTATGCTTTCATGAGTTATTAATTGATATGCTATTAAATAACAAGAGGATTTAAGTGTTTGAATTGGAAGCAAGTTTTTGTACAACTGATTCACCCCCCCTCTCAATTGTGTGCCCTAGATCTAACAGATAGATGTCGTTGCACCAAAAGATCAACTTGTTAATGCCTGATACAACCACTAGAGTTAATGAATCCACAGGAGGTGGTTAACCCTTGTCACAAACCCAAGTGTTACACTGCATAGTACAAGGAGACCAAGGGCGCGTGCACACCTTGCAACAAAATCTAGAAGGGTTGATTCCTCCTTGATACCTAGACAATCCTTTCAACAGTAAGGTTTTCGTGAACTACTCCAAATTCTTTGGCTTGTCTTCTCAAGTTTTGGCCAATATCCTCTTCTTCATCCAATCCCTGATTGACCTGGTGGAATTGCTAATTATTTCTCCTATTCACCCAAGCTAAGTTACGTAAATTGATAATGATATCTTCTTGTTCTACATTAAGCCAGTTAATGTTGGGTTGAAGGATTGGGTCAAATCTTCTTTGCAAAACCATAGATATTATTTATTTTTAATAATTTGACTTTTAGAATATTCAAGAAAAGATTGGTCTTCTTATCTGTGATGCAACTAGAAATCTCTAATAACCTTCAAGTCTCCCTTATGATTTGTTCTGTTATTTTTACATTGATTTCTGAGTCTTCTTTAAATCAGTTACAACCACAATCGATCTGAAGTATATTATACTATTGGACTTAGATAATATATAGACAACTTTAATGGCAAAATATCTTCATTGTCTAGTTTTCCCTAGTAGAGTCACCAAAAACCTATTAGCAAATAGATTTGTCACCAAACTCTATATAAGTAATTTCCCACTAATAGTGACAATGCTACTAATAGTTGAGTGAATCGTAATGATATTTTTGTAACCACTCTCTGCATTTAAAAAGGGACAGCTCCCTTGTAGGATGAGATTTTAAGTTTTCTGCATGCGCTTTTAACTTGAAAGTGGGAAGGTAGTTGTAATGTAGAAAAAGAGGGATTTTCAATTTGATGCAAAGTGTGGTTAGATCCTCCTTTCACTACATACATTCAAGGACATATCAACTGATTTGAACCTCAATTTGTGTAAGAGGATTCACCTACAGGTTGGGCTATCACTTGGAATGAAGAGGAAATTTGGAATTGTTGATTGTTTGTTAAACCCTAGATCAATAATAGACAAAACCCTAGTTCTATGATAAATAGGGCATAACTTTCAAATCATGATAGATACAGACAAACTGAAAGAAGCACTAGGATTAATGAATAGAGGAGAACCTGATCCCAGAAGTAGATGTGTTGAAGGACAATGGTGCACACACCCTTGTCCTTGGAGTGAAAATCTACCAACAGTCAAAACTAAGAAAATGCTCCAAAGAGTGCCTAGATAATGTTTCTGAACCCTGATTTGTTAGGAGGCCAACTGGAGGACACTGGTATGAGATCCCAAGTCCAGGGTACTACTTTTTCATTAAATCTAGATTCCTTATGCTCTGGTGCCTCCCTGCACTTCTACTTCTGCACATGTAACCTGCAATCACAAAGGAGTGTGGTTGGGGGTTGTGGTGTTTAGGAGCTTGCCTCAGTCAAGCCCCAGAATGGCATTCAAGCCTTCCAACACCATTGTTAGATAGAGAGAGTGTGTCCTTGCAGGACAGAGGCTAAATCAATAATCAAATAAGTAATTCAAATCACAAATTAATATCACCTTGGAGGTGTAGGTCGCATGAACATGAAGATCCTTCACATCATGAGAGGAAGCCACATCTACAGTAACAAACATAACAAGACAAGTATGCTCTACAACACAATGCTAATTCAAATGCTTCACAATCGTAAGTTCACCAAAATATCATCAAGTAGCTTCCTAGTTTACAAATGAATCCTAAACATGCTTATATATGCTTCTACATTCATTCCCGCTTAAAATTTCGTAATTCAGAATTAAGGTGTCGACATAGGACCTAATAATGGTCATATAACTGAAACTTAGATTTAGGTCCTAACCTAAAATAGGGTAGGACTAGGGTGCGAGTACCCAAGTCCTCCCTCCCTATTTTAGGCAGGGCTTAATATTATAGCACCCCCTAGGTCCTATTTACCATAAAACTTTGGGGTTTCATCATCGGGAATCAAAATTAACATGCAAGATTATCTAAATGCATTCTAAAGGACCCGAGAGCTAAACCTTAAGAGGGAAAAGTCCCAGGGAGACATTTCCTGACATAATATTTAGCCCCCACTTTAATGTATGCATGAACACAAGGCCCATACATGCATTAAAGTATGGCCAACACACACACCAAACATGCCAAGCACATTACCTAAGACTTATGCCAAGATTGAGAGACTATTTCTAGCCCCTAATCTCAGGTAAGAACTAGAAAACACATCGCAAACATGCAAAACATAGAGAAGACAATAACAGACATGCAAAACATGGAGAAGACACAAAAGAAATCATGGAGAATACACTTGATTTTCTTTTCTTTTTCATTTTCATATATATAAAGATGTAGATACATGCAAAAATAACAATGCAATCACACAACCCCAAAGGGAAAACACGCCATACAAAACTGCAAGTGTAAGTGAAGCACGTAGCTACACATACATGAGAGGGGAAGACATGCCATACAAAGGCCAAGTGGGGGAAAACACACGGAAGACACACGAAAAACATGAGTGTCATATAGCATGCCAAAGACATACTATATGTCTAAAACACGGAAAACAAGGCAATGGACAAAACTTATTGCTAATCCCCCACCATCTCAGGCACATTACAAGAAACCCTGAGGTTGCACTAGCCATAACAATCACCAAAGACATGCTTAAGGGAGGATAGTCTCAGATCCAACCCCACCTACTCGAAGGACTTTTAAAAATGACAAGATGTGCAATCTCCTCAAGAAATACACCATCCCCGCCTTCTGCATAAGGGCTTAGAATAAAAAGGATATGCATGATATCTGGCCTCCGTAAAGGGCTTTCTCAATTGCAATATATAAATAAATATGTGCACTCAATCAGAGATACAACATCCTACCTCCGCAGAGGGCTTACAAACATGCTTTGTTAGTATCAAAATCATCAGACAACTTACCTTTATATGCCCCCACCTTAAGATGGTTGATATCGTGTACCAATATCAAGCACGTTAAGGTAGGAAGAAAATACACAAGGGAAAAAGAGCTCTCGCAAAGTCCATTCCCCCAGAGGTGACATGTACTTTATGATCTCTGAATGTTCCCACAAACACACACTAGGCGGGAAAAAAAACATATGAAAGGCTGAGGTTATACTATGGGTTCAAAATCTGAGTATAACTGTGGGGCTATACTATAGAGATCTCAAAACTAAGTGTAACCAATGTGAGATTCAAACTAAACAAAGTGCACAGAGCAGATGTACTTGTTATGAAATTGTTAGAGAGATAAGACCAACTACACCATGTATCACATGGAGTGATTCTACTACTCAACCGTCAGATAAATATATTAACCCCATCGTCATGTATGGACTAGGTCCATTTTTTCTTACTCGTTGAAGGGATGCTTGGTCCTTGTTAGTCTTATATGTTTTTCGTCATCCGCTGATTAGATAGAGCCACTAGAAGAAGGTAAACAATACATCAAGAGAGGAGAACAAGTGCCTTAGGGTTTTCACGTAGGAGGGTGCCCCCAGGTCACAAACCGCAACGCTATGCTCCTAAGGCACGACACACAACAATAAAAATAGAGGAGAAGAAAGATAGAAGAATGGTGATACAAATAGAAGAAGGGTCACAATAGAGGTAGTCTCTCGGTATCCTTGACCTTACAAGAGTATCAAGGGTCATCCTAGGAGGCCTAAACAACACAACACATCATGGGGGAACACAATACGAGAGAGAAAAGGGTTAGAAATACTTACCTGATAGAACCCAATGCTAAGAGCATACATATCTAGGAAGAGACCACCCTTGAGAGAAACTATGATAGTCACTACAATGAGTGTGGCTTAAAGAGGGAGAGATACTTACCTATTTCAATGGGATATTTCCTAGTGGACAATTATTGTCCATAAGTCCAAGATATCTCGCATGTCATTTCAGTTTTGTTGATATTGTATTAACATTAAGTTTAGGATGACAAGAGGCTTTCTTTTCTTTAAAAGGATTATATCCAATGCCACTTGAGTAATGTCTTGAAGCAGATTCTATAGGTACTCGAATCCCTTGTTGGTTAAGTCCACACCCATTACCTACATAGTCACAATTTTTGTACAAAATTTGAAATCCATGACCATATAGAGAGTCTATTTTTTTAGAAGATGGTGAAGCCTCATAGGTATCATAATCTATAGTATAAGTGCAAGTATTGTCTTTGTTTACTACCAAGGAAGCTTTAGGTTTATTAGGTGTTTCAAAGGATTGCTTGGATGAGATTGATACAACTTTTGATGTGTCAGAGTTAGTGAGTTTATATTCCCCTATACTGCAAGGATTAAAATCTAATGAACCCCAATCATCTCCAAAAAGTGCATTCGATTTTGTAGAGTCTTGCACAACATTATTTGTGGCAAGAGGCATTGATGAATCAACTCATAAATTGTTTAATTTCATATGATTGTAAACTTGTTTTTGCATTTCAATATGTAAACAATTATCTGGTTCAGGATCAAGTTTATAGTGTGGAGTTTGTCTTTATAAATAAATTTTATTGATCTATGAAGGCTAGATAGAACTGCCCCCATGGCATGAATCCATGGTCTATCGAGAATCATATTTTATGAAAGTGAATCGGACATGATATGAAAAAGGGTAGATAATTTCATGAGTCCAAGAATTACAGGTAAAGTTATGGTGCCCACAGATTGTCTACCAATATTATCAAAGCCACGAATGTGAATCCTATCCAGTTTGATTAAAGATGTGTCCATCTTGATTTTGTGTAGTAAGTATATGCCACAAACATTAAGAGCTGATCCATTGTCAATCATAACTCATTTTATCAACTTTTTATTTACTATGACAAAGATTATAAGAGGATCATATTGGTTTTGAACTTTAATTGACGGCAATTCATGTGGTTGAAAGAGAGTATCCATTTTTGTCGCATGCATACTATCAATACCATTGCTACATCATTTGGCTTAGCAGTAGGTGGGACAATCACCTTTTGTAAAGCTTATTGGAGCATTCCATGGTATGTAAGTGATGTTTGTATTAAATCCCAAAGAGAGATCTTAGCTAGAGTAGCACGAAGTTGCTCGACACAATCAAATTCTTGACCATTTTTAGGAGTAAGATGAGGTGGTGGAGGAAGCATAGTTTGAGAACATGGAAGAGAGATGGGCACATGGGGTGCTTTCTTACCTTGCTTGTTATTACAGGTGTTTTATGTGTGAGAAATCACATTGTGGTGTGGTTGTTGCAACACATTTTGAACACCTTGATCTCTTTGACTGATTTGTTTTGCATAGTTTAGAATGTAATCCAGGGGTTGAGGTGGTCCTTGAACTATTATAATCGGTTTGAAGCAAGAAGGTGCATTAGGTTCCCCTTGTATAATCATCTTAGGAACATTGCTACAAAATATATTAGTGAATATTGAATTAACATTTTTTTCCTCTCGATTATACCCAACATCTATCCCTAAAGGATTTGATGTGAGAGACCTTTTCTCATCCACTAATGATACATCTTGGCTAGGGAGAGCATTGGAATGAGAGGAAGGTACAGTTTTGTTAGGAAGGTTAGGTAGTGTAACATTAATAGAGCTATCCATAGTCTTCTCATCTAAGGTTCTTGGACATTCAACTATAGGAGAAGTATGATAACCTATGGAATCATCATCATCATATTCTTTAGCTATTGATTTCAAAGTGTTAGCGGAAAAAGAATTTTCACTCTCATCTTTCTCATGAGTATCCCTAGAGAGGAATTTAGTTAAATCTTATAATATCAAAGGATATGCTCCTATGAGTAAAGAGAAGCTATTAAAATCATGTGTATAACAAAGTAATTTCAGCTCATATGTAGAACATATAGAGACATCAATACTACTTATAGAAGCTATGTGCTCTAGAACATGAGGATTCTCATTAGTGAAATTAGAGAAATTTTCAGAATCTAGGATATACTCATGCAAAGATTTCAAAGATGAATAACATGAAGATATTATTATTAAATGTCTTGTATCAGAAATGTCAAATAAGATCTAATAGGACAAGTCATGCAAAGTTTTATGATGATTAAGGCACCCGAGTTGTGTGACTATGTCACTCCTAAACACTTTTTTGAGGAAAAGGGCTAAGAGGACACACCAAGTTCACAAGAAACACAATGGATATGAGTAAAATAGTGTAACACAACAAGGGCAAATTTATGATTTTATATATTTAAATTGAGTTCAATGAAACAACACAAATTATGCTTGTTTATGCACCTAAAATGTTCAGTTATCCACAATTTTCAATGCAAATCACTAAAAGAAGTGTTGTAAGGAAATTGATGAGGGGAAGAAAATAATATTCATAATATCATTCCAATAAACCAACAATATGCTTCACAACACACCTGTAGTGCAGATCTAGAGTGATGATGAGTCAAACCTAGTGAAAATACACCGAAAATATGCAATTTTTCACCAATTTTCAATGTAAATGCCTAATAGAAAGGGCGTTGTAAGGAATTTGAGGTGGGGCAGAAGATTATAACCCTGATATCAGTCAATTAATGCAGCAATGTCCTTTACAACACACCTATAGTGCCTATCTAGAGAGATGACAAGTCAAAATCTATTGAAAAATGCAAGTTTTTCAAATCCTAGATGTGAAATTAAAGTAAAAATGTATGTAAAATGATGGATGAATGTTTTCTAGTCAAATTTATGATGCAAAAAAATTTAGATTAGATCTTAAAATGATTTTACAACCCTACGATGCTCAATGCAAGTGCAATTTTTGTGAAAAATCAATGAAAAATGCTAGTTTTTGTTGAAATTGAGTATGAGTAAATGCAAATTTTTGAAATATGAATGCAAAAACACACTAAAATGCAACACTAAATGTAAAATCATATTTGAATGAGTTCCTAAGATGAGTAGTAAAATCTGAAACAAGATTTTAACTACAAACCCTAGCTTTTGAAATTACTAGGTTATGAGGAAAATTCAAAATTTCAAGCAAACCCTAGCAATTTTAATATGAAAAATACAATACAAAAGATAATAATATGATAAACTTCTGTAATTTATATCAGATCTAATTTAAAGATCAGAAATTAAATTAAATTAAATTAAAATTAATTCAAATTATTTGAAAATGCATGCCAAAAATGCCAATTTTTAAAAAATTTCCAATTTTTTTTTTTTTTTTTGTAAATTTTCAAATGCAATGAGATGAAAATTAAATAAATGAATGAAAGTAATTTCAAATCTAATGCAAAAATTAGAAATTAAATGAAAATTAATTCAAATTAAATCAAAATGCAAGTTAAAATGCCAAATTTTTTTTGAATTTTTCAAAATTTTCAATTTTTTTGTAAATTTTCAAATGCAATATGAAAATTATGATTAAATCAAAGTGAATTTCAGATCTAATACAAAAATAAAAAAATAAATTAATTCCAATTAAATCAAAATGCAAGTTAAAAATGCCAATTTTTTTCAAATTTTTCAATTTTTTTGTAAATTTTCAAAGGTGATATGAAAATGATGAATGGAATGAATTTAAAATCTGAAGTATAACACTTAGTAAGGTGCAAAATATATTAAAAACATGGGTTCATGAAAATGTAATGTAGAAAAAGAGGGATTTTCAATTTGATGCAAAGTGTGGTTAAATCCTCCTTTCACTACATACATTCAAGGACATATCAACCGAGTTGAACCTCAATTTGTGCAAGAGGATTCACCTACAGATTGGGTTGTCACTTGGAATGAAGAGGAAATTTGGAATTGTAGATTGTTTGTTAAACCCTAGATCAATAATAGACAAAACCCTAGTTCTATGATAAACAAGGCATAACTTTCAAACCATGATAGATATAGACAAACTGAAAGAAGCATCAAGATCAGTGAATAGAGGAGAACCTAATTCTAGAAGTAGAGGTGTTGAAGGACAATGGTGCACATGCCCTTGCTCTTGGAGAGAAAATCTGCCAACAGTCAAAACTGAGAAAATGCTCTAGAGAGTGCCTAGATGATGTTTTCAAACCCTGATTTGTTGGGAGGCCAATTGGAGGACACTTGTGTGAGAGTCCAAGTCTAGGGTACTGCTTTTTCATTAGATCTAGATTCCTTATGCTATGTACTATCTCCCTGCAACTCCACTTCTGCCCCTGTAACCTGCTATCACAAAGGAGTGTGGTTAAGGGTTGTGGTGTTTTGGAGCTTGCCTCAGTCAAGCCTCAAAATGGCATTCAATCCTTATAACACTGTTGTTAGATAGAGAGAGCATGTCCTTGTAGGATAGAGGCTAAAGAAATTTAAATTACAAATAAATATCACCTCGGAGGTGTAGCTTTCATGAACATGAAGATCTTTCACATCATGAGAGAAGCCACATATGTAGTAACAAACATAACAAGACAAGTATGGTCTACAACACAATGCTAATTCAAATGCTTCACAATCATAAGTTCACCAAAATATCATCAACTAGCTTCCTAGTTTACAAATGAATCCTAAACATGCTTATATATGCTTCTACATTCATTCCCTCTTAAAATTTTGTAATTCAAACTTAAGGTGTCGGCATAGGACCTAATAATGATCATATAACCAACACTTAGATTTAGGTCCTGACCTAAAATAGGGTAGGACTAGGGCACAAGCACCCAAGTCCTCCCTCCCTATTTTAGGTAGGACTTAACATTATAGCACCCCCTAGGTTCTATTTACCATAAGACTTCAGGGTTTCCTCATCGAGAATCAAAATTAACATGCAAGATGATCTAAATGCATTGTAAAGGACCCAGGAGCTAAACCTTAAGAGGGAAAAATCCCAGGGAGACATTTCCCGACATAACAATAGTCTTTTATGATAATATGAAAAATAGAGAAAATTCTCAAATGCCCACTACACTTGTAAGAAATCCAAAATGCACTCCAAAATGATATGATCTCTAAAATCCTCCCAATCATAAGAATGGAAATAACAAGTGAATGAATAAGAAATTACTAAAATTTTCCACCTTTGCATCAAAATCAAACCTACAAATGAAGACACATTAATGGCAATGACAGACTTAATGAAGTTAGGTTATCAATATCCCACACAGAAAGATATAAATTTTCTATACTCAAATCACCACATATTCAACATAAGAAGAAACAATGACAACGCATGAAAAAGATTGACCCAAAGTCTACTTCCTCCTAGTATTAATGAGTAAGATAGAGCACAATACTTTGTCTTTCTAGAAAGTATCACATAGATTGTGTAAAACTATCCCCCTTTTCTTTTCCAAAATTTAAAATCACGTAAACGAAAAATGATCTATTCATGAAAATTCCATTTCACCAAAAGACCTGCTCTCCTTTTTACTAATTCATTTTATAGTAAAAAATATGGGAACTAACTTTCCTGTGTAACTATCTTTCACAACTAACTCTTAAGTACAATAAAGTTCTTTCAATAATAAAAGAGACATTGCTCCAATGATTATATAAGTTATAACAAAGTCTTGTGAAGTAATAAGAAGCTTAAAGCAATATCATTCCCTATTTGTTTGTCTTGAGGTACTTGTTCATTTGTGCCAACCTTTTCCATTTGATCTCCAGACCTCTGTGAGGCATCTATTCTGGCTTTAAGAACCTTGAATTTGTTCAAGATTTGACTAATGGCTTTAGCATTCAGAATGTTGGTTAACATCAACCTTGTTCTCCACATTTGTAAAGTGTTGTTGGCATCCTCATACCTTTTATGCATCTCTACTATATCTTTCTTGAAGTTCAGGAGATAGGCTACCACAATTTTTAGATTCTCAATGGGATTACCAGTTGAATCTTCTTTGGCTCTCAACTCTTCAGCCAACAGATCTTTGAAGGCTTCTTCGACCATGGTAGAATCCAAAAGATTTGACTTAGTCTCATAAAAAATGTCAACCCCTAAGGAAAGACAAGAACTCCTGATATCTAGAAAGTATATGATTTATTATTTTTAGCAACATTCTTTAGGTCTGTGAGACACAGCTTAACTATTGTCAATTTCCAATCAATTGAATTTAGCCATTTTTCATACTCATTTTCTTCTGGCTTGCTTATAATCTATTCTGAAACCAAGACACTGGAGTCAATTTTCACCAGCCCCATTAGCCCATTTCTAGCCACATTTAGCATAGTCTCGTCTTTGCTGATTGTTTTTAGATCAACTAAAATCTCAATATGTTTATTAGACATTTTAGTGTATTAAAGAATGGTCTCATGAATAAAAAGCAAGCCATCCATGGTGAGCTTCTCAACCCACTCTTCTATTGCTTTACCCAAAAATTTATATTTATTGATTTGCTTAATCATCTCAGAGCTCACACCTTTGGGAGGAGTTTTTGCAGGAGTATCTATAGTAGCATCTAGAGGTTGAGATGTAGTGTCAACAATGGAGCTGATGTATGAGATCAGAATATTTAGATATTCTCCCAATAGTTCATTCTCTCTTTCCCTCTCCTCCTACCTAGTAGCTAGAATTTCAACAAATAGCTTGGCATTGTGGACGTCAACTTGAACAAAAGGAGGCCCCAAGTCTACCTTGCTAATATGAAAGTCATCCATAGGGACATCCCTCCCTTCTTTTTCCACCATGGGTTCTATAATTTCCACATATTGAAGCTTAGTCCATGAGTCTGGACATCCTCTTAGCTTTTCTAAGAGTTGACTCCAACTTTAGAAGATTTGCAACTGCATTGAACTCTGTGTCAATGATATGAGAATACTTCCCCTCAAGTTATTGACCTTTGTTTTTAACCAAGTAGGAGTTGATAATATGGGACAACCATTAGTGGTAACATGAGGCATATTATTTGATATAGGAGTTCTAGGAACTCTTTGCTATTGCTAGGAAGATAAGGGGGTATGAAGCAATCCATCATGCAAAACAAGGGGAGATTCTATGTAGAGAGTGGAGTTGTGTCCTAGGTTGGAGAGGCTATAATCTCTCTATCCTCCCCATCCTATAGCATTTGTTCTTGCTTTATCAATTTATTTGCATGAGGATTCAAACATCTTTTGGTCTTGATCCTTTTCTTAGGGGGTTCATTGTCCCCTAAACATTGTCCTCTCAAGTTGGCATTATTTTTGGGATCATCTCCACCATCATTTCCATCTCTGACTGGGGACTGTGAACCTGAGATGTGAGTGGTGATGGGTGTACTTAAGTTAGAGGTGTCTGTAGAAACCTTTTCATCTCCCATGATCTACTCCTTATGTGAAGGAGAACCTGTACCACGACCATCCATCTTCAAATTTAGCCACTGTTGACTTCTATTCAACACTAAGGAAGATCTAACATTAATATCTATAATTTCATTTACAGTCCAATCTAACCTAGGTAGGGGTTTAGTGCTTTCAACATGATAGGTTGGATCAATCAAATTAGAGTAATCATCAACCAAGCTTGGAAGTTCCCAACAAAGCCTGAAGGTTCTCATCTGGTCCAAGGTTAACCTTGACCAATCTCTTCTCCTTACTTCATGTTCATCAATACAGTCAGCCCAAAAGTCCTCAAGATGAGGTCGATATTCTCGTAGCATAGGGAAATAAAGGTTATTTTTCACAAAGTCTTTACTGTCAAAGAAGCTCCTAGAGCTATATGATGATAAGATGAATTTAGATAGAAGTCTGTCAACATTCTTATCATTCTTAGGCTTGGTACATGTATAATGGGTCATTTGTAGAGGGAAAGGATACCCCTTCTTCTTAGAATCATGGTACCTTTTACTTGCAAGGGATGCCTGTCTACATAATTCTAGAAACACCAAGTAGTTAGAAGCATATATAGGTAGCTTCAAAGGAGGAAACTCAAAACCACTTATTCTAAAATACGTGAATTTATCAAATTATATGAAATAACTTCCAAACTACATTATCAAGCTAGAAACCTCTAGTGAGATCCTAACTTCAGGATTCTTGTATATCCTTCTCACCATAAACATAAGGAAAGCATCATTAACTCTCCTATAATCTTTGTTACCATGCTCCTCTTGAAACTGAGGGAAATAAACATAAACCTAGGTGTCTTTAGTCATTGGGCCAACAACATCCAAACCTGGCCAAACATGTTGAGTGGTAGCTAGCAAATAAACTAAGTAAGAACACATGCTAAATTTATTATTCCTCTTTTGAAAATTCACCAATTGATCATGCAAGTGTTCATTAATTATCTAGGCCCAATCAATATATTGTTTTCCTGTGCAAATAACCAATATAAATTGGCACATCTAATGAGCAAACTTGTTTGATTCCTCACTGCCAACCACCCTATGCAACAATGTTATAATTTCAAAGATATCATCTTTAAAGAGGGCCCAAACTAAGTTTTTGGGCAATTGAGAGCCTCCTTTCTTCTCCTTTTTGAGCCATGTTGTGGCAATGGCATCTCTACACATCTTTTTATAGTCAACATAGAAATTCCAACTAGTTTGCTAGGAAACATTAGCAAATTTGTCTTGTGCTGGTAACCCAAGTCTGTCACTGATAATATCAATATCTATACATAAAATTGTTTTTCTGCTAACTATTCGAATCTCTCGAGTTTCAGAGTGATAATTGTGAATGCAAGCCAAAATCAAATTTGTACACTAAACCATTGGAGTAAAACCCCTAGCATACACCAAACCACTACCCAAAGTCTTCTGAGTTATAGGTGTCATTGGGTTAGCATTCATCCTTTCCTAGAATTCCTTAAGATTAACATGACCCAATTCTGTATCCCTAATTTCAAAAAGTTTATTCTCAATGATGAAGGAAATATCAAGCCCTTGATATTTGTATTTATTCTCAATGATGAAGGAAATATCGAGCCCTTGATATTTGTATTTCATCTTAGAAAATCTAAGTAACCACTCAATGGAATCGTTGACAGTGATTAGGAGTAGAGGGTTTATGTTTGGCAAGAGAGGGTTATGGTTAACAATTGGATATGGTAGTATTAGTTGGCAAAATCTTTATTTCACAAACCTTCAAATAGTAGCCACGACAAACATGACTTCCCCTTTATCGGCAATAGTGTTGAACACCCGAAATACTGAGAAGGGGGGTGAATTGGTATTCTCTGAAACCACTTAAGTATTTAAACATTCATTCCACATAGCATATTCAATTTGCAATAAGAAAGGAAAGCATGAAAGCAACCATCAAAGCACATAACAAATGAACACCAGATTTTTACGTGGAAAACCCAAAAAGGGAAAAACCATGGTGAGGATTAGCTCACATATAAATGAATAGCAACATTGAATACAAGTAGTCTCACTGCCAAGGGCTCACTACTAGATGGGCTCACATTCAAGTGGACTCACTACCCACATAATGAAGGAAAGATAGAAAAAGAGAGGTTGCTCATTGCCAAGATTTGAACTACTACAAATGCATCTACAATATGTTGGAAATACAGTTCCACTAAAGCTCAATACACAGAATCAACACACTTCATAATGCTCTACTCTACTCTGCATTCGCACCTTACTCGCACTCTGATTATTAGGGATTTGCACACATATGAACCAACATGTATAACTCTCGCTATACAACTCCAAAAATAACCTTATACTATCTATTCCATCATAAACATCTTCAACATCAATTACGTCGGCCTAATTAGATGTACCATGCATATTATAACTTGTCAGCGCAAAGCATGCTTCACGCCACAACTTAAAACTTATAATGCGTCAAATAGGTTGGGGTGGACCTATAATAGCTCCCACATAACCGATCAACACTTATTTACACTCCGTACAACTCAAAGCATATTAGGTCAACACCGCTGGTGACCTAACACCAAAATACACCAATTGATCATCTTCAAACCAACACATGGACCTCCAAACTACACGCCACTTGGAACTTAGATGCAACTAACATCTGTAAACACTCCCATAAATCTACAAGACTAGATATTCTTTCGCGGGGAAGTGTGGACCATCCAACACAAGTACTCTGCACTAGCAAACATTGTCACTGGCTAACCCAATATTCTGTCAACTGTATTTTCGACACCAAAGGGTGAAAAGACATGAAATTGGATTTAGACTCCTCTGACATCCTCAAAATTTCCTTAGAACCACAGACCAAAATACTCTAATGCAGACCAATGTGGACCAAAAAACTAATGCTTTGTACACTGAAAACTATGTTCTGATTCTTAGCCATATAACCAACTTATTTGTTCTGCACCAGAACAAAACATCTACATCTCTATGCTGGATTATCATCATTTCAAACACTTATGCACACCAGATCAACTGATCATCAAAGTAGACCTCAAACCACAATGTTGACATCAATGACAACGCTGTATTTGCACATTGTATATATCATGCTCATGTTGCCAACAAGCAAATCAATGACAAACTCCTTAAACTTCCAACAAATAGGAGCAAAACACGAAACAATTACACAAGACATCGTGTGATCGGTAAAATCACAAACTCAAGAAATAATAGGAAACAATGGTAACATAGTTGAATTTGCAAGGGGCGAGAAACACCAATAAGGAAGACTTACTTTGACAAAGAAAAATGCTTGTCGGGAAAACATAGAGTTTGCGAACCTGAGACTTTTTTGATAAAGTTCACGGATGAGTTATTTTGCCGACAACAAAAAGGGAGAAGGCTAGGTTCGCGAAGGAATGAAAAAGCTGATAACAAAGAAAAATCAAAGTGAGATCCACCAACAACTTAAGGTTTGTAGGATTACGATTTTGTCGATAAAGGGAAAGGATTTACACATTTGAGACATAACGCCAAGACAAGGAAGGAAAGTCAAAATAGACCAAGTTTGAGTTGTACAAAGACAAAGACCAAGACCACAACTGGGACAACTTGTTATGTCATAATTGTGAGAATTGTTATTTTCAACCTCAACAATAATAAAAACCTAGTCAAAATAGTATCTTATTGTTAAAATTTTATGCTAATAATTTAATTGTGAGTCCTTTTCTGCCTCTAAAATTAAGGTTAAAAAATAAAATTAAAAATACAAATTTTCCATAATGATTTTAATATGGAGACCTCCAAAGGTATAATATGACAAAAATATTTTTTTAGTCATAGAAACAATTCCAAGATGCACATTTTCTAAGTGTATCTTACTTAAAGAAAGACACGTTATTAGCTAATAGGCTTTTATTATGAGTGTCAAACTCCAAAATTAGTTAGAAATATTGTCTTACTCCACAAAATTGTTTCTAGTTGGAAAAAATATTTTAAGGCTAGATCCATTGCAACTTTTAAGATTTTATTTGTCAATAGACAAAAGCATCAATCAAAACACTTTGATGTCACAATTGAATGCCGGTGGTCTCAACTCTTTTAGTAACCCTTCTTATTCTTGTTCAAAAGCCTTTCTTTTATTATATTTGTTTTTAGGGTCGTTGAGATAAAATGGTGGATGCAAATTTGTTAAAAGAGATAGAAGTTGAATATTTGAGCACGACGGAGTATGTCCATGTTCATGTTCAATAGCACAATGATAGGAAACAAATAAGATTTTAGATCCTAGATTTATATATTAAACAACAAATTTAGTTTTCTTGCTTATTTAATTGTGGTCGTCTACCAATTTTGCATAGCTTGCCCCACAATCACACATGCTTGTTAGTGTTGCTTACCCCCTACTATATTGGACTTTCTTTTACTTTACCAGTATGCTTGTAGTTGATGGAAATTTTCCATGATTGTACATTTTTGTGGCTTGCAGTTGTCAGTTGACAAAAAATTTCATGATGGTAATTTTTTGTAGCTTGCGATCTGTTGACGCCTGAATTGACTGGTGGTTTTCTGAGCAATTTTCATTCAGGCACTCTCCCTAAGTATCCAAAAAATGCTCTAAGTAACGGACCTCCTCAGTATTTTTCAGCTGCATCATCATATTTTCTTGAGGAGGAGGTCATCATCATCATGTTTGTTTCCATGAGGGTCAGCATCATCATGTTCTTCGTCGACCGGTTTCTCATCGTCATCATCATATTTCGCTGTCGGGTGATGTTCGGGTTTTATCCTGATGATGCTGACGAGCTACAGTGCGCCCTTATCTGCTTGCGAGGGTGATGTTTCAAAGTCTCCGGTGATCTTCCATTTATCACCTTGCGCGAGCATGATGATGATGTTGCTTATTCTTTGAGTTGCTCGACCTAACTTGTTTTATCCTAAGGGTCGTCATCATCATCATTTTTTCAGTTGTCATCCTGCTGCTTGTGGAGGTCATCATATTTTCTGCCTTCATGATATTTCGCCGGGGTGATATTTCTATCATCGGGTGATCTTGGTTATGATCATCCTGATGATGATGTTGAAGAGTTTCAAGTACGACCCGATATTCACTAGGGTCATCATATTTCGAACGTCAGGATGATCTTAGTCAATATCATCCTGATGATGTTGTATCACTTCTTGTTCTTTGTTTCTCATCCTGATGATGCTGACGTCATCCGTATATCAGGGTGATATTTTTCTTTCTGCCTAACTGCATCATGATATTCCGAAGGAAGGGGTGATATTTTCATATCACCCGGATATAAGTTTGTTTGTTCGAGCATCATGATGATGCTAATATCAAGGAGATATCCGCCTGTTGGCTTCGCGCATTATCTCCGGGGGGTGATCTTTTCAAGCAGCATCATCATATTCAGTTATCGCCCCGATCTTATAGAGGAGCTACAGTGCAACCTGATATTTGAACATCAGGAGGATATTTCCAAATATGCGGTTGTCTTCCGAATATCATGATGATGTTAATATGATGATGACGTCATCAAGGTCCCGCGGGGGTCACATTTCTAACACTGATCATCTTGAAGAGACCTCCTGATATTTGCAAACATGATGATGACGTCATCCGGATATGAGGAGGTGTGCAGTAGGCAGATATGATGATGACGTCAGCAGGATATGATGATGACGTCATCAGGATGTTCATCGGCCAGACTTTTGTTATAAGCTCAGCAGGAGGATGTTCCTCCGAAGGATCAGGTTGTGCCGATTATCATGAAGGTTATGTTTCAAATATCATGATGACGTCAGGGTGATATTTCGAACAACAGGATATCATGCTGCTGGAGGATGATGATGATGAAGTCTATACTAGTGTCGTCAGGAGCAAAAGCGCCGACATGATATATGCTCATGACCTAGTATATAAAGTGCAAAGGAGGTTGCTGCGGGGTGCATGTGGGATAATGTTATCCTGCATATTCGAAATATCATGATGATGAATCTCGGCGGGAAGCGGTTGCGACTGTCTGTTTGATGTTCTTCCCGAGGCCGCGGGTTGGTGCGCCATCAATGGCGATTGTTGCAGAGGTATGGGCGATGGCGTGGACGAATGTTGTACCTGATTGAAGATCTGAATCCCTAGGCGGCGGCGCAAGGCTCGAAAAATCTTCCTGTCTCCTCCCCTACCTGCTGCATTCAAGTTTGAGCGCCATTTCTATGGTACTGTATATCTGGCGGGAATTTTGGTCAACCTGGTAGTTAATGCTGAAGACACCCTCCTGCTATATAATGCAGATGGTGTTGATCATTCAAGGTTGTTGAAAGTTGTAGATTTTCGGCTCTGTAATCCAAAACCAGCTGATCTGGTTGCTCTGTACAGTTTTTCTTGTGAGTTTATGTATCTCCTGTTGTAGGACTTGGCATGAATCCACTGGTTTCATGGTTGATCTTATATGAGTAATGCTACCTTAGCATGTGTTGTGTTAATTCTGTCTCCAGTATTGCATGTATCCTTCTTCTGGATCTGGATGTTTGCTTATGTTTAGATTCTAGAGCATAGAATTCCTATGTTGAATGTCTGATCTTTTAACCTCTGCTCAAGGGGCAGATTAAACTGTTTTCAGGTTGAACATTGGGAAGGGTATACTGCAGTAGGGATGCCATAAGTAGAGATAGCTCAACACTCTATATTGGGAGATATCTGTAAGGCAGATATCATGTGTATCCCCCTGAAATCCAGTTTTAGCTATTTATGCTGATCATTCACAGGTGTATGTCTACTGACTCCAAGCCCTGGATAGGCACCAGTCATGCTGTGTTCTTGTGTTATACACCATGTCCAGCTTTGCATCCAAATTCAAACTAAAACACTTCATACTTCCACCTGTTAGTTGTAGGAGTAGGATTAGGAACCCCCTGCATGCTCTCATACCCAACCAGACATCATGTCCAAGAATGTTGCCAGCCTTGTGATCTATCATACAGATCTTGGTCCATACATGAGAGCATTCTGCCTGCTGTTGTCAAGTCAGATCTTTCTATCTTTGAGCCAGTCAAGGTTACATCTTAAGTTATAGGGATACCCCCCTTGGTGCGGCAGAACCAGAAGTGAAGGGGAGGAGCTCACGCAACCTCCTGTATTCAGTTGGCCTGAATCTGCCTGTGCATTAGAAGTGGCAAACCCTAATGCTGATTCAGAAGAAATGTCAACACGATCATCAATTGATGGGGATTTGTGCATAGTCTTTTGTTGACATAGATTAAATGTTGTTGATCAATGTAATTTTATTTCCAGTCTTTGACCTAGAAATGCTATTGAAAAATTAAGAACCTTACTTTTTTCAGCATTCACTAAAGGAGCTCAAAAGACATGCAGTTATTTTCTGCAAAATGCACTTGGAGTTATGATTTTTACAAAACCTCGCTATGCAGTGGCATAATTGGAAGAAGGAGATATCTCGGCTCAAATAACCAAATGTCATATTATATTAATTAATAATAATTAAGAGGCTACCTCTCTCCATGGGCAAAATTCCATCTAAACAGAATACCACAAATAACAAACAATATGTAAACATGTCCCACATTATTATACTATTGTTAAATCCTAATAATGTTTCTTCAATTAAATTCACCTATAACTCCATTTCAAAATAAATAAAATTATTGCTTGTTTGTGTGTTTTTTTTTTTTTTGTTGGACATGTAAGCCATTTTTAGGTGCTAGTTTAATAAAGCTTGTACGAAGGGTGGAGCTCTAAGAGAGGGACATGTAAGCCATTTTTAGGTGCTAGTTTAATAAAGCTTGTACGAAGGGTGGAGCTCTAAGAGAGGGACATATAACGAACACCACCTTACAATACACGGTAACCAAATCTTCAACTGCCGTGCAAACTCATTCATTTGGTGGGCCCAAAAGTATCTACGCGTAACGCGTTATTTGTGGGCCCACAGAACTGTGGACATTATCTTTGAAATTCCCTAAAGGGGCTCAAATTTCCACTATAGCCCCCACAACATCTTTTCCCCAGCAAGTTTTAACTTTGTATTATTACTTAGGGAGAACCGTGGCGCTATTCAAATTGGGCAAATACGCACCTCGCAGAGTCACAAGGTCACATGGGCCTTCAATATTTTATTGCACCTTTTATATATGCAGAAATGTTACACAGTTGGGGCGTTCTGTTGGTATGCATTTCTTTGTTGCTGCTTTGAATTGAAATGAATTAAGTTTTCTGCCATTCAATTGCAATGGAGATTAAGATTGATAGGTTGAGTGACTTGCCTGACAATTTACTGTGCTGTAATATTCTTTCTCATCTCTCTCTGAAAGATACAATCCGCACCTCTGTTCTGTCTCACAGATGGAAAACCCTTTGGACAAACATTCCCCACATCGATTTTTCTGAGTCTTTTTTCCATTCAGTCATATTACTTCTTTCCCGCCTTGTAAAAATTTCAGAAATCAAATACCCAGTTAAGTACGTGGAAAATGTGATAAACAATATCCTTTCGCTTCACTCTGCCCCTCTTGAGAGTCTACGGTTTGATCTTTCCTTCCAGGGAGGTCAGAATCGTTTTGGGGAAAAAGTACTGAACAATGTGAGCATTGAGCGATGCATAAAACTGGCAGCTGTGAAAGGAGTGAGAAGAGTTGCTCTTCATTGCAGGGTAATGTGGGGAAGGCATGTACCACCTTCTCTTTTTGCTTGTGAGCTTCTGAGGATTTTGGAAATTGAGGGTTTTTGGTTTACAGCAATACCCAGTGAGTTCAGGGGTTTTATGTTTTTAAAGTCTTGCTCTTTTTGGGAGGTTGCTGATTTGACTGATGAGAGACTGCAGCAGCTCATAGCAGTGTGCCCACTTCTTGAGAAACTGGTTATCAAGCGCTGTGCCAGCTTGTTTAATTTGCAAATCTGTGCACCCAATCTCAGTTACTTGAACCTAGGAACTTCTTCTATAGAATACTTTACAGCAGATTGCCCCCAGTTGGTTGAGCTTAAAATAAAGGATTGTTTCATGTTGTGTAAATTTGAGCTAAATTCGTTCCCATTTCTGCAAGAAATGGAGCCGTCAGAAATTTCATCACTTGAAGAGCTTCCGGCTATGAAATCCTTGAAAAAATTATCCCTTCGAATAGGGATAGATACCCTATTTGGGGTTCTCGTCGGCACATTTCCAGACCTTGAAGAGCTTAAAATCACAGACATTCTCATCCAGGTAAATCATTTTTATTTTTGAGATGAAGTTTCTTTTCACAGAAATATAGATTTTTATGTTATACTGTAGCCCTTTTCTGGGATGGCAGGACATGGTGGCAAGGGAAGTGGCATCAGACGTGGTCTTCCCAAATCTGAAGAAAGCAGATGTACATATTTCATCAGAGACATGGGATGAAAAGGAAGCGGCTTTGTTTGATTTCCTTCTTAACAATGCTCCCAAGTTGAACTCTATGATTCTCTGCGACACACCAATTGGAACAACATTATTTACTGATCCAGGGTTCATGGGTCAGTTTACTTCATGAGTCAGTTTTAGGATTTGGATTACACATTTGTAGAAATGGAATTTCACTGTGTTGAAGAAATTAAAAAGGTGGAGTAAGATTTGAGTAAAACAGTCCACTTGATAGATAAGGAATGCTAGTTGATAAAGTTAGGAAGCATATGTAAAGCTTGCAGCTTCCTTTAATGGTACCATACTACTAGATTTCAATGTCTTTGCATCTAGGAAGGGCACTTGTACAGCAGTGGTAATATTTGACTTTATATGGTCTTACTTTTGATTCAGACGCTTTGTTCAATAGGTCGTAAGGTGTATTATCATCTTTATGCTGTTTTGAAGTACACTGAGGAATATATCAAGTGATCAGCGTTTCATCTTTCTTTCTGGCCATAATTTCTTCTCAGAAGCTAAATGAAACAATCATTAAATTTTTAAATATGGTGTCATTATAGCACTCTACTTAAATATCATCCACTTCAATGGTCAAACAATCAATAGTGATTTTACACCTCATTCACAATAAAAAGTGATAAATTAAAAAGTGGTAAATCAATAGTGATTTTACACCTCGTTCACAATAAAAAGTGGTAAATATTTGTCCTATTTATATTAGCCAAAATTAATCTTTGACTGTTGAAATGGATGATATTTAAGAATAGCCTCATTTTTCTTTGACTGTTGAAATGGATGATATTTAAGAATAGCCCCATTTTTTTATGGACTGTTAAAGGTTTTTAGCTACTCAAGTACAGTGAAACAAGCATGGTATCTGCCCGTTTCCATGTAGATATAGAATTATTTCACATTTGTTCCAACCAATAGCATTTGGTGTGTATCAATATCCCATGCTAGGAACAAGGGCTTGTTGTCTTTTGCCCATGGTAATGTCCATGTTAAGGAAAAGGAATTGTTTAAATTACCTCCCGTAGAGGTGGAAGTCAGTTGGAAATGACATCAAATGCCAACTTTTACCTGTTATAAATCTTCAGGTGCCAATGTTTCGCAGTGATGAATTCTAAACCAAACACATCTCTTAGGAGTTTTACCCTGAACACATTGCAGATCCAGCTTTTCTTAAAATTACCATACCTATGACTGTATATATTGGATTTTGCTTTTGCATTGTTCTAGGAGTCTTCAACTAATGTCCTCGCATGAAAATTTTGAAGTAGATGCTTCCCTTCCTAGCAAGTTAAAAGATACGTTTTTAAGTCCCTCTTTCCAAAGCTTGGATTGGACAATGCTTAAGAGTCAAGACAGGTTGCAGAGGCAAGTCATAATGGATTATCTTTCTAGGTTTTGCAATAAGGTTTGATAAATTAAGTATACTTTTCTCAGATTCCAATGTGAAAGTAGTCATTAATTGTTTATTAACTAAAAGATTCAGCAGGAGGGGTCCATTCTACAAAGATGTCCCTAGACTTCTCTTTTTATGATGCCGTTGGCTTCTTTGCTGAAGCTGCCAGGACAGAGATAAATCTAGGGATTCCAGCTGCCCAATAAGGAATCCTTTATTAATTGATGACTCCTTGCTTTAGGTCATAAGTCAACTGAACCACCAGGTTTAAGGTTCAGATTTTAGATTTTTCCATAATTTCTAATTTCGATTTTGGTGATGCTAAAATTCTCACCCTCATTATGGTTGAAGAGAATTGCTACAAATAGCTGAGATTGTGGCTATGAATACATTCAATTATTGAAATTACATTTCAAATCTAATACCGATATTAAACTTAAATCAATTGGTAAATACAACACATTCAACACACTCCACACAATCTTTCACCTGAGAAACTTTCAGTTGGGAGGAAAACCCTTTTTGTTAAGTGCCAATAGTAGCACTGTCTAATTTATTATTAACCAATGTTCACAGTACAGAAAGAAATATACAATCTATGCTATTCCTATCCTTCTTGTTTGCCTTGTTGAATGTTTTATGTGTCCTTTTTGGTTTATGCCAAGTGCTCTGTGGTCTCTACTTGTCCAACAATATCTTCAATGTGTTCCTTTTTATTTTTGTGAGTGTCAAGCTCTACTCTTGTGCATTGGAGTAGCTCAACTATCTTAAAACTTGAGGAATCAACTTTTTCATCTACTTTTTCTTTTTCTAGCTTTGCATGACAAAATCATCGCTTTTCAATTAGTACTACTATTGTTGATTTTAGAATTGTTGAGGTGTTCTCCAAATCGCCACTGCAGATTTCAAAGTTGTCACCCATCTACAAAATCACATTAAAGTTTTCGCTTTCACTATCGTTGATTACAAAATCTATCATAGATCGACTACCAAATCATCAAAATTGGAGCACTTTGCTTAGGGCCATAAAAAAATTCTCTCCTCGACCATCCATATGGATTCATACAGTTATGTATGGACCATATGCTAGATATTGTTAAGTGCTAGCATAGACATAATCCAAGCCATACTTGTCGCATGTGTTAGAGGAATCTTGTTGGCGTAGGGGATTTGAATTTGTATGAACATCTTCAATTTTTAAAAAGTTTTCTATGTACAACCGTACCTTGCCTACACAGGGTAATGTGACAATCTATAGATTTGTTGTAGGAGCGCCATGTGGTGGGGGCTCTTGTTGACTGGTGACCAATACTAGCAATAGTTCTAAACTATCGGCGATAGTTCTAAATTGCCAATGGCAACACTTTATAGCCCACATGCCACAAAAACTTCCCATAAAACAACTTTTGCACTTGAAAATGGTTTCTTGCCAATAGTTAGTGGTTTCGAGTTTTAGCCATGGGTGGTCTTAGAGGAGATTAATGGTTATTTTTAGTCTTGATCAAACATTGTCTATGTTTTATAGGTCTTAAAGGGTCTTAAAGGGGGATTTTGTAATGCAAAAAAGTAAAAAAATGTGTTTATTTTGCAATGTCTAATGATATATTAGAGTCTTAAAGTTTTCATAAACCTTAAAATCTCCAAAAAGGCACATACACATTGTGAGGACCACCCTTTTTACTTATGTTGTTATGACTATTTACATTACTGTTATTGTTATTTTTTTTATGTTTGTGGGATAGCAGTTCCCGGAATTGTCAAACTATTAAACTTTATTATGATTTCGGAAAAACTAATTGGGTGATGTTTGGATAAGTTTACATTTCAGAAAAGTTAAATAGGTGATGATGGAAAATTGTAATATGATTTCAGTTATGTTAATTAGAACTATGTCATGATAATGCATGTTTTTAAGTTGCTTCGGCTATGATGATTTTATGTGGTTACTGATCTTGTAATTTAGTGTGCAGGAATTACTAATCGAACCACAGATTTCGGAGATCATTCCGCACCTCGTTATTTGTTATTCCCTGTTAAGCCGATCTGGTTCCACAAGGAACCAAGATCTCTTTGTGTTTGATGTAATGATGTAATGTGGTCTTTCGTATGGTCGAGTGGGTTAGGTTACCCTCATGTAACATTATTTTATAATTTGTGTTGTAAAAAAAAAAAAAAAGGATTGAGTTTGAATTTCCTTATTTTATTTAAATTTATGAGGCCTTTTCTTGTGTTTTACCTTGACCAGGGGTGTCTTGTATGGGTTAAAGTTGACCCTGGGTTATACCCCATGGGTCCAGGGGCCCATTTGGCATGGGTAACCCTTGAGTAACCTCCACCTAGTCATCTTAACTTCCCCCTGAAGTTAAGTGGCGAAAATTGGAGGTATGGAGGGGACATGATGGGTTGTACCAACACCCAACCCATCCCCTCTACAATCCCCAAGGTAAGAGATGACTACAAGCCCATCCATTATTGAAGGATTGACTTGAAGTCACCCCCTCCATTAGTGAGATTCCCCCATGTGAAGTGGGGCCACCCATGTGAAGGAGAGAAGAAGAGGCATGGGTCACCTGTCTTTTACTCCTTTAACTCCTTTTATTTCTCCCATGCGAAAGAGAAATGACAGGAGGAAAGGGATAAGGAGTACTCTAGGGATGGGTGAGTGACATAAGCCACCAGGACAGAATAGTGGTTTTGGGGGAGAATGAGGAGGTGACAAGTGTCACCTCCCCATTCCTTGAAACTGAAAAGAAATGGGGTTATTTGTTTCCAATTTTGGGAGGAGAGGGAGTGAGTTGAATTGTGGGGAAACTTTCATTCTGTTTTACCAAAAATAGAAAAGTTAGCTTGCAGGAGAGAGAAGGGAGAGGGAGTTGGTGGCTAAGGTTGGAAGAGAACTCTGTGGGCTCTGCAACAGTTTCATTCCAGGAGGGCTTTGTAAGGTTGGTTTGATTTTTTTACCTTTATTTCGTATAGCTGAATGTGTATGTAAAGTGTGTGAATTTGTGTTTAGATTTGTTTTCTGTGGGGTTTGTTGTCAGGTTGTTTGACAGAGCTTCTCCCACTTGGGAGAAATGCTCATCAAGTTTGGGGTAGGGGAGGAGAGATCCTCCTCGGGTGCATACCTGTTTCCATCTTTTGGGATGTTGAAAGCCTTGAGGGCATGTATCTGTGACTGTATCTTTGACTTGAGAGTCAAATACAAATTTCTTAAAAATTTGTGATCAAACTTGGTTTGAGACCAAGAGAAATTATATTGGTTAACTTATCTGTCAGGGTGACACTCTGGAGTCGAGTGTGTCCACTCTCCTGCCCCTTATGAAACTCACTGTAAATGAGTTTCCGTGTTGTGTAAATTACCCACGGGTGTTTGTGTGCTTTGGGATTGTTGTTGTTACTGTTGTGAAGTGGAGTGCTTGAGTTACCCAGGTGTGAGTATGGTCTCCCTAGCTCGGGGGTGACCCTCTTGCGGGTCTATGGAAGGGAGGAGAGCTAGATGAGTGGTGTTTTCTTCTTTGTTTGTCTTTGATACGCAGGTTTTCTCTTGGAGCTTCTGGTTGGATATTTATGAAGAAACAACTTATTCTTCTTTGTCATGAGAATTAGGCCAGGTTCATTTCATAAGAGTTGAAGAGAGAGCACCTCTCTTGTTATTGTTGTAATTTATTATTACCCTGGGAGTGAAGGACACCTCCCTGATCTTGTTATTGATGGACTTTTACTTGGTTGTCACAAGCTATCAGTTGTATATTGTTTGGGAGAAGGAAGTTCATATCTGGGAAGTTAGTTGTTTGTATCTATGGTTTAAAATTCTCTTGCTATTTGTAGTGGAAGAGTTAACTTTTCTGTAATATGAATGTGGTAAACAAATACCTTCAATTTTCAAGTTTGTTGCTTTGTAAACCTTTTTAAATAGCAATTTCATTACTTATTTGCAATCTAATCTGAGTTTGTTCATGTAATTATAAGAATAGAACTGCTAAATTAGTTGAAAGGTCAGTTTTATGGTTCATTGTTCTAATGGAAAAGATAGTTTTAAATGATTAAGTTTTCTTCTACATAAGTAATGGATTCAGTTATTTTGTAAGTTTTAAAGAAAATCTATTATATAATTACCTCGGTTTGTCTTAAAAGTTGAACTGGACATGTATTAATTGCCGAAATAAACTGATTAAAACGTCATTTTCTTAAGTGTATATATATATATATATATATATATATATATATATATATATATATATATATATATAAACTTTATTTACTTATTACTTGATCATTTTAACTGAATAAAAGAAACTGAATAAAGTGTGTAATTTGAGAAAATTATGAAATATATATATAAAACAGTGGTTATTTAATTATCATTTTGACAGAATTAGAGATACTGAAAAAAATGGTTGGATTGAGAAAATTAAAAGGCAATCTGAAACTGAATTTATATATATATATATATATATATATATATAACTTGATATTTAATTATCATTGACTAATAATAAAACTCGGATTAATTTCTTTTGACAGTCGAAATGCAAAATTTGAGAGCGTTGTATTGAACACAGTCGAAGCTTCATGGTGGGCGGTGGGGAGTAATCCCCACCGCAGTATCTATCTATTAAATAGAGGTGTGGGGAGGGGCGGAGCCCCACCCACACCCCACATCGTGGGATGTGGGTGGGGCTCCGCCCCTCCCCACATCCCCCTTCCCTTTAACCCCCGCGGGGCACAGCCCTGCAGAGCCGCCATTCACACCTCCTCCGCGGCCTACACAGGCCCTTCCCCTACGCGGCCTACACTCCCCTCCACCGCGGGCTCCCTCCGCCCTAACATGACCTCCCACCTCACTCCCCTGCCGGTGGCTCCGTCCCTCTGCGCGGCCGACCACTGTTTCCCCTGCCGCTGCGGCCACCGCCACCCCATCTCCTCCGCTGGCTGTGTAGTTAAAATTTAAAAAAAAAAAATGTTAGGGCTTTTGGCCCTAACATATAAGTTGGTCTATTTTAAAATGAAATACACTATAGTTGCCATATATATAGACATATATATAGGTACTATATATGTCTATTTATATAGCAATATATAATGAAATAATTCATATATATATATATAAAGTAAGGAATTACGTGGAGTTTGTTAAACAAATTAAAAGAACAATTTCGTCAACTACATATACATTAAAATATATATATATATAGGAGTAGTTCTATGAGCCATTTTATTGGGCCCTCGTTTAAAATCTTGACAAAATGTGACACAGTAATATACAAAAAAAAATAAAAAAAATATATTTTCACAGTCAGGTTTTCTTAAGTGTTGAACAAAACAACCAAAGAATTTATGTTTCCATGATCAGGGTTTTATAAAGTGGAGAGCCTCCTACATGTATTAACAACGGTAAATGATTTACAATAAGAGTATTAATAATACTGATTAGTAATAATAACAACAGTAATTAAAGATAAGAGAAAATAAAATTATAATTTAATGAGAGCATAAAGGAATATACTGTGTTACTCCGGGAAGAGTTTCTCGGAAGTTTCACTATCAACGCGGATCAATAACCGGGAAAATGAAGAGGAAAATTACACGTCACCATGCTTAAAAGGTCACTGGAAATAAACTTAAGGAGTCATCACAGACATTCCATGTGAGGCCATTTTAATCTCAACTGTAGTAAACGTCCATATAAGTAAACCTGTAAGAGAGTCAGAAGAAGAAAAAGTAACATTGGAAAAACACAGAGGAGAAAATGCGCGACAATTCCCACATGGGATAAGAGAACTAAGTCGATGGACCCTCCAGCCAAAATTTACTTAGGAACAAGTTTATTTAATACATACAAGAGAAGAAACCTAGATCGGAGAAGACTAGGAGACTGAGTCCAGCGAAGTAGTAAACCAGCCTATGTGACCTGGATCATCCAGAAGTTAGGTTTAATATTAACAATAGAAACAGTGATAACCCTGATTGATGCCCAATATGAAGAAAGGAAAATGAAAGAGAGAGAGACCGAAATATAAACAAACTAAATTATCACAGAAATAGTTAAGGTGAGCACGATAAAAATACAATCAAAATTAAGACCCTGAGGAAAGGGAAGAGAGAGCAAACGAACCGCCTTGTTGAGAATGCTAAGTCGAAGGAGGAGTATGTTTCAGGAAGCAAGAGAGGAGACAGACAACCGTGCCTTGTTGAAAAATGATTAAATAGGGAGATCATGAGTAGGTTTAGTCGGAACAAGGCGTCGTGGGAAGTTGTTAATCTATCAGTGAACCACGTGCGTAAAATAGTGTTGAGTAATTCCCACTTACGCCGTAAGGCGTTATGCTGTCAGAATTTTGCCGAGATTTAGATTTAGGAACCCTGATATTTTAAACCTAGCAGTGACGTTAACGGCGTCGTAGAGACCTCCTTGTTGGTCTACTTGCGTCTCGTTGCATGCAATTGTACTTGTACCCCGCCGACAACTGTAGTGTTTTCGCCTTGAGAGAACACCGCCGAGCATGCTTACGCATGCGAGGGGGTTTGTAGGGCAGTGTGAGAAAAAATTTTCATATCTCGTGTCATAACCACATGACAGATGTGGCTATGACACGTGTGATGTGTGTTGTGACCACAAGGACAATGTGGGCATGACATTTGGTATCAGAGCCAAGTTTAAACACTGGGCATATTTGGGCACGTTGTTATTCCGCAACTTTGGCTAATTAGTTTCTACCTTGTTTTGTAGGATGCCTCCCCGTGTTCGACGAGCGCGGTCACGTCACACAGCGTCTGTCGAGGTGCACACCGATTCCTTAGCTGAGGGACTGGCACCCGTAGTTACAGCAGCACCACCTGCACCACCTGAACCACAAGCACCACTAGTACCACAGGCGACACCAGTATTGGATATAGGTCCACAGATCTTACAGACACTACAGGCTATGTTAGACAGGTTACCGCCAGTGATTCCTGAGCCACGTGTAGAGCCTCGTGTTGATCCGTGAGAGGAGCCACGTGCCGAGTCACGTATTGAGCCACGTGAGGAGCCCCACATTGAACCACTAGAGGTGCCACGTGTGGAGCCTTTCGTTGAGATTCCTGACACAACAGTAGAGGAGGTAGGGTCAGCCTCCCGAGCACGGAGCAGGAGTCCTCCGAGACTTTTGAGACGAGATGAGATCCAGAGGGCAGAACAGGTTTAGCATGGATTATATGAGGATGGTGTGGAAGAGCCAGTTGTGAGACTTAGAGACAGAGGGGACCCCATCAGAGATCTACTTAGGCTCAACCCACCCACTTTCGCAGGTGCTACAGAGGGAGCTGCGGCCGAGGCTTGGCTGATTAGCTTAGACAGGTGTTTCACATTGCGACCATATGGAAGCAACACGAAAGCACGAGTGGCAGTCCATCTTCTTAGGGATGCAGCAGCTACCTGGTGGCGTACAGAGGAGTGCAAGCGCCGACTATCCGTGGATACACTCACATGGGACATCTTCATTGAACGCTTCAATGCGCGATATTTGTCCGAACATTACAGACAGCGCAGGATCGATGAGTTCCATGATTTACAGCAGAGGGGACTCACTGTTACTCAGTATGAGAGCCGATTCATTGAGCTTTCTCGTTACGCGGAATACCTCCATGACAAGAAAATCTTAATACACAAATTCATCAGAGGGCTAAATCACGAGATAGCAGGACCAGTTCGTATGGCAAATCCCCAGACCATGAGCGAGGCTGTTGAAAAGGCCCTTATATCAGAGGAAATTCAGGGACGAGGACAGAATTCATGCCCGCAGTACCAGGAACGTAATCCCCAACAACAACAAAACTTCTGAAGGCCTCAAAACACAACACAGAGAGGAGGATATAACCCTTCATCATTACCTCCTAGGCCTCCACAGCAGCAACAACATCAGCAAAAATCCAAATTTCAACAGAGGGGACAGGGAGGACAGAATCGTGGATGGCAGCAGCAGGGTCCACGAAGAGATCAGAGGCAGCAAGGTTCATCGGCAGGACCCGCGAGGTCCCAGCAGTCTTACAGAGGCTCACAGGGATCCACTGGATGGACTGGGCAACAACAATCAGGCAGAACACAGTCAGGGCAGTTATAGGTTCGAGGACCATGTTATGTGTGTGGTGGGGCAGGGCATCTGGCTAGAGAGTGCCCGCAGGGATTTACTGCAGGGGGACAGCCCCGATCAGGAGGATCTGAGCAGACCGTAGGTGACGTGGGCAGAACCCACCACATGTTTGCAGCGGTTGATAACCGCCAGGCCGATTTCTAGGCTTCTGTCATCGAGGCAGTAGGTACGATTGGAGACTTTTCCATTTCGATCCTTTTTGACTTAGGAGCTACTGACTCTTTTTTGTCTATATCGTTAGTGGAGCGTTGCAGGCTGGTGGCTTCTAGGCAAGACATTAGGTGGGAAGTTGAGTTGGCCTCAGGGACCAGGATGTCAGTAGATTCCTTGGTTAAAGACTGTGAGATCACATTGGGATCATTCACCACAACATGTGACCTTAGGATTATGCCATTAGGATCCTACGGTGTAGTTCTGGGTATGGATTGGCTTGCGGCACATAGAGCCAAGCTTGACTGTCGCCAGAGGACGATTAGTTGTTTAGACGATCATGGTTCGTCGGTTGAGATAGTGGGCATTCAAAAGCCCACGGCTGTTCGTATGATATCCGCTCAGCAGCTTAAGCGCTGTATGCGGAAGGGATGTCAGATGTTTGCCATCACGGTCAGTGATAGAGCAGAGGATGAACCTGAGGCTACTTTAGATGATCACCCTATCCTTAGAGAGTTTGCCGATGTATTTCCGCCAGAATTACCAGGTATGCCTCCACGCAGAGAAGTGGACTTCCACATCGACTTAGTGCCAGGTGCAGAACCGATATCCCATGCACCCTATAGGATGACTACACATGAACTCACTGAACTTAAGCTACAGTTAGAGGAATTACTTGAGAAGGGGCACATCCGACCTAGCGTTTCACCATGGGGCGCACCGGTTATCTTCGTAAAGAAGAAGGATGGGTCTCTTCGATTATGCATGGACTACAGGCAGTTGAACAAGGTGACGGTGAAGAACCGTTATCCTCTGCCTAGGATTGACGACCTTTTTGATCAGATGCAGGGAGCCAGAGTGTTCTCAAAAATTGATCTAAAATCTGGATATCACCAATTGCGCATCACGGAGGCAGATATTCATAAAACTGCTTTTCGAACCAGATATGGCCATTACGAATTCACAGTGGTACCCTTCGGGTTGACAAACGCTCCTGCAGTATTCATGAGTCTCATGAACGGGGTGTTCTGCACGTACCTAGATCGGTTCGTGATAATATTCCTAGATGACATTTTGATTTATTCACAGACTGAGGAGGAGCATGTGGAGCACTTGCGTCAAGTTTTGCAGCAATTACGAGAGCAACAACTTTATGGCAACTTGGCGAAGTGTGCCTTCTTCAGGACAGAGGTGCAGTATTTGGGACACATTTTATCAGGTGATGGCATCTCCGTAGATCCATCTAAAATTAGAGCAATCCAGGAATGGCCGGCAACCACTAACGTGACAGAGGTCCGAAGCTTTATGGGGTTAGCCGGATATTATCATCGGTTTGTCGAGGGCTTCTCCAGGATAGCACATCCCATTACTTCCCTTCAGCGAAAAGGGAAGGGTTTCAATTGGACTGAGCAGTGTGAAAAGGCCTTTGGAGTCCTCAAGGAGCATCTTACCAGTGCTCTTATTTTAGCGGTTCCAGATCCTACAGAGGATTTTGTAGTTTGCACAGATGCATCATTAGAAGGTTTGGGAGCCGTACTTATGCAGGGTGGTAGAGCGATCGCATACGAATCACGGAAACTAAAGACACATGAGTTAAACTACCCTACTCACGACTTAGAGCTTGCAGCAGTTGTTCATGCTTTAGTCCGCTGGAGACACTTCCTCCTAGGTCGACGCTTTGAACTCCATTCGGATCATCATAGTTTGCAGTATATTTTTACACAGCCAAATTTGAACGCCCGTCAACGGCATTGGATGGAATTCCTATGCGAATATGACTTCGATGTCCACTACATCAAAGGGAAGGAGAACGTGGTCGCTGATGCTTTGAGTCGAAGGCGCCACGAGATCCAGACCCTGACCTTGAAGGTGGACTTGAAGGATCGCATCTTACAGCATCTGCCGGAGGACGAATGGTTTCTTGAAGTGCAGCAGGCATTATTAAATCAGAAGGCCCTTGAGGGCAAATTTACAGGATATACCCTTGAGTCTGATGGTATGCTTCGACATCGGCAGCGCATCTATGTACCCCTTGCGGGTAATCTTCGTACAATAATCCTATCAGAGGCTCATAGAGCACCCTATGCAGCACACCCAGGAGTGAAGAAGATGCACGCTGACTTACGACAGCTTTATCATTGGGCTGGGATGAGGCGTGACATTGCTGAATTTGTTGCTCGTTGCCTGGAATGTCAGAGGGTCAAGGCCGAACATCAGCATCCAGCGGGACTGTTGCACCCTCACGAGATACCCGAATGGAAATGGGACACCATTTCTATGGATTTTATCGTTGGTCTACCTATGTCATCACGTCGCCATGATGCTATTATGGTGACAGTTGACAAGCTGACCAAAGTGGTGCATTTTTCACCAATATGCACAACATACAATGCACCATCAGTGGCAAAGGTGTTTCTGGATCAGATTGTTAGACTTCATGGGGTACCTCGCCGCATTATATCTGACAAAGACTCCGTATTTACGTCATCGTTCTGGAGAGCTTTACATCAGGCGTTGGGCACACAGCTCAACTTCAGTTCAGCCTATCATCCAGAAACCGACGGACAAACAGAGAGAGTTAACCAGGTGTTAGAAGACATGCTTCGCATGTATGTGATGGACCATCAGTCTAGATGGGAGGAGTACCTATATCTAGTTGAGTTTGCCTACAATAATGGGCATCACAGCTCGTTGGGTATGCCTCCTTTCCAGGCTTTATATGGCCGACCATGCAGAACACCATTGAGTTGGGATCGGATAGAGGACAGAACGGTCATCGGTCCAGAGATAGTTCAGAATATGGAACAGCAGGTCAAACAGATTAGACAGAGACTTTAGGAAGCTCAGGACAGGCAGAAGAAGTATGCCGATGCTAAGAGGACAGACCGAAGCTTCTCTGTGGGGGAAAGGGTATTTTTGAGAGTGCGACCGCACAAGAGTCCAATCCGTTATGGGAAGGGCTCTAAGCTCGCACCTCGATTTGTAGGACCTTTCTAAATTTTGGAGCGGATAGGACCAGTAGCCTATCGTCTAGCCTTGCCACCTAGCCTGTCACGTATCCACGATGTATTTCATGTATCAGTTTTACGTCAATATATTTCTGACTTATCTCACGTGTTGGATTGGAGTGCTCTTCAGGTAGAGGCAGACGGACAGCTGGCGTTGGAGCCAATTCGCATATTGGCTCGTCGAATGCTGGCCCTTCGAGGTCGAGAGCTAGACCAAGTTAGAGTCCAGTGGGACCTATACGACGAAGTCACTGCGACATGGGAAGATGTAGAGAGACTGAAGACCCTTTATCCTCACCTTTTTGACGACTTCCAGGAGGAAGTACCGTCTTAGGGGGAGAGGATGTGAGGACCACCCTTTTTACTTATGTTGTTATGACTATTTACATTACTGTTATTGTTATTTTTTTATGTTTGTGGGATAGCAGTTCCCGGAATTGTCAAACTATTAAACTTTATTATGATTTCGGAAAAACTAATTGGGTGATGTTTGGATAAGTTTACATTTCAGAAAAGTTAAATAGGTGATGATGGAAAATTGTAATATGATTTCAGTTATGTTAATTAGAACTATGTCATGATAATGCATGTTTTTAAGTTGTTTCGGCTATGATGATTTTATGTGGTTACTGATCTTGTAATTTAGTGTGCAGGAATTACTAATCGAACCACAGATTTCAGAGATCATTCCGCACCTCGTTATTTGTTATTCCCTGTTAAGCCGATCTGGTTCCACAAGGAACCAAGATCTCTTTGTGTTTGATGTAATGATGTAATGTGGTCTTTCGTATGGTCGAGTGGGTTAGGTTACCCTCATGTAACATTATTTTATAATTTGTGTTGTAAAAAAAAAAAAGGATTGAGTTTGAATTTCCTTATTTTATTTAAATTTATGAGGCCTTTTCTTGTGCTTTACCTTGACCAGGGGTGTCTTGTATGGGTTAAAGTTGACCCTGGGTTATACCCCATGGGTCCAGGGGCCCATTTGGCATGGGTAACCCTTGAGTAACCTCCACCTAGTCATCTTAACTTCCCCCTGAAGTTAAGTGGCGAAAATTGGAGGTATGGAGGGGACATGATGGGTTGTACCAACACCCAACCCATCCCCTCTACAATCCCCAAGGTAAGAGATGACTACAAGCCCATCCATTATTGAAGGATTGACTTGAAGTCACCCCCTCCATTAGTGAGATTCCCCCATGTGAAGTGGGGCCACCCATGTGAAGGAGGGAAGAAGAGGCATGGGTCACCTGTCTTTTACTCCTTTAACTCCTTTTATTTCTCCCATGCGAAAGAGAAATGACAGGAGGAAAGGGATAAGGAGTACTCTAGGGATGGGTGAGTGACATAAGCCACCAAGACAGAATAGTGGTTTTGGGGGAGAATGAGGAGGTGACAAGTGTCACCTCCCCATCCCTCGAAACTGAAAAGAAATGGGGTTATTTGTTTCCAATTTTGGGAGGAGAGGGAGTGAGTTGAATTGTGGGGAAACTTTCATTCTGTTTTACCAAAAATATAAAAGTTAGCTTGCAGGAGAGAGAAGGGAGAGGGAGTTGGTGGCTAAGGTTGGAAGAGAACTCTGTGGGCTCTACAACAGTTTCATTCCAGGAGGGCTTTGTAAGCTTGGTTTGATTTTTTTACCTTTATTTCGTATAGCTGAATGTGTATGTAAAGTGTGTGAATTTGTGTTTAGATTTGTTTTCTGTGGGGTTTGTTGTTGGGTTGTTTGACAGAGCTTCTCCCACTTGGGAGAAATGCTCATCAAGTTTGGGGTAGGGGAGGAGAGATCCTCCTCGGGTGCATACCTGTTTCCATCTTTTGGGATGTTGAAAGCCTTGAGGGCATGTATCTGTGACTGTATCTTTGACTTGAGAGTCAAATACAGATTTCTTAAAAATTTGTGATCAAACTTGGTTTGAGACCAAGAGAAATTGTATTGGTTAACTTATCTGTCAAGGTGACACTCTGGAGTCGAGTGTGTCCACTCTCCTGCCCCTTATGAAACTCACTGTAAATGAGTTTCCGTGTTGTGTAAATTACCCACGGGTGTTTGTGTGCTTTGGGATTGTTGTTGTTACTGTTGTGAAGTGGAGTGCTTGAGTTACCCAGGTGTGAGTATGGTCTCCCTAGCTCGGGGGTGACCCTCTTGCGGGTCTATGGAAGGGAGGAGAGCTAGATGAGTGGTGTTTTCTTCTTTGTTTGTCTTTGATACGCAGGTTTTCTCTTGGAGCTTCTGGTTGGATATTTATGAAGAAACAACTTATTCTTCTTTGTCATGAGAATTAGGCCAGGTTCATTTCATAAGAGTTGAAGAGAGAGCACCTCTCTTGTTATTGTTGTAATTTATTATTACCCTGGGAGTGAAGGACACCTCCCTGATCTTGTTATTGATGGACTTTTACTTGGTTGTCACAAGCTATCAGTTGTATATTGTTTGGGAGAAGGAAGTTCATATCTGGGAAGTTAGTTGTTTGTATCTATGGTTTAAAATTCTCTTGCTATTTGTAGTGGAAGAGTTAACTTTTCTGTAATATGAATGTGGTAAACAAATACCTTCAATTTTCAAGTTTGTTGCTTTGTAAACCTTTTTAAATAGCAATTTCATTACTTATTTGCAATCTAATCTGAGTTTGTTCATGTAATTATAAGAATAGAACTACTAAATTAGTTGAAAGGTCAGTTTTATGGTTCATTGTTCTAATGGAAAAGATAGTTTTAAATGATTAAGTTTTCTTCTACATAAGTAATGGATTCAGTTATTTTGTAAGTTTTAAAGAAAATCTATTATATAATTACCTCGGTTTGTCTTAAAAGTTGAACTGGACATGTATTAATTGCCGAAATAAACTGATTAAAATGTCATTTTCTTAAGTATATATATATATATAACCTTTATATACTTATTACTTGATCATTTTAACTGAATAAAAGAAACTGAATAAAGTGTGTAATTTGAGAAAATTATGAAATATATATATATATTCATATATATATATATATATATATATATATATATATATAAAACAGTGGTTATTTAATTATCATTTTGACAGAATTAGAGATACTGAAAAAAATGGTTGGATTGAGAAAATTAAAAGACAATCTGAAACTGAATTTATATATATTTATATATATATATACATATATATATATATAACTTGATATTTAATTATCATTGACTAATAATAAAACTCGGATTAATTTCTTATGACAGTCGAAATGCGAAATTTGAGAGCGCTGTATTGAACATAGTCGAAGCTTCATCGTGGGCGGTGGGGAGTAATCCCCACCGCAGTATCTATCTATTAAATAGAGGTGTGGGGAGGGGCAGAGCCCCACCCACATCCCACATCGTGGGATGTGGGTGGGGCTCCGCCCCTCCCCACATCCCTCTTCCCTTTGACCCCCGCGGGGCACAGCCCTGCAGAGCCGCCATTCACACCTCCTCCGCGGCCTACACAGGCCCTTCCCCTACGCGGCCTGCACTCCCCTCCACCGCGGGCTCCCTCCGCCCTAACATGATCTCCCACCTCACTCCCCTGCCAGTGGCTCCGTCCCTCTGCGCGGCCAACCACTGTTTCCCCTGCCGCTGCGGCCACCGCCGCCCCATCTCCTCCGCTGGCTGTGTAGTTAAAATTAAAAAAAAAAAAATGTTAGGGCTTTTGGCCCTAACATATAAGTTGGTCTATTTTAAAATGAAATACATTATAGTTGCCATATATATAGACATATATATAGGTACTATATATGTCTATTTATATAGCAATATATAATGAAATAATTCATATATATATATATATATATAAAGTAAGGAATTACGTGGAGTTTGTTAAACAAATTAAAAGAACAATTTCGTCAACTACATATACATTAAAATATATATATATATATATATATATATATATATATATATATATATATATATATATATAGGAGTAGTTCTATGAGCCATTTTATTGGGCCCTTGTTTAAAATCTTGACAAAATGTGACACAGTAATATACAAAAAAAAATAAAAAAAATAAAACAAAAAATATATATTTTCACAGTCAGGTTTTCTTAAGTGTTGAACAAAACAACCAAAGAATTTATGTTTCCATGATCAGGGTTTTATAAAGTGGAGAGCCTCCTACATGTATTAACAACGGTAAATGATTTACAATAAGAGTATTAATAATACTGATTAGTAATAATAACAACAGTAATTAAAGATAAGAGAAAATAAAATTATAATTTAATGAGAGCATAAAGGAATATACTGTGTTACTCTGGGAAGAGTTTCTCGGATGTTTCACTATCAACGCGGATCAATAACCGGGAAAATGAAGAGGAAAATTACACGTCACCATGCTTAAAAGATCACTGGAAATAAACTTAAGGAGTCATCACAGACATTCCATGTGAGGCCATTTTAATCTCAACTGTAGTAAACGTCCATATAAGTAAACCTGTAAGAGAGTCAGAAGAAGAAAAAGTAACATTGGAAAAACACAGAGGAGAAAATGCGCGACAATTCCCACATGGGATAAGAGAACTAAGTCGATGGACCCTCCAGCCAAAATTTGCTTAGGAACAAGTTTTTTTAATACATACAAGAGAAGAAACCTAGATCGGAGAAGACTAGGAGACCGAGTCCAGCGAAGTAGTAAACCAGCCTATGTGACCTGGATCATCCAGAAGTTAGGTTTAATATTAACAATAGAAACAGTGATAACCCTGATTGATGCCCAATATGAAGAAAGGAAAATGAAAGAGAGAGAGACCGAAATATAAACAAACTAAATTATCACAGAAATAGTTAAGGTGAGCGCGATAAAAATACAATCAAAATTAAGACCCTGAGGAAAGGGAAGAGAGAGCAAACGAACCGCCTTGTTGAGAATGCTAAGTCAAAGGAGGAGTATGTTTCAGGAAGCAAGAGAGGAGACAGACAACCGTGCCTTGTTGAAAAATGATTAAATAGGGAGATCACGAGTAGGTTTAGTCAGAACAAGGCGTCGTGGGAAGTTGTTAATCTATCAGTGAACCACGTGCGTAAAATAGTGTTGAGTAATTCCCACTTACGCCGTAAGGCGTTATGCTGTCGGAATTTTGCCGAGATTTAGATTTAGGAACCCTGATATTTTAAACCTAGCAGTGACGTTAACGGCGTCGTAGAGACCTCCTTGTTGGTCTACTTGCGTCTGGTTGCACGCAATTGTACTTGTACCCCGCCGACAACTGTAGTGTTTTCGCCTTGAGAGAACACCGCCGAGCATGCTTACGCATGCGAGGGGGTTTGTAGGGCAGTGTGAGAAAAATTTTTTATATCTCGTGTCATAACCACATGACAGATGTGGCTATGACACGTGTGATGTGTGTTGTGACCACAAGGACAATGTGGGCATGACACACATCTTGGAGGGAGTTTACGTTAAAAAAGAGTCTAGGTTTTTGGAAAACTCTTTAGGTCGTTTAGGTCTTTAGGTTAGGGCTAGTGTTACACATATGGTTATTAAGGTTGTCATTGATGTCAACACTATCATGGATGCATGTTGATATTCATGATTGGATGTCATGTCCTATCTAATGTTGATGTTCATGGTTAAATGTCATGGATGTATATTGATGTTCATGATTGGATGTCATGTCCAGTCCGATGACTGTAGAGAAGACATATTAAGATGGGAGTTAGAAGTTCATGGTTGGACGTCATGCTCGATATAATATGGCTACTAAAGTTCATGGTTGGATGTCATGCCTCTGTCAATGTAGAGTTGAGTATAAAGTTATATTAAGATGGGAATTAGAAGCATCAAGAAGATACATTAATATGGGAATTAGAAGCACTTCTAAGGATGTATGTGCTGTCACAAGAAGGTTCTGGTCTCTGGAAGTTGATAAAGTTCTTTGCTACAGGAAGTTGCCTGAGAGACTACTTGGGAAAGTGCTCCACATTCCTCTGCATTTGAAGATATGATCCTGCGGTTCAAGATCCAAGTTCAGTATGTTGTGAAGGTGTTATAACAAAGAGATAAAGTCTATATACCTTCAACAAGAAAAGTTATGTGTGACAAAGTTCCAGTCTATGCCATGGCAGAGTGAAATGGTGATGAAGACTTGTTGGAATGCTCCTCATTCTTCCGGATGTGAAGATTTGTAAATGTAACTCTGTGAACATGTTTAGAGAGGCTCAATGCATACTCTTGTAAAGTATCTAGTGATTTGGTGTGCCGCAAGCAATGTTTAATCTTCTATGTGTACCGCTAAGATGAAATGACCATTGTGCCACAAGCTTCATATGTTCTTACTTAAGGGAGACCTATTTCAAATATTTGTGATGTGCGGATGTTATTCTTTGAAGGATGATTATGTGAAGAATGCTTAGGACCGGGCTAAGTATGTGTTGGGATCTGCAAGACATGTGTTTCCTTCTAGAGTACCATGTAGTTCATGATAAGGCTTGCCCTATACATTCTTCATGATGTGTAATCTCTGGCCAATTTGTAAATTGTAATATTCTTGTTGTATTGGCTGACTTGCAATATAATCAATGTAATATCATGTATATATTGTGAACCTATTTGATCTAGGTGAGGCATGATTGTAGAGATGAAGTAATAAAAGTGTGAAGAGCAGAATATGAATATTATATGCATTGTGATGTGCGACTGAAGGAGAAAAAGCAGAAGTGTTAGAAACTATTCTGATTCATCTTGAAGATATTTGTGTGACAGGAGGGAAGTGAAGAGTATGCTTAATTGATCAACTCATTAGAAGAAGAAGGATTGCAATCATCAAAGGTGTGAGCTTCAATGTCAGTATTCAGGCAGTAGAAGGGTTGTCATGTTGTAATCGTCTCTGAGTTTGTTCTCAGTTCAAGGAGTAGTTGCTTGCTTGTGTTGTAGCCCTAAAACAAAGTCTGTAGGGAGTTGTAGCTACCTTGGGAGTGACCTTAAAACCTTTCTTCATGGAATAGTAGCTTCCTTGGGTTGTATCCCTAAAACAAAGTTGTAATTGTGAGCTTCATTTATTGTGAGTTAATCCTCACCGTGGTTTTTCCCTTCTTAGGTTTTCCACATATATCTGGTATTATGTGTTGATGTGCATTGTGTTGATCTTTCATGTTTGATCTTTCATGTTTATATGTTGATGTTGTAATGCTTAAGTTTTAATCTGCTCTGGAGGAATTGAAGTTTGTATAGATACTGATTCACCCCCCCCTCTCAGTATCCTGGTGTGTTCAACAATTGGTATAAGAGCCAAGTTATTTAGAAGAAGCTTAACCGTTTGAGGAAGGTTCGGGATGGCTAATAATGGATCTCTCAAAATGTCTATGTTTGATGGAACAAATTATTCCTTCTGGAAGTTAAGGATGGAAAACTATTTATCTTCTCTAAGGTATGGTATTTGGCAATCAGTCAAGAAGGGTTACCCTATTCTTGCTAGTGATCCTACAAATGCATATTAGATTAAGTTGTATGATAACAATGCCAAGGCAAAGAATGCTATCATGAGTGGACTAGTTGATTCAGAATTTGTGAAGGTAACGGGTTGTACATCTTCTCAGAAGGTCTAGAACAAACTTGAAAGCATTTATGAAGGAGACATTAAAGTGAAACAAGCCAAGATGTAAATTTTCAAGAGCAAGTTTGAGACCCTGAGGATGACAGAAGATGAAGACATTGTTGTTTACATGCTCTGGGTTGATGAAATAGTCAATCACATCAGAGGTCTTGGTGGGGAAATAAAGATGATGAGATTGTGAAGAAAGTTTTGAGATCTCTTCCTAAATCTTATAGTCATAAAGTGTATGTCATTGAAGAAACTTGTTGATGATTGTTTTGATGCAATCATAACAATAAGTTAAAATTCACATATAATGAACTGAAACTATACTTGAAAGATAAGAAGGAATCATTTAAGATTCAACTAATCCCAAGTCTACAATGGTTCGGTTGGTCAAGTTCAGTTGGTCAATGTGAAGCTGTAATGTTCAAGGGGCCTTACGTAGTTTAGAGTTGTTTTGTGGTTTACTGGACTAAGAATATGTAAAAAGATCATGAGATATGTCAATACTTTTCATTTCTTTGCATAAAAGTGCTACTGTGCTGCAAGTTTTAGATGGTTTCCTTGAATTATTGCAGCTTTTTCCTTTATACTTTTATGAAAACTATCTACCTTAAACTCTATTATGCATGCTTCTTCAAATTTGAGACAATTTCCTTTAGATTTCTACGTTTTCAGCTAAATATTTCAGATGGGTTGGGAAAAGTTAGAAAGATCTAATCTACACCTCATTTACTCTACCGAAGGATCTAATTGTTCTGTTATGCACTATGTAAATCCTACAGTAATTTGATCAAATCCACAGTAAAAACCTTAAATGCAAGTTTTGAGCATTTTCACAAACATACATTTAAAATTGCAAGCTCTCAAATAAAATATTTCAAAACACAAAGAAGAGCAGGAGAACACTCAGAAGATAGATGCAGAACTCCAGATTCTATTGTATTAGAAACAAATAGTCATACATGATTTACAATGTAGGAATGACTCTTAGTTTCATTGATCAAACTACAGAGAACTTACAAGCTTTACAGATATAGTAAGGAAGCCAGACATTCCATGCACACCTTACTGCAGACAACAGGCGACCTCCTCTAAACTAAACTATGCCCAGAAAGACTCTACAATTCTGGCAAAATACTAAAATCCCTGTGTTCCTAAAAATCCCTGTGTAAAGTATTACAGTGCAGAGAGGCACAACATATAGACTTTCTGATTGTCCTCACTACAGCAAAAAACCTAACTACCCCTGGTTACAGCAATAAATACAGATGAACCAGTCCTTCAAAATATCTCTGAGCAGTGTCAAATCTGGGCGAAATATTGCCCCTTCTGAGAAGCTCTGGCAGCTCAGCAATAACTTCTGTTTATCTGCTGTAATAATGCTCTCAGCTGCAACCATGTCCTCCATTTGAATGGCCTTGACTTCTTCGCACTTCATCTTTACTTCTTGCTCCTAAGATCATATTTTCTTCCTCCATGATGTCACTGTGTTGAAGTTCCAGCTGCTTCCTCAACTGCAAGCCTGCAAGACAAGACAAGCAATAAGTACCATATTTATCAAATAAATAGCAGGAAATTAAAATATTGTTTAAATCCGGGTGACTGTGCAAAAATGTGGAAATCTGGCTCAAAAAACCCTCAAAACACGCTCAAGACTATGCACAGGCTGCTCGAAATGTCGCGGGTCAACCATCGCTGACCAGAAAAATACCACGGGCGCCAAAAATATGTTTTAAAATTCCTATCACTTTTCATTTCCTGCCCATCGGCGTGACAAAACACTATCGATGAGCCCAAAAATACCCCGACCGATGTTCGTTGTTTGGCCGATGGCCTTTTCTATTGTTTATTCCCTTGTTTTCTTCCATCGGCGTGAGATTATACTATCAGTGAGCCTCAAAATTCCTTCGCCGATCACTATTGTTTGGCCGACGGCCCCCTTTTATTCCATCGACGAGAGTTACGCCGATATAGCCCTAACGGCTTGCTTTCCTTCTCATCGGCGAGAGATTCACCATTGGCGACCTCCAAATTACTTCCACCGATGCTTCTTTTTTTACCGATGCCCTTTACTTATCGGCGTGAGGCTTGCCTATCGGCGAGCCCAAAATTTCCTTCACCGACCGCGTTGTTTATGCCGATGACCCCTTCATCGATGCTCTTTCATCGGCTTGACTCCTGCCGACGACCCCCCTTCGTTGTTCTCCATCGACGTGAGATCGCCCATCGGCGACTCACAATCTTCCTCTGCCGATGACTTTATCCTGGCCGATGCTCACTTCATCGGTGTAAGTGTTGCCGATGACTCCCTTCGACTTATGCTTTTTTATTTCCTGTATACTGATATACATGCTGGGGTGATACAATGAATTAATCGAATTCCAATTGCCTTTGAGTTCCGCCATGCATATTTCGCAATGTATATTGTCTTGTACATCGCGACATACAAACGCGAAATATACAAGCAATTAATTCCAATTAATAACCTTTCGATTCCGGCGTTGTATATTTCGTTTGTATCTTGCTAATATACAAGCCCGCGAATATACAAGGACTTAACCTTGTTTAATAACTATTTCGGTTCCGGCGTTGCATAAAGCGCTTGCATCTTTCGCACTTGCATGTGAATAGTGCATTGTATGTGAACAGTGCTATGCATGTTTTGCTTGTATATTCCACTTGTATATGAAAATATACAAGCCCGAATATACAACAATTTTTTAGTTTTTTAATAAGTTCGTCGGGTCCGCCATTGTACATGTCCATTGTATCTTGCTAACGGTGTGACTTCTCCCATCGGCGAAAGCCAAAAGCATTGCACCGATCGCATATGTTATACCGATGACCCTTCATCGACGAAAGTCTCACCGAAGCCATCCTCCCATTTATTGAACTATTGAACCATTGAACCCTGCCGAAGAGTTCAAGCGACAGGTTCAATGCGGCAGTTCAAGGATATATCCTTTATGCAAGGCAACCGCATTGACATGACTGTTAAAAGATAATGAACCCCGCAAACCTTGAACCTTTGAACCTTCGAAAAGGTTCAACCCGATGGTTCAAAGCGACGGTTCAACGACGATACAAAACAAACAGTCTGCCCCTTAGACATTTTTGAACACACCGAACCATTTGAACCCCGAACCCTTGAACCATTGAACCTTTGAAAAAGGTTCAAGCGGATGGTTCAACGCGCAGGTTCAAACCTTAGAAACTTTTGGTCAATGAATAAATAAAGGAGACCAAAGCGTCCGATGCACTCTCTGCAAAACAGTCAAGTGTGAGATACAGAGTGGAACCCAGACAAAATTGCCCATGACCTGGAACCACTAAGTATGCATTTTTCAAAATTTAAAACGAATGCCAACGAAAAGGCAAACAACTGACTGTTTACCATGCAAAACCTGATAGTACATTTTACCTAAATGATCATAACTTGCAAAATATGATGAATTTTAAGATGGTTCAAAAAGCAACCCTGGCTCATTTTTCACAAGGAATCCAACCATATCATGCAATGGTACTAAAAATGTATTTTTCCATATTTTTAACAAAGTTTGCAAATTTGACTCCCCTTTTCCCTTTACCACCAAGTAGAACAACACAAGCAGAAGCAAAAAGCAAAGCCACAGCAGGGGTCCTCATTTTGCTAAGGGCAAAATGGGGCGTGTTGTGAACATCACAACAAAACTCAGGACTTAAATAAATACACAATAGATCAATTGTTTGGCTCCCTCACAGCTTTTGAAATGAGAGAATTTGACAAAGGTACTCCAAAGAAGGAAGTTGCATTCAAAGAAAGCAAGAAGACAAGAGATGAAGTAGCTGATCAAGATGATGAAGTAGAAGCAAACTTTGTAAGAACCTTGAAGAAAGGCACTAGAAAATACAGAGGTAAGTTCTTTCAAATGTTTCAATTGTCGAAAAATTGGTCATTTTGCTTCTAAATGTCCTTTTAAAAAATCAAGAGGTGGTAACAACAAAGACAAGTTCAAAAGAAGCATGTATTCCATAGAGAGCAACAGTTCTTCAGAAGATGAGGATCGTGAAGACTCAAATGATGTAAAACTTTTCATGGCCTTGAATGTTGGTGACAAAAGGGATGATGTTGGAAAATGTGAAAAGATTGACCAAAACAATGATAGATCAATGGGTGTATGGACCGCATTTCATGCAAGAGAAGAAGCCGAGGCTTGGGTAATTGACAATGGTTGCTCAAATCATATGATTGGTGACAAGGAAAAGTTTATCAGCCTTGAGAAGTGGAATGCTGGAGCTGTCAAGTTTGGTGGTGATGAGTCAGCTCAAATCTGTGGAAAGGGTGCTATAACTATTGATGGGAAGAACAAGACTGAGGATGTCCTCTATGTCAAAGGGCTAAAGCACAATCTTCTCGGTGTCAGTTAGATGTGCAGTAAAGGATACAATCTTACATTTCATGCCAAAGGTTGTGAAATCAGGAAGGTAGGGTCTGGAAAACTAGATGTAGAAGGTATCAAGTCATATGGTGATATCTATCATCTAAAAGAGGTAAATGGAAGAAAATGCTTATTGGCTCAATCTAGTGAGTGTTGGTTGTGGTACAAAAGAATGTGACACAACAATTTTGATAATATGGTAAAGATCAACTCTATTCATATGGTGAGAGACATGCCCAAGATAACCAAGCCTGCAAATACATTATGCAAGAAATGTCAAATGGGAAAGCAGACAAAGACAAATTTCAAGAACATGGAGTACTCTTCTTCAATGCCATTGGAGTTGATTCACACTGACCTATGTGGTCTTACAAGAGTAAAGAGTCAACAAGGTGAAAGGTATTTCATGCTACTTATTGATGACTTTTCTAGAATGACTTGGGTCACTTTCTTAAGAGAAAAATCAGATGCCCTTGATAAGTTTAAGGTTTTCAAAGTTATGGTTGAGAATGAAATGGATACTAAAATCAAATGTTTAATGTTTGATAGAGGAGGTGAGTTTACCTCAAATTAACATGAATTTTTTTGTGAAGATCATGGTATTAGAAGACATCTGTCAACTCTTAGGACCCCTCAGCAAAATGGAGTAGTGGAAAGGAAGAATAGGACCATGCAACAGATGACCAGGGCAATGTTAAAAGATACAGATCTGCCTGACATGTATTGGAAGGAAGCAATTTATACTGCTACCTATCTAACTAACAAAATGCAACTGAGGGTCAATAGCACTAAGACTCCTTATGAGCTATGGTATGGAAGACCTCCCATTGTCAAAAACTTCAAGATCTTTGGTAGCAAATGCTATATCAGAAGAGATGAAGAAGACCCAGGAAAGTTTGATTCAAGAAGTGATGAAGGGATCTTTCTTGGTTACTCAACCAGAAGCAAGGCCTATAGATAGTGGTGCAGGGGGGTTTATGGTCGGAGGGTGAAGGATAGTGGGAAACAATTGAGAATTCAATTGGTGAAGGCTAGTGGGGAACAATTGAATTAAATATTCAATTGGTGAAGGATAGTGGGGAACAATTGAATTAAATATTCAATTTGGTGGAGGATAATTGAATTAAAGATTTATTTTTGGATTTTGGAGGATATTAGCTAATTAAATATTAAGAATATTTAATTATATGTGCAACATGGTGAGGTGGAAAGATGAGGTGGATTGATGAGGTGGATTTTGTGAGGTGGATTTTAGGACTTAGGACATTAGAAGGATTTTGGGATTTTAATTGAATGATGTGGGATTATTAGACATTTAGAAGAATTTAAGGAACTTAGTTAAAAAAATAATTTTATTTAATTATGGGATAATGAACCAATCAAATAAACTTATAATATTTATTTAATTGACAGAAGAAAATAAGAATTAAGATAAATATCAAAATATTTACTTAATTCAACCTGAGCCAATTTTAGGTGTATACATTTTGCCCCTCTTTGAAGCAATGTGTTTTATCACGTTGTTTCAAAGAATAAATAGTCTGATAATGATACATGCCCCAATTTGCCCCTGGTACAGGTTATGATGATAGGATGCCCCCTCAGGAGATTGGACAGAGAGAAGGTAGAAGGTGTGAGACGGACAATCTCATGATGAGATAGGTTGACAGGAGATGAAATGGTTGGATGCAGAAGAAAGGGATGAATGATATGGAATGCAAGATAAAAATAATAACACACACAAGCAAGTAAGCAAGTATGCACAAATGATATAGGAACAAACAAAGTAGTGCCCCTATCGAGTAGTAAACCAATGATATGGATCGATGATGTCTAGTTTCAGGAATGAAGTATGTCGTATAAGACTTCGGGTCTGGTTTCGACAATATAACATCCTGTCTAAGACATTTGAAATGATAATGATATACGACAGTGTTGTCATGGTGGGGAACAATATATCCCTAGACCAACACGGTAGGCGTGTTGTCATGGTAGGGAATGATGGATCCCTAGAGCAACATGAAGGATAGTGTCTGGTTTCAGGAAATGAAGCATGTTGTGTAAGACGCGTGTGTTGGTCTAATTTTGATAATGCAACATCCTGTATAAGACAATTGATTGATTAATTGGTCGAGTTGGTTTACGACCGGACAAGGATTAAGACCATTGATTGTGATTAGATCATTTGACAAGATTGACTTGACTTGATTGGCATGGATTAAGGATAGACTTGCAATTGGATACAGTATGGATATGGATATGGATATAGATATGGGATGCAATTTGATATGGTATAGATATGGGGATGGATATGAACTGCAGTTGGATACGGTATGGATAGGGATATGGATATTTGTCACCTTGATATAGCAAGTATTTTGAAGTGCTTTCATCATTGGGCTTTATTATGTTGTAAGAAAATACAAGCATCTAGGTATAATTAAACCGAGATAACCTGAATATTACTTACATGGATTTTGACATAGCAAGTTAATACAAGCATCTCGTCAAAGTTGAATCTAGATGACCTGAGTATTTCTTGCATTTTTCAACAGACAAAGATTTCCCCTTTTCATGATTAGACCTCGGAGTCCTCGATGATCTTTTTGTGATCATGTCGTTAGACAGAAGTCATCACATTACTAAAGTTTAATCCACAAGCAACAGACAAAGAAAAAGATTATGCCCCCATCATAGCATCTCTAGCTTTTGGCATCCTCGAGTAGCATAGAAAGGCATGATAGCATAAATCAAGACTCTGTAAGTTAATCTAACCAATCACAAAACATTCTTGCATTAGATGTGTCTTTTTGCCATAATTGATATAGAATTAGCTCGAGTGTTTTGATATGGTGCTCTTGTTTTGCCTTGGACAGGTTGATGTTTTTGCATCAAGATTTTTTTTTTTTGTAGCTTACTTTGCTGCTCTTGTTTATCTAGCAAAAGGTGCAGACACGGACGGGTAGAGGGACAGATGACAAGACATGGGATGGATGGGAAAGTGGAGCGAACTCAGACAGATAGAAGGACTAGACATGGGACGAATAGGGAAAGTGGAGCCTCGGGGGCGCATTGATAATGGCCTTGCCTACATGACAACGCAGAGGCAGCGTAGTTCAAGAATTTGGACCATGGATGGACTAGAGGATAGAAGACAAGATATGAGATGGATAGGGAAGCAGAGCCTCGGGGGTGCATTGATAATGGCCTTGCCTACGTGATAACTCAGAGGCGACGTAGTTCGACAAGAACCCTAATGGACCTAAGATATCGATCAGATGAGACGCGATATGGAACCGATATGGATCAGATAAGACACGATATGGAACTGATATGGATCAGATATGGAACAAACAATACTGATGACAAGGAAACACCATGGATATGTAGTTGTATGGGTGATAGTAGATACGGAGGTAGAAGTAACCAAGGATGTGATCTCCAAGGACTATGTCACATAAGAATAACATGCCCCGTTGTATGTAGAGTACGTAGGATTATTCATAACAATGCTAATGATGATAGGAGAATGAGAGGATAATGAAGGATTTGCATGTTTTGCAGGAATAAGGTATGTCAAGAGACATCTAAAACATTTGTCAACATTGTGCCCCCAATCTTTATCAAGACCAAAGAATAGAGGAAAGGAAGTTTGGATGGATGTACGGGACAGGATAGGTATGTAATGGAAGAGTGATATGCTGATGAGATAAGGTGCCCCCAAGTGTAGGTGACATACAAGATCAACTTTACACATGACACCTGTTTACCAGGTTTTCATCATGGTACTTATCCAAGGCGTCTGTTTGCCTGGTTTTCACCATTGGATGAAGGTATTTTTCTTTACTTTTTTCTTTTTTTTCCTTTTTTTTTTTTTGAAACATTTGGGTAGGAGAACGTGAGTATGGAAGGACTCAAGTATAGAGTTCCTTGAAAGGTGATAGTCCTGCTAGATAGATACTGTTGCATAGACAATGTCAAGTGTTGTCACAGATGTTGGTAGGGGATATGGTGTAGGTAGATAGTGGATTGTGATGCAAAATATGGAGGGAAGGATTATGCAAAAGCATGGACCATAGGCTGAGGAAGATATGTAGGATAGTAGTGGAAGGAAGGGGAGATGGAGGTATATGAAAATGTTGTGGAATGGAAGGGAATTATGACCAACGATTGCACATACCATGGTAAACATTGAAGTTGGTGATGGGAAAGTAGTGTATGAGGCAACGGAGACTTTTGCTTGTGGATGAATGGTTTAGGAATTGATGGACCCACATGGACTTAGTATTTTTTTGATTTTTGTTTGCCATGTGGGATGGAAGAATTTCAGACTTATGGATGGAATGGGAGAAAGTAGATGGTTGGAATTCTTGAGAGGTGGATGCCTCATGTATCTTTAGGGCTTTTTGCTTGGGTACCCAAACCATTTTGTTGTTAGATAGTACCTGTGAAGGTAGGAGTTTGGGTGTATGCAACTTTTGTGTAGCTTTTGGATTAATCATTTGTTGCTTGGGGACCCACACCTTTTTCAATTTGGCATTTAGGTGTAAGGGTGTATGCAGCTTTTGTACAACTTTTAGAATAATAATGTGTTGCTTAGGGACCCACACCTTTTTCAATTTGGTATTGAGGTGTATGGGTGTATGCAGCTTTTGATATGGATAATTCTTTGATTCTTGGCTTTTATATCCTAGGTCATGAGGACTCTTAGGATTTTTTACTTTATAGGTAGAGGCATCCACATATTTGTTATTGAATCCCCGTGGGATGGTAGAAGTGAGGTTGGTGAAAGCTCCTCATTTAGACAATATGTGCATTTGTCAGCCATGATTGGGATATGTAGAGGATTTATAGATGGATGGATAAGGTGTTGGAAGAAGTGGTGGTAAAAAGCATTAAGGGGTGTTAGGAGTTGGAAGTAGTGGAGGGAGATTAGATGGTGAGATATTAGGAGCTGGAAGTAGAGGAGGGAGATTGGATGGTGGAAGGTGTATGGTCACATGCTTTTGACAATTATAGGATAATGGAGGTGGAATGGCGACATATGTTTTGGGGATATGATAGGGTTTGCGATGGAAAGTGGTAGATTTAGGAGTGGAGGAAGTACCAACATCTTGAGTTTGCTGATCTTGGGGTATGTATCCAAGGCCGTATGAAGGTGCAGGGACATTGACATGGATGGGCTCCAAAATACCTTGTTCATGAAGGCCTAAGCCTTTACCTTGATAGTTCATCTTCTGGAGTATGTGGTGGATAGCAGGATTATGTATAGGTGTACTAGTAGCGAGTTCCTTATTAGATGAGGAAAGTGAGATAGAAGATAATGGTTGTTGGTGTTCTAAGAGAGAACATTCATGCACGAAGGTAGTAAGACCAAGGATAGATGGTGGAGGATTTGCAGCTTGGTCAATAACAGATGGTGAAGGATCATTACTAGTTCAATCTTCTATGCTTGCTTGGGAGGCAAGTGTCTCATCAAGGGAAGTGGAAGTTGTTGGATCACAGATGTGACTAGGTGGAATATGGATAAGAGTAATGGAGGATTCTTGCTCATGGATGGGTATGGGATCAAGTTGTTCAAGGACATCTTCTTCATAGGGCATATCTTGATCATAGAACAGGTAAAGGTTATGGATGGGTTGGAATTGGATTTCCTTCTCATGTATAGTTGTGAGGATATGGATAGGATCAAGTGGCTCATGGAGAGGTTCATTATTATGGATATCATCTTGATCATAGAAAAGCCATTGGATCTCTAGCTCATGCATAGGATCAAGTTGCTCATGGAGAGCTTCTTCATCAACGGTATTATCTTGATAAGAGAAGAGATATAGGTTATGCCTGGTGGGAAATTGGATCTCTTGCTCATGTATAGGTATAGGATCATTGAAGAGAGAAACGTTATGCAAGGGTTGGCTGGGAATGTTTTGATCTTGGTTTAGACAAGGGGTTAATGTTTCCACATGCTCTAAAGTATGCTCTTGACATAACTCTTGGGTTGTTTGAATTGAAGCGGAGGTAGAAGACTCTTGGATAGGCTCTTGGTTGGCAATATGGATGGTTGATGGACCTTGACTTTGGTTCATGATAGGAGGTTCTTCGATAAGCTCAAGGGGTTGCGAATGACCTGAAGGGGTTGTAGGATTTGCCATGTTATTGGAAGCATCTTTGGTAAGGTCAAGGACCAAAGTTTGGGGACATGGTTGACTCTCTACTAATAGCCCTTGGAGCACATCCTTCGTAGTTGAATGGGTAGATGAATGAGGTAATGGATGAGTGGATTTTGCTTTCTCCCTAGCTTTTCTTGCGTTGTAGAAATCTGGAAAATATTTTTTCCAAAGCTCATCTAATTCTTTTTGGGTGTTCCATTTAAAGTTTGAGGAACTAGATGGTGGTGTTGTTGTAGAATTGGTATGCTTTGGGATAGGTGTCTTAGAATATGGTGAAGAAGGATTAGGAGCCAAAGTGGTATACGATTTCCCTCTTGAGGTGGCGGTTGCCTTGTCATGAGTATGGGAAAAAGATATACGATTTTTGGGTGAGGCATAGCTAGTACTGGCACGTGCAGCTTGCAAGTTTGTCAATTCTTGTTGTAAGACATCGATTTGTTGAGAAATGGCTACACAATTTTGGGGTGAGGGACCTAAGTTTATTTGCAATTTCAGAAATTGGAATTTTTGATCAAGATATTCTAATTTGTTTGCCATTGACACAAGACTGGAAAAACTGACTAGTTTGGATGTGCAAAAACAAATGCATCAGAACAGAGTACAAATGCGTTACAAGTCAGATCAAATGCGCTAGTCTGATATTTGCTTGGTTTGGCAATATTTAATGATCACACATGTACAATCATGAGTCACTCACACAAGACACATAAGTGATTTTGAATGTTGAATTTGAAGAATATGATGATGATTAGACAAGCACATGTGGAAGACACCTCAACATGCCCTAATGTCTAGTTTGATGTAGGGTATGGCCAATTAGGTTTGTGGGCAATGTTTACACGGGGTTGACTAGGAATTGAAAGTGAAATCCTATCACACAGCCAGGAGAAGGGGGTAACCCACCCTTCACCTTCACTTCCCAAAGGTAGAAAGTTCTTTGGGGCTTAGCCAAGAGTGACAAGATTTTGATTTCAATGAGGGTGTCTTTTGATTCAGCCTCGAATGAGGTCGTCCCTAGGGGTGATGAAATCCCCTAGCAGGCCTCCTAGTAAAGGGTAGACAACAGCAAATCAAGTGAGGTGTTTTTGATCTCCAAGGTCACCTTGCGGTGCAAGGAGAGAGCATACACACGCACTCTTGATTCACACTTGCACTTGTAAATTAACCTTTAAGAAATTGAAATGTGTGGAAGGCACTTCAAGCATAGGTTCTTTTTAAAGCCTAAATCAAGATGTGAATGGCAGACACAGGTTTATTTTAAGCTCAATTTCAATGATGTGTGATCAATCAATGTTCGTTTTAGAGCCCAAATCGAAGTGTGTGATGAAAACAAGATTGAAGATGAAAGATTAGAATGAGTGCACCTGGATTGTTTTCTCTATCCAAATTTCCATATTTGCTAATCTTGATGTTGTTCCAGCCCCGAATGATGTCCCCACAAGTCACCAAAATCGAAAAGAAACCAGTAGACTAGCATAGGAGATTGTTATGTGAAAGTTGATAATGTGATAAAATCTAATGAAAAATGAATTGATATAGAAAAAAGAAGTTCATAAACAGATTCTACATGAAATTCCATGCAATTTGAAAAAAATTTGCTGAAAAAGGATCAAATTTGTAAAAGATATGAGCATGTGAAGTTTTGAAGTAGGTTTGACTTTGACTGCAAAAAAAGTGGTCAAAATGGTATAGTCACCTGAAAATTTCTTCACAATTGCGAAGTACTCGAAATCCTCTTTTGGACGTCACCAATTTTGTGCGATTTCGTTACCGTATGCAAAAGTTGTGAGAATTTGAAAAAAATAGCCTCCTTCGGGATGTATGAGGCACAAGAGGTCAAGTTGACAGTTAATGTTATTGTTTTAACCACTGACAGTTTGCAAGTTCTAGTCACATGCTCAACATTTTCTCACTGGCGGTTACAGTTATGGTTAAGGGTTTTAAACAGACCCCTGGTCCTCCATGTGACCAAGGGCTGAGTGCCTTAAAAATAAAATATTTTTTTTATTTTATTTTTTTTGTTGTTGTTTGTTTTATATGTTTTTTGAGTGTGTGTGTGTGTGCAGGTGGTGGAGGGTAGGTGGTGGAGAGGTGGTTGGGTGGAGCAGCGAGCAGCAAGAGGTGGTGGTGGGTGACACAGAGGGTGGTGGCGTGGGCGGCGTGGGAGGCGGCTTGGTGGCTGCAGGCGGAGGCAGGGTTGCAAGCAGGGCAGGGAGGGCAGCGGGGTGCAGGGATGGGAGCAGTGGAGAGGTGGCGCAGGAGAGGGGTTTGGGCAAGGGTCAGGGGAGGGATGGCGCTGGAGTGGCATGGGGGTGGTGGTGGCAGGCGGAGGAGGGATGCATAGGAGGGAGGATAGGGGTGCGAGAGTATGGGAGGCGGGGAGGACTGCGCAGGAGGGGGGTTGGGGATCGAAGCAGAGGGGAAGGGCTGCTGTAGGAGTGGCGGGGAAGGGATGGTTGGAGGGTGCTCTTCCAATTGAAAGTAACAAGTGCATCTCATACAAAACTTCACATAGTTTTCTAAACTAGGAAGGAAGTAACCTAATGGTTATCTATGCATTATCGAATCTATTTCCTAAAGTAGGCCACTGCTATCTTTACAAATGGGAAAATGAACATTGCTATGTCTTAATCACTTCCAAGTTAACAACAGGGAATGAACAATGTTATGATCTAAACACTTCCAAGTTAACAATCGTGTGAGTGCACAAGTAGCTTAACTCATTTAGTTTTTCTACTTTTAACTAGGTTGGATTAACATGTGTTTTCTGTGCTTGCGAATGACAATAGGCTTATGCTCTCCCCTTAACTGGGTGATCAAAGTGCCAGACTTGTCATTCTATTTGTCAAACCTTTAGGGAGGCCTACCCTTGGATGCACGCTTGTCCAAGTGGGAATGACCTTGAGTGGTAACAGGCTAAAGCCAAGCCCTACCAAGCCACTTAAAATAAATTATGCTTGGGGTGAAGACCTCAAGCAACAAGTGCTGCTGTGTTACACCGACGGCCAACCTCCCCATAAACCCTCATAGGTGCAACCCTATGAGGCTGGGAGACTCCATAACGGAGAGTAGTGCCGCCGCATGTGTAACCACTCAAACGGTTGCCCTAACTAAGAACAAAATTGTTTAGCAAGCCAAAATCCCCTACTGTCCTATCCAGCCTAGGGTGTACTTGTTTTTGGAGTCAAAATAGTCCAAAAACACAAAAAAATTATATAAAAAGATAAAAATCATGGAAAACTTCTATGTGTTTGCTGTGCTTTTGCCATAATTGAATATCAACCTCATCAGAAACATCAAGTTTTTCAAACCAAAGACACTGAAAAATCCTGAAAATAATCTAGAATTACCCAAAATTTAGAGAAAACAAACAGAAAAGTCAGAATTGCGCATTTGATTTGACATATTGCACATATGCTTCGACTTATTGCGCATTTGATTACGTGGCACATTTAAACAAACAAAAAATTAGAATTGCGCATTCACTCTGACCTATTGCACATATGCTTCGACTTATTGCACATTTGATTAAACGGTGCATTTAAACAAACATAGTTGACACAGAATTGCGCATATACTTCGACTTCTAGCGCATCTGACTCCTATTGTTGTGCACTCAAACTGTTGCGCATTTGAACCAAAGAACAAAAAAATTTAGTTCTTTCCAAAAGCAAAACTGTCAAAAATCATTTTCAAAAACTTGTTTCAACTTTTTAAAATCTGATTGAAACCTTGCAAATCAGCCATTTCTCCATCTTTTCTAGTAAGCTTTTCCAGTCTTGTGTCAATGGCAAACCAATTAGAATATATGGATCAAAAAGTCCAATATCTGCAATTGCAAATAAACTTAGGTTCCTCGCCCCAAGATTGTTTAACAATTTCTCAACAACTCCAAGTCTTAAAACAAGAACTAAAAAGCTTGCAAGCTGCATGGGCCAGTACTAGCTATGCCTCACCCCAAAATCATATATCTTTTTCCCATACTCATGATAAGGAAACTGCCACCTCAAGAGGGAAATCGTATACCACTTTGGCTCCTAGTCCTCCTTCGCCATATTCTAAGACACCTATCCCAAAGCATACCAGTTCTATAGCAACACCACCATCTAGTTCCTCAAATTTTAAATGGCACACTAAAAAAGAATCAGATGAGTGGTGAGAAAACAAATTTCTAGATTTATACAACGCAAGAAAAGCTAGGGAGAAAGCAAAATCCCTTCATCCATCTACCCATACACCTGCGACGGATGTGATCCAAGGACTACTAGCAGAAAGTAACTCATGTTCCCTGATGCCCTCTGAACCCCGTTCCCAACCCAAACCCCCGATCCCCCACCTCTCCCCTGCCGCCCGCGCGTCTCCACGCCGTCGCCTCTCCCGAACCCTCCCCCCACGCGCCACCTGCCTGCCTCCCAACCCCGACCCCCACCCGGCCCCGTCTATCTGTAGACTCGACCTCTACCCCGCGCCCTTCTCTGTGCCTCCCCCTCCTTGCTTGCCCCCACCCTTCCACCTTCGCCCTACCTCCACCTCCGCCCAGCGCTCCACCACCCCTGCCACCCATAACCCCAGCTCCTCCACCCTGCACCACCTGCACACACCCACAAAAAAATAAATAAACAATAATATAAAAATAAAAACAAAAAAAATATATCATAATAATCATAATTTTTTTTAAAGCACTCAACCCCTGGTCACATGGAGGACCAAGGGTCTGTTTAAAACCATTGCATATAACCTTAACCACTTGGGTTAACACTTACCATGTGACCAAAATTTTCAAATAGCCAGCGGTTAAGTATCAAAGCGGTCAGCTAGCCTTGCGCTCTCTCTATGCCCTAGGAGGGGCATTTATTTTTCCTTTTGCTATAAATTGGACATACGACATCGAAATCACACAAATTTGGACTTTCTGAAATGTTGACGAGATGACTTTTGCAATGGTGAGGCAATTTTTAGATGACGGTACCTTTTTCCAACCTCTTTTCATAGTCAAAGTCAAAGCTTTGTTAAAACTCCAAAGCATCATAACTTGAGCAAAACTCCTTTTTCAGCAAATTTTTTTTCAAAGTGTGACATTTTGTCTAGAATCTGATTATGCACTTCATTTTCCTGTATCAATTCATTTTTCATCAAATTTTATCAGATCATCAATTTTCACATAACGATCATCTTGGCTAGTCTACGTGCTTCGTTTTCGATTCTGTGACTTGCAGGTGATCATTCGGGGTTGGAACAACAACAAGATGAGCAAAAATGTCAATTTGGACAGCGAACAAAAATTTGGGTGCATCCATTTTCATCCTTTATCTCTCAATCTTGTTTGCAAACACATTTTGATTTGGGATTCTAAAACAAACTTTGTTTGATTACACATCATTGAAATTGGGCTTAAAATCAACCAGTGTCTTCAATCACATCTTCAAATTGGACTAAAAAGAACCATTGATTGGCGTATCCTTCACACATTTCAATTTCTAAGGGCAATTAACCAAGTGCGAGTGTGAATCAAGTGTGCGTGTGTATGCTCTCTCCTCACACCGCAAGGTGACCTTGGAGATCAAAAACACCTCACTTGATTCACTTTGTCAACCCCTTTCCTAGGAGGCCTGCTCGGGGATTTCATCACCCCTAGGGACGACCTCAATTGAGGCTGAATCGAAAGACACCCTCATTTGAAATTGAAATCTTATCACTCTTGGCTAAGCCCCAAAGAACTTTCTACCTTTGGGAAGTGAAGGTGAAGGGTGGGTTACCCCTTTCTCCTAGTTGGGTGGCAAGATTTCACTTTCAAATTCCTAGTCAACCTCGTGTAAACATAGCCCAAAACCTAATTGGCCATGCCCACTTGATTAGATATTAGGCTTGTTGATGTGTCTTCCATGTGTGCTTGCATAATCATCACATTTTATTTTCAAAGTCAACAATTGCTTATGTGTCTTGCGTGAGTGATTCATGTGTGTATATGCATAATCATTTGTTTGAACATTGTCAAATCAAGCTCTAAACACGAAACACATAAACAATTCATCCACATGTCATTCCACATCATATCCTAATCATACCCAAATCAATTTTATTCTGAACATATATTAGTCACATCCAAACTCATTCCAAATCGTCTCCACATCATCATCGAATCATAACCAAGCACTTGCCAAAAAGGACTCAAGACTTAAACACTTGTGTGACATCATGTCAACCTTAGAGGATCTCCAAAAGCTCCTTCATATGCTTCACCACATGCATGCAAGCCAATCACCTTTAGAGCAACGAACCTTTCAAAGCATTCAAGAATTGATTCAAATATGTCGAACAAGCCAATCCTCACACATACAATACCTCTTGGAAGAAATCCAACACCTCTTGGCCACTTGCAAAGTCTAACGACCATCCTATCTAGCACCTATCCCATCATAACCATCCACACATCAAATCAATTAATCATCAACTTATCCCACTTCATATCAACCAAATTCATCCACATGTCATATCAACCCTTTATCAACCTATCACAACCCTTATCTATATCAATCCATATCACAACAATCATTATCCTATGCAACCCCTCCATCATCATCACATCAACACATTTACCAACATCAACAACAAATCATATCACAACAAGAAGTCCAAACACCATCCCAACCTCAACAAATTCCACAACAACCTTACATGTCATCATCTTCAACTTCATACCAACCTAATTCATCCACCTATCATGTCAATGCCACATCAGCAAATCAACCTTCACCCCAACATTATCCAATTTCTCATTCTAACATTCCAACATACCACCAAGCCCATCCACGAGGCAACCAACAACAAGAACATGTAAGCCCAAATCCACCGTGGAAACAAGATCAAATGCCCTCAACTTCATACCAACCCCAAAACCTTTTGTCTACATATCCTACCATTACACCTAGCTACCAAGACTATCAATGGCCTCCCCAACAAGCACTAGTGAGCCCAAATCCACCTTTGCAACAAGAAGCACATGCAAGTCCAAGTGGTCCCTTGTACATAAATCAAATGAGTCCAAGTTATCCTAGGCAAGACTTAATTACCTTTGACAAGGGAGATACCAATCTAGCCAATGCATCTTATGAGTGGCCTTCACCATCCAATCCCATGCCAACACATGAGCCAACAAGTCCTATCATAAGACCACCATGTGATCCTACCCCTAGTCCATCTTCTAGCCCATCAAGCCCTTCATCAACTCCATACCCATGTTCTACCAATCCTCCAGCACAGGATCCCTTGGACATAATCGTACAACAATTAGTTCAAACAAATTTGATTGAGCTGCCACCGATAGAACCTTTTGAACCAATCCTTAAACCCCCTCGGTATAAGGAAAACCATTATTGTGCATACCATAGATATAAGGGCCATACAACAACCAATTGTGCCAAACTAAAGAGATTGATCAAAAACATCATAAATTGTGATAAGATTATCCCTTCATCCAATCCAAATCCTAATCCACCCAATCCAATTAGCCCCCAACCTAATCCTAGTCCTAAGCCTACAACATCATCCGCTATTATTGCTCATCCATTATATCATCCATCTACCCATACACCTGCGACGGATGTGATCCAAGGACTACTAGCAGAAAGTCAACCATGTCCCCAAAGTCTGGTCCTTGACCTTACCAAAGATTCTTCCAATACCATGTCAAATCCTACAACCCCTTCATGTCATCCGCAACCCCTTGAGCTTCTCAACGAGCCTTCTACCATGCACCAGAGTTAAGGTCCATCACACCCTCATGTTGTGGACCACGAGCCCATCCAAGAGCCTTCCACTTCCATTCAAGCAACCCAAGAGGTATGTCAAAGGTTTAATCCTAAGCATGTGGAAACATTAAGCCCTAGTCCAACTCAAGATCAAATCACTTTTATGCAACCCATCCATAATATGTATCTTTTCCATGATCAAGATGATAGCCATAATGATGAATCTATCCATGAGCCAGTTGATCCTATCCATCTCCCAACAACCATTCACAAGCACGCTATCCAAATGCAACCCATCCATAATATGTATCTTTTCCATGATCAAGTTGATACCTATGAAGAAGCTATCCATGAGCACCTTGATCCTATCCATAATCCTATATCCCTCCATGAGCAAGATATCCAAATTGCTCCTAGTCATCTGCCATCTAACCCTATCTAGAATGAGCAAACATCCACTTGTCATGATGAGACACTTGTCCCCCAAGTAAGCATAAAAGATCAAACAAATAACTTGGATCTTAGTGAACACAATGCTAATCACGATCCTAATGATTCTCCTTCCACATCCACCATCGATTCCACTTCAAATCCACTATCATGTCGTATTGGTCTTACCACCCTTATACATGAGTGTTCCTCCTTAGGACAACAAGGACCTTTATCCACTTCACCTTCTCCATCCAATAAAGAGCTAAAGTCTAGTTCCCAAAGCACACCTAGTCCCATTGTCCATCGCATACTCTGAAACATGAACTACCAAGGTAAAGGCCTAGGCCTTTATGAACAAGGTATTTTGGAGCCAAATCATGTCAAAGTTCCTCCATGCTCATATGGACTTGGATACACACCCCAAGGTAAACAAGTCCAAGATGTTGGTAATCCCTTCATGCATCCTAAATCTACCACTTTCCATCACACCCCCCATCATCTACCCAAAACATATGTAGCCATTCCACCTCCATCATCCTAAAAATGTCAAAAGCATGTGATCATACACCTTCCACCATCCACTTTACCTCCACTCCTTCCAACTCCCAATGTCCCTCCATCCACCTTACCACCGTTGCTTTCGACACCTAACATACCCATCATTCATAAGTATCCTTACATCCCTAATCATGGCCAAAAAAAGCACACATCATTTAAGCATAAAGCTTCCAATCATTCCATCCACTCCACCCACCCCATGGGATTCAAAAGCAAACAATTTGATGCCTTTATCCATAAAGCTAAAAATCCTACCAAAAATCCTAAACGTCTTCATACCTTAGGACATAAAGAATCAAAATCAAAGCAAAGTTCATCTAAACAGCCATCTAAACCCTTACCTCCAAATGCAAAGCCCAAAAGCAAACTGGTTTGGGTTCCTAAGAAAATAGCTAGCAAGTCAAATGAGGCATCCTCATCCACCTCTTAAGAATCCCAACCACCTATATCCATCCAAAAGCCTATTTCCATCCAAAACTTCCATTCCCTTCAAAAATCCCACAAGCAAAACAAAAGCACTAAAAATACTAAATCTATGTGGGTTCCTAAATCACTTCATCAACCATCTCCTAAGCAACATCTCCATTACTTCCTACACCACCATCTCATCAAAAGCTTCAATGTTTATCATGGTGTGTGCAACCATTGGTCATGGTTCCTTTCCACTTCACAACACCTCCACATAACTACATCTCCCCATCTTCCATCCATTATCCTACACATCTTCCTCATCCTATGCCTATGGTCCATGCTGTTGCATAAGCCTTTCCTCCATATTCTGCATCATAATCCACTATCTACCTATGCCATATCACTTTCATACGATCCCCTACCAACATCTATGAGCACAAGGGACATGGTCCATTCGATAGTATATATCTAGTGGGACTATCCCCTTTCAAGGAACTATATACTTAAGTCTTTCCATATCCACCTTCTCCAATCTAAATATTCAAAAAAAAAAGTAAAGAACAATCCCTTCGTCCAACGGTGCAAACCTGGTAAACAGGTGCCTTGGATAAGTACCATAATGAAAACCTGGCAAACAGGTATCATGTGTAGGTTGATCTTCTATGTCACTTACACTTGGGGGCACATTGTCTCATCCAACCTATACATTTCCAAACTATCTATCCCATTATATTATTTTCCATCCTATCCCGTCCTACCATTACCACACCATCCTACCATCCTTAGCCATTACATAAATATGCCTATCCTATTGAACCCATTTACCCATCCTTCCGCCTTTTGATTTTGGTGAAGACATAGGGGCAAAATATTGAAACATGTTTGGATATATCTTGGCATACTTTCTTTCCAAACCAAGTCCTATCCATTGACCATTTATCCATCCCATTTAAACCAATCCATCATGTCATCCTATCATCATAAGAGTCATGTAAAATCCAATCATGTCATCCCTTGGTCATGAACTTTGTCCTGCAAAAAATTTTAAGCATTACCACCTAGAATGGGGCAAGTTATTCCTATGCAACATAGCCTTTGGAGATCACATCCTAGCTCCCTTATGATCCATCCACTAGGGTGTATCCTTATCATGAGATTTCCATCTTATAGCTATCCCCATCTGTTTATCATGAAGCTTTCCACTATAGCCTACCTATCCGTTTATCATGAGGAAAGCATCCATCCCTTATATGGCCTATCCTCTTATCTATCCATCCAACTCTCGTGAGCCTTCCATCCCATTCACTATCATCCATCCTTTCATCTGTCCTTTGCACCTAGACTTGGTTTTCTCTCTTGTCATTGGTATCTAGCACAAAGGCTACTCAATTGTAAATCCATCGACATTCAAAACATTTCAAAAACTCCAAAAAAAAATCAAAATATATCAAAAAATCTAAAAAATCAACTATCCAACGAAAAATCCAGGCAACAAAACCAATCATATAATCCAAAACAATCCACTCCATCAACATTCAATCAAAATCAAAGCATCATCATCATCAATTCTTCCTATCAATAACATTCATTGATCCATTTCAATCAATCACTTCTTCCAATTATATCAATCAAATCAATCTAAGTAATGATCTTAAATCCAAGTTACACTAATCCATATCAAGCAAGCTAATCAATCAAGGAACATTATCCAATCAAATCAACAAGTTTTGATCCTAATCTTGTCATAAAAATCACCAATCATCATCAATGGGATATATCGTTCCCACATCATCCTTGTGTTGATCTAGGGATATAGCTTTCCCCACAATGACAACACTATCATGATCAATCAAATAATCAATCATTGGTTTATGACTTGACAAGGGCAATACCTTGTTTGTTTTACATCCTTTAAGCACACTGAGAACACTTGCTTATGCTTAGATTGAGTGGACTCTCTAATCATCACACTATCACTATCATCATTCAAAACAATCCAATCATTAAAACAATCAACCTGTCCAAGGCAAAACAGAGCACCATACCAAAACACTCAAGCTAATTCTATACCAATTATGGCAAAAAGACACATCTAATGCAAGAATGTTTTGTAATTGGTTAGATTAACTTACAGAGTCTTGAGTTATGCTATCATGCCTTTCTATGCTACTCGAGGATGCCAAAAGCTAGAGATGCTATGATGGGGGCATGATTATTTTTCTTTGTCTGCTTCTTGTGGATTAAACTTTAGTAATGTGACAATTTCTTTCTAACAACATGATCGGTAAAAGATCATCGAGGACTCCGAGATCTAAACATGAAAAGGGGCAATCCTTGTCTGTTGAAAAACGCAAGAAGTACTCAGGTCATCTAGATTCAATTTTGGCTAGATGCTTGTATTAACTTGCTAAATCAAAATCTATGGAAGTAATACTCAGGTCATCTTGGTTTAATTATACCTAGATGCTTGTATTTTCTTACAACATAATAAAGCCCAATGATGAAAGCGCTTCAAAATACTTGCTATATCAAGGTGACAAATATCCACATCTCATATCCATACCGTATCAAATTGCATCTCATAACCATATCACATCTCATATCCATATCACATCCAATTGCGCCTCATATCCATACTCATATCCATATCCATACCGTATCCAAGTGCAAGTCTATCCTTAATCCATGCCAATCAAGTCAAATCAATCTTGTCAAATGATCCAATCACAATCAATGGTCTTGATCCTTGTCCAGTCGTAAACCAACTCAATCAATCAATCAATCAATTGTCTTAGATAGGATGTTGCATTGTCGAAACCAGGCCAACACACGCGTCTTACATGACATGCTTCATTTCCTGAAACCAGACACTATCCTTCATGTTGCTCTAGGGATCCATCATTCCCCGCCATGACAACACACCTGCCGTGTTGGTCTAGGGATATATCATTCCCCGCCATGACAACACTATCATATCAAATGTCTTAGATAGGATGTTATATTGTTGAAACCAGACCCGGAGTCTTATACGACATATTTCATTCCTAAAACCAGACATCATCGATCCATATCATTGGTTTACCGCTCGATAGGGGCAATACCTTGTTTGTGCTTGTGTCATTTGTGCATACTTTCTTACTTGCTTGTGTGTGTTATCATTTTTATCTTGCATTCCATATCATTCATCCATTTCTTCTGCATTCAACCATTTCATCTCCTGTCAACATATCTTATCGTGAGATTGTCCATTTCACGCCTGCCGCCTTCTCCCCGTCCAATCTCCTGAGGGGGCATCCTATCATCATAACCTGTACCAGGGGCAAACTGGGGCATGTATCATTACCAAACTATTTATTCTTTGAAACAACGTGATAAAACACATTGCTTCAAAGAGGGGCAAAATGTAGACACCTAAAATTGACTCAGGTTGAATTAAGTAAATATTCTAATATTTATCTTAATTCTTATTTTCTTCTGTCAATTAAATAAATTATAAGTTTATTTGATTGGTTCATTATCCTACAATTAAATAAAATTATTTTATTTAATTAAAATCCCTAAATTCTTCTAATGTCTCAAATCCTAAATCCACCTCACAAAATCCACTTCATCAATCCACCTCATCAATCCACCTCATCTTTCCACCTCATCCCTTCCACCTCACTATGTTGCACATATAATTAAATCTTTAATTCAATTGTTCCCCACTATCCTCCACTATTGAATTCTTAATTCAATTATTCCCCACTATCATCCACTATTGAATTCTTAATTTAGTTGTTCCCCACTATCATCCACTATTGAATTCTTAATTCAATTGTTCCCCACTATCCTCCACTATTGAATTCTTAATTCAATTGTCATAACCCACTCTTCTAAAAAAAAGAATTTTTAATTCATCCTTTATGAATTAAAGATTCACAAAAAATGAGAGCCATTGATCTCATCTTTTGATCCTCACCCTCCATTGCCTTTTCAGAAAATCTATAAATGAGAACCTTCTTTAAGCAATTAAGGGGGACTTCTTCTGGCATCCTTATCATGCCCAAATTCCTCTAGGAAAACTTCATTCTTCTGGCATCAAATCTATGCCCAATTTCTTCTTCTCATTCTAGCCATTCTATATGCTCCCTCATTAGTGTGTTGAAGCTTATCTTCAATCACATTTTGTATCTCAGCCATTCCATTCTTGTCACTGTCAACAAGCAAGGAAGCAAGCTCTATGAGGGCCAATCTTCGTCATCAAGGTCAAGAACAGATAGATGAACAATGGAAGCCGCAGGGTAACAGGTTTTGTGAGTTTTATGCTTATGTATTCAAGCTTGTTATTTGCATATTTCATTGATGTATTGGGTTAATAATTATCATTATTGATTTTTCCCATTTTTCCCATTCACAAGCACAAATGTCAAAGTAAATGAAGACTTGTATCAAATCTCACATGAATTAGAGGACTCCGAATCTGATATCCTTCTATGCATTGTAGATGTAGAAGAAGAAGAGAAATGAGAAAAGGAACAAGAACTAGAATAGACACCTAAGACTCCAGTAAACTATGTTCAGAAGAACCATTCAGGAGATCAGATCATTGTAGATAAGAATGAAGGTGTGCAAACTAGGAGAAAGTTTGCAAAGGCATATGAGCAAGTAAACTTGTGTTTATTATCAAAGGTAGAACCCAAAACCTTTGATGATGCTAGCAAAGATGATGGATGGATAAAGACAATGGAAGAAGAATTAAATCAATTTGAGAAGAATTAGACTTGGGAATTGGTTCCCAAACCAACCAATAAAAATGTTAGGAACAAAGTGGGTGTTCCAGAACAAGTTGAATGAGGATAGTGAAGTTGTTAGGAACAAAGCAAGATTGGTGTATAAAGGTTATTCACAAGTTGAAGGCAATGATTTTGAAGAGACCTATGCTCCGGTAGCCAGGATGGAGGCAATTAGGATGTTTCTGGCTCTTGCTACTCACAAGAACTTCAAAGTTTATTAGATGGATGTCAAGTCAACATTTTTGAATGGTGATGGAGATAAAAAGGTCTACATTGAACAACCGGATGGGTTTCAATTGTCAGAATATCCGAACATGGTGTGCAGTCTCAAAAAGGCATTATATGGTCTCGAGCAAGCACCTAGGGCTTGGTATGCTAGATTGGATGAATAGTTATTTCAGCAAGGCTTCAAGAAAGGTACCACAGATAGTAATCTTTACATTAAGGAAAATGAAGACATGATTCTAATAGTTGCAGTATATGTTGATGATACCATCTTTGATGGAGAGGATAGTATGTGTAAGAGGTTTTTAGAAGATATGCAGAAAGAATTTGAAATGTCCATGATAGGTGAGATGTCTTTCTTCCTTGGGCTTCAAATTTCTTAGCTAGATGCTGGTATTTTCATTTATCAAGCTAAGTATGTTAAATAGATGTTGAAAAAGTTTGGTATGGAGGATTCAAAACCAGTGAGTACTCCTATGGTCACTAGATGTCACTTGAGCAAGAATGATGAATCTTCGAAGGTTGATCAGATTCTTTATAGATCTATGATTGGAGGATTATTGGACTTGACTGCTTCTAGACCTGATATTATGCATGCAGTATGCAAGCTAATCCTAAGCAAACACATGAGAAGGCGGTGAAAAGAATATTCAAGTACTTGAAGGGAACTCTGGATTTTAGTTAATGGTATCCTAGAGGTAATGACTTTGATCTAAGTACCTACACTGATGTTGATTGGGCTGGTTGTGTATATGATAGAAGAAGTACAAGTGGTGGTGCTTTCTTCCTAGGAAGCAAATTAGTCTCTTGGCAAAGTAAGAAGTAGGACTCAGTGTCCTTATTCATAGTAGAAGCTGAGTATATTGTTGTAGCATCCTGCTGCACTCAAGTGCTTTGGATGAAGCAGACCTTGAAGGATATAAAGGTGATGTGTAATGAGCCTATCCCTATTTTGTGTGATAATACTAGTGCTATCAATATTTCTAAAACTCCAATGATGCATTCTAGAACCAAGCATATATCAATCAAGTTTCACTTTTTGAGAGAGAAAGTTACAGATAAGGAAGTGAGGTTAGAATATGTTCCAACAAAGGATCAGATTGCAGATATTTTTACAAAGGCTCTTTCAAAGGATACTTTTGAATATCTCCGGTAGAAGCTAGGGGTAATTGCCCCTCCTTCTAACTAGATGCATGACTGGTGCATCCATCAAGGGGGAGTAATTCCTACTATATCCTTTTCCTGGACTGATGGCAACTACCTCTCAAGGGGAGAAGGTAGTGGTTACTATTGACAGGGTGACTCTATGTGTTTCAAGAAGTCATGCCCTAAGGGGGAGAAGTAGTTGCCCTTCTTCCTTGATGTCAAAGGGGAGAATGAGAAGGTATGTGTAGCAGCTGTGTTGCCATCAATGACAAAGGGGGAGATTGTTACACATATGGTTACTAAATTTGTCGTTGACGTTAACACTGTCGTGGATGCATGTTGATGTTCATGATTGGATTTCATGTCCTATATGATGTTGATGTTCATGTGTAATGTCCCTTACCTGACTTGCCCTAGAATTCGCTTGTGAATTAGGTTTAGGGTTTCTTCTCTTTTAATGGGGTAACCTTGGGTTGAATAGATCACACATTATTTTGAATTAGTACCTGCAGCATCATGTATATTCAAGTCCATATTGCTGCATGTTAGTTTTAATATCTAGTATTCATCAGTCCAACATAAACACACTTGCAATTTGAAACACATAGGTAAAAGAAAAACATTCATGCTGCCGAGGGAGGTAAACACATAAGCCCTTAGTAGCCAAAGGCCTACCATAATCCTATTGTCCAATCCCTTGACTCGGGCCTATGGTGGCTGGTCCTTTTGCCGAATCCCTCGTCTCGGGCCTAAGGGGCATGTTACAATGTGGGACCCCCATCCCTCCATGATCCAATCCCTTGACTCAAGCCAAAGGGGCATAACGCCCAATCTTGGTCTCGGGCGTATGGGGACGGAACCTAGATGGGGTTTTTAGGCAATCTACTAAGGTCTATGCATTCCCTCTCCTGGTTGAATTCATAAAATGCAATACATGCAGTTTCCACACACATTTCAAAACATACAATTTGCCTTTATTATTATAGTGTCCCTTTTTGTCTGTTGTGACTCTTCTTGAGTCAGTCTCATGCCTATTCTTTAATATTTATATATTATAGTATTTGTTATAATATTAATAATATCTCTATATTATATTATTACATATGTTATTAATAGTATTTTATATATATATATATATATTTGATTGCTCACCAGCACTTGAATTCTATTGTTATTTTATTATTAACATAACTATATAATATATTACTTATTCATTATCATTATAATATTACAATTGTATATATATTATTGTTATTATGGTATCATTATTATTATATTTTTATCATGAATATAATTTTTAATAATGTTTAATAGTACCGATCTCTATCAGGTCATCACATCCTTTATCTACTATATATATATATTATATTTATTTATTTATTTTTACTAGAATCATTCCTCTCATTTGCTACTGATGTAAATATCTCTATATATTAATTTATGTTGTCTTTCCTTTTATATTTTCTTCCCATGATGTTTTCCTTCTATCTCACAACCTTTATTTATTTCCCTTTCGAGATATGTTCGAAGAGGCACGTCTCTTATTATGCTTGGTGGTAAAAGACATACTTGCCCTCTTATAATTTTTATTACTTTATATTGGTAAAACTAGTTCTAACCATACGTAACTCCCTTATCATAAGATGTTTATTTATATTATTTGTATTTATATTATATCATTATAATAAATGATATATTATTTATTTTATATTATTTATATTATATCATTTATATCATAATAAATGATATATGATTTAAATTATATTATTTATATTTATATTACAATATAAGATAATAATAATAATATTTGTATTTATATTATTAGATATATTTATAATATATTATTTATTTATATTATATTATTTATAGGTGTTAGTTATAAATATAATAATAATATATCTTGTTAATTGTTTTAAATAAATATTATTTAAATATATTCCATTTATAATATTATTCATATCTTTAATTTGAATGAATAATACATATTAATTATAAATTACTAATATAGGGACATGACAACCCTCCCCACTCAAAATTGCTTGTCCTCAAGATTAAGGATTAGGCGAAAGTATAAGTAATTTAAAATTAATGTATACATAAAAAATATTAAATATATAATTTTTTTTTTTAATTTTTTTTATTTATTTTTAAATGCTATAGTTATGTTTAATAGGGTTGTGGATCTAAGCACATGGTTATTATGATCACAAATTAAATAATTTATATATGTGTTTCTTGAAAATACATCTATATGTATTTATACAACATACAATATTTATAATCTTAATTGAATTTACTAAATAGGGTTATATATTACTTTATGAGAACTTAGAGATAATAAATTTTATTGTTATACAAGTTGTGTTATTTATTTATTTTTAATTAAGTATTATTCACAAGATGGCAGGATGACTGCTCTGATACCACTGTAATGTCCCTTACCTGACTTGCCCTAGAATTCGCTTGTGAATTAGGTTTAGGGTTTCTTCTCTTTTAATGGGGTAACCTTGGGTTGAATAGATCACACATTATTTTGAATTAGTACTTGCAACATCATGTATATTCAAGTCCATATTGCTGCATGTTAGTTTTAATATCTAGTATTCATCAGTCCAACATAAACACACTTACAATTTGAAACACATAGTAAAAGAAAAACATTCATGCTGCCGGGGGAGGTAAACACATAAGCCCTTAGTAGCCAAAGGCCTACCACAATCCTATTGTCCAATCCCTTGACTCGGGCCTATGGTGGCTGGTCCTTTTGCCGAATCCCTTGTCTCGGGCCTAAGGGGCATGTTACAATGTGGGACCCCCATCCCTCCATGATCCAATCCCTTGACTCAGGCCAAAGGGGCATAACACCCAATCTTGGTCTCGGGCCTATGGGGACGGAAGCTAGATGGGGTTTTTAGGCAATCTACTAAGGTCTATGCATTCCCTCTCCTATTTGAATTCATAAAATGCAATACATGCAGTTTCCACACACATTTCAAAACATAAAATTTGCCTTTATTATTATAGTGTCCCTTTTTGTCTGTTGTGACTCTTCCTGAGTCAGTATCATGCCTATTCTTTAATATTTATATATTATAGTATTTGTTATAATATTAATAATATCTCTATATTATATTATTACATATGTTATTAATAGTATTATATATATATATATATATATTTGATTGCTCGCTAGCACTTGAATTCTATTGTTATTTTATTATTAACATAACGATATAATATATTACTTATTCATTATCATTACAATATTACAATTGTATATATATTATTGTTATTATGGTATCATTATTATTATATTTTTATCATGAATATAATTTTTAATAATGTTTAATAGTACCGATCTCTATCAGGTCATCACATCCTTTATCTACTATATATATATTATATTTATTTATTTATTTTTACTAGAACCATTCCTCTCATTTGCTGCTGATGTAGATATCTCTATATATTAATTTATGTTGTCTTTCCTTTTATATTTTCTTCCCATGATGTTTTCCTTCTATCTCACAACCGTTATTTATTTCCTTTTTGAGATATGTTCGAAGAGGCACGTCCCTTATTATGCTTGGTGGTAAAAGACATATTTACCCTCTTATAATTTTTATTACTTTATATTGGTAAAACTAGTTCTAACCATATGTAACTCCCTTATCATAAGATGTTTATTTATATTATTTGTATTTATATTATATCATTATAATAAATGATATATTATTTATTTTATATTATTTATATTATATCATTTATATCATAATAAATGATATATGATTTATATTATATTATTTATATTTATATTACAATATAAGATAATAATAATAATATTTGTATTTATATTATTAGATATATTTATAATATATTATTTATTTATATTATATTATTTATATGTGTTATTTATAAATATAATAATAATATATCTTGTTAATTGTTTTAAATAAATATTATTTAAATATATTCCATTTATAATATTATTCATATCTTTAATTTGAATGAATAATACATATTAATTATAAATTACTAATATAGGGACATGACAACCCTCCCCACTCAAAATTGCTTGTCCTCAAGCAATCACAAGATTAAGGATTAGGTGAAAGTATAAGTAATTTAAAATTAATGTATACATAAAAAATATTAAATATATAAATTTTTTTTTTAAAATTTTTATTTATTTATTTTTAAATGTTATAGTTATGTTTAATAGGGTTGTGGATCTAAGCACATGGTTATTATGATCACAAATTAAATAATTTATATATGTGTTTCTTGAAAATACATCTATATGTATTTATACAACATATAATATTTATAATCTTAATTGAATTTACTAAATAGGGTTATATATTACTTTATGAGAACTTAGAGATAATGAATTTTATTGTTATACAAATTGTGTTAGTTATTATTTTTAATTAAGTATTATTCACAGGATGGCAGGATGACTGCTCTGATACCACTGTAATGTCCCTTACCTGACTTGCCCTAGAATTCGCTTGTGAATTAGGTTTAGGGTTTCTTCTCTTTTAATGGGGTAACCTTGGGTTGAATAGATCACACATTATTTTGAATTAGTACCTGTAGCATCATGTATATTCAAGTCCATATTGCTACATGTTAGTTTTAATATCTAGTATTCATCAGTCCAACATAAACACACTTGCAATTTGAAACACATAGGTAAAAGAAAAACATTCATGCTGCCGGGGGAGGTAAACACATAAGCCCTTAGTAGCCAAAGGCCTACCATAATCCTATTGCCCAATCCCTTGACTTGGGCCTATGGTGGCTGGTCCTTTTGCCGAATCCCTCATCTCAGGCTGAAGGGGCATGTTACAATGTGGGACCCCCATCCCTCCATGATCCAATCCCTTGACTCAAGCCAAAGGGGCATAACGCCCAATCCTAGTCTCGGGCCTATGGGGACGGAACCTAGATGGGGTTTTTAGGCAATCTACTAAGGTCTATGCATTCCCTCTCCTGGTTGAATTCATAAAATGCAATACATGCAGTTTCCACACACATTTCAAAACATACAATTTGCCTTTATTAGTATAGTGTCCCTTTTTGTCTGTTGTGACTCTTCTTGAGTCAGTCTCATGCCTATTCTTTAATATTTATATATTATAGTATTTGTTATAATATTAATAATATCTCTATATATTATTAATAGTATATATATATATATATATATATATATATATTTGATTGCTCGCTAGCACTTGAATTCTATTGTTATTTTATTATTAACATAGCTATATAATATATTACTTATTCATTATCATTACAATATTACAATTGTATATATATTATTGTTATTATGGTATCATTATTATTATATTTTTATCATGAATATAATTTTTAATAATGTTTAATAGTACCGATCTCTATCAGGTCATCACATCCTTTATCTACTATATATATATTATATTTATTTATTTATTTTTACTAGAATCATTCCTCTCATTTGCTGCTGATGTAGATATCTCTATATATTAATTTATGTTGTCTTTCCTTTTATATTTTCTTCCCATGATGTTTTCCTTCTATCTCACAACCTTTATTTATTTCCCTTTTGAGATATGTTCGAAGAGGCACGTCTCTTATTATGCTTGGTGGTAAAAGACATACTTACCCTCTTATAATTTTTATCACTTTATATTGGTAAAACTAGTTCGTAACTCCCTTATCATAAGATGTTTATTTATATTATTTGTATTTATATTATATCATTATAATAAATGATATATTATTTATTTTATATTATTTATATTATATTATTTATATCATAATAAATGATATATGATTTATATTATATTATTTATATTTATATTACAATATAAGATAATAATAATAATATTTGTATTTATATTATTAGATATATTTATAATATATTATTTATTTATATTATATTATTTATGTGTTATTTATAAATATAATAATAATATATCTTGTTAATTGTTTTAAATAAATATTATGTAAATATATTCCATTTATAATATTATTCATATCTTTAATTTGAATGAATAATACATATTAATTATAAATTACTAATATAGGGACATGACATCATGGTTAGATGTCATGGATGTATATTGATGTTCATGGTTGGATGCCATGTCATGTTTAGTGACTATAGAGAAGACATATTAAGATGGGAATTAGAAGTTCATGGTTGGATGTCATGCCTTTGTCAATGTAGAGTTGAGTATGAAGTTGGTGCAGTCACAGTGAGAGGGTTCACCGAATGAACTGTCCAAACAGTGCAGTTAATGTAAACACAATGGAAACAACTCAAATATAAAATGCAATGAATGATTCAAATGCTCAGTATATCATATATTTAGAATGCTTACTTTGTCCTTGATATCAAAGGGGAGAATGAGTAGGTATGTGTAGCAGCTATGTTGCCATCATTGATGTAAACACTATCACAAGGTTGTCATTGATGTCAACACTGTCATGGATTCATGCTGTTGTTCATGATTGGATTTCATGTCTTATTTGATGTTGATGTTCATGGTTGGATGTCATGGATGTATATTGATGTTCATGGTTGGATGTCATGTCATGTCCGATGACTGTAGAGAAGACATATTAAGATGGGAATCAGAAGTTCATGGTTGGATGTCATGTTGGATATAATATGGCTACTAAAGTTCATGGTTGGATGTCATACCTCTGTCAATGTAAAGTTGAGTGTGAAGTTGGTGTAGTCACGGTCGGAGGGTTCATAGAATGAACTGTCCAAACTGTGCAGCTAGAGTAAACACAATGGAAACAACTCAAATATAAAATGTAATGAATGATCAAAATGCTTAGTATATCATATATTATAATTCTTATATGCCAGTAACATGTAGGCTACAATCAAGGGGCTCACAGGCCTACTTTCCAGACTACAACGGATATGCAAGATATGACCTTGAAGTGTCCTCCGGAAAGAAAATATGTCTTCTAAAACTATCTAAATCATATCATAGAACTAATGACTTCCTAGTACATCCTAGAGATCTATATATATCATCTCCAAGCTCAAGAAATCCTCCGCATCGGCCATAAGAGGTTACAAACTCCAATGAAGGATGTAACGTGTAGAAACAAATAGGCTAGCCTTAAACGTCTAGTGGGTCATCCCACAATAATGGGTTACACTTTTTGGCCAAACTTGACATTAAAATCAATATTTTGAACTAAATCTTCATGTTCTGACACCTATAGCTGCTAAACAATTAGGAATTTGAAGATGATGCGAACTAGTGATTTGTGAGATTTTGTTTGTAGATTCTAAATATAATTTAAAAAAAAAATTGGAGTTAAATTATAAATTTTTTTCATCTCCTTTGATAACTGGTTTTTAATAGTAAAGAATATTTTGTTAAAGTGATGTGTATTCCGTAGCACATAACTTTTTTTCTACAAAGGATGTAACGTGTAGAAACAAATAGGCTAACCTTAAACATCTAGTAATCCTCTGCAAATGGATGAAAATTGGTGTGGACCTCAAGGAAGGTCTATCTGATCCATATGTGTCATGTATGATGTTTCATTTAGCTATACAGTCACAGAAGTGCTTCACAAACCTTTTCTTTCAACTGATTGTTTGAATGCTTTTCTCTGTGAAAATAGGTGATCTTCTGATAGCGATAACATTTAGCAGACAAGTCCAAATGACCTAAATTTTGGATATAATGTAGATGATGATATGTAGATGCTAAGTCCTACTCCATGACCCCTAATATGAAGATGCAGTGAAATGCGGTACAAAATGCTGAAACTGTAACTGACTAAACTGAATTGAAAATGTAAGAAAAGAAAGAATGCAAATGTTTTTTTTTGTTAATGCAAGATTGCTCCTCCATCAGAAGTTATATTAAGATGGGAATTAGAAGCATCAAGAATATACATATATATGGGAATTAGAAGCACTTCTAAGGATGTATTTGCTATCACAAGAAGGTTCCTTCGAAAGTTGATGAAGTTCTCTGCTATAGGAAACTGCCTGGGAGACTGCTTGGGAAAGTGCTTCACATTCCCCCGCATTTGAAGATATGCCCATGCAGTTCAAGATCTAATTTTAGTATGTTGTGAAGGTGTTATAACCAAGTAATAGATTCTATATACCTTCAGGAAGAAAAGTTATGTGTGACAAAGTTCCAGTTTGTGCCTTGGCAGAGTAAAATGGTGATGAAGACTTGTTGGAATGCTCCGCATTCTTCCAGATGTGAAGATTTGTAAATGTAACTTTGTCAACATGTTTAGAGAGGCTCAATGCATACTCTTGTAAAGTATCTAGTGATTTGGTGTGGCACAAGCAACGTTTAATATTTTGTGTACCACCAAGATTAAATGATTGTTGTGCCACAAGATTCATATGTTCTTACTTAAGAGAGACCTATTTCAAATATGTGTGACTGTTGGCAAGAGACACTATGTGGCTTCATTGGTGTTGTCATTGATGGCAACAAAGACCACTCCACACATCCGTAGAACATGGTGTATCTTTACCAGGAAGTCAGATTGAAGAATACCTTGGTCCGGTAAACAAGAACAGAGCAAGCAGCAAGGTTCGACAGTCAGGTCCAGATCTCTTAGAGGAAGTATCTTTGTAAAGTGCGGACTTGGGGAAGTCAAGAGGAATACCTTGACTAATAGATTCCAGGGATTGAGCCTCCGGTGATGAAAGAGTGAAAAGATATGAGCATCTAAGTATTGGGGTCCAATTTGGCAGAGTAGACAGAGGAAGAACTGACCGACAGAGCATCAGAATTATTACAGATGAGATATTAATGGTGATCAAGGTTCTTAAGGTATTCTCCATGATTTGCCGACATGGTCGATGACTTCTATAAGTATCTCCTTGATTCACATCACTTGGTAAGCAAGGATTCAGCCGACAGACTAGAGGTTGGGAAAATATTGAGTATTCTGGATGCCGACTAGAAAGATATTGAAATCCTTTGTGCGGATATATATACCAAATGGATTTCAATGAGAAAGTGTGTGTGGTATATTGTGTGGTGTGAAGAAAAGAAGAAGAGTAGTGTGAAGGCAGTAAGACAGGTCTGTAACAGGATAGCAGCACCTAAGGAGAGTAAGAATGAAGTGCAACAGATTAGTATATTGGGTTTAACCGGAACTGAACCTCAACATATGTGGATGCTTCTAATCAGTTCAAGTATCTAGTTTTCTTGTATAAACTATTGTAGGTAGTGAGCCTCTTGTGAGCAGTGTGCTCAGGCAGTGAGCCCTAATTGGCGAGAGCCATTTCGTACTATCTTATTCTTCTAACAGAGAATATAATCTTGGGTTAATCACCCCATAGTTTTTCCCCTGATAGGGTTTTCCACGTCAAAATCATTATGTCATGTGTATTGATGTTATTTCCATTTCATGGTTATGTTTGCTTATTTGATTTGATGCTGCACTAATTGATAAGGAAATTTAGAAAGCTAAAATAATTAAGATAACTGATTCACCCCCCCTCTCAGTTATCAACAATTGGTATCAGAGCCAAGTTCCTCCAAACAGAGCCTAACAACTTGAGGAAGATCTGGGAACTCAAATAGATGTGTATGGTATGAGGGAACAACTTCAGTCTGCCCTAGATGATCTTGAGCAATCAAACTCTGAAGTCAATGAATTGAAGGAAAGACTCAAACAGGCTGATGATTTCATAAATGAACTAAAAGGGAAACTGAGTATCTCTATGAAAAAGAGAAAAGATCTACTTCAGCAATTGGCAAGTCAAAGTGAAGACAATGGTACAAATGAAGATCTAAAGGAGAAAACCAAGTTATGTGAAAAGTTATCAAAAGAGGTCATTATGGTAAGACATGAAATGGAATAAGGAGTTATGAAATTCACCCAAGAAATTGAAGAGAAAAGAAAAATTGAAGATGATCTAAGACAATCTCTCAAGGAGAAGTCAGAAGACTGCCACAAAATGGATAGAATAATCAGGCATCTAGAATCTGATCTTGAAGAAGCTAGAGATAATGAAGAACAACTTGAGAATCAAATTGACACTCTTAAAAGGGATCTTCAAATAGCAAATGAATACAAAGAGAAATTCAAGATAAGCTCTGCTCAACTTGAAGTTCTTCTTCAAAGCCAAAAGAGGGTGGATGACAAGCAAGGCTTGGGGTATGAAAAAGGTGAAAGCTCCGGACCTAGTCAAAAGAACTCAAGATCAAAACATCCAAGAAACAAGCCTAGAAGACCTCCAGTAAGACAACCAAATGCTCAAAGATATCCATCTTTCAATGGATAATGCCACAACTGCAACAACTTTGGTCACAAAGTAAATCAATGCAGAAAAAGAATGAATTAGACTAATACATCCTTCTCCAGACAATGCTTCAATTGCAAAAGGTATGGTCACAAATCCCATGAGTGTAGAAACATACAAATGAACAATTCATTCAATGGTAGATGCTTTGCATGCAATAGAATGGGACATATGGCTAATCAATGTAGATCAAGAGGATATCAGTCAAATATGCAAAGAAATGTTGTTTGCTACAATTGCAATAGATCTGGTCATATTGCCAAATTTTGTAGAAGTAAGAATCAAGACAAAAGGGGTCCAGAACAGCTTAATCATAACCAAGACAAAGGAAAAGGAAAAGTGAACGCGGATGAAATTCAAAAGGAGATGAATAAGATTTGGGTGAAGAGAAGCACAGAGAATGTTGGGGATGGATCCGCACTAGAATCTGGTGCTGATAATCCTTCCAGAAATTGAATAGATGAGCTCTGGCTCAAGGGGAGACACTAAGAAAAACCAATTCCCCTTGCCAGTCAATTGGTGCCTGAAATTGGCACATGAGAAGTTGCGGATAAAAATATTCTTAAGAGAAACATCTAAAGTAGGTTTGGTAAAGGTATGAAAGATCTGCAAGAAGATTTGAAGAGTCTAATCCACCAAGATTGATTCGGTTCAATAGTCATCCAGTAAAAACAGGATTCTCACAATTAAATCCGGTATGATTCAAATTCGAGGCATCTTGTTCTGTAGATAGATCAAGTGTTTGGGGAAAGTAAGATAGTTTGTTATTAATCACCAAGGATAACTCTAAGTATAGCTCAGTGATCCAGAAAAAGATCTTTCTCAAAATAAGAAAAACCAGGCAACTGGAATGACTTGAGTTGCGCATTTATTGCAATATGAAATTAGGGTTTTCCCAGAAATAAAAAGGCTCATTCGTCTGTCATTTACACATTTGCATTCAAGAAGAAGAGAAAAGGAGCTCTGCAACAAATTGTCTCAAATTCTCAAAAGATCAACCGTTGAAGTTGATTCATCCAGCAAATTAATCTAGCTCATTCAACGAACCCTAGAAGCGTAAAAGGTATTTTCCATTGTTGAAAATCTCTCTGTAAATCTTTTGAAGATGGCTACTCCAAATGTTGTAAAGATTTCTGATAGGCCTCGACCCAAATTTAAGAAACAACCTTACAAATCTCTAGAAGTGTATCCCTTAGGGGCCTTTTCCAGCATTCTGCATGGAGTTTTGCATGTAGAAGACATTTGGGTTTACATTCACGCAAACATTAAAGATTTTGGTGAATCCAAGTTGATGGACATCTACCACAAGGAACTGATAGATGAATCTTTTGAACTAAACGTCAATATAAGGCCATCCGGGATAAACATTTCGGTCAGTACATCCATTTCCCCTGTCTTGAAGAAGATGAGTGGGTCCGGTATGTATTGAGCAGAGTGCATGATAACTTCTTATGGTTGAATAAACCATTCAAGATCACCAAGGATGAAATTAAGGAAGTAACTGGTTTACACTCTTCCGGAGGGTTACCTGTTCTCAAAACTATCAAAAATCAAACTGTGATTGAGGCCATCGGATCAAAATTTGATAAGAGAGCAATGACCATAGAAGATATCACTGATCCGGATATTAAGTTTGCATCTATGATAATTGGCTCTATGATATATCACTCCAGTAGGGAGAATTCAGTATCCGGAATTGCTGTGTATACTGCTTATGAAATGTTGAGAAAGAATGCAGATTATGATCTCTGTGAACTCCTTCTAAACCAACTGATGGAAAACTTACAGAAGATCAAGAAGGACAAAAAGAACTCTTTTAAGTATGGTGGACTAATATTATGTTTGTTTTTCTACTTTATGAATGAGTTGCCCGGATCCAGTGGTTGGGTATGGCAGAATGACAGACCTATTGCAATTCAAATTAGAGATTATTTGCATGGGCTTGGGGATGCTAAGGCAAGAAATATAGCTCTGTGGGGTTACTTCAAGAACTTTCAAAATATGATGCAAACTAGAGAAAGAATTCCCCAATCATTGGTTGAGAAGTACAAAGATACAGTGTGTTTCATGGTTGACACTGATCAATGCCTAATGGAGGCAGTTGAGCCAAGGACAGTTTGGATCATGCTAATGGGGTATGAAGTAGATGAGAAAATTGTAGAGCTGCATATCCAACATCTGTTGAGCCAGCCCAAAGATCCTAAGGCAGAAAGGTTTGGAACCTTCCAAGAGCTGAGTGTAAAAGTTCATGTGGAACTTAGATAGCCTGAAATCAAGAGGAAAGTGAGAAGGGAAGTTGAAGAAGTTGCCAAGAGGCATGGAATCTCAAAAGAGGCACTTGATGCCCATAGAGAAAAGATGGAAAGAGCAGAAAAAGAAAAGGAATAAGTAGAAAAAGAAAGTACTCTGGTAAAAGCCCCCTCTCGGACCAGATCTTCTAAGAGCTCTGCACCTACAACTACTAAAAGCTCAAAGGCATCTAAATTGGAAGCAAAATCATCCAGTAAAGTAGAGAAAAGAACTAAGACAAAGGCCACAAGCTCTTACATCAGTCAGAAGGATGATGAAGAAACTGAGTCAGATGAGGAGGTAAAGAAAATGAAGAAGAAGAAGAAGAAAGGATCCAGTGAATCTTCTACAGGTCAAGACATGGAAGAGATGGTAGAAGAATTTGTTGAAAGGCCCACTCTGTCCATTGATGTAGTCAAATCAGTCACTGTAGATGGAAACCTAAAACCAATGACTGAATTCTATGATGATTATAATGAAGCTGACCAAAAGATTTTGCAAGAAGCTACAGTCAGATATTTGAATATCTATAATAAGGCTTTTATTGAAATCATATCTCTCATTCCCAAAAGCCTAGAGAAGGAATTAGAAATAAGAAAGAATAATGCTAAGGCAAAGGATCTTGAGATCCAGGAACAGAGCCATTCAGCTCTTTCCTTCAATCACTCAGAAGAAAATGAATATGATCTTGAAAGATTGCAAGGATGAGTTCTGGAGTAAGGCTAGAATGAATCAGCTCATGCTTGGAGAAACTGATAAAGTGGCAAAAGAAATAGAAGAAATCCTCCGGAAAGCCTATAAAAGATTCAATATTCTTGTTATAGAGGATTTAAGTGATGATCCCTCGGGAATGGATAACAAAGAAGAATCTACTGAGACTGTAGCAGAAGAGGCAAAGGAGACTAGTGAAGAAAAATCTAAGGACATAGATTCCTTTGTTTCGGAAGAGGAAGTCCAAGGAGAAGTAAATCTAGATTCTCTAGCAGTCTCTAAATCCAAAGGAGAAGAAAGAATAGAGGAGAAAGAAGAAGAAGTGAAGGGAAGAGAAGAAGGTCAAGCTGAGAAGAACACAAGTGACAATGCAGAAGGAAAGAAAACTTTGTCTCCGGCAAGAGACACTACAGAAACTGTCAAGGATTTCTTGACTAAAGAAATGATGGAGATTGATGAACCGGAGTTACTTCAAGGACCATTTGACTTTGATTCTCTCTCCCCAGTTCAAACAATGAAGATAGCATCCTTTGCCCAAGCAAAGGCTAAAGAGAAACTTCTAAAGTCTCACATGGAAGACTATGAGCTGCTAGAAATTGCATCCAGTGTGCTTGAAAAGATCATGCCATCCTTTCAAAAGGATTTCTCAGCTTCTTCATCCGGTAATCTCAAGTCTCTTGTTAGTTCTGTCAGCACTCATTTTGAATCTTTAGAGAAATCAGCTAAGGTGAAGGTCCGGAAAGAGTTTTTGGATAAGAGATTCTCCGAGTTACAAGGCTTTATAACCAATGATAGGAGAAATATGGATATTGGGATAAAGAGCTTAGAAAATGCTCTTAAGGATGGAGGAGAAGTATATAAATTTTGTATATCCTGGACTAAAGTAACAAAGGATATTGAGAAGAAAGTGAAAGAACAAGAGGATAAACTATCAAGCCTCTCTCAGAATTTTGATCCTCTTACTGTATCCATAATAAACCAGGAATGTCAAACTATTGTAATCATGAATGAGATTAAGAAGCTTGAGAAGGAGAGGAAGAACATATTAAGCAGAATGGGTGAACTTAGAGGGATGATTATCCCTAAATTAGAGGCCGTGCATGAGGCCCTAATTGATGCCCAAACCACAGCCCGAACCAGTGATCTGACAGATCTTAAGAGGGCAGAAGCTTTTGCATTCCTGTTGAGTGGTCACATCTCAATTTTGGACAGGATGAAGCAGAGTTGGGCAACAGAATTTGCCCAATTGAATACATCTTTTGCAGATATACTTCAATATATGTAAGTGTATCATGTATTTATACTTATGCGGCTAAGTATAGTTGATTTTTTTTTTAGGATTGTTGGTATGCAGATTCTACCCTTTGCCATTGATGTCAAAGGGGGAGTGAGGAGCAGTGAAAAATGTGGAATCTAGCTAAGGGGGAGCTCCTGAAAAATGTACATTAGAACAGAGCATCAGCCAAGGGGGAGTGTAGTGTGACACTTAGTCATTTTTCACTAAGTGTTGCCATCAATGCCAAAGGGGGAGATTGTTGGCAAGAGACACTGCGTGGCTTCATTGGTGTTGTCATTGATGGCAACAAAGACCACTCCACACATTCGCAGGACATGGTGTATCTTTACCAGAAGTTAGATTGAAGAATACCTTGGTCTGGTAAACAAGAACAGAGCAAGCAGCAAGGTCTGACAGTCAGCTCCAGATCTCTTAGAGGAAGTATCTTTGTAAAGTGCGGACTTGGGGAAGTCAAGAGGAATACCTTGACTAATAGATTCCAGGGATTGAGCCTTCGGTGATGAAAGAGTGAAGAGATATGAGCATCTAAGTATTGGGGTCCAGTTTGGCAGAGTAGACAGAGGAAGAACTGACCGACAGAGCATCAGAATTATTCTGGATGAGATATTGATGGTGATCAAGGTTCTTAAGGTATTCTCCATGATTTTTTGACATGTTAGATGACTTCTATAAGTATCTCCTTGATTCGCATCACTTGGTAAGCAAGGATTCAGCTGACAGAGCAGAGGTTGGGAAAATATTGAGTATTCTGGATGCCAACTAGAAAGATATTAAAATCCTTTTGTGCGGATATATATACCAGATGGATTTCGATGAGAAAGTGTGTGTGGTGTATTGTGTGGTGCCAAGAAAAGTAGAAGAGCAGTGTGAAGGCAGTAAGACAGGTCCGGAATGTAACATGACATCAACACCTAAGGAGAGTAAGAATGAAGTCCAGCAGATCAGTATATTGGGCTTAACCGGAACTGGACCTCAGCATATGTGGATGCTTCTTATCAGTTCAAGTATCTATTTTTCTTGTATAAACTATTGTAGGCAGTGAGCCTCTTGTGAGAAGTGTGCTCGGGCAGTGAGCCCTAATTGGTAAGTACCATTTTGTACTATCTTATTCTTCTAATAGAGAATACAATCTTGGGTTAATCACCCCGTGGTTTTTCCCCTAACAGGGTTTTCCACATCAAAATCATTGTGTCATGTGTATTGATGTTATTTCCATTTCATGGTTATGTTTTCTTATTTGACTTGATGCTACACTAATTGATAAGGAAATTTAGAAAGCTGAAATAATTAAGATAACTGATTCACCCCCCCTCTCAGTTATCGACAGTGACATGTAGATGTTATTATTTGAAGAATGATGTTGTGAAAAATGCTTAGGACCAGGCTAAGCATGTGTTGGGATCCATAAGGCATAGTGTGTTTCCTTTTGGAGTAGCATGTAGTTCATGATAGGGCTTGCCCTATACATGCTTCATGATGTGTAATCTTTGGCCAACTTGTAAATTGTAATATTCTTCTTGTATTGGCCGACTTGCAATATAATCAATGTAATATCATGTATATATTGTGAACCTAGTTGATCTAGGTGAGGCATTATTGTGGAGATGAAGTAATAAAAGTGTGAAGAGAAGAATATGAATATTACATGCATTGTGATGTGTGACTAAAGGAGAAAGAGTAGAAGTGTTAGAAGCTGTCCTGATTCATCTTGAAGATATTTGTATGATAGGAGGGAAGTGAAAAGTGTGCCTAATTGATCAAATCATCAGAAGAAATAGGATTGCAATCATCAAAGGTGTGAACTTCAATGTCAGTATTCAAGTAGTAGAAGGATTGTGATGTTGTAATCATCTCTAAGTTTGTTCTTAGTTTAGAGAGTAGTTGCTTCCTTGGGTTGTAGCCCTAAAACAAATAGTCACACTCTTCACTTCCCTAAAACAAATGCAGTTCAGAGAGTTGTAGCTTCCTTGGGAGTGGCTCTAAAACCTTGGGAGATTATCACTTGGTTTGAACTGCATTTGTTTCCTACTTTACCATAGTTGATTTGGGAGCCGACCAGCTAGGCCATTGCACGTTTCATGTTACACGTTTCTTCTTGGCCGACAAAGGAGAGAGTTTTTGAAGCTTGTGGAGGATATAAATGCAAGATCAAGATTGTTGAAAGAGGTATGTGATATGAGTGATGTGTTATCAATGATAATGTGTGCATAAGATAAATGTAGAAGTAGTTTTGATGATGAAATGTGGAAAGGATCAGTTTATGTAATGTGATGTTGTTGCAGACGTAATTGAGAGAGTTGTGATGATAGAGAAGAGTATTTGAAGGTATTGTGGAGCTTGGTATTGTCATTGTACAGAGATGAGATGGTTGTGTAGAGTTTGGAAACATCAGCAAAAGGTTGAAGTAGTTTGTTTTTGAAAGAAAGGTTTAAGTCAAATAAGTATTTTGATGTAGAGGTTGAAGCCTCTTTTGTAAAAGTTGTAAGTGTTGTAGCACTTCAGGGAGTTGCATCTTCCTTTGGGTTGTAGCCCATAAATGTTAATGTAATCCTATTTTTTTGTGAGGCTGGATTTGGACAGTAGATCCAAGCAACTTGCTCACTGTGGTTTTTCCCTTCTAGGGATTTCCATGTAAATTTGGTGTTATGGTTGTGTGCTTATGTGGTCTCTCTATTTTTTATCATTTAAATGTTTACATCTAATTGAATGTTGTTGGAAGAAAAGAATTTCATTAAGTACTAATTCACCCCCCCTCAGTACTTTTGTGTGTTCAATACAAAGTTTCTCATAAACTGGAGTAAAGGAGAAAACCCTGTGGGAATAAAACTCCTCTCCAAAAGAAGAAACAAAATGCATGAAAAAGAAAAACAAGTGAAGAAGGAGGACTTATATCATGACCCCATAGGACAACTTCTATCACGTGTAAAACAAATTTCCCCAAAATAGGAGATACAAATAGATACTTGGAAGCCCCCCATAAGATGTGTTGCAGTGCTCGTAGATGCTTGATGAAGTATGTTGAAGCTACTCTATGAATGTTGAACAATGTTTCTCCCCTTAGGAAGAAATAGAACTACAAATAGGTGCAATGAATCTTCCCATGGAAAAAGAAGATGATAAGTCTTTGGATGTTGCAAAAAATCCCAAGATAAGTATGAAGCCTTCACAAAGTGATTATGGGCCTCTATGATAGTACTAAAATCCTTTGAAACCTGCTCCATAAGAACTAATGCCAAGGAGGAAGATAGATTCAAAATAGCATCTAGATGGTTGTCATCAAAAGTATCTACCAAATATGCATAGTGAGAATCATCAAACAAACATGCAATGTTTGTCAAGTACTTATCCCAAAAAACTGGTGTTGGAATACTAATGAAAGTAGCATGTTGATTGAAGTTTGTAGAAACCAAAGAGGTATGTTCACAAGGAGATGTGATCTTAGGAAGAAATGATGTGGAGGATGATGGTGCCTGCATAAATATTCAGATTTCAAGTAGTTAATTTCGCAAGCACCTTCCCAAAAAATCCAAAAAATTCTAACTCTTTGGGCCTTCTTAGTTGAAATATGCAAAAAATAGTTGTATGTGCATGGCCATTTGTATGTACATGCGGGTCGAAGTGTACATTTAGGCATACAAGGTAGTTTGTATGTTCAATCGGTTTCAAAAGGTGCAAAAATGGTTGTATGCATATCGGGCTTGTATGTGGCTTTTAGATGCATATCGGGTTTAAAAAATATGCTTGTATGTCATAGATTCTTAGAATATTCCCTGCTTGTATGTGAGGGTTGCTTGTAAATTTGTGTTGTATGTTTAGACATGCAACGGCTAGGTACAAAGGGCCTACATGCATTCGCTATAGTGACAGAGGGTCATCGGCAAGACAAGATGCATTGGCAGCTAACTCCAAAGTTTGCCCGACGACTAATGCATATACAATGGAAATGTGCAAAGGACCGATATGCAAGAGGTGGGGCCCGCAGGCATACAAAAGGGTTTGTATGTGTTCGACATACAATGTGAACAAAGCGGAATGTACATTGGGCACATGCAAAGAAAATGTGCAAGGGAAAAAGATACAATCAGCGGGGCCCACCGTTTGCATATACAAGTGTGATTGTATGTTTGCATGCACAAAGGAACATACATTCTTAATGTGCGTGGCCCGAACCCGAGAAGTTATGCAATGTAGTTGATAAAGGCTCAGGTCCGATTGAATGTATGTTTTTGCTTGTATATTGCATTTGTATAATGCGATATGCAAGCCGATATACAAGGCGAACATACAAGGGAGCGATATACAAGCCAGACCCGATTCAAGCGTCAATTTTGGTGAATTCAGCACTAGCATCCACAACTTGCATGTTAGGTGCATTGTATATGCCAACATATAGAGGAGACATACAAAGAAAGAACATGCAAGCCGGACCCGATCAAAATTTCAGAATGCTTCATAATGTTTGAGATCCGCGACTTGTATGTCAAGTGCATTGTATGTTTACAAAGCGATATGCAAAAGGGAGATGCAAGCCAGACCTGAATGAGATTGTGATATGCTTTATAAATGTTTGGGGTCCGTGCTTTGTATGCAGGCAATTGTATGTATGGCGGAACAGTTAGCAATGGAAGCTTAGGGTGCCTACGTGGCACGTTCTAACTGGTGGACAACTTTTTAGCGTGTTTTGATGCCGTGGATTTTGGTAGTAAGGAGGAAATCGACGGTTCTGTTTCAAAGAATTTCAACGATGGATTTCTTTGTTTCTGCAGCTATTTTTTGAGTGGGAAAACTTTAGAAGCATGTAGCTGTTGCATTTCCAAGAGGTCACGAGTAGGTTGGAATTAATGGCAACATTTGCAAAGGTATGGGTCAATGATTGACTGGCCATCTACCAAATTTTAATAGAAAACCTTTAGTCAGCTGCACATTCCCTGATCTCACCTGCTCTTATTTCTCTTTTCTACCTGGGCATTGAATGATTTAGGCGCCATTCTCACAGTGCATTGTATTTGGTAGAATTTTGAAATGCCATGTAATTATTGCTGAGTACACAGCCTTGCTATAAGGGGCAAATTGTGTCACTCATTTAGGGGGTTGAAGACTCGGGCATTTTTTGGGAAAATAACGAAAGATAGAGCATTTTCTTGGCTGCTCTATCTCTTTTGGAGTTTATGTGTTGCATTTTGATTGTAGGTTGCACATATGTTCAGTTTCATGTCATTTTATATGAAAACTGTATTATTCCATGTGCTTATCTATCTGTCTCCATTTGTTGTATGCATTTTCTTCTTTTGAATCTGGTTGCTAAGGGTTTCTCAAATTCTAGGATATAGATTTTTGTATCACATGCTTGATCTCTAACTTTCATTCAAGGAGTGGATTAAACTGTTTTAGGTTAAGTATGACGAAGGTTGTATGTCAGCAAGGATATTTGTAAGTAGAGATAGTTAAATACTTATCCTTGGGTGGTGTTTGTAAGGTGAATACTAGTGCTAACCCCTTGAAACTTGAATGCCACTGCAAATCATTCATTTGTATACATCTAGTTGACTCCTTGCCCTAAGATAGGTGCCAGTCTACTTCTTGTGTAGTAGTTATAATCTAAAACCCCCTGTCTTGCATCCAAAACATTAATCCAAATCCTTTTGCATTTCCAACCTGTTAGTTGTAGGAGTAGGAATAGAACCCCTGCATACTCTCATCCACAACTAGTTAGATATGTCCAAGAACATTGCCAAACTTGTGATTTATCATGCAAATTTTGGTCCATACATGAGAGTATTCTGCCTGTTGTTGTAAAGCTAAATCTTTCTATCATTGGGCGAGTCAAGGTTAAATCTTTAGCTATAGGGATACCCCCTTGTTGCGGCAGAACCAGAAGTGAAGGGGAGGCAACTCACACAACCTCTCGTATTAGTTGGCCGAATCTGCCTGTGCATTGGAACTGGCAAACCCTTTGTTGATTCGGAAAGAACACCAACAAAATGGCGACTCTGCTGGGGAATGTTGAATTAAAAGAATTAATTTTTATCCATTCGAGTCACCAACAAAGGGGCGACTCTACTAGGGATAGTGATTTATGGATCTTTCATGTGAATAATGGTGCTCTGCTAGTGGAATGAACTTAGAAATATATTTGTTCTATGATGAGCTTTCAGCTGTTTGAAAATTTTATCCTCTTTGGAGAGGTGGCGACTCTGCAAAAAAGTTCTCAGTGCACATGAAAGGCCAATGTATGTTGTTGTAATCTAAAAATATTTTGTCCAAGACTTCAGCATCTAGATGAGAAAAGGTACACGGCTCCTTCCCACTTGTATTTGTTGTTTTATTGCATAAGTTAAATGCGAGGGGAAAGCCTTAGGTCTTAGGCAGACATAATATGTCTGAGATTGAAATTTTTATGAATCCAAATATGTTTTCACCCATACTTAGCCAAGAGGGGGATGAAATGTTATGTAAAAAAATTAAAGAGATAAAGAATAGGTTGATATCCTTAGAGGCTCGACAGACTCAGTTAAATAATAACCCTGTTGTGTCTGCCAGTCAAAATGCTAAACCTCTTGTCAACCCTCTTGATCCTTTATATGACCAATTAGATTTATCATGGGTTGACTATGAAGTTGAAAGTATGTCTGCTAAGATTTATAGTCAGATGCCTAGATTTAGTGGACACAATGTGTGTGATGGGCATGCACATATCCAAAACTTTCACAGCTTTATGGAGAAAAATTCATTTAGAGATGAGGATATGTGGATGAGGTTTTTTGTTAGATCCTTTGGTGCTAGAGCTAGAGATTGGTATTTGAGCTTTCCAAAGAGATCCTTTGCCTGTTGGGATGAACTTGTTGACTGTTTTAGAAAAGAATTTTCAAAAGAACCTGCTAATCTTGTTGCAGGATTAATGGAAATTAGAAGACAAGATGAAGAGCCCAATATTGATTTCAGTCATAGATTTGCAGTTGCCCTTTCACAAATCCCTAAAAACTTTAGACCTGATACTCCAACCTGCATTGGCATATACTTTGAAGCTTTTGAAAAGGGCTCTAGTGAAATGTTGAGGGAATTCAAGATAACAAGTGTGCAAATGGCTTACAAGTTTTTAGAAAATACAAAAAAATGAGGGATGTGCACATACGGAATTCCCTGTACTCAGGATTTGGTATGAATAGTGGTTGTGTAGCTGCAAATGACCAAGTGATCATGGCATCATTTGAAGATAAATGTGAAAATGAAAATATAAAAGTTGACAATGCTACTACGTTTGAACATAATGTTGATAACAATGCTCAACTAGATTGTTCACCAGTGAAGGATACTGACAAAAGGATCAGTGGTGATTCCCATTTCAAGGTTGAGGTATCTGGTTATGAAAAAAATGATGAGGTTATGGGCAGCAATGAATACTTGTTTGAGTGGGTTTGTGGAGATGATTGTGAGTATTGTGCACAAGATAGAGAAGAAATAAGCAAACAAAGGAGCAATTCCATGTTTGAATCATTGCCTTTTATTCAGACACATGGAGATGATCAAGAGCAATCAGACATTGAAACAAGCAGTAATGCTGAGCATGATTGTTCTTTATTTGATTATAGTTTTGTTTATGACACACAGGCTGATATTCCTCCACACAAGGAATTCATTGGTAATGAAAATACATGTTTCACTGCCCATGAACCAATGGCATACTGTAATGAAGCTGAAACACTTGGCTCAACCCTTTTTGATACATATGCTGAGAAGGATCTGTTTGAGTATGGTGAGAATCAAGGCACTGTTATTGATGAGGATTTTGAATTTCATCCTGATGAAAGAGAGACCAACATACATCATGAAGATTATTGCAGAGAAGTGCCTGAGTCTGATCCTTTCCAGTTTGGTGCAACTGATGGTTGTTTGCATGAAGTGCACAAATATGAATGTGAAAGCTTCTTCTTTGATATGCCAGCTTATGATGAGATGAGGCCTGATGATCCTAGCTATATGGTGGACTTTGAATGCTTTCAATTTTTAGTCCAGCTGGGAGATCATTTTACAATGCACATTGCTAATAGAGATGATGATAAGTGTTATATTTCATATAAGAATGCATTGTTTGATGAATATGACATTCACATATTGCTTGATGCTGACAAGGGCAAGCTCAATGAGATGGTTGAACGTGCAAATGACAGGGTTTGTTTGTGGGCATACAATGGCAGTATTTTTAGGCTTCATTTGAAGAAATCAAAAGAAAATCAGATATTTGACAAAGGAAAATTCTGGTTTTTCCTTTTTGGTGGCCCTAGGCCACCAAGTATATTTTAAAAAAATGTGATCTATGATGCAGAGTGGTGCAGTGTTCGACTTTGTTGCCCAATGGATAGGGACTGGTTTGCATCCCAGAGATCTATGGTTCTCACCATACCTGCAGGAGGCATGCATCCCCAGACAGAGCCAATGATGGTTCTTGCATAAATATTCAAATTTCAAGCAGTTAATTTTGCAGGCACCTTCCCAAAAAATCCAAAAAATTCTAACTCTTTGGGCCTTCTTAGTTAAAATATGCAAAAAATAGTTGTATGTGCATGGTCATTTGTATGTGCATGCGGGTCCAAGTGTACATTCAAGCATATAAGGCAGTTTGTATGTTCAATCTATTTCAAAAGGTGCAAAAATGGTTGTATGCATTATTGTATGCATATCAGGCTTGTATGTGGCTTTTAGATGCATATCAGGTTTAGAAAATATGCTTGTATGTCATAGATTCTTAGAATATTCCCTACTTGTATATGAGGGTTGCTTGTATATTTGTGTTGTATGTTTAGACATGCAACGGATAGATACAAAGGGCCTACATGCATTCGCTACAATGACAGAGGGTCATCGGCAAGATAGGATGCATCGGCAGCTAACTCCAAAATTTGCTCGACGGCTAATGCATATACAATGGAAATGTGCAAAGGACCAATATGCAAGAGGTGGGGCCCGTAGGCATACAAAAGGGTTTGTATGTGTTTGACATACAATGTTAACATACAAAGCGGAATGTACATTGGGCGCATGCAAAGAAAATGCGCAAGGGAAAAAGATACAATAAGCGGGGCCCACCGTTTGCATATACAAGTGTGATTGTATGTTCGCACATACAAAGGAACATACATTCTTAATGTGCATGCCCCGAACCTGAGAAGGTATGCAATGTAGTTGATAAAGGCTCGGGTCTGATTGAATGTATGTTTTTGCTTGTATATTGCATTTGTATAATGCAATATGCAAGCCGATATACAAGGCGAACATACAAGGGAGTGATATACAAGATGGACCTGATTCAAGGGTCAAATTTGGTGAATTCAGCACTGGCATCCGCGGATTGCATGTTAGGTGCATTGTATATGCCAACATACAAAGAAAGAACATGCAAGCTGGACCTGATTGAAATTTCAGAATGCTTCATAATGTTTGAGATTCACGGCTTGTATGTTTGCAAAGTGATATGTAAAAGGGAGATGCAAGCCGGACCTGAATGAGATTATGATATGCTTTATAAATGTTTGGGGTTTGTGCTTTGTATGTAGGTAGTTGTATGTATATGCATGTTCTTATCCATATGCAGGGGCGATGAAAGACAATAGATGGCAAAAAAGTCAGCGATGAAGCATAGGGTGCCTACATGGCACATTCTAACTAGTGGATGATTTTCAATGTGTTTTAATGCCATAGATTTTGGTAGTAGGGAGGAAATCGACGGTTCTGTTTCAAAGAATTTCAGCGATGGATTTCTTTGTTTCTGCAGCTATTTTTTGAGCGGGAAAACTTCAGAAGCATGTAGCTGTTGCATTTCCAAGAGGCCACGAGTAGGTTGGCATTAATGACAACATTTGTAGAGGTATGGGTTGATGATTGACTGGCCATCTACCAAATTTTAATAGAAAACCTTTAGTCGGCTGCACATTCCCTGATCTCACCTACTCTTCTTTCTCTTTTCTACCTGGGCATTGAATGATTTAGGTACCATTCTCATGGTGCATTGTATTTGACAGAATTTTGAAATGCCATTTAATTATTGTTGAGTACACAGCCTTGCTATAAGGGGCAAATTGTGTCACTCATTTAGGGGGTTGAAGACTTGGGTATTTTTTGGGAAAATAATGAAAGACGGAGCATTTTCTTGGCTGCTCTGTCTCTTTTGGAGTTTATGTGTTGCATTTTGAATGTAGGTTGCACATATGTTCAGTTTCATGTCATTTTATATGAAAAATGTATTATTGCATGTGCTTGTCTATCTGTCTCCATTTGTTGTATGCATTTTCTTCTTTTGAATCTGGTTGCTAAGGGTTTCTCAGATTCTAGGATATAGATTTCTGTATCACATGCTTGATCTCTAACTTCCATTCAAGGAGTGGATTAAACTGTTTTAGGTTAAGTATGACGAAAGTTGTATGTCAGCAAGGATATTTGTAAGTAGAGACAGTTAAATACTTATCCTTGGGTGGTGTTTGTAAGGTGAATACTAGTCCTAACCCCTTAAAACTTGAATGCCACTATAAATTATTCATTTGTATACATCTAGTTGACTCCTTGCCCTGAGATAGGCGCCAGTCTGCTTCTTGTGTAGTAGTTATAATCTAAAACCCCCTGTCTTGCATCCAAAACATTAATCCAAATCCTTTTGCATTTCCAACCTGTTAGTTGTAGGAGTAGGAATAGAACCCCTGCATACTCTCATCCACAACTAGTTAGATATGTCCAAGAACATTGCCAAACTTGTGATTTATCATGCAAATTTTGGTCCATACATGAGAGTATTCTGCCTGTTGTTGTAAAGCTAAATCTTTCTATCATTGGGCAAGTCAAGGTTAAATCTTTAGCTATAGGGATACCCCCTTGTTGCGGCAGAACCAGAAGTGAAGGGGAGGCAACTCACACAACCTCCCGTATTAGTTGGCCGAATCTGCCTGTGCATTGGAACTGGCAAACCCTTTGCTGATTCAGAAAGAACACCAACAGAGGAAATAACTCCAAGGTTCAAATATCCATATTGAATCTCCTTAAAATGCATGAATATCATCATGCAAGTCTTCAATATGTGAAGAACCAAAGTAATAGAAAGAGCATAAGTGGGACCCATGATCTACTTTTCCTATTGCAACAATGTCTCTACTCTGTAACTCCCTTATGATCACTGAATTAGGCATGAATTAAATTGTTTTCCTTGTCCCACTATGAGTAATTTGATAAATGGAAAGGAGATTATTGGATAAAGAAGGGACATATAAAACATTAGTGATTGTGCCTTCACCAATTTCTATAGTTCCTTTTCCAAATGTTGTCATGTAGGCATTCTTTCCCATGAGAATAGGTGGATATGAACCTAGTTCATAAGTAGAAAACATATCTTTTGAATTTTCCATGTGATGGGAAGCCCATAAATCTAGAAGCCGCTTAGGTGATGCAATATTAGTAGAGGAAACCAATGCTATTCCTTTGTTCTTATTCACATTTGAAGATGATGTAGAGGAAGAGCCACCTGAGGAGTTGACTTGATTCTTCTTAGTAAGAAGTTCTAACACATCTATTCAGAGTTTGAGGTTATCTCTTTCCTTTTCAAAACAATGATGCTCTTCATGCCTAATTTTGTTACAATAACTACAAGTGGACCTTTCCTTAGACTTTTCCCCTTTAGATGGGGTAGTTTCTTCAATTTGAGGTTTTGATTTTGATCCCTTAGGTAGGTCCTTGTTTGCTTTCTTTATTTTAGGAGTTGAATCAATTTCACCACTAGCAGAAAGAGCGTGAGTTGATGAAGAATTTAGTGTGCCCATTTGAATTAATTTATCTTTCTCTTGTGCTAGAGAAACAAAAAACTCAGCAAGTGAAGGCATAATGAAGTGCCTTCCTAATGAGTGTTGTGTGGTATAAAAAGTAGAAACAAACACTGAATAATATAAGCCTAACTTTGATAAGACACTTAGGATCAATTGATCACCTTCTTTGTCAATCTTACATATCTTCAATTGGGACCTTAATGAGTTTAACTTGGTGAAGAAATCTTGAATTGTCATAAAATATCTAGGATTGAGACTTATTAAGCCATTATCCAAATGATGACCCCTCATTATACCTTGCTTGCCAAACAATATTTCTAATGTTGTTAAGACTTCATTAGGTGTTTCAGTAGTCTGGAGAAATGGTCATACAAATAGTGTCATAGGCTTGATCAAGTCTATTAAACCACTTCCTCTTTTCACAAGCCGTGATAGGTTTAGGGTCCAATCCTGTAGCTTCTCTATTTAAAACATGTTGCTTAAGTTACAGTAAATCCATTGCATGTTTCCATGAATGGTAATTAAACAGAGTTAATAGGTTAGCCATTGCAAGAAAGAAGACAACCCCCTAGAAACTATGCCATTTACTTAGTGTGTTTTACAATAAGAATAGGTCTAATGTGAAAACATTAACTTTTACAAAAAAATAGTGCTCAATTTTGAGATACCGATCAAAAGTTATGACAAAAATAATTTCCTGTAAAACAAGCCTATTTTAATACACTTGCACTAAAAATTAAAAAAAATTGCCTATAGAGAGATAAACCTTTCCTTCCAAACTACTCATTGGAATCATCATGGATTGAAGGTTACAATGATTTTATTTGTGAGGGGGAATTGGCCTCCTGCCAACCCAGGCCTCACCCTTTGTCTTTGTCAAGCAAAGATACAAGTGTTTTAAAACCATTAATTCTTCAAATGAAAAAATTGCCCTTTGAATTTGCCTCCTAATTTACAATAAACCCCCAATATTTTGCATTTATAGTTTCTTAATAAACATACTTTAAATGCTATAAAACAAACATGTAAATGTTATTTTGATAAGAAAAAATAGGGCAAAAATGGGCGGATTAGGGCAAAAAGAGCCCCAAAAACTATAGGAACAGTCAAATTTCAGCTCAACTGGCTAAATTTCTTCCTCTTAGGTCAATTTTAGGCAGCTACAGGTCAATTGGAGGTAGCTACAGGTCAAAAAATGTCTTGCACATCAAAAAAATCCTTGCTCAGGTCAAAAAATGCCTTGCACAGGTATGAAACACTGCCACAAGGGTAAAACAAAGGACTCCTTGCATATTTTCACCCTTCTTTTCTATTCCAATGCCTCCATAGAAGTAGTAAATGCTGCCAAAAAAATAAAATGCCCAAATTCCTTCCAATGTGCCCAGATTATGCGTGATTTCCAACACCCAGACTGAAGATTTGAATACTTGATTTCAAACACCCTTTGAGGAGATTTGAACATCTTTAATCACCTACAAATTTGACTTCCCAAACACAGATAAAAATAAAACAAATTTATAGAATGCAATACTTTGAACAATGCAATTTTTTTTACAATTTTGATCATGAGATCTATTTCACTCTAGGATGCACTGATGTTCACCTCATCTGTAAATCCCCTCAAAATGGAGAGTGTGTCTACAACAAGGCTCTGATACCATGTAGGAATAGCCAAGGATACTCTTTATAACTTGATATTCACTCTCACAATATGGAAATAAAAAAATAGAGATAAGAAATCAATGATATTGATGAACCTATTAAGAGCATAAACATATATTCATCTCACTTAATAATTTATCTATAAATGCCTTATTATATAGGCATGGATGAGGCAATCCACCTTTCATGTGGACTGACAAGTGCCCCATGATGTGGCACATGCATGTAGACAAGTGTCCTTTAAGTGTCAACCTTTGGATCACTTGGAATGTTGAAACCAACAATCTTTAGACCAAGTCATCAACCTTGATGACAAGTGTTGGGTGAATACAAAAGTGCCTTTTGAGGTGAGATGGAAAGTATTCCAACCTCAAAAGGTATGCACATGAGGTTTACCAAACAACTAGGTAATCTCTAAGGTCTAAAAGGTTGCACATTCAGTTAGACAAGATATTATCTAACCTCATCTTGACCTAAGTACACTTAAGCTATAGTGAATTGATAAATTATTCACTCTAATAACATAGACATTGGAGATACTAATCAAACAACTATCAATGTCTAGCATAACCCACACAACATGATGGTTGGGCCCTTTCTAGAGGTAACTATAGACACTTAAAATTGTCCACATCCTAACATCACCTAACCTATCCCGCATCTCTCCCTTTTTGTGTTAATTAAATAAAATCAAGTATTTAATCAACATTTTCCAACCATCTTTCTAACATTAATTAAATAAATTTTAATTATTTTTGAATTAATTAATCATTTCCATCATTTTCCTAATGTTTAACTTGATTAAATAAGTTTAATATTTATTTAATTAATTTCATCTTTCACATCCTAATCTTCGAAAAATTAAATAAATACTTTGTATTATTTCATTTTCCCAAAAATCCCTTTCAAATCCCTAATTGGCTAACAACTACAACTAAATAGCCATTTAAACTAATCACTTGCACATAAAACTTATAAAAAATCTCTTTTTATCTCCACCTTCTACTTTGTCCCTTTTCAAAACCAACCATAACTAAATAACCTCTCAATCATCATCAACCATTAATTTTTCAAATTAATCCTATCCCTTGATTCATCATCTCTAAAATTTATAAATGGCTACTTATGTGAGCCATTTTCAACAATTGACAATCTGGAATGAAATGTCATGTTATTACTGTGAACAACCACATTCAATCTTTCATCACCATCAATCTTGGAGCACAACTGCTATTAGCACATCATGAATCTTATGTGGGTGAGAGAGTTTTCTTTTCTTTTGTTCATGTTTTATAAGTTTCATTTGATTAAACTAAGGTTGCATTTAGGTGTTGAATAGGGTTTTAATATTAATGTTTGAATCCTTTATTTTTATTCACAATTATTTGTACACGTTTTTGACACACCTAGTGGGACATTATCCCTCTTTAACCCTTGTTTTAGTAGGTCTTGTTAACTTGATCTTGCAAGTACTCTTGTTTGGAAAAATTTGGAGGTGAGATTTTTTTGGGATCCTCCTGGCACAAAAGAAACCTCACGGTTGACTCCAAAAGGCCTAAGACATGGAGATTCCAGCATATAACACTTTATATTTTGTATTTCTTTTTTTAAGGTTTTCCCCTTTGGTGATCCATACGATTGTACAAATCCATACCATGCAAATCATATAGTAAGAACTATACCATATTGTGTAGTCACCATTGTCATTCTAACCACTAGGTTGTTACTATATCTGTCAATTGGTTTAAATAATTGTTGGGTTTTATTTTCAACCACTAGGCATTTGAATTAACCACTGGTCCATCATGGTTTAAAATTCTAGTGGTTCTTTTTATCCCTTGGTCATGTTGGTGACTAGGTCCCGGTGCCTTCCACCACTTCATAACCCTCCAACCCCAAATCCTAAGCCCGTAATCATATCTATGACAAGAGGCATTTTGTTGTTTTGCCAACCCCTTTACCTTTAACCCTATGGTCATATCAATGATTAGGAGTCATGCTATCCCCTAACCATCAGAATTAACTATGAGGCTGACCATCAAATGTGACCAGGCCTAAACCACTAACACTAACCACCTAACTTAGCTACTTGGCTATGGACCTTCCCTTTTTCAAAACTTAAAGTAGTTATCTTTTTCAAAATTACATAACTTTTATTAGGCATATCATATTTTTGTGTTTTTGTATGTATTGGAAATCTGACTTAGAGTACTTTGTTGTGGAGGAGGTGAATTTTGTAGAATTTAGCCTAAATTTTAGGTATGTCAAGTTGAAACCCCTTATTTCTATTCAATCTTGCAATAAGCATATCTTTTGTGTATGGAAGCCAATTTTAGTGAAAAAAAATTAAAATTAATAAAAAAATATAAAGAACATCATAGTAACCTCTATTTTTCTATGTGACAACATTATTTTCTATTTTTCCTAGGGATTTAATTTTCATTGCTAACACATTTATTGCAATAAATTTGCTTGTCCAAGACTATTTCTAAAGTTCTACTAACTCATTTTGTATAGAAACATTAGTTAAAGACTATCTTTTTAATCACTAGTCTAGTTGCACATGTTATATGCTTTAATAGGGAATGAACATTATTTACTGTGCTTGTGAGGACTTCTAAGTGTGTATGCTCTCTCTTCACATTAAAAGGTGATCTTGGAGATCAAAAACACTTTTTAGTTCTCTTTCGTTGTGTTAATCCCCATAAATCAATTTGTGTATGATTTTCCTTCATACCACAAGGCAATCTTTGTAATCAAAAGCACTTGATTTTCTTTCCCTTTAGTAGGCCTTCCCTTGGATTTCATCACCTTGGGAGATGACCTAAACCTTCATGTTTCAGTGGGGTACTCTACAAATTTGGGAGAGAATTGAAAGACTCTCCCATTGGAGGACAGTCACTTTTGGCTAAGCTTTCAAGAACTTTATACCTTGCAAAGTGAAGGAGGAAAGACCCTCTCAAACTACACCATTAGACATACCCCTCATTTCATGGACTTTGTCCTAACGTACCTTATGTATAAAGAGGACATCCCCTAGAAGCTTGTTCATCCTAGATAGGACCTTATGATCATATGTGATTGTAATGCATTATTTTAAGTAGTTAGCATCAAGAAGTTACCTTGTGTCCCTAGAAATGAGTTTGTAGGTATTGTATGCTCTCCTCTTACGCCTTTAAGTGATATTGAGTGATCAAAAATTGTTAGTGCCTCCTCATGGGCCCCACATTCCATTACTGGACAAGCCATTAATGGTGGTCTTATAGGTATATACACTCCTACTAGAGTAAAATAGGATGTTAATGTTCTTAGTGTGTTTTCTTTGTGAAAAACTAGTGAACAACCTTTGGGTCCAAATATCAAACATTTGCAACCTCAAACATCTTAATGTAGCCAACAACATACACTCAATAGAATTGTGCCATTAATCATGTGAGAGCCAAAGATTTGAAATATGGAACATAAAAAAACTTATATTCATCAACTCTGCTGCTACAATGAGAGAAAACTCTCTTATATCCAAGAAAACAAAAAAATCAAAAAATTACCGTTTTTGGCAGATTTCGACAATTGTCAGATTTTGCCATTTTAGGTAATTTACAATCATATCTTGAGAATACAATTTTTTCCCAAAATCTTCCTAAAACTAAGGTAGGATGAAAAGATAACTAATATTCTAAATTCAAAACATGAGTTTCAAGTTATTACAAAAGCAACTTTCTAAAAATCTAGAAAAAAACATTAAATTGCCATTTTGAGGGCCAAGATGAAAGTTTCAAGCCCTAAAAAGTGCTAAGATGGGGTCCAACCCACTATGGTAGGTTGGAAAACCACTTTCCACCTCATAACACATCCACCTGTAAAATCTCGTAGAAAACCCACATCCAGGTCAAAAGTTATGACCTCCGGAAGTCCCTGCATCATTCTCCTCTGATTGAAAAGAACACAACTCCTACAAGTGATTGTCTTCAAACTACTGCCACTTGACTAGATCCAACCTCTTCTCTTCCCACTCTATAATCCACGTGCTATCTATTGGTGGCAATCCTTCCCACTATACTAAATACTTGTTGTACTGCCCTTGTCGAGTGTAGATAGTGTTCTTATCAAGAACCTGTGCAATCTTTTCCTTCTTATGGGGAATGTGGTGGTGCCATGCCACTTGTGGTTGACTATCTTTAGTATCATCCTCACCATGGAATATATATAAATCAAAAACATTAAACACACGATAAATATCGAGATCATCTGGTAAACTGACCTCATATGCATTATCATTGATCTTCTTTGTAATTTTGCAAGGACCAATTTTTTTGTACTTCAACTTATGGTATGTTCTAGTAGGAAACCACTCTTTTCTCAAATATACCATCACTAATTCACCTTCATTGAATGTCTGATGTCGCCTACTAGCATCCACTGTATTCTTGTACCTCTCATTACTGTCCTGCAACTTCTGTCTCACTTCTTTCTGCAATTGTTGAAGGTGTTATACAAATGCTTCCCCATCATCACTGACCCTATCTTTCATTGGTAGTTGTACCAAATCTAGAACACCCTTAGGATTCCTGCCATACACAATCTGGAAAGGGGACTTTCCCATTGATCTATTAATAGAACTATTATAGGCAAATTCGGCCTGGGGTAATGCCATGTCCCATTGTTTTGGCTTGTCTCCAACAATACACCTCAACAAATTTCCTAGACTCTGATTGACTGCCTCTGTTTGCCCATCTGTTTGAGGATGATAGGCACTACTAAACTGTAACTTGGTCCCCATATTCTTCCATAAAGTCCTCCAAAAATGACTGAGGAATTTAGTATCCCTATCAGAGGTAATAGTCTTTGGAACACCATGTAGTCAAACAACTTCTGAAAAAATAACACTGCTACCCTCGTGGCATCATTAGTTTTCTTACAGGCAATAAAATGAACCATCTTGGAGAACCTATCAACAACTACAAAAATAGATTCATTACCTCGTTGAGTATGTGGAAGTCCCAACACAAAGTCCATGCTCAAATCTGTCCATGGTGTAGTTGGTATTGGTAATGGCATATACAACCCTGTATTTTGTGAATGTCCCTTAGGCACTTGGCAGATCCTACACCTTGTTACATACCTAGTTATATCCCTTTTCATCTTTGGCTAGTAATATTTATCTTCTATCAAGGCTATTGTCTTGTCCTTGCCAAAATGTCCAGCCAACCCACTACTATGAAATTCTTTGAGAATGTTTTCCCTCATAGAGCCAGCTAGTATGCATAGTTGTTTTCCTTTAAATAGATACCCATCTTGCATAAAATATTCACCCCTAAAGTGATCCAAGTTACCAGACACTAGTGCCCTCAATCATTCCACAATCTCCCAAAAATCATCATCAAACTCATATAAATTTTTGACGGCATCAAAACCAATCACCTCAATTTCCATTGTGGTCAAAAGTGCAACACGCCTACTTAATGCATTTGCAACCTGGTTTTGTTTTCCAGACTTATGCTTCAACACAAAGTTGTAACCCTGCAAGAAAGAGACCCACTTGGCATGCCTACTATTCAACATTTTTTGTGTGTTCAAGTATCTCAATGCAATATGATCTGTAAATAATACAAACTCCTGGGGAACTAGATAATATATCCAATGCCTCAATGCTTGAACAATTGCATAAAATTCCAAATCATAGGTAGAATAATTCTTTCTCACTTCATTCAGCTGTTCACTAAAGAAAGCCACAGGTTTTCCAGCTTGGCTAAGCACAACACCTATTCCCACATAGGAGGCATCACATTCTACTTCAAATACCTTATCAAAATTTGGTAATGCAAGTATAGGTGCTTCTGTTACCTTTTGCTTCAAGTACTTAAAGCCCTCCTCAACACCCGTGGTCCATACAAACTCCCTTCCTTTGGTGCAATCTGTTATAGGGGCTACAATACTACTAAAATTTCAAATGAACTTTCGATAGAAAGTGGCCAAGCCATGAAAACTTTTTACCTCTATGATGTTGCTTGGACTAGGCCATTCTAGAATTGCCCTGACCTTCTCTGGATCCATTCTGACACCATCTTTAGAAATGACAAAGCCTAAAAAAACCAAACTGTCTTGCATGAACCTACACTTCTTCAAATTGGCATAGAGCTTCTCCTTTCTTAACACACCAAAGATGATCCTCAAGTATTGTAAGTGCTCTTCTTTGTTGTTACTAAATATCAAAATATCATCAAAATAAACTACCACAAACTTACCAATGTAAGGTCATAGTATAGTGTTCACCAATCTCATAAATGTGCTAGGTGCATTTGATAACCCGAATGGCATAACGATCCACTCATATAATCTGTCTCTAGTCTTAAAGGCTGTCTTCCACTCATCCCCTTCTTGGATCCGGATTTGGTGGTAGCCACTTTATAGGTCGATCTTGCTGAAATATTTGGCCCCTACAAGGACATCCATCATGTCCTCCATACGAGGTATAGAAAACTGATACTTGATGGTAATCTTATTAATTGCTCTGCTCTCAGTGCACATCCTCCATGTTCCATCTTTTTTGGGGGTCAACAATGCTGGTCAGCACATGGGCTCATGCTCTCTCTCACCACACCTTTACTTATGAGTTATGTTACTTGCTTATTCAACTTTGCATGTTGTGTTGGATTCATCCTATAAGCTACTTGGTTGGGTAGAGTTGCTCTTGGAATCAAATCAATATGATGCTGAATATCTCTCTTTGGCAGTAGACCATCAAGTAATTCATCAGGCACAACATCAACAAATTCTTTCAATAGCTCTACTACTTCTGGGGGAACTAAAATGTCTTCCTCTTCACCTTTTTTCACTACTAATGCATAACAACACCCTGCCACCTTCATTTCTTTAACAAGATCTCTTTCAGACAACATGGTCTCACCTTTTCCTTCATCCTTGAGAGGCAACAAAATCACCTTAGAGGCATCTTTCCAAAAGGTGTATGTATTTTTCTCTCCATCATGTATGACTTTTCTATCATACTGCCATGGCCTTCCCAATAACACATGACAGGCATCCATTGGGACATCACACCATATCTCATCTTGATAGATCTTCCCTATGCTAAACTTAATTAGGCATCTTTTATCAATAGTGACTTCATTTCCCTTTTTAAACCATGCAATGCGGTATGGATGAGGATGTTTTTCACAGTGTAAATTCAATTTGTCTATCATTTCTTTAGAAACCGTATTTTCACAACTACCTCCATCAACAATAACTTGACATACCTTGCCACCTAAAGTGCATCTGGTTCTGAAGATATTGGTTTGAAGCCATGAACCATCAGAGCTTTTGGCTTGTGTTTTTTGCTTCTTTGGAATCACCATTGCTCTACTCATCATGAGACTTTCTCCCACATCTGGTCGAACCTCTAGTTCCGTCCCTTCCACTTCATGCTGCATTTGAATCAGGTTTGCCCTAGGTTGTCCTCCTTGATTTCTTTCTTGCATGTTATAATTTGAGCATTCAAATGCCCTCTAACCTTCTTCTCCACATCTGAAACAAGTGAAAGGCCTTCTCTGGTTTTCCAATCCTCTACCACTACCATAACCTCTACCTCTTTGAAATCCCCTTCCTCGTTCTTGATTCAAAGGATCTTGTCAAGTATCTACTTGTTTTTCCAATCCATGGGATGACTCTCCCCTACCATAATTTGAACCTCCTCGAAATGGGGTTGATGTACCCCTTCTTCCCCCTCTATTCCTTTGATGGTATTGTCTATTTTGTTTTTCTTCAGCCTTTAGAGCTAATTGATAAGCTTCTTCCATACTGTTGAGTCGATGCATGCTCAATTCATCTTGAATAGAGAATTTCAGGCCATTCACATATCTAGCAGCCATCTATTCATCAGATTCTTGATGCTCTATACGTATAGACAGTGTATAAGACTCATTTGTATAATCTTGCACAAAAGAGAGGTTCTGCTTTAAATTTTGAAACCTACAAAAAAGGGTTTGTGCATAATCTATGGGCAAAATTTTTTCTCTCAACTTCTTCTCCATTTCATTCCATGTCCTGATCTTATCCTTGCCTTTCCTTGTTCGTTCCTTTTGAAGATGATCCCACCAAATCATTGCATGACCCTTTAATTTAGTGCATGTGAATTTCACCTTCTTTTCCTCTGTCATGGATTTTCATTCAAAAAAATTTCTCATATCATTCAACCAGTCTATCAACTCCTCTGGTTTAAGACTACTTGCATAATTTGAAACATCTACCTTGACCCCTTCATTTTTCCCTTCTAAGGCCCTGAGCATCCTCTCTTCATAACTCATGCCTTCTAATTCTTCTTCTTCATGTTTTGTATCTTGATATGCACCTCCTCGACCTATCTTTTCATCAGATTCATCTCCTCCTCTACCCAGTCTTTGGTTTTCCATTCGTGTTGTAAGTTCTACTACTTGCCTTTGTAGATTTTACATTTCTCTATGCATCTGGGCAAGACCGCCTCTTCCTCTTCTTCTTAGCCATCTTCCTACTCTAATACCAGATGATGTAGCCAACAACATACACCCAATAGAATTGTGTCATTAATCATGTGAGAGCCAAAGATTTGAAAGCTGGAACATAAAAACACTTATATTCATCAACTCTGTTGCTACAATGAGAGAAAACTCTCTTATATCCAAGAAAACAAATAAAAATGAAAAAATAACCTTTTTTTGGCAAATTTTGACAATTGTCAGGTTTTGCCATTTTAAGTAATTTTACAATCATATCTTGAGAATCCATTTTTTTCCCAAAAGATTCCTAAAACTAAGATAGGATGAAAGGCCAACTAATATTCTAAATTCAAAACATGAGTTTCAAGTTATTACAAAAGCAACTTTTTAAAAATCTAGAAAAAAACACTAAATTGCCCTTTTGAGGGCCAATATGAAAGTTTCAAGCCTTGAAAAAGTGCCAAGATAGGGTCCAATCCACTAAAGTGGTTGGAAAACCACTTGCCACCTCATAACACATCCACCTGTAAAATCTCGTAGAAAACCCACATCCGAGTCAAAAGTTATGACCTCCAGAAGTCCCTACATCACATCTCAAGTTCAAAATCTATCTTTGAAAAGACCAGGGAAAATCCTCTTGTAATAGATTGAAAAGCATTTAAAATATAAAAATTTTCCAATCATTGTCTGTTTTCCAAGTCAAAATTCAAAAGCTAAAACAAACAACATGAGCCCCTTAGATTATATTATCATTTTAAACCATGCTATAACCTATGCATCCGATTATGATCATAGCCTTGTAGATCAAGAGGAACATACCAATGGTGATGATAGCCTTGTAGATCAAGAGGAATATACTAATGATCCTAGCACTAGATATCCCTCAAGCACTCTATTGGTCATCCCCGTGGTAATTATGAAAAGGTAAACACCATCCTAATACAAGATCCTATCAAATGATTTATGGCCAAACTCCTAAATGAACAACTCATAGCCATAAATCCTCCACCTTCCAAACCTTCATCATCCAAATAATCAAACCCATCCTATCAAAAACAATCTTATCCACAATCCTAGCAACCATCCAATCAAGTCATGAAGGATTTTATCCAAGTACTCTTAGAAAAGGATAAACATCTACCTCAAAATCATAAAGTCATTGAGCCTGCATCTACCAAGCCTATCCAAAGGTCACCTAGTACCTTCCAAAATCAAACACCATAATGCAATCCAATGTCTATCCAACCTATCAAAGAGTCTCCTAGTACCATCCTTGTCCAAAATCAAACAATATCATGCAAATCAATGCCCATTAAGCCTATCAAAGATCCTCTTAGCTCAAGCTCAAGTCAAAACCCATCATGCAACCATGTTGTTGACCATCCAAAGCATATCATAGTTATCCAAGAACCACCTATCCTATCATTTGAACTATTTTAGTTATTTCAAGGACAAAATCTAAAAGTGGGATCAAATGTGCACCCAACCAAATCAAGATCAAAGCATTCTAACTCATCCTATCTATGATTAATATCAAACTATACAAGCCACACCTATATAAGATCCTATCTATGATCAAAAGAACCACGTTGATCACCTCATCCAAATTTATGCTATCCATGGTCAATAAATTCAAATAATTAATCCTATCCATCAATCACGCAATCCTATCTAATATCCAACTAGTCCTATCCATCATCCAACAACATTTACTTCCCATGATGAGACACTTAGTCCCCATGGACACATAGACATGAAGTAAATGACACTGATCATATCACACATATCAATGAGCAATCTATCATTGAGCATTCAAATTATCAAGGCACAATGAGAAAGCACAAGCATATTTTATCAACTAGGATAAGCCACCTTCATCAAGTCAAGCTCTCTCGCAGATGAGACAATAGCAAGCTCTAATAGTTATCAACAACACACTAATGGGATAGAATCATGCTTCAACAACAAGTATCTTATTGAAAATGAGATATGTAAAAGCATGAACTATCAAGGAAAATGATTGGACCTTCATGAGAAAGGCATCCTAGAGCCTATCCCAATCAACATCACCATATATCAATTATCTAAACAATCTAATGTTGTTAGTGATACTTTAACTATAATTAAGGTAACTTCATCCAATGAAAGCATCGAGATAGGGACCATTCATATCCCCTATGATAATCTTGCTATCAACAATCATCCCACCTCCACTAATCATACCATAAACCTTTATCCTCCACATCCTCAACCCGTCGATTGGGATCAAAAGATCATTAAACATACAAGGCAAAAGATCCAAATGAAACATCAAAGGTGAATGAATCCAAAAATCAAGAGACATATAAAAGCAATATGGGTCCCAAAGTAAAGTGGGCCACTCAAATCAAGTGAAGAAATAATCCAAATCAAGCAATCACTCAAAACATGGAGCCACATCAAAAGATGCACCTTGCATATAATAGGTGTCCAACACCTTCAAAATTATCATCACTCCCAACACATAAGGTGTAACACCATCCTCATCCAAAATCCAAACTCCATAATCCACCATCCCAAGTATCAAGCAATTCAAGAATCCTCTAACCCAATATAAATAACTAACCTATCCACCTAAATCCTACTTGAACCTCAATCACCTTTCCACATTCAACATTCCCCATCCAAATCCAAGATCATGCCTCAAATATAAAACCTCCAAATCCCAAATATGTTGCATTGTGGTAGAAACACTTTATCGTAAGGGCTATGATGGTACCCTATCAAGATGTAAACATTCAAGTAAGTCCAAATCAATGAGGAACACACTAACATCAATGGATTGTACATGAGTGCTTTGATCCTGACAAAGCAATTACTCTAGGCAGGTCACTACTAGCATGTTATAACAAGAACATCTACATTGACTATATCATATAGACAAGGACATGTGAAGATCCTTTGAATATCAGGCTATCAATGACATCTAATTACCAAAGTAGAAAATAAAAAAATTATAAAACCAAAAAAAACAAATCAAAAAGAAAAATAATAAAGAGAAAACAATTCATCCTACGGTGGAAACCATTTCATGGTACCTTGGATAAGTATTATGATGAAAACCTATTCATGGGCATCATGTGTAAATTGATTGTCTATGTACCTTGCACTTGAGAGCAAGTTGTCTCATCTATCCTATCATTTCGTCCTACTCCATCATATCCACATATCCTTTCCATCATTATCATCCATCCTCCCTACTTACCTTTGATCTTCATAGGGACTATGACATAAACTTGAAACATACATTGATAATCTCTTGACATAACAAATACTTCTACAACAAATCCTCCAAACATCTTGTCATAACTTACATGCAATACACTATATCTATTTAGTCTAGCATCCTAAATGACATTTATAGAGGGAGGTATGTTATTCCTTTATGACATAGTCCTTGGAAATCCTTCGTCCCTCAAATTCCTAATCCATCAAGCCTATCATCTTAAATCAACCTATCTCCCATCCTTGTTTTTAGACTTGATGTTTCCTTGTCACTATTTATCATATACAGACAACAATTCCATCCAATAGTAAAAAATTAAAAAAAACTACTCAAATATCCCAATCAAATCCAACCCTAATCCCCAAAGCAATCCATCCTAGCACTTGAGTAATATTAATCCACACAAATCTTGCCAAGCAATCCCATAAATTATCCAAAAACATCCCTCAGTTTTGTTCCCAACCTTGTTGGAACCTTTAATCAGCATAAATCAAATCATCATTGGATTAATCATTCCCAATCCTCACATTATTCTCAATTGTATCATTCCCAAATCAACAATGATATCATCGTCGTCATCAATCAATCATCATTTTTCAACTTGACTAGGGGCAAAATCTTGTTTTTCTTTCTGTTGTATATACGTGCAATATATTTCTACAACAACATCATGGTTTCCATATCATGGTGCCATACGATACATGCATGCTTAAGACCTTTTTCTTTTGGGTTAGTCCTTTATGCATGAGACACATAATCACCATGGTCTTTATACCATGCTTCATAATGTCATGTGCTACATCAAACACTAGGTTGCTCACACTAACTAGCATGACTATCATCCTAACCCTCCATTTGTATCTTCCTCCCCTCCATCTCTCATCAATCTTTTTATCCTAATGCATTCATCCTTCAATCTACTTATATATGATATCATCCAATTCTTTTCCTCCATCATTAGCAACCAATCCCCTATCCTCATATTTCCTCCACGTCCATTTCAAGACACACCCATGTTCTTCAAACCCGCCTATCCTCTTAAGTAGGCATCCCTACCTCATTCCTCCTCGTCACTCCTCTTTCAAGTGGTTGGGACATCTCTTCCAAAAATCACTATATTTTATCTTTCTTTAAAATGTTGTTACTTCTCTTAGTTGCAACACCATCTCATAGAGGGGCAAAATGTAGACACTTAAAATCGTCCATATCCTAACATCACCTGACCCATCCCACGTCTACTCTTTTCTTTGTTAATTAAATAAAATCATTTATTTAATTAACCCATCCAACCATCTTTCTAAAACTAATTAAATAAATCTTAATCATTTATTTAATTAATAATTAATCATTTTTCTAATGTTTAACTTAATTTAATAAATTCAACATTTATTTAATTAAGTTCATCTTTCACATCCTAACTTCCAAAATTAAATAAATACTTTATATTTATTTGATTTTCCCAAAAATCCCTTTCAAATCCTTAATTGGCTAACAACTACAACTAATTAGCCATTTAAACTAATCACTTGCACATAAATTTCATAAAAATTTATAAAAATTCTCTTTTTATCTCCACATTCCACTTCATCCCTTTTCAAAACCAACCATAACTAAATAACCTCTCAATCATCCTCAACCGTTGATTTCTCAAATCAATCATATCCCTTGATTCATCATCCCAAAATCTATAAATGCCTCCTTATGTGAGATGTTTTCAACAATCAACAATCTAGAATGCAATGTCATGATACTAGTGAGAACAACCACATTCAATCTTTCATCACCATCAATCTTGGAGCACAATCGGGCCATTGGTGCATCATGAATCCTATGTGGGTGAGAGAGTTTTGTTTTCTTTTGTTCATGTTTTACAAGTTATAGGAATGGCATCATCCTTCTAAAAAAAACCATTTTAGGTCAAGGTTCATTAGGTTTGGACTATTTTTCCATAGCTAGATTTTTCTTGTAATTGTTAACCACCTAGCCTCTTGGAACAAAGGGGTATAAGATTTTATCACTAACTTAATATGTGGCTTGGGCATGAGTGGATAATATTTAATCTTATGTTTGGAAGCTTAACACCTAAAACAAGTATTTGACATGTTATATAAGTGAATTTTTACATAAATTGTAGACCTTCCACTTAAATGTCAATAAATTCTTTAAGGCCTGAAATTAGGGTCCCTACCTCTACACATACTTGTATGTGAGGTCAACTTGTGAATTATTTTTTAATTCATGGCAAATGAAACAACCCAATGATTAGATGATCTTCTTTAGGAGGTCCCACTTAGGAATGGGGAGGTTGAGAGTTTGACCCACATCGAGACTTTTAGGAGGCTTGTCTTGAAACTTTAAAATCCTAGGTCCAATGAGAAAGCACCAACAAAGTGTTTCTCACAAACTAGAAACTAGATTGATTAAACAACATGTTGACCTTTTAGGGGTAATGAAAGGTAAACAAGAAAAAACCCTTAGATAGGTTCTTAACCCTAGATAGATTAATTTTGTGGGGTTCTCAAAAATTCTTAACCCATGAGAGTAAGTACTACTCTAAGGGGATAAAACCAAGCAATAAGATTATAGCTCCCATACCAATTGCAAATAGATTCTACAATATCTACTATAAAAATAACATTATGTTATGAGGAATTACCTCCTTGTAAACTTTCAATACAAATTCTCATGGGTACTTGGGAGCCATTCAGTAGCCATTTATAAAACCATTGGCCACCTAGAAAGTGAAACTAAGGATGAAATAAATGCACTAACACTCTAAAAAGTCTTATAAATGTGATGTGATATAGGTAGTGTTATATGAGGACGTGTGCCCCTTGAACTTTTCCAATTGTTCCTATCTTAGAGACATTTCAAGGATGGGGAGATGGCTAGGAAATATCCCTCGAGCCATCCCTAATCATCAAAAATTTAGGGGATGTCCTAGAAAAGTAAAAAGATTACAAGGGACAACAAGGGATGGTTGGCCATCCCTAGGATGACTAGGGGGCATTTAGACATCCCCTTATTATCCCAAGGATGGTTAGTCATTCTCTATGATCCAACAAACCAAAAACGTCAAAAATCGAAAAGAAAGAATTCAAGCAATAATTTTTTTTTTTAAGGAGGCTGTTGTAAACTTCTTAGGATAGTAAGGACACCAAATAACTATGTGAAGATTTAAAAATAAAATATGGATTATTGAATTCTCTTGTAGGGAATGTGTAAATTCTGAAGTTTTTTGTAAAGTTATAATTGCTAGATATGTAGGGGTAATTAAGTTAGACCCCAATTGTGTTCTCACAACTATTCTTGAGTGTTATATATTGGAAAGAAGGTTTTGATTAACATCTAAAATGTATATTTTATGCATTGTAGAGAATGTTTACTTTAGTATGAGAGTTTTTTAGGTAATAACTTAATCGTGCTCTTGCTTTAAATTTAAAAGGTAATGTAGAAATTGGAGATTCTTCAACCTTGTAGCTACAGGTCTCCTAATGCATCACACTAGACCCAATATTGTAAATTTTATCTCTATAATTACACTTATACATTGAATCTATCATTTAGAATCTCTCTAGATCTTCAAGTGGCAAATAGTTTTGTAGTTCGATTAATGGTAGATTGAGTAGGTTAATTAGATTAGTAGTCATTTTATTCTAGATCAAAGGGAAAGGCGATTGTTTCTTTTCAAATTGGATGAGTAGTCATGTCTAGTACCTTCATATGCTAATCATTTTGATTTCTTGATAAGAATTTAGATTAGTAGCATTTTTATTCTAAGTCAAAGAAAAGGTGGTTGTTCCTTTTCAAACTAGATGAGTGGTCATATCTAGTACCTTCATATACTTTCTTACTGATGGAAACAATAAATTTGTATTTCAACTTTCATATGAATTCTAATATTATATAATATACTTCTATAATATATGATGAATGCTTATATATATAAATAACTAAAAATTTCTTATTATTTTTAAATTTTCCCAATTATTTTTTATTGTCATCCCCTAAGCAATATCCTAGGGCTGACCATAAAATTTGATCTTGTTTTGATCAAATGCTATAATCTATATATGTTCATAAACTTTTGTAAACAACACTAGTGGATACCCAAAATTTAAAAAAGTGTTTTACCAAAGGTAATGTGGGAATCCCGTGTCCCCTCACAATCTGTCCTTCGCATTTAAGTGGAAACACAATTTGTCCTTTGCATTTATATCGAAACACGATTGCATTTAACTTCCTTTGCCACCTGCCTTCCTCGTTCCTTTTATTTCATTTTAATAAAATATTACCCATTCTTTGTTTACAAAACAATGCTCTTTTTTACTTCGGATTTTAAAGTTGAAATGTGCTCAGCAATTGTCTTTGAGTCAGTCATTACGCATTAATAAAGTGTTTGCAATCTATTCATGTTGACATTGTTTCATTTATGTTGGCATGTGTTCTTTTGTTATAATTTTTGGTTTTATTGATTTATTAAAAAATTATTTCAATTTAATGTAAATTATTGGAATTTTAGAATGGTTTAATTTAAAATTTTAGGTTTTCTTAAGTATTAATAAATTTGAATTTAATTTATATTTTATAATTGTTGGTTTTCATCATTGTGTGTATATATTTCAAAGGTTTCATTATAATGTAAAATTTCATTTTGTCTTTTTTAGTTTTATTTCAAATATATCATTTTGATATGCCTCTTTACCACCGTACTTTTTTTAAAAAATATTGTACAACTAGCAATCACACCTTAGTGTGCAATGGGTACGCCGAAATTGAAAGAGTATTGGAACGGTTGACCGTAACCTTAAGTCTATTACGCAATGGAACATTTTTTGTCACTATGTTTATGTAGTTAATCTTAATTTTGTAATCCCGGGTAATGATTTTGACTTTTAGGAAATGTCTCTTCAATTGTGATGGGTGGTAAAGGTAAAATTTTGAAATAATTATTCATAGGAAGGTTATGCATGTAGCCATGTTCTCTACTTGAAATTAAAAAGTATTGCACCTCTCTCTTTTGCTATATCTCTAGTCATGACTTGGGTATACTATATAAAAGCTAGGTTTAAGTGGAGAGATTTGAATGTATGATACTAATTATCCCTTCTTTTGATTCCAAAAGCATATGTTAAAGTTGTACATGACAAATAAGATAAGCTTAAAACAATGATATATTTGGCTTGGGAATTATGAAAAGAATAAGCATGCCCTGTTTTACATAAGTACAAGCTCAATATCTATTTTACGTAGGATGGATGTCTGGCAAAGCATATGATGGATAACAAAATGGAGTGCTCTATTAAATGTCCTATAAGAGAAGCAATAAGGACTACATAGGGAATTGAAAAGAGAATCTCTTTTCACATGATCATCTCTATTGGCTGATGGATCAACAACCTTTACCTTCATCACGGTTATCGCTACCTACATACAAAATAAGGCATCACTACAATAAACTATCAACCATTGAACTCTCAAAATAGTTAATTGCATCTTTGGATTATTGGCATGAAATGACCAATTGAAAGTCATTCTCTCTTTTCTCTATCATTGGATCATTCACATGAAAAGTACCATTTCATGAGGCTCCATTTGAGCTAGATGATCTAGACCAAACTATACCAAGCTCCATGATCTTTAATGTAGTACTAACCTCCAATTTGAATGCTCATTATATGTGTCATCTTTTGATTGTTGGCATGAAATGAATGATCAAAAGGTAGTTTATATCTCTATTCCTCTCCCTTTATCAATCTCCATCTCTCCATATGTCTCTATGTGTCCCTCTCTATTTATCTCTCCTCTTGAGTCATCTCTTTGTCTCCCCATCCCTTTTTCTATCTCTCCCTCTCCCTCCCTCTCCATCTTTACTTCTATCTCTATCTTTGTATCTCTCCTTCACTATGTCCCCCTCTATCTCTCTATCTTTGTCTCTCCTTGTCCCTCTCCCCTTATCTATCTATCTAACTCTTTATCCCTCCACACCTTAGTGTGCAATGGGTACTCCAAGATAGCATGTAGATAAAAGCAATTACTAGTTTAGAGCATACCGTTTTGTTGCTGGTGAATGGTTGTTATCCATCCATCAAATTTTGAACATTGAAAGAATGTAGTGATATATGTTGAAATGCATGCAAGTTGTTTTTGAATAGTAGTGGGTAAAAGCAAGTATGCTTATAAAGTTTTTTTTTATTTCAATCAATTATTTGCAAGCGATAATAACCTTTACCGGTCATTTTCTTCTTTCCCAAGCATGTTGAGACCATATAGTTGAAATGGTAGGCCTAGGTATAGACTTGAAAAGACTTCCCATTCATCAAGACTATCTTCTTGTAACATTGCATGTCCCTAGTTAGAAAAAGTTTCACCACCATTGTCTATCAATGGATCTAGAGATGTAGCATTCTTTCCATTTGTTGGACTTCAGAGATGTTGCAAATGTCCATTTTTGGGCTACTTCAATAAGTGACATTATTTTCCATTGTAATAGTCATGTCATGTATGAATCAATGAATGTTGGAGAAAGGATGTTGCTACTATTAGAGATAGCTACACTTTATTATGCAATGGGTACACATGTCATCTTTGGATTGTTGGTATGAAATGACTAATTGAAATTCACTCCTTGCTTTTTTAATCTTTATTTCCCTTTATATCTCTTATCTTTATCTCTCTCCTACTTTATTTGTATTTATTTATTCCTCTTTATCTTTCTCTCTATTTTGTAAATATACCATTTCATGAGGCTCTAGTGGAGCTAGATGATCTGGACCAACCCATACCAAGATTCACTTTTTACATTGTAAAAATAGTATAGCTTGATCTTTAATGTAGGCTTTGAACCATTAGAATGATTAACCACAACCCCAAGTCTATAACACAATGAAACACTTTTTGCCACTATGTTTATGCAGTTAAGCTTAGTTTTGTAATCCCATGATGGCCAATGGTTTTTTATTTTAGGAAATGTCTCTTCTATTGTCATGGATGGTAAAGGTAAAATCTAAAAATAATTATTCATAGGAAGGTTATTCATGTAGCCATGTTTTCTACTTGAAATTGAAAAGTACTTTGAATCTAGATATTTTAATTCAACATCATACATAAATAAGGATATGGTTTACCCATACGCCCTTTGGCATACTATACACATATTCAAAGTAAAAGTATGGTGGGTCTTGCTCAAACTATTTAAGCTTTCACTACTGATCCACAAGGTGACCTGGAACTCCAAATCCAACCAATTCTTTGACATGGTATGGAAAAACAAAATTTTATATCTTTATTTTCTATAGAAAAACATTTGGAAGACATCCTCTCTTTTAGATTTATCTTCTAAAATGGTTTCTTGTGATGGGTTTCACAATAATCCTTTTCTAAATCTAAGTGTTTTTTTAATGAAATTTGATTTTCTTCACATCCTCTAGGATTTCATTCAATCCTTGTAAAAGGAAACCATGGTTAGCACGACTAATCAAACTAATAACCCTAGGATTGTAATTGGCAACATCTCTCTCTCTCTCTCTCTCTCTCTCTACTCGTCTCTCTTTGTGTGACTATGTTTGTCTCCCCTTTTTGTATCTCTTTCTCATTCTCGAAATAAAGATCTCTCTCTACTCATCTCTCTCTTTTTGTTTAACTCTATTTGTCTCCTCTCTCTCTCTCTCTATCACCTCTTTCTTTATCCATTATAACATCTCTACATTAGCATCTACACTTGTTACTACAAGTGCGAGCTTAAAGTCTTCCTTATACAACCCATCACAACACAAAAGCATTTCATTTGCTAGATGTATGCTTTGTACCACTACCAATGCACGACTATACATTAGTCATAATTTTTTATTATATAATTTGTATTTCATTTACATTGCACACATTTCACCATTATAACTTTCACTACTCATTCTATTTCCTAATGATATGGATTCATATATTCATCCTTTTCCAATGATATGGATTTGTATATTATCTATAAAATTTGAAAGTTATATGATTGAATTATAATTATTAATTATTGTAAAACACCAGTTCTATTAAGAAAATAGATTACAATATATTATCCATATAAAACCTACTCTTGTGTCGTACTACTTCTATGTACATTACAACATATAATTCATGTAAACACTGAAAAATAGACAATGTATCCATTATAGATAATATTACTTAAATGATTTAGAAGATCGGTGAAGTGAATTAATTATGTTATGCACGAGATGTCACTATCTTTTTATGTGGACATAAAACATCCTTCCAAAATTATTTAGGAAAAATTTCAAAATTTATTTGTCTTAGATGTATTTAAGGTTATAAGTTATGCTCACATTTAAGATATCAATTGGTTCCATTTTTATTAATTCATTACAATGCCACACAGTCATTCTTGAATCATGGCATATTTGGACTGCATAGACCTTATCTCTATAGTAAAATTTGTTGATCTAAAACACATGTAACCTTATCTCTTTTCTCTATCTCTTTCCCTCTATATCACTTATATGTATTCCTCTCTCCATCAATCTCCCTCTCTCTATCTCTCTTAATGTGTATCCCTCTCTCTCCCCCCCTCTCTCTCTCCCTCTCTATCTCTGCATCACTCTTTCCCTCTATATCACTTATCTCTATTCCTCTCCATAAATCTCCCTCTCTCTATCTCTATCTCTCTATCTATATCTCTCTACCAATATCCATCTCTTTTTATATCTATCTCTCCCTCTCACTCTCTTTCCCTCTTTATCTCTGCAACACACTACCTCTCTCTATATCTCTATCTCCTCTCTCTATCTCTCCCCCTCTCTCCCCCATCTTTCTCTCCATCTCTCTCCCTCTCTACCTTTGTATCACTCTTATCTCTCTATATCTCTTTGTCTCCTCTCTATATCTTTGTCTATATCTGTATGTTTCTCTATCTTCCTCTTTCTCTCTTTCTCCTCTCCATTTGAATTCTTCATCTCTATCGCTATCTCTCTTTCTCTTCTCTATCTCTCTTCCTCACTCCCTCTCCTCTCCTCTCTATTATTATCTCTTCCTCTATCATTCTCTCTTCTCTAGGTTTTTCTTCCCGTATTTCTTTGTCCCTCTCTTTCTCTCACCATCTCTCTCTATCCCTCTCTATATTTATACCTCTCTATCAATCTCTCTATTTATCACTACATTATAGAAATGTTGTAATACTTTTGCACTTTTGTTGGAGGTCCATTAAGGTCGTCTATAGGTACAAGTCTATTTTAAATTAATCTCTATCAATGTCCCTCTCCCTCTCTCTATAGGTACAAGTCTATTAATCCTTGGTAGATATGGGGTTAGTGAGCATCTCTTGATATATATCTTTCTCTCATTCTCTATTTTCCCTATGTCTTTTTGTCACCTCTCTCTATCTCCCCTTTCTCTCTCTAACTCTTTCTCCCTTCCTCTCTCCCTTCTCTCTCTCATACTTTAGGTTTTCCTACAAATGAATATAAGAAAAAAATAGATCCAATAGAAGCTATAATTTCTATTGTTTTGCATTGTTATAAGACAATGTCAACCATTGATGCCCAAAGTGAGCCATTGTTATATAGAAAGTGAGATAGATAAAGATAGATAGAGAAAGGAAGAGAGAAAGAGAGAAGGGGAGATAGAGAGACACATATAAACATAGAGATGGAGAGAGAAAGCAAAATAGAGAGACCAAGAGAGAGAGAGAGTGAGTGAGAGAGAGGAGAGATATAAGAAGAAAGAAGGGCTGATAGAGATAGAGGGATTGAAAGATCAAGAGAGAGTGGGAGAGAGGAAAGATAGAGGTTCAAGAAATAAGGGAAGATAGAGATGAATCGAGAGAGATAGAGAGATAAAAGGGTAGAGAATGAGAGATAGAGAGGGAAAGAGATAGAGAGCCAGAGAATGAGAGATAAAGAGTGATGATAAGAAATAAGAGAGATCAAGAGAGAAAGAGAGAGATAAAGGCATATATAAAGATAGAAAGAGAGAGGAGATAGATAATTAGACAAAGAGAAAATAGAGAGACATATATAAATAAAGAAAAAGAGATGGTAAGAGAGATAGAGAAAGATAAAGAGGGAAAGAGAGAAAGAGAGAAGAAGAGAGAGGTAGAGATAGAAATAAAGGGATAGAGAAAGAGGGAGAGATAGATAAAGAGAGATAAATGGAGATCTCTCTCTCTCTTATATCTTTATATATGTCTCTCTATCTCCCCTTCTCTCTCTCTCTCTCTCTCTCTCTCTCTCTCTCTCTCTCTCTCTCCATTTCTCTTTATCTATGTTGATCTCTATCTTCCTCACTCTTTCTATCCCTCTATCTCTATCTCCTCTTATTTCTTTCTCTATTTCTTTGCACTCTCACTCTCTCTTGATCTCTCTATCCCTCTGTCTCTATCTCCCCTTATTTCTTCTTGTCTCTATCTTCCCTTCTCTCTCTCTGTATATATATATATATATCTTTCTCTATCTCTCTATCTCTTTGTCCCTCTATCTGTCTATCTCCCCTCCCCCTCCCTCCAATTAAGTTTCTTATAAAGTAATTTAATATATATATATATATAATGTATAAACTATAGTATTTTTATATTTAATAATATATATTAATAGAATATAATATATAATTAATATAACTATGATATAAATTATATATTAAATAACAAATAAACATAAATATTAAATATATAAGTTTTTAATATAAATATGTGATTTTAGAATATAATATTATATTAGAAATATATATAATAATTTATATTATATAAAATATTGGATATAATAATAAATATAACATAATTATATATTTTGTATATAAATAAATTTAATTGAATAATAAATATTATATAAGACCTAGTGTCTTGTGATGGTCCATGTTCTTACACATGAAAACAAATGAAATAATATTTAATAAATATAGTTTCTTGGAAGAAAATGTTTAATATGGTGCCCTAACTTGTGTTGGAATTAGGGTTTTTTAATTATATAAATTTTAATTTATCAAAAAATTTAAAAAATAGCAAATTTCATCTCCAAAATAAAGTGGAATAAACTTAAAGAAAAAATTACCTATAGATTTGAGAACATGTCGTCACTATAAAAATGGCTTAAACTTACCTAATTTAATTAAATTAAAAAAACAATCCCTGTTGTCTTTTTAAAGGTAATCGAAAAACCACCAACAAATAATTTTTTTTTATATCTCTATTATTATAAACTTTTATACACATTTTTTTTAAAATCATAAATACGAACCATCCACTTTTTACTATAAACCTTTATGTTTATTAAAAATGTTTCCTGTAAAATAATTATCTTGCGGAGTATTAAATAGATTGATACCCAATATATTATTTGGGCTAAGTTGTTTTGATAGTCCCAAAAAAAAAGACCACGGAAGAAAGTAAAGCAAGTTAATTAATGCCAGGAAGAAACTAAACACAGATGAAGAAAAGAGGCACAAACTCAATGACGAGTTAAAAATGACAAAGAAAAGCGGTGAAACAAACCAACGGCGACGATGATTTTCATCGTCTTGCACTCCTTTTCCAAAGCGTTCACCTCATAGAGGGAACGCTTTGGGCATAATTACTTTTTTCTTCATATAAAATTTAACTTATTAAACTTTATATGAAGAAAAAAGTAATAGTACTATATTTAAAAAAAGGTAAAGTGGTAAAAGAGGCTAAGTTAAATTTTATATGAAGAAAAAAGTAATAGTACAATATTTTTTTAAAAAGGCAAGGTGGTAAAGAGGCACATCAAAAATATATATTTGAAATAAAATTTAAAAAAAAAGACAAAATGAAATTTACAATAAAATGAAACCTTTGAAATATATACATATAATAATGAATACCAACAATTATAAAATATAAGTTAGGTTCAAACTTATTATTACTTAAGAAAATCTAGAATTTTAAATTAAACCATTCTAAATTTTGAATAATTCACTTAGATTGAAATAAAATTTTAATAAATCAATAAAACTAAGAATTGAAACAAAAGAACACCATATATATATATATATATATATATATATATATATATATATATATATATATATATATATATAGTAGACACCTAATAACCATCTTTCCATCCGTCATCCAATTAATTAATTAAATTTTTAGTTAATTAATTACATCATCCAACACCTAATTATTCACCTTCCCTTCATCATTTCATCTTATAAATTGAATTAATTTAATTAATTCAATAGTCACACCTTACGAACATTAGCCTAATTGATTAAACAAATATGCAAATATTTATTTGATTTATTCCCTCTTTTCATTAAACCTAATTAATTGAATAAATCATGTTTATTTAATTAATTAGCCTATTAATTAGCCTACCTCTAACCTAGTTAATTAAATATCTATTATTTAATTAGCTACCCTAACCTACATGACCCCTAGACATAGGATTAATTAAATAAAAATATCATTTAATTAATTCTAACTCCTAATTAACCCATTCCCTAATTTACTACAACCATATTAATTATGGTCAAATCTCGTTTAACACTCCTCCCCACATTTCCCAAATAAAAAATTGATCTCTATGCCACATAAAATAATTTTTTATACACATTTGTCATAAACCTCATTAATAACCTCTTACAACACCTACCTTCATTAAATGGAGCTCTTCCCCAAATGAATTAAAAATTTATTTTTAATCCTCACCTCTTCACCATGTGAATTTAAAATTCATATCTAATCCATCTCATCTAACCTCATTTAATCCACACTCCTTCCCAATGTAAATTTAAAATTTATCTTTATTCTCATCCCCCCCATTTTTCATGATCAAATCTAAGCCCTCCACCTCACATTCATCCTCATCCATTGATCTCAATATTGAATCTGAACCCTTGGATCAAATCTCCCTCCAAAATGCCTATAAATACACTCTCATCCAAGCCATTTTATCATCCACAATTTGAGCAAAGTTATTGATGCAGGAGCATCCCTGGTTCAAGAGCAATCTTGCATCAACCAAAAATATTTGCATTTGCATTTCAGTTTGTTTGCATTTCAATTCTTTTATTTCCCAATTCAATTCAGGCAGTTCAGTCAGTAGCAGTTCTCAACTTGTGGTCCGGTTTCAACATTTCACACCTTACAGATCTGGACTTAGCATCTCAATTCATTCATCTACATCATACCAAGAATTTAGAGCATTTGAATCAATTACCAGAAAGTTATCGCTATTAGAAGATCCTCTATTTTCTCAGTGCAGAGTTCTCTGACAGTCATGAGCAATCAGTTGAAGGAGAAGGATTGGGAGCATTGGCCGACTTGTAGATCCTTGTATTTCATTCTACAATGTTCCTTGGCTTGTGGTCGACCTTCCTCATAGGTCCGCACTTCATTGTATCTGTTGGAGAAGGATTTTCAAGCCGATAGGTCCAACCTATCCAAGAACACATGTTACACCTTTTCATTAGGATTTTAGATTTCTTGTGGTTGACACGGAGAAATCTATTGGTCCGAAAATGATATATAATGATGTAATAGATCCTTAGGAAAGCAGTTCAGAGATAGCTATTCACATTAGGAAGATTTATAGTTTAGTTTTGTACGAAGGAGCTTCAAAGCTTTATCTTGTGCATGTATGGAATCAGGCCTGTGAGCCCTAATTGTAAGCCCGCATGTTGCCGGTGGATCTCTATTTTGAATTCTTTGATATACTGAATGACTGAATCTACATCTTCTCTATGTTTTTGAGTTGTTTCTGTTATGTTTACTCTTGCTGCACGGTCCGGACAGTTCATTCTATGAACCCTCCTACTGTGACTGCACCAGTTATCATGCTAAAATTTCTATCATCTCCATCATCTTTAGCTAGGTTTTAGTGATTTGCATTTGAGTTTAGAGAGCATTTCATATAAGGAAACCATGAGTAAAGCAAGAGTCTTTGGGTGCTAGGGTCTCCACCTCATCAAGGAGGAGGACTTCAAGGTATACATTTGAGTTGTTTATACATGTTTTCTTTGAGTTTTTAACACCTTGTAGTTTTCCTTGTCTTCATTTGGCACACTTGGTGGGACCCCATGGTCCCAAGCTACTAATCTTGTTTGTGTTTTTGTGAGGAAAAACATGTTTTTACAAGTTTAGCACCAAAAGCTCTCTGTTTGGCACCATTTGGTCCCGCAGTGGCGCTATTTTCCAGTCCTGTGGCGCTATCTCCAACTATTTTGGTACCTTTTTTAAACGACATCATCTCTAACATTTAAGCTTGAAGTTTAGTTTTCAATGCTTTTTGTGACATTTTTGCAATCTTTTAGGTTAGTGTGCTCTCTGTTTGGATAGGAAAAACGTAGGGACAAGGGGAGATAATGGCAAAATTTCTTTAGAAATGCTTAGAATATGTCTTTTGTTTAACTCTCACTCATTTGATTTTCACTAACACTTTTGGGTGTTTAAATCTAACGTGGGGTGTTTAAAAATAAGATAAGATCTTTAATGTCCTCTTGAGTTAATATTTGTCACTAACAACCTCTTTTTGCAAGCTTTTTTAAACTCTACGTCATTTTGGCGCCATACACACCTAGTTCGGCACTATACTATTCAATCCACAAGGCAAACTAAGGTAAAAATCTCCTTGGCACCATTTTCCTACGCTTTAGCGCCTTTTCATCTAATTTTAGTGCCTTATTTAGCATTAGTGCTATTGTTCTTTTCTATGGTGCCATTCTCTATTATCACGTAGAAATAACTATTGTTAACTTTTTAGCACTATTTCCGTATATTGTAGCACCATTTCTTTGTCCTGTGGTGCCATCTTTGTCTATGGTGACGCTATTTTCTATGCTAACCTTGGGATGCATGTAGGTGTTTGACAATGTTTTGTAGGGAAAATAATGTTTGTCCAAGACCAAAACATACAACTACTAACGTTTCTTGCAGGGTTTTGTTAGCATAGAAAACACTTACCTTTGGTGCACTAAAATGAACCTTGTGTGCTTAGCTTAGAAAACATTTATCTTTAGTGCACTTAAAAATCATCTTGTTTTCAAACAAACATAGGAACACTTCAATTTTGGGTCCTTAAAAAGAACTTAGATCTTGTTTGAAGTGCTTGGTGCACTTGCACATTTGTGCTAGTAGATCCCAAGGGATAGAATCGAAGTATCCTCTCCCCTCACCTTCATAAGGATCTTGGGTGAAGAGAAATGGTTCTACTCTCTTCTTTTTCATTTTCTTAGAGAGGCTCGCCTTGGTGGGAAAATAGGAACTCACCCCAAGGGAACGACCTCAAGCGGTACTTTCATTCGGTCCACTATATAATAGAGGATAAGGCGAAATCTAAGTTTAACTGGTATCATCTCTTAGCATACAGTGCTAGTTTGAAAGGAGGCATACCTTGTGTATATGACACTCCTAGTATGACTAGTTAAAGCCTTAAGTGGCTTGTTGGATGCTTGTAACATGTCGGTCCCCCGTATATCCCCCACTAAACACCTTTGGTTAGAAGCCTGCCCTTTTTCAACCTCGTGGTGATTTGTTCAAGGCGAGAGGACATATAATCCTCTTAAGATTCTCACCATATGGCTCCTTTGAGATGAGATGAGAATCCTCGGCTTAGCATAAGCTATATGTAGGTTTTTGGGGACAGGGTGGTTGCGTCATCCTTCCAGCACACAGGAGGCCCCTATCCATCCTCTCTCAAGAAGACAATATATGTTAGAAATGAAAGCAACACTACTTTAATGGAAATCTGATTCAAAATAAATTTTTGCAATCTTTAACCGTGTGTTATTAATGGAGATTGTAACACAGAAACAAAACTATGCTTCACACAAATGCAAAATTAGAAAACTAAACACATAACACAATTTTTAATGTGGAGAAAACCCTTGCAAGTAAAAAACTCCACATAGGAAAGAGGCCCAATGTTTGTATTAATCTAAAAATGATTTACAATACAACAACACTACCAATCTCTCCTTCAATCTTCAATCTGATAATATTCTGGCAGCACCTGAGTACCTAAAATCTATATTGCAGCAACAAAGTACATGGAAAATACTTAAAGAAAATGTTTCCTCATCACCCAAGGCGTCCACACTCTCTCTCCTCCAAGTGTCCCACATGCAAGCATCAATATGGCACCAACATGCAACTTACAAGTGTCAAAAGTTGACCCATTCAAAGTTGGGTGCCCATGTCCAAGAATGGCATCTTACATCATCTTATGACACGTTATAACCATCATAGATACCTCCAACATGCATCCTTCCCAAGATGGGCACCTAGGGCTCAATATAGAAAATATACAACAAACATATCCGTCATATGCGTCATAGAATCTCAGAATCTTATGACAACTTGCAGCTGTCATAGATTCACTTACCAAACATTATGACAGTTGTCATGTACATGCCAAAAATAGTAGATTCTCTAAGGGGAATGCCTACCCTCATTTATCATGAGTTTTTACATTTGCCAATAGTAAATGTCACTCCGTAATTACCTCTGATAACTCTGAAATTACCCCTGTTGGTGAAACTAGTACATCTTCTTATGGATAATTACAAATTACATATAATAAATAGAATAAATACAATGTTAGAATTTACAAGGTTAATGTTACCTTATCCCAACATTCTCCGACTTGACATTATACATTGTAAATCAACCCACAGGAAATCAAATGAAAATAATCAATCACTAGGCCCATGGCCTCTCTACACCACATGAACTTCTATGTGCTCACAGGTTTGGTCAATAAATCTGCAACATTCTCCTAATTGTCCATCTTTTTCAGCTCAATCTGTCCATTTGCAACCAACTCTCAAACAAAGTGATGCTGAACATCAACATGCTTTGTCTAATCATGATACATGGGATTCTTGGCCAAACATAGAGCATTCTAGCTATCACAACCAATTTAAATGGTTCTGCAATCAAATCCAATACTTGTACACAGTCTCCTCAACCAAACCACCTCCTTAGAGACATGAGTTGCAGCCATATACTCTACTTCTGTGGTGGACAAAGCAACTATGGGCTTCCTTTTACTCATCCAACTCATTGCACCTCCAAATAGAGTAAACACATAGCCACTAGTGGACCTTCGACTATCCAAGTCACCTACCCAATCTGCATCAACAAAACCCTATAAGTCCAAATATTTATCAACACTATTAGTACTAGAATAAACCAAACAATAATTAGGAGTACCTACAAGATATTTAAGCACGCTCTTCACATAATTCCAATGCTATCTACCAAAGTTAGACATAAATATGCTCAAAACTCCTACTTCTTGGGCAATATCTAGCCTAGTGCAAACCATTGCATACATCAAACTCCCTACAACACTAGCATATGGCACATTAGACACATCCTCAAGATCATCTTCAGTTTTTAGACACACATCTAATGAAAGTTTAGTACTAATGGGTAAAGGAACTCTAACTGGGTTACAATCCTGTAAACTAAACCTCTGCGAAATAGTATTCACATACTTACTTTGTGACAACCAAAGCTTTATGTTACCTCTGTCTCTCCTGATCTCCATTCCCAGAATATACCTGGCAGCTCCAAGATCCTTCATATCAAATGCACCTAAAAGTTAGGCTTTAAGCTCATTAATCATACCCTTAGTATTGCTAAAAAAAAACATGTAATCAACATACAATGAAATAACCAGTATAGAATCACCAACACAATAAATGTAAACACATTAATCCTCCTTGCTTCTAACAAAACCCAATTTCAAAACAAATGAATCAAACTTTTGATACCACATTTTGGGGGATTGTTTTAAACCATAGAGAGACCTCTTCAACCTGCAAACCCATTTTTCTTTTTCTTTTACCTCAAAACATGTAGTCTGTTGCATATAAATTTCTTCCTCAAGATCTCCATGCAAGAACGCGGTCTTAACATCCATTTGCTCAATCTCCCAATCATAAGCTGCAATAATGGATAAGAGAAATCTAATAGAAGTCAATTTAGCAACAGGAGAGAATATCTCACCAAAATCAACTCCCTCTCTCTGGGAGTAGCCCTTGTCTACTAGTTTAGCCTTGTACTTCTCCAATGACCTGTCTGCTCCAAATTTCTTCTTGTAGACCCAGTTAAATCCTATGGCCTTTCTTCCTTTGGGCAAATGAACAAGATCCCAGGTGTTACAAGAGTCTAAAGCCATCATCTCCTCATGCATGGCTAATTGCCAAGACTCACTATCATCTACAGAAATAGCTTCCCTATAGTATCTAGGTTCATCGATAGTACTCAATAAAGCATATACACAACGAAAATCTGGTGGGCTATACCTATCAACTAGATTCTGTTGTCTTGTGGATCTCCTCAAGGATGGAGTGAGAGACTCTACTCATTCTTCTGCATGATCATCTACACCAACTTCTTCTGTAACAATAGACTCATATTCATCAGAACTACTTGAATCTTCTTCTTCTTCTTCACCACCCAATCCATCATTTTGTTCTTCATGAGGTGCATCTTGCTTCTCTAAATCAAAGTGCACCTTCTTTACCTTTTCTTCTTTTTCTTTTAGTTACTTAGGTTTAGAAATAACTCTAAGTCCCCTGAAAATAACATCTCTAGAAAAGATAATCTTGCAAGTTAGTGGATTCCAAAGTTTATAACCTTTGACATTATCACCATATCCAATGAATGTATACTTTTCAGCCTTTGGATCCAACTTAGATCATTTTTCCTTAGGCACATGAACAAAAGCATCACAACCAAAAACCCTTAAATGTGAAACAGAAGGTTTCTTACCTATCCACACTTCATAAGGTGTCGAATCAATATCCTTACAAGGAGATATGTTTATCAAGTAGCAAATAGTACACACAGCCTCTGCCCAAAAGCATTTATCCAACTATGCATCACTAAGCATACTTTTGGCTCTTTATATAATTGTTCAGTTCATCCTTTCTACAACACCATTCTGTTGTGGTGTATACAGAGTTGTCTTTTGTTTGATTATACCTACATGCTTGCAAAACTCATTAAATTCCTTAGAGCAATATTTCCCTCCATTGTCAGATCTTAATATTTTTGTTTAAACCTGATTGGTTCTCTACTAAGACTTTGAATTCTTTAAACTTAGTGAAAACTTCAGATATGTGTTTCCTAAAATAAATCCATGTAAATCTGGATACATCATCAATGAAGGTGACAAAATAACGAGATTTTCCAATAGATTCATTATCCATAGATCCAAACACATCCGTATGAATAATTTATAATTTCTCTTTTTCTCTATTGCTTCCTAAAGGAAATGATTTTATTTTTTGTTTACCAAATGCACAATGCTCATAGAAATCAAAGTGCTCATCAGAATAAGAGAATCCATCCAACAAACTTTTATTCTTAATAGTTTTCAATACATTATTACTTGTGTGGCCCAATCTGTGGTACCACAACATACAAGTGTTTTCAGAAGCTTTAGAAACATAAGAGGCATTACAAACTGTAGTGGCTTCAAGCTTAAACAAGTTCCTGAATCTCTTCCCTTTCGCTACCACCAAGTTCTCTCTCACCAATCTATAGCCATGCTTGTCAAATGTCACATGCATTCCCAAATCATTCAACTTTGAAACTAAAATCAAATTTCTAGCTAATCCAGGAACATGCAAAACACTAGGGAGGGTTTTAATCCTCCCATCACTAAAACACAACAATACCTTTCCTTTCCCGACAATCGGATATGAAGATTTGTCACCAAGGTAGATATTACCTCCATCATATTCTTCATATGTGGAGACCCATTCCTTATGCGAGGTCATATGAAATGAGCATCTTGAGTCAACCAACCAGTGATCATTAGAAATAACATTACATGCAAGAAGTAAAACATCTTCATCTGTATTCAAGGACTTATCTGAAGCACTCTCCCACTATTTCTTGGGGTTTTTGCATTCCTTCACATGTCCCCTTTTACCGCAATTCCAACACTTAACTCTATTATTTTTACTAGGAGTCTTAGACTGGCCCTTGGACTTATCCTTAGCCCCTTTCTAATCTCCTTTAGGTCCCCTTTCCTTAGACCTTCCCCTGTCTACTAAGAGCATCACCTGAACTATCTAAACTCTTCTTCCTTAATTCCTATGCCAGTAAAACTACAACAAGAGCATCCAACTTCGGATCTATGAGGTTAGCCGTGATAGCCAAAATGACATTTTCCCATGATTCAGGTAAAGAACAAAGAAGCAAGATACATTTATCTTCCTCATCAACTTCAACATATACTGAAGAAAGCTGACTCATCAACAAATTAAAAGAATTTAAATGTTCTGCAACTAACTCACCCTCTTTCATTTTCAAAGAAAACAACTTCCTTTTTAAATAGAGTTTATTTACCATACTCTTGGCTTGATAGATTTCGCCCAACCATTTCCATAATTTGTGTGCAGTCTCTTCCTCTGTGACATTCAACATGACAGAATCTGACAAACACAAACAGATAGTTCCATGTGCCTTCTTATCCAGTTTTGCCCACTCATCTGGAGATACATCATCGGGTTTCTTCTCTTTTTGAACAGCCAACCATTGGTTTCTTTCTTCCAACAAATCTTCCATTTTCAGCTTCCACAACTCATACCCCATTCTGTTGAACTTCTCAATGTCCAATCAAGAGGTTAATGCATAATAACAACACAAGATCTGCAAAACAAACACAACAAAAACTCCCACTGCAGCTACAGCTTCCACACTACCACCCAAGAGTCAAAGATGGCCAGGCTCTGATACCAAATGTTAGAAATGAAAGCAACACTACTTTAATAGAAATCTGATTCAAAATAAATTTATGCAATCTTTAATTGTGTGTTATTAATGGAGATTGTAACACAAAAACAAAACTATGCTTCACACAAATGTAAAATAAGAAAACTCAACACATAACACAATATTTAACATGGAGAAAACCCTTGTGGGTAAAAAACTCCACACAGGAAAGAGGCCCAATGTTTATATTAATCTAAAAATGATTTGCAATACAATGACACCAGTAATCTCTCCTTCAGTCTTCAATCCGACAGCATTCCGGAAGCACCTGATTACCTAAAATCTGTATTGTAGCAACAAAGTACATGACAAATACTTAAAGAAAAATTTTCCTCATCACCCAAGCCGTCCACACTCTCTCTCCTCCAAGTATCCCACATACAAGCATCAATATGGCACCAACATGCAACTTACAAGTGTCAAAAGTTGACCCATTCAAAGTTGGGCGCCCATGTCCAAGAATGGCATCTTACAGCATCTTATGATGCATCATAACCGTCATAGATGCCTCCAACATGGATCCTTCCCAGGATGGGCACCTGGGGCTAAATATAGCAAATATACAACTAACATATCTGTCATATGCGTCATAGAATCTCATAATCTTATGACAACTTGCAGCTATCATAGATTCACTTACCAAACATTATGATAGTTGTCATACATGCCAAAAATAGTATATTCTCCAAGGGGAACACATACCCTCATTTACCATGAGTTTTTACATTTGCCAACAGTAAATGTCACTCCATAATTACCTCCGATTACTCTGAAATTACCCCTATCGGTGAAACTAGTACATCTCCTTATAGATAATTACAAATTACATATAATAAATGGAATAAATACAATATTGGGATTTTCAAGGTTAATGGCACCTTATCCCAACAATATAATGGACACACTTGCTTAAGAGGTCTCTGCATTTGAGTCAGAGATTCCAAGTTGTGGGCTTGATAAATCGCCATTCACCTTGACCTTAGGTAGCATAAGCTTTGTCTTCAAGTGTTTTTGTGATTGTGTTTATACCCGTGGAAATTTGGGCCTTGAGGGGCTTCTTGAACATACACATCATGATTACACATCATGTCTAAACCTTGGCCATTGTATTCTCTTGTTTGGAGTGTTTGTATTGCTTGCCAAGAAACTATCATTGACATTATCTAAAACCACCTTGATCATTGAACCATTGAAACATTTGACATCTCCAAAAATCCATCATTTGACCTTCCAAATCTAAAAGTTGAGACCAAAATCCAAAAAAATTAACAAATTTGCCAAAAACTTAGACCAAATCCAGGAAACTGTCTCACTTTGGCACCAAAACCTCTCTGTTTGGCGCTTAAAAATTCATCTATAGCACCATTTTCCCTAACGCCTTAACTCATTGTTGTGGCACCATTACCCTCTATTTTGGCATCTTATTCCTAGGATTTGGCACCATCTGAAGATCAAACTGCACATGTGCCTAGGGAATTGTTTTCTAATCCTTGAGTCTTGCTTAATCACAATATATGTCTATCTTGTCAAAATCCACCGAAATCCTAGTCCACCTTTGATCACAGTCCACAACCATTTTACCCAAAATTTCATCCATACACCTCTATTGTGACCTTAGAGAAAAATCATTTCAACTGTTGGACCCTTCATCTTATTGGTCACTAAGCTCAACCCATCATTTCCATTTCCATATAATCCAACCTAACTTTTTACATCTTGATTTTCACTTTTTGGACCTATACTTCATCCATTTCAAAAATTCACTCCAAATCCAACATTTCCTAATCATATGTATCAAATCCAAAATCAAAATCACCCAACACCCATATCTAAATCAACCCTTGAGTGAAGAATTAAATCTAGATCTTATTATCCATTTAACATCCCATTTTGCTTGTTGGTCATTAGTCTACCTACAAGTAAAATAATCATCCCCCTTTTTTACCTAAGGTCATAAGTCTACCTTAAGTAAAAGAAACATCCATTTTAACTCAAAGATCTAGATTCATTTTTAGCTTACCTTTGATTTGAACATCTATCCCAAACATTAACAAATCATCCAAACCATCCAAATCTCCTAAGGTTTTCCTTGGTAGATAATTATCCAAAATCCATTAATCATCTAGGTCACTCTTGGTTGATTCTTATCCAAACCACCTTAGAACAAATCACATCATCATCTCCCTTTTCTTATCACCTTCACATTTCTCACCATTTCATTTGGTCCAAAATTTTTTGAAAATCACATTACCCATTTACCTTTGAGGTCCTAAACCTCCAAGGTTATCATCCATACATACCTCAAGTTTTGAACTTTTGAGATTTTATTCCCTAAAGCTAGGAACCTACCATATCACATCCCTATCACTATTCACCCTTAAGGTTTAGAATTTTAAGATATCATCCTCTTAAACCTAAACCTCTATTTGTCTCTCACCACACCTTCATCACCACCTATCCTTGGGTCTAATAAATATATTCTCTAAGGTCTCGATCTCCATCCATCTAACCAAATCCACATCCCAAAACCATTGCATGCATGTGACAAGATCACAAGCCAAGAAGAACAAGGAAATGGATCATTTTAGAAACAACTTTGGCATAGGGATGCCTTCAACCGACCAAAACAATGTCCCCATAGTCTAGCAAGTACCATCATATGATGCCAATGCTATGCTAAATCCCTTCCCCATCCAACTGCAAGCACCTTCATCCAACACCAACAATATAGATCAAGATGTCTTAGATTTCACACAAGATGTTGACTCCATGGATATACTTGATAGATTCCTAAAGTCAAACCCCAATAGATATCTTGATTTCCTCCTCAAAAATGGTGCCACCGTACCTAATATCACCACATCGACACAACCATCCACGTCCCATAATAACCCTAACACCTCCCAATCCTCTAATGTCACAACCTCCACAATCCCTACTAACTCCAATGTTACTACATCCACGATCCCCACAAATACATCAACCACACAAAATATTTTGACTATATCAACATCCACTATCACCACATCTACACCCCAAATCACCCTAAACATCTCCCACAACACCACACATCCTAGCACTTCCATAAGTGCTCCCCAACTCGACCCTAACACTATAGCCTTCATAAACCACTTATTCTCACAAATACCCCACAACACATCCACCACTAACCCCTCATCAAATTTCACGTATGTACAACATCCTATCTCACAAGTACCTATCACATCCTCCACTCAAAACTTCCAACAAAATCCCAACCAAAATCAACAACTCCTACCAAATGTTCTCCAACAACTCCTCCCATATCTCATGCTCCAAAATCAAATTGCCCAAAACCAAACCTTACAACACCAAACTCGACCACAAAATCAAATCCCACCTTTCCTTCGACAACTAATCCAAAATCAACATACATATATCCCACAACCACCACCCAACCAAGATTTAGCTAGCATTGTCCAAGCATTAATCCAAACGGTGGATGACATGCAATATAGAAACAAAAGGAAGCAATATTCTTTCGAGGATATTTTCCCCTACCCATTTAATAGAACACTATACATGCCTCTCTTTCCCAAAAATTTTGAGACACCCAAATTTGACAAATACAAGGGAAAGGGAGACCCTAGGGAACACCTTAGGTAGTTCTAGATAGCTTGCCTAGAGGTCTCATATGATGATACTTAGTTGATGAGACTCTTTCCTTGAAGCCTCAGTGGTCAAGCCACCAAATGGTTTGCGCATCTTCCTCCCGACATTAGGATATTCCATGAGCTTGTAGAGAAGTTTGTAAACCATTTCTCGTACAACTTTGAACATGAAATATCAATGAACGATCTATGTAGCACCAAACAAAAGAGTGGAGAGTCCTTCACCAGCTTTTTACAAAGATGGAGAGGCTTAGCAAGCAAACTCCCATGACCTATTCCCGAGAAACAACTCGTTACCATGTTCGTCACCAACCTCAACCAACAAATGGGGTTCCATCTACAAATATAATGCACATCAACCTTTGAGGAGGTTATTGAGAAAGGAACCACCATTGAAAGAGCTTTGATTGCTAAGGGTTCCATAAAACTTTACACCCATGATAACAGAAACAATAACAACAACAAGATCAATAACAACATGAACAACAATGCTCCATCAAACAGCAAACCCCGTTTTTGGGGAAAGAACAAGAACACTCTTAATAATAGCATCACTGATGTGAAAGCCATTCAAAACATACAAAGTCCAACACTACCAAGCACATCCACAATGAATAATGTAAATATTCCCAAAGGACCGCCTAAACAAAATAATAACCCTAAGAGAAAATTCACACCCTTAGGGGAACCTATTAAGAATGTTTTTAACAACCTTATGAAGGTGGATTTGATCACTTTGCCCCTATTAGACCCTATGATGAGAATCAATTCAAATCCTCTTGGTTTGATGAGAATGCCTTTTGTGAATACCATCACGTAAAAGGGCACAAAACATCTAACTGCATGAGGCTAAAACATTGCATACAAGATCTCATCGATAGGGGTGACATCACCATTGATGAACCATCAAAACAATCACCAAATGCTAAACTAGGAGCATATAAGGATCCCCTTCCTGATCACAATAAAGGAAAAGCTTCTTCATCCAAGCATACAACATTGTACCACCTCCCGCTTCTTTCAACTCTATCATAGGATGAATAAAATATTCTTCTAATCACATCAATACTATCACTATTTGAGCCAAGACCCCAAATTGTGTCGTCACTACTTGTCATGGCCATGTATCTATTTACGGGGCACCCACCAATGATCAACCATCCACATCCACATCTACCCATCCGCCATCTACCCACAAGTATAAATTCCTAGATCATCTAGGTAAAACCTCTACACAAATCTCCATTCTTGAGTTGCTCTGCACATCTCCCCTCCATAAAGAAATTCTTGACAAAGCCTTGATGGAGACATAGGTCCCCACTAATTTGAATGTGGATCAATTCCAATCCATGGTGGGCCACATTGCCTCACCTCACCATCTCACCTTCTCCAAAAAGAATCTTCCTGCCTCTGATGACCTACATAATGACACCTTGCACATCGAAGTCCACATCCACAAACACACCATAAAACAAGTCTTAATAGATGGTGTCTCTGGTCTAAATCTGTGCAATCTAAAATTGCTAAAGCATTTGGGATACTCCAATGTAGTTGTGGATACTAGTGAATGTATAACCATAAAAGGATACGATGATACTGAGAGACTATCCCAAGGCATCATCAAGCTTCCTATCCAAGTAGGATAGAAAATCTTAGAAACCAAGTGTCAATTACTTGATCTTGATCTTTCCTACAATATTCTTCTTGGCCAACCATGGATACATACCATGCAAGCCATCCCTTCCACTTTCCACCAATGCTTGAAGTTCCCCCATAACGACACAGAGGTTACTCTCTATGCCAACCCCTATCCTTTTCAATATTGCAGCTTCTTAGGACACGACCACAACTTTTGCCCATACAATAACACCACCAAAAAATCCACCTTACAGACCAATCCTACATCATCCTCTTCATGCATCAATTCCTCCAACATTATGACTACATCGCAAATGTCTCCTCCACCTGAAGTCAAGATCAAGCTAAGTGACATGGGGTGTGGTGAATATGACCTACAGGACACCTTTTGTGTGGGGCTATTGCCCACTCCTAAAACATTTGGTGTTCCTAGGGAAGAAGAAGTCTCCACGACAATCATCAAGTGCAAGCCATCACCCACCTTCTAGAAGAAGCACCTCCTTGACCAAGACACTCTCGAAGATATATCCTCATGGTTATACAAAGAAGAAGAAGAACAACAAGACGCTCCTACTATCCCAACCAAGATCTATGGGAAGGGTCTCAAGATTGTCAAATACATGGGCTACAAAGGACAAGGTGACATAGGCCTTCATGAGCAGGGAATTGTGGGGCCAATCCAAGCAACAAGAAACCCTCACCTTCATAGGTTAGGGTATAGGAAACAAGAGTCCTCCCCCACTGATGACGAATGCATCTTAAGTGAGGTCGCCAAGGCCTTCCCTACAGTCGACAACATCAACAAGGTAGACCATCAAGACTCCTTTAGTGACTTTGCCAAATTCTTTGAATCCTCCATATGTACCATCTATACCTTAACCACCATACCATCCACCTCCAATGACTTGCCTCTTGTTTACCCCCAGCTTATAGATTGGGACCAACAAGGACCTCTTATCCTTGATGTTGCACATAATGATGAAGCAATAGCTGAGATGATGGGGGTTAGGGATCACTTTCCCCTTGGAGACCATAAGGTCAGATATATCATGGAGTTCAACACATTTGCATACTTCAGGGAGACAACCCAAGCTCTTAGTCACAAAAACATAAAAATAAAAATAACACCCCCTAGTGAAAACCACTTTGTGGCACTTTCGAGTGAAGAAAAAATCAAAATAAAGGATGTATCACCTAGTTAAAACCTCCCTAATGCACTAGGAGATGAGAGCATGGACCTTCCCAAAATATCCAAACTATATCAGGAAAGATCACCTATCCTAATTGAAGCATCACAGGAAATGAATCTTGAAATAGAAGAAGTACCAATGATCACATTCAGAGTTGAGTCCCTCTCAACAAAGGAAGAAGAGAATTTCTTAGTCTTTTTCAAACAAAGGAGCCATAACTTCACATGGACCTATGCTGACATGCTAGGACTAGATCCCGCCCTTGTTGTTCATCATCTTGCGGTACATCCTGATGCGAAACTAGTGAATCAAAAGATAAGAAAGATGGATCCTCAAATTGCGCTCCTTGTCAAAGCAGAGCTTAAGAAAATCCTAGATGTGGGGTTTATCCATCTAATAGATTACTTTGAGTGGGTATCCAATATTGTACCCATAGCCTAAAGTCACTGGGGGCATCTGGTGCTATACAAATTTTAGAGATCTCAATAAAGCTTTCCCTAAGGATGACTTTCCACTGCCAAACATCGACATCATAGTAGATCTCACCGCTGGTCATGAGATGTTGTCTTTGATGGAAAATTTTGAGGATACAATCAAATCAGGATTGCGGAGGAAGATCAACATAAAGCATCCTTCATATGTCCATGGGGACATACTGCTAGGTCGTGATGCCTTTCAGCTTGAAGAATGCAGGTGCTACGTATCAAAGGGCAATGACAGTCATCTTCCATGATCTCTTCCACAACATAATGGAAGACTATGTCGATGATCTACTAGGAAAATCCAAAACCAGAGAGGAACACTTAAATATGTTGGCTAAGATTTTTGACAGGCTAGAACAGTATAATGTGCGACTGAATCCAAAGAAATGCGTCTTCGGGGTCACTTCTGGAAAGCTTCTAGGATATATCGTGTTGAGAAGAGGAATTGAAGTGGATTCGACCAAGGTCAAAGCTATAGTGGAGATGCCTCCACCCAAGACACTTAAACAACTGCAAAGTTTACAAGGAAAACTCCAATCCATCCACCGCTTTATAGCACAACTTGCTGAAAAGTGCTAGTCGTTTCAACATCTTCTCTGCAAAAATACAGCCTTTGTGTGGGATAGTCAGTGCCATAATGCTTTTGAACAACTAAAAGAATATCTTGCTAACCCACCTATCCTTATTCCACCAAAACAAGGGGAACCCCTCCTTTTTTACATTTCAACAATAGAAACAACTATAGGGGACTTGTTAGCACAACATGATGACCAGGGAAAAGAAAGAGCAATATATTATATCAGTTGTACCTTGGTGACCTATGAGTTGAATTACACTCCAATTGAATGAGCATGCCTCACTGTTGTCTTCACTTCACAGAAATTAAGACACTACATGCTTAATCATAAAACTGAGATCATTGCTAAGATTGACCTACTGAAATATCTACTGGCAAGAGCAGCCCGTACAAGAAGAATGGCTAAATGGGTTATGATCTCGAGTGAGTTTGACATTGAATACATAGAAAGGAAAGCCATTAAAGGACAAGTAATTACTGATCAACTAGCTGATGCACCAATCCCAACAGAGAAACCACTGCTTGTAGAGTTTCTGGAAGAATCTATACTAACAGTAGTGCCAACAACAGAAACATGGAAAATGTATTTTGACGGGTCTTACACACATCATGGCTCAAGGGTAGACATCTTGTTTGTTACCCCTCAAGGAGACACCATCCCTAAATCCTATAAGATCACATTTCCATGCATGAACAACGTAGCAGAATATGAGGCCCTCATCACGGGACTCTGCATGGAAATACAATGGAAAATTGAGAAGCTGATAGTTTATGGAGACTCCCAATTAGTCATCCGACAGGTAAACAATGAATACAAAACAAAGGATGACAAACTCTTTCCCTATAAAAGAATGGTTGATGACTTCAAAGATTATTTTAATGACATCCATTTTGAACAAATTCCAAGATTAAATAACAAAGAAGTAGATGCCATGGCCACAATAGGATCCTTGGTTGATATGAAGAAGGATAGTAAGAAGTGTGAGTTCCTGATTGAAGAACTCCCCATACCAGCCTATGATGTTCCGCAATCAAAATTAGTATGCGACATAGTTGGTCATTTATCCCCTTGGTATCAAGAGACTTACATGTATCTCCATGACAAGATCATCCCACCAAACCTATCATCCTCACAACATAAAAGCTTTATCCGTCGAGCCTCTCGCTTCACCCTCATAGGAGACACCCTTTATAAAAGAAGTCTTGATGGTACGCTTTTACGATTCCTTGATTCTAGGGAAGCTGAAGTGGCCTTGCAAGAGGTGCACGAAGGCATTTGTGGGGCACACTCTAGTGGACCAACCTTAGCAAAGAAGATTATGAGAAAGGGATACTACTGGTCTACCATGGAGTGAGATGCTTATAGGTTTGTGAAGAAATATTTGCCATGCTAGCAACATGGGGATCTCATCCATGCAACATCACAGGAGTTGCAACCAATAATGACTCCTTGGCCTTTTTCACAATGGGGACTCGACCTCATAGGTAAGATTCACCCTCCATCATCTAATGGCCATAAATTCATCATCACTGCCACCGAATACTTCGCTAAGTGGGTCAAAGCCATTCCACTCACTTTCACTATAGGTATCCAAATAGAGAAATTCATCCTCCATTGCATAATCTACCGTTACGACATTCCTCATTCCATTATCACCAATAATAGGAAACCATTCAAAAAGTAGGAACTATGCACATTGTGCGAGAAGTTCCATATCCAACACCACTTCTCCACTCCATATTAGCCCCAAGGTAATGGTCAAGATAAGGCTTCTAACAAAACTATCTTGTGCATTCTGAAGAAGACGGTTAATGAATCTGGTCGTGACTGGCACCTTCAACTCAATCCTGCCCTATGGGCCTACCACATGAGTATCCGCACACCTATAGGTGCCACACCATATTCCCTAGTATTTGATTCCAAATCTATTTTACCTATTGAGGTCGAGCTCCCATCACTCAAAGTTTCATTGCAAAATATAATCACTAAGGAAGAGTATCGAGTTGCAAGGCTGCATGAACTAGAATTATTGGATGAAAAATGCCTGGATGCTCTCAACCATCTTTAGAGATATCAGAATCACCTATGAAAGAGCTATAACAAGAAGATCAAGAATTGCAATTTTGAAATAGGTGACTTTGTCCTCATGGAGAACTAGAAAAATCTACAAGAGCACACTAAAAAAGGAAAATTTGAGCCCAATTAGTTGGGACCATATGTTGTTATAGCCAGCTGTGGATTAGAGGCATATGAACTTGCAACAGCTTAGGGGTAGCCTCTAGATGAACCCATGAACATTCTGCATTTGAAAAGGTTCTACGCATGACTCATCGAGTATCCCAAAGCAAAAAAGTACAAAAAAATAAAAAAAATAGAAAAATAAAAAAAATAAAAAAATCAAGAAAAACCTGAGTGCAATAAACTCGTCCAATGGTGAAAATCACTTCGGCGATGCCTTGGATAAGTACCATGGTGAAAACTTGTCTTAGGCACCATGAGTAGTGGCTAGTTCCACCATCTAATAAGTCCCCTTTCCATCACGACATTCCATATCACGCATACTCCATAGCTTGGAATTCTGAAACATCAAATCCTATCGCCCACCCAACATTATCCCACCCAAAAGTTAATCCATGGAATGAGGATCCTTGTATGCTTCTCTTGTATAGATCAAACCGAAAAAACCCAAAAACATTAAAAAAATCCAAAAAACCCAAAAACATTAAAAAATCCAAAAAACCCAAAAACGTTAAAAAAATCCAAAAAACCCAAAAACATTAAAAAATCCAAAAATCCACAAAATCCAAAAAACAATACAAAAAATACAAAAAAAATCTCACATCACCATCCTACCCATCATACTCCACATCATCATCATATCCACACCAAACCATTCCCACATCATCAAGTCAAACCAGAACTACATATTCATCTCACCTACATCTTAAAGTGCCTTGATCCCGTGGACATAGGGTATGTAGGTAGTCTGGAATACGAAGGAAGTATCTAGTACTCAGGTACATAAGATGCATCCATCCAACCCATTTGGATGGTCCCTACCTTCTGACAGTACTAAATTCACTAAGCAATACACATGCTAAGCATACCCCCAAAACATCACATCTCACGCAAAAATCATCACTCAACACACCAACTATAATCATCACACATGGCCTAACTATCCTTTTTCCCACCTCTTGAATTTTATCCAACAATATCCAATCGATTCGTGTCCTAGGATATATCATTCCTACAATGGACATAATCCATCATCCTATCAACACCTATCTTGGCAAGAGAATATAATGGCTATTTGTGTCATTTTGTTGGTCTTTTGATTATTGATTTGTATCTTTTATCTTGTTCTAGGTCATTTCCAAAGCTACCTTGATCTCATTATATCATGGTATGTGGTGGGAAACACCTAGAATAGACATGGTCATTGTTTCTGTATGATGTGCTTGTGGGTTGATTTCATTACTCCAAGAATAGTATTCATAACTTGAAGAATGGGTCGGTTCTAGCATAGTGCTTCCCATTTACATATCAGGTTAATCATACCTTCTATGTACTATGAAAACTTATGTTATGAGCCCCCTTCCCTCATCTAGGAAAGGTTATACTACCTTGGGCATGCATGAAATCAACCTATTGTTTGTGTCTGGTCCATCCAAACATGGGATAAACATCGTCACCTAGGTCCTTTCATACCTTCGTGAAAAGTATCCTACTTTGCTATAATAAACCTAGAAATGCTCTCAATAGTGTAATGCAAGTACTGTACCTAGCTCATATCATCACTACCCATCTAACCATATTATCTGGGCTTAGAAATTTGATCTACCCCCTACCCCATCTAATCCATTCACTCTAACCCCCCTCCCATCTAACATACCGCCCTTCATCAATCTGTTCTAACCTAAACCATCCCAAATCCCTATTAATGATGTGGTGTTTAATGACCTAGTATTCCCAAAACCATCCTAACAATCCCCTTTCCAAACCCTCCCAACCCATCCTAAACCTATTCTTGACCATTCCCTTCCCCCAACCCATCCCCTATCACCTAGCCCCATCACTCAGGGTTTAACGCACATAACATGTATCATGACTTGTCCATTCATTAATCATTTGCATTAACATAGTCACTTATCATTATTACAATCATCAATCATTACACCATTGCATTAACCATTTCATGTTCATCATGGAAAACCTTTTTGGAGGACACATCGCCTAACATTGATTTATATTGCTTGTTCTCTTTCCAACTTTCCCAAAAAAACAAAACAATTAAAGCACTGAACATAGGGTAGTTGTTGCTTTATATTATAGGTGTGTGAGGCATCTTCAAGAGTTAATGATGATGATTTCATGATTCTCAAATCAACTCTCACACAAGTGTAATCTGACCATATACCCCATTTCCCATCCCAGTACCAATCGTACATTTGATTAATTAATTAATCATTACATTGTTTAACCATTTCATTGTACATTCATTTGCATCCATAATATATGTTTATTAATATAAGCATATATTCATTAACATCTCATAAATAATCCACATCATAATCCATAACATAATCTAAATATGTCTCATACATCAACATCATAACATCATCTATGTAAAATGCATCCATAATCATAACATACATTCATCATAATAATCCATGTATCATAATCATCCATGTACATTATAACATCATAAATCCATAGTCATAAACATATACAACATCATAATCCATAAGATATCCATAATCATCCATTTATGTCATAAACATCAGCATAACATCATCCATAATGCATAAGTATCATATGAAAAGCATAAACCATAGCATTATAATGTACATGATCCATCACATAACCATCATATGCATATCATAAAGAAAGGATACATCATGTCATCATCATAAACATCCATAAAACCATAATATACATCCATAAACATCTTCAGATACATTGCCACAAAAATAATACATCGCTCAAAGTCATGATACAAAAACTACCTTTATGGGCTAAAATATGTCAATACATATCAAAACATCAACCTTGGGTTGATGATCCCCTAGCAGAGTCAGTGGGAGACCCTGGGCATGGCTACTAGTGCTGTGGTGGCTGCTGGGGTACTGGTGGTGGAGGTGCCATGGGTTGCTGAACCGACTGAATAGACTTGGATCTGTATGACCCAGACATCCTCGATCCACTCATCGCACTATAGTTGGGAATCCGTTGATCTATGGACACTGCAACACAATAAGCACCATAGTAATACTCATCTCATCTACTCTAGTCTAGGAGCTGACTCTGTATCTGTTGAATCTGACCCTGCATCTGTGCAATCTGAGCCTATGACTGTGCAAATATCTAACCCACACCTATACCTGACACCATCCCTTGCAGCCAACTCACCTCTGCCTATAGGCTCTGTTGTAAGTATGGACCTAACCGGTGTTGTCATTGATGTCAACATACTCCTGTTACATTGATGATAAGGATTGGATGAGCTATGTGCTGAGGATATTGAGAAAATTAGTCCTATTCAGGAACAGAGAAGAACAATGAAGACAATGAGGTAAAGATCCCAGTTAAGATGAAGATCAGAGGATGCACTTCAAAGGGTTTACAGATATGTGTCTTAATATGATCCACTAAAGATTTCAGAGGTCCGCATGAAGATATAAAGAAGTTATGGCCACTTGAGTAAAACCGGTTCTGGCAGGTGCTCAGAGGTGACAGAGTGACACAATTGGGTCCGGTGAGATCCAGAAAAGAAATATCTTGTTCTATAGATTTGTTGGAGTGTTCAAGAAGTCAATGTGAATTTACAACCCAATTGGTTCATGGTCTAGAGGTCCGCAAGCATCTATTCCAATATGACAGAGATGACAGACTGTGTTCTTGAGGTTCCAGATGAAGGAGAGAATGATTTCAATAGTGTGGATGTTCTTGGTGATTCATGCAAGCTTGAGGTCTTTGGATTATGTCCAGTTCATGTTGGTGATCCACATTGAAGATTGAACTCGTAATTGAAGAATTACTTCTGGATGATGGTGTTCTTCCTAAGTCTAGCCGACTGGATCAGTTACACATCCTGTGGATGATCTTGAAGATGTTCTATGAATCCCAAAGAAAGATTAAAGTCTCAGATCTATGTGGCCGACAGTGTGTTGAACCGCGTGAAGTCTTTTTGCAATTAGTCATATTGTATTTATGTATTTTGCTCTATAATGTCTGACTTGGATGATTATCCCTAAGTCGATGTCTTGTATAAATAAGGAGTTGTAAAGTCATTTCAAGAGTATGTATGTGGAGATGAGAGTGTGGTAGAGAGGAGCAAAGTGAAAGGTAGAGTAGAAGTATTGAGCTTAAATGGAACTGACTAAAGCATGGTGAAGATGCTATTCTTCAGTTCAAGTATGTAATACTTATTATTCTGTAGACAGTGTCTCTCCTGTAGGCAGTGGGCCTCTTGTGAGCAGTGTGTTTAGGTAGTGAGCCCTAATTGGCATGTGCCATTTTATTTTTTCTATTCTTCTAACAGAGAATACAATCTTGGGTTAGTCACCCTATGGTTTTTCCCTTAACCGGGTTTTCCACGTCAAAATCTTGGTGTCATAATTGTTAATGTGTTTCTACTCTTGAATTGTTGCATTACATTTCCATGATTGATTTATTATTATGCTGTTGAATTAAGAAGAGAATTTAAGTGATTAATTGGAAGAAATTTTTGGACAACTGATTCACCCCCCCTCTCAGTTGTCTATCCTTAAACTAACAATTGGTATCAGAGCCAAGTTCCTCAAATAAAAGCTTAACCGCTTGAGGAGATCCAAGATGTTGTCCTACAAGAAGGATAGTCTAAGGTTTGATGGAACCAATTTCACTCTTTGGAAAAGTCACATGGAATGTCCCTTGCAATGTATGGGAATGCAGTATTGGATCATGGCTTCAAAGAAGTATACTCCCCCACAGAATGGTCTGAGATTCGTAGATGAAATCAGAGATGCTGAAAAAAATCTGCGGACTAAAGAAGCTCTTCTAAGTGCCTTGTCTGATTCAGAGCTAACAAATGTTGTTGACCTACAAACTACTTTCGAGATTTGGGAAAAACTAGAACTTCTGCATGAAGGAGACAAGTATGTTAAATGTGCCAAGCTACAGAGTCTGAAAGGAAAACTTGAAAATATGAAGATGAGAGAAGATGAAAATATCACTACATTCATGCCAAGAGTAAGTGAGCTTGTTTGTGGCATTAGATGTGCTGGTGGAGTCTTGGATGAAGATGAGATTGTTGGCAAATTTCTCAGATCCCTTCCTGATTATTACAAATACAAGGTTGCTAATATTGAAGAATTCAGATCTATTTCAGGAATCACAAGAGATCAATTGGTTGGTAAATTGGCTGCATTTGAATTGACTGAGTTTGGAGATCCCCAAGACTGAATCTGCATTCAAAGCTAGTGCCTTTGTTAAAGGAAAACAAAAGCTTGATCCGAGAAAGAACTCTTCAAAGAAACTATCATGGTATGAGAAAGCAAGAAAAGACCTGGAAAAAGATGAAGCAAAAGCTGCTCAACTTGAAGCTCTTATTGCAAAAAGACTGCCAAGAGGATCTGGTAAGTATGAAGGGAAATTACCTTTTAAATGTTTCAATTGCAATAAGATTGGTCATTTCGCCTCAAGGTGTCTGGAAAGATTTTCAAGGCCAAATTCTAACAGATCAAGGTTCCAAAAGAATTGTTACTATGTTCATGAAGATGATGACAATGAAGGAGTAACAGATGATGAATCAGAGACAGGAAACAAATCCAGAAGTGACTGGGTGTTTATTGCCATCAAGGAAGAAGATCCAATGCGCTCTGAATCTGCCAATCATAAAATTGTAGAAAGAGCTCTGGCTGCCCAAGTTGAAGAAAAGGATGATTGGGTCATTGATAGTGGATGCTCTCACCATATGACAAGTGACAAAAATAAGTTCATAGATTTGGAAAGGTATGAAGGAGAAGTGGTAAAATTTGGGGATAATTTTACTGGCAGAATCAGAGGTAGAGGAACTATTTCTTTTGATGGAAAGAAAAAAAACTAGTAATGCACTGTATGTTGAAGGTCTGAACCACAATCTTCTCAGTGTTGGACAGTTGGTGGACAAAGGTTATGATCTTCGATTCAAGAATGGAAAATCCAAGATCTTTGAAAGTTTCGGAACAGAGATTGCATCCGGTACTCAAACAAAAGGTAACATCTTCCACTTGGTTGGTACTGATAAATTTTTTTTATTTGTTCAAATTGATCAGAGTTGGTTGTGGCATAGGAGAATGTGTCATGTGAATTTTGATAATATCATCAAGATAAGCAACACTCAGGCTGTAAGAGATCTTCCAAGATTGGTGAAACCTACACATAGTCTGTGCAAAGAATGTCAGTTGGGTAAACAAAGCAGAATCTCATTCAAAAGCAAGGAACAACCCTCTACCGGATTATTGGACTTAGTTCATATTGATCTATGTGGTCCGGCAAGAATCAAGAGTGTACAAGGTGATAGATACTTTATGTTATTAATTGATGACCATTCCCGGATGATGTGGGTTACTTTTCTGAAAGAGAAATTAGAAGCTCTTGAGAAATTCAAAATATTCAAGGCTATGGTAGAGAATGAAACTGGATTAAAATTAAAGTGTCTAAGGTCTGATAGAGGTGGAGAATTCACATCCAGTGAGTTCATAGAATTCTGTGAGAAACATGGCATAAAAAGACAGTTGTCTTCTCCTAGGACTCCACAGCAGAATGGAGTAGTGGAGAGAAAGAACCAGACCATCCAAGAAGCATCTAGAACCATGATGATGGAAGCAAATGTTCCTCAAATCTATTGGAGAGAAGTTGTAAGCACTGCAGTCTATACTCTCAATCGAGTACAAATCAAAAGCAATACTAGTAAGACTCTTATGAAGTTTGGTTTGGCATCACTCTCACTGTGAGGTATTTTAGAGTCTTTGGTAACAAATGTTACATTAAAAGAGATGAAGATTTAGGAAAATTTGATGCTAGAAGTGATGAAGGGATATTCTTGGGTTATTCTACTCAAAGAAAAGCATACCGGTGTTATAACAAGAGATTAAGGAAGATTGTAGAAAGTACAAATGTGAAGGTTGATGAAGGTATTGAAAAACCCTAAAGGTTTTATGAATATGATGAAGATGATCAAAATGATGTTTTTGTTCAAGAGGTCCAAGCTCCCTCTGAAATTCATATACAGACTCATCCGGTAAATCATGAGGAAGAGATAAGTTTGAATGAACCTGTTCAAGAATTAGAAGTGCAAGAGACTCCCAAAGTTTCCAGGTATGTAAGACTGAATCACTCTGAAGATCAGATCATAGGTGATAAAATCAAAGATGTACAAACAAGAAGAAGGATTGCTCAAGATTTAGAAGAGTATTGTTTGATTTCAAAGATTGAACCTAAGATAGTGAATGAAGCTTGCAATGATGAAAACTGGACTAAAGCAATGGAGGAAGAGTTGATGCAAATTGAGAAAAATCACACTTGGGATCTTGTTCCCAGACCTAAAAATAAGAATGTGATTTGAACCAAACAGGTCTTTCAGAATAAACTGAATGAAGATGGTGAAGTAGTCAGAAATAAAGCCAGATTGGTTTGCAAAGTTTACTCCTAAGTAGAAGGAGTTGATTTTAAAGAAACTTTTGCTCTAGTAGCAAGAATTGAAGCAGTCAGATTATTTCTTGTCTTTGTTGCCTTCAAGGATTTCAAAGTATATCACATGGATGTCAAATCCGCCTTCCTGAATGGTGATTTGGAAGAATAAGTTTATATTGAGCGACCGGATGTATTTCAATTGTCTAATCATGGTGATATGGTCTGCAAGTTGAAGAAAGCACTGTATGGACTCAAGCAAGCTCCAAGAGCCTGGTATGGAATACTAGATAAGCATCTTTTGAAGATTGATTTCAACAAAGATATTGCCGACAGTAATTTGTATTTCAAAATTGATCATGAAAATATCTTGATTGTTGAAGTATTTGTTGATGATATCATTTTTGGAGGAAGAGATAATATGTGCAAAACTTTTACAAATCAAATGAAAAGTGAATTTGAGATGTCCATGTTTGGGGAAATGAATTTATTTTTGGGTCTGCAAATCACTCGAACAAAGAAAGGAATCTTCATTTCTCAGACTAAATATGTGAAAGAATTGTTGAAGAAATTTGGGATGGAAGACTCAAAACCAATGAGTACTCCCATGGCAACCGGATGTAAATTAAGCAAAGATGATGACTCTCCTAAGGCTGATCAGAAAAAGTGCAGGTCAATGATTGGAGGATTATTGTATCTCACTCAAACTAGACCTGACATTATGAATGTTGTTGGTCTTGTTGTTAGATTCCAAGCTGATCCTAGAGAATCTCATGTCATGGCAATCAAGAGGATCTTTAGATATCTAAAAGGGACAGTTGAGTATGGTCTATGGTATCCTAGAGATCATGATTTCTCTCTTCATGCATACACAGATGTAGATTGGGTAGGAGATGTGGATGACTGGAAGAGTACCAGTGGTGGAGCATTCTTTTTAGGGAAGAGATTGGTTTCTTGGCTGAGTAAGAAATAAGAGGCAATATCTCTGTCCACTGTAGAAGCAGAATATATTGCAGCAACAGGTAGTTGCACTCAAGTATTATCGATGAAACAAATTCTAAGAGACATCAGTGTGGAGTATGAAGAACCTATCACAATCTTCTGTGATAATTCAAATGCAATAAACATATCAAAGAATATGGTGTTGCATTCAAAGACTAAACATATATCCACCAAGTTTCACTTTCTGAGAGAACAAGTGAACAAGAATGAAGTCAGATTGGAGTTTGTGCCTTCCAAGGATCAGATTGTAGATATTTTTACTAAACCTCTACCTAAGGACTCTTTTGAGTATCTCAGGGAGAAGTTAGGGGTTATTACCCCTCCGGTTCTAAATTAAGGTGCACTGATGTGCATCAGTCCGGTGGATCTCACAGTCATATTTAGTGGTTCAGATTGATGATGGGAAGCTGCTACTCAGGGGGAGCAGCTGATATGTTTCTGAAGTAATGCAAGTATGTGCCCTTTGCCATTGATGTCAAAGGGGGAGAGAAGACATGTGAAAAACAAGTAGTTGCGATCAAAGGGGGAGTAGTAAAGGTAGAGAAGACATGTAAGTGGTTGTTGTTGATAGGGGGGTTATGTCAGTAAGGAGAAGTTCTTGTCTTGATGGTTAAAATAGTTTTTCACATCATATGTTGCCATCAATGACAAAGGGGGAGATTGTTGCAAGTATGGGCCTAACCGGTGTTGTCATTGATATCAACATTCTCCTGTTGCATTGATGATAAGGATTGGATGAGCTGTGCGTTGAGGATATTGAGAAAATTAGTCCTATTCAAGAACAGAGAAGAACAGTGAAGATAGTGAGGTAAAGATCCCAATTAAGATGAAGATCAGAGGATGTGCTTCAAAGGGTTTGTAGATATGTGTCTTAATATGATCCAGTAAAGATTTTAGAGGTTCACATGAAGATATAAAGAAGTTATGGCCACTTGAGTAAAACCAGTTCTGGTAGGTGCTCAGAGGTGACAGAGTGACATAGTTGGGTCCGGTGAGATCCGGAAAAGAAATATCTTATTTTGCGGATTTGGTGGAGTGTTTAGGAAGTCAATGTGAGTTTACAACTCAATTGGTTCATGGTCTAGAGGTCCGTGAGCATCTATTCCAATATGACAGAGATGACAGACTGTGTTCTTGAGGTTCCAGATGAAGGAGAGAATGATTTCAGTAGTGTGGATGTTCTTGGTGATTCATGCAAGCTTGTGGAGGTCTTTGGATTATGTCCAGTTCATGTTGGTGATCCACATTGAAGATTGAGCTCGTAATTAAGGAATTACTTCCAGATGATGGTGTTCTTCCTAAGTCTGGCCGACCGAATGAGTTACACATCCTGCAGATGATCTTGAAGATGTTCTGTGAAGAATGGCGTGTTCCCAAAGAAAGATTGAAGTCTCAAATCTGTGTGGTCGATAGTGTGTTGATCCGTGTGAAGTCTTTTTTCAATTAGTCATATTGTATTTATGTATTTGCTCTGTAATGTTTTCTGACTTGGATGATTATCCCTAAGTCGATGTCTTGTATAAATAAGGAGTTGTAAAGTCATTTCAAGAGTATGTATGTGGAGATGAGAGTGTGGTAGAGAGGAGCAAAGCGAAAGGCAGAGCAAAAGTATTGAGCTTAAATGGAACTGACTCAAGCATGGTGAACATGTTATTCTTTAGTTCAAGTATGTAATACTTATTATTTTGTAGACAGTGTGTCTCCTGTAGGCAGTGGGCCTCTTGTAAGCAATGTGCTTAGGCAGTGAGCCCTAATTGGCATGTGCCATTTTGTTCTTTCTATTCTTCTAACAGAGAATACAATCTTGGGTTAGTCACCCTGTGGTTTTTCCCTTAATCAGGTTTTCCATGTCAAAATCTTGGTGTCATATGTGTTAATGTGTTTCTGCTCTTAAATTGTTGCATTACATTTCCATGATTGATTTATTATTATGTTGTTGAATTAAGAAGAGAATTTAAGTGATTAATTGGAAGAAAGTTTTGGACAACTAATTCACCCCCCCTCTTAGTTGTCTGTCCTTAAACTAACAGGCTCCCCACCTGAGCATCATCCACCTACCGTAAGTCTCTCTCTGTATCTCTCTATGTAGTCTCACTAGTTACCTCTGCCTGTTCTTGTACCACTTGTGCCACTTGTGCCTGTAATGCACTATTCTGGCCATCGACCCCACTGTTCCTATCTAGTAAGGCAGCTACCCCTGTAGCGCACTAGCTCATGTATCTACCTCTACACAGTCTCCTCCAAGCTCGAAACCTAAGCATGGAGAGTCTGGATTGCCTCCTCATCATCTGCCTGAGTGTACCGACATGATGTGCGTGCACCTGAAACAGGTCTCGGCCTTGCCCCTGAACTACCAACCTCCCTGGCCCCAGTCCCTGTGAAGGTCATCTCAGTTTCTAGCACATGCTGCTACTAGGTCTGATCTCTGCCCTCTGGCTGCTATCCCTTCCCCTAATGTGCCTGCTGTCGGGTTTGGACTCTGCCCTGTGGCTACTACCCCTATCCCTATTGTGCTTGCTTCCCAACTGGTGCTAGCCTAGGTCCCTGTTGCTATTGTGGTGGCCCTCATGGGGGTAACATCTGCCCCCTCTGACCCTATTGTTGGGGTGGTCCCTACCTCTGACCCTGCTACTGTGGCACCTACAGTGGTGGTATATGCCCTGTCTAACGTCCCTTGTCCTCTGCTGGTATCATATGTCACTCGTGCTCCATGAATGGGTAACCTAATAATGTGATATATGTCCTCCAAGGTGATGGTGAACTCACCCATCATAAGGAGGAATGAGCATGTCTTGAAGCACCATCTCTCCACCAGGGCCATCATCATCTCCCTGTGTGCCCATACGATGGGCATATCAACCACTGTCAACAAGCCTAACCTACCTAGCCAAGCTCGTGTAGGCGCATCAAAGCCACCTATCAGCTACATCACGTCAGAAACACATCACTCCCACAAAGCCACAATCCCCTTGCCAACCTGTATCCCCAAAATATGAGTCAAAACTTGCATTTTTTTCCAAATCAGTCATAAAGCACTGATTTCTCCCTTTTTGGCGCCAAAATTCCATTTAGCACCAATATTTCCTTGCATGGCGTCAATCCAATGGATGGTGCCACTTATGCCAAGGATGGTGCCATTCTAGAGGATGGCACCATTCCTCCTTGGTAAGACACGATTCTAGAGAATGGAGTCGATTCCTACCATGATGGTCCCATTCTAGCTCCCAACCTATGAAACCCCTTTCTCGGCCAAAACCCTAGGTGCCATTCGAGATGATGACACCACGAACCTAGGGTATGGTGCCATTTCTGATAATGGCACCAGAGCACCCTAATAAGGTGCCAATCCACACAAAGGCATCATTCGAGAGAATGGCGCCACACGTTCTTTCAATAGCACCATTTTGGTGAAAATGCCCTACTGTGTATCGTGCCAAACCAGATAAAGGCGCCACAAAATCTTGTTTTGGCACCAATCGACTCCATACCCTACCTTAGCTAATGGCGCCAATCTGGCCCGATATGGCGCCAATCAGCCTTCCAATTGTGCCAGAACCCTAACGACCTGATTACAGATGCCATAAATACGTAAAATGAAAAAAAATTAACAAAGTTAGGGTTATTCTGCCTACTTGGGGTCCTGCTACTGACGATCTCATGTATGTGCACACCAGCTCCGACAAATGCTCAAAGTGTGGGAAGAGTGGGTTTCCCATCATGTCTCTCCTTCTCTCTTGTCCAAATGGCTCAATGATGTGAAAGTGGCACTTTGGGCCCACTTTTTCTATTTATAGAAGGCCATGTCATCCTCCAACACATTTTTTCCTTCCTAGGTGCAAATCTTAACCTTTTTTGCCCATTTTTCTTCCTGTCAACCTATTTTTCTACCCTCTATCTATTTTTCACCTATGTTTCTTCCTTTCGAGAGTTCACCTGAAAATGTTTTATTTTTCACCCGACCTCTCGAGGGGGCATCCCTCATCCATTCTATTCCTTCCTAGCAGTTGGGGCGATTTCTTTGACTTGACACCATATCCCTGCTAGGTCACAACACCATGTCAAAGAGGGGCAAATGTAGACACCTAAAAATGTCTTCACTAACTAACCATATTTTCATCCCTCATCCAATTAATTAATTAAATTTTTATTTAATTAATTAGAACATCCAACACTTGATTATTCACCTTCCCTTCATCATTTCATCTTATAAATTGAATTAATTTAATTACTTCAATAGTCACACCTTACTAACATTATCCTAATTGATTAAATAAATATGCAAATATTTATTTGATTCATTCTCCCTTTTCATTAAACCTAATTAATTGAATAAATAATGTTTATTTAATTAATTCAGCCTATCAATTAGCCTACCCCTAACCTAATTAATTAAATATCAATTATTTAATTAGCTACCCTAACCTACATGACCCCTAGACCTAGGATTAATTAAATAAAACATCATTTAATTAATTCTAACTCCTAATTAACCCATTCCATAATTTACTACAGCCATATTAATTAAACTAATCACCTTGATTAGTTTGGTCAAATCTCGTTTAACACTCCTCCCCACATTTTCCAAATAAAAAATTGATCTTTATGCCACATAAAATAATTTTTTATACACATTTGTCATAAACCTCATTAATAACCTCTTACAACACCTACCTTCATTAAATGGAGCTCTTCCCCAAATGAATTAAAAATTTATTTTTAATCCTCACCTCTTCCCCATGTGAATTTAAAATTCATATCTAATCCATCTCATCTAACTTTATTTAATCCAAACTCCTTCCCAAGGTGAATTTAAAATTCATCTTTATTCTCATCCCTCCATTTTTCATGATCAAATCTAAGCCTACCACCTCACATTCATCCTCATCCATTGATTTCAATATTGAATCTCAACCCTTGGATCAAATCTCTCTCCAAAATGCCTATAAATACACCTTCATCCAAACCATTTTATCACCCACAATTTGAGAAATGTTATCATATATATATATATGAGAAGATATTGGTAATTTATTAAGATAAACATTAAATTTAGAGCCAACTTCATATTGTACACTTTATATATATATATATATATATATATATATATATATATATATATATATATGAGAAGATATTGGTAATTTATTAAGATAAACATTAAATTTAGAGCCAACTTCATATTGCACACTTTATATATATGAAGTTGGCTCTAAATTTAATGTTTATCTCAATAAATTACCAATATCTTCTCATATATATATATATATATATATATATATGAAGACAAGGAAAACTACAAGGTGTTAAAAACTCAAATAAAACACATAAACAACTCAAATGTATACCTTGAAGTCCTCCTTGATAAGGTGGAGAGCCTAGCACCCAAAGACTCTTGCTTTACCCATGGTTTCCTTATGTGAAATTCTCTCTAAACTCAAATGTAAATCACTAAAACCTAGCTCAAGATAATGGAGATGATAGAAATTTTAGCATGATAACTTTTCTCAAATTATGGATGATAAGATGGCTTGGATGAGGGTGTATTTATAGGCATTTTGGAGGGAGATTTGATCCAAGGGTTGAGATTCAATATTGAGATCAATGGATGAGGATGGATATGAGGTGGCAGGTTGAAATTTGATCATGAAAAATTGAGGGATGAGAATAAAGATGAATTTTAAATTCACCTTGGGAAGGAGTTTGGATTAAATAAGGTTAGATGAGATGGATTAGATATGAATTTTAAATTCACATGGGGGAGAGGTGAGGATTAAAAATATATATATACATGCAAATACACAAGGGTTAAAAACTTCAAAAATGTCTTTGCATCCCTCTGCCTTTTCGCTCGCTTCTCTGCCTTTTGATTATGGAGGTCTTGGCTCACAGTCGTCTTTGTCAGGCCATAATTGCAGGTTCGTGGGTAATGTTGAGTGTGATCCTAGTATCTCCTCTGTGGTGCAGGGTTTGGACTCCAAATCTAAGGTGGATGGTTTGGGAAATGCACTTAGAATTGGTGCGGAGGTAGGGCATAAGGTGGTCGGTTGTTCCCCTTCTATTGGCTGATTTATGCCATCGCGTGGGAATATTGATGCTCCTTTAAACTTCAAGGAGGTCCTTCACTGTGATGCCCTAGGTTTGTTAGGGTATCACAAAATTGTTGTCCCTCTTATGAAGCCTAGGGTTGCTCTCTCCAACCCTCCATCTCCTTGTGGCGGTGCTCCCTAGAACCCTCCTTTCTTTGTTCGCCATTTGTCATTTGTCCCAGAGATCTGTATGGATAGTTTCATTCGTGACAGAGAGGACTATTTACAAGACCATTCCCTCATATAGAGATTTATGAAGGTATGACCAAAGTTATGTGATCTCCATGCTTGGATTAGCTCAAACTGGAAAGAATACTTGGAGGAAGAAATCAATATTTACCCTTGTGGAAAAGGATTTTTCATCCTAGAATTTGAATCTATGGAAGACAAAGAAATGGTGCTCAGTACCGGGCCTTGGTTCTCCCAAGGAGATTTCTTATTCATGAAACCTTGGTTCCCTTCTTTTGACCCACGAACAGAGACATTCTCTTTAGCTTTCCTGTGGGTATGTTTACCTTACCTTCCCCTACAGTTTTGGGAAATTGACTGCCTGAAGGTGATTGGCAATGGCCTGGGTAAATTTCATGGTATTTCAAAGGAAACTATTAATTACAAAATTTCCACTTTTGCTTGCCTGTGTGTCGAAATGGATGTTTTAAAAGGACTTTCGGCAGAGCTTTTTCTCAAAGTAGGAAACAAACATTGGTGCCAACCAATAGATTATGAAAAAATTGCCTTTAGATGCAAGCAATGTTTCATAATAGATCATGTAATGGCAAACTGTGGAAGGAAATGAGTTGTTGAGAGGGCTAATACCACCTCCATCAGCAAGCCCTCCTGGTGGCATAGGGTTGAATCCTATCACTATGTTATCTCTCATCCCAAGCAGAATGTTTCTACCTCTTCCTCTTCTCTTCAGGGAAATGATCCACCTTTGAGCCCTCCTCCTCTAGTTGTTGGGCAGGTCCATTTTCAAGAGATCATGCCTGACAAGATAGAAAAATATACTCTCACAACAGCTTCTCCAATTGCTTTGGAGAAGTCAGAAATGCAGCACAGGAACATGAAGTTTTCATCTGTATCAACAGTAACTTCAGTAACCTTTGCAACCAACAATATCTGTGAGAATGTCAAAAATAGCAATGGTTTGCCTCTGTCCTCTAAATTAGAACTAGATTGGATAGAGGTGAAGAGGAAGAAAGTGCCATCATCAAATCATAAGCATTCGATGACCTTGCGATCCGCTAAAAAGTAGATAAGCTTACTCCAGAATAGAGGAAAACACCTGTAACCCGTCAAGGAAGGTTTTATCTCAATTTTGGCACCCCTGTGCTTTTAGGGTGTGTAATATAAAGTTATCTCTAAATTTAATGTTTATCTCATTAAATTACCAATATCTTCTCAAAATTATATGTTAGGACTTTCATCTATCTAGATAGAATTGTGGGTGTGATTGTGGCCCCTAGACCTGATCACATACACGATCTAATCGTGTTTTACACAAACTTAAATTTTACTATCATAAAAGTTGACAATTTTGAATATAATACAAAATATTTTTGAATTGCATTATTCATGAGCATAACTTGACTTTCAATGTCACTCCCAATAAAGATTTATGCACTCTTTTCTACCCTTGTGACAATTTCAACAGAAAAATTGTCCCAATATTTACCCTTGCCCAGATTTGCAATGGTAGAAATTATATGCACAAGTGCATCAGCATGGATGTTCTTTTGAGCACAAAGGTTGCATGTTTTTCCCATAAAATTATGTGGCATTTCCCCTAGTTCTAAGGCACAATCTGTTTAATTAAATGTTCTACCAAAATTCATAGGTGACAATGGAAGGAGTGTTGAGAACTCTTCACCCCAAGAAGATACTTTAGTGACAATCTCTTCAATCTTTTTCAAGTCCAAATCTAATGGAGATTTGGGGATAATGGTTTCCACAACTCTATAGACAAGAAGGTTTGTAAGAAATTTTGGACCACCAAATTCCATCTGATGGGTGGATCTCCTCCCAACCCTTCTTCTAGGGTTTTTATAGATTTCAATGTGGTTAATTATTTTCAAAATTAGAGCATGTGTTTGTTAAAGAAATCAACTCAAAGCATGTACAAACAATTTTTTTTAGGTATGAGGTGGTTGAACAAGAAGAGAGGCTCAAGCGAGTCACATTAATATGTAAAGTTTTTTAAAAATGGCCTAGTTTGGTAAAGCTTCAAGTATGGCTCATGCTCCATTGGAAGACATTAGTGAATAAGGGTTTTACTATTTGGCCATGCATAAAAGGGTGGTTCTTGGTTATCTATTCAATCCCCTTTAGGCAGGGATATTCTTCTCAAAGGTGGCATATGGTTCTAGGATAAGGCTTACTTGGGTCTGAAAGCATGGTTTTTAGATATTAATCCCTTACATAATTCTTCCCCTTTTCCTCAATCTAGGTGACAATTTTGAACCTTCCTCTCCAATTTTGAAGTATTAAATGTCTTTCCTCCATTGGCATTGTGAGGGGGAGAATGAGTGTTAGTCAAATAAATGAAAACATACAAAACCCAAACATCAATGGAAGTTGAAAGCAGAGAGGAATCAAACCAAAACAAGTAGAAATACTTACAAACCCCTTTTACCTATCGTTTTCCATTGTTTGCCTATCTTTCTTTGATCTTGATTGTGAAGCCCTCAAAAGCTTTCCTTACTTGCTTGCTTGTTTGAAGATGACAAAGGAAGAATGGCTTTGATACTTGTTTGTGTTGAATGTGAGCTTCAAACACATGATAATGGAGGACACTTGGAATAGAATGAATGAGAGAAGAAGAGAAATTTGTGTATAGTTATCTTGCCAAGTGAAGTGCCTCCCTAATGGCTTAGAAGAGGGTTTTATTTATAGATTTTCTAAAAATAGAATGGAGGGTGAGGATCCAAAGATGAGATCAATGGCTCTCATTTTTTGTGAATCTTTAATTCATAATGGATGAATTAAAAATTCTTTATTTGAGAATGGTGGATTATGACAATTGAATTAAAAATTCAATAATGGGGGACAGTGGGTTATGACAATTGAATTAAGAATTCAATAGTGGAGGATAGTGGGGAACATTGAATTAAATATTCAATTGGTGAAGGCTAGTGGGGAACATTGAATTAAATATTCAATTGGTGAAGGCTAGTGGGGAACATTGAATTAAATATTCAATTTGGTGGAGGATAATTGATTTAAAGATTTATTTTGGAAAATGAAGGATATTAGCTAATTAAATATTAAGAATATTTAATTATATGTGCAACATGGTGAGGTGGAAGAGATGAGGTGGATTTTGGACTTTAGACATAAGAAGAATTTAGGGAATAAGAAGAATTTAGGGAATTTAATTAAATAAAATGACTTTATTTAATTATGGGATAATGAGCCAAATTTAATTTAATTGACAGAAGAAACTAGGAATTAAGATAAATATTAAAATATTTACTTAATTCGACCTGAGCCAATTTTAGGTGTATACATGCATTTCTTTGGAATAATTAGTTTCTATCTCAAATCTAAGTGAGAATACTTGTGAGTTTTGATTAGCAAATAATATATTAAAAGAAATATGTTTAAAAGTTGGTAATAGGATTTAGAAGCAACAACTCAATTATGAAGGCATTACTTTTAGATGTTGTTACCCCATTTTCAAAATTTTCTAAGTCATTCATATGTTGAGTCATGTCCCCTTCCTTATTCTTTATTATTCGTGCCTTCTTCATAAGTTGTGGCAGTTTACTTAGTCATTTTCATTCATAGTCAGTGATCCCATGCCTTTTTGTACCTCAGTAGGTAAGTTCAAGAATTCCTGAACCTCCCAATTCCCTGACTCCTTGCAAAAACAAACATCTTAAGACTTGTATTTCGGTCTTGTGTTGTTTTGTTAAAAGAAAAACCTTCATAGTCAGAGATTCGGAAGTTCTTTGAACTTCCAAACTCTCAATTAGTTGGTTCATTTGTTCTTAAAATTTTTGACACCCCAATTGAACACTTTCATTACTCCCAAAGCGTTGTCCTTTTGAGCTATTGATGTGTACGAAGAAGTGACACATGTCAGTTCATCATAAATTCAAAATGTTGGGAAAGGTGTTCTCACACTTTTCGGAGGGAAATAAAGGGGGTCATTTATGAATTTTGAAGTATGGTTCACCGCCAAGATTAAATGAAATTTCTAGAGGATTTAATAAGCTTTGATATGAAACTTTGGTTAAATTTTCCACCTTGTGAGTGAAAGTCTCATTTTGCACTGCAAGGAGAATATGTTAAAGGAGCTCCCAGTCCTGCCATTAATGGAGGATTTGTAGAACTCTTCGCAAATAGGTCAAAATAATTTGTTTTTCTCCTTGTCTCTCTTACTATGATACTTTGCCATCTTTAATTAATTTGGTGTAGGTAAAGCAATTCTCTTTTCATGAATCTGGATAGTTTGTTTTCCCCAAATGTCTTGTGGACCTCTCTTGCATCCTTGACTTGTTCAGAAGTGTTTTCTCTCTAGTTTTTTAAACAATTTAGAATTAAATACAAATTCCATGGGTCCCCAATTACCTCTGTTATTGAGAATGGATTGTCAAATGTAAGAGATACAGAACTTTGGCATGTGGACTTGGGGGATTTCTAGGAGAGAACATGGCAAGAAACGAGGTCCTCAATTGCGGAGAAAATTGTGAGCAGTGGGTTAGCCCATGCTGGAGGCTTCCCACCTGCCATGTCATGCCTAGATTTGGTTATTACTTGTGCAAATAACTATTACCCAGACTCGCAAGAGATACAAGCCTTTGATGGATTTGTGATAACAAGGATTGACTCCGAAGTTGTATCACATGCTTTGAAGCTAGCAGACCATGAGGAATTTGTTGATGTGTCTATTACCACTGGTTGGGGGTACTTTTGGGACAAGAAAGATTGGTGTCAAAGTCATATTTCTAAGAGCTGGCTAAAGATTGAGAGGAAGGGTAAATCTTGGCTTCCTACCAATTTAAAAAGAGAGCATTACAAAGAAGAGATCTTCAACATGATCACTCTATTACATCGTGTTGTTGGGAGTGCTGAGTCAGACTCTTTTGAGAACTGGATGTGCCAATTCATTATGTTGATTTGCAGTGAGTCTCAAAGTATAGAATGGGGGAAGTTAATAAGTGAACATATGCATGAGCAGTTTGTGAATTTTCCTCAGAAGGTATCATTTTACATGTGTTCTCTTCTGATCTATATTTTAGATAGCAAAGAGGTTGTCTAGCCTAGTTTGAGAAACCAAGGGTCTCTTACTCCAGACACACCTATGTATTGTTATTTCTTGCATTTGCAAAAAGACAATGGAATGAGAGGTTTTCGTAGGGTGAATGATGCTTTCCTTATGCTCTTTGCAAAGAAAATTAAAGGTTCCTTGGAGAGAAGAATCTCCCCTGAGGCGGTCACGTTGGTAATGAATTTTGGTAGTTTTTATAATTAGTTTGATCATTTTTCTTATTTGAGAATTGGAGGTTTTGAAAATGCCCCGTTAAAATTACCGAGATATACTTTAGATTTTCTAGTGCTTTTGGAAGTTTGCCACCAAATAGTGATTGTAAATATTAGGTACCATGCTATGAAGAAGAAAGGGTATTCTTTCACTGTGTATGTCTTTCTTTTCTTGCAAGAGCAATGATAGTGCCTGAAGTGTGGAGAAATTGTTGGCTGAGTATAATTTCCATTCACTACCTATGAGACCAACCTTTGATAGAAAAAACTTTGTGAAAAAGAACATGCATGGAGGTAGCCTGTATCTACATAAGCCTCATCTCGAGGACTATTGGGAAGATTGTGTGGATGAAAAGGAAGTGTAATGAAGGAGTTGGATGAGGTTAACAATTGACCAAGTCTGAGCTTTTGGTTTTCTATTACAAGTCCCAGAAGGTACAGATGATAACTCAGACATTTTAGATAAAGGTTATGTTGCAAGTATGTGCCTAATCGGTGTTGTCATTGATGTCAACATATCTATGTTGTCATTGGTGTCAACTGTGCTCTTATTTTGTTGCTTTCTTGTAATGAGTGAGATGCTTTGTATTTACATATGTAAATGATCTTGATGATGAGGATATTGAGAAACTTATCTCCTCCGGCAGAAACAGTGAGTTGCAGTGGAAACAGTGTATTGTATATAGAAGAACAGTCCAGACGATTGCTCTGTATTTCCTGTGGGATGAATATCTTTGTCTATGGATTGGAAGTTATTTAGAAGTCTGTCTGAAGATGTTATATTCCAAGTTTGAGCCTCCGGTATGAAGATTTGAGTGAGTTATGTTCACCAAAGTGAAAACTACTTTTCTTGTAAGTTTGGTGGTGATAGGGAGAAATTGTTATGCTCTGCATTCTCCGCATTGAAGTATTTCTATCTGCGGTTCTAGAGTTAAGTTTGGAATGATGATAAGTGCTTTCAACTACAATGGTTCATGATTTGGTTGTCCACAAGCTATCATTTCCTTAAGACAGTGACTGACAGTGTTGTTCTTGTGCTCCAGTTTGAAGAATCTTCTTGACAGAGTGGTTAGAGATCGTGCAGTTGTTCTTGGTGATTACAATGTGCTTGTGGATGTCTCTTGATCATGTTCCTACCTTTGGATTGGTCTGCAAAGAGAAAATTGGATCATGGATGAAGAATGTTCTTAGCAGAACTAGTGTTCTCACCAGCCTTGGCTGAGCTGGTTGATTTCATCATTTGCGGAGATGCCTTCAAGATTGTGGAAGCATTTCGTGGTGTGAAGGATTGTGTTTGAGTCCTAGCTAAGGCATGGTGTGATCCACATACATCTTTACCTTAGTGAATCTTGTTTAGGTCCAGACCTATTTCTTTGTATTATTGTAATGCCGACCTTGGAGAATGTTCCAATGGTTGATGAATGTAATGCTGACCTTGATGTACATTCCAAGGTTGAAGACTTGTAATGAATTGCATAAAAGTGCATGAGTGTATGAAAATGAAGAGATAAGTGTGAAGGTGTGAAAGAGCAAAGCAGAGAAGTTATATTGTTCTTCAATGGAACTGAACCCAGGCATGGAGTAGATGCTACTTAATCAGTTCACCATTTTGGTAGTGAGCCACCCCTTAACAGTGAGCCACCCTTTAGCAGTGAACCACCCTTTGGTAGTGAGTCATTCTTTGTAGTGAGCAATTTGGGCAGTGAGCCTCTATTTTTTAGTATTGTTATAACATATGTTTCTGTGGACTAACATCCACCATGGTTTTTCCCTTATAAGGTTTTCCACGTAAAATTTTGGTGTCTCATGTGTTAATTGTGTTATTGTGTTGAGCCTCTTATCTTTTGCTTTCATGGTTAAATATGAATATCAGTAATTAAGTGTTTGAAGAATTGATGTTCACAATTGTTCAGAGTTTTAGGGACAACTGATTCACCCCCCTCTTAGTTGTCTGGTGCATTTCAACAGGTTATCACAATGTTGTTTCGGAACCCTTAGGTCTCAAGTACACTGGTCAGAGAAGGAAGTCATAGATATTATGATTCATTCTTTTCATGTGTTAAGAAGAACTAAGAAATGGCTTGATAAGAAATTTTGAGAATATGCTAGCTCTTCAGCACCAAAAGAATATGGTACAAGAGAACAGAGCAAGTCTTGGAATTTACACACTCCCAGAAGTACGTTGAGTTTGGATACAACTCTTCGTAGAGTTAGCTCACAATAGGGTGGAGATGGAGAACCACCTGAACATAACAGAAGGTTGAAAAGTGCATGTCAGCAAGATGGCCAGCCTGTGTCCCTGATAATTGCAATAGAAAAGAGATTGGATGCTTTGCAACAATTGTAAGCATACCATGTGCCTCCTTCCACCCCCTGGTACCTAATAATGATTCTTTGATTTTTAATCAAATTCATAAGATAATGTTTTTCATTCTTTGTTTGGTAATCCTAATTCTCCTGGTTTAAGCAATCCTCCAGGACATAGTACTCCTATGCATTCAAATAGTGTTGTTTTGAATACTAATTTCAATGCTAGTGTTTCTGCTTCCCCCTCCCCCTCATGGTTAAAGAAGATTGTCAAAAATAAGAAGAGATATGCTCCCATTGTAGATACAAACATTGATATTGTGGCTAAGTTGTTGCAGGATACACCTAAGCCCAAGAGGCCTAAGAGGATGTCTATAATGGTGGTGGATCCCTCTACAAGACATCATATTCTAGAAATTGCAGACCATATAGGTGATAAAAATGAAGACGAAGTCACTGAAACTAATTTTAATATGAGTCAAGTTGATATGGGACCTTCCACTATTGAAGGTTAAATCTATCATGCTAAGTTCTCTTTAAGCACTTTATCAAAAAGAATAAATAATGAACAACATGAGAAGGCCAAGATACAAGCTCAAGTGAGATCTTTGACCTCATTCATTTAATCCATTCTAAGGATTATTGCTCAACCTTCAAAGGACGCACCAAGCATAACTATGGATGGCCCAGATCCCAACTTGTTGCAATGAATTAAATGGTACCAATCCATAGGCAATGCTATTGATCAATGGGTGGAGAAAATTATGCTTGATGGTTTATTTTATATTGAGGAAGCTGCAAAGTTGTATACCTTGATTTCTAGCAAAAGGGAAACATTCGCTGCAGAATTGCAAATTGTTAGGAAAGATAGCAATAAACTTTTTTGTTGGCAAGAGACACTATATGGATTCATGGTTGTTGTCATTGATGGCAACAAAGGTCATCCCACATATCCGTAAGTCATGGTGTGTCTCTACCGGGAGTCAGAATGAAGATTATTGTGGTCCAGTGAACAAGAACAGAGCATGTGGCAAGGTCCGATAGACAGGTCCGGATCTCTCAGAGGAAGTATCTTGGTGCAGTGCGGATCTGGGGAAGTCAAGAGGAATACCTTGAGTAGTATATTCCAAGGATTTAGCCTCCGGTGATGGACAAGGAAAAAGATATGAATAGTTGAGAACCGGATTCCTGAATGATAGTGTGAACAGACGAAGAACTGACTGACAGAACATCAGACTGTTTTTCAGATTTGTTACTGTTGATGGTAAAGGTTGTGAAGGCATGAATCATGTTTGGCCGACATGATTAATGATATCTACAAGTATATGCTTGATCTGCATTACTTGATGTGCAAGGATTCAACCGACAGAACAGAGTTTGTGAGAAGATAGACTGTTCCGGATGCTGACTAGAAAGGTGATGAAATTACTTGTGCAAATATATATGCACGATGGATTTAGTTGTGAGGAAAGTAGTTGTCGTGATGTGATATATGTGAATAAGAGTAGAGCAGAGCAGAAGCAATAAGAAAGATCCGGTATGTGAAAGAAAAACAGAATAAAGAGAAGAGGAAAAATGAAGTGCAGCAGATCAGTGTACTGAGCCTAACCGGAACTGAACTCCAGCATATGTGGATAGTTCAAGTATTGTATAACTTTTTTTTGTAGACAGTGTGTCTCCTTGTAGGCAGTGTGCCTCTTTGTGAGCAGTGTGCTCAGGCAGTGAGCCCTAATTGGCAAGTGCCATTTTGTAATTCCTTATTCTTCTAACAGAGAATAATCTTTGGGTTAATCACCCCATGGTTTTCTCCCTTAACAGGGTTTCCACGTCAAAAATACTATGTCATGTGTTTCTCATTTCATGGTAATGTTTGTTTGTTTGATTCAATACTGCATTGATTAATAAGAAAGTTCAAAAGAAGAAATAATTAGGATAACTGATTCACCCCCCCTCTCAGTTATCAACAATTGGTATCAGAGCTAAGTTCCTACTAATAGAGCCTAACAACTTGAGGAAGATCTGGGAGTTCAAATGGATGCATATGGTTTAAGGGAGCAACTCAAGACTGCCCTTGAGGATCTTGAACAGTCAAACTCTGAAGTCAATGAATTAAAGGAAAGACTCAAACAGGCTGATGAATTCATGAGAGAACTAAAGGACAAATTAAGTCTCTCTATGAAAAAGAGAAAGGAGCTGCTCCAACAATTGGCAAGACAAAGTGAAGAAAGTCATACAAATGAAGAATTGACTGAGAAAACCAAGTTATGTGAAAAGTTATCAAAAGAAGTCATTATGGTAAGACATGAAATGGAATCAGGAGTTATAAAGTTTACTCAAGAGATTGAAGAGAAAAGAAAAGCTCAAGACAATCTAAGACAATCTCTTAAAGAGAAATCAAAAGATTGCCACCAGATGGATAGGATTATCAGACATCTTGAATCTGATCTTGAAGATGCCAAAGATAATGAAGAAAAACTTGAGGATCAAATTGTCTCTCTCAAAAGAGATCTTCAAACAGCAAATGAATATAAAGAGAAATTCAAGATAAGTTCTGCTCAACTTGAAGTTCTTCTTGGAAGTCAAAAGAGGGCAGATGACAAGTATGGTTTGGGATATGAGAAAGGAGAAAGCTCTGGATCCGGTCAAAAGAATTTTGGATCAAAAAATCCAAGGAATAGGCCTAGAAGACCTCCGATAAGACAACCCAATGCTTAAAGATATCCATCCTTCAATGGATATTGCCACAGCTGCAATCACTTTGGTCACAAAGCTAATCAGTGCAGAAAGAGAATGAATCAGACTAATTCATCCTTCTTCGGACAGTGCTTTAACTGCAAAAGGTATGGACACAAGTCTCATGAATGCAGAAATATGCAAATAAACAAATCATTCAATGGTAGATGCTTTGCATGCAATAGAGTAGGTCATATGGCTAATCAATGTAGATCAAGAGGTTATTAGTCAAATATGCAAGGAAATGTTATTTGCCAAATCTATAATAGGTCCGGTCATAATGCAAAAGTCTGCAGAAGCAAGAATCAGGGCAAAAGAGGTCCGGTGTATAATCAGAATCAAGACAAGGGTAAACAAAAGATGAATGCGGATGAAGTTAGGAATCAGATGAACAAGATTTGGGTAAAGAAAAGTTCAGAGAATATAGAGGTTGGATCTGCACCAAACTCTAGTGCTGATATTCCTTCCAGAAATTAAAAGGTAAGCTCTGGCTCAAGGGGAGACTCAAAGAAAATCCTGTTCCCCCAGCCAATCAAGTGGTGCCGGATGTGGCACAAGATGCGGAGTAAAGGGTTTGTAGATATAAGTCTTGAGATGATCTAGATAAGATTTCAGAGGTCCGCATGAAGATGTTGCGATCGATCAAGTAAGACTTGTTCCGGGAGATGCTCCGGAATGACAGAGGATTACAAAAAGGTCTGGAGAGATCCAGAAGTGCATCGTCTTATTCTACGGATTGGACAGAGTGTTTGATGTCCTTGTGATGTGTCATCTTGATTTGTTCATGGTTGGAAGATCTGCATGATGTTCATAGATCAGGACTGATCCGGTTCTTCAAGTTATCCGAATAAGGCAAACCAGAATAATGTAGGTCGAGCATTTATTGCCATCAGATATTATGGTTTGCGGAGCAATATAAGGGATTTCTCATAAATCACTTGCTCATTCTACACTCAAGAAGAAGCGAAAAGTGGAGCTCTGCAACAAGATTCATCAAGTTCACCAAAGATCTCTTGCAGAAGTCATTACATACAGAAATCAATCCAACCACTCCGTGTAATCGAAGGCGCATAAGGTATTTTCTGTTTTCGATATCTTACTACAAAATCTTTTGAAAAATGGCTACTCCGAATATAGTAAAGATCTCAGATAGGCCCCGACCTAAATTTAAGAAACACCCATACAAGTCATTGGAGGTAGATCCCTTAGGAGCATTCTCTAGTGTTCCTCATGGCGTTTTACACACAGAAGACATTAGGGTTTACATACATGCAAGTATTGAGGAATTTGGGGAATTCAAATTGAGAGATTTCTATCACAAACAACTGATAGACAATGCTTTTGAGCTTAAACCAGAGTATAAGGGTATCCAGAAGAAACAGTTTGATCAATTCATTCATTTCCCCTGCTTTGAAGAAGATGAATGGGTCCGGTATGTATTGAGTAGGATGCATGACAACTTCCTATGGCTGGATAGACCCTGCAAGATCACAAAAGAGGCAATTAGGGTAGTGACTGGTCTGTACTCTTCTGGAGGGATACCTATCCTCAAATCCATCAAAAATACCATTGTAACTGAGGCCACCAGATCAAAATTTGATAAGAGGGCAATGACCATTGAAGATATCTCTGACTCGGATATCAAGTTTGCATCCATGATAATAGGATACAAGATTTATCACTCCAGTAGGGAGAATTCTATATCCGGAACTGCAGTATATACTGCCTATGAGATGCTAAGGAAGAATGCAGATTATGACCTCTGTGAACTTCTTTTAAGTCAATTAATGGAAAATATACAAAAGATCAAAAAGGACAAAAAGAATTCTTTCAAGTATGGTACACTTATATAATGTCTATTTTTCTATTTCATGAATGAGCTGCCCGGATCAAGTGGATGGGTATGGCAGAATGACAAACCCGTAGCAGTCCAGATCAGAGATTACTTACATGGACTTGGGGATGCCAAAGCAAGAAATACAGCTCTGTGGGGATACTTCAAAAACTTCCAGAGTATGATGCAAGCAAGAGAAAGAATTCCCCAGTCTCTTGTTGAAAAATACAAAGACTCAGTCTGCTTTATGGTTGATACTGATCAGTGCCTAATGGAGGTAGTTGAGCCAAGAACAATCTGAATCATGCCCATGGGGTATGAGGTTGATGAATAGATTGTGGAACTGCATGTTCAACACATGCTTAGTCAACCCAAAGATCCAAAAGCAGAAAGGTTTGGAACCTTTGAGGAGCTGAGTGTGAAGATCCATGTGGAACTCAGAGAACCTGAGATAAAAAGGAAAGTAAGAAAAGAAGTTGAACATATTGCCCAAGGCCTAGGCATCCCAAAGGAGGCACTTGATGCCAACCGGGAAAAGAGGAGAAAGGCTGAGGAAGAAAAGAAAGAGGCAGAAAAGAAAAGTAAGAAAAGTGCTCCGGTGGAAACCTCAACTCGGACCAGATCATCAAAAGGATCTACACCTGTCAGAACCAAAAGCTTAAAAATATCTAAACCGGAAGGTCATACATCTGGTAAAGGAGAGGAAAGGTCTAAAATAAAAGCCACAAGGGCTTATACAAGTCAGAAAGATGAAGAGGAAATGGAATCAGATGAGGGGGTAAAAGAAATAAAGAAGCAGAAAGAATCCGATAAACCCTCCACAGGCCAAGACAAGGAAGAAATGGCAGAGGAATTTGTTGAAAAGCCCACCCTGTCTCTAGAGAGTGTAATCAAGTCAGTCACTGTGGATGGAAACCTTCAACCAATGACTGAATTCTATGATGACTACAATGAGGCTGACCAAAAGATCCTGCAGGAAGCCACAATCAAGTATTTGAACATATACAATAAGGCTTTCATTGAGATTATATCTCTAATTCCTAAAAGCCTAGAAAAGGAATTAGAAATAAGAAAGAACAATGCCCAGGCAAAAGATCTTGAGATCCAGGAGCAGATAGCTATTCAGCTATATCCTCAAATTGATCCCAAGACAATGAACATAATATTCAAAGACTGCAAAGATGAGTTTAGGAGTAAAGCAAGGATGAATCAACTCATGCTTGGTGAGACTGACAAGGTGGCCATAGATACAGAAGAGATCCTCCGGAAGGCCTTCAAAAGGTTTAATCTTCCTGTTGTAGAGGACTTGGGTACTGATCCCTCATCCACAAGTGCTGCAAAAGAAACTTCTAAGAAAGCAACAGAAGAGATGGGCTCTGAACAAACCAACATTTCTCCTCTGGTTTCCCCTACAGCCTCCAGATCCAAAGAAGAAGAGAAATTACAGGAGAAAGAAGCAGCGGTAAAAGAAAGAGAAGACTCCAACAGAGAAAACCACAACTAATAGTGGTAAGAATGTGGAGAAAGAGAAAATTCCAAAGGATAGCTCCAAGACTGCAGAAGAGAAGAAACATCTGTCTCCGGCAAGAGACACTGCACAAACTGTCCAAAAATTTCTGAGCAAAGAAGCAATAGAGATTGATGAACCGGAGCTTCTACAAGGTCCATTCAATTTTGATTCCCTCTCTCCGGTGCAGACAATGAAGATAGCTTCATTTGCAAATGCTAAGGAAAATGAAAAACTCCTAAAGTCTCATATGGAAGACTGTGAGTTGATAGAGGCTGCTTCCGGAGTACTTGAGAAGATTATGCCATCGGTCCAGAAAGATCCCACAGCCTCCTCTTCCGGTAATCTCAAAACCTTAGTCAGCAGTGTTGGTACACATTTTGAATCCCTAGAAAAATCAACTGAAGAAAAGGTCCAGAAGGAGTTCTTAGATAAGAGATTCTCAGAGGTACTAGGATTAATCTCTAATGATAGGAGAAATATGAGTATTGGAATAAAGAGCTTAGAAAATGCTCTTAAGGATGGCGGTGACATTTACAAATTTTGTATCTCCTGGTCAAAAGCAATAGTAGAAGTTGAGAAGAAAATAAAAGAGGAACAGGACAAACTACTGAGTTTATCTCAAAGTTTTGATCCTCTCTCTTCCTCCATAGTAAATCAAGAATGTCAAACTATTGCAATCACAAATGTAATAAAGAACTTTGAAAAGGAAAGGAAGAATATAATTAACCGGATGGGAGAACTCAGAAGGATTATTATCCCTAAGTTAGAAACCATGCATGAGGCCATAAGTGATGCTCAGACTACCGCCCAAACCAATGATCTGACAGATCTCTAGAGGGCAGAAGCTTTTCCATTTTTGCTGAGTGGTCACATTTCAATTTTGGATAGAATGAAGCAAAGTTGGGCTACAGAACTCATCCAATTGAAGACATCCTTTGCAGACATTCTTCAGTTTTTGTGAATATGTAATATACGACCAAGTATAGTAAAATTCTTGAAAATTTTGGTGTGCAGACCCTACCCTTTGCCATTGATGTCAAAGGGGGAGTGAGGAGCAGTGAAAAATAAGGAATCCAACTAAGGGGGAGCTCCAGAAAAAGTATATAAAGATAGAGCATCAGCCAAGGGGAGCATAGTGTAAACACTTAGTCATTTTTCACTAAGTGTTGCCATCAATGCCAAAGGGGGAGATTGTTGGCAAGAGACACTATATGGATTCATGGTTGTTGTCACTGATGGCAACAAAGGTCATCCCACATATCCGCAAGTCATGGTGTGTCTCTACCGGAAGTCAGAATGAAGATTATTGTGGTCCAATGAACAAGAAAAGAGCATGTGGCAAGGTCTGACAGACAGGTCCAGATCTCTTAGAGGAAGTATCTTGGTGCAGTACAGATCTGGGGAAGTCAAGAGGACTACCTTGAGTAGTATATTCCAAGGATTTAGCCTCCGGTGATGGACAAGGAAAAAGATATGAATAGTTGAGTACCAGATTCCTGAATGACAGTGTGAACAGAGGAAGAACTGACTGATAGAACATCAGACTGTTTTCCAGATGTGTTACTGTTGATGGTAAAGGTTGTGAAGGCATGAATCATGTTTGGCCGACATGATTAATGATATCTACAAGTATATGCTTGATCCGCATTACTTGATGTGCAAGGATTTAGCTGACAGAACAGAGTTTGTGAGAAGATAGACTGTTCTGGATGCTGACTAGAAAGGTGATAAAATTACTTGTGCAGATATATATGCATGATGGATTTAGTTGTGAGGAAAGTAGTTGTCATGATGTGATATATGCAAATAAGAGTAGAGCAAGGCAGAAGCAGTAATAAAGATCTGGTATGTGAAAGAAAAATAAAATAAAGAGAAGAGGAAAAATGAAGTGCAGCAGATCAGTGTACTGAGCCTAACCGGAACTGAACTCCAGCATATGTGGATGCTTCCAATCAGTTCAAGTATTGTATAACTTTCTTTTGTAGACAGTGTGTCTTCTTGTAGGCAGTGTGCCTCTTTGTTAGCAGTGTGCTCGGGCAGTGAGCCCTAATTGGCAAGTGCCATTTTGTAATTCCTTATTCTTCTAACAGAGAATAATCTTTGGGTTAATCACCCCGTGGTTTTCTCCCTTAACAGGGTTTCCACGTCAAAAATACTGTGTCATGTGTTTCTCATTTCATGGTAATGTTTGTTTGTTTGATTCAATGTTGCATTGATTAATAAGAAAGTTCAAAAGAAGAAATAATTAGGATAACTGATTCACCCCCCCTCTCAGTTATCAACACTTTTTATGGTTTCTAAAGAAGTCCAAGAAATGGCCAATATTGACACTAGCATCCTTGTAGCTGAAAAGATCTTAAACAACCCCAAGGAGAATGAGTCTACAAATGGCTAGATACACCATGCTGGGATCAGTGGAATAGGAACTAAGGAGTACATTAACTCATTATTTCACTGATCTGAAAGATCTCAAGAGTAATTTTGCAATTTTGGACACATAAGCTTTCAAAGAAGATGAAGATAAATTGCTCAAGATCAAAGAGATAAAGAAAAATTTCAAGAAAATGATTAATGAAGAGCTTGTGGGTACTGATACAATCACTGGTGAATCAATAGGAAAACTTGGAAAAGTGGCAATGTATCTTAGAACCTTCAAGAGTGAAATCAAAGAAATCCATAAAAAGGTGGTGAAAGCTGATCGGATGACAAGTAAACGAAAGCTTCGAGCTAATATCACTAGTAGCCTAAGTGGAAAAACATTGAGACCTATCTATTAGAATTAGGCTAGACAACTGAGAGGGGGGGTAAATCAGTTGTCCAAAAAATTAACCTTCTCTTGTCTTTAATCTTCTTTCACAACTTACAAACTGATTAATGATGTAAACATTAAAGCATGAAATAATAACACATGAGAAGAAATAAAATTAACACAATTGACACCAAGATTTTTAATGTGGAAACCCAGTTAAGGGAAAACCATGGTGGGGGTTAACCCACAAGATTCATACCCTGTTAAAAGTACTTAAAAATGGGAAGGCACTTGCCTTCGGGTGCATTGCCCAGAGCTCAATGCCTACAGAAAAATATGTTTAATGTAGAAGGAAATAACTGAGAAATATCATCTTTTTCATGCCTGGTTCAGTCTCATTGAATGCTCAAACTTCTACTCCTCTTCCAAATAATTCTTCACTGTCACTTCATCCTTCAATTTTCTTGTTTCTCTGCTCCTCTTCGATGCTCTGCTCCTGATCCTTTCTTCTAATTTGATTATTTCACACGAGGATGATTTTCCACAACTCATCAACAAGTATTTATATGCTTCATCAACCTTGGAGTGATCATCAAGGTTGGCACTATAAACATGTGAATCACTAAGTTGTTGACCAAACATAACTGGAACTCAAATCTTCCTCAATCAACATGCCACGCTCCATAGAATTGCTCTTAGATCATCTGCAACACATTTGAATCATCCGGTTGGCCAAGACTGGGAAAAACAACAACACAAGGAAGAAATCTTCAACAACAAGCTCAATTTTCAATGCGGACCTCCAACACAGCAGTCACAAGATTCAGAAACCTCCAAAAGCACATTGAATTCAACAAAAACATCCTTACTCCTCCAAAACATCAGAATCACTTGCATCTTCTTCCAGAACCTCAAGAACACTATCTACCATGACTGTCACACTAGAAAGATTGTTTGCGGACCTCTAAACCATGAACCACTTCAGTTGATGACACACACTAACTTCCCAAACATGTCTCTAGATCCGCAAATCATAGTGTTTCATTTGCGGAGCTATCCAGACCAGTTTCTTGTCACTCTTTCTTTTCTAAACACTACAAAACCTGATTCTACTCAGATGTCTATAACTTCTTCCAATCTTCATGCGGACCTCTCAAATCTTAACTGGATCTACTATAGGAAATCCTTGACATAGCCATATGGTCCGTATACAATGATCTTCATTAATTTTCTCAATATTCTCAACATTCCAGTCTTCTAAATAGGCAACAAAATAGGATACAGTTGACACCAATGGCAACAAGGATATCTTGACATCAATGACAACACTGATTAGGCACATATTTGCAACAATCTACCCCTTTGTCATTGATGGCAACATATGATGTGAAAAACTGATTCAACCATCAAGACAAGAACTTCTCCCCCTTTCTCTTATCACTTCTGCAACCACTTTCTTCATTGCTCCCCCTTTCATTAGCAACTAGTTTTTCACATGATTTCTCTCCTCCTTTGACATCAATGGCAAAGGGCACATATTTGTAGTCTTTTCTCCTTCTTTTTGTTTTAGACCAATCCCAAAAATTGCATGTTGACTACTCCCCCTGAGTAGTACCTTCTTAAGATCATTATGGATCACAAGATATGACTGTGAATTCCACTGAATTGATGCACTCTAGTGCATCTTAATTATGGTCAAGAGGGGTAATAACTCCTAGCTTTTCTTTGAGAAACTCAAAAGTATCCTTGGGAAAAGGCTTAGTGAAGATATCCACAATCTAATCCTTTGAAGAAACAAACTCTAATCTAACTTCATTCTCATTAACCTTCTCTCTCAAAAAATGAAACTTGATTGATATGTGCTTTGTCTTTGAATGCAATACTAGTTTCTTTGAGATGCTTATTGCACTTGAATTATCTCAAAAGATTGTGATAGGCTCCTCAAACACAATTCTGATGTCCTTCAACATTTACTTCATCCATAGAACTTGAGTACAATTGTTTGTTGCTGCTATATACTCTGCCTCTGCAGTAGATAGGGATATTGCCTCCTACTTTTTGCTCAATCAAGAAACTAATTTGCTTCCCAAGAAGAATGCACCACCACTAGTACTTTTTCTATCATCCACATCTCCTGCCCAATCAGCATCTATATATGCATAAAGAGCGAAGTCATTATCCTTTGGATACCATAAGCCATAATCAAGTGTCCCTTTGAGATATCATAAAATTCTCTTGACTGCTACAACATGGGATTCTATAGGATCAGCTTGAAATCTAGCAACAAGTCCAACTGCATTTATGATATCAGGTCTAGTTTGAGTCAGATATAGCAGTTCTCCAATCATTGATCTATACCTTTTTTGATTTGCCTTAGAGGAGTCATCATCTTTACTCAGCTTACATCCAGTTACCATGGGTGTACCCACTGGCTTTGAATCTTCCATTCCAAACTTTTTCAACAATTCTCTCACATACTTAGATTTAGATATGAAGATACCTTTGTCTGACTAAATGATTTGTAGACCTAAGAAGAAATTCATTTTGCCAAACATGATATCATCAACAAATACCTCAACAATCAGAATGTGCTCATGATCAATTTTGAAGTAAAGATTACTGTCAGCAGTGCCTTTGCTATATCCTATCTTTAGCAGATACTTATCTAATCTTGCATACCAGGCTCTTGGGGCTTGTTTGAGTCCATACAATACTTTCCTCAACCTGCAGACCATATCTCTCTGATCAGACAACTAAAATCCTTCCGGTTGTTCAATGTAGACTTCCTCTTCTAACTCTCCATTTAGGAATGTTGATTTGACATCCATCTAATAGACCTTGAAATCTTTATAAGCAGCAAATGCAAGAAATAATCTAACTGCCTCTATTCTTACCACCAGAGAAAAAGTTTCTTCAAAATCAATTCCTTCCACTTGAGAATATCCTTTGCATACCAACCTTGCTTTGTTTCTTACAACTTCACCATCTTCATTTAGTTTGTTCTAGAAGACCCATTTAGTTCCAGTCAGATTTTTGTCCTCAGGTATAGAAACAAGATCTCAAGTGTGATTCTTTTCAATTTGCATTAATTGTTCTTCCATTGCTTTTTACCCAGTTTTCAACATTGCAGGCTTCACTTACTGATTTTGGTCCAATCTTTGAAATCAAACAAATCTCTTCTTGATCTTCAACAATTCTTCTCCTAGTTTGAACACCTTTATTTCTATCTCCTATGATCTAATTTTTAGGATGATTCATCCTTACATACCTGGGAGTTTTGGGATTTTCTTGAACTTCTATTTCTTGAAATTGTTCCTCAACTTATGCATTATTCTCTTGAGTCACTAGATTTTTTGGATCAATCTGGATTTGAATCTGAGTTTGTACTTGCCTTTCTTGACTTGGATTTTCATCTTGATCATCTGAATCATATCCGCAAGACCTAGTATGTCCTTCTTTTCTCTCATCAACTCTAACATTTACACTTTCAAAAATATTTTGCAATCTTTTTTTAAAGCACCGGTATGCCTTGCTTTGAGTAGAGTAACCCAGAAATATTCCTTCATCACTTTGTTAGGTCTCAAAAATGCAAGTTGCTAATCCTAAGAGGATGCCAGGCTCTATATTTGGATTTACAACGTTTTTGAACTAACTTGACGAAATCAACCTTCAAGGTTTGATGATTTCCTACACTTTAGGTCCTGCTACACCTAGGTGGGTGAACCTTGAAATATTAAAGCAGTCTGAGTGTGGATGAATGGACTAACTAGGTCTATCTACAATGGCATAGGATGTAGGATAGATGACAAAGCTGACTAATTAATTCTATGTGTAATGTTTAATAAGTGATTGGCAGAAATTGTATTAGCAATATCAAAAAAGGTTTTAATTAATGAGTTGAATGAGACTAGTGCCTTGTTGGGTAACAGAGTCAATTTGAAGGACTAAGAACAGTAGTTTCTAAATGGTAATAATTCTAGATATTTGGCACAGTTCTGGTTTATAGCTTGTATAAACGTGCAAGTAAATGACTGACAGACTCTTCTTGATAATCCAACCAAATAAAATTAGATATCTTATAATTCACCAGAAGGTACTTTAATCCTTACTTGAAGGAACCAAATGAAATGAATAGACAAGATTAACAGATAATATTTTACTGGAGACAGTGTGTCAATCCTAATTATATGGCTCTACTTAGTAATCCCAACTTACTACTTCCAGGCTACTGTGAATAAATCAGAAGGGTTTAATTCCTTAGGATGGACACCAACCGAATTAATCACACAGATACAGCGAATGTGTATTAACAGATTAAATATATACTTGATATCTTAATCTGAATAACAGGGAAATGCAGAAATGGAGACAGCCACACAATTGAATAATTTCAACAAATAACTGATACCAAAGTAGAAATACTGAATCAGAGAACTTCAAATTTCTTCTTCAAAATAAAATATGCAACACGGTCATTTTGGAATATTATGTATATGTATATATGAATATCTTCTATTGCTGATGATCCTTCAGCATAGATTGTTTGAACTTATATAGATATTTTCATGAAGAGATACAACTCTTCAATAAGTCTCTTGGGATTTTAACCAATACAAACAATAATTACATAAGCTTAATTAGGCTCTGTTTAGCCATAAATAGACTTTTGTCAGATGATCTAAGTACTCCTGCGCACGGTGAGAATCAGTAAGCTCGACTGCACTCCTGGTGATTATATCAAGGGTGACCATTTCCTCCAGTTGTTTGCAAACTTCTGTAGATACAGAGACTTTATCTTTTAGAGCTCCTGTGGCTTTGTGCAATATAACTTGACAATCAACAGTCCACTCTTCTTTGCTCTTTACCTCTCCATTATCTTTGAATATCCTGGGCACCCCTGCGTCTGAGGCATCAGTCCCTTCCTTAGCATCAGCTTTGAGTTTATCATAATAATTCTGGTGCCGTTTGAGCAATGCTCTTGCATCAGAGATATCTGTGCCATCAGTGGCACCTCTGTTTTGCAACTCGATCACCTTTTCTTGTATCCTCTTATCAAGCCTTTCATGTTCTTTGACTGCTTTATGATTTTCCGAGTAGTTATCCCAAAACTGGTTTAACCACCGTACCATGTTTGCATACCTGCTCTGCAGTATTGTAACAAATGCATCTATTTGAATTTGTTTGGCCTGATCATGGGATATCACTTGACTACTTTGTGAGCTCCCACCTTGAGTTATTCTCTTCGTAGATTGGCCAAAGGTGCTCTTAACAGCGTCCTTCAAGTAGTCATTCTCTTTTGTTAATCTTTCACAATTCAGCTTATAAGCATCTCTTTCCTTGATTAACATCTGAGCTTGTGCTTTATTTAACTTTGCAACATTGATACCAATGTCTGCAGTAATTATGGGGTCAGTTTCACCTGCTCTGAAAGTCATAACATGGCCAAAAGTTTTTTCAGTGTCTATGATGGCCGTCTTCTTATGGGGAGGATACAATGCCCATATCATTAAAGAATTTTCATCATTATTGTATCTCGTTCCCATATAGACTTCATTAACTCCTTCTGGAGTAAGCTTATATTTATCATCAGCATTATTCAAAAAACTATCAAAAACCAGAGCAGAATTTAAATCCAAACCGGGAAAAATCATAACCCCTGCATCTTTAAGCAGCTGTCTGCCTCTGCTTGGTGTCATGTCCTGCATTTCCTTATCCACTGTCTCCTTTAACATCTCTAATAACTGTTTTTCATTGTCAGCAGAAACATTATCTACTGACTCTCTAATTTCTTTTCCCTTGTATTTATACAGGAATGATTTAAATTCCTTCGAATGAATGAATGTATCATCTGACACAAAGGAATCATAAGCCTTTTGGCGTGGATCTTCATCAGCAGACCCCTCCTCATCATGTATCACAACTGGAGGTTGATATTGTTGCATTTTTCTTTTAGACATTTCTATTGTCTTATCTTGTGGCTGTTCAGTCAATTCTTCCTCTTCAGAGGATACCACTTCAACTTCTGCCAACTGCTTTTTCTTTTCATTCAAATCTCTGTTATATTTCTCTACCACCAAGTCGACTTCAGCCTCTTCCAAATTTCTAATGACATCATCATGTGGATAATGTATGTGCATGTATCCACTGAGATTTTGTTTTCTTCTTGCATAGTCAATGAAACCCTCAGGGTCAAACCCTTTCCTCACCTCAGCAGTCACCATGTTATAATGCATTAGTTTATCCAAAATGAGATTGTATCCTTCTTTTGAAACCACAGTAAAATCTCCAAAACACAAAGTACTGGGCATGAATGATTGTTTATCATGCGAACTTAGATGCATGACATTTGAACAATGCATTTGCCTAATTATTTCCAAATATGCAATTCTGTCAGGGACAGTTTTAGGCAATATAAATGGAGCATCCTCAAAACCATACACTCTGATCATAGTAGCATCCTCAAAACAATACCAATCTCCCCAATTATGAGTGACAGTAGGGGGGCCACCAAAATCTTTTGGTCTGAGGAATCTTTTTATTTCATTTGAAATTGAATATTCACAGGGGTGGTTGAAATACCTATATAGCACTTTAACACAATGCTCTTCAAATTGAGCATAGCTGGAGTTAGCATACCTGCTATCCCAGATTCTGGTCCACATTTGTACAGGTATCGTCTCCCCTTTCTTATCCGCAGCAACAACTTGAAACTCATTTGGCCACAATCCTACTTCCTGGCCATAGTATAAGACCATATGCATGAGCATCGAGTAATGCTCAAAAGAGCATGCTGGAGCATTGTTTTTTATTGCAGATAGACCAGAGTCTATTCTAGTAGCAACATATGAGGCATAATCAAATTGTCTGGCATTGTGACATTGAATATCAGAGGTTATGACCATTAGAGGAATAGTCATGAACTCAGGGACCTCTGAGCCAAGGACTTGGCCTACAGAATAGTAAGTATATTGAATGTATGGTTCAAAAATGGACACATGAAAGGGAGGGCCATCATTCTCAGTCAAGGGTATCACTTCTCCTTCAATCCTGGGTCTATGAATGGGTAACCTCCATCCATTGTAGGTTGTATCCATTCTCCAGTATTCTTTATCCAAATCTTCATAAACAATAGGGACAGTGCACAAATCATCCAAATCATACACCTCACAAATAGCATTTTTTGATAGGTGTACAATTGGTTCTCCTTGAGGGTTGCAGATAGCTTTCAGGCCTGAATTGTAATGCCTGGCTAACAGTTGCAGGAGTTCTACATTCAAGAATACATTAGGTACAACCAGTTTGCCTAAATTCATGTGCCATGGGTTTGACACAGGAGCATTTCTAAATCTTCTGTTGTAGTGGAATCTGAAGAGTTCATATCCCCTAATTGGGGTCCAAATATCTCCCAGGCGCTTATGTTTGTCTTCCAATTTTTCTACTTCTGCCCTGAGTTGGGCAGACCTCCTGGCCTTGGGAGTTGACCCAGGCAACTGATCAATCAAGTCCTGATTTAGTTTTCTATCTTTGACTTTTTCTTCAGGGGTTTGATCAGTTTTTTGCTTCTTTGGTTTACTGGTTTCCCCTTGTGATTTTCTTCCTTTTCCTTTCCCCGGAGTTTCCATTTTTGAAAAATTTGGCAGGAAATTCAAATACAAGCAATATAGTGGTTTGTGTATGTGTACCTGTCATTCGACGGCTGGAATTGGAAGCCTTTGCTTTTGCCCTGAGAATTCTTCTGTATTCTGCTCTCGGACGGTTTTTTGCAATTATAATGATCGTATGAACTTCGTAGCCGTTTTGTATTAATTATCTGATCAATTCAATGTTCATCGCTGTGAAGTGTCACATCGCCATAACTCTTCTTATCGGCGTGATTTTTGAAATGTCTGGGCGACCTCAACGTTTTTTTATGGCGCGGACAGTCAATCGGCGTGACCCCTCAATTGTATCCCCGACGCCATGTAGTATCATATTTCAAGTGGGTGCGACCATCGGCATGACTTCCTTCATCGCCAAGGGTTTTATATCTCTCTGCGATATGGCGAGTCCCACCGATATGCTTTGCTTATCGGGAAGATTGAGACCATCGGGATACTAAAATTATGTTTTCCCGATCTTTATTGTCTTACCGATAGTCTCTTCATGTATGAACTTTTATCTTTATCGGAATGACATTCACTATCGGGATAGCTTTCTCAAGATATCCCAATCCAAATCATCTCCCCGATGCCCTTTGTCATATCCTTCATCGGGCAAAGTTTAGTAAAGTGTCACCGATACCTTTTGATCGCCGTGACTTATGAATCGGCAAGACTTGTTTCTTTTGTTCCGATATGTCAAGTTATCCCGATAAAGGTGCATCGCTGTGAGTCTTGCCGATGGCTTTCTTATCGCCAAGACTCTTGATCATCGGAGGCTTACTTGTTTTCTATTCCGATGGTTCATTTCTCACCGATGACTATTGCTTTGTTACCCTCGCATGCTGTTTGGTGAAACTTTTGCCGAAAGTGCTTCATCGGTATGATACATACCGTCGGGGCAGCTTCTAAAAGATCATCCGATAGATATTTGTCATACCGATCGGCATGACCACTTGCCTTTCTGGCCGATGTAAAGTCATCGGTGTTGCTTACTCCATCGGTGAGCTCCATAATTATTCTTCTGATCTCTATTTTCACGCCGATGGTTGTTTTCAAACAATTCCTTGTGTATCGGTGTAAGCCACACGACCTCTTGCCGATGGATTGATTTTGATGAAATTTGACACTGCTCATCCCTAGACATTTTATGAGATACAAAAATTTTATATTATGGTCCTTTTGGGATATTCCTCAGGGTTTATTCAAATATGATGGAGTAAGGAAATAGTAAAATTTTGAAAATTTTACTGTGCTAACAGTGGCTCTGTCTGGGATGTATACTCCCTGTGAGTATACAAGGATCCAGATCTCCTGGGGAAGTAGACCACATCTTTTATTATTTTGGGGTGAGGTTTTATGAAACTGGAAAAAGGAAAGGAACAAATGATGGGGAGCGGGAATGATTCCTAGACTACTGTGCATGGAATAAGATATTTTTGAGAATTATTTGAATGTTATCCATGCACTGGCAACACTCAATTCTCTTTGTACATGTTTATGAAAAGAACTGCTTCAAGTATTGCCCATGTACTGGCAATTCCTGCTCCTCTCCTGACATATTCTGTACATAGTAAGAATCATCACCTCCCTTGCCAGTGATAACAAAAGGACCCAACCACAGGGCTTCAAATTTCCCATGTTTTCCTTTGTCTTGACATCTTGCATTCCACATTAGTACCAGATCATTTATTTCAAACTTTCTTTCTTTGGCCTTTTTGTCAAAGAGATATTTTACCTGTGATTGTAATTTAATATTCTGTTTCTGAGCCATTCTTCTTGTTTCATCAAGCTCTGCTAATTGTTCCAACCTTTCCTCCATTGGTTCAAGGATATTCAAGTCTTCCTGGAGAATGAATTTGTATACTGGTATAAGATTTTCTAATGGTAATCTTGCTTGGGTTCCATATACCAATTCATAAGGGGATCTCCCAATTGCCCTTTTTATAGTAATCCTGTCAGCCCATACTGCCATTCTTAATTTTGAATCCCAAGCCTTCTTATTTCTATCCAACATTCTTTTTATGATTTTCAACAGACTCTTATTACTTGATTCAGCTTGTCCATTGGCCTGTGGATGGTAAGGAGCAGCATAAGAAACAGTGATACCATGTGTGCTGCAAAAACCTTTGAATTCATCAGATCTAAAGCACATCCCATTATCAGTAATCAGTCTTACAGGAGTACCAAATCTGCATATAATGTTATCCATTAGAAAATTTATCACAACTTTACTAGTAGCCTGTCTGGTTGGGATTGCTTCCACCCATTTTGTAAAGTAATCAGTAGCTACTAAAATCCATCGGTGCCCCCCACTTGATTTCTCTGAAATTTCTCCTATAAAATCAATACCCCACTGATAAAATGGAGCCTCAACTTGCATAGGTTTTAAGGGTAGTGCTCCATGATACTTTAACTTCCCTGAGAACTTTTGGCATGCTTCACACTTTCTAGTGTACTGGTATGAATCGTTAAAGACTTTAGGCCAATAGTACCCTACCCTCAAAATCTTGTGGGCTGTGGTTTTTGCTGAGAAATGTCCTCCGCACATGCCTTCATGCAATTCCTTCATAATATGTTTTGATTGATATTCATCCAAACATAATAGTAGAACCCCATCTCTATTTTTCCAATAGAGATCTCCACCAATGAGTACATATTTTGAAGCTTGTAGTTTGAGTGTCCTTCTTTTGTTATCATCATATCCTTTAGGACTCTTCATATGTGTTAGATAATATACTATATCAGTATACCATGGAGTGCATTCAATACTGGTACTTGCATCAACATTACATATATGGGAAGCTTCTAGATTACTTTCAGCCATCAATTTGGCAAGACCCTGTCCTCTTACTAATTTAGTGATTTGGATTTCAATGTTGAATTCCTGAATCCTATTGATCCACCTACATCTCCTACCGGTGACCTCAGTTTGGATCAGTACATCCTTCACTGCAGCATTAGGAACATATGCTATGATTTTAGCCCCTACCAAATATGGTCTAAAGTTTTTTACTGCTTTTACCAATGCATATGCCTGTTTTTCAATAATGTCATACTTCAACTCTGCATTCTGAAGGGACTTGCTAAAGAAAGAGATTGGCTGTTCATATCCATCATTGTTTTTCTGCAACAACACTGCTGCCACTGTATGATAGGAAGCAAATGAAAAAAGTTGGAAAGGTTTGCCGAAGTCAGGGGATATTAAGACTGGAGCTTGTTTGATGGCCTCCTTAATGTTACCAAATGCTTCCATTGCTTCTGTTGTCCATTTCATATTTGAGTTCTTCTTCAGCATTCTTGATATAGGACAAACAATCTCTGCGAAATTTGGTATAAATCTTCTGACAAAATTTATCTGACCAAAAAATGATTGTATAGCTTTTACATTTTTTGGAATAGGGACCTGATCAATTGCTTTCACCCTTTCAGGATCTATTTTAACTCCTTCCTTCGAGACTATATGGCCAAGCAATTTTCCTTCTGTTACTGCAAATTGGCATTTTTTAGGATTCAATGATATTCCATATTCTAGGGCTTTGACAAATATCTGTTCTAGATGTGTGCAATGATCTTCAGCCTTTTTTGAATATGCTGTTAAGTTGTCTTGATAGACTATCATAATCTTATTGATCAATTCAGCAAAAGCTACATCCATCGCTCTTTGAAATGTTGCCCCAGCATTAGTTAATCCAAATGGCATTCTCAAGTATACATATGTTCCCCACGGAGTGGTGAATGCGGTCTTGAATTGTTCAGACTCCTTAACCTTTACCTGATTGTAGCCGGAGAAACCATCCATCATGGATAGTAATTCACATCCAGTAACTTTCTGTAATATCGCCTCCATATTGGGAAGAGGATAATTATCTTTGAGAGAAGATTTATTCAGGTTTCTGAAATCCACACACAGTCTAATGTCACCATTCTTTTTCCTGACAGGTACTAAGTTTGAGACCCAGGAAGAATGTCTAATAGGTTTGATTATAGCTCCATCCCTTAACTTTGTAAGTTCCTCCAGCATTTTCGAAGCCAATGTAGGATTAATCGGCCTTTGTTTCTGTCTGAATGGTTTTGCATCTGGTTTGAGTGGTATCTCATGTTGAAATAGATCCTCTCTATATGCCTTTAAGTCATCATATGACCAAGCAAACACATGCCTATACTTCCTAAGTAGATTGATAATTCTACTTCTGATTTTCTGGTCAAGATTCCTCCCAATATATACATTTTTTGGGGTTGTCTGAGTCCCCAAGTTCACTTCCTCAAGATTCTCAGGTATCACTGGTGTTTCTTTCTTCTTGTATCTATCATGCCCATCAAATGCTTTTTCTAATGCAATAAGCCCTTTGGGTATCTTATTTGTCTTCAGTTGAACCACTTCTTGGCCAAATAGGGTTTCTTTCCCATCGTGTTTCTCCACAAATGCACTGAAATCAATTTCTTGATTTTCATAATACTCAGCACAATGTAAGAAATTGATTATATCAGCATCGCTGTCAAACACCTGCCAGTTCTGTATATTATCAGGGATGGTAGGTCTAGTTTTAAATTCTACTTCTGTGATCCCTCCTAATGTTAGATCATCTCTCTTTAATGCAATGTTTGCTAAAAAGTCTGCCATGATGTTTTTAGACCTATCAACCCAGCTGATTGAAAAAGCATCAAATAATTCAACACTATCCCAAACTGCATTTCTGTACTGTCTTAATCTTTTATTCTTAGATAAATATTTTTCTCTTACTTGGGAGATGACCAATTCAGAATCACCATAGACAGCCAACTTTTTTATTTTGTATTTGGTGGCTATGTCTAGGCCAATGAGTAGGGCTTCATACTCAGCTACGTTATTGGTGCATTCAAATGTCAGTAAGAAAGAGTATTTGAATGTTTTACCTCCTGGTGAGATAAAAACTACTCCGGCCCCATTTCCTATCTTGCTGCATGCACCATCGAAATACATTTTCCACAAATCATTTTCTCTTTTCATAGATTCAGTGTGTATTGGGTCAGTGTTATGGAATTCTGGGGTAGTTTCTCCAACTTTGAAAACCCCTAAATCTGTGTCACAAAAGAAATTCACCTGATGCCGGTCCATTCTTTCTATAATATTGAATTACCTTGGTTCTCTGTACAACTTGATATCCTTGTCACCTACTGGTATGGTGGCATATGATAGATCTAATCGAACATTGCCTCCTGCCATTGCAGCCCACTGCCTTGATAACAGCATTCCATAATACGGTGGGATATCAACCACAGTGATGTCAATGTTATATGTTGCCTCAGGATACGAAGCAAGTTTTATTTCTACATCTTTCATAATACCAACTACTGGAATAGATCTGTTATCCATTGCATAACATTGGCCATACGTAGTATCAACCCACATCCCTAATTCTTTCATCACTGCTATAGGCATGATATTCATAGCAGCACCTGAATCAATCATACAATTCCTGACTATTCTGTTCTTGATTACTAGTGTAGTATAGAATGGATCTACCTGTGAGGGATTTTTTGTAAGCGTATCACCAAGGTAAACCTCAGGCATCTTAAAATTTTCCTGATGCACATTATTTGTTGTTTTTTCAAATCCTTTATGTTTTGGATTAGGTGTATCAGAAATCATCTTGACAACTGTACTCCTATATTTATCTATTTTCATCATCTCTAGGAGTGGGACTGATATTTTCACCTGAGACACTGCCTGTGCAATGTCAAAAGAAGGGGTTATGATATGGTCATTCTTTTCTGTTTTTGTATTCTCTTTTTCTATATTTTCTTTCATTTTATTTTTATCCCCCTTTTCTGGTTCTTTAGGTGATGATTTTGTATTATTCCCTTTGTTATTCTGGTCTTTTATGAATACACTCCCAGGAGTTCCTTGCCCAGCATTTGTTGTTCTATTCCTTAAGTTATAAGTGTTTCGAGCTTGAGCCACTGCAGCTACTGTGAGAGCTTCTTTTTCATCCTCAGTAGGTTTTCTCCATTGACCATATGGTTTATTGTCATAAATATCTTCCTGGTCTGAGAATACTTGCTGTTCTCCCATGTTAACATGATATTTTTGGTTCCCTACATCATACTCATACCCTTCTTCCTCTGAAGAAGAATAATCTTCTGTTACCACACATGGTGTATCCTGCATCATATTGATGGTGTGATTATCCCTATTATAGTTGTATAGCATTTCCTCTTGCTGTATTGATTTAGCTACCTCACAGTATTCAGGTGAATGTGGCAAGTTACATACAGAACACCAAGGTTTATTTTTTGCCATATGTGCCATGTTTCTCTTCAATGGATCAGGAGTATCCTTTCCATATGGCTGCTTTCTGTTGTTGTCAATAGGTCTTCCATCCTTCCAATTTGTATTGTAAGGCATATCATGTAACCTAGGTCTATCCTGCCTATGCTGACCCTCTGGTTTAATCTGTTGAGCATTTGGATTCTGAAGATTTCTATGATTTTCCCTTTTACTGACCATTCCTGCAGCCTTTCTATTATTTTCAATAGTTATGGCTATTTTCTGTGCTTCAGCCAACGTTGCAGGACACCGGTTTCTGAGTTCATATCCTGTTTTGGGGTCAAATGCCTTCATATAGATACTCAGTGCTGCCTGGTCAGATAACTTGGCTCCATGTGGTACCTTATTATGTAACTTGGAAAACTTCAGGTTGAAATCAAATACTGATTCATTTTGATACTTCTGTATACTTATTAGTTCATGTAGTGCAAACTCAGGAGCGTATTGGTTACCATACTGATCCTTAAACTGGTTATGGAAATCAGTTATTGAATTGATTGATGCATCGGGCAAGCTATTAAACCAATCTCTGGCATCTTCAGTGAGGGACATCATAAATAACCTCATTCTAATCTCTTCCCAGTCCATACCTATATCCTGTACAAAAGCATTAAAACTTCTGATATGATCTTCTGCAGATACTGCATTGTTTCCAGTAAACTTGGGAACCATGTTTCTCCAAGTACTATCCATAGGATATGGATATAACTGATATCCAGTCAAATCAAATTGACTGCATATATTAGCAAGGTTTTGGGGAGGGAAATTGAGATGTGGTGGATTGGGATAGTAATTATATCCACCTGGTGGCTGATGATATGCATATTGTTGATGTTGGTTCATATGGGGATTTATGTGTTGATTTTGTGGCCTATAATATTGTTGACCAGGGGGTGGGTAATTATTTGCCATATGTAGGGATGCATTACGTATGGGAGGTGGTCTGGGGATTTGGGGAATAGTGTTCTGATGACTTCCAAAAGCATGTGAGTTTTGAGCACTATTTGTATTTTGTTGTGTATTTCTTGAAATATTCCCTCTATGCGGGGGTACATATTTAGGGGGAGCTGTTTTGGCTTTATTTCTCCTCTGTTGAATTTCTTGCTGCAATAACTCCTTCTCCTCTTGTATCTTGTACCTTTCGAGTTCCTTCCTGAGCATGAGTATTTCCTGTTTCTCATCACTCATGTCTTGATTATTTATTTCCTGATATTCTGGATTGTCATTCATTCCCTGATTTGACAATTCATATCCTATCTCCTCTCCCTGGTCAAACGAGACCTTGAAATCATGTTCAGCTTGGTTTCTATCAATATCCCTCATGACCTTTGCATCATGATCCCGCTGTTCTTGAGGAGTGGGTCTGTACCTTGCCAAAATATCATCAGTTGCTCCACTGAGGTTCTCGTTTGAATCATGCAGAGGTGTGAATTTGTTGTGAATTGCAATATTTTGTTCTAAATCATTCTCCTGGATGTCTAGATTATTATCTTGATGGGAATATTTTGGATTCACATTTCTTTTGGAGATGTTTCTAAGTGGTGGAGATGACTGCAAGTTTCTGCCTTCCATCCTGGATCTCCTACCATCCATTTGAAATTTTTGTTATAATTGTAACTAGAGTCGCCACCTATTGAATAGGAAAAGTTTATATTTTTATCTATAAGGTTCTTTGTCACCAGCAGAGTTACCAAAAAGAAATTTTAAATGACTCTATGAAAGAAAGGATTAATTTCTAAGGTCTTTTTACTAAGTCCCCAGCTGAGTCACCAATTTGTTGGGTCTCGAAAATGCAGGTTGTGGATTCTAAGGGGATGCCAAGCCCTATGGTCAAATCTACAACGTTTTTGAGCCAATGACTGGAGTTTGACCTTAACGATCAACTTCTCCCTACACTTCAGGTCCTGCTACAACCTAGGCGGGTGAACCTTTGATTTTCAAAGCAGGTTGTATGATTAAATCGATGTTGGTTTGCTGCTAGTTCATCTGATTTACAAGTATGCCAGTGTAATCAGATAAACTAGCAGCAAACCAACATCGATTTAATCATACAACCTGCTTTGAAAATCAAAGGTTCACCCGCCTAGGTTGTAGCAGGACCTGAAGTGTAGGGAGAAGTTGATCGTTAAGGTCAAACTCCAGTCATTGGCTCAAAAACGTTGTAGATTTGACCATAGGGCTTGGCATCCCCTTAGAATCCACAACCTGCATTTTCGAGACCCAACACACTTCTTGCTTCAAACTTGCCTAGATCCTCATCTCTTTTGATATAGCATTTACTATCAAAAACTCTAAAATATCTCACAGTAGGAGGATGACCAAATGATAGTTCATAAGGTGTCTTACCAGAATTGCCTTTGATCTGCACCTGGTTAAGAGTGTAGACAACAGTACTCACAGCTTCTCTCCAATAGACTTGAGGAACATTTTCTTCCAACATCATGGTCCTAGCAGCTTCTTGAATGGTCCGGTTTTTTCTTTCCACAACTCCATTTTACTGAGAAGTCCTAGGAGCAGATAACTATCTTTTTATTCCATGCTTTTCACATAATGTATCAAACTCACTGGAGGTAAACTCTCCACCTCTGTCGGATCTCAGACACTTTATCTTCATACCAATCTCATTTCCCACCATAACCTTGAACACCTTGAATTTGTCAAGAGCTTCTGATTTTTCTTTTAGGAAAGTTACCCACATCATCCGAGAGTAATCATCAATCAACAACATAAAATATCTGTCTCCTTGCACACTCCTAATTCTAGAAGGACCACATAGATCAGTATGCAAAAGTTCCAACCATCTACTTGAAAATTGTTCTTTACCTTTGAATGAAGTTTTGTTCTATTTACCCAATTGACATTCTATACACATGTTATCAGGTTTCACAAGTTTTGGAAGATCTCTCACAGTCTGAGTAGAACTTATCTTGACAATATTATCAAAATTCATATGACACATCCTCCTATGCCATAACCAACTTTGATCTGTCTAAGCAATAAAATAACTTTTACCAGAACTACTTAAATGAAAGATGTTACCTCTAGTTTGAGTACCAAATGCAATTTCAGTTCCAGAGCTTTCCAAGATTCTGCATTTTCAATCCTTGAATAAGAGATCATAACCCTTGTCAACCAACTGTCCAACACTGAGAAGATTATGCTTCAGTCTTTCCACACACAGAACATCAGTGGTGTTATTCTTATTATCAAAAGAGATGGATCTTCTACCACGGATTCTACCAGCTGAGTTATCTCCAAATTTCACAATTCCACCTTCATATTTTTCAAAGCTTATAAACTTACTTTTATCACTAGTCATATGATGAGAACATCCACTATCAATCTCCCATTCATCCTTTTCAACAACCTGAGTAGCCAAGGCACTTTTCACATTTGCACAGCTAGCAAATTCAGTAGACACTAGATCTTCTTCTTTGATAGCAATGAACACCTAATCATCTTCAGTGGAACCTCCATGATCAAATTCATCATCTGTGACTCCTTCTCTAGCTTATTGGACATAGTAACATTTCTTTTGACCTTTATATCTGTTAGAGTTTGGCTTTGAAAATTTCTCCAAATATCTTGAGGCAAAATGACCAATCTTATTACAAGCAAAACATTTGAATGACAACTTTCCTTCATACTTATCGGATCCTCTTGGCATTCTTTTGGAAATAAGAGCTTCAAGTTCTATAGACTCAATTTCATCATCTTCAAGATCCTTCCTTGCCTTAGCAAATCTGTTTGATCTTCCTGAAGAGCTTTCACCCGAATCATATCTTTGTTTTCCATATACACTGGCCTTAAATGTAGATTTAGACTTAGGAAGAGAGTCACCAAACTCACTCATTTCAAAGGCTAAGAGCTTACCAACTAACTGATCCCTTGTAACAATTGTCGTTGCCCTGATCTCTACAATGGCAGCAACTTTATGCTTGTATGCTGCAGGTAGGGATCTAAGCACTTTGGCAACAATCTCTGATTCTTCCAATACTCTACCAACATTTCTGATACCGGTCACAAGTTCATTCACTTTCTGCATGTAGGAAGTAATGTTTTCATCTTCATTCAGTACCAATCTTTCATATTTACCTTTCATGCTCTTTAGTTTGGCACATTTGACATATTTGTCACCTTCATATAGATTTTCCAACTTTTTCCAGATGTCATGGGTAGTTTTCAAATCTAGGACATTTGCCAATTCTATATCAATTAGGGCACTCAATAATGCCTCTTTGGCTTGAATATTACATTCTGCTTCCTTGAGTTTATCTAGAGTAGTAGGGCCATTCTTCATAATCTTATACTCATTCTTTGTTATCGACCCAAAGGCATCACCCATATATTCCAAATGACATTGCATGCATACCTTCCAAAGGGAGTAATTTCTTCCATCAAATCTCAGACTTTCCTTCCTATAAGTCGACATCTTAGATCTCCTCAAGCGATCAAGCTTCTTTTAAAGGATCTGGCTCTGATACCAATTGTTGGAATTAGGCCAGACAACTGAGAGGGAGGGGTGAATCAGTTGTCCACAGAATTAACCTTCTCTTGTCTTTAATCTTCTTTCACAACTTACAAACTGATTAATGACGTAAACATTAAAGCATGAAACAATAACACGAGCAGAAATAAAATTAACACACTTGACACCAAGATTTTTAACATGGAAACCCAGTTAAGGGAAAACCACGGTGGGGGTTAACCCATAAGATTCATACCCTGTTAAAAGTACTTAAAAATGGGAAGGCACTTGCCTTCAGGCGCACTGCCCAGAGCTCACTGCCTACATAAATTTATGTTTAATACAAAAGGAAATAACTGAGAAATAGCATCTTCTTCATTCCTGGTTCAGTCTCATTGAATGCTCAAACTTCTGCTCCTCTTCCAAATACTTCTTCACTGTCACTTCATCCTTCACTTTTCTTGTTTCTTTGCTCCTCCTCTTCTCTACTCTGCTCCTGATCCTTTCTTCTGATTTGATTATTTCGTACAAGGATGATTTTCCACAACTCATCAACAAGTATTTATATGCTTCATCAACCTTGGAGTTGTTGGGAATTAAGGTGTCTTAACCTTTGCAAATTCCTAATGTTGTATTTATTTATCCCATGTTGAGTTATCATAGTCAGCACCTTGTGTATATGCAGCAGGATAAATTTTGGCGACTTTGGCAGCCACAGTTTCCCCCTTGAATAATTAATGGGGGTTTGGGGGCAGCGCCCCCAAGACAGGGTCAAGGGGCATAGCCCCTTGTGGGGTCCAAGGGCAGTGCCCCTGAAACCTCAAACAATTTTTAATTAATGACAAGTATCGGTGAGTATCTTTGCACGAGAGAAAGGCATCTTTGGGCGGTCAAGGGAGGTTATGACATGTAAGAGGAATATGATATTTTTAGTCAGTGTATGACAGATTCTCTGATAGTTGTAAGGTCCGTAAGAGCATCTGTCGTAACCTATCTTGGAACCAGGTGCCCACTTTGGGATGGGATGTTGGACAAGTGTCCTTAGGCGTGGGTTTTGGGGCATGAGTCCAAGATGGACGCCCATCTCTATTTAAATAGGTGCTTGGATGGGAGATAGACAACTTTGGTACAAGTACTGTTATGCTGCCGGAATATCTCCAAATTCGACATTCAAAGACTCCTAAAAGAGCATTGGCTCTGAAACTATATTGTAATCTATTATTGTTTACTATAATACATTTGAGCTATGTTTTGGAGTGTGGGGTTTTTCACCCATAAGGGTTTTCCCCACGTATATCTTGTCTCTGTCTCTTCTATCTACTTTCTATGTGTATGTGTATTTCTGCAATATCTCATGTTAATGGTTTAACATTGCTGTAATAATTAGGATAAAGTTGAATTTGCATAGCCCTCTCCTCATTAGATTAGTGTAGGAAGCATTTTCCGCACACCTAGCTTCCTTTCAGGAGTGATCATCAAGGTTGTCATTATAAACATGTGACTCACTAAGTTGTCACCCAAACATTACTAGAACTCAAATCTTCCTCAATCAACACACTACGCTCCATAGAATTGCTCTTAGATCATGTGCAACACGCTTGAATCATCGGGTCGGCCAAGACTAGGAAAAATAGCAACACAAAGGAAGAAATCTTCAACAACAAGCTCAATCTTCAATGCAGACCTCCAACACAATAGTCACATGATTTAGAAACCGCCACAAGCACATTGAATTCAACAAAAACATCCGCACTCCTCCAAAACATTAGAATCACTTGCATCTTCTTCGAGAACTTCAAGAACACTGTCTACCATGACTGTCACACTGGGAAGATTGCTTGTGGACCTCCAAACCATGAACCACTTGACTTGATGACACACACTGACTTCCCAAACATATCTCTAGATCTGCAGATCATAGTGTTTCATTTGCAGAGCTATCTGGACCAGTTTCCTGTTACTCTTTCTTTTCTAAACACTACAAAACCTGATTCTACTCAGATGTCTATAACTTCTTCCAATCTTCATGCAGACCTCTCAAATCTTAACTGGAGCTACTACAGACAATCCTTGACATAGCCATATAGTCCACATACAATGATCTTCATTAATTTTCTCAATATCCTCAACATTCCAGTCTTCTAAACAGGCAACAAAATAGGATACAGTTGACACCAATGGCAACAAGGATATGTTGACATCAATGACAACACCAATTAGGCACATATTTGCAACACTATCATTGGCAGGTAGAGAACATACAAAGTGAAATTATAGGCATTGATGACTAAAGCAGCACAGGTCGATTCAGCTTTGGGAGATAGATAAGGCAAACGACAAGAAGTGACGCAAAAGGAGGCGACACTTGATGAGGATGTAACAATTGTCAATTAATGACTTTTCATATGCTTTGATATTTATTTCTTGCAAAAACTATTGGCTCTGGAGAGCTTTCTTTTAAGTTAATGCTTAATTTAAACATCTTTAAATCGGCTGTCCCCAAGACGCTGTTATTATTTTTAAAGATAATTATGGTTGACAAGGCTATATATTCTATGAGCCTATCAATGTTTGGAATCTTTTGGCAAACTTTGTGTTGATAGGAGATTAGTTTTGAAGTGTTATGAATTTCAATTGCTTTAATATATGAATTGAAGTTGGTGCTATGGGAATTCAGTGATTGTAAACTTTGTGTTATGGTTATTGGATGCTTATTCTTTTTATGTTGAATGTGCTACTGATTTACTGATTATTAATTATGTGTTGAAGTAATTGGATAATTCTATTCTTGCTCATTGTTGTGGATGTCTATCTTTTGATGAATAATTTACAGTGGTGATTGTATGATAATTAATATGATTCTTTAATAGTTTGGTTGAGGTTATAGCTATCAAAGTCTTTATGCTTCTTTGAATTCAGATTATATTGAGATTTATTGCCTTTTATTCTTTTTGGTTAAAAGCACCATCTTTTCTACTTTTTGGTGAAACGCATACCATATTTCCATTCTTTGTATATCATTTGAAGGTAGTTGTGCCTTGTAAAATAAGCAAAGAATCATTGCAAAACACCATTGCAATCGGTTCAATTGTTGGTTCAATTGTCACTTTTTTGGGTGTGAGAATATAGAGTTAGGTGATAAAATCTATACACCAATAGATGTAGATCATTTTTTGCTACAAGCCATTTAGGTGCAAAATGTCTAAAGTCCACCCTTGACCCATCATCACATTTCCTTGAAATAGGCTTCCCCAAGGAAAGGGAGATTGAACTATGACATCAATTGACAGATCTTGATGGTGATGAGGATGATCTCTCAAAGGCTTCTTTTGATAGTGCCTCTTTTGTTTCTTTAGATTCCCATTTGGCTTCCATTGCCATGATGTTTAAGGCTTCTCCTCCAAATGAAATATTTTAGCATGAATTAATTTAAAATTTTAGATTTTCTTAAGTAATAATAAATTTCAACCTAACTTATTGTTTATAATTGTTGGTATTCATTATTGTGTATACTTTTTAAGGGTTTCATTATATTGTAAATTTCATTTTGTCTTTTTTTTAGTTTTATTTCAAATATATAGTTTTGATGTGCCTCTTTACCACCTCGCCTTTTTTTTTAATATTGTACTATTACTTTTTTCTTCATATAAAATTTAAATTATTAAAATCAATATGAAGAAAAAAGTAATAGTACAATATTTTAAAAAACAGGCAGGGTGGTAAAGAGGCACACCAAAAAATTTATATATTTGAAATGAAACTAAAAAAGACAAAATGAAATTTACAATATAATGAAACCTTTGAAATATATATATACAATAATGAATACCAACAATTATAAAATATAAGTTAGGTTCAAATTTTTTATTACTTAAGAAAATCTAGAATTTTAAATTAAACCATTCTAAAATTTGAAAAAATTACATTAGATGGAAATAAAAAATTTAATAAATCGATAAAACCAAGAATTGCAGCAAAAGAACACCATCCCAACATAATTGAAATAATGTCAACATGAATAGATTTCAAACACTTTATTAATGTGTTATATATATATATATATATATATATATATATATATATATATATATATATATATATATATATATATATATATATATAAACCCCAACACTTATAGATGTTAGAAATGAAGGTGAACAACTATACAATGGAAATATGATTACAACTATAACTATTAATCTAGTGCAGAACCAAAATGGAGATAGTATGAAATCAACACAAAGAAATAGCATAACAGAAGATCAAACACATAACACAGGGTTTACGTGGAGAAACCCCTTCAAGGAAAAACTCCACATGTAAGAAGAGATGCTCCAGTCTATATTAACTTCAAATAGAGTTTATAGTACAACACTATCAATCTCCTCTCTGGTCTTCAATCCAGCAACACCTGTAATACTCTCTCATACACAATCATAATACAATATCCTCATAAAAGGGGTTGCCTTATAAGGAAAGACAAGCCAAGAAAATCTCTACCATCAGATATGTGACCTAATGATGAACTATTCATATTTACAATGGTAATGTATATATAAAATGTGGATTTTGGGGGCATTGTCCCCAGACCCCCACTAGAGCGCGTGGCCCCCAAACCCCATAGGGGGGTACCCCCCTGCAACCTCCCCAGATAACCTACAGTCGTCAGGTATTAGGATCAAACATGTGGTTGAAACAATATCCCTACTTGGTGAATACTTCATCCCTTATGAATGAATTACAAACAATATTAGGAGTAATTAATTACATAGGATTTACAAGGTTGATGGCACTTTAATCCTAACATTCTCCCACTTGACATCATACATTGTAAATACATCCATAAGAAAACATAAAACAACTAAGCACTAGGAATTAGGCCCATGGCCTTCCTGCACCATGTAAACTTTTATGTGCTCATAAGTTTAGTAGGTGAATCTGCAACATTCTCTTGAGTGTCAACCTTCTTCAGCTCAATCTAACCATTAGCAATCATTTTACAAACAAAATGGTATTGAACATCCACACACTTAGTATGTGCATGATACATGGGGTTCTTGGCCAAACATATTGCACTCTAGCTATCACAACCAATCTGAATAATCATGCAATCAAAACCAATACCTGTACATAATCTATGTAATCAAACTACCTCCTTAGGGACATGAGTAGAAATCATATACTCTTCTTCGATGGTAGATAAAGCAACAGTGGGCTACCTTTTACTCATCCAACACATAGCCACTAGTGGACCTTCAACTATCCAAGTCACCTACCTAATCTACATCAAAAAAATCACGTATGTCCAATGTCTTATCCACACTATTAGTACCTGAATAAACCAAATAGTAATCAAAAGTACCATGCAAATATCTTAACGCCCTCTTTGCGTAATTCCAATGTTGTCTACCATAGTTAGACATAAACCTACTCAAAACTCCCACTACTCGTGCAATATCTAGTCTAGTGCAAACCATTGCACACATCAAACTTCTTACAACACTAGCATATGGCTCATCAAACATATCCTCTAAATCATTTTCATTCTGATACAGGAGCATCCACAGTCAATGGCAATCTTGCATCACCAAAAATATTATTATTTTAATTTGGTTTATTTTCAATAAGGTTTATGGGCTTAGGAAATAATATTTAAATTTGCAACAAATATATTTTCTTGGGGTATATTAATAAATGTAATTTTGAAGAAAAATACCTTGGTAATTTGTAAATTCCTCCATGTAACATTAGAAATTGTCCCCTTGGGGGCTTTTCCCTCATAAGGTTTAGCTCCTAGGTCTTTTGCATGCATTTAGGACATCTCACTTCATAATTTGGCATCCTGCTGGAATAAGCCCTAAGTAACATGACAAATGGGACCTAGGAGGACCCCTTGAGCTTGACCCTACCCAAAATAGGGGAGAGGATTTGGGTGCCCGTGCCATAGTCCTGCCCTATTTTGGGGTAGTCCCAATTTTTGGGTGTCAGTTTGTGACTGTTATTTGGGTCCTATGCCGACACGGTAAGTTTGAATTTATGAAATCTTGGCGGGAGTGCTTGTAGTTGCATATAAAAGCATGTTTAGGCATTCATTTAGAAACTAGATGATCATTACGATGTTTGTAAACTCTCAAGGTGATTCAAGGCTTTCATTGTGTTGCAAGAGCAGTTTTGTTTTGTTTCTGTTTGCAGATTTGAGCATCCATTTCATCATGGAATGAAGAGCATCTTCCTCCCATGAGATCTTCACTACAATGTGACATTATATTGTGTTTTCATCATTGTTTCCTTTGGTTTTTGCCTCTACCTCACAAGGGCACGCACTCTCTATCTAAAAATGGTGTTCGGAGACTTCAGTGTCCTCCAAGGCTTGACTGAGGCAAGCCTCTAAACACCACAACCCCCTCCCAAAGTTTTCATGGTTGCAGGTTACAAATCGAAGAGCTAGACAAAGTGAAGTTGCAGGAAGGCATCTTGAAGTGTTAGAATTGCATAATAGAAGGAAAAATGGCACCCTAGACTTGGGCGCCTGCTCATTAGTCCTCCAACTTACGTGATGGGAAAATCTCTGGAACAGTAGGAAAGAGTTGCAGATTGAGTTTCCAGATCTCGATAGAAACTAGGGCCTTGGACTTGGGTGCGCGCTCCTATGTCCCTAACTTTTCCTACCTCAGAGCCTTGAAAATAGGTACTCTATGATTTGATAGTTTGCTTCCATCTACAAGAGCTTTTTCTGTTATTCTTTTGTTTACAGTCATATTTGTGAAATTAGGGTTTTAATTGTTAGGGTTAACCGTAGAAGATTTCAATTAAATACAAATAAAGATTAAATAGAGGAATGGAAATACACAGAAATAATAATACCGAGAGACAAGTTTTAACGTGGTTCACCCAAACTCAGGCTACATCCACCAAACAAAGAGTCCAATATTATTATCCAGTAAATCAAATTGATTATAACCAGCAATCCCTACAACCCAATACCACTGCAAATGCTACAATACAATATCAATGAAAACCCTAATCCTTTGCCATTTTTATCATGACTTTTGTCAGTTACAAAATAGGGTTTTTTTATGTTAGCCAATGAAAAAATAACTCCCGACGCCATAATAAAATAATAAAAAATCGTGTGAGGTTTCTGGGGCGTTGCCAAAAACAATTATCACTAGGAATTGCACCCGTATGCAAGGTTGGAAAAGCCCTAAAATTGTATGTAACATGGGACTAATTTCAGGTTGTGGGTACCCTATAGTGAAATTAGACCTCCAGATTATGGGCTGGTTCCCTTCAAATGTTCTATTGGAATGTATGTATTTTGTTTTGGAAAAAGGAAGAAAGAAACTATATGAAATAAAAGTTGTTAAATTTGGTGATGCACCTGATTTGGATAATAATATGTAATTTGGCTCACAATATTACTTAGAAATCTGACTTTCACAAAATCCAAACTTGGCATAAATATCACAAAAGTGATTCTAAAGAAGGTTTGAAAATGGGCTTTCTATGAAGGAAATGGTTTTTCACAACACCAAAGGACTACTTCCAATTAACACAACCTAAGACCTGTGATGATTAAATGCTTAATGCTGCAAGCAAGGAAGTGAGACAATAATTTTAAAGGTTTAATGATTAAACACAACAAAATTTCATCAAAATCACTTCGATAATTAGCACTAAATGGAAAGGTAATTTAATTGATCTCAAAGAAACAAAGGAAACTCTGCAAAGAAGACAAAAATAGAACTTGTAACATGTCAATCTCTCAATAAAACTGCAAAATGAGCTACAAGAATTCTCCAATCTGTCTGAATCAGAATGAGAATCAAGAACAAGAAAAAACAAACTTTTTTTTTTACACTATATAGGTTTGCTCTCTCAAAGAGGCATGCAAAATGTGAACTTGCAGATAACTGCCTCTAAAAATAATCTCTCACGAGCAACCTCTAAAATCCACAAAATTAGGGTCTAAAACTACCACAAATTGAGCAAAAATAGCTCCAATTTGGGCCTCTCCACATGCTTGACCAAAAAGTTGACCAAGAACCCTAAAAATACTCCTCAAAAACATGCAAAAACCTCCTAGGTGGCCTAGTTAACTCAACTAATCAATTTGCATGATTTTGCATTAGCAAAATTGATTGTGAGTAAATAATAAAGTAATTAAAATAATTACTCTATTGTCAGTTACAATTTGTTTGAATTTGACTTTACAATTTGTGAAAAATAATAAAGTAAATTGTAAAATATTACTTTATTATTTATTTACAATTAATTTGTTTGTAAAATCATGCATGATGAGAAGAAAAAATAACACCCTTATCTCTCCAAATTACAGTTGCCTAATTTGCATGATTTGAGCACAAATAGGACTTAGAAGAAAATGAAAATCTCCTTATACCTCGATGTGAGAAAAACCCCTAGTTTGCATGATACATATACATTAAGGCAAAAAAATTTACCCTTATCACTCCACACGCACTAAGGAGAAAATACTAATCCTCTCTCTACAAGATAAAAACCTTAAGTCATCCTATGCATTGTAATATCTTCATGCACAAAATGGTATACATTAATATCCTTATGACTCGCTTTGATGCCTTAGTGCATACATATATCTTTATATCTTGAGGTCACCTTATATCTCCGTGTGCAATTTTAATATCAAGAAAATCTTATAACTCCATGCATCAAACATTACACCATTACACATGCTCACCTTGTCCGCCACCTTGTAAACCTACTCTGTCTTCATGCATATCATGTCCTAATACAATGCTTCCTTGACCTTTTCAGCCATCATACATAATAAGGAAGGATCTCTGACTTTTGAATGTTTGCAAAAAATGACAAAGAATCTTTGACTAGGCATGAGTTTCATATGAGGCAGCTTCGACCATGTCATTTTAGTTGACCACAAAGGAATTAAATAAATCATAAGGCATGAAGCCTTGCCTTCTCATCATACTGATCCTTTTGACTTTATAAAAATCAAGTGTAACAATGTTGGTCGGCCCCTCCATATCATGATGGCTAGGAAATCTTCAAAACTAAAGTCTTGACCACATGCATTTTGGATAAGGTAATTGATTTTTGTCTTTTGTGAAGTCAAAAAACTCAAGAGAAAGAACCTTCGAACAAAAGCAATAGATAACCCTAAAATTTGTCTTCATTTTTTCATTTGGCATTCTCCCTCATTCACTTTGCAACTGCATTCTGTCGGTTAGGGTTTGAAGGATTCAATCATATCTCTCTAGCTTTTTACTCTCCCTCTGGTCTTCTCTTGGTCGAATCTTCAGAATTTTGCATTCAAGAAAGAAGGTAAACTTGTGTTTTGTGTATACTGGCATCTTTGTTGGATTCTGTAGTTTCTTTCTCCTTTCATGGTTGCGGCTTCCATGCTCAGTGCTATCTTAATACGTTACACATTCTTTAACAAAAGCTCCCTTTTTGTCTCTTCATCTTTATCTCTGCAACTATAACCTATATTTAAGAGTTTGATACTCCTGTGAGGCTGCGGATAGGTGTCTCTTTTTGCTAGAAAAACAAGGTAAGCATTTGTTTCTTGTCTCTCCTGTAGCTTCATTTGTCTTTCTGTAAGTGAAGAATGATAAAGGTTTGTTCTTTTTTGCACATACAAAGCCTTCATTTTGTTATGGCTATGCTCCATTTGTATGTAGACACAAAAATGTGAAGAAACTGATGAGGGTTTCTAAATATGAAACAAGGATTTCAACTTTCTTTGCATAAAACCCCTATAACTATCATGGCCAGCCTCTTGTAATATTCACTGTGTTTTCTTTTTGACTGTATACAGAAAAGAAACAAGGGTTTTGACATATGCATATGGGTATTCTATTTTTTAGCATGAAAATATCTTTTCCTGGCACGGCTATGGCAGTAGATACATTTTTTCACTTTCTTTTGGCTGTAAGTGCAGGATGGCACCAGGGTTTGAAATTTTTTGATAAGGGTTTATTCCTTGCTGCACAAAAAGGCCTTCTTCTAGCACAACTATGGTATTAGCTACATCTTATAGCACTCATTTTGACTGTATATAGAAAAGAAACAAGGGCTTTACCTATTTACAGATGGGTATTACATTTTTAACATAAAAATGCTCTCCTGCTCACAGCCATGATAGCTCTTCTTTGTATAGAAACTCTTTGACTATATAAACACTCTGAGACAAGAGTTCTGAAAATATGAGAAAGTTTGACATTTCATTGCAATGAAGGTTCTCATGTAGCTTATCATGACACTTCTTTACTAATTCAAGACTTTGTAAGTTTTTCAAAAAGCATAACAAAAGTTTGGTATCTCTGCACTCTTTTTGTCTAATTTCTAACAATGAATTGTCATTTCTTCTATAATTTCATCACTGCTAAATGCTTCTGTCAAACAGTTTCTCTTGATCTTTCTTTATACCTCCTGTGACTTAACACTTTATGCATCTGTAGAATGCCAATGTTCTTGGTATATTATCCTTCTCACAATGAATACCCTCCTGTTGACTGTAATCCTGTAAGTGTTATGTGTATGATGGGAATCCTTCCTCCCAGCTCCATGAGAATGTTGCATATCAATGGCATATGAGATAATAACTATTTGTTCTATGCCTCTGATGAGATTGCTTGATTGTATCATGATTACATATTTATCTTTTGAATATGCTTCAGTTCTTCCTCATTACAAATTATGAATGTTTGATCAATGTGGCAACAAGTCTGAAATTCTATAGCATATAGATTTTATCTTCAACTGCTTTCTAAATGTTGAATCTCCTCTGTTTGTATGTATTAATCATTATTATTTGGTTGTCCATCAGCATCTACTTCTTTAACCTTGGCTAGCTCATGAATGTTGCCTTATGTATGTGATTGTAGAATCACTGTTGTCTTCATTTACATCCGACTATGGCATTCTTTAGATACTCCTTCTAGCTGCCTCTGTGCATGCTCACTGCTTTTCTCATGATGCATTTGGATCCTAGAGTAGCATACATATCATGCTTTTATCTCCTCCTTTAGTCCTTTATCATGGCAAATGTTTATTATAGCTGTGTCATTCAGCAACAATGGCATATGAGAAAAAAATGCTGCTTATCTTGTGCCTCTGTCAATCATCATCATTGTAGCATTTGGCATATCATGTGCCTTCTACTACTTCTGCTTGAATTATTGATGTGGTATTATCTTTCAAGAATGTTCTACTCTTGTTGATGGACATGGAAGTTGTGATCTATTCTGACTATATTTGCTTGTACAAGACACTTCATGATCATTGCCATAACTATTCATAGTAAATGTGACTACACTTGTTTAATTCTTGCAAGGTATCTCTCCTTCTAGCATTTGTTGACTGTAGGATGATGTCTACACTTTGTCTTTGTTAACTTGACTCAGTCATGTTAATTTGATTTGCTCCAATCAACTGTAATAATGCCATGATGACATAACTTTTCTGCAAGTTGATTAGATGATGCATGATGTAGCTTGGGATGATGCATCATGTCTTTCATTCTAATATCCTTTTCAAATGAATAGAAAAGGGAAACATGCTGGGCTCAACCCTTGTGGGAGCCACATTTCTCCACATGTTTTAATGTCTTCAAATCAGCAACAATACTTGTCCTATACATGTACAGTGAACAAACAAGTTAGCATAAAAATATAATTGATAGTATTGATTGATCTTCTTCATGATTTCTTCTTGATCTGTGTCATATATCTGATCTGATCTCTCATCTGAATGCATGATTTGATAAGTAGATGTTTCTGTTTGATAAAAGCATGTGATAACTTTAAACATCCGGAGCACTAACAGGGTTGTCCCCAAAATTTTGTAGGTTCAACTGATGGTGGAGCTGAAAGTGAAGACTGAAGACTGAAGACTTGAAGGCTAGCATCAACAAACAACCTTCTTGCTCAGGCAATGATGGATGTTTCATTTTATCATGTGTTCATTTATTTTCCTTTTATCAAACAGATGCATGGCTTGCATGTCTGCAATTGCTTAGTCTAGTTACTCCCATGGCTTGTGTGGGACACATTTGAACACTTCTTTTAAACATGGTTAGTTAATTTATCTTATGCACTTGATGTATCTATATTTCTTTTGATCAATGCATAGGATAAAGTAACAAATATTGAATGTATGTTCAAAACATGACATGAAATAATAGTTCAAAACAAAATATCTTTCCTTTTTTTATTTAAAACTAATTAACTAGATAATCAATCTAACTTATAAATCCTGAAAGATAACATGATGTAAAACAACTGTATTTCTTGAATGACTGGTACCTTGACAATCCTATTCTCTTGTCATGATAACTCATCAGTCTTGATTAGACTGATGGGTTATCCTGTCAACTGGATCTACTTCTCTGCTCTTGTTGAGATATCAACCTGTTCAATAAATACAGAACCTTGAAGTTTTCTTTTATTCCTTCTGAACAATTACACTTAGGTCCAACTAATTTTAAGTGTGAACAAAAAAATAGTAACATTTTTGGCGACCTCTCAGGGGTGTTTGCCTACTAAATAGCTTAGAACTAGTAGCCTTTGCAATTCCATTGGGCATGGAGTCTTTTCTGCCCTGAACTTAGAGAATTTCTGCAACTCACACTAACTGAACACAACAGCAGCAACTAATTGAAAAACTAAAACTAAACTGATTTGCTTAAAACAAAATCAGCAACATGTGCAAAAGCACTTCTTGAAAACAAAACAACAATAAATGAAACTAAATGTGCAAAAGCACTTATTTGTAGCATAAGGCTGCCTTACTAGTAGCATAACTTGAGGTGAATCCCATTAATTGGGATTGGCAACACCTCACCATCTAACTTAGCAAGCTGGAATGCATTGTGTTGCTTACATTCTATTATTATATATGGTCCATCTCACATTGCATCAAACTTTGTATGATGTCCTGGTCTGCTCTTCAACTCATTACATATGAAAACTAGATCTCCTTCTTTATAAGCTCTTGGTACTGCCCTTTTATCAAAAGTTCTTTTCATTTGGGCCTAGTGTACTTCCAATGTTTTCAAGGCCTCTTTCCTAATTTCTTCAAGTTCAATCAGCTGTGCAAGCCTGATTTCCATTAGTTGTTTTTCAAGTAACTCTAGTTCTTTTATGTAGCTAAGTGTTGGCAACTCCACTATTATTGGTAACTTTGCTTCCTTTCCATATGTAAGCACAAAGGGTGAATCACCTGTTGATCTTTTGGGTGTAATCCTATCATCCCATAATGCTAACTTTAGCTTATCATGCCAAGACCTCTGATTCTCATCAACTGTTTTCTTTATGATTTTAATCAGATTTTTGTTAGTTGATTCAGCTTGTCCATTACCTTGAGGGTAATAATTTGATGAAGTATTCAGAAATATGTTGTTTTTAATAGACCAATCAGATATTCTTAATCCAATAAATGCTAAAGCATTATCTGAAATAATTGAGTCAGGGGTTCCAAACCTGGACACTAGATCTTGATAAAACTTCAGGACTAATGTTTTGTTAGCATCTTTCAAAGCAACTGCTTCGGTCCATTTAGTGAAATAATCAGTAGTAGTCAAAATCCACTTGTGTCCTTGGCTTGAAGGTGGATTGATAGGACCAATGAAGTCCAATCCCCACTTGCCAAATGGTTGTTCCACTTGAATTGGATGCAAGGGCATTGCTGCCAGTCTTTGTTTACCTACAAAAATTGAACACTTTAGACATTTCTTTACCCATTCATGAACATCTTTGAACATGTTAGGCCAATAGTAACCAGCTCTCATAATTTTGAGAGCTATTGTTCTAGCTACAAAATGACCTCCATCAGGTCCATCATGAAATTCTTCTAGAATCCTGAGTTTGATCTGGTTGTACACATCTCAGCAAAACATTGTTAAAGTCTCTTTTGTACAGAATCCCATCAATTACAGCATAAGGAATTACCTGTAATCTATAATATCTTCTTTTAGATCTGTCCAGGCCATGTGGACAATCACCAGTGTGTAGATAATGGATCATATCATGCACCCAACTTATAGGGGGGTCTGGGACAATAGTTGTTTCATCATTTTGAAGCACTGTCTCAGCCTCTCCTTCAAGTTCTTTGCTGTATTTTTCATTTTCTGCAAGCTGTTCACACAATCCTTTGCCTCGGACCAGCTTGGTAACCTTAATTTGTATGTCATATTCCATGACCTTGGTTATCCACCATGCTCTCTTATCATTTAAATCCTTACTGAGAAAAAATTCTTTCTCTGTGGGGTGAGCAACCATTAACTGAATTCTATTATTTGACAGCATATGTTTGAACTTCTTTAAGCTCCTGATAATAGCTAATACATGCTTTTCAACAAAAGAATATCTTACCTCATAGTCATGTAGAACCTAGCTGAAAAATGCCACAAGCTGTTCCATTCCTTCATTGTTCTGCTGACAAAGCATAGCTGATATGGTATCCAAATTGCCAAATGCATATAAAATGAAGTCTTTATCAAAATTTGGATTTATCAGAGTGGGAGCAGTAGCAAGTGCCTCCTTTAATTCTTCAAATCTCTGCTTTCCTTCTTTGGTCCAGCTGAAATGAATATTTTTCTTCGGCATTGCTGTAAGAGGTTGTAAAAGTGCTGCTATGTTAGGATTAAACCTTCTTACAAAGTTAATTCTTCCCAGAAAGTGCTGTAAGCCTTTCTTGTGTGCAGGAAGAGGCAATGCCAATATTCCAGAGATTCTTTCAGGATCAATTAATATTCCATCTTTAGACACAATGTGTCCCAACAGTTTTCCTTCATGAACAGAGAAAATACTCTTCTTTGGGTTTAGTGATACCCTAAATTCTCTACATCTTTCAAAGATTAGTCTTAAATAATGAAAGTGATCTTCATCTTTTTTAGAAAAAAATACTCATATCATCTAAGTATACAAGCACAATTTTATTAATCAGACCTGGAAAAGCCATGTCCATTGCTCTCTAAAATGTTGCACCTGCATTTGATAAGCCAAATGGCATCTTTATGTATGCTAGTGTGCCCCATTTTATAGTAAAAGCTATTTTGTAGTGATCTTCTTCTTTTAGAAGAATTGGGTTATAACCTGAATAACCATCCAATAAAGAGAATCTTTCTGATCCAGAAACAACCTGCAATATTTGTTCCATAGATGGTAAAGGATAATGATCCTTTAAAGATGCTCTATTTAAATCATAAAAATCAACACATAATCTGATTTCTCCATTCTTTTTTTTTATAGGAACCAAGTTAGAAACCCATGAAGTATGTTTGATAGGAAAAATGATATTACCTTCAATGAGTTTATTCAGTTCTATCTTCATAAGCACTTCCAGCTTAGGATTCAGTGGCCTTTGCTTCTGTCTGACAGGTTTAACTTAGGGTTCCAGCTCTATTGTGTGTTGAGCTAACTGAGGGTTAAAACCTTTCAAATCTCCATACTCCCATGCAAAAATGTCACTAAACTCTTGACAAAGCTGGATGAATGCTTGTTGTTCTTCTTTTGTACATATCTTTCCCAGCTTGAGTAACTTTCCTTTAAATATCTCAATGGGTTCATAATGCTCTTGCTTTACTGACAAGCTGGCCTTGTCTTTTCTTACTTGATCATCTATATTAAAGATAGATTCCAATGTCACTAAGCCCTTGGTAGCTTGTTGGATCTTAACTGAAGTATTTGATCATCATATTGTTGTACAAATTTCTGTTGATTATCTGCAGAAAATTTAGCCTCTTCCATTAAGAAATTTACAATTTGTTCATCACTATCAAACACTTGCCAACTAACATTATTATCTGAGACTGATGTTCTAACAACAACTTTGACATATAAAGAAGAGTGAATATTCTTCATTTCAGCAAGAATATCATATTCAGCTCCTATGGCAGCTAATTTGTCAGCTTGCTTGTTATCAGTTCTAGGTACAGATATCAAATTAAATGCATCAAACTCTTCTATAATGTCCCAAACTCTATGCTTATATAACTTCAGCAAGTCATTTTTGTAGCAACAAGGTTTCTGACTTGTTTAACCACTAATTCATTGTCTCCAAAAACTTTTAAACACCTAATTTTTTTTTCTTGCCCATTCTAGTTTATGAACTAAAGCCTCATATTCAGCTGAGTTGTTAGAATAGTTGAAAGCAAATCTGAAAGATGAATAATATTTCTCACCTGTGGGAGAAACTAAAATAGCCCCTCCTCTAGCTCCTACCTTGCTTCTAGAACCATCAAAATATAGTTCCCAAACATCATTTTTAGATTCTACAGTTTGTTGATTTTCTTCTTTAATCAGATTTGGAATAACTATATTATTCTCTTGAATCATATATACACCAAGGCCTATCTCATCCATTTGTTCAAATGGATCTTTTTCATGGTTCTCTACTACCCATTGATCTAAAACCATATCTAGAATTCCTTCTAAAGGTGTATTTGGGTCTTGGACAGGAATCAGATCCTCTTGATAAAAAATGGAAAGGTTGGCATTTATGGAACTGGGTGTGTAAGGTTCTAGGTGATCTTTAGCTAATGGTTCAAATTTGATTGTAACCTTGGTTCCATATCTAGTTTTGAAGAATAAATGTGTCCAATCAGATGATAAATACACTCCTAACCTTGTTGTAAAATCTCTGGATAAGCAAATAGCAAAGGTAGGTGGCAGATCAATGACATAAATGTCCTGATATATAACAAAGTTTGGACAAGCATGTAAAGTAAGGCCTAAATTTTTGAACATTCCAACTATACTCACTTTAGTTCCATCCATTTGTACAACACCCCTAACAACAGTTTCATATTTCAGACCTAACTTATCAGCTAGTTGTTTTGGCATAACGGAGCTGCTAGCTCCTAAATCTATCATGCAATTATACACTAAATAGTCACCTAAAATCAAAGTGACATAAAATGGTGGAAGTTTGCCTACTAGTTTAGGTTGTTCTATTCTTTTTTTTGCCTCATTTGCAATCATAATCTGAGGTTGATGTGATTTTGTACTTCATTTGACAAAGGCAATTGAAATAATGCATTTTGTAACAAATCCTTTTGTCCTGGAATGTGCAAAGCATCTAAAATAGACATGCTTACTGTTGCCTTTTTCATATGATCCAAAATATTAAATGCAGGACCACTAACCTTTTGTTGTACTTTTGGGACAACAACCTCTGGTTGGTCTTTAGCTGGCTGTTTATTTTCTGCAGTTGGTTGCCTTGACAAAAGATGCAAATCCTTTGATGTAGAAGCTTGATTTTGTTCATCTTGAGTTGTGGAAACTGTATTTTTACCTTTATTAGCTTGCTGTGGTACATTTCCAGCTTGCTAATTTGTAGTTCCAGCCTGTTGTTGCAAGTCAACAGATCTCTTTTTTGATCTTGTGTTTGCTGCAATATTAGTAAAAGATTGCTTTTAACCTGGCAACTGATTTACACCACAAAATTTATTAGCCTGCCAATTCATTAAAGCCACATTAGGATTAATATACTAAGTCTGAATATCCAACTGGTTGTTTACATCACTTGCTAAATTTTTAGTAGTAGCATAGTTATTTTGTACCATCAAATCTTGACTTACTATCCCATTTGGGCAAGTGGCCTGATTATGAGGCTAATTATAGGGGTAACACCATGCATAATCCTGAACCATGTTATTCTGTATAGGCACTATTTCTTTTGATGTACCAACAACATTTGGATTATACTATTGATTTGGCCTATTGTTGTAATTTCTCCTTTGACCCTGATAATCTACCTAAAACCAGGTCTATTTGCTTGGTAAGGGGCTGCTTGGTAAGATCTATTATTCTAGTTTGTTTGAATTTTTAGACTTACTAGATCATTGCTCACAGTGTGTAGTATTTTTTTATACTTTGCTAGTTTTCTTTCAACTCTTGAATTTTAGAATGAATGGGATCTGTACCATTCTTTGCATTTGCTTGGTAACCAAAAGATGGTATTGATGAAATATGTGGGGCTGAAATTGGAATTAAAGGTTGTATGTCTAGAAAAATTGGCATTGGAGGCCTAGGTGTTATTCTACCAGCTTGTATTAAACTATTTTCTACTCTTATTGCAATATCAAAAGCAACTAGTAAAGTTACCCCCCATAGATTGTATCATAACAGCAATATCAGAATTTAATGCCCTCAAATAGTACAAAAAAACATGCTCTAGTGATGGTTTCACTGTTTTAGGGATTATATTCCATGTTTTTTGAAATCTAAAATTAAAATCTATCATTTGCTCTTGTGGAGCCCTCTTAATAGTAGTCATTTGTTCAACTAATGATAAATGATCAGATTTATCCTGAAATTGCCTATTCAAAGCAGCACCTAACTCATCCCAAGATCTAATTGAATTAACTCTTAAGCCTCTAAACCATTGAAGAGCCTTACCTTTTAGTGATGCTGCCAATAGCCTAATTACAATGTTCTCTTCAGTAATGTGGTGAACAAAACACAAGGAAGCCACATCTCTGATATGTTTAATGGGTGTAGTCCCATCTTCTCCTGTGAAACTTGGTAAACTCTTCAATGCAACCATTGGTATGTCATCATGCTGATTCAAATTCAAAGGGTTGCCTCCATTAAATGAAATAAAAGGCTGATTTCGAGGTGGTGGTAGATTTCTTCCACCTCCACCTTCGGCTCCTCTAAAAGGTGGTAATACTCCTCCAGCTCCTCCACCAGGTGGAATAGGTCCTCCTCCTTCTCCTCCTCCTAGTAAAGACATTGGAGTAGGTAGAATTTGAGCTGGTGTTTGGACTGAAACTACTTGAAATACTTCTTGTAACATAGGTTCTTCCTCTGTAAACTCAAGAAGAAGAGGTTCCTCTTGAAAAATAGGAATCTACTCTCTTGGGCTTGCCGGTGGAGAACTATGAAATTATGATGATGAACTTGCAAATAACAGATTCTGGTGTGAAGCAAACTCTAGATGTGTACTTGATAGTTCTGAAACAACTGATAAATCTACTGTGTTGAATTCTTTATCTATTTTTATTCTCCTCTTTGGTGGAGATAATTGGTTATGCCTCTTCTCAAAATCTTTACTTGACCTTGTTTCATATTTTTTCATAGGCTGCAAGATTTGATCTATAAAACCAAAGTATTAGAGTCACTAGGTACTTGATAATGAACCTCTAAAAGGTTGGAATTCTGCTGTTCATACCAAAAAAAACAAAAAGAATAAGTCCTTTTGAACTGAAAATTAGTTCAAAGTCCCACCGGGTGTGCCAAAAATTATTATCACTGGGAATTGCACTCGTATGCAAGGCTGGAAAAGCTCTGCAATTTTGTGTAACATGGGACTAATTTCAGGTTGTGAGTGCCCTATAGTGAAATTAGACCTCCAGATTATGGGTTGGTTCCCTTCAAATGTTCTATTGGAATGTATGTATTTTGTTTTGGAAAAAGGAAGAAAGAAACTATATGAAATAAAAGTTGTAAAATTTGGTGATGCACCTGATTTGGATAATAATATGTAATTTGGCTCACACTATTACTTAGAAATATAACTTTCACACAATCCAAACTTGGCATAAGTATCACAAAAGTGATCCTAAATAAGGTTTGAAAATAGGATTTCTATGAAGGAAATGGTTTTTCACAACACAAAAGGACTACTTCCAATTAACACAACCTAAGACCTGTGATGATTAAATGCTTAATGCTGCAAGCAAGGAAGTGAGACAATAATTTTAAAGGTGTAATGATTAAACACAGAAAAATTTCATCAAAATCACTTCAATAATTAGCACTAAATGGAAAGGTAATTTAATTGATCTCAAAGAAACAAAGGAAACTCTATAAAGAAGACAAAAATAGAACCTGTAACATGCTAATCTCTCAATAAAACTACAAAATGAGCTACAAGAATTCTCCAATCTATCTTAATCAGAATGAGAATCAAGAACTAGCAAAAACAAACTTTTGCTTTACAATATATAGGTTTGCTCTCTCAAAGAGGCATGCAAAATATGAACTTGCAGATAACTGCCTCTAAAAATAATCTCTCACGAGCAACCTCTAAAATCCACAAAATTAGGGTCTAAACCTGCCACAAATTAAGCAAAAATAGCTCCAATTTGGGCCTCTCCACATGCTTGACTAAAAAGTTGACCAAGAACCCTAAAAATACTCCTCAAAAACATGCAAAACCTCCTATGTGGCCTAGTTAACTCAACTAATCAATTTGCATGATTTTGCATTAGCAAAATTGATTGTAAGTAAATAATAAAGTAATTAAAATAATTACTCTATTGTCAGTTACAATTTGTTTGAATTTGACTTTACAATTTGTGAAAAATAATAAAGTAATTTGATAGAAATCATTAATTTTCCACAGTCCATATTGTTGTGCTGAGTGCTTCTAGATTTGACTGTGTTTAAGATTTTTCCCTCACAGTCAAATCTAGAAGCACTTAGCACAATAAAGTAAATTGTAAAATATTACTTTATTATTTATTTACAATTAATTTGTTTGTAAAATCATGCATGATGAGAAGAAAAAATAACACCCTTATTTCTCCAAATTACAGTTGCCTAATTTGCATGATTTGAGCACAAATAGGACTTAGAAGAAAATGAAAATCCCCTTATACCTCCATGTGAGAAAAACCCCTAGTTTGCATGATACATATACATTAAGGAAAAAAAATTTACCCTTATCACTCCACATGCACTAAGGAGAAAATACTAATCCTCTCTGCAAGATAAAAACCTTAAGTCATCCTATGCATTATAATATCTTCATGCACAAAATAGTATACATTAATATCCTTATGACTCCCTTTGATGCCTTAGTGCATACATATATCTTTATATCTTGAGGTCACCTTATATCTTTGTGTGCAATTTTAATATCAAGAAAACCTTATAACTCCATGCATCAAACATTACACCATTACACATGCTCACCTTGTCTGCCACCTTGTAAACCTACTCTCTCTTCATGCATATCATGTCCTAATACAATGCTTCCTTGACCTTGTCGGCCATCATGCATAATAAGGAAGGATCTCTGACTTTTGAATGTTTGCAAAAAATGACAAAGAATCCTTGATTAGGCATGAGTTTCATATGAGGCAGCTTCGACCATGACATTTTAGTTGACCACAAAGGAATTAAATAAATCATAAGGCATGAAGCCTTGCCTTCTCATCATACTGATCCTTTTGACTTTATAAAAATCAAGTGTAACAATGTTGGTCGGCCCCTCCATATCATGATGGCTAGGAAATCTTCAAGACTAAAGTCTTGACCACGAGCATTTTGGATAAGGTAATTGATTTTTGTCTTTTGTGAAGTCAAAAAACTCAAGAGAAAGAACCTTCGAACAAAAGCAATAGATAACCATAAAAGTTGTCTTCATTTTTTCATTTGGCATTCTCCCTCATTCGCTCTGCAACTGCATTTTGTCGGTTAGGGTTTGAAGGATTCAAGCATATCTCTCTTGCTTTTTACTCTCCCTCTGGTCTTCTCTTGGTCAAATCTTGAGAATTTTGCATGCAAGAAGGAAGGCAAACTTTTGTTTTGTGTATACTGGCATCTTTTTTGGCTTCTATAGCTTCTTTCTCCTTTCATGGTTGTAGCTTCCATGCTCAGTTTTATTTTAATACATTACACATTCTTTAACAAAAGCTCCCTTTTTGTCTCTTCATCTTTATCTCTGCAACTGTAACCTGTATTTGAGAGTTTGATACTCCTATGAGGCCGGAGATAGGTGTCTCTTTCTGCTACAAAAACAAGGTAAGCATTTGTTTCTTGTCTCTCCTGTAGCTTCATTTGTCTTTCTGTAAGTGAAGAATGATAAGGGTTTGTTCTTTTTTGCACATACAAAGCCTTCATTTTGTTATGGTTGTGCTCCATCTACATGTAGACACAAAAATGTGAAGAAACTGATGAGGGTTTCTAAATATGAAACAAGAGTTTCAGCTTTCTTTGCATAAAACCCCTATAACTGTCATAGCTAGCCTCCTGTAATATTCACCGTGTTTTCTTTTTGACTGTATACAGAAAAGAAACAAGGGTTTTGACATATACAGATGGGGATTCTATTTTTTAGCATGAAAATGTCTTTTCCTGGCATGACTATGGCAATAGATACATTTTTTCACTTTCTTTTGGCTATAAGTGCAAGATGGCACTAGGGTTTGAAATTTTTTGATAAGGGTTGATTCCTTGCTGCACAAAAAGGCCTTCTTCTAGCATAGCTATGGTATTAGCTCCATCTTATAGGACTCATTTCGACTATATACAGAAAAGAAACAAGGGCTTTACCTATTTGCAGATGGGTATTACATTTTTAACGTAAAAATGCTCTCTTGCTTATGACCATGACATCTCTTCTCTGTATAGAAACTCTTTGACTATATAAACACTTTGAGACAAGGGTTTTGAAAATATGAGAAAGTTTGACATTTCTGTACAATGAAGGTTCTCTTGTAGCTGCTCATGACACTTCTTTACTAATTCAAGACTTTGTAAGTTTTTCAAAAAACATAACAAAAGTTTGGTATCTCTGCACTCTTTTTGTCTGATTTCTAGCAATGACTTGTCATTTCTTCTATAATTTCATCACTGTTAAATGCTTCTGTTAAACAGTTTGTCTTGATCATTCTTTATACCTCCTATGACTTAACACTTTCTACATCTGTAGAATGCCAATGTTCTTGGCATATTATCCTTCTCACAATGAATACCCTCATGTTGATTGTAATCCTGTAAGTGCTATGTGTATGATGGGAATCCTTCCTCCCAGCTCCATGAGAAATGTTGTATATCAATGGCATATGAGATAATAACTATTTGTTATGTGCCTTTGATGAGATTGCTTGATTCTATCATGATTACCTATTTATATTTTGAACATGCTTCAGTTCTTCCTCATTACAAAGTATGAATGTTTGATCAATGTGGCAAGTCCAAAATTTTGTAGCATATAGATTTTATCTTCAACCACTTTCTGAATGTTGAAGCTCCTCTGTTTGTATCTATTAATCATTATTATTTGGCTATCCATCAGCATCTGCTTCTTTAACCTTGGCTAGCTCATGAATGTTGCCCTATGTATGTGATTGTGGAATCATTGTTGTCTTCATTTACATCTGGCTGTGGCATTCTTTAGATACCCCTTCTAGCTGCCTCTGTGCATGCTCACTACTTATCTCATGATGCATTTGGATCCTATAGTAGCATACATATCATGCTTTTATCTCCTCCTTTAGTCCTTTATCATGGCAAATGTTTATTATAACTGTGTCATTCAGCAACAATGACATATGAGAAAAAAAGACTGCTTATCTTGTGCCTCTGTCAATCATCATCATTGTAGCATTTGGCATATCATGTGCCTTCTACTACTTCTCCTTACATTATTGATGTGGTATTCTCTTTCAAGAATGTTCTACTCCTGTTGATGGGCATGGAAGTTGTGATCTATTCTGACTGTATTTGCTTGCACAAGACACTTCATGATCACTGTCATAACTATTCATATTAAATGTGACTGCACTTGTTTAATTCTTGCAAGGTATCTCTCCTTCTAGCATTTGCTGACTATAGCATGATGTCTGCACTTTGTCTTTGTTAACTTGAATTAGTCATGTTAATCTGATTTGCTCTAATCAATTGTAATAATGTCATGATGACATAATTTTTTCTGTAAGCTGATTAGATGATGCATGATGTAGCTTGGGATGATGCATCATGTCTTTCATTCTGATATCCTTTTCAAATGAATAGAAAAGGGAAACATGCTGGGCTCAACCCTTGTGGAAGCCACATTTTCTCCACATGTTTTAATATCTTCAAATCAGCAATAATACTTGTCCTATACATGTACAGTGAACGAACAAGATAGCATAAAAACATACCTGATAGTATTGATTGATCTTCTTCTTGATTTCTTTGTGATTTGTGTCATATATCTGATGTGATCTCTCATCTGAATGCATGATGTGATAAGTAGTTGTTTCTATTTGATAAAAGCATGTGATAACTTTAAACATCCAAAGCACTAACAAGGTTGTCCCCAAATTTTGCAGGTTCAACTGATGGTGGAGCTGAAAGTGAAGACTGAAGACTGAAGACTTGAAGGCCGGCATCAACAAACAACCTTCTTGCTTAGGCAATGATGGATGTTTCATTTTATCATGGGTTCATTTCTTTTCCTTTTATCAAATAGATGCACAGCTTGCATGTCTGCAATTGCTCAGTCTAGTTACTCCCACAGTTTGTGTGGGACACATTTCAACACTTCTTTTAAACATGATCAGTTAATTTATCTTATGCACTTGATGTATCTGTATTTCTTTTGATCAATGCATAGGATAAAGTAACAAATATTGAATGTATGTTCAAAACATGACATGAAATAACAATTCAAAACAAAATATCTTGCCTTTTTTTAATTTAAAACTGATTAACTGGATAATCAATCTAACTTATAACTCCTGAAAGATAACATGATGCAAAACAACTATATTTCTTGAATGACTGGTACCTTGACAATCCTATTCTCTTGTCATGATAACTCATCAGTTTTGATTACATTGATGGGTTATCCTGTCAACTGAATCTACTTCTCTGCTCTTGTTGAGATATCAACCTGTTCAATAAATGCATAACCTTGAAGCTTTCTTTTATTCCTTCTGAACAATTACACTTAGGTCTAACTAATTTTAAGTGTGAACAAAAATATACTAACATTTGTGAAGGATGATTTGCATGTGAGTGTGAATGCAGAAAAGATGGTACAAGTGGATGTTGTTAGTGTTGATTTGTATATAGGGAATTATTTGTGTGATGTTGCAGAGGATAGTACATATGCATGTTCATGGAGGTCAAATTACAATGGTTCCATGTTGAGAAATATGAGTACAAAGTAGAGTTGTTGTAGTATGGGAAGTGTTCTAGGTATATGCTGGAAAATAAGGAAAATGAGAACATTTTTGTGCACATATTTGTGAGTATATGCTCACAAACTTCTTACTCTGGGTGTCTGATGCAGAAGCATCCATGGTCAATGGAAATCTTGCATTACCAAAAATATTGTTATTTTAATTTGGGTTATTTTCAATAAGGTTTATGGACTTGGGAAATAATATTTAAATTTGTGCATTAATATATTTACTTGGGGTATACTAATAAATGTAATTTTGAAGAAAAATACCCTGGTAATTTGTAAATTCCTCCATTAGTGGAGAGAAACTTTCCTAGGCACCCACTTGGGAATATGCATTAATTTTTGTTTGGTGGGACTGATTTGGTGGGAAGATTCTGTCATAAGTGGGTCAACAACTCCTATTTTTATTTCCAAATTTGTAACCTCCAAAAGGGTGTGGATTTCCAAGAGGTGGTTCCAGTTGATGGTTTTAGTGAAACCATGGGAAATTTTAATGAAACCATGTGGACCACAATCTTTGCATGTTGTTGCATGTTTGGGTTGTAATTATGAAACCCAATCTTGGTAAAATAGGCATAACTTTCTCATTTCTAATCAAAATAGAGAAGTTTAAAATGTTCTAGAAAGATGGGAAGAATGCGCACAAAACCCAAAAACCATTTTAGAAAATTTTGAAAAATGAGGGAGCAGTGATAAGAAGTGACGGGTTTTATTGGTGGTTTAGTGGATGTTGATTTGAGAAACCAATAGTGGTTTCTTCTCACACAATTTCTATATATTGATGCTTGCTCATTTGGTGAAGGGGGGGCTTTAGAGAAGAAATTTTTTGCATACCTAGTGTAATGTTGAAAAATGTCCCCTTGGGGGCTTTTCCCTCTAAGGTTTAGCTCCCAGTTCTTTAATCTACATTTAGGACATCTTGCATAATATTTTGGCATCCTGATGAAAAAACCCCTAAGTGTCATAGAAAATAGGACCTAGGGGGACCACTTGAGATAGAACCCACCTAAAATAGTGGGGAGGACTTGGGCATCTGTGCCCTAGTCTTGCCCTATTTTGGGTCAAGCCTAATTTCAAAGTGTCAGTTTGTGACCGTTATTTGGGTCTTATGCCGACACGGTAAGTTTGAATTGTAAAATTCTTAGCGAGAGTGTTTGTATTTGCATATAAGTATGTTTAGGCATTCATTTGTAAACTAGATGGCATTTTGGATTGACAATCTTATGTTAAGGTGATCACAGGCATTTATTGTGTGTTAGAGCAGATATTGTGTTGTTTATGTGTTTGTATTTGTAGATTTGAGCATCCATCTCCTCATGGCATCAAGAGCTTCTTCCTTCCATGAGATCTTCACTAAAAGTTGACATCATTTGTGTTTTCAAGAATTTATCATTTAGTTTTTTCCTCTATCCTCCAAGGGCACGCACTCTCTATGTAACAACGGTGTTCAGAAGACTTGAATGTCTCTCCGTGGCTTGACTGAGGCAAGCCTCTAAACACCACAACCCCCTCCCCATTTTCCTGTGATTGCAGGTTACAGGTTGAAGAAGAAAGAAAAGTGGAGTTGTAGAGAAGGGTTGTAGAGTGTTAGAATTGTAGATCAAAGCTGAAAATAGGGACCTGGACTCAGGCGCCCGCTCATTAGTCCTCCGGATCCCACAACGAAAAAATCTCTAAGACAGCAAGAACAAGTTGTAGATAAAGTTCCCAAATCCTAAAAAAAAACATGGCACTAGACTAGGGTACCTGCTCATTAGTCCCTGACTATTCTACTTCCTAAACTTCAGAAACTGGTACACATTTGTATGTTATTAGACATCTTTCTGTAGTAGCATTTTCTGGTATTTGTCTGTTTGCTTCTGTATTTGCATAATTAGGGTTTTAAGCATAATCAAGAAATCAAACCACACAAATCCAATTTTTCCAACATTCTAAGTGACCAAGGGCCTGATAGTAGAGTCTTAATCGACCTAAGGTCCTTGAATGCTTTAGGGTGAAAGGAGGATACACACAAACCATCAAATCAAACCCTATCCTAATTTTACCCTAAACATTTTGGTGAACCCATGTTTTTAATGAATTTGGCACCTTGCTGAGTGTTTTGCTTCATATTTACAGTGATTTCATTCATTCATAGCATCATTCATCTTATTGCATTGGAAAAATTACAAAAAAAATTTGAAAACTTTGAAAAAAAATTGCATTCTAGAGTTTGCATTTTCATAAAGTTTTCATCAATTAATTTGAATTTCATTAAATTTCTGATTTTTGCATTAGATTTGAGATAAATTGCAGAAAATTAAAAAAATTCAATCATTTACATTGCATTTTCATCACAAAATTGCTAGGGTTTTGTTAGAAATTTTGAATTTTTCATATAACCTAGTAATTCCAAAAACTAGGGTTTGTAGGTAGAATCTTGTTTCAGATTTTTCTACTGATCTTAGACACTCATTAAAATTTGAATTTGGCTATAGTGTTGCATTTTAGTGTAAATTTGCATTTAGACTTCAAAAATTTGCATTTTTACATAGAAAATTTCAACGAAAACTAGCATTTTTCATTAATTTTTCATTAGATTTGCACTTGCATTTTGCATTGTAGGGTTTGAAAATTATTTTCAAATCTGAGTGGGATTAGTTCTCACACAATTTCTATTTATTGAAGCCTGCTCATTTGGTGAAGGGGGGGCTTTGGAGAAGAAAAATTTTACATACCCAGTGTAACGTCAGAAAATGTCCCCTTGGGGGCGTTTCCCTCTTAAGGTTTAGCTCCCAGATCTTTAATCTGCATTTAGGACATCTTGCATCATATTTTGGCATTCCAATGAGAAAACCCCTAAGTGTCATGGCAAATAGGACCTAGGGGGACCACTTAAGATAGACCCTACCTAAAATAGGGGGGAGGACTTGGGCGCTTGTGCCCTAGTCCTACCCTATTTTGGGTCAGGCCCAATTTCAATGTGTCAGTTTGTGACCGTTATTTGGGTCCTATGCTGACACGGTAAGTTTGAATTAAAAAATTCTTGGCGGGAGTGTTTGTAGTTGCATATATAAGCATGTTTAGGCATTCATTTGTAAACTAGATGGCATTTTGGATTGACAAGCTTATGTGAAGGTGATTCAAGGCATTCATTGTGTGTTAGAGTAGATATTTGTGGTGTTTATGTGTTTGTATTTATAGATTTGAGCATCCATCTCCTCATGGCATGAAGAGCTTCTTCCTTCCATGAGATCTTCACTACAAGGTGACATCATTTGTGTTTTCAAGCATTTATCATTTGGTTTTTGCCTCTGTCCTCCAAGGGCACGCACTCTCTATCTGACAAAGGTGTTCAGAAGACTTGAATGTCTCTCTGATGCTTGACTGAGGCAAGCCTCTAAATACCACAACCCCCTCCCCATTTTCCTATGATTGCAGGTTATAGGTTGAAGAAGCAAGAAAAGTGGAGTTGCAGAGAAGCGTTGCAGAGTGTCAGAATTGTAGATCAAAGCTAAAAATAGGGACTTGGACTCCGGTGCCCACTCATTAGTCCTCTGAATCCCGCAACGGAAAAATCTCTGAGACAATAGGAATAGGTTGCAGATAAATTTTCTAGATCCTGACAAAAAGCATGGCATTGGACTAGGGCGCCCATTCATTAGTCCCCGACTGTTCCACTTCTCAAACTTTAGAAACTGGTACACATTTATCTGCTATTATACATCTTTTTGTAGCAGCATTTTTTGGTATTCGTCTGTTTGCTTCCATATTTGCATAATTAGGGTTTTAAGCATAATCGAGCATAATCAAGCAATCAAACCACACAAATCCAATTTTCCCAACATTCTAAGTGACCAAGGGCTTGATAGTAGAGTCATACTCAACCTAAGGTCCTTGAATGCTTTAGGGTGTGTTGGGACCTAAAATTTCATACCAATTTTTGCAAAATTTTAGGTTCCCATATGTGAAAAATCAATTTCAACACTCAGAAATGCACCTGCACAATGTGCTCAAGTGGCCTACTTTGAAGCATTGTAATTTGAAGCCTGTTCATTTTCTTGCAAAATCACTTCACAAGCATGATTACTTATCATATGTGAGCACACATATCTTATTACAGCTTCCTGTGACACAATTTAACTGAGTTTTGAGAAGTCGAGCTGAAGGGTTCTGGTAAAATTTGCTACTTGCATAATGTGAAATCAGCCCGAGAGGCCAACTTTGGAGGTTGATATCTAGTAGCTAAATGATGATCCTAACAAAATAATCAGTGTTCCATATTCCCGTCATAATAATGTACCTTCATACCAGTATTTGAGACCCCAACATCTTGTTTGCTATTTTTTCAAAATCAAAAGCAAATGTAAAAAGTTCAGTCGCCATATCTGTGTTTCCAGAAAATTGCGGAGAGGTCAACTTTGGCCCTTAACATTTCATGACAGAAGATGGATGGTAAAGAATCCTCTTACACATGCACTCATCAAGCCTAAATGAAATCAACTTTCCAGTTACAACTTCCCAAGAAGAGATTTAATGGGTTTTTAAAATTGCAAGTTGGTGAGTTTGAATCAGGTTTTGACAGGGGCAGTTTTCAAGGAGGTTAATTTGGAAGGTAATATCTAGCAATCGGGTCGTGTTCATAAAAAACCAATTGATGTCTCAAATTCTTCCCATGTTAATGTGCTCACATGCCAATTCTCAAGGTCCCAACACTTCGTTTGATATTTTTCAAAAGCAAATCCAAATGGATTTTACACAGTTCTGTGACTGCATTCCCAAGCAGCTTCAGAAAGGTCAACTTTGACACCTGATATCTTATGAAGGAAGAGGAGTGATGAAAAATCATTTTGCACACATGTTCACGTGACCTAAATGAACTAATCCCCAAGATGGCAGCTTCTCAAAATTAGGTTTGATATTTTTTCAAAGAGGCAAAATGATAGGTTTCAGTTGAGTTTAAATAGGTGCAAAACATGCTGAGTGAGCTACTTTGATTGCAAGCAGCTTTTAATTCCAATAACTTCATGCTGAACCGTTTGTTGCGTTGAATCCTCGGGTCAAAAATCTACAAGTTTGTGCATTTTCATGGCTCCGGGAGAAATTTTGATCAGTTTTCTAGGGCAATTTTGGAGGCTACCTGGCCTGTTTTGCTCACTGTACAAAATGCCAGAAAGAAGATTCTGATGAAAAGCCATTTCATTTTCACACCTCATGAACACACAAATGCATTGTCAGAACAATCTGAGACAGGAACTTATTTCAAAACAAAAAAAATTTTAGTCAAACCCAGATAGAGGATCCGACTTGTGATGCACAATGGCTATTGTAGGAGTGGCAATTCAAGTTGTGCAGCATATTGAAACATTAGGGTTTTTTGCATTGATGTCAAATATGCAAGGTATGCACAATGGAGGCACTGTAAAAGATAATACTATTTTCCTGTCAGCTGTTGCGATTGCAAGATGTCTCCTGGAAGTGAAAATCTCCACACAAGTATTTGGGAATTCATTTGTATTCCTACATAATTTCACTTATTATCTTCCATGGCAGTTTTTCCTACAACGATCATCACATCCTCAGCTGCAAGTTCTCATCTATAGTGCAGATCAAAGGAAGAATGCTGGCAAGGATCAGAGTTTGGCTTTATATTTTAAACAACTACACTTGCTTGAAAATGTCTAAAGCCTTTTCAACAAATTCATGTGAATATCCTACAAACATCACAGGCCATGAGATGAAGCATTCTTTGATTTTGACACTCCAAGTCTAGGCATATCTGCTTGAAAAAATTTCAAAGAGCTCTTAATAAACACAATCGGCGTGCACACTTCAACACATCCCATGAGACAATACAAGCATGTGAAACTATTTTCAAACTAAGTATGTTTTCCCCGCCATGATAATTCCAATAGATGTCATCATAGCACTCTGCAAGCATTCGAACCAGATTATCCTATACTATACAAAAGAGGCATTCCTTATTGAGAAAACAATGTCTTCGGCATTTGTTATTTGTTATTTGTGAAGAAATGGACATAGGGACTGATTTGTACACAGGCACAAAGGCCACTTGAGGAGATTCAACATTTAGAACTGCTCTTTTAAAACAATATTGCTACTGTTAATGGCCCCAGTGGATTGCATTTACTTGGGAAGTTCAAAAGCTTTTTCAATAAATTCATTTTGTGCATTTCATGTGACCACACTTCTACGAGGCATTTTCTCACACGCCTACTTGCCTTGTCTATGCATCCACATTTCACACATAAACCTACCAGAACATTTGCAGCCAACAAATACAATTAGCAGGTTTAAAACTAAATTCTACAACTTTCGCCAGCATCCTCCATGCTCGAGCCAAATAATTAGGGCAAAAGAGAAAACTGAAGCAAGAAACCCTAAAAACTCATCGGCAAGAGAAAAGAAATTGGAATGAGTTTTTAAAATCACATCGATCTTAGGAGTCTTGCTGATGGATGCTATTTCAGGCAGACATATACAATCGGGAGAAACTTTCAAGATCTCTCCGATTATATGTGTTACGCCGATGGGGTGGGCCACCAAAAATACGTTTGGGAAACATTGTGTGAAAAATATAAAATTATACAGGACAATAAATGATATTTCAAAGTGGGCACTTTTCTATAATATTTTCCTCAAGGAATTACTTGAATGCTAAGTAAAAAATGAAGGCAGAAATACATCAGCAAGAGATGGATTATCGGTCAGCAAACTTTGTGTCTTCCCGACTTGTAACATCAGCCCGATGATAAAACGAAGAAAATCAAAAGATATAATTAATTTGCCAAAAAGAAAGATTTAATGATTAAAATAGGAATTTCACTTGGAGATTGAACATTTTCGCCAAGGGAGTTATGAGAAAGATTTTTTCACCAAGGAGAGTAATAAATTGAAATGAGCATCCTGAAATATTTCAAAATGTAGATTTATTAAAATATAAATATTCTTTTGGGATGTGATGAAATAATATAAAATATTTTCACTAAAATGTGAGATATTTTACCAAGAGCCATTAATTGACAAATATAACTATTCTATGGGTGAGTGATTATTTCCTACTCAAAACGAATATAAGATGGTCTGCTATTTTACCCAAGAGAAGATTTTTTATGAGGAAGAGATGGTTTTTAACCAAGAGGTGAATATTTTATGGATTTGTAAAATACTTCCAACCAAATATGAAATATTTTCACCAAAGGGAATACAAGAATGCAGTCATGGGTTAAATGTCTCCAATTCGAAGGTAAATATGAGCATTGGGATTAATGGAAAAGTAATAATTATTGTTTTCACAAAAATGTAAAGGACATGGGGACTAATGTTGGAAAAAATTTATAAAATTGAATGAACCCTAAGGAGGAGTGTTACTTCAATAACTCAAAATATTTTCCCAATGAGTTAAGTAAATGGTCAGAGGAATACTTCACGAGTGAAATTATTGGAAGATATTTTATTAAGTGCAAAAAGAAAATTAAATTTTTGTGGAAGATAATATTTTTATTAACCAAACTAATATCTCTTAGCAAGCAAAAAGACGCACAGGATGAGTATGAAGGGTTGTAACCCTAGAATCCAAAGGATATTTATCAGGGAAGAAGAATCCAGCAAAAAGGAGATATCAGTAGAGTAGATTAGGAAAAACATCAGTTAGATAACTGGATGGATTGACCAGTTGCCAGAATAAAATATTATGTTATACTTTGTAAAATCTGTCAAAAATCGTATAATGGAGAAAATGCATAAATTAATGATTTAATATTGGTGTCTATTGTTTGTCGAGCTGAGCAATTATTTGGTTGTCTCCACATTGTTATTTCTCTGTTATTTGAACCTGATTTTCCAAGTTGATATTTCAGCTTCATCGAGACACACTTGTTGTTTTCGTGTAATCAAATTGATTGGTTTCCATTAAAGATATAAAATCCTTTTGATTGATTATAGTAACTTGGAAGTAACATTTGGATAGGTAAGAGCATCCTATAATTGACAGGATTGCCATACTGTCTCCAACTCAATATTGTCTTGTCATTCAAATTGAGCATCAACTTCATTTGTCAATACACATTTGCTGTCATTGTGTGATTCTGTTGATTGGTTCCTTCAAGGAAGGATTAAAATCCTTTTAATAAGTCATAGTAACCTAGTAAGATTCGAGTGGATCACTAAGTAGAGTCTGTCAGTCACATTCTTGCACGTTTATACAAGGTATAAACAAACACAAGTGCCAAACAATCAGAATTGTAATCGGTAAGTAAATCATATATCATATACACTTTGACTCTATTAGCCCAAATAGAAATAGGCACTGGTCATACCAATTCCATTTTAGAACTCCATAAAATCTTATTCAAACAATTACATCTCAGATCTTAGTATTAGGAGTAGGAGTAGTTTAGAAGCTTTTATCTATTCCACATTTTATGCCATTGTGAGTAGATACCTAAATCCAATCAAGTCATATAGGGTTAAGTCTACTTTAGTTACAAAGGTACACCCGCCTAGGTTTGCAGGACCTGAAGTGTAGGGAGTTGATAGCTCTGTCAATTGGTCCAAAAACATTGCAAATCCAAACATAGAGTCTGGCATCCTCTTAGGGTTAGCAACCTGCATTTTTGGGAACCAATAGGCTGAAAGGAGGATACACACAAACCATCAAATCAAACCCTATCCTAATTTTACCCTAAACACCCAGATGCTGCCAGAATGAGTCCAAGATGCTGAAAGTATTTTGTTGCAAATGTTATATGTATGAATCAAGGAAGCTCATAAGCTTCAAATGGATGTAATGAATTTTTTAGATTTAATAAAATCAATGTTGCAGATTTCTCTTCAATTTTTAGTTGTGTTACTTCATTTGCAGCCTTCATGCATAGGTTATTATGTAGGTTTATGTTGCAGATTTGAAAGGGAAAGTATCCCTTTTCATCACATTCTTAGGACACATATCTAATAAAAACTTAGTACCAATTGGTAAAGGAATTTTAACTGGATTGCAATCTTGCATGCTAAATCTGTGCAAAATAGTATTCACATACTTGCTTTGTGATAACCAAATCTTTATGTTTACTCGATCCCTTTTTATCTCCATTCCCAGAATATACCTGGTTGCCCCTAGATCCTTCATGTAAAATGCACCTAAAAGTTGATCTTTTAATTCACTAATCATACCCTTGGTGTTAATGAAAAATAACATATCATCCATATAGAAGGCAACAATCAGAATATGATCATCAATACATCGAATGTAGACACAATGATCCTGTTCACTTCTAACAAAGCTCAATTTCAAAACAAATGAATCAAACTTCTGTTACCAGATTCTGGGTGACTATTTTAAACCATAAGGAGATTTTTTTAACTTGCATGTATGCAGTGTTGTTTCCCTTTACCTCAAAACATGTAGGTGGTTGCAAATAAATTTCTTCTTCCATATCTGCATGCAAAAATGTAGTCTTAACATCCATTTGTTCAATTTCAAAATCATAGGCTGCAACAATGGATAAAGGAAATCTAATAGAAGATAATTTAGCAACAGGAGAGAAAATTTCACCAAAATTGACTCCCTCTCTCTAGGAGTAGCCCTTGGCTACTAGTCTATCCTTGTATGAACTATCTGCTCCAAACTTCTTCTTGAAGATCCATTTACAACATATGACCTTTCTTCCTTTGGGAAAACATACAAGATCCTAGGTGTCACATACCATCATCTCCTCCTGCATGGCTAGCTACCAACACTCACTATCATCTACATGAATAGATTCCCTGTAGGATATAGGTTCATCGTCAGTACTTAATAAAGAAAATACACAACGGAAATCCGGTGGGCTATACCTATTAACTAGGTTCTGTTGTCTCATGGATCTTATCAAGGGTGGAGTAAGAGATTATTCCTCATGTTCTTCTATATGCTCAACTTCTTCTGTAACAATAGAGTCTTCCTCATCTAAACTTTCACTTGAATCTTCTTTTTCTTCTACATCCCTTAATCCATCACTTTGTTCTTCTTAATGTGCATTTTCTTGTTGTAGATCAAAATGCACTATCCTCTTCCTTTTGTTTTCTTCTAGCTCTATGGAATCAAAAATAGCTCTAAGTTCCCTGGAAATCACATCTCTAGAAAAAATAACTTTTGTGGTTAGAGGATCCCAAAGCTTATAACCTTTTACATTCTCACCATATGTAATGAAGATGCATTTATGTTCTTTTGGATCCCACTTAGATCACTTTTCCTTAGGCACATGAACAAAAGCCTGACAACCAAAAACCCTTAAATGTGAAACAAAAGGTTTCTTAGCTATCCACACTTCATACGGTGTCAAATCAAGAGCCTTACAAGGAGATTTGTTTAACAAGTAACAAGCAGTACTCACAGCTTCTACCCAAAAGCATTTATCCGATTGTGGATCACTTACCATATTTTTTGCTCTTTCCATTATTAATCAATTCATCCTTTCTGCAACACCATTTTGTTGTGGTGTATATGGATTTGCCTTTTGTCAATAGATCCCTACATTCTTACAGAACTCATCAAATTCCTTAGAGAAATATTCCTCTCCATTGTCAAATCTCAATATTTTTATCTTAAGTCCCGATCTATTCTCTACTAAGACTTTAAACTCCTTAAACTTAGTGAAAACTTCAGATTTATGCTTCATAAAATAAATCCATGTGAATATGGATACATCATCAATGAAGGTAAGGAAATAATGACATTTTCCAATAGAATCATTATCCACAAGTCCAAACACATATGAATGAATAATTTCCAATTTCTCTTTCGATCTATTGCTTCCTAAAAGAAAAGAATTTTTGTTTTGTTTACCAAACACATAATGCTCACAAAAATTAAAGTACTCATCAAAATAGGAGAAACCATCCAACAAATTTTTATTCATAATTGTTTTTAAAACATTTTCACTTGTGTGTCCCAATCTGTGGTGCCACAACATACATGTATTTTCAACAATTTTAGTTATATTAGTGGATCTACAAATTGTAGTTGCCTCAAGCCTAAATAGATGAGAGGAACCTCCTACAACAATATAATGAAAAATCTACGAAATAACAGAAATAGTAGAACACAGAAAGAATTTATTGATTGTAGGTCACTTCGAGGGGGCAACCTCCTTTGAGTAAGCTCAATACAATAAATTCATGGATGCCTTCAAATGTTGAAAGAGAAGATTGGTCATCAAATGTGCGAGAAAGAGCATCTGCCACAATATTGTCCTTACCCTTCTTGTAAGTGATCTCATAGTCATAACCCATGAGTTTGCTAACCCATTTCTGTTGTGCTAGGGAGGAGACCCATTGTTCCAAGAAATATTTCAAACTCTAGTGATCAGTCTTGATGCAGAAATGATTCCCTAGTAGGTATGGCCGCCATTTCTGTACTGCATGCAAAATAGCCATCATTTCCTTCTCATATGTAGAGAGTACTAAATTCTTACCAGAAAGGGCTTTGCTGGTGAATGCAATGGGATGTTCATCTTGAAGGAGAACAACACCAAGTCCATTGATGCAAGCATCACTCTCAATAGTGAAGGTCTTGGAAAAATCTGGCATAGCTAGAACAGGTGTAGTACACATAACTTGTTTCAGTTTTCAAATGCACACTCAGCAGCATGTGTCCATGTAAAAGCATCCTTTTTCAACATAGCTATTAATGGAGATGCAATCTTCCTGCAATCCTTGACAAACTTGTGATAGTAGCCAGTCAGTCCTAAAAAACTATGAAGTCTCTCAAGTGTCTGAGGATGTGGCCAATTTTTCATGGCTTCTATTTTGGTAGGATCCACTCGAACCCCTTGGGCTGAAACAATATGCTCGAGATACTCCACTTCCTCCTGGCCAAAAACACATTTAGATTGTTTTGCACAGAGATGATGATTAGAGAGAAGTTGCAGTACAAGATCCAGATGTTGGAGATGCTCAACCCATGTTTTACTATAGATGAGGATATCATCAAAGAAGACCAGAATGAATTTCCGCAAGTAGGGCTAGAATATTTTATTCATCAATGCCTAGAATGTTGAAGGAGCATTAGTGAGGCCAAAGGGCATGACCAAAAATTCATAGTGGCCATCATGCACGTGGAAAGTTGTTTTAGGGATATCATCCTCATGAACCTAAATTTGGTGATACCCAGAATGAAGATCCAACTTGGAGAAAAAATGAGTGCCATGAAGCTCATCAACAATAGGAATCAGAACCTTATCCTTGATTGTGATGTGATTAAGTACTCGGAAGTCAATGCAGAGGTGCCATGACCAATCTTTTTTCTGGACAACAAGAACTGGTGAAGAAAAGGAACTGGTACTAGGGTGAATAATACCTTGCTTCAGTAAGTCCCAAACGAGCATCTCAATCTCTGTCTTTTGGTGAAATGGGTAGCAGTAGGGCCTGATGTTGGGATGAACGCTTCTAGGAAGGAGCTAAATACAGTGGTCCTCTAGTCATGAAGGTGGCAATCCCACTAGTTCAGCAAAGACACATGCATATCTATCCAAAATTTGTTGTAGATCTGAAGGAGTAGTGGAGACCGTTGATGGTTGCATTTGAATGGAGTGGAGCTGAGTGATGACACCATGTGAATTCTTCTTAAGGAGCTTTTCCATTGGATCTAAATTGATGATGCTGAGAGACCTTGGTTGTAAGCCCTTCAATGTGTGTTTTTTCCCATTGTCTAAAAAATTGCATCCAAAGTTTATCAAAATCCCATAAGATGGGTCTAAGTGTGTGTAACCATTGAGCATCCAAAACCACATCACATCCACCTAAGGGCAAAGCAAACATGTCAGAGCGCAAGTTATAATCTCCAATAGAGATATGCACATTATGACACTTCCCTTTGCAAGGTAATGTGCCCCCATTGGTAATCACAACTTTAAAGCTGGAGTAAGGATGGATAAAACAATCAGTCTGTTTGGAAATCCGAGGGTCAATGAAGTTATGAGTGCTACCAGAATCAATGAGTATTGTAAGAGGGAGCTTCTTGAAGTAACCCTTGACCCACATGGTTTGTGGGGTGGTGACTCCTGCTAAAGCATGGAGAGAGATCTCTGGGTGGTCTTCCTGAGAAGTAGGGTCAACAGGTAGCTTCTGAGTTTCAACCTAATCATCTATTGTATCCTGAGCATCTTCATAAACTTCAGTTGCAAGCAGAGAATCCACATCCAAGAGATAGAGCTTTTTCTCAACACATCTATGTCCCCGAGTGAATTTCTCATCACAATTATAACAAAGCCCTTTTTCTCTACGTGCTCGCATCTCTGCTTCAGTCAAATGCTTGATAGGAGTTGTTCTAGGAGCTTGTGTGATTGGAGGTCTTTGGGAAACCATGTTTTTTAATGGAACAAAATTAGATTTAGAGTGTTGTTGAGCTGTGATCTTGTCCTCCACCAACTTAGCCAACCCTAGGGCTTCCATCATTGTGTTGGGACAAAACATTTTAACCTCAGATCGGATTGCATCCGTTAGACCACTGACAAAAACAACTACTGAAGAATTCATCAGACAATCCCTCTATGTGATTGGCCAATTTCTCAAATTATGTCTGACATTCTCTCACAGTGCTAGTTTGGTGAAGTTTAGTGAGTGCTCTTGTGAAGTCACCAAAAGCACTAGGGCCAAATCGTTGCAAAATGAGTTTGCAAAAATCTGTCCATTTTGGCTCTTCATGAGCCTTGATGTACCAACGGAACCATTGAAGGGCGTCATGTTCCAAATGAAAGGATGCAAGTGGGACTTTGTTGACATCAAAAGTATTATGCAGAGTGAAATATTGTTCTGCCCGGTATATCCATCTAGTTAGATCATCACCATTGAAGCAAGGAAAATCAAGCTTTGGCCCACAAAAATTCTTGGAAGAAGAGAACCCAATGTCTACAGAAGACTTTGGCTGCCATCTATTGTTCATGGCTAAATGCTGAAGATTGAGGCTGAGAATTTTTTCATCTAGATATTGGAGTTTGGTCTTGAGGGCTACAAGTTCATCCTCCATGTTTTTTGCTCCTGTGCGGGTGACAACCATAACCAAGAGAATTTTTTTTTCTGGAAATGATCTGTAAATAGCTCTGGACAGATTCAATCTGTGAGTTGCCGAATGTCAATAGATAGGGGCCCCAAGTATGTTCAACTTCCTAAAGGTTTAAGGGATTCACGCAGCTATCAATGTTGTCTAACAGCTTGTGTATTGGGGCAGTACCCCTCACTCCACAGCTCAGGTAAAACTGATAACCACTTTGCCACAAATGACAGCTCTTGGTTTACCTCACGGATGGGAACTAGTCAATCAGGTAGGGGTCGTTGCCCTTTTCACTGCCAGGTCCTCTCAATGGGCTAGCTACTTCAAGGTTCCTATGGTACTCCTCAAAATGAGTTTTAGGGCTATGCCCAGGCACTTCCCACAGTTAAGAGGATAGGGATTATTCCTTGATCCGAACTTGCAATTGAAATGAACAATACATATGTGAAAAAGAAAGAACTACTGCAATAATCATAGCACTTGGAGGCCACTACGAAAAATAAATTGTCAGAAATTCCACCCAGCGAGCCCAAGAAAGTGCTCTGATACCAGATGAGAGGAACCTCCTACAACAATATAATGAAAAATGCATGAAATAACAGAAATAGCAGAACACAGAAGGAATTTATTGATTGCAGGCCACTTCAAGGGGGCAACCTCCTTTGAGCAAGCTCAATACAATAAATTTGTGGATGCCTTCATTGGCCTCAACACATACTTATATACTAAGTCTAATCTAAACAACTATTACTCCCCATGAATGTGGGATAATACAATATACTCACAGGATGACTTACAAAGCATATGCATCCAACAACAATATACTAACAAAGTAAAGAGAAGGGTTAAACATGGGTTCCTAACAACAGAGTTCCCATCCTTGTTCTCTTGGCTACCACCAAGCTTCCTCTCACCAATCTGCAACCATGCTTATTAAATGTTACAATTATTTCTTTAATCATTCAACTTCGAAACAGAGATAAGATTTCTTGCCAATCTGGGAATATGTAAAACACCAGGGAGGGTTTTAATCCTCCCATCACTAAAACACAATTGTACCTTTCCTCGACCAACAATCAGATATGTAGAGTTGTCCCCAAGGTAAACATTACCTCCATCCTATTTCTCATATGTGGAGAACCATTCCCATTCCTCATATAGAGTCATGATACAAGCAACGTGAGTTAATAAATCACTGTTCATTAGACATAACATTACATGCAGAAAGTAAAACTTCATCACCTGCATTTGAGGACTTTTCAATAGATGAATCCCACTGTTTCTTTGGGTTTCTACATTATTTCTTCACATGCCCTGTCTTACCATAGTTCCAACACTTAACTATGTTCTTCTTCCAATGAGTTTTAGACTGACCTTTTGATTCCTTAGGCCCCTTCTAATCTCCTTTAGGTCCTCTTTGCTTAGACCTCCCCTAATATTAAGAGCATCCACCGAGCTATCCATAGCCTTCTTCCTCATTTCCTGTGATAGTAGAGTTGCAACAAGGGCATCCATCTTTGGATCTTCAAGGTTAGCAATGATAGAAATAATGAAATTCTCCCAAGACTCAGGCAAAGAACAAAGAAGCATAACACATTTATCTTCCTCATCTATCTTAACATCCACAGAAGCTAACTAACTCATAATCAAATTAAATGTATTCAAGTGCTCAACTATCAAATCACCCTCCTTCATTTTAAGGGAAAATAACTTTATTTTGAGATATAGTTTATTTACTAGGCTCTTGGCTTGATAGATTTCAGCAAACCACTTTCATAATCCATTTGCAATCTTCTTAGTAGAGACATTCAATAGGACAAAGTCTACAAGGCATAACCAAATTGTTCCTCTTGCCTTTTTGTCCATCTTGTCCCACTCATCTTGACTAATAGTATCAAGTTTCTTCTCTTTTGTCACAACCAACCATTGACCTCTTTCTTTAAGGAGATACTCCATTTTTAGTTTCCATAGCTCATATCTTGTTCCATTGAATTTTTTATGTCCAATCTAGATGAGGATGTATCCATGGATTCTACACAGATCTACAAAATAAAATCAACCAAAACTCCCACTACAGCTCAAAAACCCTCACACTTCCACCCAAGACACAGAACTGACCAGGCTCTGATACCAAATGTTAGAAATGAATGCATGAACAACTATAGAATGGAAATTTGATTACAATTGTATCTATTAATCTAGTACAGAACCAAAATGGAGATAGTATGAAATCAACACAAAGAAATAGCAAAATAGAAGATCAAACACATAACACAGTGTTTACATGGAGAAACCCTTTCAGGAAAAAAACTCCACACAAGAAGAGATACACCAGTCTGTATTAACTTTGAATAGAGTTTATAATACAACACTATAAATCTCCTCTCCAATCTTCAATCTAGTAGTGCCTATAATACTCTCTCATACACAGTCGTAATACAATATTCTCATAAAAGGGGTTGCCTTCTAGGGAAAGACAAGCCAACAAAATCTCTATCATCAGATCTGTGACCTAGTGATGAACGATCTAGATTTACAATGATAATTTACATATAAAATGTGGCTTTCAAGGGCATTGCTAATAGACCCCCATCAGGGTGCGCGGCCCCTTGACCTCCCACAAGTGGGCCATCCCCTAGACCCTACAGGGGGTACCCCCATGAAACCCCCTAGGTAACCTACATCTGTCAGGTACCGAGATCAAACATGTGGCTAAAACAAGATCGCTACTTGGTGAATACTTCATCCCTTATGAATGATTTAAAAACAATATTAGGATTTTTTAATTACATAGGATTTACAAGGTTGATGACACCTTAATCCTAAAAATAGTGTGGAATATATGGTTGGAATGGAATGGTAGGAGCTTCAAGGACACAACAAAAATGGTAGAAAGGATTTGGGACTCAGTGGAATATGTAATAGGTGAACTAGGAGAAATCTAAAAGGTAGAGGATTAGGGTATTGAAGACTCAGAAGGAAATTGGGCTATAGCCTAGCCAAGATATAGGTGGCTTGAGCAGGCTCAAGCTCATCATTAGCAAACAAGAGGTAAAGTTAAGTGGTTGCAGCCAAAATCAAAAGGGATCAAGCTAAACTTCAATAGTGTGGTGAAGGGGAATCCAGGGAAAGCTGGGGGAGGGGGAATTTTTAGAGATTCTGAGGGTCAACTGGTTTGTCTATATACTCATGATTATGGTGTGGAAACCAAAAATTTAGTAGAAACCAAAGCAATGTTGTGGGGGGTTATGATAGCAAGAGAAAAAGGTTAGAAAAAATTATGGATAGGAGATTTGAAATTGGTAATTAGGGCAATGAAGGGAGGGAAAATCTAAAATTGGGGACTATGGGTGATCGTTGAGGCAAAAAGAAGCATGATCAACGAGTTTGAGGAGATACGTTTCTCTCACATAAGTACGAAAGGAAATCAAGTGGTGGATTGGGCAACGAATTGGGGGCTTCCCTCCAAGTAGGAATGGGGGCTAACTCCACATGTTGGTGGGGAGACTTTCTGTATGAGACTATTAGACTAATGTAGGACGACTTTAAGGAGCATCCACTTGATAAGGGGTTAAGAGCAGATGATTAGAAATGTAATAATGAAGAATTAAGTAGGAGTGAGAAGATAATGATGCTAAGGTACATGATGGTGAAGCCAGATGGAGTTCAGACAATCCAAGTGTGTTAACATTCATGAAAGGGTAGGCGGCTATGTTTTGTATGGGTAGCGGGTGACATCGAGGTCATTATCATTTTGGCTCTGTGGAATTGGTTGTTTTTCTATATTCTATTCATGACAGTTTCAATTGGTAAAAGGAATATAGGTGGTGTCATGATCAACACTGCAAAGGGTGAAAAGAAGGCCTCAACTTCCTAATAACAAGCGACAGAAACATCGCGTGTCTGGGGAGGAGGCAGTGTGTGATCTTATCAACTTTGTCGAGCTAGAGATTGAGAGTCCCAATCTGAGATGGTGGATGATACGATTATGGGAGGTTGCAAAAGAAGTGGATGGTGTACCTGAGGTTGGAATTTGCTCATCCTTGGCTAGGTTTTTAGTGGACCCTAGACACACTCGGGGATGGTGGAATGTGTTCAATGCCACATAGTCCCTGGAAAGTTCATCAATGTTAAGCATGATAGCATGCGTATATCTGATGCCTGATGACATTGATGATGTTGTCTAGAAAGTGCATGCATACTACAACTACATCATGGTGCACCTACCTGGTATTAAGAAATGCCAAATTTGCTTGCAATTATCTGTTGAGGAGGTGGTAAAAATATGAAGATCGGCTTGCTAGAGGAAGCCATCCCAATTTTCTTAGAATGTTGTGATGCAAAGGAAGAAAGCAAGGATAATGATGTGGCAACAAAGGAAGACCCTCTGGTAGGCCCTAAGTTTAATAAAGGTTGAGGCGGGTGTTTAGGGCCTGTGTAATTTGCCCCAACCCTACACCCTAATATTTGTCTCTAGTTTCTACTTTAATGTTTCACTAAACTATGGTGGTATGATGATGATAGTATAAGGGCTATTAGTAGTTAGATGCTTGTGACTTTCATGACATGAGGGCTATGCCCATTTTGTTACAAATTAGCAGTGTTATGTATTTACATGTTGAAAACTCACCAACAGTAAATAGATATGGGCAGTGTTTTGTAGCACAATGATCTTATTTCAATTTTAATGGTTCATGGACCTAAACCAGGTTATAACAACATAGATATAATCTTAGTGTTCAGTTTATCTTGTTTTAGTAGTAAGTTGGCTCTAAATTTAATGTTTATCTCATTACATTACCAATATCTTCTCAAAATGATTTGTTAGGTCTTTCATCTATCTAGATAGAATTGTGGACCATGCGATTGTGACCCATAGACCCAATCACATACACGATATCCCGCTTTACAAAAAAATAAATTTTACTATCATAAAAGTTGAGAAATTTTGAATATAATACAAAGTATTTTTGAATTTCATTATTCATGAGCATAACTTGACTTTCAATGTCACTCCCAAAAAAGACTTATGCACTTTTTTCTACCCTTATGATGCAACAACAACATAAAACTCCCTCTACTTCTCAACACAAAACTCACAAATCCGCAAGACAGACAAGACACTTTGTTCACTAATTCAAAATTCACAAACCATATACAAATTGCACACAAAATTTCCTTATTGTATTTCAATTTAACATTTACATTAAAGCTTGCAATAAATTCACATACTCTAGCCTTCAATGGCCTCTCTACCTACCCAAATTCTCTTTCCACTACACAGTATTTCTTGTTGCAAAACTATCAGTTGTCTGCATCCACATGATCAAAGCCTCACATTGGCTTACCACTCCTCAACACACTTTCTTCTAGCCAATTCTCCCTCTTTCTTGGGCAGTGTGTCCCTTATACACCTATAGATATATACAGCTATAGATATCTCATTTTCAAAGAAATGCATCCTCTACTTGACTTCTCCCAATGGTAGAAGATGAGGTGTCACCTCTTATTTTCATGCACATTACTTTCCATAGTAAATTTAGACAAAAAAAAGAAAGTCTTTTAAATTTAATACAATACCATCATATGCATTTTACTGCCAATATACGAGCTATTGTTGAACCTTCCATTTTGGCCTATTGTAGGAATTGGCATTTGGATCTAGTGTAAGTACCCCCATTTTGTATCGATCTCCAATTCCACCGTAAGTTTTTGTCTTGGAATTAGCATAAGAATCTGGCAGCACCCAAGTAACTCTAGGTTTTTTCTCCATTACTTGTGTAAGTTCCTTCAAGATTTGGCACTTAAATCCAATGTAAACTATTGTACATATGATATAAATTCATTTTTTTTGCCTCCTCCTAATTGCCAACAACAATAGCCACAGTTTTTTTTAAGGCAACAATCTTTTCTTCTTTGGTAGGTTGGGGTCATGAAACTCCATAGTGGCAAGCCAATGATTGTAATCAATTCCTTCAAATAGTGTGTTGCATTTTTGTCCATCAACAGTAATAGTAGTGAATGAATTACTTTCTTCCAGCAATCCGAAGTCCAAATCACTAAAGAAACGAGAACCTAGGAAATGAAATGACAACACAGATCGCCAATTAAATAGTGCAGAGCCCAACATTCTAGCCAACAGAGTTGCACTCTATAATAGAATTATCAGCTATCATCTTTTCTCTTCAAACTCAGCGTGGACCTCATGTGCTATGTAATTCCTTTGAGTATTTCACATACTCATTCACGCCTGGTTGATAATCCATGTACTTACTTGTAACTTAGTCACTTTTGCCTATTGTTGTGTGTCCATTTGGTTCACATTTTATCTCCCACTTTGGCGTGAAGGTAAAAGTTCTGGAATATAAACCTTAAGCTTGTATTTATGAACAAGTAGTCATGGCTCTTTTATTGACATTATATCAAACAGTTTGTTTACAAACTTTGTGACTTTCCCACATGGTCCTAGCCTGCAATTTCTTCTTTGGAAGCATTCTACCAAATAGTCCATGTTCTTGGTTTTATTGACTAGGCCACATTTCATATTCCTAAGACATCTAACTCACTTTCTTTGTTCATGCCTCCTCATATTCCAACAAACCATGACTTTGTGCTTCACCTCGTGTTGGGGATTGAAAAATAATTTGCACTTGTACTTCACAAACCGGCAAACCAAAGAATTTACATTTTCCAGAACTGTGTCAACCACATCTTGATTGTGAGGAGTGCTATGACTATTTCTCTAGCTAGATCTATCCACCAATATAATGTAGTTGCAATAGCTATAGAAAAGAGACCAATTGAATTGGTGATGACACCAAAGAAATGATCTTGGGCATATGCTTTTACAATCTCATTTGTAAAAGTCTGGCAATAGATTACAAGGAAACTCTTCACAAGAATGACTGAAACCATAATTCCAACCACCCAATGCCAACTATCTCCTTCTAATAATAAACCTTGCTCCTGAAGCAAATGACAAAATTGAACAAAACTAAACCAAACTTAAAACGAAACCTAAAAATGTTTTTGGTTAATGTTGATTTCTCATTCACCTGGGATGCTCATGCATTAGACACACCAGGTAGAAAGTTTGTGAGCATAGGCTCACAAAGGTGGAGTTGAGTAGTTGAACTACCCTTTCAGGTTGCAACCAACCTATAGCGAACTCCATCATTATGAAATGTGCACAGGGTCAATTCTTCTTCCTCTTCTTCCAACACCATGCCAGAACAACTATCATCTTCCTCCCACAACTCCATTCACCACTCTTCTCCCCTCTCATGGATTCACATTCACCATGTGCCATCCTCCTCTGCTAAATTATTTCTTCTCTCCTCTCCTCTTTTGTGTGGATCTATCCCACCACAAATCAACCACCTCCACCAAATTACACCTACATCATCCTCCACAACCTCTACAAGCAAATATGCACTATCCACACACCAATCTACAACTACTTAATCACTTTTTCTATCTACTAACTCCTTATTCAACTCCTAAATTGCAGAAAAATTAAAACTTACCTCTTCATTCTTTGCTATGCCAACATCATCCTTTGATGTAGTGTTTATCTTCTCACCTTCACTGGCTACAACATACCTCTCACCCTCATTCATTGCAATCTTCTCTAACCATTCTTCCTTTATTGCTAAAAATTGCACCAACAAATCATCATCTTTGCCATGCTCTATTATTGCAACCTTTTCACTTTCCATCGCTGCAATCATATCCTCCTCAACTGCATCTTCAACGACTTTATTCTCATTGCCCACCTTTTCATCTTCCACCCTTGCTGCACACAACTTTTCATCTTGCTTGACCAATTTACCACATTGCCATGCTTCCAATCTGCTCAATCTCTTATCTAATCTCTCACATATTTCTACCATCATCTCAAGAGTCTTTCATTCTTGATACTACCTCCAACCTTCCCATATCACGAACTTCTTCCTCATCAATATTCCCATCTTATTTGTTGCAATCTTCCACAATCCACATCACACTCTTCACAATCTACAATTCTTCATGGCTCTTTAGGTCCCAACTGCTCAAGACTTCACAAACCTACAATAGTTCTCCACCGAGCTCTTCACAACTGCCTTCTCTCTCATAGGTCCTGGTGGATCCTCTCCATGCTCAAGACCTTTGGCTTTGATACCATTTGACGCAACAACAATAGAAAACTCCCTTTGCTTCTCAACACAAAACTCACAAATCTGCAAGATAGACAAGACACTTTGTTCACTAATTCAAAATTCACAAACCATAGACAAATTACACACAAAATTTCCTTATTGTATTTCAATTTAACATTTACATTAAAGCCTACAATAAATTCACATACTCTAGCCTTCAATGGCCTCTCTACCTGCCCAAATTCTCTTTCCACTACACACTCTTTCTCACTGCAAAACTATCAGTTGTCTGCATCCACACTATCAAAGCCTCACATTGGCTTACCACTCCTCAGCACACTTTCCTCTATCCAATTCTCCCTCTTTCTTGGGCAGCGTATCCCTTATACACCTACAGATATATACAACTACATATATCTCATTTTCAAAGCAATGTATCCTCTATTTGACTTCTCCCATCGATAGAAGATGAGGTGTCACCTCTTATTTTCATGCACATTACTTTCCATTGTGAATTTAAACAAAAAAAAGTCTTTTAAATTTAATACAATACCATCATATGCATTTTACTGCCAATATACGAGTTGTTGCTAAACCTTCCATTTAGGCCTATTGTGGGAATTGGCATTTGGATCCAGTGTAAGTACCCCCATGTTGTATCGATCTCTAGTTCCACCACAAGTTTTTCTTTTGAAATCAGCATAAGAATCTGGTAGCACCCAAGCAACTCTAGCTTGTTTCTCCATTACTTGTGTAAGTTCCTCTGAGATTTGGCACTTAAATCTAGTGTAAACCATTGTACACATATGATATATATTGATTTTTTTTGCCTCCTCCAAAATGCCAATGACATTAGCCAGAGATTTTTTTAAAGGCAACAATCTTTTCTTCTTTGGTAGGTTGGGGTTGGGAAACTCCATAGCAATGAGCCAACGATTGTAATTAGTTTGCTTGATCAATGTGTTGCATTTCCATCCATCAGTAGTAACACTAGTGAATGAATTAGTTCTGTCCAGCGATCCGAAGTCCAAATCACTAAAGAAATGAGAACCTAGGAAACAAAATGGCAACACAAATGGCTGATTAAATAGTGCAGAGGCCAACATTCAGGCCAACAGAGTTGTACTCTAGAATGGAATTCTCCACTATCGTCTTTTCTCTTCAAACTCAGTGCAAGCCTCATGTGCTATGTAATTCCTTTGAGTATTTCACATACTCATTCATGCATGGCTGATAATCCACGCACTTACATGTAACTTAGTCACTTTTTCCTATTGTTGTGTGTCCATTCTGTTCACATTTTAATCCCACTTTGGCGTGAAGGTAAAAGCTCTGGAATATAAGCCTTAAGCTTGTATTTATGAACAAGTAGTCATGGCTCTTTTATTGACATTATGTCAAACAGTTTGTTTGCAAACTTTGTGACTTTCCCACATGGTCACGGCCTACAATTTCTTCTTTGGAAGCATTCTACCAAACAGTCCATGTTCTTGGTTTTATTGACTAGGCCACATTTCATATTTCTAAGACATCTAACTCACTTTCTTTGTTCATGCCTCCTCATATTCCAACAAATCGCGGCTTTGTGCTTCACCTCGTGCTGGGGATTGAAAAATAATTTACACTTGTACTTCACAGACCGGCAAACCCAAAAATTTACATTTTCCAGAACTATGTCAACCACATCTCGATTATGAAGAGTGCCAGCACTATTGCTATAGCTGGATCTATCCACCAATATAATGTAGTTGCAATAACTGTAGAAAAGAGACCAATTGAATTGGTAATGACACCAAAGAAATGATCTTGGGCATATGATTTTACAATCTCATTTGTAAAAATCTGGTAATAGATTACAAGGAAACTCTTCATAAGAATGACTGAAACCATAATTCCAACAACCCAATGCCAACTATCTCCTTCTAATGATAAACCTTGCTTCTGAAGAAAATGACAAAACTAAACCAAACTGAAAATGAAACCTAAAAATGTTTTTGGTTGATGTTGATTGCTCATTTGCCCAAGATGTTCCTGCATCACCTTATGACAACTTCAACAAAAAAATTGTCCCAATATTTGCCCTTGCCTAGATTTACAATGGCAGAAATTATATGCACAATTGCATCAGCATGGATGTTCTTTTGAGCACAAAGGTTGCGTGTTTTTTACCATATAATTATGTGGCATTTTCCCCACAATCTATTCATTTGAATGTTCTACCAAAATTCATAAGTGACAATAGGAGTGTTGAGAACTCTTCACCCCAAGAAGATACTTTAGTGACAACCTCTTCAATATTTTTTAATTCCAAATCTAATAGATTTGGGGATAATGGTTTCCCCAACTCTACAGATAAGAAGGTTTGTAAGAAATTTTGGACCACCAAGTTTGATCTGATGGGTGGACCTCCTCCAAACCCTTCTTCTAGGGTTTTTGTAGAATTCAAGGTGGTTAATTACTTTTCAAAATTAGAGCATGTGTTTGTTAAAGAAATCAACTCAAAGCATGTACAAACAATATTTTTTTAGGGATGAGGTGGTTGAACAAGAAGAGAGGCTCAAGAGAGTCACATTAATATGTAAAGTTTTTAAAAAATGGCCCAGTTTGGCAAAGTTTCAAGTATGGATCACTCTCCATTGGAAGCCATGAGTGAATAAGGGTTTTACTATTTGTCCATGCATAAAAGGTGATTCTTGGTTATCTATTCAATCCCCTTTAGGCAGGGATATTCTTCTCAAAGGTGACATATGGTTCTAGGACAAGCCTTACTTGGGTCTGAAAGCATGGTTTTTAGATATTAATCCTCTCACAGAATCCTTCCCCTTTTCTTTAATCTAGGTGAGACTTTTGAACCTTCCCCTCCAATTTTGAAATGTTAAATATCTTTCTCCATTAGCATTTCTTTGGAATAATTGGTTTCTATCTCAAATCTAAGTGAGAATACTTGTGGGTTTTGATTATCAAAGAATATATCAAAAGAAATATGCTTAAAAGTTTGTAATAGGATATAGAAGCAACAACTCACTTATGAAGGCTTTGCTTTTAAATGTAGATCATTTTTTGCTACAATCCATTTAGGTGCAAAATGTTTGAAGTCCACCCTTGACCCATCATCACATTTTGTCGAAGTAGGCCTCCTCATGGAAAGAGAGATTGAACTATGACATCAATTGATAGATCTTGATGGTGATGATGATGATCTCTCAAAGGCTTCTTTTGATAGTGCCTCTTTTGTTTCTTTAGATTTTCCTTTGGCTTCTATGGCGAAGATGTCTAAGGCTTCTCCTCCAAATGGAAACATTTTAGAATGGTTTAATTTAAAATTATAGATTTTCTTAAGTAATAATAAATTTCAATCTAACTTATATTTTATAATTTTTGGTATTCATTATTGTGTGTATATATTTCAAGGGTTTTGCTATATTGTAAATTTCATCTTGTCTTTTTTTAGTTTTATTTCAAATATATAGTTTTAATGTGCCTTTTTACCAGCTTGCCTTTTCTCTAAATATTTGTACTATTACTTTTTTCTTCACATAATTTTTTTTTTTTATAGGTAAAGATGCAGAGCATCATAAGTATTTTATATGAAGAAAAAAGTAATAGTACAATATTTTTTAAAAAGGCAGGATGGTAAAAGAGGCACACCAAAATTATATATTTGGAATAAAACTAAAAAAGACAAAATGAAATTTACAATATAACGAAACCTTTGAAATATCTACATACAATAATGAATACCAACAATTATAAAATATAAGTTAGGTTCAAATTTAATATTACTTAAGAAAATCTAGAATTTTAAATTAAGCCATTCTAAAATTTGAATAATTTATGTTAGATTGAAATAAAAATTTTAATAAATCAATCAAACCAAGAATTGCAACAAAAGAACACCATCCCAACATAATTGAAACAATGTCAACAAACACTTTATTAACATGTTATATATATATATATATATATATATATATATATATATATATATATATATATATATATATATATATATATATATATATATATTAGTAGTAAGTTGGCTCTAAATTTAATGTTTATCTCATTAAATTACCATTATCTTCTCAAAATGATATGTTAGGACTTTCATCTATCTAGATAAAATTGTGGGTGTGATTGTGGCCCCTACACCCAATCGCATACCTGATATCATCCCGTTTTACAAAAAACTTAAATTTTACTATCATAAAAGTTGACAATTTTGAATATAATACAAAATATTTTTAAATTTCATTATTCATGAGCATAATTTGTCTTTTAATGTCGCTCCCAAAAAATATTTATGCACTCTTTTCTACCCTTATGACAACTTCAACAGAAAAATTGTCCCAATATTTGTCTTTGCCTAGATTCACAATGGAAGAAATTATATGCACAAGTGCATTAGCATGGATGTGCTTTCAAGCATGAAGGTTGCATTTTTTCCCATATAATTATGTGGCATTTTCCCTTAGTTCCAAGGCACAATCTATATATATATATATATATATATATATATATATATATATATATATATATATATATATATATATATATATATATATATATATATATATAATCTTAGTGTTCAGCTTATCTTGTTTTAGTAGTAAGTTGGCTCTAAATTTAATGTTTATCTCATTAAATTACCAATACCTTCTCAAAATGATATGTTAAGACTTTCATCTATCTAGATAGAATTGTGGCCCCTACACCCATCACATACACGATCTCATCCCATTTTACAAAAAACTTAAATTTTACTATCATTAAAGTTGACAAATTTGAATATAATACAAAATATTTTTTAATTTCATTATTCATGAGCATAATTTGTCTTTCAATGTCACTCCCAAAAAATATTTATGCACTCTTTTCTACCCTTATGACAACTTCAACAGAAAAATTGTCCCAATATTTGTCTTTGCCCAGATTTACAATGGCAGAAATTATATGCACAAATGCATTAGCATGGATGTACTTTCAAGCAAGAAGGTTACGTTTTTTTTCCCATATAATTATGTGGCATTTTCCCTTAGTTCTAAGGCACAATCTATTCATTTAAATGTTCTACCAAAATTCATAGGTGACAATGGAAGGAGTGTTGAGAACTCTTCACCCAAGAAGATACTTTAGTGACAACCTCTTCAATATTTTTCAAGTCCAAATCTAATGGCTTTGGGGATAGTGGTTTCCCCAACTCTACAGATAAGAAGGTTTGTAAGAAATTTTAGACCTCCAAGTTTGATCTGATGGGTGCATCTCCTCCCAACCCTTCTTCTAGGGTTTTTATAGATTTCAAGATGGCTAATTACTTTTCAAAATTAGAGTGTATGTTTGTTAAAGAAATCAACTCAAAGAATGTACAAGCAATAGTTTTTAGGGATGAGGTGGTTGAACAAGAAGAGAGGCTCAAGCGAGTCACATTAATATGTGAAGTTTTTAAAAAATGGCCCAGTTTGGCAAAGCTTCAAGTATGGCTCACTCTCCATTGGAAGCCATTAGTGAATAAGGGTTTTACTATTTGTCCATGCATAAAAGGGTGCTTCTTGGTTATCTATTCAATCCCCTTTAGACATGGATATTCTTCTCAAAGGTGGCATATGGTTCTAGGACAAGGCTTACTTGGGTCTGAAAGCATGGTTTTTAGATATTAATCCTCTCACAGAATCCTTCCCCTTTTATTCAATGTAGGTGAGACTTTTGAACCTTCCTCTCCAATTTTGAAATATTAAATGTCTTGAATCCTCCATTGAAATTTCTTTGGAATAATTGGTTTCTATGTCAAATCTAAGTGATAATACTTGTGGGTTTTGATTATCAAAGAATATATCGAAAGAAATATGCTTAAAAGTTGGTAATAGGATTTAGAAGCAAGACCTCAATTATGAAGGCATTGTTTTTAGATGTAGATCATGTTTTTCTACAAGCCATTTAGGTGCAAAATGTATGAAGTTCACTCTTGACCCATCATCACATTTCCTCAAAGTAGGCCTCCTCATGGAAAGGGATATTGAACTATGACATCAACTGATAGATCTTGATGGTGATGAGGATGATCTCTCAAAGGCTTCTTTTGATAGTGCTTTTTTTGTTTCTTTAGATTCTCCTTTGGATTCCATTGCCAAGATGTCTAAGGCTTCTCCTCTAAATGGAAACATTATTCCTCACTATAATTATTCCTTGATTGATGGGCCTTCTTCTATGAATGTTAAAGTGTGCCCCCTCCTAAGTTTTTAAGTTGAAAGATTTTATCTTTTGAAATTGTCTCTCTGAGGTCAAATGTTCCTTCTTTAAAATTGCCTCTTTGAGTTCGAAGATTCATTCTTTTGAAATCATTTCTATAAATTCTAATGTTTGGGTCATAGTGGAAAGAGAAAATAAGAACATTCCTTGAACTAAAGGTATTAAAGATAATAGTAATATGATTCTTTGATTGAAGTTAAGAAGGTTTAGGCTAGTAAATAATGACATTTTGTAGTTTTTATTCTCCCATGTTCATAATATGGGGTATATGACTTGTTTACCCATTAATGGGAAATAATTGTTATTTAAGGATTTTGATTTTTACTTGGTGGGAGAGGGCCCATAATCCCTCTTTTATAAATTAAAAAAAGTTAACGGTTCTAAATTTGACTATTGTCTAATGGCTTGCATGTTAAAAATTTTGAATTGAGCATCAAGGATTGTGTATTTAAAGATAAGCTCTAGGTCATTAGTTTCGTGATAGAGTGATACATGAAAGATGCATTCAAAGAGAAATGAAACATTATTATGTGATTGCATCAACTTTACATGAATAAATACTATAGTGACACTTGATTCTATGTATCTTACATCTTTGTCTTATGTGCTTTCATTATTGTGAAAAACAACTAAGGCACAAGGAAGTCCTAAACTTTAATCGTTGTATAGAAGAATACTAAAGGTGTTTTTTATAAGGAAGCTAAGGTAGCAGAACAACTCCCTACACTAATCTTGAGGGGAAGGACATGTAGAACTATTCAGATCTTTACAACAGTTACAGAAATAAACACAAATAGCAATCATACCACAACACAATAATTATGTGGGGAAACCCTTTCAGAGAAAAACCCCACACTCCAAAGCTACCCAATATATTATTCAAGAATCAAGAAGATTACAATATACTTGCAGAGCAATCTCTCATAGGAGTATAACCAACCAGAGATCCAGAGGCAACTCAACATCTATGTTGCAAATAGGTGCCTAAGTGGTGTTGTCATTGATGTCAACATATCCTTGTTGCCATTGATATCAACTGTTTCCTATTTTATTACGTAGTTAGAAGACTGAAATGTTGAGGATATTGAGAAAATTAATGAAGATCTAAGTACGCAGACCATATGGTTGTGTAGATGATTATTTGAAGTAGCTCCAGTTAAGATTTGAGATGTCCACATAAAGATTTGAAGAAGTTATGGCCATCTGAGTAGAACCGGGTTTTACAGTGTTCAGAAGAGAAAGAGTGAGGAAATTGGTCCGGATTGCTCTGCAAATGAAACACTATGATCTGCAGATCTAGAGACATGTTTGGGAAGTCAGTGTGTGTCATCAACTCAAGTGGTTCATGGTTTGAGAGGTCCGCAAGAAATCTTTCTAGTGTGACAGTCGCGGCAGATAGTGTTCTTAAGGTACTTGATGAAGATGCAAGTGATTCTATTGATTTGGAGTAGTACGGATGTTATTGCCGAATTCAATGTGCTTGTGGAGGTCTCTAGATCATGTGCCTACTATGTTGGAGGTCTATATTGAAGATTGAGCTCATTGTTGAAGATTTCTTCCTTGGTGTTGTTGTTTTTCCTAGTCTTGGCCGACCGGATGATTCAAGTGTGTTGCGAATGATCTTAGAGCAATTCTCTGAAGTGTGGTGTATTGTTCAAGGAAGATTTAAGCCCCAGCCATGTTTGGCTGATGATATAGTGATCCGCATTAAGTCAAGCTGACCTTGATGTTCATTCCAAGGTTGATGAAGCATATAAATACTTGTTAATGAGTTGTGGAAATGTGTCCTTATGCGAAAATGCTAAAATCATAAGAAAGGTATAGAGGTAGAGCAGAAGAGAGGAGAAGTAGAAGAACAAGAGTAGTAAAGGATGAAGAGATAGTGAAGAAGTGTTTGGGGGTAAAGCAGAAGTTTTTGTGAACTTTCAATGAGACTGAACCAGGCATGATGAAGATGCTATTTCTTAGTTAAATCTTCCTGTATTAAACATAAATTCCTGTAGGCAGTGAACCTCTTTGAGCAGTGAGCTCTGGGCAGTGCACCCGAAGGCAAGTGCCTTCCCATTTCTTTCAAGTACTTTTAATAGGGTATGAATCTTGTAGGTTAACCCCCACCGTGGTTTTCCCTTAACCGGGTTTCCACGTTAAAAATCTTGGTGTCAAGTGTGTTCATTTTGTTTTTGCTCATGTGCTGTTGATTCATGCTTTAATGTTTACATCATTAATCTATTTGTAAGTTGTGAAAGAAGATTAAAGTCAGAAAAGGTGAAATTTGTGGGACAACTGATTCACCCCCCCTCTCAGTTGTCTGGCCTAATTCCAACAATTGGTATCAAAGACAGTTCCTCTAGAAGAAGCCTGACCACTTGAGGAGATCCAAGATGTCAACTTACAAGAAGGACAGTCTAAGGTTTGATGGAATGAATTACCCTCTGTGGAAGAAGCACATGGAGTGTCACTTGCAATGTATGGGTGATGCTTTTTGGTTGATAACTAAGGATGAGTATAAGGTTCCGAAGAATTGCCCTACAACTCTAGACGAACTCAAGGATGTTGAACACAACATTTGAGCTAAAGAAGCATTGTTAAGTGCCCTGACTGATACAGAAATGACAAATGTCCTAGAATTAAAAACTACTCATGAAATCTGGAATAAGTTGGAAACTCTATATCAAGGTGATAAATATGTCAAATGTGCCAAGCTACAGAGCCTGAAGGGTAAATACAAAAGATTGATGATGAGCAAAGATGAAAACATTACTTCCTACATGCAGAAGGTGAATGAACTTGTGACCGATATCAGGAGTGCTAGTGGAGTATTGGAAGAATCAGAGATTGTTGCCAAAGTCCTTAGATCCTTATCTCCAGTATACAAGCATAAAGTTGTTGCCATTGAAGAGATCTGGACTGTGACAACTGTTACAAAGGATCAGTTGGTTGGTAAGCTTTCAACATTTGAAATGAGTGAGCTTCGCGATTCTCTTCCTAAGTCTGAATCTGCATTTAAAGCCAGTATTCATGAAAAGCAAAGATATGATCCGGGTCAAAGATGTTCAAGAAGATCAAACAGATTTGACAAGACAAGGAAGGATCTTGAAGATGATGAAACTGAGTTCAATGAACTTGAAGCCCTTTTTGCCAAAAGATTGCCAAGAGGATCCGGTAAGTATGAAGGAAAGTTGCCATTCAAATGTTTTGCTTGTAATAAGATTGGTCATTTTACCTCAAGGTGTTCAAAGAGAGGTTCAAAGCCAAACCCTAACAGACCTAGAGTTCAGAAGAAATGCTACTACATCCAAGAAGCTGGTGAAGGAGTCATAGATGATGAATCTGATCATGGGTGTTCATTGCTATCAAAGAAGAAGATCCGGTGCTTACTGAATCTACTAGTTGTGCAAATGTGGAAAGTGCCTTGGCTACTCAGGTTGTAGAAAAAGATGAATGGGTAATTGACAGTTGATGTTCTCATCATATGACTGGTGATAAAAGTAAGTTTGTAAGATTTGAAAAATATGAAGGTCAAATTGTGAAGTTTTGAGACAATTCAGCTAGTAGAATCCATAGCAGAGGATCCATCTCTTTTGGTGGTAAGAATAACACTAATGATGTTATGTATGTGGAAGGATTAAAACATAATCTTCTTAGTGTTGGATGGTTGGTTGACAAGGGTTATGATCTCTGATTCAAGGATGGAAAATGCAGAATCTTGGAAAGCTCCGAGACTAAAATTGCATCTGGTACTCAGACTAGAGGTAACATCTTTCATTTAAGTAGTTCTGGTAAAAGTTGCCTAATTGCTCAGGTTTGATCAGAGTTGGCTCTGGCATAGAAGAATGTGTCATGTGAATTTTGATAACATTGTCAAGATAAGTTCCACTCAGGCTGTAAGAGATCTTCCAAGACTTGTGAAACCTGCTAATAGCATGTGCAAAGAATGTCAATTAGGTAAACAGAACAGAACTTCATTCAAGAGTAAAGAACAATCTTCAAGTGGATTGTTGGAACTTATGCATACTGATCTTTGTGGTCCTGCTAGAATTAGGAGTGTGCAAGGAGACATATATTTTATGTTGCTGATTGATTATTACTCCCGGATGATGTGGGTAACCTTCCTGAAAGAAATATCAGAAGCTCTTAAAAAGTTCAAAGTGTTCAAAATTGAAAGGATGCTAGGTGCGTGGAAATCGCTTCCTACACTAATCTAATGAGAGGAGAGCTATACAAATTCAAATTAATCCTTACAATAATAGCAATATGAAACATGTAAATAAGATATTGCAGCAATACACATAAACCAGAAAGAAGATAGAATAAGAGAGACAAAGATATATGGTGGGGAAAACCCTTATTGGATGAAAAACCCCACACTCAGAAACCTGCACAATGTATTATCAAAATTGAATATGGTTTACAATACACTTGCAATGCAAGCTTCAATAGTCTTTGACACTTGTATCTAGAGTCAATCCGGTAGCATAACAGTACCTGTAAAACCTGTAAAATTCCTCTCCTCCTCCAAGCACCTGTTTATATAGAAAATACAAGGCAAATTTGGTCCTATCTTGAGATGGGCATCCAACTTGGCCTCATGGCCCAAAACCCATGCCTAAGGACACTTGGTCAACATTGTAGAATGTTCCTGACACTTATCCATAGCTCCCATCCCAACAAAGTCACCTATTTGCAAAATGGGTTATGACAGATGCTCTTACGACTCTTACGATCGTCATAGAATCTGTCATAGCAGTTACAACGTATAGCTGCAAGAGAATTTGTCATACACAGGCTATAAATAGTATATTCTCTTACAACATGTCATAGTCCACCTTGGGGTGCCCAAATATGCCTTTTTTAAAGATGCTTCATGACACGTCTTCACCTATCTTACAAGCTTCTATTTCCGACTCTTATATGTCCTAACTTTGTCATAGGAATCTGTCATAACCGTTTCGGTCAACATTCCCTTACACAACATCCAAGATGCCAACACATGGCAAAATTCTCCTACCACTAAGTGGGACACCTATCTCCTCATGTGAGGATAAAATTACAAGTTGTCATCTTCCATGTAGGATGACACATCACCGTGCCACATCCCACAACATGACAATATGGAATTTACAATTAATTTACAACATTGGAAATGAATTAATAAATACAAACATAAATAATGCAAGGAATTACCAAGGTTGAGACACCTCAATTCCCAACATTCTCCCACTTGTTGAACACCTTGTACCTGAGCCAATAGAATAACAGGATTTAACTACTATAGGCCAAGAGGGCCATAGACTATGAACACCATCTGAACTTCTTTGTGCTCATTAGTTTTGTCAATGAATCTGCAACATTCTTCAAAGTATCTACCTTCTCCAAATTTACCTTCTCATCCTCTACCATGTCTCACACGAAGTGAAACTGTACATCAATACGCTTTGTTCTGGCATGGAAAGTTAGATTCTTCGCAAGGCAAATCATACTCTAACTGTCACAACTGATTGTAATCTGACTTACATCAACACTAATATCTGAACACAATCTCTTAAGCCAAATGGCTTCCTTACAAGCATGAGTTGCTGCCATATACTCAGCTTTTGTCATGGACAAAGCAACCACCTGTTGTTGCTTATTCATCCAACTAATAGCACCACCAAACAGTGTAAACACATAAGCACTGGTGGATCTCCTACTGTCAATGTCACCTACCCAATCAAAATCCACAATTCCACGAATATCAACAGAATGCGAAGGTTCTGTAACATTACCATGATAGCATATGGAATACTTGGAAGTACCCCTCAAATATCTGGACACTCACTTAACTACATCCCAATGTACCCATCCAGGATTAGCCATAAATTAACTAAGGACTCCTACTGCTTCGGTAATGTCTGGTCTTGTGTAGACTATAGCATACATCAAACTGCCAACAACACTAGCATAAGGTACTCCGCTCATGTCCTCCACCTCACTAGGAGATTTTGGACAATCCTCAATAGACAACTTTGTCCTCAAAGAAACAGGAACACACAATGGTCTACAATCTGCCATGTTAAACCTACCCAACACAATCTTTACATACTTACTTTAGCTTAACCAAAGTTTTATGTTGGCTCTGTCTCTTCTGATTTCCATTCCTAGAATGTACCTAGCTGCCCCTAAATCTTTCATTTCAAACTGTGCTGACAACTGAGATTTAAAATCAGAAATCATATTCTTTCCCTTCCCAATGAGCAACATATCATCCACATACAATGCAACAATGAGAATACGATCACCATCAACCTTAAAAGACACACAGTGATCCTATTTTGATCTCACAAATCTAATTGACAACACAAAGGCATCAAACTTCAAGTACCACCTCCTACGAGACTTGCAAACCAAAATTTCTTTACCTTTCACCATGTAATGCTCTAGCTGTGACATGTAGATCTCTTCCTCCAAGTCATCATGAAGGAAAGTTGTCTTCACATCCATCTGTTCTACCTCTAAGTCATAAGCTGCTACAAGAGACAATAGGAATCTAATGGATGTCAGCTTTGCAATAGGAGAGAATATCTCACCATAATCTATACCCTCCACTTTTGAATACCCCTTTGCAACCAATCTGGCCTTATACTTCTCAACACTGCCATCTGCACCAATTTTCTTCTTAAACACCCATTTACATCCAACGGGTTTCCGTCTAGGAGGCAAAGGCACCAAGTTCCAAGTTTGATTCTTTTCCAAAGAAGCCATCTTATCCTCCATGGCCTCCTTCCAGGAACCTACATCTTTCATTTCCATAGCCTCTGATATAGTTCTAGGTTCATCATTGTCAGTAATCAAAGCATAAGTACAACTAGAATCAAGCAATGTAAAACCAAACCTTTCAGCTTGCTTTCTTATTTGTGTAGACCTCCTCAAGGGCTGAGGTTGAGGTTCAGCTTCTTCATCTGAGCTTTCAAAGCTACTAGAGCTCTCCTCATCATCAGGTCCAACATTGTCTTTCTATTCAGTCTTCTTAGGGGTAGCAGAAAACTGAACAACATCCTCTTTCTTTTCTTTTTCTTCTAGCTGTAAAATAGTGGAAGAAAGTGTAAGCTCTCTAAAGATGACACTTTTGCTATACAACACTTTTTCAGCCATAGGATCCCAAAGCTTGTATCCTTTCACACTGACACCATAGCCAATGAAGATACAGTTAACATCCTTCTTCTCCAACTTTGACCGCTTCTCCCTAGGCACATGTGCATATGCCTCAACCAAAAACAACTAGATGCCTTATTGAAGGCTTTCTACCAGACCACACCTCCATGGGTGTCTTTCCAACAAGAGCTGATGTAGGAGATCTGTTTACCAGATAGTAAGCAGTGGCAACAGCTTCAGCCCAAAACATTTGTTCTAGGCTAGCTCCACTAAGCATACTCTTAGCCTTCTCCATCAGTGTCCTGTTCATCCTCTCTACAACTCCATTTTGCTACGGGGTGTATGGAGTTGTCTTATGTCTTTCAATCCCAAGTTCCTTGCAATATTTATCGAATTCTATAGAACAGAACTCACCACCATTGTCATTTCTCAAACATTTAATCTTTTTACCAGTCTAATTTTCAGCAAAGGCCTTAAACTCCTTAAACTTATGATAGACTTCATATTTGCTTTTGAGAAAATAAATCCATGTCCTTCTACTTTAGTCATCTATAAAAGATACAAAATATACAGATTTTGATAATGAAGGAACATTAACAGGACCAAACACATCAAAATGAATAAGGTTCAACACACCAGAAGACTTATGAGAACTCGAATAAAATTAAACACGGTTTTGTTTTCCATATATGCAATGTTCACAAAAGTTGAACTCATGATTACAATCATCTAACCCCTCAACGAGGTTCTTATTTTTTAGGGTACGCAGACCCTTCTCACCAATGTGGCCAAATCTCTTATGCCATAACATTATCTTTTTGGTAGGAAGTTTAACTTCCAATGCACGATTATAACCATCAGGACTAGATACAACAGATTTCTTCACTGCTCGTTCAGATGGTGGGGATGAAGTGACTGCTACCCTCTTCCTTGAGTCAGAAGAACTATTGCATTGTGAAATGCATGTCTCCAGCTGAAACAGAGTACCTCTCCTAGTACCCTTAGCAAGCACCATAGCTCCTCTAGTTATCTTGCATCCTTCTTTTGAAAAGACAACCTGCACACCTGCATCATTCAACATACTTACAGAAAGTAGGTTCCGTGCTAAGCCTGAGATGTGCATAACCCCAGAGATCCCCTTCACTCGTCCATCAAGGAATCAGATAGAGACTCTTCCATGACCAACAATCCTTAGATGAGAGTCATCACCCAGATACACTTTTCCACCATCGAACTCCTCATACTTGGTAAACTAGTCTCGATGTGAGGTCATGTGGAATGATGCACCAGAGTCAATCAGCCACACATCATCAGATGCATGGGTTTCCAGGGCTGCGATGAAAGCATCACCATCATCTTGTGACTTGTCAGAATCTGAATCTGGGTTCTTCTTCTTCTTTTCCTTTTCCTCTTTGCATTCCTTTCAGAAATGCCCAAATTTACCACAATTCCAACAGAGAGCCTTGGACTTTCTAGGAGATTTGGATCTACCCTTCTCATCTTTCTTGTCCTTCTTTTTCCCTTTCTCCTTGGGTCTTCCACGAACCGCAAGAGCCTCTTTGGCTGCCTCAGAAGACTTTCTCTACATTTCTTTGAATAACAATGAAGATACCACTTCATCCATTTTAAATGTGGATGTGGTGCTTCCAATAGCCATGACAAGATGATCCCACGAGTCTGATAAAGAACAAAGAAAGGTCATACAGCGATCCTCCTCCTCCATCTTCACACCAACATATGTTAATTGTGCAACTAGCATGTTGAAAGCATTCATATGTTTGACAACAGATCCTACGTCCTCCATTCAAAGAGAATACAACTTATTTCTCAGAAAAAGTTTGTTAACCAGGGATTTGGCTTGATACACATCTCCCAACTTCTTCCAAAGTAAGTTTGCAGTAGCCTCCTCATGGACATTTAACAGAATAGGATCAGTAAGACTAAGTCTTATGAGACCCTAAGCCTTCTAATCCTTGAGATCCCAATCAGCTTGTGACATTGTAGCTGGTTCAGTTACACTGATAGTTTCCCATAGGTCTTGATCAACAAGCATGTCTTCCATCGTGAGCTTCCACAGCTCAAAATTAGTGCCATTAAATTTCTCCACCTCTATCCTTCCGGATGTGCTTGCCATCTCCTTGCTACAATAAGATTTAGAATACTCTGCATAGACTCCCACTCAACTTAAGATCAGCTCAAAAAACCCCTACCCAACAACTAGGACCAAAGGTGATCAAGCTCTAATACCAACTGAAAGGAAGCTAGGTGTGCAGAAATCACTTCCTACACTAATCTAATGAGAGGAGAGCTACACAAATTCAAATTAATCCTTACAATAACAACAATATGAAACATGTAAATGAGATATTGCAGCAATACACATAAAGCAGAAAGAAGACAGAAGAAGAGAGACAAAGATATACGGTGGGGAAAACCCTTATCGAGTGAAAACCCCCACACTCATAAACCTGCACAATGTATTATCAAAACTGAATATGGTTTACAATACACTTGCAATGCAAGCTTGAATAGTCTTTGACACTCGTATCTAGAGTCAATCCGACAGCATAACAGTACCTGTAAAATCTGTAAAATTCCTCTCCTCCTCCAAGCACCTATTTATATAGAAAATACAAGGTAAAATTGGTCCTATCTTGAGATGGGCGTCTAACTTGGCCTCATGGCCCAAAACCCATGCCTAAGGACACTTGGTAAACATTGTAGAATGTTCCTGCACTTGTCCACAGCTCCCATCCCAACGAGGTCACCTATTTCCAAAATGGGTTATGACAAATGCTCTTACGACTCTTACGATCATCATAGAATCTGTCATAGTAGTTACAACTTACAGCTGTAAGAGAATCTATCATACACAGGCTATAAATACAATATTGTCTTACAACATGTCATAGTCCACCTTGGGGTGACCAAATATGTCTTTTTCAAAGATGCTTCATGACACATGTCTTCACCTGTCTTACAAGCTTCTATTTCTGACTCTTACGTGTCATAACTTCGTCATAGGAATCCATCATAACTGTTTTGGTCAACATTCCCTTACACAACATCCAAGATGCTGACACATGGCAAAATTCTCCTACCACTAAGTGGGACACCTATCTCCTCATGTGAGGATAAAATTACAAGTTGTCATCTTCCATGTAGGATGACACATCAGCGTGCCACATCCCACAACATGACAATATGGAATTTACAATTAATTTACAACATAGGCAATGAATTAATAAATACAAACATAAATAATGCAAGGAATTACCAAGGTTGAGACACCTTAATTCCCAACAAAATTCATGGTGGAGAATGATATTGGTGTGAAGATAAAGTGTCTGAGATCCGACAAAGGTGGAGAGTTTACCTTCGGTGAGTTTGATTCATTATGTGAAAAGCAAGGAATAAAAAGACAATTATCTGCTCCTAGGACTCCTCAGCAGAATCGAGTTGTGGAAAGAAAGAACCGGACCATTCAAGAAGCTGCTAGAATGATGATGATGGAAGAAAATGTTCCTCAAGTCTATTGGAGAGAAGTTGTAAGTATTGTTGTCTACACTCTTAACCGGGTGCAGATCAAAGGCAATTCTAGTAAGACCCCTTGTGAACTATGGTTTGGTCATCCTCCTACTGTGAAATATTTCAAAGTTTTTGGTAGTAAATGCTATATCAAAAGAGATGAGGATCTAGGCAAGTTTGATGCAAGAAGTGATGAAGGAATATTTCTAGGTTACTCTACTCAAAGCAAGGCATACCGGTACTTTAACAAGAGATTGAAAAAGATTGTTGAAAGTGCAAATGTTAGAGTTGATGAGAGCAAAGAAGGACATTCCAGGTCTTGCGGATATGATTCAGATGATCAAGATGAAAGTCAAAGTCAATGAAGGCAAGTTAAAAATCATACTCAGATCCAGATTGATCCAAAAAATCCAGTGACTCAAGAGGATAGTGCAGCTGTTGAGGAACAAGCTTAAGAAACAAAGGTTCAAGCAAATCCCAAAACTCCTAGGTATAGAGTAAGACTGAATCATCCTGAAGATTAGATCATAGGAGATAGAAATAATGGTGTTCAAACTAGGAGAAGAATTGTTGAAGATCAAGAGGAGATTTGTTTGATTTCAAAGATTGAACCAAAATCAGTAAGTGAAGCTTGCAGTGATGAAAATTGGGTAAAAGCCATGGAAGAAGAATTATTGCAAATTGAAAATAATCACACTTGGGATCTTGTTCCTAGACTTGAAGATAAAAATGTGATTGGAACTAAATGGGTCTTCCGGAATAAACTAAATGAAGATGGTGAAGTTGTAAGAAACAAAGCAAGGCTGGTATGCAAAGGATATTCTCAAGTGGAAGGAATTGATTTTGAAGAAACTTTTGCTCCGGTGGCAAGAATAGAGGCAGTCATATTATTTCTTGCATTTATTGCTTATAAATATTTCAAGGTCTATCAGATGGATGTCAAGTCAGCATTCCTGAATGGAGAATTGGAAGAAGAAGTCTATATTGAGCTATTAGAAGGATTTCAGTTGTCTAATCAGAGAAATATGGTATGCAGGTTGAGGAAAGAATTGTATGGACTCAAACAAGCCCCAAGATCCTGGTATGCAAGATTAGATAAGTATCTGCTAAAGCTAGGATATAGAAAAGGCACTGTTGATAGTAATCTTTAATTTAAGATTGATCATGAGCACATTCTGATTGTTGAGGTATTTGTTGATGATATCATTTTTGGTGGAAATGAGAGCATGTGCAAAACATTTGCTGATCAGATGCAAAGTGAATTTGAGATGTCCATGTTTGGTGAAATAAATTTCTTCTTAGGTCTGCAAACCATTTAGTTAGATAAAGGTATCTTCATATCTCAATCTAAGTATGTGAGAGAATTGTTGAAAAATTTTGGAATGGAAGATTCAAAGCCAGTGGGCACACCCATGGTAACCAGATGTAAGTTGAGAAAAGATGATGACTCCCTTAAGGCAAATCAAAAAAGGTATAGATCAATGATTAGAGGAATGCTCTATATGACTTAGACTAGACCTGATATCATAAATACAGTTGAACTTGTTGCTCGATTTCAAGTTGATCCTAGAGAATCCCATGTTGTAGCAGTCAAAAGAGTTTTTAGATATCTCAAAGGGACACTTGATTATGGCTTATGGTATCCAAAGGATAATAACTTCACTCTTCATGCATATATAGATGTTGATTGGGCAGGAGATGTGGATGACAAGAAAAGTACTAGTGGTGGTGCATTCTTCTTGGGAAGGAGATTGGTTTCTTGGATGAGCAAAAAGCAAGAGGCAATATCTCTATCTACTACAGAGGCAGAGTATATAGCAACAACAAATAATTGTACTCAATTTTAGTGGATGAAGAAAATGTTGAAAGACATCAAAATTGTGCTTGAGGAGCCTGTTACAATCTTTTGTGATAATTCAAGTGCAATAAGCATCTCAAAGAATTTGGTGTTGCATTAAAAAATAAAGCATATATCAATCAAGTTTCACTTCCTGAGAGAGAAGGTTAATGAGAATGAAGTCAGATTGGAGTTTGTTTCTTCAAAGGATCAAACTGTGGATATTTTCACTAAGCCTCTACCCAAGGATATTTTTGAGTATCTTAGAGAGAAATTATGGGTTATTACCCCTACTAATCAGAACTAAGATGCACTAGGGTGCATTAGTCCGGTGGAATTCATAGTCATATCTTGTGATCCGGATTGATGTTAAGGAGATACTACTCAGGGGGAGTAGTTAGTATGTAAATTTTGGAGATCAGTCTGAAGCAAAAAGGGGGAGAAAAGATTGCAAATATGTGCCCTTTGCCATTGATGTCAAAGGGGGAGAGAAGTCATGTGAAAAACTAGTTACCGGTAAAAGGGGGAGCTGTAAAGAAAAATGGTTGCAGGTGTGATAAGAGAAAGGGGGAGAAGTTCTTGTCTTGATGGTTAAATTAGTTTTTCACATCATATGTTGCCATTAATGACAAAGGGGGAGATTGTTGCAAATATATGCCTAAGTAGTGTTGTCATTGATGTCAACATATCCTTGTTGCCATTGATGTCAACTATATACTATTTTATTACCTGGTTAGAAGACTAAAATGTTGAGGATATTGAGAAAATTAATGAAGATCTAAGTATGCAGACCATATGGTTGTGTAAAGGATTATCTAAAGTAGATCTAGTTAAGATTTGAGAGGTCCGTATAAAGATTTGAAGAAGTTATGGCCATCTGAGTAGAACTAGGTTTTGCAGTGTTCAGAAGAGAAAGAGTGATAGGAAATTGGTCCAGGTTGCTCTGCAAATGAAACACTTTAATTTGTGGATCTAGAGACATGTTTGGAAAGTCAGTGTGTGTCATCAACTCAACTGGTTTGAGAGGTTTGCAAGAAATCTTTCTAGTGTGATAGTCATGGCAGACAGTGTTCTTAAGGTACCAGATGAAGATGCAAGTGATTATGTTGATTTGGAGTAGTGTGGATGTTATTACCGAATTCAATGTGCTTGTGGAGGTCTCTGGATAATGTGTCTATTGTGTTGGAGGTCCGCATTAAAGATTGAGCTCGTTGTTAAAGATTTCTTCCTTGGTGTTATTATTTTTTCCAGTCTTGGCCGATCGGATGATTCAAGTGTATTGCGGATGATCTCAGAGAAATTCTCTAGAGTGTGGTATATTGTTCGAGGAAGATTTAAGCCCCAGCCATGTTTGCCTGACGATATAGTGATCCACATTAAGTCAAGCCGATCTTGATGTTCATTCCAAGGTTGATGAAGCGTATAAATACTTGTTGATGAGTTGTGGAAATGTGTCCTTGTGCGAAAATGATAAAATCATAAGAAAGGTACAAAGACAGAGCAAAAGAGAGGAGAAGCAAAAGAACAAGAGCAGTAAAGGATGAAGAGATAGTGAAGAAGTGTTTGGGGGCAAAGCAAAAGTTTTTGTGAGCTTTCAATGAGACTGAACTAGGCATGATGAAGATGCTATTTCTCAGTTAAATCTTTTTGTATTAAACATAAATTCTTGTAGGCAGTGAGCCTCTTTGAGCAGTGAGCTTTGGGCAGTGCGCCTGAAGGCAAGTGTCTTCCCATTTATTTCAAGTACTTTTAATAGGGTACGAATCTTGTGGGTTAACCCCCACCATGGTTTTCCCTTAACCGGGTGTCCACATTAAAAATCTTGGTGTCAAGTGTGTTCATTTTGTTTCTGCTCATGTGTTGTTGATTCATGCTTTAATGTTTACATCATTAATCTATTTGTAAGTTGTGAAAGAAGATTAAAGTCATAAAAGGTTAAATTTGTGGGACAACTGATTCACCCCCCCTCTTAGTTGTCCAGCCTAATTCCAACAATCTATACTTGACTCTTACACACAACCTCCATCTCAAGCTCTTGATATATAGGATATAGAATACAGTAAACCGTCAACGGTAATTACAAAACCATGAGCTGAAAACCACCTAAAAGTGGTGCCCAAATTATCTCCAATGAAAGATACCTTGTGATGTGCCAAATCACACACCAACATGTGTAACTCTCCCCTTTATAGCTCTTTAAGTGTCCAACATGTTTTCACATTTCTCAAAATAGAAGGTCCAACTTTTGGAGGCCATAACTTTTGATTCGAGTGTCTAATTGGCAAACTGTTTGATGCGTCAGAAAGCTCGTGAAGAGATCTATCAAGACATAACCCACTTTGCTAGTTATGACAACTTTCAAGGTATTTAGGAACCTCTAAGTGCCTCAAAACTAAGTTTGAAACTTTTTCTAGGAGTTTCAAAAATGGAAACTTTAATATCTTTCAATCTAGGTATGATCTTGAGTCGAAACTCACCCAAGATGTTTACTTGGAAGTTTCACACCTTTTGAGAAAATTTTGGGTCCATCCAAACTCAAATGTAGAGTTATTAAAAATAGTAAGTCTTGTCATTTTTAGCCCTTTTGGAAACTTTGAAAGTTCTAAACCATTCTTCAAGATAAAGGGTATTCGAAAAGGCCAAAATTGGGAAGACTAGTAACCTTTTGTAGTTGCAAGGTGATGTAGAGTAGGGTGGAGTATGTCAACACAACTTCAATGAACCCACTTTACAAGTTTGAAACCCTAACTTTGGTGGTATCTCACACAAGCATTCATACTGCCTTGTAGCCTTCCAAACAGGGGTTTTTCAACATATCATTTGGAGAATGCCTCAAACCCATGAATTAAATAGCATTTAGAATACCCTTTATTCTCTTCTTTAACATATCAAATTTTTGTATAGGCTTGTTTTGCAACATCACCCTCTAAAATTGACTGCTCCTTTGTAACTAGGTCTAATTAGGCCTCTTTTACAAAGCAACTATATGATTTTCAAACACCATACTGTAAAACTCTACTATAGGTCTTTCCTCACATCACATGGGGTCTAAATATGTAGATTTCATCAACTGGAATCAACACCCATTAACCAAACCACAAAACCCTCCTTCTATCTACTCAAACAAGCCTAATACATAGATATATTAGGCTAGGGCTGCTTGGAAATCTACTCTAACTCCATCCCCTACTCTTGCAAACACCAAAAACATTGAAAGTACCCTAAATACCTCCATTCCACCAATTTTTAGGATTTTCTACCAGTGGAATGGTTCAAAAATCCATCTTTTTCTACCAAACCCTAGCTAACTAGGTTTTACAGGTAGTTTTTACTAAATAGGCTCTAACCTACTCAAAATCCAATGAAAATTGACCAAACAAAGATCAAATGAAAGCTTATTTACAACTCTACCACATGCAATTTGTTTTGATCCTTGACCATACTATACTAGGCCATACAAGTCATGAGAACAACAGAAAAGCACTGAAAATTGTAAGAAAATAGAGATTTTTATTGTTATTTCTCCAAATAATGACTTCAAAACCCTGATTCAAACTTCTTCTCCCATATTTACACACTTTCCACCAAAAAACAACTGATTCCAATGACTTTTGGAATACTTGACCTTTCACCTTCCTTGGAGCACACCAAAAATGTCACTTTGTAACTTGTTTTGTTTATATAAACTGACCCCATGAGATTAAAACATGTGACATGGTCTAAATAGACCTTATTACAACAAAATTGGACTCAACAACAAAAAAACTCAACATTAGACCATATTTATATCATTTGACAAGGTGCCCCTGCACCATACACCTGGGGAGAACAAAATCTCAAGCTCCACTTGAGATCAGATCTTAGACTGTTGTACCATGCTTCTTAATGTCTTCCTCTGTCATCCATGTTGCATCTTCATTAGGGAGACCTTGCCATTTCACTAGGTATTCATTATACACCTTATGTCTTGTTCTCCTTGCTTCCTTTGTGTCCAAAATGCTTTCAAGCTTCAATGACTGACTTGGTGGTAAGTCCTTGACCCAATCTTCATCTAGAACTCTTGATATACCTGCTTCTTCACCTACAATCACAGATCCCTTAAAAGGATAAAGGTCAGAAACATTGAAAATTGGAGAGATAGCCACTCCAGGAGGGAGTTCTATCTCACAGGTATTTGCTCCAAATTTGTGGACCACCCTACATGGCCCAACCTTTTTCATCTGCAACTTTGTATATTTCCCCTTTGGTAGCCTTTCTTTCCTCAAATGTGCTAGGACCAAATCTCCCACCTTGAATTAAACATCCCTCTTCTTCAAATCTGCATGTTGCTTATACTTCACACTTTTTTTGAAGATTTTCTTTCACTTGCTAATGAATATCCTTCATTGCTACTGCAAATTCTTCACCCTCAGCACTCCTTCTCTCCATACCACTCAAATCTCTAAGTTCAAAGACTCCCCTTGGCTTCAATCCATAGACTATCTCAAATGGGCTCTTTCAAACACTTCTATTGATCGAGTTATTATAAGCAAACTTAGCTTGGGGAAGAATGAGATCCCATTACTGTGAATGCTCTTTTGTCAAACACCTGAGAAGGTTTCCAAGACTCCTATTGACAACTTCAGTCTGCCCATCTGTTTGTGGATGATAGGTAAAGCTAAATGTCAAATTGGTTCCCAATTTCTTCCAAAGATTCCTCCAAAAGTGACCTACAAACAAGTGATATCCCTGTCAGACAAAATGGTCAATGGTAATCCATGAATTCTCACTACTTCCTTGAAAAATAACCCAGCAATATATGAAGCATCATTTGTACATTTGCATGGTATGAAATGAGCCATTTTGCTAAATATATCAACAACAACAAACACACTGTCAAATCCCCTTTGATTTTTAGGCAAAACCAGGACAAAATCCATGTTGATGGATTCCCATGGCCTGTTAAGAATTGGCAAAGGCTGATAAAGACTTGCATTAGTGCTTGAACCCTTTGCTTTTTGGCAAACTACATAACTTTCAACAAATTTTATGATGTCACTTTGCATTGTTGGCCAATGGTAATATCTTCTTACTTGCTCCAATGTTTTATCTACACCAAAATGTCCTCCTAAACTGCCACAATGCTTCTCTTTTATCAAGTTAGTTCTCATGGAACACTTGGGAATACATAACTGAGCCCCCTTGAACAATAATCCATCTTGCAGCAGAAAATCATAATATTCATCATGAAAAGCACCCTTAAACTAATCACAAACAACATATACCTCTTTGAAGTCATCATCTTCTTCATACATACCTTTCAAGGCATCTATTCCCACACTTTGGAGTTGAATTTCTTGCACCAACATTGACCTTCTGCTTAAGGCATCTGCTACCTTATTTGACTGCCCTCTTTTGTGTTTTATGGTGAAAGTGTAGCTTTGTAGGTACTCCACCCACTTTACATGTCTGTGGCTCAATTTGTCCTAGCTATTCAAGAAACTCAAAGCATGATTGTCAGTAAAAATAATAAATTCCTTTGGAAAGAGATAGTGTCTCCACTTTTTCAATGATTAGACCATGGCATACAATTCCAAGTCATAAGAGGAATACTTCTTCTTGGCCTCATGAAGTTTCTCACTGAAAAATGCTATACGTCTGCCCTCTTGAGTCAATACTACACCAATTGCATACCCACTTGCATCACATTCTATTGTTAACACCTTATTGAAATCAGGCAATGCTAGGACTAGTTGTTGGGCTGCTCTATTTTTCAGATATTGGAAGTTTTTTTCTACCTCATTAGTCCATACAAACCTTTTTCTTTTATCTCCTTTGATTGTGTCAATGATGGGAGCACAAATGTGACTGAAATTCTTAATGAATTTTCTATAAAAAGTAGTTAGACCATGAAAACTTTTTACCTCACTTGCTGATGGAGGAGTGGGCCAACTGAGAATTGCTTCTACTTTAGTAGGATCCATCTTCAAAGTGCCTTTTGAAATCACAAAACCAAGGTAGACCAACTCTTCATGAATTCACACTTTCAAATTGATCATCAACTTTTCTTCATTCAACTTCTTCAACACCATGTCCAAATGCTGCAAGTGTTCCTCTTTAGTCTTACTAAACACAAGAATATCATCCAAGTACACAACTACAAACTTACCTATGAAAGGATTCAAAACTTCATTCATTAGTCTCATAAAAGTTCTTGGTGTATTTTAAATCCCAAATGGCATTACCATCCATTCATGAGCCCCTCATTGGTTTTGAAGGCGGTTTTCCACTCATCCCCCTCTCTAATTCTGATTTGATGATAGCCACTTTTGAGGTCAATCTTAGAAAAATAACACACCCCTCCTAAACAATCCATCAAGTCTTCCATTCTTGGTATGGGAAACCTATACCTTATGGTGATCTTATTAATTGCCCTTGAGTCGGTGCACATTCTCCAATCTCCCCCTTTCTTTGGTGCCAAAATAGTGGGGACAACACATGGACTTAAACTTTCCCTTATGAGACCCTTGTCAAGCAATTCTTGTATTTGTTTCTTTATCTCTTGATTTGTTGAGGAGTCATTTTGTATGCAGCTTTATTGGGTAGATTTGCACTAGGTATAAGGTCTATGTGATGGCTTACATCTCTCATAGGTGGAAAAGAGTTAGGGAGCTCATCTACTAAAATATCCTTGTATTTATTCAACAATGTTTGAACCTCACTAGGTATACCCTCAACCTTGGCCGATGTTGTCATGACAAACTTTGATCTGATTACAATTGCATATCCTTCACCTCCTTCTTCTTTCATGGTTTTCAAAAACTCTTTTCCCTCAACCAACACTATGCTAGAGCCAACTTGTGTATCTACACCTTCATCTTGCAATAGAATAAGAGTGAATGATACCCCATCCTTGTCAATCACATAAATATTTTTTTTCCCATCATATTTAACTTTGCTGTCATACTGCCAGGGTCTTCCTAGGAGTAGATGACATACATCCATAGGGATGATGTCACACAATATTTTGTCTTTGTAACCTACTATGTTGAATTCTACCCATGTTTGCTCATTTACTAGGACTTGTTGACCCTTATTCAACCAGGATACTTTGTAGGGAGTGGGGTGTGGGATTCTTTTCATGTTCAACTTTTGTACCATCTCTAAGGAAACCAAATTATCAGTAGACCCTAAATCAAAAACTACCTTACATACCTTTCCTTGAGATTTGCAGGTGGTTCTAAATAAGGACTTCCTTTGTGGAGGCTCTTTAACTATTGGCACCTTAACGAGTGTCCTTCTCATCATTAGAGTCTCACCTATCTTTGGAGCAGCTTGTTGGGAAGGGGAATTGACACTTTCTTTGTCTTCCTCATGCACAATTTGAGTTCTTTCACCTCCATGTGAGCTAGAGGGCTGCTTTTCTGGGCACTTCCATGCTTGATGACCAAATTGATTGCATTGATTGCATCTTCCTGAAAATGTATTTGAGCCTCTACTTTGACCACCAAATCTGCCTCTACTATTAGGTCTTCTACCCCTGAAATTGCCTCTTGACTTCGAGCTTTGTTCTTGTTGCCCATTTGACTCTCCTTGTGCTTTTTGTGACTATCCTCTTCCTCCAAAGTTGCCTCTACCTCTGAAGTTCTTCCCTCTACCTCTACCTCTAAAGTTTTTCCCTCTACCTCTACCTTGCTGCTCTTGTCTCCTTTTTATCTTTTCCTTTGCCTTGACAGCCAACACCTTTCCTAACATTTGTCAATACCATACTATGTGTTCAAATATTAGGCAAAGGATGCAATCATGACAGGAAAACAAAATCATATATGTAGTTCTATCTATAAGCATAGAATCCCAAAACTCAGTATATCATAACAAGTTAAATGTGAACCTCACGTCACGCCAATCATTGGAAATGCTGATCTCAAACTACAGTTGCACCTACAAGTGTAATATAATCCGTGATGCCCTATTCCACAATACCCTGTAGACTGGATTGTAGTATTCATCTTACTATATATGATAATTTCCAAATAAATTGATGCAGGAGCATCTAGGATGTAAGAACAATCTTGCATCACCCAAAAATATTGTTTTTTCAATAAGGGCTAAAATTGACAAGGTTACTATTTTTAGTAAGTTAGCATTTGTGCACATATGGACACAGAATCTTACATAGACATCCAGAATGGTGAATTGAAGCCAATGGTGAAGAAATAACTTCAATATCATTTGTCATTTGTGGGATAGTAATATTTTTATTTTTTAAAATCTTGATAAAATATTTGAAGTCAACTTTGAGGCACTTAGAGGCTCTGGATGGGCCCAAAAATTGGTCAAAAATTAAAATATAGCCCAACAGGCCATTTTGTGGACATGTCTTTTCGAGACCTTTCCAACAATATGTTATGATTGAAAATCCAACGGTCGGATCTAAAGTTATGATCTCGTGAAGTTGTACTACCAGAAAAAAATGAAAATATCTTTTTGGCAGGAGTTACAATTTCTAGAATATTCTGGGGCAGTTACGCATTCCAGATAATAGAGGCAAATGGGGGTTACATGGAGTTTAGTAGGGCAGATGGTGGCTCTGGCTTGCAGATTTTTGTAATTAGAAGGCCCATGTGGTTGTAGCTTGAAAATTTCCTGAATATTGTAAAGTCATTACATTGAGATAATAGAAAGCATGTGTTTCTTTCTTGCATTTGTTGTTTTATTCTTTGTTATTGTTGTGTTTGGGTTGGTAAGGGGAGTACCCTTCATCATAAATTTGGGCATGATAATTCACATTTTGTTTAATGGTTTTAGTATTTAATTTACTATTTATGGTGATAAACATAGTAAATTTGGCCATGATAATTCACATTTTGTCTAACGGCAACTCCGTGGAGAGTGAATTTTAGTATTATTTTACTATTTATAAAATTTGGCCATAATAATTCACATTTTTTGGGCATCAGTGATAATTCATATAGAAAGACTTCTTCTTGGAAAAGGCGGCAAAGCTAAAGAAGACAATTGGATTAAAAGGAAATAATTCTAAAGCTTAGATCAGAATGACAGTAACCTTGCATCAGAGATGAGACTAAGCTCAGATCAGAGATGAGATCAAATATTTTGTTCAAATACCATAAATGTTGCTTAGGGATGAGACTAAGCTTGTAGCTCTTAGCATAAATATTTACATTAAATCTTTTAAAGCAGTAAATTGTTTAATGCAAATGAAATAGTTGATAGCAGGCAAATTGGACTGTACCTTTTCTAATTTGATAACAGACAGACAAAAAATTGCCCAGACAACATGGAAATACCTTCCCAAACACTAAAACAGTACGAGAATGAATATAATAAATGCTTCAATCTGACAGATAAAAAATTGTTTCAATTGTTTCCTCCAAGAGACAGACAAAAAATTGCCCAGAATGGGAGTTATCTTCTGCAAACCAAAAAGCTTGCCTCCCCTTCCTCTCCCTTCTCGCATTCCCCAAAGGGGAATTCATTTATCTAGGGGGGCGAGACTGTGTGGTGTTTCCAAGAAATTTTTTTTTCAAATCCATAAATGTTGCTTAGAGATGAGACTAAGCTTGCAACTCTTAGCATAAATATTTACATTAAAGATTTTAAAGCAATAAATTGTTTAATGCAAATGAAATAGTTGATAGTAGGCAAATTAGACTATGCTTTTTCTAATTTGATAACACATAGACAAAAAAATTGCCTAGACAACATGGAAATACTTTCCCAAACACCAAAATGGAACAAGAATGAATATAATGAATGCTTCAATCTGACAGATAAAAAATTGCTTCAATTGTTTCTTCCAAAAGACGGACAAAAAATTGCCCAAAATGAGAATTATCTCCTACAGGCCAAAAGGCTTGCCTCCCCTTCCTCTTCCGCCTCGCATTCCCCAAAGGGAAGGGGATTTATTTATCCAGGGGGATGAGACCATGTGGTGTTTATGAGGAAAAAAATTGAGTCTCTCACACTTCATAAAGTTTTTCCACCCCCAAAACCTCTCCTATTTGAAAAAATTATATATATCATTAAAATATGCACATGTTCTCTCTAAATAATTAAAAAATAATAATTAAAAATACTCAAAAGCTAGCCCAAGTTAATTTATTTTTTAAAGTTGAGTTATATGAAATAAATGTTTCTATTTTTTTTTTTTTTTTTTGAAGTTGAGTTATATATATAGATGTTTCTAAAAAAAATTATTTTTTTATTTTCAATTAGATTTTTCAAGTTGACTTATGGAAATAGATGTTTCTAAAATTTAATTTTTTATTTTGAATTAGATTTTTGAAGTTGAGATATAGAAATAGATGTTTCTAAAATTTTATTTTTTATTTTGAATTAGATTTTTTGAAGTTGAGTTATATAAATAAATATTGCTAATTTTTTTTTTAAATTTTGAATTGGATTTTTTTAACCATTTTAATACAAAATATAAATTTAGCCCCCAAATTTTGTATTATATTCCAATGAAGATTATTTTTTAATTTTTTAATTTTTGCATTATATATAATAAAAAGTTGCCACATAAATAAATAAAAATTAAGGCATCTAAAAATAAATTAAAATATATTTTTTATTAGCTGCATATAAAATAAATTAAAATAATTTTTTAATGTTTTTTGACAAATGCTATTGGTGCATATTTATATTAATATATACATAGATACATTAATATATATTATTTATTTATTTTATAATAATATAAATAAAAATTAAAAAATCACAATTACTATTTATTAAATTTTTATATTAATATAGATACACATATAATTTATTTATTTATTTTTAATTTTTTTTCTAAGTTTGTGCATCTTTGGGGGATGCTCCAATTATATTAATAACCAAAATATCAATAGTATTACATCCATCCTTATACATATCAACAATATTTTGCAAATAACATCCATAAGTAGGTCTACGTACATAAAATCTCCCCAAAACCCCTTCCCCTCCTATTAAACAGTCACAAACTTACTATGGGCATAATTTTTTTTTCAAATATACATTCATATACTAATCAAAAAAAGAAATTATAAACTAGCCTATCCTATCTTAATGGATTCTCCATTCTCCACCATCCGCTTTGTCTTCTGGCTGAGCAATTTCAAACCAGTCTCTTGCTTTTACCTCTTGCAAACCCACCACTTGCTTAAGAAAACTAACATCTTCCTCCACCTTTTTCTTCCTGCTCAATTCATCTCCCCTTCTCTCCAATGTTATGAACGATAGTCATTTAACGATTCCCCCATCCTATTTCACCTTCACAAAGTCCTTAGGCCTCAGAATGCTATTGCCATACCTGGCAATATTAATAACCACTTCCAAACCACCGAGGAGATTCAACTTTATAAATGCTCTCACCAACAATACAATGTCCTCCTTAGATTTGTCGGCATCCAACAGTGCTGCTACGAACATTGAAGCTATGTTTGTGTTAACCATGTAACGATGATCAGCCTAAAGAAATTCATCTACCAAAACCCATTGAAAGGCTAACATTAAAATCCCATTTTTTGTTTTAAAAATGGATTGTAATCTTTTCTCTGAAACAAGCCCAAGAAATGCCATTTGCTTATGAGAACTGGTAAGATGAATAGGTGTATCCATGGCTCTAGATTTCCTTTCTATAGCTAAACACTCCACAAATAAATAATATTTCTCACCCTTAGCTTGCTTAACTCTACCTTCTACCAACACATGACATGAATGTTTCATCATTGTATTTACTCCAACCCTACCATCTCGAGTGGCAACCGTCAATTCACCTCACATGAAATGATTATTTTATATGCTCATCTTCGGCTAAATCTACCACCAAATCCTCCTTTAAATTTATTGTCATATTCACCAAGCTATATGCCTCTCCATTAGCTTCTCTTTATATATGGTTTATTGTATAGTCTTCAAAGTAGGTTAAAATATCTAAAATTTGATCTAGTAAGGCCTTAAACTTCCAATTTTGAATATAATTTCCCCTTACTACATTAATAACTAGGAGGAGAATCTCCTATATTCAACTCTTAATGCCAAGGGCCTTACAAACCTGAAGACCTATTAGAAGTGCTTCAAATTCTGCATTATTATTGGTTGATGAATGTAATCTTTTTAGTACTTTCCCCATGACTTTTGATTCCCAATTTCTTACAATACTTCCTGCCCCTGCTAGGCCCGGCTTTCCTTTCGAAGCCCCATCAAAATTTAATCTAAACCAACCCTTATCTGAAGGAGTCCATTTCGCATTGTGTCGAGCTGAGAGGGATTTATCTCCCTCACCCAGTCACCCCCATTAACAGAGGTATTTTTATTTATATTTAACATAAATAAAAATTAAAAATTAAAAAATAGTAATTACTTCTTTAATTTTTTATATTAATATACACACACATACATTAGTATATATTATTTATTTGATTTATTTTATAATAAACATAAATAAAAATAAAAAAGTTGTATTATTTTTTATTTTTTTTATATTAATATATATGCACATACATTAATATATTATTTATTTTATCTTATAATAAACTAAAGTTGGAGAATGAACTTTCTTTTATTATTTTAGACTTACTTTATTTATTTTTTATTTTTTACTTTTGTTTCTATTATAATTATTATAAATCAATTAATTAAAATTTAATAAAATAAAAGAAAGTTCATTCTCCAACTCCAACTTGTTATAAAAATTTAAATATTTTAATTATATTTTAATAATATTTAACTCACATTTAATCTAAATTTTTATATAAACTTGCAAGGTTGTTAAAATGAATTAATTTTTAGAAAGTAAAAGAAAGCATCTTTTAACAAAATGAAGAATCTTTTAATTTTTAAAATTGATTAAATATTTAATCATTAGGAGAGCTCAATGAAGGGGATATAATCTTATGCCATAAGGTTTTTCCACCCCCAAAACCTCTTCTATTTGAAAAATTAAATTAAGATTATATATATATGCACATGTTCTCTCTAAAAAATTAAAAAACTGTTGGGAATTAAGGTGTCTCAACCTTGGTAATTCTCTGCATTTGTAATGTTTGTATTTATTATTCAATTGCCTATGTTGTAAATAATTAGAAATTCCACTTTTTCATATTGTGGGATGTGGTACGGTGATGTTTCAATCCTACATGGATTATGACAACTTGTTATTTTGTCCTCACATGAGGAGATAGGCATCCCACTTAGTGGTAGGAATATTCTACCATGTGTCGGCATCTTCTATGTTGTGTAAGGAATGTTTGACCGAAACGGTTATGATAGATTCCTATGACATGTAAGAGTCGAGAATAGAAGGTTGCAAGACAGGTAATGGCATGTGTCATGTAGCATCTTTGAATGAGGCATATTTGGGTGCCCCAAGGTGGAATATGATGTGTTGTAAGAGAATATGCTATTTATAGCATGTGTATGACAGATTCTCTTATAGCTGTAAGTTATAACCGCTATGACAGATTCTATGACAGTCGTAAGTGTCATAAGAGCATCTATCATAGCCCATTTTGAAAATAAGCGACCTCTTTGGGATGGGAGCTGTGGACAAGTGTCAAACACATTCTGAAATGTTAACCAAGTGTCCCCAGGCGTGGGTTTTGGTTCAAGATACCATATTGGACACCCATTCCAAGATAGGTCCAATATTACATTATATTTTCTTTATATATAGGTGCTTGGAGATGGAGTTTGTATCACAGGTTTACAGGTACTGTTATGCTATCGGATTGACTCCAGACACGAGTGTCGAAGACAATTGAAGCTTGCATTGCAAGTGTATTGTAAACATTCTTTCAGATTTGTTAATACATTGTGCAGGTTTCTGAGTGTGGGGTTTTTCACCCAATAAGGGTTTTCCCCACCGTAAATCTTTATCTCTCTTCTTCTGTCTACTTTCTGGTTCTTGTGTTTTGCTGCAATATCTCATGTTAATGGTTTAACATTGTTGTAATAGTTAGGATAAAGTTGAATTTGCATAGCCCTCTCCTCAATAGATTAGTGTAGGAAACGTTTTCCGTACACCTAGCTTCCTTTTAGTTGGTATCAGAGCTTGATCACCTTTGGTCCTAGTTGTAGGGTAGGGGTTTTTTGAGCTAATCTTAGGTTGAGTGGGAGTCTATGCAGAGTTTTCTGTATCTTATTGCAGCAAGGAGATGGCAGGCACATCAAGAAGGTTTGAAGTAGAGAAGTTCAATGGCAGTAATTTCAAGCTGTGGAAGCTCAAAATGGAAGACATGTTAGTTAACCGAGAACTTTGGGAAAGTGTGAACAGAACTAAACCAGCTACAATGACTCAAGATGAGTGGGATCTCAAGGATCGGAAGGCTAAGGGTCTCATAAGACTTAGTCTTGCCAATTCTGTGTTATTAAATGTCCATGAGGAGACTACTGCAAAACTCCTTTGGAAGAAGTTGGGGGATGTGGATCAAGCCAAATCCCTAGTCAATAAACTTTTCCTGAGAAAGAAGTTGTATTCTCTCCGAATGGAGGATGGAGGATCCATGGCTGAGCATATGAATGCCTTTAATATGCTAGTTACATAATTAACATCTATTGGTGTAAAGATGGAGGAGGAGGATCGGTGTATGACCCTGCTTTGTTCTCTACCGGACTCATGGGATCATCTTGTCATGGCAATCAGAAGCACCACATCCACATTCAAAATGGAAGAAGTGGTTTCTTCATTGTTATCTGAAGAGATGCGGAGAAAGTCTTCTAAGGCAGCCAAAGAAGCCCTTGCAGTTCGTGGAAGACCCAAGGAGAAAGGGAAGAAGAAGGACAAGAAAGCCGAGAAGGGTAGATCCAAATCTCCTGGAAAGTCCAAGGCTCTTTGTTGGAACTGTGGAAAGACTGGGCATTTCTAAAAGGAATGCAAAGAGGAGAAGAAGAAAAAGAAGAAAGTTCCTAATTCAGATTTTGACAAATCACAAGATGACAGTGATGCTTTCATCATAGCCCTGGTAACCCATGCATCTGATGATGTGTGCTAATCAACTCTGGTGCATCATTCCATGTGACCTCGCATCAAGACTGGTTCATTAAGTATGAGGAGTTTGATGGTGGAAAGGTGTATATGGGTGACGACTCTCATCTGAGGATCGTTGGTCGTTGAAGAGTCTCTATTTAATTCCTTGATGGTCGAGTGAAGGGGATTTCTGGGGTTATGCACATCCCAGGCCTAGCACGGAACCTGCTTTCTGTAAGTAGTTTGAATGATGTAGGTGTGCAGGTTGTCTTTTCGAAAGAAGGATGCAAGATGACTAGAGGATCTATGGTGCTTGCTAAGGGTACTCGGAGAGGTACTCTGTTTCAGCTAGAAGCATGCATTGCACAATGCAATAGTTCTTCTAACTCAAGGAAGAGGGAAGCAGTCACTTCATCCCCACCATCTGAATGAGTAGTGAAGAAATCTATTGTTTCTAGTCTTGATGGTTGTAATGGTGCATTGGAAGTTAAACTTCTTGCAAAAAAAGACAATGTTATGGCATAAGAGATTTGGCCACATTGGTGAGAAGGGTCTGCGTACCCTAAAAAATAAGAACCTCATTGAGGGATTAGATGATTGTAATCTTGAGTTTGACTTTTGCGAACATTGCATTTATAGAAAATAAAACTTTGTTTAGCTTTACTAGTTCTCATAAGTCTTCTGGTGTGTTGGACCTTATTCATTCTGATGTGTTTGGTCCTATTAATGTTCCTTCATTATCAAAATCTGTATACTTTGTATCTTTTATAGATGATTATAGTAGAAGGACATGGATTTATTTTTTCAGAAGCAAATCTGAAGTCTATAGCAAGTTTAAGGAGTTTAAAGCTTTTGCTAAAAATCAGACTAGTAAAAAGATTAAATGTTTGAGAACTGACAATGGTGGTGAGTTCTGTTCTATAGAATTCGATAAGTATTGCAAGGAACTTAGGATTGAAAGACATAAGAAAACTCCATACACACCGCAACAAAATGGAGTTGCAGAGAGGATGAATAGGACACTGATGGAGAAGGCTAGGAGTATGCTTAGTGGAGCTGGTCTAGAACAAAAGTTTTGGGCTGAAGCTGTTGCCACTGCTTGCTATCTGGTAAACAGATCTCCTACATCAGCTCTTGTTGGAAAGACACCCATGGAGGTGTGGTCTAGTAGAAAGCCTTCAGTAAGGCATCTTCGTGTTTTTGGTTGTGAGGCATATGCACATGTGCCTAGGGAGAATTGGTCAAAGTTGGAGAACAAAGTTGTTAAGTGTATCTTCATTGGATACGGTGTTGGTGTGAAAGGATACAAGCTTTGGGACCCCATGGCTAAAAAAGTGTTGTAGAGCAGAAGTGTCATCTTCAGAGAGCTTACACCTTCTTCCACTATTTTGCAGCTAGAAGAAAAAGAAAAGAAAGAGGATGTTGTTCAATTTCCTCTCACCCCTGAGAGGACTGAACAGAAAGACAATGTTGGACCTAATGATGAGGAGAGATCTAGCAGCTCTGAAAGCTCAGAGGAAGAAGCTGAACCTCCACCTCAGCTCTTGAGGAGGTCTACACAGATAAGAAAGCAACCTGAAAGGTTTGGTTTTACATTGCTTGATTCTAGTTGCGCTTATGCTTTAAACACTAACAGTGATGAACCTAGAACTATATTAGAGGCTTTGGATATGAAGGATGCAAGTTCCTGGAAGGAGGCCATGGAGGAAGAAATGGCTTCTTTGGAAAAGAATCAAACTTGGGACTTGGTGCCTTTGCCTCCTGGACAGAAACCCATTGGATGAAAATGGGTGTTCAAGAAGAAGATTGGTATTGATTATAGTGAGATCTTCTCTCCCGTTGCAAAGCTGACATCCATTCGATTCCTGTTGTCACTTGCAGCAGCTTATGACTTGGAGGTAGAACAGATGGATGTGAAGACAACTTTCCTTCATGGTGACTTGGAGGAAGAGATCTACATGCCACAGCCAGAGCATTACATGGTAAAAGGTAAAGAAAATTTGGTTTGCAAACTTAAGAAGTCTTTGTATGGTTTGAAACAATCCCCTAGGAGATGGTACTTGACATTTGACACCTTTGTGTTGTCAATTAGATTTGTGAGATCGAAATCGGATCACTGTGTGTATTATAAATTTGATGGTGATCGTATTCTCATTATTGCACTATATGTTGATGATATGTTGCTCATTGGGAAGGGTAAAAATATGATTTCTGATTTTAAATCTTAGTTGTCATCTCAGTTTGAAATGAAAGATTTAGGGGCATACAGGTGCATTCTAGGAATGGAAATCAGAAGAGACAGAACCAACAGAAAACTTTGGTTAAGTCAGAGTAAATATGTGAAGTCTGTGTTGGACAGATTCAGCATGGCAGATTGTAGACCATTGTGTGTTCCCGTTTCTTTGGGGACAAAGTTGTCTGTTGAGGATTGTCAAAAATCTCCTAGTGAGCTGGGGGACATGAGCAGAGTACCTTATGCTAGTGTTGTTGGCAGTTTGATGTATGCTATGGTCTGCACAAGACTAGACATTGCCCAAGCAGTGGGAGTCCTTAGTCGATTTATGGCTAATCCTGGATGAGTTCATTGGGATGCAGTTAAGTGAGTGTTCAGATATTTGAGGGGTACTTCTGAGTATTCCATTTGCTATCATGGTAATATTTCAGGAGCTCCGCATTCTATTGATATTCATGGATTTGTGGATTTAGATTGGGCAGGTGACATTGACAGTAGGAGATCCACCAGTGCTTATGTTTGTACACTGTTTGGTGGTGCTATTAGCTAGATGAGTAAGCGACAACCAGTTGTTGCTTTGTCCACGACAGAAGCTGAATATATGGCAGCAACTCATGCTTGTAAGGAAATCATTTGGATTAAGAGATTGTGTTCAGATATTGGTGTTGATGCAGGTCAGATCATGATCAGTTGTGACAGTCAGAGTGCAATTTTCCTTGCAAAGAGTCCAACTTTCCATGCTAGAACCAAGCACATTGATGTTCAATTTCACTTCATGAGGGACATGGTTGAGGATGGAAAGGTATATTTGGAGAAGGTAGATACTTTGAAGAATGTTGCAGATGCATTGACGAAACTAGTGGGCACATAGAAGTTTAGATGGTGTTCGGAGTCTATCAGCCTCTCGGCCTATAGCAGTTAAATCCTATTTTTCTATTGGCTCTTACAAGGTGTTCGATAAGTGGGAGAATGTTGGGAATTAAGGTGTCTCAACCTTGGTAATTCTCTACATTTGTAATGTTTGTATTTATTATTCAATTGCCTATGTTGTAAATAATTGGAAATTCCACTTTGTCATATTGTGGGATGTGGCACGGCGATGCGTCAATCCTACATGGATTATGATAACTTGTTATTTTGTCCTCACATGAGGAGATAGGCATCCCACTTAGTGGTAGGAATATTTTGTCATGTGTCGGCATCTTCTATGTTGTGTAAGGAATGTTTGATCGCAACGGTTATGATGGATTCTTATGATGAATCTATGACATGTAAGAGTCGAGAATAGAAGGTTGTAAGACAAGTAATGACATGTGTCATGTAGCATCTTTGAATGAGGCATATTTGGGTGCCCCAAGGTGGACTATGATGTGTTGTAAGAGAATATGCTATTTATAGCATGTGTATGATAGATTCTCTTACAGTTGTAAGTTGTAACCGCTATGACATATTTTATGACGGTCGTAAGTGTCGTCAGAGCATCTGTCATAGCCTATTTTGGAAATAAGTGACCTCTTTGGGATGGGAGATATGGACAAGTGTCAGACACATTCTATAATGTTGACCAAGTGTCCCCAGGTGTGGGTTTTGGTCCAAGATGCCATATTGGACACCCATTCCAAAATAGGTCCAATATTGCCTTATATTTTCTTTATATACAGGTGCTTGGAGATGGAGTTTGTATCACAGGTTTATAGGTACTGTTATGCTGCTGGATTGACTCCAGACACGAGCGTCGAAGACCATTGAAGCTTGCATTGCAAGTGTATTGTAAACATTCTTTTAGATTTGTTAATACATTGTGCAGGTTTCTAAGTGTGGGGTTTTTCACCCGATAAGGATTTTCCCCACCGTAAATCTTTGTCTCTCTTCTTCTGTTTACTTTCTGGTTCTTGTGTTTTGCTGCAATATCTCATGTTAATGGTTTAACATTGCTGTAATAGTTATGATAAAGTTGAATTTGCATAGCCCTCTCTTCAATAGATTAGTGTAGGAAGCGTTTTCCACACACCTAGCTTCCTTTCAAAAACAATAATTCAAAAAATTCAAAAGCTAGCCCAATTTAATTTATTTTTTAAAGTTGAGTTATATAAAATAAATGTTTCTATTTTTTTTAATTTTGAATTAGATTTTTGAAGTTGAGTTATAGAAGTAGATGTTTCTAAAATTTTATTTTTTATTTTGAATTAGATTTTTTGAAGTTGAGTTATATAAATAAATGTTTCTAATTTTTTTTTAATTTTCAATTGGTTTTTTTAACCATTTTAATACAAAATATAGATTTAGCCCCCAATTTTTGTATTATATTCCAATGAAGATTATTTTTTTAATTTTTTAATTTTTGCATTATATATATTAAAAAGTTGCCACATAAATAAATAAAAATTAACCCATCGAAAAATAAACTAAAAAAATTGTTTATTAGCTACATATAAAATAAATTAAAATATTTTTTATGTTTTTTATAAATGCTATTGGTGCATATGAAAATAAATAAAAATTGAAATTGCAGTTACTCCAATTTTTTTATATTAATATATATATAGATACATTAATATATCTTATTTATTTATTTTATAATAACATTTAAATAAAAATTATAAAATCACAATTTTTATTATAAAAGAGGGTAAAAACTTTATTGAATCAAGAAATCAATACAAAGCAGAAATAATAACCAATCCACCAAGGGCCAAAAGACAACCATCAAGCAACTCCTGAAAAACATCTCATATCCTCCATAACAAGATCCTCAAGTTCCTCTGAAAGATTCTCAGGAAGGAGTCCCCACTCTCCCACATTCCAATCCTCCATCCGCTCAGACACCCATTTTGCCAGACCATTAGCCACCTTAAATTCCATTCCCATGGGATATGGTAGAAGGTGATAGAATCTAGGGCATCACCTAGAGAAATAATTTGATGAACCACCACCGCCAACTGCCAATTCACATCCTCAAATTGTTGCTTGTTTAACAAGTCTATAACAATCTAAGAATTAGATTCACAAATTATCCATCTCCAACCAATATTACAGGCCCTTTTCAAGGCCATGAGAATAGCCAGTGCCTCCATGAAGTTATTAGAGTGCTTACCCATGTACTCTGAAAAGAAGAATTCAACCACTCCAGAGCTATCTCTACCAATGCCACCAACCCCAGCATGCCCCAGGTTACCCCTAGAGGACCCATCAGTATTAATCTTCAACACTCCCAAAGGAGGTGGCCTCCAACAACCATCTCTCAAAATCCTCCCTCTGGCATTTCGACCCAGATCAAGCCTAGGCGCATCCTTGCCACAAATTGGAATTCCCAAACTCTAAACCACACCTTTGTCACCAAGATCCACTGGGACTGAGAGGTCACACTTGGCCTCCAGAGTCTCCTGAATAGCACCCAAAATTCTCATCCACACCTGATGCACCAGAAGCTTCTAATCCTAAAAAATCCTACGGTTGTGCTCAAGCCAAATATGCCAGATAATCAAGCTAGGACCAATCACCCAAGCTATGTGAAGGAAGTCTTAGCCAAGGGATTCCCCAGTCAGAACTAGACCTCATATAAAGAAGGAGCATGTATGCACGGCTGATTCCAAGCATCCCACTAGCAATGCCAAATCTCCCTAACAAAAGAGCACTAGAAGAAGAGATGAGAGGAGTTCTCATCACTATTCAAGCACAAAACACACATGGATGGGCCCTGAAACCCATGTTTCCAAAGATTCTCACAAGTCAAACATCTATTATGAACCACAAGCCAAGTAAAGAAATTGCACTTAGGCTAAGAGAATTTATTCCAAATCTGCTTCCACAAAGGAACCCCAGTACACCTAAAAATCTAAGTATCCAACACCTGATAGCCAACGGAAATAGAGAATTTACCTTTTAGGTCATGACCCCAAGCCAACACATCCCTCTTCAGAAGAGAATTGCAGACCCTACCAACCAAAATACAAGCAAGTTCCTGACGTTCCTCCAACAATCCCACGAGAGCCCACTCATGCGGGGTCTTCCACCTATACAAAGTAACTAAATTCAAAATTTGAGGGGTTTTGAAAACCTCTACCTGACTCCACCCAACCTCCAGAAAATTCCTACATAAGTCTTGCAAGTGAGGATGTGTCATCAAAATAGGAGGGTGCCCATCCCAAGAATCAAACCAAAAAAGAGTATCAGAGCCTCGGTTGCAAATCCAAAACAATCCTTGTTTAACCAGCTTGGCACCCCTTTTGAGGGTGTTCCAAATCATAGAACCTTTGCCCATAAGATTGTATCTAGGCACATTCTCACTCTCCACAACTCCCAGATATTTTGAGGTAAGGATCCTAGCCCAAGATTGATGTTGTTGTGAGCACCAACACCAATACAGTTTAGCTGCCAAGGCTTGGCCATTCAAATCCGCCTGACATACGCCAATACCACCTTCCTGCTTTGGCCTACACACATCCTCCCATTTAACAAGACTCCACTCTCTCGAAAGAAGATTACCTGACCAAGGAAACTGGCAGCAAAGACTCTTAAAGTCTTTGATAAAGCTGGTAGGGGCAGAAAGCACAAAGGACCTATACAGTAGGAGGGCCTGAACCACCAACTTCAAAAGAGTCTCTCTACCAGTAGTAGAGAGCCACCTGCAGGTCCAATGACTAACTTTTTTTATGAAACTTCTCAATAACCTCTTGCCAAAAATAGTCTTGGAAGCCTACACACAGCAAGAGGAATTTTGAGATAAACACAGGGAAGCAAACCAATCTAGAACCTGAGAATCCTAGCTATTCTCTGTTGAATAAGGTTAGGAGTGTTGAATAAAATAAATGAAGGACTTGCCCTCATTGATGCACTGTCCCGAAGCAACCAAATAGCAGTCCAGGGCCTTCCTCAAATTAACAGCTTTCTCCACTTTAGCCAAGCCCATCAAAGTCGTGTTGTCCACAAACTGAAGATGAGATTGGGGAGGCAAATTGTCTCCCCAACTCCAACCTTGAATAAGGCCAACCTCTACGCGAGATTGAATAAATCGCCTAAGCCCCTTAGCCATAAGAGTAAATAAGTATGGGGATAAAGGATCCCCTTGCCGAAGGCCCCTGGATGCCCCAAAAAGCTCTGAAGACTCTTCATTGATAAGCACCAAAAATGAGGAGATAGTAACACAACTCATAACCCACTCAATCCTTGTCCTACTAAACCCAAAAACACCCAAGATCCTGGCAAGAAAATCCCACTTGACGTGATCATAAGCTTTGGCCATGTCTAGCTTAATAAATATAGCCTTTTCTCTGGAAGAAGCCATGGAGTGCACTGTTTCGGTAGCAATAACCACTCCATCAAGAATCTTCCTACCAACAACAAAACCACCCTGCTCCTAAGAAATCAGCCAGTTTAGCCACGACTTCAAGCACTCAGCAATCAACTTTGTAATAATTTTGTACACCACATTACAGAGGGCAATTGGTCTAAAGAGATCCAGAGAGTTAGCACCTTCCATCTTAGGGATAAGAGCCAAAAAAGTGGCATGCATGGCTCATAACATTTGCTTGTATCTTAGAGACTCCTGGATCACTTCAAGCAAGTCAAGCTTAACAACCTCCCAAAACTCCTGAAAGAACTCAATCGGCAAACCATCAGGCCTAGGAGCTTTACCTTTCTTCATCTGGAAAACAATATCCTCTATCTTCACCAAGGAGATCAGTCTGAGAAGAGAGTCATTCATTTCATTGGTCACCAATGGAGGGATGCAAGCTAAAATTGTAGCCTCCTCATCATTGGCAGGAAGAGAATCATTAGAAAATAAGGCTAAGACAGCAGAGGAATATAGAAGGCCCCCCTCAAGGTACCTAAGTGAGGAAATGATATTACCCTGCCTCCTGTCCTTAACCGAGTTGTGAAAGAAAGAAGTATTCATGTCCCCTTCCTAGAGCCAATCAATACGAGACTTCTACTTCCAAAATATTTCCTTTCGAAGCTCCCATTTCTCCACATTCTTCACCGCTATTGTTTCCAACCTGCTCAAATCATCAGAGAGTCCCTAGGATCAGATCTGGCAAGTAATAGAATCCAAATGCGCCTGAGCAGCTCATTTAGCCTAGAAGATATTACCAAAATGATGTTGATTCCACCATTTTAGCATATACTTAATGTACTAGAGCCTTTTGGTAAAGGAGTACATAGTAGTGTCGAATGTCAGCTTCCTATTTCTCTGCCACCAACCAGGAACAAGATCATGAAGTGAAGCATCATGAAGCCTCATAAGCTAAAATCTAAAAGACTGCTTTTTAGAATAGTTGGATAAACAAACAAAGAGTTTAATCAGCCAATGATCAGAACCCCTCCAATCCAAAATCTTTGAGCTAGTTCTCCATCTGTCACCGACCCAAAAGCTGGACACCAGGAACTTATCAAGCCTTTCTGAAATGGCATCATCCCTAGTCCTCCTATTGTTCTAGGTAAACAACCCATTCGAGGGATTGATGTCCACCAGGTTCAAAAGAGCCACATTGTCCCTGAGGAGGTCTGAGGAAGGGTCCATACGGGTAGAACTACCCCTTTTCTCCTCCAGGGAAGATATAGCATTGAAATCACCTACCAAAATCCAAGGAAGGAAAGGCTCCAAAGAACACAAGTATCTAACATGAGACCATAATTGCATCTTACCAGGGAAATCAGTAGGAGCATATATGTTGGAGAAAAGAAGTCTCTCACCTGTCTCTAGGCTAGAAGCCACAAGAGAAATGGAGGACTTGTAAGAGAGCCACCAAATAGGAGTAATCCTACACATATCCCATAAATAGGCAAGACCCCCAGAATTGCCATGCGCCCCCATACACTGGCACATACCTCTACCCCAGATCTTAGAAGCTAGATTCAACATACTTTCCACCGTTAACTTGGTTTCCTAAAGGAAAACCATATCAAGAGAATGAGCATGAATCAACTCACGAATAGCCTTTTATCTAGGGATGCTATTCATACCCCTAACATTCCAAGAAACTACAATCATCACTGGGACTAGGAGAAGTGAGAATCAACAATTATCATAGAACCAAACTCCACCAATGTCTCACCAATTATCTTCACCTTTTCTTGATCCTTCTTCCTTCCATCTTTAAGGGCCTTCTTAGGGGGCCCCTTTTTGGGGGGTTTTTTTTGTAGACCCAAAGCAAGAGATGGTGATTTGCATTTACCAATCTCCCCGACACCTTTCTAAAGTATAAGTTCCTTACCAATGGAAGTTGAATCCAAAGTAATCTCTAGCCTCATATCAGTGTCCCAATGCACATGAACAAAAGAATTAGGAATATCTGTGTCCATCTGAGTCGTTTGAGCCTCTATGGGGGTTGGGGCAGAGATAGACACAAGTTGATCCTTAAGGGGCATCACAACTACTAAGCCATCTCCTACTTTCCTATCAAGAGGAGCCCCTTCCTCCACGACTAAATCCTCTAGAGCATCAAACCTATTGAAAGTCTCCTCATCTTGCCTATCTTTGAGAGTCCTCTTTTGATCTCTGCCTCTATTGCGTGACTTAACCGGTACAAAACCATCCTTATCTCCCTCCACCCCCAACATTGGAGATTTCCCCTTGTCCAACTTCAGAGTAGACTGAGAGATAACATTAGCCGAACCAGCAAAACTAGCAACTTTGGGACATTTTTGCTGAAGGTGACCATATTCATGGCATAAATGACATCAAAAAGGCAAAGCCTCATAATCCAACTGTTAGGTCCAAGAAATCAACCCAATACTCATATCAATCGAATTTGGTAGCGGGTTATTCAAGTCAATTTCGACAAACACACAAGCAAAAGAGAAAACCTTTTTAGTCAAAGTTTGTTGGGAGGGCCCTATAGGCTTCCCGAGCAAGAGAGAAATCATCTGCAATATATCAGTTTGCCAACACTCCAATGACAGATGAGGGAGACAAACCCAAATAGGAACCCTGGAGGGTAGTTCTTCAGTAGAGTTGAAACCCACATACCATGGTTTAATAAAGAGGCCCACTTGATTGTAGAAGTACGGCCCCCCTTCAAACACCCTATTTCTGTCTGTAACATAGAAAACATTCGTCATAAAGAAGTTATTGGTAGCCAACAATATATCAAAATCCCCTTCAGGGTTCCAAGTCTTTCGGATCCAAGAGTCAAGAAATGAGAGCGACACCCTCATTCCCATGAACTTGCAAATTAGCACGTGATTGGTGTAGTATTCAACATCCTCAACAGTAGGATAACCAACATCGAGCGTTCTTGTGCTCTTTTCAGAAACCCATTAACCTTTTGCAACTAGAAACCCCCATTCCTGACCAAACCCTCGCCTGGGTTGGCCATGTTTAAACAGCTAGCTACCTCCAGATGAATCAGAGGCCAAAATCTTGCTACCAGAGAGAAAAGACAAATCCAAAAAATAAATGGGCAAAAGCTTCCACTCGTGCAGTCAAGACTACAAAGGTTCAATTTTATGCACAGCACCAAGCAGTAGATGTAAAAACCAAGCACAAAAAAGAAAGAAATTATCCCCCCGCACACATAAATGATCCCACCCTTCTTTGCAGCATGCAAAAACCCACGATCTAGCACCTTGAAGAACATGCAAGGGAAAAGAGAGACAGGTCGCGGGCTGCAATGCCCACGCCAAAGCCTTCCTCCGCCTACAGCATCACAACCTAATTATAAAATCACAATTACTATTTATTAAATTTTTATATTAATATAGATACACATATAATTTATTTATTTATTTTTCTTTATATTTAACATAAATAAAAATTAAAAAGTTGTATTGATTTTAAATTTTTTTATATTAATATATATATGCACATACATTAATATATTATTTGTTTTATCTTATAATAAACTAAAGTTAGAGAATGAACTTTCTTTTATTATTTTAGACTTACTTTATTTTTATTTATTTTTTACTTTTTGTTTCTATTATAATATTATAAATCAATTAATTAAAATTTTAGAAAATAAAAGAAAATTCATTCTCCAAATCTAACTTGCTATAAAAATTTAAATATTTATTACGCCAGAGGTGTTATATAGTCACATCGGGGTGGGGATGAGAGCACTCATTTTTTCTGCCTAAATTTATAGAAAAAAATTTAAAGTTCCAAAAAGGAAACTTATTTTCATTTGAAGATCATTGGTTCCAATTTCTTTTTTGGTTCCATAGTTTTTGTGATTTTCTTATTTTTCAATTTCTTTTTTTATTTTTATTTTTTTAATTTTTTCCAATTTCTTTTTGGGTTTTTATTTTTTATTTTTCCAATTTCTTTTTTAGTTGGATAGTTTTTGTGATTTTCTTATTTTCAATTTATTTTTTGTTTTTTATTTTTTATTTTTTCCAATTTCTTTTTTGTTTTTTATTTTTTATTTTTTCAAATTTCTTTTTCAAATAAACTATGGAAAAAAGATATCCCTCGACGTACTTTAACTATATTTTTTTAAATATAAATATACTAGTGCCAAGAGGCATTTACAGTCACATCAGGGTGGGGATGAGAGCACTCATTTTTTGCCTAAATTTATAGAAAAAAAAAAACCAAAAAACAGAAAAAAAAATTAAAAATAAAAACCAAAAAAAGAAATTGAAGAAAATAAAAAATAAAAACCAAAAAAGAAATTGGAAAGAAAATAAAAAAATAAAAACAAAAAAGAAATTGGAAACTTTTAAAAAAAGATGGAGAAAATCACCAAAAAGGAAATTGAAAAAATAAAAAATAAAAACTATTGGAAAATTTAAAAAAAATGGAAAAGGTTGAAGGAAAAAAGTGGAGAAAATCACAAAACTACAGAAAACACAAAAAAATGCAGAGTTAAGAAGATAATTCTCGACATACTTTAGATATATTTTTTAAAATATAAATATACTAGTTTAATTATATTTTTATTACGTCAAGAGGCATTATACAGTAACAACGGGTGGGGATGAGAGCACTCATTCTTTTTGCCTAAATTTATAAAAATAAAATAAAATACCAAAAAGGAAATTAAAAATAAAACTTAAGAAAATCAAAGGAAAAAACAAAAAAGAAATTAAAAAGTGTTGGAGAAAAAGTTGGAACCAAAAAAGAAATTGGAAAAAATAAAAACTAAAAACTAGAAAAGAAATTGGAAAAAATAAAAAATAAAAACCAAAAAAGAAATTGGAAACTGTTGGAAGGAGAAAAAGATGGAGAAAATTATGGAACCAAAAAAGAAATTAAAAATTTTTAAAAATAAAAACAAAAAAAAAATTGCAAACCAAAAAAAGTGAGAAAATCAAAGTAACTATAAAAAAGGATATCCATCAGCGTACTTTAGATACATATTTTTAAATATAAATATACTAGTAATATTTAACTCACATTTAACCCAAATTTTTCTATAAACTTGCAAGGTTGTTAAAACGAATTAATTTTTAGAAAGTAAACGAAAGTGTCTTTTGACAAAGAGAAAGCATCTTTTGACAAAATGAAGAATCTTTTATTTTTTAAAATTGATTAAATATTTAATCATTAGGAGAGCTCAATGAAGGGATATAATCTTATGTACCCAGAATCTTCCGAAGACTTTGAGGTGTTGGTGGCGAGGGCTAGTAATAGGGATGACCTTGTTGTTGCCGTTGGTATGGCGAGAGAAGCGGTTAGCAATCAACATAAGATGACGAAGTGGTTTTTTTGTGGAAATCAATCGTATCAACATCAAATTGAGGGTTCCACACGATAATTTGGACCGGGGAGAAAACCACTGCGGATCAGGACAAAGAGATTTTTCAGGGCTAGGATGCGATTCCTAGAATGGAGGAGATGGATCATGAGCTCCATAAGATGAAGGAGTTGTTGATAACTAAGAGGGGGGGTGAATCAGTTATCCTAATTATTTCTTCTTTCTGAACTTTCTTATTAATCAATGCAACATTAATTCAAACAAGCAAATATAACCATGAAATGGAGATACACATGACACAATATTTTTGACGTGAAAACCCTATTAAGAGAGAAAACCACGGGGCGATTAACCCAAAGGTTATTCTCTATTAGAAGAATAAGGAATTACAAAATGGCACTTGCCAATTAGGGCTCACTGCCCGAGCACACTGCTCACAAGGAGGCACACTACCTACAAGAGACACACTGTCTATAAAAGAGTGTTATACAATACTTGAACTGATTGGTAGCATCCACATATGCTGGAGTTTAGTTTCGGTTAGGCTCAGTACACTGATCTGCTGCACTTCATCTTTCCTCTTCTCTTATGCTGCTTTCCTTTCACATACCGGACCTTCCTTATTGTTTCTACTCTACTCTGCTTTTATTCGCATATCACATATCACCACACCATTTCTCACAACTAAATCCATCCTATATATATCCACACTAGTGATTTCATTATCTTTCTAGTTGGCACCCGGAACAGTCAATCTTCTCACAAACTCTGTTCTGTCGGTTGAATCCTTGCACATCAAGTAATGCGGATCAAGTATATGCTTGTAGAAATCATTAATCATGTCGGCCAAACATGATTCATGCCTTCATAACTTTTACCACCATCAGTAACACATCTGGAAAGTAGTCTGATGTTCTGTCAGTCAGTTCTTCCTCTGTTCACACTGTCACTCAGGAATTCGGTACTCAACTATTCATATCTTTTTCCTTGTTCATCACTGGAGGCTAAATCCTTGGAATCTATTACTCAAGGTAGTCCTCTTGACTTTCCCATATCCGCACTTCACCAAGATACTTCCTCTGAGAGATCCGGACCTGTCTGTTGGACCTTGCCACATGCTCTGTTCTTGTTTACCGGACCACCACATTCTTCATTCTGACTTCCGGTAGAGACACACCATGTCCTACGGATGTGTGGGATGAACTTTGTTGCCATCAATGACAACAATCATGAATCCATATAGTGTCTCTTGCCAACAATCTCCCCCTTTGGCATTGATGGCAACACTTAGTGAAAAATGACTAAGTGTTTACACTATGCTCCCCCTTGGCTGATGCTCTGTCTTTATGTACATTTTCTGGAGCTCCCCCTTAGTTGAATTCCTCATTTTTCACTACTCCTCACTCCCCCTTTGACATCAATGGCAAAGGGTAGGGTCCGCATACCAAAATTTTCAAGAGTTTAACTATATTTAGCCGCATAAGTATATATATACAAGTTGTACTTACATATACTTAAGTATGTCTGCAAAAGTGTTCTTCAACTATACAACTTCTATCGCCCAACTCTGCTTCATCCTGTCCAAAATTGAGATATGCCCACTCAACAGGAATGCAAACGTATCTGCCCTTTTTAGATCTGTCGGATCATTTGTCTAGGCTGTGATTTGAGCTTCACTTATGGCCTCATGCATGGCCTCTAACTTAGGGATAATAATCCTTCTAAGTTCACCCATCCGATTAATTATGTTCTTTCTTTCCTTCTCAAAATTCTTTATTGCATTTGTGATTGCAATAGTCTGACATTCTTGATTTATTATGGAGGATGAAAGAGGATCAAAACTTTGAGACAAGCTTAGTAGTTTGTCCTCTTGCTCTTTTATTTTCTTCTCAATCTCCACTGTTACCTTGGACCAGGAGATACAAAATTTGTATATTTCACCGCCATCCTTAAGAGCATTTTCTAAGCTCTTTATCCCAATGTTCATGTTTCTCCTATCATTAATGATCAAACCCTGTACCTCGGAGAACCTTTTATCCAAAACTCCTTCCGGACCTTTTCTTCAGCTAATTTTTCTAGAGAATCAAAATGTGTACTAACACTGCTGACTAAGGTTTTGAGATTACCAGAAGAGGAGGCTGTGGGATCCATCTGAAAAGATGGCATGATCTTTTCCAGCACTCCGGATGCTACCTCCATAAGTTCACAGTCTTCCATGTGAGATTTCAGTAGTTTCTCTTTGACTTTCTCATTTGCAAATGAGGCTATTTTCATTGTTTGCACTGGTGACAAAGAGTCAAAATCTAATGGTCCTTTTAGTAGGTCTGATTCATCAATTTCTATAGTGGCTTTTGTCAAGAATTCTTGAACAGTTTGTGCAGTGTCTCTTACTAGAGACAGATGTTTCTTCTCTTCTGCAATCTTGGAGCTGTCCTTTGGAGTTTTCTTTCCTCCTACATTCTCACCACTAGCAGTTGTGGTCTTTTCTGTTGAGGTCTTCGCACTGTCATCTTCTTTTTCTTTTGCCTCTGCTTCTTTCTCCTGTGATTTTTCTTCTCCTTTAGATCCGGAGACTGTAGGGGAAACTGGAGGAGAAATGTTAGTCTGTTCGAGGGCCACCTCTTCTGACATTTTCTCAGGAGTTTCTTCTGCAACATTTGTGGTGGAGGGGTCAGTACCCAAGTCCTCTATGATAGGAAGATTAAATCTTTTGAAGGTTTTCTAGAGAATCTCTTCAGTGTCCTTGGCTACCTTGTCGGTCTCACCAAGCATAAGTTGATTCATCCTTGCTTTGCTCCTGAATTCATCCTTGCAGTCTTTGAATACCATGTTCATTATCTTGGGATCAATTGAAGGATATAGCTGAATAGCTATCTGTTCCTGGATCTCAATGTCTTTTGCCATGGCATTGTTCTTTCTTATTTCTAACTCCTTTTCTAGGCTCTTAGGAATTAGAAATATAATCTCAATGAAAGCCTTATTGTATATGTTCAGATACCTGATTGTAGCTTCCTACAAGATCTTTTGGTCAGCCTCATTGTAATCATCATAGAATTCAGCCATTGGTTGAAGGCTTCCATCCACAGTGACTGATTTGATTACACTTTCTAGAGATAGGGTGGGCTTTTCAACAAATTGCTCTGCCATTTCTTCGTTGTCTTGGCCTGTGGAGGGTTTATCAGATCCTTTCTTCTTCTGCTTCTTTATTTCCTTTACCCCCTCATCTGATTCAGTTTCCTCTTCATCTCTTTGACTTGCATAAGCCCTTGTGGCTTTTGTCTTTGATCTTTTCTCTCCTTTGCCAGAAGCCTGGACTTCCGGTTTTGATGTTCTTGGGCTTTTGGCTGTGGCAGGTGCATATCTTTTTGATGATTTGGTCCGGGTGGAAGTTTCTATTGGAGCACTTTTCTTGCTTCCCTTTTCTGCCTCTTTCTTCTCTTCCTCAGCTTTTTATCTCTTTTCTCAGTTTGCATCAAGTGCCTCCTTTGAGATGCCAAAACCTTGGGCAATATGTTCTACTTCTTTTCTCACCTTTCTTTTCATCTCTGGTTCTTTGAGTTCCACATGAATTTTTACACTTAGCTCCTCAAAGGTTCCAAACCTCTCTGCCTTTGGATCTTTAGGCTGGCTTAGCATGTGTTGAACATGCAGCTCCACAATCTATTCATCAACTTCATACCCCATGGGCATGATCTAGACTGTCCCTGGCTCTACTGCCTCCATTAGGCATTCGTCAGGGTCTACCATGAAGCACACTGTATCCTTGTATTTCTCAACCACTGATTTAGGGATTCTTTCTCTGATTTGCAATGTATTCTAAAATTGTTTAAAGTAACCCCACAGAGTTGTATTCCTTGCCTTTGCATCCCCAAGATCATGCAAGTAATCCCTGATCTGAATTGCTACAGGTTTGTCATTTTGCCATGCCCATCCATTTGATCCAGGCAGCTCATTCATGAAGTAGAAAAATAAACATAGTATCAGTCCACCATATTTAAAGGAGTTTTTCTTGTCCTTTTTGATCTTCTGTATGTTTTCCATTAGTTGGATTAATAGAAGTTCACAAAGATCATAATTTGCATTCTTTCTCAGCATCTCATAGGCTGTGTATATTGTAGTTCCAGATACTGAATTCTCCCTACTGGAATGATATATCTCGTATCCTATTATCATAGATGCATACTTGATATCCAGGTCAGTAATATCTTCAATGGTCATTGCCCTCTTATCAAATTTTGATCTGGTGGCCTCAGTTACAATGTTGTTTTTGACAGATTTGAGGACAGGTATTCCTCTGGAGGAGTGTAAACCAGTTACTACCCTAATTGCTTCCTTGGTGATTTTGCAAGGTCTGTTCAGCCATAGAAAGTTATCATGTACCCTACTCAATACATACCGGACTCATTCATCTTCTTCAAAGCAGGGGAAATGAATGAACTGATCAAAGTGTTTTTCTCGGATGCCCTTATACTGAGGTTTGATGTCAAAAGAATCATCTATTAACTGCTTGTGGTATAAGTCTCTTAGTTTGAATTCCCCAAACTCTTCAATGTTTGCATGTATATAAACCCTAATATCTTCGGTGTGCAAAACGCCATGCGGAACACTAGAAAATGCACCTAGGGGGTCTACCTCCAAGGATTTGTATGGATGTTTCTTAAATGTAGGGCGAGGTCTATCAGAAATCTTTACAATATTCAGAGTACCCATTATCAAGAGATTTGCAGTGAGATATTTGAAAATAGAAAATACCTTTTGCACCTATCAGTTTCACGGAGTAGGTTGGATTGATCTCTGGAAGTAATGACTTCTGCAAGTGATCTTCGATGAACTTGAGGAATTTCGTTACAGGGCTCTGCTTTTCATTTCTTCTTGAGTACAGAATGAACGAGTGATTAATGAAAAACCCTTACATTACTCCGCAAGCCCTAATATTAGATTGCAATAAATGCTCAACCTACATTATTCTGGTTTGCCTTATTCAGGTGATTTGAAGAATCGGATCAACCCTGATCTTTAAACATCTTGCGGATCTTCCAAATCTTAACCACAGTTTGTTTGAATATATCCCTTATGACTCCTTCAATCTGCAACTCTTCTTGTGCCAGTTCCGGCACCAATTGACTGGCTAGGGGAACAAGGTTTTCTTTGTGTCTCCCCCTGAGCCAGAGATCACTTTTCAGTTTCTGGAAGGAATATCAGCACCAGAGTTTGGTGCAGATCGAACCTCTACATTCTCAGTACTTTTCTTCATCCAAATCTTGCTCATCTCATTTTTAACTTCATCCGCATTCATCTTTTGTTTACCCTTATCTTGATTCTGATTATGATATACCGGACCTCTTTTGTCCTGATTCTTGCTTCTACAGACTTTTGCATTATGACCGGACCTATTACAGATTTGGCAAACAACATTTCTTTGCATATTTGACTGATATCCTCTTGATCTGCATTGATTAGCCATATGACCTACTCTATTGCATGCAAAGCATCTACCATTGAATGATTTGTTCATTTGCATATTTCTACATTCATGAGACTTGTGACCATACCTTTTGTAGTTAAAACACTGTCCGGAGAAGGATGAATTAATCTGATTCATTATCTTTCTGCACTGATTAGCTTTGTGACCAAAGTGATTGCAGCTGTGGCAGTATCCATTGAAGGATGGATATCTTTGAGCATTGGGCTGTCTTACCGGAGGTCTTCTAGGCCTGTTCCTTGGATTTTCTGATCCAAAATTCTTCTGACCAGATCCGGAGCTTTCTCCTTTCTCATATTCCAAACCACACTTGTCATCTACCTTCTTTTGACTTCCAAGAAGAACTTCAAGTTGAGCAAAACTTATCTTGAATTTCTCTTTATACTCATTTGCTGTTTGAAGATCCCTTTTTAGAGAGACAATTTGATCCTCAAGTTTTTCTTCATTATCTTTAGCATCTTCAAGATTAGATTCAAGATGTCTCATAATTCTATCCATCTGGTGGCAATCTTCTGATTTCTCTTTGAGAGATTGTCTTAGATTATCTTTAGCTTTTCTTTTCTCTTCAACTTCTTGGGTAAACTTTATAACTCCTGATTCCATTTCATGTCTTACCATAATGATTTCTTTTGATAACTTTTCACATAACTTGGTTTTCTCAGTCAGCTCTTCATTTGCATTATTTTCTTCACCTTGTCTTGCCAATTGCTGAAGAAGCTCCTTTCTCTTTTTCATAGAGAGACTTAATTTGTCTTTTAGTTCTCTCATGAAATCATCAGCCTGTTTGAGTCTTTCCTTTAATTCATTGACTTTAGAGTTTGATTGAGATCATCAAGGGCAGTCTTGAGTTGCTCTCTTAAACCATATGCATCCATTTGAACTCCCGGATCTTCCTCAAGCTGTTAGGCTCTATTAGGAGGAACTTAGCTCTGATACCAATTGTTGATAACTGAGAGGGGGGGTGAATCAGTTATCCTAATTATTTCTTCTTTCTGAACTTTCTTATTAATCAATGCAGCATTAATTCAAACAAGCAAACATAACCATGAAATGGAGATACACATGACACAATATTTTTGATGTGGAAACCCTGTTAAGGGAGAAAACCACGGGGTGATTAACCCAAAGATTATTCTTTGTTAGAAGAATAAGGAATTACAAAATGGTACTTGCCAATTAGGGCTCACTGCCTGAGCACACTACTCACAAGGAGGCACACTACCTACAAGAGACACATTGTCTACAAAAGAGTGTTATACAATACTTGAATTGATTGGTAGCATCCACATATGTTGGAGTTCAGTTCTGGTTAGGCTCAGTACACTGATCTGCTGCACTTCATCTTTCCTCTTCTCTTATGCTGCTTTCCTTTCACATACCGGACCTTCCTTACTGTTTCTGCTCTGCTTTGCTTTTATTCGCATATCACATATCACCACACCATTTCTCACAACTAAATCCATCCTATATATATCTGCACTAGTGATTTCATTATCTTTCTAGTCGACACCCAGAACAATCAATCTTCTCACAAACTCTGTTCTGTCGGCTGAATCCTTGCACATCAAGTAATGTGGATCAAGTATATGCTTGTAGAAATCATTAATCATGTCGGCCAAACATGATTCATGCCTTCATAACTTTTACCACCATCAGTAACACATCTAGAAAGTAGTCTGATGTTCTGTCAGTCAGTTCTTCCTCTGTTCACACTGTCACTCAGGAATCCAGTACTCAACTATTCCTATCTTTTTCCTTGTCCATCATCGGAGGCTAAATCCTTGGAATCTATTACTCAAGGTAGTCCTCTTGACTTTCCCAAATCCGCACTTCACCAAGATACTTCCTCTGAGAGATCCGGACATGTCTGTCGAACCTTGCCACATGCTCTGTTCTTGTTTATTGGACCACCACATTCTTCATTCTGACTTCCGGTAGAGACACACCATGTCCTGCGAATGTGTGGGATGAACTTTGTTGCCATCAATGACAATAATCATGAATCCATATAGTGTCTCTTGCCAACAGGAGTATGGTACCAGGATTGAGAATTTGGAGGAGAAGTTGAATGGTATTAATGAGAACCCGGAGAAGGTTGTGAAAATTAGCCATCTCACTATTCAAAATAGTCTTCAAGGGATGTGCCTCTTCACTGACAAATTGAAGGAGCTTCGAAAAGACTAGGTAAGGGATCTTACTGCGGAGGATAGTCCGGTGTTGGAGGAAATTGTGATTGTTGATAAGAATGTTGGTAACAAAGATAAGGGTAAACAAGTTGTGCAGGATGACAAAGGGGGGTCGTTGACTCGCACCAAGGGTAGCAAGAAGAAGTAGTTCAAAGATGAAAAGAAGGATTTGGTTAACTTTGCCAAGCTGCATGAAAAATTTTATGAACAAGAGCTAGAAGCAACTGATACATTGAAGAAGTTATAGTAGTTTGTGTGGCTTTATATTTTGCTACATTTTTCTATGCTTATATCTAGTTTTTTGGTTGTTGGTAGGCTTTCAGTTGGATTTTTGTTCTTTGAATGCTGCTTGTTGTAAAGGGTTTTGGGGTCCCTTAAAAACCTGTTTTACCATGTAATCAAAAACTAATAGGCAATCTCTCTAATTGTCCTTAACATTACCTATAATTGAAAAGACAGTGATACAATCTAAAAATATGTTAGAGTAAAGTCATAAAATTAAAATTCCTAGATGAATATAAGAATTAGAAAACACCATTGAACATTTGTTTCTCCATAAGTGCAAGCAGATAATGTTAGTGTAAATAAGGACATTATCAAACTAGTTAACTTTTAGCCTACCTAGGAGAGTTCTATTCATACTAGTTAAGTATCCACTTAGGGGCTTTTAGCTTTTTATCTCAATTCATGTGGTTAAGACATGTGTACTCACCTTTTGAAACACCTAGTGCATGCACACTTGTCACATGCTCTCACACTTGTCATTTGAGCTCACAAGTGTTGCACATTTGGAGGGGTAGTGAGTCGTTTAGTCCAACCTTCCTACCTTCTCATCCTTGCCTATATATGCAAGGCTCTCTATTGTACATTTAGTCACTTTTTCATAATATTATTTGGCTTTTGTGCTCTCATTGCTTGTGGAAGTTTATCATGGTCTTTGCTTTCAGATATTGGCAATCCCAACATGGTATAAGAGCCATGATTGCAAACCCCTTCCCTCATTTGAGTGAATCCCACACTTAGCCTTGTCAAAAGTGTCTCATGGAGCCAAACATACCTCACCATTAAGTTTGAAAGGCCCAATAAAGTTAAAAAAGTCTATCATTTTTTCAAAATCCAACATAGGCAATTTTCTGAAAAAAAATAGCCTCTATATTATATGACCTGTATGGATTTTTAGGTTTGAAAATGAATTTTTTTGCAAAATTAATTTTTGCAGATCTAGTTTCATTTGTCTTGGTGACTTTTTTCTGGTTTTTGGTGAATTTATCATTTGTTTTTTGGATTTAAATGTGTTTTTGGCCCTCAACCCCTTTGTGCATTTGAACTTGGTTGTTGGATTTGCATCAAATGTTCAAAGATCAAGCTTAGGGTTTCTGGTTTATTGGCCACTCCTATTTTGGACTTCTCCCTAAGGCTAACCTCAACCATTTGGTTTCATTTTTTATGTTTGGTCATCGTTTGATTGTAGGATGACTCACCATCTCTACTCATAGCCAATGACAACAATCAGAGGTTGTAGTTTTGATTTTCGAGTTCGAAGTCATTCCAAGATTGATGGTGGTCTTCTAATCCCAATTGCAATTCCAAATCTCCATTATAGGTTGCCATTCAGAACCAAAGGTCACCATTACCACTAGCCTCAAGATTGAGGTCGTAATTTCTAATCCTCGCCATAGTGGTAAGGTTATGGTTTTCTTCAAATCTCTCACCATTCCAAGGTCGACAATCCAGTCATTGTTTTTTTGGCAAGTCAACTTCAAAAAACCACCCAGCACCAAGCATTTGGGTTGCGGTTTACTTCAAACCCGCCAACCATTATAATTTGTTGTTAGCTTTTTATGCTAGCACTTGTATGTTAGCAGTTTACTATGTAATAATATTTAATGTTAACTTTAATGTAACATTAACAATATGTATTAATTGCCACTATTTTATGTCACTGTTAATATATTCTTTTAACTAGCAACAAATTGTAACCACCAACATTTAACTTGACCACTAGCGGTTTATGCTAGCTGCCTGGCCTCATCAACATGCCCTAAGGGGGGCTTTTTTTTCTTTTTGTCACAACTTGCACCTAAGGAGTCAGATTTTTGACTTCTTATAGTTAGCGAAAAGCTAGTTCTATCCATTATGCAATGGTGAAGTTAATTTTCCCAAATTATGTTGTTTTGATATAGTTTTTAGCCTCCAAAGTCAACTATTTTGTATAATTTTTGACGGTACATAACTTTCACATTAGTTATTGAAAATTTGTAAACTTTTTTCAAATTTATCAAAATTTCACAAGGAATTGATTCATGCATGTAAAAATCAGTTTTGGAAAGCCTTTTTTCACAAATCCTCACGCATTATAAATGGATGATTTAGGCTTCCAAACTTGCACAATTTGTAATATTTTCTTGCATTTTTTGGGGTGCCTATTTTCAGCATAATAACATTAGGAGGGGTTGTCTTGTGTATTTTCTTCTACAAAATGGATATAATCCTAACACTATTTAACTTCTATGAATGGAAGCAAAAAATGGAAATACAACTTAAGAAATTAGGATTCTCTTGAGTAACTATGGGATTGGAACCTGAACTGACATCAACTTTTGAAAAGAGTATTTAATGGTATAATTGAAGTGATGAAGTATATGATACTGTGTGTCTCCATCTCTCTAGATCTTCTCTTTCACATTGAATCCACCATAACACCTAATGAAGTATGGACTAAGTTAGAGAATTTGTTTGGCAAGCAAGACGTAATGAGAGGGCATCAATTAGAGAATGAACTAATAAGTCTAAATCCATAAGAATTTACCACAACTTAGGACTTTTGAACACTAAATTGAATCTACTAAGGTTTCAACTCAAGAAATTTGGAATTGATAAGCAAGATGAACAATTTATCTTAAGTGTTTTGTCCAAGCTTGGTCCTCACTATTCAGTGTTTGTTTCAACTTATCATGCTACAAAGAGTGCAATTGGTACACACTTCACTAAGCCTTCACTTGCAAAATTTATATTTCTCTATCACAAGAGAAAGATAACTAATTCAAATGGGTGCATTGAAGTCTCCAAAATCATAATCTCTTATTGCACTTGAATCCAAGTCTACAAATCTTAAGACAAAGAAACAATCAAAGGATCAAGATAAGGGACAAAAATCACTAGCACCACCTAATTCATCTCTCTCATCAAAAGGGAAAAATTCTAAGGAGAATCCCACATGTACTAATGGTAAGAAACTTGGGCGTGAAGAAAACCACTATTATAAAAAGGAAAATGATGAGTTAAGGTATCTTCTTCAACAAAGTCAACTTGAATTGTCCACACTAAGGACTAGCGGTTCTTCTGAGCGTCTCCATCTACATCAACCACAAATTTAGAAAAACATAAGAAAAATAGTATGGCACTATTTGCTTCTGCAAATCCTACATCTTAGAAGTGGCTTCTTGATTCAGGGACTTCACATCACATGGCTACATCACATAATCTATTTTCCACATTTGAACCTTGTTCTTTCCCACCAATTCTTGTGGGAAATAACACATTTATGTCTACTTATGGAAAAGGTACAACTGATATTGGTGAAGGCACATTTAATGATGTACTTTATGTTCCTTCATTATCCAATAATCTCCTTCCCATCTATCAAATCACATAGTGGCACATGAAAAACAGTTAAATTGACACCTAGTTCAGTTGTCATTAGGGATTTGCAAAGTAAATAAATTGTTGCTATTGGAGAAGATGATCATTGTTGGTTCCCAAATCTGCACACATCAAACCCTAAAGGTTTACCAATTCTTATGATTAGATTCAATGGAAGACTTGGCCAAAAGAGTGGGAGATCATTTGCATCTATCTCCCCTACACTTCAGGCTCTGCCAAACCTAGGGGGTATCCCTTATTACAATATCAATAGATTTGTCTTTCACAGTATCAAGTAGAAATGTTCTTATAGATTTGCACCAAGATTTGTAAAATTATCTTAAAATTGGAAAAGTCCTTGGAGATTTTACATTGTTGTCTTTGAGAACATATAAGAACCTATCTATACTAATAAAAAACAAACTAAAATGGTTCAGATGATTTATCTTTTAGATTCTCTATTTTTCTAGACCTTTGGGTGAATAGGTTCTCAGATCGGTGCTTTATCAAGGCAACAAAGCCAAAATGCTACAATGCAAATATTTCCATTTTGACATGTAAACTTCAAATTTCGAGGGCATACTTGTATCACTTCCTTGCAATGACACACCCAAGAAAGAGTAATTCTTGCAACTCTTCTTCAACAATCCCTAATGTAATACATCACTCCCTATATCTTATTTAAAGTATGTTTAATCCATTTCTTGAATAAAAGTAGTAAATAAGACATTCAATACAACAAGTGTGCATAGATGAAATCTAAAATCCTCGATTCCTTCATTTACAAAAGAAATGCATGCATTCAAGGAGACAATTGCAAGAAATACATACATATATAGTGTTATTTATATATTGCAATCTGAATTGAAAACTATCATACAGGAATTTATTCATCTACATGCAACATTCTTCTCTGTAGTCTTGACAAAATGAACCTACTCTGTAAAAGAAACTAATCCCCAAAAGTGTGGATATCTTGTATCCAAATCCCATAATCCTTTCTCTTTTTTTTTTACTACGACCTTTTGAGCTCTATATAAAGAGACAAATTATGTTGGCCATAATTTCCTTAGTACATTTAATATTTGTGACTTGGAGACTTGCATCTCTTCTCTAATTGGCTAATTTTAATTCAACTTCCTTTGACCAATCTCTTTGTAACATGAACTGAGATTGATACTACTCCTTACAAAGATTTACAACAATATTCTAATTTACAAGAATATTCTGGTAGGTCTAAAAATTTCTTGGGCAATTTGAGACAAATGCCCCCTTTTTAATTCAAATTTGGACTAAAAGCATGAGCTATCAGGTTGTCAACATGACTCCCCATCTTTCAATCTCCTTCCACTAAGTATTAGGGATCTTGGAACAGTTGAGGTAGCTACCAACAATTGAACCAAGAGGCAATCAAAACTGCCTTTGTGAGGGAGATCCTGTAGATGTCTACAACATTTAGGTGCTAACTTCTTTGACTCTATCAATAGAGTCCCAATTCTTCATTACCAATAGGGCCAACCAAACATGAAAGCCTTCCTCTGTGGCATCTATGTATTTGACGAGTGTCATCAAGTACATAGAAGGAGAGAGAGCAAAATGATGTCTCTCCGCCTAAGTGTATGGGTCCCTAGCTTGACCAAGGTTGTTGCAATCTCACCAAGTTTGTTCACCTCATCCAAGTAGCTGGATTCAATTGGAGGCTCTGAACAACCAAAACTCTTCCTCACCAAAATGACACTAGTCAGCAGTGGTCCTGAGGAAGCAGCAAGGCTACTAAAGCCAAAGTCTCCTATTCTTACCAAATCCTCCCATCCCCTGGTCAACATTCACTCTTTCCTTAATTTAGAATGAGCAAACCTGCAATCGGGAGAATAGGGGCATACTGCTTCAAGAAATAGAAGATAAAAGCAATAAGATAGACAAGGAAATATTCTGCACAGTACCCATGGTAAAAGCTGATGTGAACAGTCCACAAAAACACTCCTATTTGTAGTAGAAATGGAAGGAGACCCTTTACTTGAGCATTTCCACTTTCCAATAACCTCCATAATTCCATTTCAGGCACTCGTAGGCTTCACACAATTGAATCCATATCTGGTAATATTTTCATAACATTGCAGCCTCCAAAGCAAGAAATGGAGGTGCAAGCTAGTATTAGCTTACTAAAACTTGATTACAATCACCTCCTATGTAGACAACAAATGTCTGACCTATTCACCAAAGTCCAACTAAAGATCAGGATCGGTTGGAGAAGTGTGTTGCTTGTCAAATCATGACCCTCTATACTCAAATGATGCCCTTTAATTTTGCAGGCTTGAACTGACACCAAAGCACAACTAATAACCTCGAAAACTAGGTAGAACTTGTCGTGCTACAATTATTCTGTTGTTTATGCCAGCATATTCAACCAGATTGCTTACAGATGAAATCCAAAATTTAAACTTGGACTGTCGATTTGAGACACATCAAAATAAGATTGGCAGCTAAAGATGAAATAAAATCCACTAGGAGCATTGAAAAGTCATCGACCAACCAGAAAGTGCCAACAAAGAAAGCCCTTTCAACTAAAGAAACTACAACCTTGCCACATGTCACCTTATCGTAGTAGCACAATCCTAGAAGGGACCCACACCACCACCCTTGCACTCATGCACTGAGCTCTAGCTTCCACTTGCTTGAACTGGATGGGACCCACTTGACACTTGTCATCTCGTCGCAGCAGAGCAAGGCATATTCTTTGGTATCTTTATGTTGTGCAATCATGTGATCCAATGAGGAGCAAGCATGACTTTAGCATTCGTCTGATAAGACTTAGGACCCACCCGCTATGAGATCTATGTTCAGCACATCAACGCGACCCTAACAGATCTGGAGCCTGCGATGCCGCGATAACCGTCAATCTATCTTTAAGAACTTTAGACTTGGGTTTAGGAAATATTTTCATGCACGGGGGAAGCTAGTGACTAGGATCAAGGGGTTGGTTTCGAATGTGGACTAAGACATAATGTTATAACTTAAGTATGTGATGACTGCCTATTATAGATCAACTCAAAATTATAACGTAGGCTTAAAATCAAAGGCTAAGGGTTTAGGGTTTAGGGTTAAAGCTTTTTATCCTTAAACTTAGCCAATTTCAAGGGTTTTAGACCAGAGATGTAATGCCCCGCCATGCAACCCTAGAAATAAGTTCAACTAAAGCAATAAAAAGGAGGAAATATATATTTTTTTAAATAGAAGAAATGATAACAAAACATAACATAGACTAATAGCATCAAGTTAAACTATCATCTCAAGGGATTACATAGCTATATTATTGCAACTTAACAATAATCAACAACATACATGATTTGATCGATCAAATGAATCAAACTAACATTTTAGGTTACAACATCATATGAATTTATCAACATTTTTGCAGCCAAGATTACAAGTGCAGAATAGTTTATCTTACAAGAATAATTACATAATTTCAATGATACAAAAGCTCTCTTTCTGGATACATCAATTACATAAGGATTTATTCTTATACAAAAGATTTAAATACATATAGTACAAATGTCCGTCTTCGATACATGTGCAAAACTAGAATCAAGAGAGATACATCTTCTTTACACATGGGCCACGATGCCAAAAAACCAATGGAATAAAGCACAATTACCTGACCATGTGGAACTCTGAGGTCCACCCCTCGTGCTAGGAGATAACAATGAGGTCCCACAAAGACAACCATCAAAAGACAAAAGGCTAACAGATGCAAGGACTACACATGATTAAGCAACACTTACACACTTAACATGCAATTCCAGAGGCACTCACACAACCAAAGGAGGAAAATACAACTTGGGAGTGCTAGACTACAATAGGGAGGAGTGTCATCACATAGCTTGTCATGGGTTATCCTGGCAGGTCTTCCTAGGCACCGACCCCCATCTTGGGTTATCCTGGAAGCCTCTCTCGACCATCGGCCCCCATACAAACTCATGCGGAACCAACATACCTTTCATAAGGATAAGGTAGTTGATTTGCCATTCCAGGCCTTCTCATCTCATCTCAAGCCTAAACAAGCACTTGAGCCATAAGTGACGCATACATTATCTTTCTTAATGTGATTAACTACCCAACCCCTAAATTTATTAATTAGGTTATCACTTGATTACCAACTTCCAATGGGTTATCCTGGTAGCCACTTTGGGCATCGGCACCACATTGGAAGCCACTCCCCTATCTGCATCTAGAAAACCCTATCCAACAAGTAAGACTTTTACCAACTTAACTACAAGTGCTCAAATCCAATGCAAGGCATTTACCTTCTTGCATAACCAATATAATCAGATGTATAGGTACACTAAGCAAGGCACAACCATCTTGCACATATAACATTCCAACATGAATAAGAAACCATATTTCAAAAATACATTTCATTCAACTCATAGGATGTACACATAGCCAACCCCACACAATCACACCCTCCTAGGCCTCTGGAAACCACTTTCCCCAAATAACACATGCATGCCACCATTAACACGCAATGGTCACACATCATAAACCAAAATCCCTCATCAATAATTCAATAACAAAACCACAAATGTGACATATGATCGGATGCACTAATAATGGTCTTAAAGAATGTAACACTATTCCAAGCATGATCAATCATCTAACAACATAAGGTAACTCTAATGCAGACAATAATAACTTGAAGGGATACCAATTATTCTATAATAGGAAAATTTAGTCAAACAAGATACAAAACCTGAAGCTACAATGAAATAACATTGTACTAAAGTTAGCTTGAGAGGAAAGGAATACAGAACAACAAAACATTCCTATAGATCTAACATCTTCATCAAATCTACATCACTTTTAACCACATGCATAAGATATGATTAGCACAAAATGAATTTGTTGAGAAGGCTTTAGAAGCTACCAACAGTGCAAAATGTGAAAGCATAGACAGGGCACACAGACTGATTGGTAGAATGCCTCAAAGAGAGTCATATGATGGAAAAAAATGATCATAGGATATGCACAAAATGAATTTGTTGAAAATCTCAGAGAAACCTAGTTCAAAAATATAGAGTTATTGGTGACGCAACTAACTATTTTAATAGAGACGAAACGGGTGAGAGGTAGACAGTCACAAAATATTCATATCTCAAAAATGACAAGCTAGGTATGGATGATTTTTGGATATAATTTAGATAACTAGGCCATGCACCATATATAAAACATTTAGAGAAACCCAGTTTATAAAAATAAAGTTATGGCTAACGCAACAGACTACTAAAATAGAGATGAAATGGGCGAGAGGTAGATAGTCACAAAATATTCATATCTCCAAAATGACATACTGGGTACAAACAATTTTTGGATATGATTTAGATAACTAGTTTGATCACCATATATAAAAAATTTAGAGGAACCCAGTTTGTAAAAATATAGTTATGGCTAACGCAACAGACTACTAAAAGAAAGATGAAATCGCTGAGAGATAGACAATCACTTCAATTGGTGATTCCTAGAAATGCAATGATACAAACATGCACAATTGGATCTGATAACAAGGTTTCTAACCTCTCAAGAAAATTGCAATCAACAGGAAAAATTATAAATCAAACATTTGCTTCAACAGAAAAATGAGACAGAAATTAGAACCAAAGGAACCTGATTTCACTTGCTTGATTGGGCTGAAGATTCGATGTCGGGTTCAACTGCTGCAGCCACAAACCCGTCTCTCCCCAAAAGTTCCATCTGCTAAAGATTCTTATGAGAAAAATCTCCCCTAAATATAGCCAAAAAACTCCCTATTTTTAGAGAGAGCAATCCCCTAAAATCTTCTAGAAGATTTCCCCCCACAAGAGGCAATAACTTCAAACAATATCTTACAGTTTGCTATTTTTAACATTTTACAACCAGACTAAGATAAATATATTTTATGGAAACACATAAATATTATTTATTTATTTATCTCTAGTTGCAATTACATTTATTACTATTATTATTATTTATTAACTTAACTTCTAGAATAATATATTTTTCATAAACTAAATTTACATAAGGAGATTTATATATTTATTTATTTAGCAAAAATGCTTCATAACTAATTATTTTATTTTAAGGCAACAATAACCAAAACAATACCAACAAAATAACCCAACTATCAAACCATACTTGACTACTATGCAAGTTCGGAAAGCAAGACCACCACAACAATGACTGACTATCATGACCAAACTGACAACACTGACAGGGTACACAACCGGATACTTATCCTCTTCAAGGATGATGGCTAGGCTAGGGGACCATATGTTATCTCCATTCAACAACTTCCATTCGTATGAAGGCACGCTTAGACCTGCCAATTCAGGTAGAGTTGATGCCTGGTACCTACAACCTGTAGCAAACAAAAAGTGTCAAATACATACATATAATTATCCAAGCAGGCACATAGTGACAGGGAATCACAGCGTAGTAGGGTACTCATTGTGAGTACTACTACACTGTCACTTCACAAAACACATCACAAGTATCCACATTAAACAAATTCATTAGTAACTAAACAACCAGATAACACAGATAGATAATCGCATTGATCACGTAGTAAAACTAATTTACATAATCAATTTACCTATAACTGATCAGAACATAAGCATAATGTATTAATCATAAAGTATCAACAATGTCATCATAGTAAACATCAATGAGTGTCCTCAACTACATCATAACAGTAAGCCTACCATCAACATGTCTCTCATACCCTAAAAATTTTGAGTATTTTACCTTCTTCTTCATGCTCCTTACTCCGACCACCTGCTCATCCAAAGTGAGAATGGAGGGGAACTACAAGAGAGCTAGAAGATTATAGGGGGTTCCACCAATCATGATTCTAGATTGTACTCTTTTTCATTCTTTGGTTCTAGTAATCTTGATGGTGGTTTGAGTATAGATGATACTGATACCTTCAAATTGCATAAGGAGAAATAGTTTGCTTATGTGAACCTTGGAGTTCTTTCCTCATCTGTTCTTGAACCTTGCATTGATATCATTTCTACTAAATATCCTGCTTCTTCATAGTTGAGTGTTCCTACATCTTTGGTTTCTACTAATTTAGTCCAGTAGGATCATCACATTTGTGTTTCTGATGTAGTTGTTTTGGATGATTACTTGGTAGGCATAACAAACTTGTTCATTGAATCTCACATTTTAGAGTTGGTAGACACTTTTGATGATAGTCACATCAATGTTGTTATCCCTGCATCTCTTTAGCCTATTCTACATCAGCTTCCACATGAGGTTTTTGTACAACTTCAAGAGATTTCATTTCAATATTTGGATTATGTGCAAAATTCAAAGACTTATATTATTCTTCTCACATGGGAAGATTACTTGCACCTTTTTGCAGTTCTGTTTCTTCCACAGTGAAGGAATGTTGTTCAACATTCAGAGATCACATTCTGCATTCTTCTTCGAGCATTAGTCAGCACTGTAGGATCTATCATCTTATGAGGGGCTCTCTACTCTCTCTTTTTCTCTCCTATGGGGGCAAGATTTCTTGTACCTTTATGATAGAAGTAGTCCTTGGGGGGTCATGACGAGTCCTTCTATCTTCTTCACTTGTACATGTTTCTTTCATGCATACTTTCTCTTTTGGAGAGGGGTTTTTTCCCATTGGGTTTTCTCCTTTACTTTGTTTATGAGAAACTTGTTTGTACATGTATACCTAACATGGCCTAGTAGTTGGTACCCATCATCATGGTATCGCTACTCCCTAAGTTGCACTTAAGGGGGGGTGTTAGTGCAAATAAGGACATTATCAAACTAGTTAGCTTTTAGCCTACCTAGGAGAGTCCTATTCACATTAGTTAAGTCTCCACTTAGGGACATTTAGCTTTTTGTATCACTTCATGTGGTTGAAACATGTGTACTCACCTTTTGAGACACCTAGTGCATGCACACTTGCCACATGCTCTCACACTTGTCATTTGAGTTCACAAGTGTTGCACATTTGGAGGGGTAGTCAGTCGTTCAATCCTACCTTCTTACCTCCTCATCCTTGCCTATAGAAAGGCTCTCTATTATACATTTTATTCATTTTTTGATAATATTATTTGGCTTTTGTGCTCGCATTGCTTATGGAAGTTTATCCTGGTCTTTTCTTCTAGATCTTGGCAATCCCAATAGATAACATGTCTATCCGAATCAAAAACCACATTATTTTTTAGATCCATTCCAAATAAAGCTTCTTTACAACTCAAATGATAACAAAAAAAAGCAAGTAAATTTCTAAAAATTAGAAATGAATGCTTTTTAGTAAAAATGCAACCTTATAATAAGTGCTTCATAGTTTCATTTAAATGACAAGATGGGCATTTAGCCGGTTGAACAAGTAAACATTTTAGTCTATCACCAATAGGCAATTTGTATTTTCAAGAAAGTACTTGAGTATTTGTATCAACTTTATATTTCCATATAATTTATGCAATCAAATTGACCCAATATTATGATTGAGTTTACACGTCCACTTAATGTTGATGTGGGGAACTAATAACACTCTGGGAAGAAGGAGATACATTTGTTTTAAGGGGAGGAATGAGAAATGTTGGGAGGAAAGTTGATGCTAGTATTTGAAGAAGGTTACATAGTGTTGGAGTGCATAATTTAATTGTTAAATTAGGAGGGACCAAAGATTGCACAAAAATAAGAAATTTCTTGGAGTTATTATTCAATCCATAACCTTCTTTAGTGACCTACCAAGGAGACTAATGCAAAGAAGTGAAGTCCCATTTATCACTGATCTGTTGAACCCCTTTCTTGAATAAGTGATAAGATTTCTTGGCAAAGATGATGAATAAACATTTCTCTTGATATTAAATATGCCTATTCCACCAAATGGAAAAAGAGGCAAAGATAAAACCATGCTATAATGAAGACTCTTTCCAATTTAAGAGATGCCATACTTGTTGCAAAACTTTCCAAATGGATTGAATAGGGAAGGAGACTTTAATTTGAAAGAATGACACAAGAAGAATCTTGTCCAACTAATTAACATACTTTCATTTCCCTTTAACTATGGTTGAAAAAATTCTATGTCTCAGTAAGATTTTCCATTGTTCATCACCTTTAACATCTCTAGTAATCTATTTAGCAACTAGACATAATCCTTGACTTTTGGGATCTATAATTCCCAATCCACCTTTAGACCTAGGCTAGATGCAATGAGATCAAGAGGTAGCTCTAAAACCGACAATACCATCCCACTTAGTCTAAAGAAATTATCTTTTTAATTTACACAAATCTTCATACCTTTATTAGATGATAGCTAATAAGAAGAAAAGTACACATGTGTGGCAAGAAAGATTCTATTTTTGACCTAGATTTTTCTGACCAATGAAAGAAACTTATTGCCTCGATTAAATAATTTATTCTTAACTTTATGTAGATATCAATTTCATATTTCAGTAAGAGATTATCCAAAACCAAATAGAATTCCAAAATATTGAGTTATCTCACCATGTTTGATCTATTTATAATGTTTGGGAATCTATTGAGAAGTGGGACCAACTTGGGACATTAAAAAAATTATTTTATTTTGTGACGAGCCAACCAAAATCCTAACACAAAACAATACAAATTTAAATGTCTAAGGTATTATTTAGCTCTTTTTCTAAGTTTTGTAGAAACAACAAACTATCATTAATAAAATGTGAATTAATTGCAACAACATTCTATGGAATGGAAATACCTGCTATAAGCTACAAATGATTGCTCTTTGTAAAAGATAACCCAAAGCATTGATAGTGAGCACATACAAAAATGATGATGGAGGACATCCCTATTTAAGAACACTATATAAAGGGAAAGATTTAGATATTGAGTTATTATCCACTATGTGGGCATTGACATCTCTAAAAAGTGTTTGAACATGAACACAAATTTGGGGTCCAAAACCTAGCTATTGCAACATTTTTAGTATGAAATTCCAACATATTCCATTATAAGCTTTGTCAAAATCTAGTTTGACTAGCAATGCATTTTGGCCCAATTGTTGAGCACATACACTAGTTTCCATGTCGTAATTAAATTATTAGTAATATATCTTCCTCCAAGAAAACATGTTTGTTTTGATTTCACAATACCCTGAACCATTAATTTTATTCATTTATAACCAACACCTTGGCAACAATTTTGTTAGAGGTGTTTAATAAAGTAATAAGGCACCAACCATAAATAGTGTCTTCATTTGCCCCAAGTTAGGAAGAAATTTGATTAAGCCTTTATTGATGCTTGGGCCTAAAGACCCTTTTTTGAAATGCTTCCAAATAAAGAAGACAAAAATCATCTTTAATGTATGGCCACATAATTTGGTAAAATTCCATAGGTAATCCATTAATACCTAGACTTTTGTTATGTGCCATAGACAAGAGGGCACATTCAATCTCTTCTAAGGAAATAATTTGATCCAAAAACTAGTTGTAACTAGTCCTCAATTTTAGTAGGAATATAATCTTTGACTATCTCTTCAAGGGTTTCTTGTGTATCTTCCTAATGAATTTCTTCTTTGAATAGTTTCCTAAAGAAATCCTAGAACAAAAAGTTAAATCTAGAGATATTTGCATGTTGTGAGCCCTAGTCATCAATTCGTGAGCAAATTTACTCCTTATGCTTTTAATTCAAGTAATCAAAGAAGAATTTTGAGCCTATGTTTCCATCGTTAATGTAATGGATTCTAGCTCTTACTCTAACACCTTGTCTTCTATAAGTGTCAAGTCTAGACAAATTCATTTCAATAGAAGCAATAGAGGCTTAAATCATGGCATCCTTAGGATCAACAATAAATTTTTGCCTAGCATGATCCAATTTCCCTTGGAGAGGATTTTATCCACATTTAAATTGCTATACCATTCTTTTGCCAAAGGAGTGAAGGAATTTAATGTATTGTGAGGGTAGCACACCACCACTCAATCCATGATTCCCCTTCTTGTGTCTTAGATATGGAATTTCAAATTCCCACTAAAGCAACAACACAATCAAGATTTTTTAAATGTGAAATATTAAGTTTGAAGGGGAGTTGGGAGGGTGTAGGAGTAGAATGTGAAAGAGAGATGGAACAAAAGATGGGAAAGTGATCAAATAGGGTAGTGGAATAATCTAACTATGAAAAAACACCAGAATGAGATGGAACCAAATGAAGATTATGAGAGATATAAAATATATCCATCTTGTTGAGTTTCTTATCCATTCTAACTCTACAATTAGACTATGTCAACCAATTATGTATATGACTTGAATATCTACCGTGTATGGGGTTAACCACACCCAAAGAATTGTGATAGTAAATCCAAAATTTTCAAATTCATCTTGGCTAAGTTTAACATGGTTGTACCATCTATGATCAGTATGGTGTTCCACCATATTGAAGGATTCTCCTAAAATTCAATCTACATTAGGAAGATTTTTAGACATCAAATCCTAGAGAACAACTCATTCCTTGGCATCATTAGGAGCAAAAGTAGAGTAAAATCCAATAGTCCATTCATTAAAGAAAGTACAAACCCAAACATAACTATGTGAGGGATCGTTGACTTTATAAATGGTATATTTGAAAATCCATTAGGACATCCCTATAATAGCTCCTCCACTTCCATTTTATGAGAAATGTGCAAGAGAAAAATATCTTTCTATATATTATGAAGAGAAGCATCACTTGATGAACATCACTTAGTTTGACTTCTTGAAGAAACAAGATATTAGGCTTCCATTTATTAGTGGCCTCTTTAACTCTAGACTTCTAAGGAGGGACAAAAATTCCTCTCACAATCCAAGAAAATATATTGCTACTCATGATGATGGAGGAATGATTTCATCATTTGAAAAAAACACCCCAAAGCAATTGGAGAGTGATACATGTTGATCATTGTTATTTCAATACCTAGTAGTAATTGAAGGGGATCTTGATCTTTAGCACACACTAGGGGATGAGGGTCTAATGAAGAGTGGGAAGACAGAGAGCAATCATGAGAGGGAGAAAGTTGGGTAGAATGGAGAGGGGGACTAGAAAGTTCTTTCCTTTTTAATCATCCTCTAGTTGTTTGTCATAACTACATCTTTATAGGATGTGTGGACAACTATTGAGGATATGCCAATATGGGTAATTGAGGAAGAAGGGGAGGGTGGAGATTTAGGTTGCACAAGGGGTATAATGGAAACCTTGTGAAGAGGAGAGGCTTGAAGTTAGAAGGATTTAAAGGTGGAAAACTAGAGGTTGGGAGAGTCTAGTTTTCCTAATAGGACAATCATGTATCAAATGACCTTTTTGTTAGAAGAAACATGCATCAGGTTTGTTTAAATTACTGGTTGTTCTACTTCAAAACTAGGGTCTATCAGTTTAGTATTCTTTGGTAAAGACTAATTCAAATCAACTTCTACACAAATCCTAAAATGAACTCTTAGGATAAAAAAATTGTTTGAACTATGCACCAAATTACTTTGCCAAGTTGAGCCACATTATTCCTCAAAAAAGGTCAAAATGCTATGTTTTAGGTATAGCAATTCTATCCACCTAGAATAATGTGAACGAGAAGGACCTTGAGGATGGAACTCAAAATTCCAAGCTTGGAGGTAACAAACTTGTCCACATATAACCCATGTACCATATTACAACATAACTTGAGCATGTTCAGTAAAGTTAAACATACAAGATACATTACCTTTACCCCAACTTCTTATATTCTCAATCTCCCAACCCTTATTTTCCTACTTCATTTTAACCCAATAATAAAAAAATGTTTATGTTAGCACCCCTCTTAGAAAAACAAAATGACAATTTGAGGTTGATATTAACTATAACATCCATTATATTATTAGGCAACTAGAATTCCAAGGATTTACCTTGCCCATCATTCCCTTCTCCAACGCAATGGTAAATTTTTCCTTGGCAGGACCGTTGTTTTTTCCTCCATATTCAATTCCAACACATTGGTCAACATTCTTGGCTATAGGTGAATCCATTTTTGTATGGCTATCCCATGCTTCTTTATGCTGAGAGGCATTCTATAATCACATTGGGGTGGAGATGAGAGCACTCATTTTCCTGTGTAAATATATAGCAAAAAAAATAAAAAATAAAAACCTAAAAAGAAATTGGATTAAAAGCAAAAAAAAAATTGGAATGGGGTTGAAGGGAAAAAAAGGTGGAGAAAATTAAAAAACTATAGAATCAAAAAAGAAATTGCAAAAAATAAAAAAGGTTGAAGAAAAAAACGTGAAAAAATAACAAAAAAGTGAAAAAATTACAAAAAACATAACAAAAAACCCGAAAACAAAAAATAAATTAGAAATGGTTAAATGAAAAAACTAGAGGAAATCACAAAAGGTATGAAAAACACAAAAATATTGACAAAACATAAAAAAACACTAAAAGAGATATCTCTTACATATATATTTTTAAATATAAATATACTAGTTAGGGAGATCTTTTACCTAGAGGTTGGAGCGAATTTAGGTTTTACATTGTCACCACGTTATCAACCTTCACCAATTCATTTGTGAAGTTAAAGACTCTTTTCTCTATCGTTCTTAAAACTTGCTCTTGATTGTCTTGTATCCTGCCTTCAACCACATCTATGCCCTAAATCAATGATGGTAAAACTGTACCCTAAGATGTAAACTCCATCTAAATTATTCTATTTTTATTTATCTTTTAACGCCAAAAACAATTTATTATATAAATATAATTTTTGTTTTTTAATAATAAACAATGCTATATACTTTAATATATATTTCTAACTATGAAAACAATTTCAAAACCTGCTTTACTTTATTTTATTATTTATTTTAATCACACTTAAAAAGATCAATTTTTAAAATCTTGTCGAAGGCTTGAGCTCCAAGAAAGCTGACATATAACTACCTAACTTCCTCTTACATTACACGGTAAATAAAAAATCAACAGACTTATAATGCAATCTTATCTCATCTACGACGCACAATCTTATCAAATCTACGACTCAAAATTATCTACGCGGAGACGCGGTTTTTGTGGGCCCGCTGGATTACCATTGTATCTTGTCCATGCACAGAACTCTGTAACATCATTACGCATTCTCTCTGAAAATTCTCTGGAGTGACTGAAATTTCCTCTATGACCACAACATCTTCCTATTGTACATTTTGATAATAGCTTTTAAGATACTACTTGAAATAATACCGTGTCAATATTGAAACCAGGAACATACACGCGTCGTACGGGCACAAGGTCACATGAGCCTCTAATATTTAATTGCAGGCTTTATGTTACATATCTGTGGGTATGTATTTCTTTGTTGCTGCTTTGAATTGAGATGAATCGAGTTTTCTGCAATTCAATTGCAATGGAGAGTAAGATTGATAGGTTGAGTGACTTGCCTGACAATCTACTGTGCTGTAATATTCTTTCTCATCTCTCTCTGAAAGATGCCATCCGCACTTCTGTTCTGTCTCACAGATGGAAAGCCCTCTGGAGAAACATTCCCCACATAGATTTTTCTCAGGCCTTTTTTGATTCAATCATAGTGGTTATTGCCCGCCTTGTAGAAAAGGAAGAAATCAAACACCCAGTTAAGTATATGGAAAATGTGATAAACAATATCCTTTCGCTTCACTCTGCCCCTATTGAGAGTCTACGGTTTGATCTTTCCTTCCAGGGACGTCAGAATGGATTTGGGGAAAAAATACTCAAGAATGTGAGCATTGAGCAATGCATAAAAGGAGCAGCAGTGAAAGGAGTGAAGAAAGTTTCTCTTCATTGCATGGCAATGCGGGGAAGGCATGTACCGTCTTCTCTTTTTGCCTGTGAACTTTTAAGTGTTTTGGAAATTGAGGGTTTCTGGTTTACAGAAATACCCAGTGCTTTTAAGGGCTTTCTGTTTTTGAAGGCTTGTTCTTTATTGGAGGTTGCTGATTTGACTGGTGAGAGACTGCAGCAGCTCGTAGCAGTGTGCCCACTTCTTGAGAAGTTGGTGATCAAGCGCTGTGCCAACTTGTTTAATCTGCAAATCTGTGCACCCAATCTCAGTTACTTGAACTTAGGAACTTCTTCTGTAGAAAACTTTACAGCAGATTGTCCCCAGTTGGTTGAGCTCAAAATAAAGGATTGTTTCATGTTGTGTAAATTTGAGCTTAATTCCTCCCCATTTGTGCAAGAAATGGAGCCATCAGAGATTTCATCACTTGAAGAAATTCCGGCTATAAAATCCCTGAAAAAGTTATCCCTTCGGATAGCATTAGATACCCCATTTGGGGTCCTCATCGGCAGATTTCCAGACCTTGAAGAGCTGAAAATCACAGACATTCTCATCCAGGTAAATCGTGTTTTTATTTTTCAGATAAAGTTTTCTTTCACATATATATTTTGTATTATATTGTAGCCCTTTTTGGGATGGCAGGATATGGTGGCAGGGGAAGTGGTATCAGACACGGCCTTCCCAAATCTGAAGAAAGCAGATGTACATATTTCATCAGAGATATGGGGTAAAAGGGAAGTAGCTTTGTTGGATTTCCTTCTTAGCAATGCTCCCAAGTTGAGTTCTATGACTCTCTGTGACACTCCAGTTGAAACAACCTTATTTACCGATCCAGCGTTCATGAGTCAGTTTAGTTCATGAGTCAGTTTTAGGGTTTGGAATACCCATTTGTAAAAATGGAATCTCACTGTGTTGAAGAAAGTAGAAATGTAGAGTAAGACTGAGTAAGATCTTCCACTTGTTATAGAAGCATTACTAGATGGTAAAGTTAGGAAACATACGTGTGAAGCTTGCAGCTTCTTTTAATGGCACTACTCTACTGGGCATCTAAGAAGGGTACTCGTTCGGCAGGGGTAATATTCGACTTTTGTGGTCTTAATTTTGATTCAGACGTTTTGTTCAATAGTTGATATGATATGTTATGATTTTCGTCCGTTCATGCTGTTTTAAAATATACCGAAGAATATATAAAGTGAGAATCGTTTCATCTATTTATTTGCCATAATTTGTTTCTCAGAAGCTAAATGAAAATTTTGGTGACAAATTTGCAGGCCTTAAAATAAAAAAATGGCCATTGTCTTGTCAAATATTTTAATACGGCACCATTATAGATTAACTGTTTAAAGGTTTTTGGCCACTCAAGTACAGTGAAACAAACATGTATCTGCCAGTTTCCATGTAGGTACAGAATTATATCACTTCATGTATAGTAATATCGCATGCTAGGCACAAGGCTTCTTGTTTTTGGCCCATGCCAGTGTACCATGTTAGGAATAAGGGCTTGTTTTCATTGCCTCTCTTAGAGGTGAAGTCAGTTGAAATGACATCGAATGCCAACTTTTAGCCATCATAAATCTTTGGGTGCCAAGGTTTCACAATGACGAATTCTAGAGCAAACACATCTCTTAGGAATTTTCCCGTGAACATAGTGCAGATCTAGCTTTTCTCAAAATTGCCATATATGACTCCGTATTGGGTTTTACTTTTCCATTGTTCTAGTAGTCTTCAACAAATGTCCTCGCATTAAAATTTTGAAGTAGATGCTTCCCTTTTTAGAAAGTCCAAAGATAAGTTCTTTGTCCCTCTTTCCAAAGCTTGGATTGGACAATGCTTAAGAGTCAAGACAGGTTGCAGAGGCAAGTCATAATGAAATCTTTCTAGGTATTGCAACAAGGTTCGACAGATTGAGATGCTTTTCTCATATTACGATGTGAAATTAGTCATTAATGACTGCGTAGCTAAAAGATTCAGAGGGAGTGGCCTATTCCACAAAAATGTCCTTGGACTCCTCTTTTTTATAAAGCCCCTGGCTATTTGCTAGGAGCTGCCAGGATAGAGATAAATCTAGGGGAGTAAAATAATAATAAGGGATTTATTATTATTTCACTCCTTGTTCAGCACATAAGTCGACTGAACCAGCAGGTTTAAGGTCCAGAGTCCAGACTTGAGTTTTTTCCATGATTTCTAAGTCGAAATCCAGTGATGCTAAAACTTTCATCCTCATTATAGCTGGAGAGATCTACACCGGGGTCTTTTTCCAAGGCTTTTAGTTTAAAGTTCCAAACCCTGTAATAGTAACCATTCCTTCTCATTATAGTTGAAGAGACATTGTCCAGACTTAATCTGGACTGGAAGAACATTGACCTAAGTGAAACTGCTACATGCTTTGGTGTGTCATTTAGAGAGTATCTTTCCCTGAAAATCAATTTGGGTGTGGGTATTGGTCATATTAGAAAATAGGGTGGAGTGGTGGTCTCTAAAATCCATCTCTACTGTTGTGAGGGTCCCACCCTCTTTGCTTCCTTGTGATAGATCTCCCCACCAGGGGCAGCGGCATGGCTGCTCAGACTTATCTCTGTGCCATTTGCAAAGCTGCCGAAGAGGTTCTTCTCTGTTTCCGGCCAGCTGGCAGAGGGGACTGTTATTGCTCTCCCATGACTTCTCAATGGCATGGGTGTTGCCCCCAGCAACCAGGGCAATTTTTATTTGCCTGATTCTCACCATTTTGCCTTTGATGAGTTCTTAGTATTTGTCACTTGGTGTTCAGGATTCATAACTGCAAGAATGTCCAAAGGAGGGAGAGGACACCACTCACTTTTTTAGCTCGTGGATGACGTAAATGACTTATCTGATGGAGGGTGGGGTAACCTTAATGACCAGGACCTTCCTCCCAGCATTGGTTTTATATCTTGAGCTGCATAAGTTTGTTTATATTGTTGTAAACTTTGAACTTGTGATAATGTAGATGTCTGTTTCCTTTTTTGGTGCCACAATTGATCTTGCAGCTGTTTCCTTTTGGGGGCTGTGTCATATTTCTGTTTCCCAGCTTTACCGGTTATTCAACTTTCTTCTGTCCAATTTTTTTGGAGGATAGGTTATATTTATTTTCCTTAATATATATGGATCTATTTCATTTTAATTAAAAAAAAATCCAATCTCTCTATCTTGGAAAGTTGAAACTGTTCTAGTACAAAGTATGCATGTGTTGGCAGGGCCAAGGGAGGAGAGCGCAAATGGGAGTAGCATGTTTTTCAGGGGAACAGAGAAGTTGGAGGGGCGATTGGGGAGGATGGAAGTAAACGAATACCTTAGTTTGCCGAGGGTCTTTGCACTGAACCTAAATGTTACAGGGGTTTAGACATTGATCTTTTTCATTCTAGGCGAATTCAAACACAAAAATAATAATAATAACTTGAAAATTAGCCAACACTTGCTTAATAATTCTCAATTCCCTTAGCATGAGAGAGCTTTAAAAATTCTCAATTCCCCTAGCATGAGAGCTGATTAGCATTGTACCTACATTTCCATATGACCTAATAATAGTCAACTAGCTTGTAGGCTATAGTATTTAGCAACTGTCCTTGATCATACAAGTTTCTTCAAGGAGAGGTCCTTGAAGAAAGAAGGGCAGTGAACAATTCACAAAAACAATGATATTTAGCATCAAACACATATTCTGGTTTGTTTGCTCTATGCTCATAGTAAGCATCCCATAGCTGATGCTTATGGTTTGTACTCAAAAGGCTTCAAGTTCAACTCCCTTTGGAATTTCTAGCTTGAAGGATCCCTAAAACTATGATCAAGGCCAGTGAAGATCCAGCCTAGACATTTAAAAAAATTATTAGTTTACAACTTGCAAGTTCTTCTATACTTGCATGGTTTCTAGAAAGTAGAATTTGAAGTTTCATAAAAATTTATCAATTTATAAATTAGCCTTGAGAGAGATTGAAGCTGGTTCTGTAGCAGCCCTTTAAAAGTAGCATGTCAAAAATTGACAATAATTACTCCATGCAATGTCTATGGTAAAAAATTGTTGTCAATATGGATCTGCCCCAGCCAAATGTTTATGCCCAACAACTTATGCCGAATGGAATACAAATGTTTGGTACAATCAGGAGTTGGAAGAGCTAAAATTGAAACTTGTGAAGCTCTATTCAACTTGGTGTAGAGGACTGTTCCTCAAATCTCTATCCAACTTTAATTTTTCATGAAGGTGCTTGAGGATTGTGGAGCTCTATATCTTTAATAGTATTATTAATATTATAACTTTGTTCTTTTGACAAAATGTAATTTTTACATTTAGCTAATAAAGCAAAAAATTAAATTCACGATTTTTTCATTTCATAATTATCACCATCCATTTAAGCAAGACAAAATTTGTGTTCATAATTTCTTTACTTGTCACATCCTCCCCTCAAACCAAAATTCTCTCGGCATTTATAGCTTTTTGTTGCACTTTTGGACAATCTACAAAGAAGAGGTCATTTTTTTTCAACCTATAAATCATTTTTCAATAATATTTTGTTAAAAATTTATCATGTTGACATAGAAAAAGTACAAATTTAAATAGACAAGAAAAATAATCCTATTTTTAATTGGTTTACAATCAATAGATTAATAACTAGATAAGATAAGTGCGAACTTATTGCAATAGTACCTGGGAGAAGGTAGGCACTAATAAACATAAACATTAAAAACTGAAATAATTATCGCTTTTAACATAAATTTCAACAAAAACTAATATGTTCCCCCAAAAAAACAAAAACACAGCCAGGACTTAAAAAGCACTTTTATATGTTAGCGGACTTCTATTTACATGAATATAAACATTTATACGTGTTTGTCTATTTGCAACACATTTGGGACCATAAATATTTTTTCTTTACAATAACACCATTGTTTTTCTATTACCAAAACATTTCATAAAAGAATGAGTGCATGAACAAATTGTTTTTAGTTATTTTAAATATGAATGTCCTTGCCTCACTGACGGCGCTCAGTTTTCAGAGGACAGGCTGAAATTTCAGTTTTGAGAGGGCTACAGTCCCGAGTTGCTAAGTGAGTTCCGATGTTTGCCTTGGGTATTGTAATTCAGTTTGAGGGGCTGAAAGTCCGAGACAAAGTGGTGCATGGATTTATGGAATGACGCAAGAAGGCTTGGTGGAGTTTGATAAGTTTAACATTTAATATTTTGGACATGAGTTGGATTCGTGCACTAAGATAAAAAGGGGGCTAAGTTACCTTATGGATTGAAATGATTGTGCATTGAATAATTTGGAGTTGTTTTGAGGATGTGTCCTCAAAAGAGGATTGTTGGATCCTATGTATTCGATCATTGTTGTTAAATCCTACATAGGAATTTGGACAAGCCGATGAACATAAATGGGATTGCCAAATCTATGTAAGGTGAGGCATTTCATTATGCGACTAAGTTTGGTTGTAATTGTGTTGTGCAAAAGCATTGTGAGGAGTTGCATGCAAACAGTGGAATTTTGCAAGACATAATAGGAGCAAGGTTTTGAGATGTCGATTTGGCATAAAGGTAGCAAGTTCCAGTTTTGGATTGTGGACTGAAGAGCTAAAGGGTCCTTAGGGTAGGGTAGTGGTGTTTCCTTGTAAAGTGTTGAGAGTATTTTTGGCAGAGCTTGACTTGAATTTTCTAGGTGTGTGGGATAACATCCAACTATATATTGGACTTTGTTGTAACAACTGAGGGCTTGATTCTAAGAATCAATAAATAAGTTATTTGTGACCCAAAGTGAATGTGTGATTTGTATTGTTGTGTATGCATGTTTTGAAATTTAAGTATTGTTGTAGGTAGAACAATTTGTAGGGATAACAAAGGAGGCATAGTCCATCTTAGCGAACAAACTTAGTCCTCCAAGGCAAGTGTCCATAAGGTTGGTGTTGTGTGGGGTTTCTTTGGCACTTTGATAGTTTTAAGAGAAGAGCACATTGACACCAGGCTTATAGGAAATATTTTTATTTGAAGTATGTTTGAATTGGTTTCAATGTTTTGGTAGTGTTCCTTTTTTTTCAACTTTAATAAGTGTTATATAATGGCTAGTACTAGCTTTAATTTGTTATTGTAATTTGTTTGAAGAATGTGTTATTTAATTGTTATTTGATTTGTAAAATGAACTTTGGAGATAGATAAGATAAGCGCATGAGAAAAAATGTTTCGATAATTAAGTCGAACATATTCTAACTAAAAAGATGATACTAGAGATGATGAATGAAGTTATTAATATCTTAACATTAAGATTAAATAAATATAATTCTAAAATTTAATATTTGAAATATTAAAAAAGAAAACATTAATAAAATAATAATATTTTTTGGTTAGGAATGTTGCTTTGCTTCATCTAGCCTTGTTGGGAAGGCTCATGAACCCTTTGCAATCTCTAGTTCATCGTTGGGGTTGTGGAAAGACTTTATTTTTCCCTCCTATTACACTTCTTTGTTTTTGATGTGGGTAATTCTCACAGGGTTGGGGTTCTTCCTTCTCTTTATGTTGGGTCTAATTTGGCTCATTGTGGGTATTGGAATGGATCCTCTCCTCCCCTTGTTTGGTGGAGTTGCATATACCCCCTCTTTTTGGTCAAGTTCATGGTAGATTGAATGCTTTGTTTATGGCATTAAGGGAATCTTCTTAAGGCAAGAATTCTTTGGTGTCTCTTGTCTTAGTGGGTGCAAATGGTTTCGATGGGAAGAGGCCTCTAGACCTTGGTATTAGGAAGCGTTCATGGGCAGATGTGGCTTGTGCTAGGTCTTTCTCTAGTCCTGTTTTCTCAAGCCTCATGGATTCTATGGTAATCTACAAGTGCATTCAATTAAGAGTCCATGACTCTGTTGTGGATAGATCTTCCAAGCTTCAAGATCCTCTTATTGGGAAGTTCATAGGTGCTAGGCCTAATATCGATATCATGAGGAGTTGAGCTCAAAGGAAATGGAAATAGATTGGCCATCTGGAGATCTCGGCTCTATCTAATGGCTTCTTTCTTTTCTCTTTTGTGAATCATAACAATGGTGTCAAGACCTTGCTTGATGGCCCTTAGTTATGGGAAGAACATGAAGGAAGCAAGATACATAAAAAACACTTCGTACACTAATTTGAGAAGAGAGTATTGTGAAAATTATGATATTTAAAATTACAAGAAAAAGAAACACATATAAAACATAAAACACATATACTATATGATGCAGAGCAAGGTAACAAGCACTTCAAGTCTCCAACAAACCAATTTGCAAGTTTCAAACCCCTATGATGATTGGTATCCTTCAATAACCCTCCATATGCCTTGTAGCCCTCCTAATTGGGTTTTTTCAACATAAATTTCAAATTAGGCCACAAACCCACAACTCAATAACTTTTCTGAGTACCCTTTATACCCGTATTTAACATATCAAAAACTTAGGTACTATTGTTTCAGACCAACCTACTCAACAATTCACTAGTATTGCTGTACCTAGGCCTAATTAGGCCACTTTTCCAAAGCAAGTGTGATTTTCTACCTCCAAATTGCCAAATATCACTTGAGGGTCTTCAACACATCACCAAAGGAAAGATTATGTGGTTTTTACCAATAGAAAGCATCACTAGTTCACTAGGTTTAATGAATTCAAGTCCAAAAGGCTTACAAAGCCTACAACACAGAAATATCAACTAGGGTTTGATCAACAACTACCAAAACTTCATACCTTGCTCCACAAAATCACAAAATCATTTGAGACACATGGTATACTTCCATTCTACCAAATTTTAGAAGATTTCATCCATGGAAAAGCTCACAAAACAATTTGTTTGCACAAACCCTAAACCCTAGGTTCAATAGCTATTTTCAATCAAACAACCATAAAATCCTTATCCTGTGATGAATTGTACCAAACCACCTGCAAATGAAAATACATTCATAGCATCATCTTTTAAAACGAGTTGCATGACGTGACTAGGCCATACATGTCTATACAGACTCAGAAACAACAGAAATAACAGGAAAAATAGAATTTTTGATATGAAAATAGGGGTAATCTTTATTGTTTGTTCTTTCTCCACCTTCCACACCCTTCAACAACCTTGTATAAAAGTTTTTCAAGTCTTTTAAACATGTTTCAAATGAATCCCAATGATCTCCAACTGAAAATCAAACTCATGACCTTTCAACTTCCAAGTGACACTATTATGCAATGCAACATTTGACAAAATTTCACACCTAGACCACTATATGACATAAGTACATCTAAGATGGTCTTAATTAGACCTTATTGCACCAAAAATATTACTTGGACACACAAAACTCAGTAAAGACTCTTATTTGCAACTTTTGACCAACATTGTGAAGGTGCTCTTGCACCATACACCCAAGGAGAAAAGAATCTCAGGTTCTTCTTGAGATCAGCTGTTGTACTGATGTTCCATGCTTTTTGATATCTTCTTCAGACATCCATGTTGCATCTTCTGGAGGTAAACCATGCCATTTGACAAGATACTTATTGTAGACCTTATGCCTAGTCCTTTTGACCTCCTTAGTGTCAAGGATTGCTTCAAGCTTCAATGGTTCAGTGTGAGGTAGGTCTTTCACCCAATCTTCATCAACATCAACACTTGTACTTGCATCCACAAATCCCTTGAAAGGGTATAGATCAGCAACATTAAATATGGGTGAGATAGCAACATTAAATATGGGTGAGATAGCAACTCCAGGAGGGAGTTCTATCGCATATGCATTCTCCCCAAATTTGTGGACCACCTTGCATGGCCCAATATTTTTCATCTATAGTTGCCCTTAAGCAACCTCTCCTTTTTCATATGTGCAAGCACTAAACCCCTACCTTGAACTGAACATTTCTCCTTTTCAAATCAACATGCTCCTTGTACTTTTCCACACTTTTCTTGAGGTTCTCCCTAATTTGTTCATGTATGTCCTTCATGGCTATGGTAAATTCTTCCCCCTTTGCACTTCTTTTCTCCAATCCACTCAAATCTCTAAGCTCAAAAACACCTCTTGGTTTTAGCCCATACACCACCTCAAAAGGGCTCTTCCCTATGCTTCTATTAATGGAGTCATTATAAGCATACTCTGCCTGTGAGAGAACAAGATCCCATTGTTGTCCATGTTCTTTTGTAAGGCACCTAAGCAAGTTTCCCAATGATCTATTCACCACCTCAGTCTGCCCATATATTTGTGGGTGATAGGCAGTACTGAAGGTTAGATTTGTTCCCAATTTTCTCCACATGGTCCTCCAAAAGTGACCTATGAACTTAGAGTCTCTATTTGAAACTATAGTGAGTGGTAACCCATGGATTCTAACTATTTCTTTGAAAAATAAGCCTACAATATTTGAGGCATCACTTGTGCATTTGCAGGGAGTAAAATGAGCCATTTTACTAAATCTATCAACAACTACAAACACACTATCCACTCCCCTTTGAGTTTTGGGTAAGCCCAATACAAAATCCATACTTACATGTTCCCATGGCCTGCTAGGTATTGGAAGGGGCTGATAAAGTCCTGCATTTGAACTAGAGCCCTTGGCCCTTTGACAAATTCCACAACTCTCCACAAACTTTTTAACATCTGCATGCATCCTTGGCTAATGGTAGAACCTCTTCACCTTGGTGCAAGAGCACCCCTTCAACAAACCAAATATATATCTAAGGGAGAAGATTAGGGTTTTAATTAGGTCTTAAGCATTGTATGTTATCATTTCATGTTCTAAGCATTTCATGCTTGTCATGACATTTGTGTTGACATTTTATGTTTTAATATCTCTCTTCCCGAGGCCAATATTTAGCATCATGGACAACGGCAGACAGTTGGGTTATGTGCAAGATTAAATCTAATGTGTCGTATTATCTGATGTTTTGTTGTCTTATGCAAAACAGGTGCCGTGTGATTAATTAGGGCTTTTTGTTATAATCTTGGTTTAAGCAAAATCCTGAAAACAGAGGAGAGAGGGGTCGGTAACAAAACAGGGAAAGTGGTCGAGGAATGGGAGTTCTTCCACCTTCAGAATTATAAAAGAATTGAATCTCTGTAATCAACCTGTGTTCGATAAAGTTGAAATGAAGAAATAGAAATTCTGTAAATTGTGTTCTACCAAATTCTGGATTCTGTGAAAATTCTTTGTATATCAAATCGTTTTGTATATTATTTATATAGATTTGCTTTGTGTTTAATTTAGCTTTTCTGTGGTCAAGATGCACGATTAAATCCATTCCACTGGTGGATTTCTGTGAAATCAGTGGAATGGATTATGTATATTAGTTTTCTGTTTGTTTTTCTTTTGTTCAATGAACATGGTAGAATAGAAATTGCAGAATCCGTGGTAGAGGAAGTTATTCGGCAGGAAATTTAAATATATATTTTATGTATATCTGTCAATTGTATGTTGGAAATAGTCTGTGAATATATCGCATTTGTATGTGAACATCATCCTGTGTATATGCTGTGAAGAATGGTATGTACAAAAGTCTTTTTGGGTCAAGTTGTGTTATTCGTTGAATATACAATTCCTGTATATATCGCAAATGTATGAAGGTATATTTCCTGTGTATCTCACAATCGCATCTAAGTATCAACCTGTGTATATCCAGTGATGAAATGTATGTGTAAGAGTCCATTTGGGTTAAGTTTGTGATTGTTAGTCAAATATACAAACAATGTGTATATCGCAAATGTACCTGAGCATATTCTGTGTGTATCCTGCACTTGCATGTAAAGGTCAGTTGTCTGTGTATATCACCAAAGTATACCGGTAGATGATTCTTGTGTATGTCACAATGACCTAAGGAGATACATTTCCTGTGTATATGTCCATTATATGTTGTATACAGTTTGTGAGTATATAGTTGTTGTATGTGAGTGTCTGTGTGTATACTGCAATTGCATATCGCTGTTGTATGTTGTGAAGATACAACGAAAATATACATTGCATATGATACAAAGGGGACCAGCCGAGGTGGTAGATAGTTTGTATGTGGGAAAGACATTTGTTCTGCGCATACAAGAGGTGACTGGAAATAGTAGGCAAGAACACTAAAAACCACTGGGGAAGCAGGTAAAGAAATGTATATACAAGCCGTGAGAGGAACCAATCGGGTAAGGTTTCAGGAGTCCCAGTGAAGGCAGGGTGATGCCGATAGAAAGCATATCAGTGGGAGAAGAAGCTTCGGAATAACATTTGAATAGGAGGCCGAAGGTATAATGTTTGGCCGACAAGGAAAGATTGCAACAGTTTCGGTCAGACATTTGAGATCTCTTGCCGATATTGACAGAATTACCGTTGTGTGTGTTTCCGCTGTGTTGCTCTGCATCATAGTGGTATCAGAGCGTACGAGTATCCTTTGGGTAGAAGAAGAAGGCCAGATGTCAGAAGGAGAGGGGTCAGAAGAGTACCCAACAAAGATGACCAATGCTAAGTTGGCGGCCTTAGTGAGAAAGCAAATGGTAGAGAGCAGAACAACTCAGGTTCAGAATCAGGCTTTGAAAGAAGAGGTAGAGAAGTTGAGGGATAGAGTAGAGAAAGGGGAAGAAGATTCTGGTAAGCGAGAAGACAGGGATGAAGAGGAGATCCCTAAGCAGGAAGAGATAGAGGTTCCTACAGACTAGAGACCCTTACTTAATGCCCTCAAATCCATGGAGAGAAGGACCATGGATATGAAAATAGACCCGCCAGTGTTTGCAAGAAAAATGGAACCTGATTCGGTGATGGAGTGGATAGACTCCTTGAATAATTTCTTTGAGACCGAGGAAATACCAGACCACCAAAGAGTGAAGATGGCTCAGTCCAAAATGAAAGGAGCTACACTAACTTGGTGGAATTTCATCCAAGATGACAGGGTGAAAGAAGGAAAGAACAGAGTTGCTACTTGGAAGAGAATGATGGCTTTAGTGAAGGAAGCCTATGCTCCATTGGATTATGACATCCAATTACATAAGAGGAAACAAAACTTGAAGCAAAAAGAGTTAGATATCAGTTCATACATAGAAGAGTTCATGAAACTATGTGTCAAGACAAAGGTAAAGGAGGGTGAGGAAGAGAAGGTAGCAAGGTACCTTAATGGATTAAGGTTTAACATCCAAGAAGATTTAAATCTACATAACCCAGATACAGTCCAAAAGTGCTACCAGTTAGCACTCAAAGTGGAAGAGAAATTAAAGAGAAGGCATGAGCAGAACAATAGAGGAAAATGGAGATAGCAAAGGGGAGGAAGAAGTCCTTTCAGAAGCAGAGGAAATGGATTTGGATACCAGGGTGAATCAAATCAAGAGAACAATAGAGGAGACAACAGTCATAACCAAGGGGGAAGCTACAATCAAAGAGGAAACTTCAGGGGCAGAGACCACCATTTAGAGGAAGATCTCAGGGCAGAGGGCCTATCAGATGTTACAATTGCAATCAAGAAGGCCACATAGCCAGCAAATGTCTAGCAAAGGCAACAAATTCAATAGGAGAAAGGAGGATCAATTTGATCCAAGAATCTGATTGTCAAAGTGTAGCAAGCTCAAGCACTAATCAAAGTGTGAATGCTCCTGACAGTTATGGGTATCCTGAGAACGGAGAATCTTTGATGATTAGGAGAGCAATGACCACCATGAAGGTGCTTGGAAAAGAACCTACACAAAGGAAGTCTCTCTTCAGAACTACTTGCAAGGCAGGAGGAAAGGTATGTAAAGTTCTAATTAACTCTGGGTCTACTGAGAATTTTGTGTCCATTGAGATGGTAGAAAAGCTTAAGCTTAGGAGATTGCCACATCCTTGCCCATATAAAATTTCATGGCTCACCTAAGGTCAGCAAATAGTTGTGGAAGAACAGGCTTGGGTAGAACTTCAAATTGGACCATACAAGGATAGGTTACTGTTTGACATTGCCAAGATGGATGCTTGCCATCTCCTATTTGGAAGACCATGGCAGTATGACTTGAAAGCATACCATGATGGAGTTAGAAACACATATTCAATCACCAAGAATGGTAAGGTGATAGAGCTGCTACCATTGATGGAGAATGAGGTGGAATCAAAAGGAAAAGAAGTTAAGGTGATGATGGTAGAAGGCAAACAATTCATGAAAGGGATAGTAGAAGGAGCAGTTACATATGCTCTAATTCCATGCCTAAAGGTGAACAAGGAATAACAGCAAGAAGTCAAGGGAGAGAAGAGGCAAAGGTTCATAGATCCTACTGTTCAAGAGCAATTGGACAAGTACCAAGGCATCATCTCTGATGGAATACCAAGGTCCCTACCCCTTATGAGGGACATCAGCCATTGCATAGATCTGATCCCAAGATCTACACTTCCAAACAAAGCAGTGTACAAGCTTACCCCAGAGCAGAATACAGAGGTAACAAGGCAGATTGAGGAATTGTTGGAGACAGGCCTAATTGGCAAGAGTTTAAGCCCATGTGCAGTACCGACTGTACTAGCACCAAAGAAGGAAGGCACTTGGAGACTTTGTACTGATTCAAGGGCTATCAACAAGATCACAATCAGGTATAGGTTCCCAATACCTAGGATAGAAGATTTTCTTGATTTCTTATGGGGTGCTAAGTATTTCACAAAAATAGATTTAAAGAGTGGCTATCATCAGATTAGGATTAGGCCAGGAGATGAATGGAAAACTGCATTCAAGACCAATGAGGGGTTGTATGAGTGGAAGGTCATGCCTTTTGGTTTGTCCAATGCCCCTAGTATCTTTATGAGGTTGATGAATGAGGTCTCGAGGGAATTCATATGTAAATTTGTCATAGTATATTTAGATGACATCCTGATTTTTAGTAATACAAGGGAAGAGCACCTCAACCATATAGACTTGGTCCTCAAAAGGTTACATGAAGAACAACTAATGATCAACTTAGCAAAGTGTTTGTTCATGCAGGAAGAGATCATCTACTTGGGATTTGTCATCTCACATAACAAACTAAAAATGGATCAAGAGAAGGTAAGTGCCATATTGTCTTGGCCAACTCCTAAAACCTTGAATGATGTTAGAAGTTTCCATGGGTTAGCAACCTTTTATAGGAAGTTTATAAAAGGGTTTAGTCATGTTTGTGCACCCATGCTTGACACCATAAAAGGAGGACATAAGTGCAGATTTACGTGGACAAAGGAGGTAGATGATTCATTTGAAACATTGAAAAAAAAGGTGGCAGAGCAGCTAGTTCTTACACTTCCTGACTTCAGAAAGATTTTTCAAGTAGAATGTGATGTCAGTCACATGGCAATTGGAGCAGTACTCAGTCAAGAAGGTAGGCCTATTGCATTTTTCAGTGAGAAACTAAATGATGCAAAGAAAAGATACTCATCATATGATTTGGAGATGTACGCTCTAGTACAGTCACTCAAAAAGTGGAGGCATTACTTGATGCCCAAAGAATTCATAGTGTTCACAGATAACCAAGCCCTTAGTTTCATAAATAGTCAAGAGAAGCTGAACCATAGGCATATGAAGTGGGTGGAAACTTTGCAAGCTTTCACCTTCACACTCAAGCACAAGAAAGGGGTCAAGAACAAAGTAGCAGATGCTTTGAGCAGAAGGGTTCTAACCATAAATCAGATTCAATTGGAGAGTGTTGGCATTGACTCTTTAAAGGCCATGTATGATGATGATGAAGACTTTGGAGAAATCTATAAGGTATGTATTTCCTTTGGTGACAAATATCATGTTGAGTTCTCTGAATTTCTGATCCAAGATGGATTACTTTTCAAAGGTGGACAGTTATGTATTCCAAGGTGTTCTATGAGATTGAATATCATTCAGGAGAAACATTGTGGGGCCATGGCAGGACATTTTGGTCTAGATAAGACTCTTGATCTTGTAAAGAGGCATTACTATTGGCCCAAGTTACAGTCAGATGTGAGAAAATTTGTGGAGGCATGTGTGATATGTCAGAAAGCAAAAGGAAGATCCACTAATGCATGTTTGTATTAGCCACTACCCATTCCTTCTAGGCCATGGGAGAGCATAAGCATGGACTTTGTATTGGGTTTGCCTAGGACAAGGAAGAGATATGATAGTGTTTTTGTTGTAGTAGACAGATTTAGTAAAATGGCACATTTCTTGCCATGCAAAACCACTTGTGATGCTTCATATGTTGCAGACCTATTTTTCAAGGAAGTAGTGAGGATACATGGATTGCCATTGAGCATAGTCTCAGATAGAGATGTAAAATTTATTGGCCACTTTTGGCGGACATCAGCTTACCATCCTCAAACAGATGGGAAGACTGAAGTAGTTAACCGTTCATTGGGAAATCTGTTAAGATGTTTCACAAGGCAGCATGGAGATAAGTGGGATAACTTCCTAGCACAAGCAGAATTTTCCTATAATGACACCATCAATAGGAGTACAGGGAAGTCACCCTTTTAGGTGGTATATGGTATTCATCCAAGAGGTATTTTGGAGCTGAGAGATCTGCCTATAGGAGAGCCTATTAGTGCAGATGGAGAAGCTTTTGCTTCAGCTATCAAAGAAGTGCATGATCAAGTCAAGAACCAGCTTCAACAAACTACATTGAAGTACAAAACATATGCTGACAAGAAAAAGAGGGATGTACAGTTTGATGTTGAAAATTTGGTGTGGGTTCATCTGAAGAAGGAGAGGCTCCCCAAAGGTAAATATACCAAGCTAATGCAGAGGAAGATTGGACCGTGTCAGATTTTAAAGAAGTGTGGGCAGAATGCCTATGAGATCCAACTTCCTCCTGATCTTGGATTATCACCCATTTTCAATGTATGTGACTTAACTCCATACAAACCAAAAGCAGATGTCGAACAGGAACCATTACAGAATACAACAGATGATGATATTCCTAAGCATGATCCACCAAAGTTGAATATCTTAGACTCGAGAGTGGTAAAGAAGACAAGGAACACAGAGTACATGGAGTACTTAGTGGCTTGGCAAGGGAAACCTGATTCAGAGGCAGTTTGGATGATGGAAGATCAGATAACAAACAATGGTGCAGACATTCACACTCTGATCTCAAAGGGGCTTGAGATCTCTTCTCCTGGGGAGTATGGTACAGGAGCACCCCTTCAACAAACCAAATATACATCTAAGGGAGAAGATTAGGGTTTTAATTAGGTCTTAAGCATTGTATGTTATCATTTCATGTTCTAAGCATTTCATGCTTGTCATGACATTTGTGTTGACATTTTATGTTTTAATATCTCTCTTCCTGAGGCCAATATTTAGCATCATGGACAACAACAGATAGTTGGGTTATGTGTAGGATTAAATCTAATGTGTCATATTATCTGATGTTTTGTTGTCTTATGCAAAATAGGTGCCGTGTGATTAATTAGGGATTTTTGTTATAATCTTGGTTTAAGCAAAATCCTGAAAATAGAAAACAGGGAAAGGGGTCGAGGAATGGGGGTTCTTCCACCTTCAAAATTATAAAAGAATTGAATCTCTGTAATTAGCCTGTGTTCGATAAAGTTGAAATGAAGAAATAGAAATTCTGTAAATTGTGTTCTACTAAATTCTGGATTCTGTGAAAATTCTCTGTTTATCAAATTGTTTTGTATATTATTTATATAGATTTGCTTTGTGTTTAATTTAGCTTTTCTGTGGTCAAGATGCACGATTAAATTCATTCCACTGGTGGATTTTTGTGAAATAAGTGGAATGGATTATGTATATTAGTTTTCTATTTGTTTTTCTTTTGTTCAATGAACATGGCAGAATAGAAATTGTAGAATCCGTGGTAGAGGAAGTTATTCGGTGGGAAATTCAAATATACATTTTATGTATATACGTCAATTGTATGTTGGGAATAGTCTGTGAATATATCGCATTTGCATGTGAACATCATCCTGTGTAGATGCTGTGAAGAATGGTATGTAAAAAAGTCTTTTTGGGTCAAGTTGTGTTATTCGCTGAATATACAATTCCTGTATATATCAGAAATGTATGAAGGTACATTTCCTGTGTATCTCGCTGTCGCATCTGAGTATCAACCTGTGTATATCCAGTGATGAAATGTATGTGTAAGAGTCCATTCGGGTTAAGTTTGTGATTGTTAGTCGAATATACAAACAATGTGTATATTGCAAATGTACCTGAGCATATTCCATGTGTATCCTGCACTTGCATGTAAAGGTCAGTTGTCTGTGTATATCGCCAAAGTATACCGGTAGATAATTCTTATGTATGTCGCAATGACCTAAGGAGATACATTTCTTGTGTATACATCCATTGTATGTTGTATATAGTTTGTGAGTATATCGCTATTGTATGTGAGTGTTAGTTTGTGTGTATACTGCAATTGCATATCGCTGTTGTATGTTATGAAGATACAACGAAAATATACATTGCATATGATACAAAGGGTGATCAACCGAGGTGGTAGATAGTTTGTATGTGGGAAAGACATTTGTTTTGCGCATACAAGAGGTGACCAGCAATAGTAGGTAAGAACACTGAAAACCACTGGGGAAGTAGGTAAAGAAATGTATATACAAGCCAAGTCATCGGTGTGAGGAATCGATCAGGTAAGGTTTCAGGAGTCTCAGCGAAGACAGGGTGATGCCAATAGAAAGCATATCGGTGGGAGAAGAAGCTTCAGAATAACATTTGAATAGGAGGCCAATGGTATAATGTTTGGCTGACAAAGAAAGATTGCAAGAGTTTCGATGAGACATTTGAGATCTCTTACCGATATTGATAGAATTACCGTTGTGTGTGTTTCCACTGTGTGTCGCTCTGCATCACACTTGCTCTAAGGTTTCGTCAAAACCAAAGTGTCCACCCAAACTACCACAATGCTTCTCCCTTATCAAGTTGGCTCTCATAGAGCACTTAGGCGCACACAACTGAGAACCCTTAAACAATAGTCCATCTTGCAACACCAAATCAGAGAACTCACTGTGAAAAGTATTCTGAAACTGACTGCAAACAACATATGGTTCCTTAAGATCATCATCATCCTTATACATACCTTTTAGTGCATCTATTCCCACACTTTGAAGTTGGATTTCTTGTACCATCATATACCTCCTGCTCAAAGCATCAACAACTTTGTTTGATTGTCCTTTCTTATGCTTGATTGTGAAGGTGTAGGCCTGCAAGTATTCTACCCACTTCATGTGCCTATGTCTCAACTTGTCTTGACTATTCAAGAAACTTAGTGCATGATTATCTGTGAAAACAATGAACTCCTTTGGCAAAAGGTAGTGCCTCCATTTCTTGAGGGATTGTACCATTGCATAGAGCTCCAAGTCATATGATGAATACTTCCTTTTGGATTCATTGAGCTTCTCACTAAAAAATGCTACTGGCCTCCCTTCTTGACTCAAAACTGCACCAATGGCATACCCGCTTGCATCACACTCAATGGTGAACACGTTGCTAGAATCAGGTAATGTGAGTATGGGTTGTTGAGCCACTATAGTCTTCAAGTATTCAAAACTCCTCTTAGCTTCATCAGTCCAATGAAACTTGTTCTTCTTACCCCCTTTGATGGTATCAATAATAGGAGAACAAATATGGCTAAAATTCCTTATAAACTTTCTATAGAAAGTAGCTAACCCATGGAAACTCCTTACCTCTCCTACTGATTTTGTGCTTGGCTAATTGAGTATGGCTTCTACTTTTTTGGGGTCCATCTTCAAGGTACCTTTGGAGATCACAAAGCCAAGGTAGACAAGTTCTTCTTTCATGAACTCACATTTCTTGAGATTGATCACCAACTTCTCCTCATCCAACTTCTTCAACACCATATCCAAGTGTTGCAAGTGTTCCTCCTTTGTCTTGCTATATACAAGGATGTCATCCAAGTACACCACCACAAATCTGCCTTCGAACTATTTTAGGACCTCATTCATTAACCTCATAAATGTGCTTGGGGCATTAGACAACCCAAATGGCATCACTAGCCACTCATACAAACCCTCATTGGTTTTAAATGTTGTTTTCCACTCATCTCCTTCCCTTATCCTTATTTGATGATATCCACTTTCAAATCAATTTTTAAGAAATAGCTTGCACCTGCTAAATTGTCCATCAAGTCCTCCATCCGAGGTATAGGGAATCTATACCTGATTATAATTTTGTTGATTGCTCTTGAGTTAGTATATAACCTCCACTTACTATCCTTCTTGGGTGCCAAAACAATAGGCACAACACAAGTGCTCAAGCTTTCTCTTATGAGACCTTTATCCAATAACTCTTGGACTTGATTTCTTATCTCCTCATTTTGCTTGGGTGTCATTTTGTATGCAACCTTGTTTGGCAAGTTTGCATCAGGTATGAGATCAATATGATGACTCACATCTCTTATAGGAGGTAAAGATCCAAGGAGCTCATCTGCCACTATATCTTTATATTTGTCCAACAAGGTTTGAACTTCTTTGGGTATCTCTTCTCCATCTGGTGCTATCTTAGTTGATGTGGTCTTCCCAATGATGGCATAACCAATGTCTTCCTCATTCAAGCTCCTCAAGAACTCTTTCTCCTTGACCACCATCACACGTGGTCCTTCATGAATAGCATTGCTATCTTCTTGTATGGGTGTAAGGGTCTATGACACCCCATCCTTCTCTATCACATATATGTTCTTCTCCCCATCATGTTTAGCCTTCCTATCAAACTGCCATGCCCTTCCTAGGAGCACGTGGCACACATCCATAGGGATGATGTCACATAATATTTTATCCTTGTAGACACCAATATTAAATTCAACCCAAGCCTGCTCATTCACTAAAACTTGCTGACCCTTATTGAGTCATGAAACTTTGTAGGGTGTTGGATGTGGATTCCTCTTTATTTTTAGTTTTTCTATCATCTCCAAGGACACATGATTATCAGTAGAACCAGAATTTACCACTACCTTACATACCTTTCCCTGTGCTTTGCAAGTTGTCTTGAATAATGCCTTCATTTGTGGGGGTTCTTTGGTGTTTGGCACTTTGATCAATGTCCTCCTTAACATCAAGGATTCACCCACTTCTGAGACATCATGTAGAGAAGGTGAATTCACACTTTCCTTATCCTCCTCTTGCACAATTTGAGCCCTCCTCTCACCTCCATGAGAACTTGATGCTTGCTTGTCCGGGCACTTTCAAGCTGAGTGTCCAAACTGATTGCAGTTATAGCATCTACCTGAAAAGGCATTGGATCCTCTCCCTTGTCCACCAAACCTTCCTCTACTTCCAAATCTCCTTCCTCTGAAGTTACCTCTGTCACTTGACTCACCCCTTTGCTCTTGTTGGTTATTTGATTGACCTTGTTGCTTTTGTGACTGCCCTATTGCACTAAAATTGCCTCTACCTTTGAAATTTTTTCCTCTTCCTCTTCCTTGTTGCTCTTGTCTCATGTTGATTCTCTCCTCTACTTTGACAACCAATTCAAAGCACTCCTCAACTGTCTTAGGAGTTGTATGGCCAATCTCATCTTGTATATTGAGCCTAATCCCATTCAAGTATCTTGCCACTTTCTCTACTCCATCTTCAGTATGTCCTGCCCTTATTCTCAGTCTATGGAATTCCTCAGTATATGTCATCACATCTAACTCCCTTTGCTTCAAATTTTGTAGTTTTCTAAAGGTTTGTATTGCATAATATGTAGGAAGGAATTGTGTCTTCACTTTGGCTACCATCTGATCCCATGAACTTATCTTGGGCTTACCATTCTTGACTCTTTCTTCTTGGACGAAGTTCCACCATGTCAGGGCAGGGCCCTTCAACTTAGTTTTTGTAAACTTCACTTTCTTATTGTCTTCTATTTCTTCAAACTCAAAGAGATTATCCAAAGCATCAATCCAACCCAAAACTTCTTCATTGTCCATCTTTCCACCATACATGGGTACTTCAACTTTCATCTTTGGAATATTGTCACCCTTGACAACCCTTAACATCCTAATTATTCTTGCTTCATCAGGGTCCAAGTCCTCATCCTCATCCTAGACTTCTACTGGAGGGCTCTCACTCTCACCCTCATCCTCCTTGTCACTTTGATCACCGCTGACCACTCCTCTTCTCTGATTCTTCTCCAAGACTGCTATTCTAGCAAGGGTTGCTTCTTGAGATTCCTTATAGAGCCTCTCTTTCTGGAGCATCTATTCTTTTAGTTCTTTAACCTCTTTGGCCATTGGATTGTTCTTTGGAGGCATCTTTCTTATGCCAATTCTCATTCACTTTCCCACTTCCAATCAGAACCTAAACTCTGATACCACTATGATGCAAAGCAAGGTAACAAGCACTTCAAGTCTCCAACAAACCAATTTGCAAGTTTCAAACCCCTATGATGATTGGTATCCTTCAATAACCCTCCATATGCCTTGTAGCCCTCCTAATTGGGTTTTTTCAACATAACTTTCAAATTAGGCCACAAACCCACAACTCAATAACTTTTTTGAGTACCCTTTATGCCCTTATTTAACATATCAAAAACTTAGGTACTGTTGTTTCAGACTAACCTACTCAACAATTCACTAGTATTGTTGTACCTAGGCCTAATTAGGCCACTTTTCCAAAGCAAGTGTATGATTTTCTACCTCCAAATTGCCAAATATCACTTGAGGGTCTTCAACACATCACCAAAGGATAGATTATGTGGGTTTTACCAAAAGAAAGCATCACTAGTTCACTAGGTTTAATGAATTCATGTCCAAAAGGCTTATAAAGCCTACAACATAGAAATATCAACTAGGGTTTGATCAAAAACTACCAAAACTTCATACCCTACTCCACAAAATCACAAAATCATTTTAAATACATGATATACTTCCATTCTACCAAATTTTAGAAGATTTCACCAGTGGAAAAGCTCACAAAACCAATTTGTTTGCACAAACCCTAAACCCTAAGTTCAATAGCTATTTTCAATCAAACGACCATAAAATCATTATCCTGTGATGAAATTGTACCAAACCACCTGCAAATGAAAATAGATTCATAGCATCATCTTTTAAAACAAGTTGCAGGACGTGACTGGGTCGTACATGTCCGTACAGACTCAGAAACAACAAAAATAACAGGAAAAACATAATTTTTGATATGAAAACAGGGGTAATCTTTATTGTTTTTTCTTTCTCCACCTTCCACACCCTTCAACAACCTTGCATCAATTTTTTTCAAGACTTTTAAACATGTTTTAAATGAATCCTAATGGTCTCCAATTGAAAATCAAACTCATGACCTTTCAACTTCTAAGTGACACTATTATGCAATGCAACATTTGACAAAATTTCACACCTAGACCACTATATGACATAAATACATCCAATATAGTCTTAATTAGACCTTATTGCACCAAAAATATGACTTGGACATACAAAACTCACTAAACACTCTTATTTACAACATTTGACCAACATTGTGAAGGTGCTCCTGTACCACTATAACATGATTATTTATGTGGGGAAAACCTTTTCAAGAGAGAAACCCCACACTCCAAAGAAACTCAATGTATTATTCAGTAATCAAAGGTTACAATACAATTCCAAATTCTAAGCCTTTATAGGACTATCACCAATCAGAGATATTGAATAATTCTAATAGCGTAATAATATCTACAAAACTCATTATCAAAATCTCCATCTTAAACACCCAATAAATATGAGACACAATACATCAAACCATCAAATGGTAATTAAGAAACCATGAGCTAAAGCCACCCAAAATGTGGTGTGCCTAAATCCCTAGATAGAAAACCAACACCCAAATCTTTATAATAGAGAAATAGTTAGCCTTTGACTTGCACATGTAATAGGTTTACTAAAACAAGCTATCAAAGTGATTATACTAATTCAGATCTTGAACACTTTAGAATGTGGAAAACACTCTATTAACCATCAATGACCAAATACATTTGCTAAAACAGGCAATTCTACAATGGGAGAACACATATTCATAGCTAAGGGGATATACAAACATATCTTTGCCATGAAGAACAAATACATTCCAAATTTTGAAGTTGTGTTAGTAAATTTTGCTAGTTTCAGTTCAAAAATCTCATATTTTTTTGAAGGACAGGACATTTGAAAGGGGAGATGATGTTTGTAGGATAGAGATGACTTTATAGAAAGCTACATCCACCTCAAAGGAGATGCAACATATCTAGTTGACCGCCAACACATCCAAAGGTCATAATATGTACAAGAGACACTCCTTGATATATAAGTAAGGCTTGAAGATGTAATTGATATAAGAGAAGGAATATATAGATATATAGAGAATATAGAGAAGACTATGTAAATAAATGTAAGATAGATAAGGAAAGAGATTGATGGACAAATATGTAATGAAATATGAGATGTAATGAGAATAGAAGACTAGTGTACACACACACACACCATAGTGAGACCTCCTCTAATACAAAATGTAGGTATCCTACATATGACAAGGAGTTGTATACCATTGTTCAAGCTTGTAGATAGTGGAAACACTATATCTTGGGTAAGGAGACTATCGTTCAAATAGACCACAAATCTCTCCAATTTATGTAGACACAAGGAAAATTATAGAATGATAGGCATCAAAGGTGGTCCACTTATTTATAGTTGCAAGATGATCCCACAATAGTGTGCCCCACTTTTTGCCCAAAGTAGGACATTGAAATCAACATTTTAAATTAAATTTTCACTTTTCGACACCTATAGCAACTAAACCATTAAAATTTGAAGATGATGTGAACTATTGATTTTTGAGATTTCATATATATATATATATATAATAATTTGTGAAATTTTTTATGTTAACTTTTAATAATTTATTTTGTATAGTTAACAACATTTTTAAAAAGTGATGTTTATTTTTTTATAGAAAGGATAAAATTATAAAATTTTAAACATGGATTCATAGCACCAATATCTAGTGCACAAATATTTTTTCGTAATTTTTTGTTTCATATTTTTTTTTATTAATTTTGAAGTGAGATTAATTATAATTTAGACATAGGTTTATACCATATAGTATATTTTTTTTGTATATATATCCAAATTAACCTTTTTTTGTTGAAACAAGGACATCAATACCTAGTGCATATATATTTTTCAGAAATTGTTTTCTCTATTTTACTATTTTTCCATATGTGTGGAACAGAGACCTTGATGTTTGATGAAAAACCCATGTTTACTAGAAAATAGAAAATAACTATAATAATCAAATTAAATATATTCAAACTTTATACTTGTTGGAACACTTATTTTGAGGGCTATGATCCTGCAAATTATCTTGTCATGTTGATTAAATTTGTTGGTCCAACCCAAAGTTCAAAACATAAAATTTTGATGAAAATTTGAGCACTAGGGTAGAAAGGACCATCCAAGGGACTTCATTCGAAGGTCCCTTCCATGCACAAAAAAAATTAAAATAGTAAAAGTTTAAGTGTTTAAAGGTATTAATGCAATCATCATCGAATGAAGATGCCTTCGTTCAAAGAAAAACCTTCGAACACAGGTGTTTGTCAATTTTTTTCTATTCAACCATGTGAGTTTTTAATGTCCCACAAGTGGGACACACTATTATGGGTCTACCTAGCAATTTCACATCAACATTCACCACAAGAAGGGAAGCAATAACAAAGTTGCAGATTGCTTGAGTAGATCTCCAATTACAACCCTAATAGTAGTGTTAGATTCCTGTGTCCACCAAACACTAGATTGGCCTCAACTATATGGAACTGATCCTAATTTTGTTGACATCTACAATAGATTGACAAAATAAACAAGCCCTTGATTTCTACTTGGACATGTTAGCAAGAGATGTAGAGGAGATACCGGTCCGAAGATATGATCCTCAGTCAAGTCTTTATAGTCAGTTTATACCCTAGTCAGGTAGCCAGAGATTGATAGCAAAACATAAAGAATAATATAACAGAGCATCACACATCAAAGTAAGATAACACATAATTACCTGATATTGACAGACCTCTGGATATATATTATCAGCTTTCATCAAAGGCATATATCATCTATACATCCTCTGACAAGTCTGAGTCTCTACCTCAATAGTTACAATCATGACTTCTATGTCATTTCTTACATCAGAATATATCATCTATCATACTCCTATTCTCCTATATGATATCATAATATCCTATATATATATATACTATATCTATTATATCTAGGGATGTGTCTTCTATCAGCTCTGGCCTCCACATGATGTGTTTCCTCTGGTCGGCTCTCCATTATGTTTTGCACCCTACTAACATGACACATATGTGTTCCTATTGGGGAATGATATAAGATGATATGGGAAGCACACTACAACCATGTTGTATGACACTTTGGAATGAAGAAAACCATTGTAGTACTTTAGAGACCTATTTTATTGGCTAAAAATGCATCATGATGTCACTTTATACATTTGAGCCTATCTTGTAAATTGAAAGCAAGGATTATACACACCTCTTCATATTCTTGATAAGCCCTAACACTTAGTTTCAATGGATTTCATGTCCAGCCTTCCTACTATTAAACATGGTCATGACTGTGTGTATGTAGTAGATATTTTTTAAAAAATGGCCATCATGGTAGCCTACAAGAAGGGGGTCTCTATAGAAGAAACTACCAAGATTTTCTTTGAGAATGTTTAGTTCTATTTTAGTTTACCACATGGTATCATCTCTGACAAAGATAGTAGGCTCTGTAGTAACTTTAGTCATCACTATAGGCTATGATGGAAACTAGGTTGACAAACTCTATTGCATTTCACCCACAAACAGATGGGAAAAATGAGGTGGTGAATTGAATGATCATTCACATTCTATGGATGTATCATTCAAAGCATCATCACACATGGGATGAGAATTTGCCATATATACAACATAGTTATAACCATGTGTATTGCATGACTCCACATCACACAATCCATTTGAAGTATGTCTTGGGTACTAACCATTGGCTCTCATTAATGTTATCTAACTTTCCACCAAAGGGATTTGTGAAATACTTTAAAAAAATCAACATTTTAGAAGAGCACACTTGACACTATGATATATCTTTCTAACAAAAACAAGACCACTTTGTGTGTTCCCCCTTGTTTGACCCTCTTAATTTTCACCATTTTAAAAAAAATTAATAGTTTAGAAGCTAGATTCTAAGAACTAATAATATTATTCTAGTCACATCTTAAAATTTTGAGTGTGGGAATCTTGAATAAATTGTCAAAGATCAAATTTTCCTTATTTTAGGAAAAAAGTGGCCACTTTTGACCCTCTCTTGGCCCCCCATTTCCATGTATATACCCATTAGGTTTTTTTTGTGGGACTCATTAATACTTCTCATTCATGTTTTGTTAGATTAGTATTTCTTATTTTTTTAATGTATGGCAACATTGGACTTGAGTTGGATTGTCACCTTGTTGTTGAAATATTGTTCTAACATAACAAGAGTTGTAAATTTTTGCCATAGCATTTGTGCTATCAAGTGTGAAGCATATATAGGTTTATCTATATATAGTGGCATTTGAGAAAGGCCACTTATAATAATTATAGATAGTCCACTAAAACAAAGGTGTTGTCGATAGGGAAATGTCTCAGTTAATCTACTATCTATTTTCAATGGTAGATTTGGACCTATGAAGCTCTTCTCATTGACGAGGATGTATTGTATGTTTTTCTTGTCTTCTTGAAATATTGTCAATGCCTTTACCTACAATGGTTGCATTTTATTGGAATCTTTAGAGTTGCATACATCTAATTGAGGCATGTATGTTGAATGCAACAATTCCTATAGGGGCAATTGTAAGGAGTGGATTTAGTTTTTTTGATATTAAATTTTGAAGTGCATTTCTGATGTAACTAATTAGGTATGGATTTCATATGCCTACAACTCCTTGAATGACCATATGTAGTGGCTACTTTGAAGCATAATCTAGAGTATTTTATAATGATACTAGGTGCTACTTGTTTTGTTGATAGTGTATGGTTTTGGTCATATAGAGTTGAGGGTGAGTGATCTTCTCAAGTTGAGACATCTTTCTTTTGTTTATGAATTGAATTTTAGTGTTATGTAAATGTGCATGAATGTAAAGTACCAATTTTTCACAAGCACACAAAACTGAAGTAAAACATAGAATTACTGCAAGTAAAATTAAAGTAAGGTAACTTAACTTCTATTCATCATTCAAAAGACAAGATATTAAGATATTTTCAAGAGTCCAAGCAATCTTTGAATTCATAAGTTTAAAGTATAATCATGATTACAATACATATGTATACATCTGAAGTCAATTACAGAGTATGTAAAAATCAATTATATTACAAGTGTCAAATATTGGCATCAAGCCTTACAAATCTTTGAAACAATATAAGTACAAGGCGATCAATATCATAAAAATCTAACAAAAAGTCCTTGAGCGCCATCGACCAACCGGCCATCTGCTAAATAAAAGGACAAGAACATGGTTCAGGCACTTTTTCCGCCCAACCACGAAACTTGCGCTTCCCCAGTATCCTTCAAATTGAAGGATGCCCGACCCTGCTCAAAGAGCCTAGCAATCTGTAAACATATGCAGGGTGGAATTTGGTGTGTGTCTATCAATCTACATGCATTACTATCATGAATGTAGCATCTCATCAATATGATATGGCAGGGAAATATATATAGAAACTAGGCTATCAAATCATTTACAATAATGGTATACATGTCTATTTCAACATGTCGTTAGCTTTGGCCAAAGCATTAACCGTATAATGACATATAGGTTTCAAAAAAGAAAACCTACTTCCCTGTTATTCCATACTTGACACCCATCCCAGAAGGCAATCTTTCCAAAATACACAATAAAGAAGAACAAACATAGGGCATGCAAGCATCTATTTTCTTTCCATAAATCAGAAGGACAAGTTTCAATAAAACAATTCTTTTCCTTTTTCCAAACATTAATTACATATAACATACCATGAAGTAATCTATTAAATCAGTCATTTAATATCCAATGATAATCCATTTAATTCTCAGTTCTACCTTCCTTTCATTTCTGTGACAGGAGGTTTATTTTAACACAATACAAACATACTACAGACTTCCTATCGCTATGGCGACAGGAACTGCTACAGGAATAAAATAGATATAAGAGCAAACAAATCATTCTTTTAACATCATTCAAGGAGTAAGGTATATAATTTATTGACTCTAATTTGCCAGTATGCTGTTTTATCAGTGTATCAGTTTTGAGTAACATTTATTTCAATTTTGGTAACATTCTAACAAGTTTCTAATGGTTTTAACATAGCTATAGGATCTATTATTTTTTGCTACAGGAAGATAATAGTTTCCAATTTATGTAAAATACATAGTTTACTGTCGTAACTAATAGCTTCATAACTGATTTCCACTCAGATTCAGAGACTTTAATAAAGCTACTACAGGAATAACAATTTATCTAAGTCAGAGATTTGGTGTTTAACAAAAAGAGGCTGATTTGTGTAACCTAATGTTCATTTCTAGCCAGAATACAAATTAAATATAGTCATGTGATATTTTTACCAGTCAATAAAATAGTGGTCTAAGAGGGTCTAGTTCAGTTTAAATTCTAGATTTGAGAGATACAGAACTAAAGTCTTGTTTGACATCTAAAGATCAGCATGTTTTAGAGACAACAAGAAGAGGGGTCAATCTACATGGATCGCCCAAGCATTGGTCGAATTGGCCAGATAGAAATCAACGGCTAGGTAAAATGAGTTCCTTAGAACTAAGGAAAAACCAATAGAAACAAATTAATCAGCCTTGGGAAGACATCGGCCAAGCATCACAGGTGGCCAGAAATAAGTTTACGACCATAGAAACATGGTAAGAGGCCAGGATAAGAAACGACCTTCACACATGGATAGATCTATTTTGAAGTCACCCAGGAGGAAATGAAGTGAATGACTTAGGAAAAGGCAGTAGTCGGGCAAAACATACGGTTCCTTAGCAAGACGCAGCTAGAAAGATAAGCGACCAAGAGATAGATTGGCTAGGAAGAAGGTAAGGACAACCAACATAATCTAGATTGAATAACCAACACAGATCACCCAATAATATAACATAAAATATCTATTTCAAGTAGCAAAACTATCATTTATACAATGAGAAAAAAACTAGAGGATAACCTGGAACAAGATGACGACAATGATGAAGAGATAGAGGCTGTCGCTGTTCTTCCTGTCGCACTGCAAATCCTCCAATTTGTTGTTGCCCCAAACTCAGAAGATCTCCTCTGCCAAAACATGGTTACCTTTCTGCAAATCATGGTGTTCTAATATGTTCGATCTACCCTCTTTTAACAACTTTCCCCCTCTTGTTTGCACGTTACAAAACTTGTTGAGAAATCCAGTTTAAGTTTCTGTTTGCATGGGATTTCATCCAATCACAATTGAGAATAAAACTATTTAAAATAGAACAATAATATCTTTTGATATTCTAATATCGCATGGGTGACAGGAATTTTGTTTTTATTGCTTTATTCCAAAAACTCTAAATATAATAAGCTATTTTTAATATTATTTTACTATTTTATTTAAAACAACATTTAAATAATCAAGAACAGAAATATAATGCAATATTACTTAATATATATACATATATACATTTTACTATTTTTATTTAATTTAAGAAACATATTGTCTTCCAAACATCTTTAGACAATATTTTATTATTTATTAAAAATACAATCATATATATATATATTATTATTTAATACTAAATACTATTTGAAACATAATTTAGAAAAACCTTTAATTTATGAAAACACATCATGCATTTGGAAATGATTAATCACAAAATAATGAAATAAAAATCCATTCAATTATGCATGTGCATCTACATGATGTGTGTGAAAGAACCAGATAGAACCCAACACATGTTGCCAAAAAGCTAGATCCCTTCTACCTGAGCCATGCTCTTGTCCTTTGACAAAACCTGTAGACACTCAAACTCATCGCACTATCAATAAGTTAGCCCAAAATATAGCCGAGGCAATAGAATTTTAACCAATAACATAACATAGCCAATGTAAATCTACTATTATTCCATAATCTTACTGGTAATCAAGTAATGAGGTAAATCTAAAAATCCTGAGATGTGACATCCTTCCCCAGTTGGAAGAGACATCGTCTCGATGTCTTATTACATCAACAAACAAATAAAGTATCAAAACAATAATGTATCATCATCTAAGTATCAAAGTATCTGAATATGCATAAAATAAAATTTCTATTCTATTTTCCCAAATGCGGAAAAGATCTATCAATATCAGAAGCATCCTCCCAAGTGGCACTGTCCACTGAATATTGGTCCCATTGGACCTTATACTGCACTATGTCTCGATTACGCAATTTAATGTTGCACTTCTCCAAGACTTGAATGGGCTCCACTAGCACCACTTCTAGATCCTGTACCTGCAGAGCACGCCAATCAAGAATATGCAATACATCAGGATGATAAGGTTTGAGCAAAGACACATGAAAAAAAATTATGGATCTTGGTGAGAGCTGGCAGCAGTGCAAGTCTGTATGCAACTGGATTGATCACTGCAAGGATGTCGAAAGGTCCTACGAATCTTGGAGCTAGTTTGGATGCCTTTTCAAATGAAATTGAGCTCTTATGTGGCTTGACCTTCAGAAACACCTTGTCACCTACTGAGAATTGTCAGAAAGTCATGTTCTTATCCATATAACTTTTCTGTCTGTCTGAGGCTTGCTTCAATTTCTCTTTGATTAGCCTCATCTGATCTTGCATTTTCTTTAACATGTCAGGTCCAACTACTATTCAATCTTCAATCATGTCCCAACTGATTGGAGTTCTACACCTGCGACCATAAAGAGCCTCAAAAGGTGCCATTCCTAAAGATGCATGGTAGGAATTATTATAAGCAAACTCTACTAATGGTAGATATTCCTCCCATTCGTACTACTGGTCCATACAGTACATCCTTAGAAGATCCTCCAGTACCTGGTTGACTCTCTCCATCTGACCATCCATTTCAGGGTGATAAGCTGTACTAAAGTTCAACTTAGTCCCCAATGTTGCATTAAGTGTGGTCCAAAACCTAGAGGTCATGTGGGTGTCACGATCTGAAATGATCATCTCTGGCACTCCATGTAGTCGAAAGATCTCTTGAACAAACTTCTTTGCTAATGTCAACGACCCATCCGTGAGATTTCCAAGAATGAAATGAGCCACTTTCTTCAGTTTGTCCACCACCACTAAGATGACATCATGCCGATTCTTCGACATGGGCAAACCCTGAATAAAGTCCATGCTAATCACCTACCACTTGTATTCAAGTACACTATGGGGGTAAAGCAGTCTTGTAGGATGGACATGTTTTGCCTTAACATGCTGCCACTCTAAACATTGAGCTATAAACTCAGTCACATCCTTCTTAAGTTTAGGCCAAAAGTATAATGGTCTCAATCCTTCCATTGTCTTGGTCACTCCTGAGTGTCTAGAATATGGAGCTCTGTGAATCTCCTTGAGAACTAACTTCCTCAATTCACCTGAATCTAGGATATACATTCTCCCTTGATATTTTAGAAGCCCATCTGATTCTATGACATAACTATCAAATCAATGATCTGTGGGGTTTGCTTCTAATGCTTGTTTAACCTATTCATAGTGCTCATCTCCTTGCAAGTTTTGGATTACTTGTTGTCTCAAATTGGTTCTAGTAATCACCATTGCAGCCAGATGTCATCTCCTACCGAGAGCATCTACTACCCTGTTCTCTTTGCCTTTAATATACTCGATTCCAAAGTTGTACTCGCTAAGGAATTCAAGCCATCTACGTTGTCAAGCATTGAGATTGGGTTGAGTGACGATATATTTGAGTCCCATGTGATCTGTCTTTAACTCAAATGGCTTACCCAAGAGGTAGTGCCTCCACATTTGGAGTGCGTGAACAATGGCAGACAACTCGAGATCATGAGGTGCATAATTTGACTCATGTTGTTTTAGTTTTCTCGATTCATATGCCACTACTTTTCTATTTTCCATCAACACTCCTCCCACACCTTCACTAGAAGTATTTGTAATCACTGTGAAATGACCATTAGGATAAGGTATGGTTAGAATAGGTGCTGATGTGAGTTTTTCTTTCAACAACTAAAAAGCATGTTCACATTTCTTTGTCCAATCAAACTTCTTACCCTTTTTCTATAACGAGGTTATGGGTGCTGCAATTGTCGAGAATCCTTCTACAAATTTCTTGTAGTATCTTGCTAGTCCCATAAAACTTCTAACCTCAGTCACAGTCTGTGGTGCAAGCCATTCCATTATTGCCTTGATCTTTTTAGGATCCACTACTATCCCATCTGCAGATATTACATAGCCAAGATAGTGCACTTTATTCTGATAGAACATGCACTTAGATAACTTGCCAAAAAGTTTCCTTTCTCTCAAATGCTGTAGAACTATCGTCATGTTTTTCTCTTGCTCCTCTAATGACTTAGAATAAATTAGAATGTCATTAAGAAAGACCAACACAAACTCATCAAGACAATCTCTGAACACATTGTTCATCAAGTTCATGAATGTTGTTGGTGCATTAGTTAACCTAAATGGTACTATTGTGAACTCGTAGTGACCATATCATGTTCTAAATGTTGTTTTAGAGATATCCTCATCTTTAATCCATAACTGATGATACCCGGATCTAAGATCTATTTTAGAGAATACCTTTGCACCTTTCATCTGGTCGAACAACTCATCTATCCTAGGAAGTGGATATTTGTTCTTAATAGTTGCCTTGTTGAGCATTCTATAGTCAATGTACAACCACAACATTCCATCCTTCTTCTTAACAAAGATGACTGGTGTGCCCCAAGGTGACACACTAGGTTTGATAAGCCCTTGTTTTAACAATTCTTCTAACTGTGTTTTAATCTCATATAGTTTTGTTGTCCAGTCATTCCGTAAGGTGCTTTAGACTATGGTTTAGTTCCTGGTATAAGATCTATAGAGAAATCAAATTCTCTTTTAGGCGGTAGTTCTATTAATTCATCAGGAAAGACATCTTTAAATTCTCTAAGAATAGGATACTTGTCAAAAGATGGTTCCTGATTATCTAGATCTCTTATCTTCACTGCATAGATAGAACAACCCTTTCTCTTAGCCTTTTTCAATTGCATGGCTGATATTTGTCTTAGCTTAAGGGGTGTTCTAGATCCATGTAACTCTACCCGATTCCCAAAGCCATCAAGGCATTTCACTACCTTCTCTTCACAATCCACTAAAGACTTATGTTTTGACAACCAATTGATTCCAAGAATCATATCGTAAGATCCTAGAGGTGCAACATAGAGATTGACTTGTGTTTGGAAAGTAGGAAGATCTAATTCACTGCATACTAGACATGAATCTACTCTTTTCTCTACATTGTTACCATATTGCACCATCCAAGAATTTTCCATGTGTCCAGGTTTAACAAATAACTTAGCTACAATTTTTGGATCAACAAAACATTTCGTAGCTCCTGTATCAATTAAAATAGAAACTGGAAGACCAAAGAGATTACCGTACATCTAAATGGGTGTAGCTTGGAAATCTGCTTGTCGATGATCTACAGCTGCATGCATCTGGTGTTGAGGAGCTCCCTGTCAATTCCCATCTCTCTGATTCTCTATTCGAAGAGGACATGCACTTGCATAGTGCTCTCCTCCACAAGTGTAACATCCATCTCTAGGTCCTCTGTGTCTAGCTGGATTGTCTCTCCTGTTATTATTACCATTGTGGCCATAGTTACCTCTCTTATTGTTATTCCCACTTTGGTTCCCATTGTTCTTTTCCTGGTAGTTATTGCCTCTCTTAAGATTCCTTATCTGGTGATTACTGTTTCCTTGATAGCTACTATCATTTTGATACCTTTTATTCCCACTCTTCACATCTCAACTCTTACGGTAATTTGAGATCTGTTGCAGTTTCTGCTCCTATTTGGTAGCCTTTTCAAACACTTCATCCATGGTCAATGGATTATGAATATCAACACCTGATCCAATATGTGGCCTTAATCCCAAGATGAACTTGCGAATCTTGAACCTTTCATCAAGCTGATATTGTGGAACATATTTCAACAGGTGAGAGAATTTCTCCCAATACTAGGTCACAGTCATACCTCCCTGAGTGAGGTTTTGGAATTCTGTCATTTTCTTGTCAAAATAGAGCTATGGCAACCACCTCTTCCTAAAGAGCTCAAGGAAGCGATCCCACATAACTTCTCCTGGTAACAATTTCTTTTCAGCTTTCTCATTGTCCCACCAAGTCGCTGCTTCCTTAGTAAGCTGATACGATCCCCATATAGCTTTAGTTTCAGTAGAGAAGTCACAGAGATCAAAGTATTTTTCCATATCAATAATCCATGCTTCTACTCCATCACCTATAGTCTTACCATCAAACTTAAGACGTGTAACCTTTTTGAGATCCTTTCCTAACTCCTCACCAATCTTGTTTCTATTGTTTCCATTCACTTCACCCTCAAGACCTCCATCTTCTTCTCTCCTTTCCCCAATTCTATTTCCCCTTATTCCTCTGATTTCTTGTTCCATAGTATTCATTCGAGTTCCCTGCTAAGTCAAGAGAGTTCCTTGCTGAGTTAGAAGAGCTAGGATTTGAGTCGGTTATTCTATCCTTCATTATTCTATCCCACATTGTTATTATTGTTTTCCTCATTGTTTCCAACATTAGCCCCTCCTGCATCAGTGCCAGCATTGTTCCCAACATTGGCTTCTTCATTATTTCTAGTATCAGGGTTATTGCCTTATCCTAGGGTTGCTGCCCTACGTCTAGATTTTCTAGTGTTCATGATGAACTATCTGAAAAAAGAGTTTACAACTTTAGCGTAACGGTTCCATAAAGGCCTAGAGTAGAACCATTGCTCTGATACCAAATGTAAAGTACCAATTTTTCACAAGCACACAAAACTAAAGTAAAACATAGAATTACTACAAGTAAAATTAAAGTAAGGTAACTTAACTTCTATTCATCATTCAGAAGACAAGATATTAAGATATTTTCAAGAGTCCAAGAAATCTTTGAATTCATAAGTTTAAAGTATAATCATGATTACAATACATATGTGTACATTTGAAGTCAATCACAGAGTATGTAAAAATTAATTATATTACAAGTGTCAAATATTAGCATCAAGCCTTACAAATCTTTGAAACAATAGAAGTACAAGGTGATCAATATCATAAAAATTTGACAAAAAGTCCTCGACCGCTATCGACCAACTGGCCATATGCTGAATCAAAGGACAAGAACATGGTTCAGGCACTTTTTCCGCCCAACCACGAAGCTTGCACTTCCCCGGTATCCTTCAAACTGAAGGATGCCTGACCCTGCTCAAAGAGCCTAGCAATCTGTAAACATATGCAGGGTGGAATCTAGTGTGTGTCTATCAATCTACATCCATTACTATCATGAATGCAGTATCTCATCAATAGGATATGGTAGGGAAATATATATAGAAACTAGGCTGTCAAACTATTTACAATAATGGTATACATGTCTATTTGAACATCTCATTAGCTTTGGCCAAAGCATTAACTATATAACGACATATAGGTTTCGAAAAAGAAAATCTACTTCCCTGTTATTCCATACCCGACACCCATCCCGGAAGGCAATCTTTCCAAAATACATAATAAAGAAGAACAAACATAGGGCATGCAAGCATCTATTTTCTTTCCATAAATCGGAAGGACAAGTTTCAATAAATCAATTCTTTTCCTTTTTCCAAACATCAATTACATATAACATACCATGAAGCAATCTATTAAATCAATCATTTAATATCCAATGATAATCCATTTAATTCTCAGTTCTGCCTTCCTGTCATTTCTGTGACAGGAGGTTTATTTTAACACAATACAAACATACTACAGACTTCCTGTCGCTGTGGCGACAGGAACTGCTACAGGAATAAAATAGAGATAAGAGCAAACAAATCATTCTTTTAACAACATTCAAGGAGTAAGGTATATAATTTATTGACTCTAATTTGCCAGTATGTTGTTTTATCAGTGTATCAGTTTTGAGTAACATTTATTTCAATTTTAGTAACATTCTAACAAGTTTCTAATGGTTTTAACATAGCTACAGGAAGATAGTAGTTTCTAGTTTATGTAAAATACATAGTTTACTATCATAACTAATAACTTCATAACTGATTTCTACTCAGATTCAAAGACTTTAATAAAGTTGCTACAGGAATAACAATTTATCTAAGTCAGAGATTTGATGTTTAACAAAAAGAGGTTGATTTGTGTAACTTGTTCATTTCGAGCCATAATGCAAATTAAATATAGTCATGTGATATTTTTAGCAGTCAATAAAATAGCAGCCTAAGAGGGTCTAGTTTAGTTTAAATTCTAGATCTGAGAGATACAGAACTAAAGTCTTGTTCGACGTCTGAAGATCAACACATTTTGGAGACAGCAAGAAGAGGGGTCGATCTACATCAATCGCCCAAGCATTGGTCGAATTGGCCAAATAGAAATCAGTGGTCAGGTAAAACGAGTTCCTTAGAACTAAGGAAAAACAATCAGAAACAAATTAATCGGCCTTGGGAAGATATCGGCCAGGCATCACAGGCAGCCAGAAATAAGTTTACAACCATAGAAACATGGTATGGGGTAAGTGCAAAAAGATGGGGGGCCAAAAAGTGGCCAAATTAATTTCAAAAAAAAAAGTCATAACGCGAGCGCGTTATAACGTGCTTGCGTTATAACGCGCTCACATTATGGCTTGGTAATGATGAGCCTAAGGCTCGTCAAAACCAAGCCATAATGTGAGCGCGTTATAATGCACTCATGTTATGACTTGCTATAAATAAAAAAAAGGTTTCTAATCTCATTTCATTTCTTTCTTCTCCTCTATGCCCGCAGCCTACAAACCCTAGAAAGCATGCTCGCATTTTGGAAAACTCCATTCAACACAAAAAGCTTATTGATTCGTCGCCAAAATGCCACCACGATGTCGAGCACGCCAAAGGAGTGAGTTATATTTGTTTTTTTGTTTGAATTTGTTTCTAAATAGGTAGGTTTTAATTGATTTTTGATGTATATTTTATTAATTGTCAAGAAATGTTAATGCACCTCCTCCTCCTCCTCCTCAAAATCCATAAAATCCTGAGGAGGAAATACTTGTAGAACAACAACCTCCTCCATCCATTCCTCGACATGCCCTTGGAACACAAGAAAATATAATGGGGCAAATTGAAAACAACAAAAAAGAAATTGAAGATATAATTGCAAGGTTGAAAGATCCTTCCACTTCAACCTTGCATAGGTCCACGCTTGCTAAATCTCTTGAATCTATGTTATCAAATGTAGATTCAATTAGCAAGCAAATAACTAGTTGGATGGATAAGAGGAGAGAGTTTAGAGATTATTATGCAAACAAGCTATCATACCAAGATGTGAAAAAATTACAAATCACAAAATTAGACTTGTGTTCTATTTTCACAAACCCACAAACAAATCAACCTCCACCCATTACATGCAAGAGGTTCCCTATCCATTGGTGCAACAACCAAGCGATAAGGGACAATTTTGGGGAGAGGTGGTGGATGGTTTTTGACCATCCTCCATTCAATAATAATGAGGTCCCGCAATACTTTTTGAGGAAACTCTACTGCGAGTTTGTCCTCAATAAAGTGCTAAACTATTTTGATATGCGGGACTTCTAGGGTAAAGGTGGGGGGTCAACACAAGATAGACCAGGGGCACGTCTTGACCCACAGGAAGTAGTGAGACGAGTACTCAATAGACCAGCCCACGAGCATGTTTCTATCCCTTCCATTGTGAAAGAGAGTGTTGAGGTCGATACACTTCAGTCCATTAGTGCCTTGACCTAGAGCATCATAGAGCATGCTGGTCCTGCAACACAGAGTGGGTTGGGAGATGGTGCGAGGAGCAGGGTCCCACCCCATACTTATGACCCCATGGATAGTCAGGACGCAGGTACACAGGCTACATCTGCAGCTGAGCAGATGGTGATGACAGATACCCTCCTAAGTGAGACTTTCAGCCTTGATACTCAGGTAAATATTAGCAAGTTTATTAAATTTTATTTTTGAAATGCAAGATTAACTAATTTAAATTGATGATTTTAATGAAATTTCAGGGTCACAGCGTCAATGCAGTTTTTAGTGGTTCTCCACCTACATTTTACACTAGATCATCTACTGTCGAGGTATGCAACTAGTAAACAGTTATAAATATTACATGTGAATAGCATCGTTATATGAATGGTATTCTAATATCTAATTTTGGATGTTGAATAGGTTAATACTATAGATTTCACGGCAACACCTGCCAACAGTGGTGGACTTCAAAGCTTTACGGAGGTAATAAAATAAATAGTTTAATAAATGAATTGTACTTACTAGATTTTTGTATGTGACTTGTGTGCTTTATTGTGTGTACTTCCATGTTTAGATGAACGTGTGTGTATGTTAGGAGCCATGATTTGCATCACTATTATAGTTTTCGTAATTGAATAATGTTGTTTTATTTCCAGATGATGTAGACTACGGAGACACCTCCCCATGTTCATAGGGCAATGGAGTAGGGTGTGGCCTCTGCGATTCATAGCTCCATGGCATTGATAGGGGTATGAGGTAGATTAGTAAATTTCAATTTACATTCATTGTTATAGTTGTCTATTTTTGAAAAATCAAAAGATTATTGATTTGAAGTTTAATTTCTATCTAGATGGTTTCTATAGGACATGACATCACCACGGCCTATTCCTGCTACTGAGGCAAGTGAGGAGACAGATTATATGTTAGCGGTAAGTGATTATTTTGTTAAATGTTTCATTTTTTATAACATGTAATTTCTATTTATTAATGTCTATACTTTTTATTGTAATAGGTAAAGATGCAGGAAGAACTAAATAGGAGGAGCAGCCCTCGGGTTCATAGTAGACCACCCACATGCGCGTCTCCATCCCCTAGAAGATCAAAGGCTGCCTGTGATCTATTCTCTTCACCAGCCAGAGGGGAATGACTTTTTATTGTGTTCCTTTGTTGTATGCCTATATGGCATTTGTGGACATATATTTTGTATTGTATATAGTTGACATTGTATGCCTATATGGCATTCTTGTAAGCCTATATGGCTATTTTGTATATATGTTATACTTATATTGACAGATATTGATGTATGCCTATATGGATATTTGGTTAATACAAATCTTTTTTATTGATGGCGTCCATACTTGCATTATAAATCCACATTTGAATGGATATTTGTAGATGGCTACTTCAAATATTTAAAGTCCAATTGTATTACATAGGTGTTTGTTGATCCAATAAGCTAGCTATTGTTATTCAAGTATCACCTAAACCTCATTTTGGAACTAAAAGATAAAAGTTGTATTTAAAAAAAAATGAATCATCATGTTGAACAGAAAATATTAATATTCTTTATGAGTAGCATAGAATGTCAACTATATGCAATACAAAAAAATGAATCATCATGTTATTCTTTATGTTTGAGATCCTGAAAATGACTAATTCTAGTAGCCTAATATCCTGAAACACTAGGATGAATATCCAAGTCATTAGGATGATTGCGCCTTGAGAAAAAGTCATTAAGATGAGCACCTAAAGGAGACTTTCTTAAACATTCAAACATTGAGCAACAAACATGAAGGGTTAAGGCGCAATTTGCAACTCATAAAGCCTCAAAAGGGCGCCCAACTTAGAGAGAGCATTCATTTAAGACAAGGCACCCATTGACACTTGTTCCACCATAAAAGTGCACCTAAGGTGGAAGGAGAACAAGCCTCTAGTAAGTGAAGCGCACCTATTGTCTAAACCACTTCATTATGGCACCCTAGCATGAGGAGGAGTATATAAGTCAATAGGAAATGGCACCTATAATGCAAATGAAGGACTAAGTGGCATTTTCAATAAGCATCAATTCACCTTGAGCTTTCAATAAATACATCAAATTGAGCCCCATAAGCCTAGGTGCCCTTTGCCTGTAAAAGAACCTTGTATCGACGTCAAGAGTTGGTCGTATCAGCATATCGACAGACCTTGGTTAGGCTTCGCCGATAGTGGTCTATCTTGCCGACGAGTGTGGTTCGAAGTTGAAGACATCGGTGTATCAGAAGATAACCCCATCTGCGCATCGAAAGAGTAGTTGAGAGATTTGCTGATGAAGGGGGTCACATCGACAGTCAAAATCCATTGGTGTATCGGCCCAACGAGATTAGAGTTCACTGATGTTTGGAGTCTCACCGATGGGTGTGGTCCGAAGGTTGTCATTTGTGGATCAGTGTGTTGACAAAAGAGTTTTGAGTGTACCGATGCTATTAAGTCCTACCGATAGGCGAGGGTCTTAGAGTCTCGTATCAGAGTGACAAAGACATCAGTGTGAAAGGATATAAAGTCACCGATAGTGGTCTGTCTGACCGATAAGAGTCAATGATGGGATGTTTGTCAGAAGTGAAATCAAATGGAGTCATGGTGGCATCGGCCTATCAGTCGATGAAATTTTAAGCTCGCTGATGGTATGTTGTCTCGCCAATAGTGAGTTCAAAGGTTCAAAAGTTGATAATTCTATGCTTCCACTGTGTGCTCTACATCAGACACTCATCCCTACTACAGTCTAGCATTCTCTAGTTGTGTTCTCCCCTTTGTTTTTGTGAACACCTCTGGAAGTAATGTTGAGTTACTTGTAATGTCCTTATTGACTGGTGTTGTTTTGGATTCATGTGTAGTCCTTGTTCCTTTATAGTCTATTGTCTACTTGACTGTTTGTTGTAACTTATTGAACCACTATGATTCTGAATATTTAGATTTAGAGGGCATTAGACACCAAAACTTCTTGACCTTTAACAACCCAACCTAGAATCAATAGATTTTTGTCCATCCCAACTATTCTAGTCAAGACAAAGCATGTTGATTCTCATTCAATCCAAAGTTCATTAATAGATTATCTTATCATAATATTTAGGGAAATGACCACCTAGATGGACAATGATGTGATCTATCTATAAAGAAACTTGCAAGAAGTATAGGAGGCATGAGAATCCCTCCATGTTGTGTATCAAGTTGAATGATCTATGACACATCATGTATCATTAGAAAATATTCTCGAAGAGAAAGCAAGTGAAAATACTCAAAACAACCCGTAACAAGGTGGAGAAGTTTAAAGGATGGAGGTTGCAACACTTTCCAACCTCATAGCCACACTAGTCCAATGGATCAGGATAATACCATCAAGCATCCACATAATAGTAGATAATCTTATCAAAAGTCACAGAGAAATTTCTAAGGACCAAAGTGTTATCCCTATGACTTGACACATATTGCTTGTTTCATAAAGCAAAGGGACATGATATAAATATTGTTGTTATATGGAGCCTAATCAGACTCGGAGGTTAAATTTACCCAACTTTTATCAGCGTGGTTTCTCCCCAAATATTTTCCTACTAGTTTTGGCGCTTTGAAGTCTAAGTGCATGAAAATTGAAGTCTAAGTGTTTTTCTTCAAGATCTAGGCGCCAGTTGAAGGTTGTAGTTGCCAAGAAGAGCACCTAGCAAGAGGAAGTCTTTTGGAGTCTCCAAAACACATCAAACACTTGACTAACAACAAAATAACTTTTTCCCAAGTTAGGCGCTTCAAGAGGGAAGTTAAAACATGAATAAGTGCCAAGTTGTCTAGGCGCAAACTCAAGCTTGTTGAGGATACACATGGCGCCCAACATTCCTTGGTGATTTCATGAACTTCAAACGCTTAGAACTTCTTAAGGAATGCCCAATGCCCCTTCTTGATGATAGGCACCAAAGTGAGGGTGGAAATGTGCCTTGATGGCATAGGTGCTATCTAGAGTATGCTACTCCATGGAAATGCGCCTTCTTGCTTAGAGTAATTCAAACACTCCAAGGTCTTCAGTGATCAATTCCCCAACTTATGAAATGTCCTCCTTCATTTTAAAACACATTGTAATGCTCTAGAGAGATGACTATACCTAGGCATCAATCTGGGTTAGAAATGCCTCCAAAGTGTGTCTTCTCTTTTAGAATGCAAAACAAGGTCCAAAGGTGCTAATAAATTGAAGCACTTCTTTGGAAAAGTCCCAGAGGTTAAGATGCGCCTTGTCTTAATGAGGTGCAACTCTTGGGTAAGAAAGCTTGTAAAGTGCTCCTAACTTAGTGAAGAGGTTGATAACTTCTAAACCCTTCTTGAAACTTAGATTGCTTCAACTGAAGATCATCTCGCACCAATACATCACCAAACTTTCAATCACAAGATCAATTCAAACTTAGGCGCTCATTAAGAGTCTTTCCAATGTTGGCACATCTGAGAGGTTGAACTGGCAAGAGATGGTTCCTATCTTCCTAGACCTTGTTTCAATATGTTTGAGTTCCAAAGTTGACTCAATGGTATCAAGATGGCACCATAGAGTCTTTGGATTAGTTCCTTAGAGTTTCAAAAACATTCTGGCTCCTTGAAAATTCCTCCTACATGCTTGGGCGCCATTTCAAGGTCCTAGAACCATGATGTAGTGCCTTATTGCTCTAGGTGCCCATTCATGATTGTGCAACTTGAGATTGGCGGCTAGAGTGAATAGGCTTTCATCCTGACTTAATACACTGCCTCCTTCTGATGATTTTTGGGGCAACAAAAAACCTTTCACCACGGGCAAATGTCTCAGAGATATAAAAAACTGAGAGAGGTTATTATAGAGGCACTCTACATGATTTCGTTGCCCTAGATGAAATATTTCTAAGTGACATGGTTTTCAAGTAACATCTCATCAAAGATTGCTGCCTTTTTGCACTTTGGACTCTTCAGGGATATCATCAGTACAATGTAGCTCAGACTGTTTCGACATGTTTGGGTGAAAAATAGGACCATGCCTAATGTAAATGTACCCATCCGGACGCATTGGAACAGTCAGTTTGGTCGCATCACGAGTAGGATGAAAGTTACACCCCTTTGCAACTTTACACTGCCTCCTTTTGACAATTTTTGGGGCAGCAGAAAACCTTTCACCACGGGCAAATGCCTTAGAGATATAAAAAATCGAGAGAGGTTATTGTAGAGGTACTTTACGTGATCACGTTGCCTCAGATGGAATGTTTCTAAGTGACATGGTTTTCGAGTAACATCTCGTCAAAGATTGCTGCCTTTTTGCACTTTGGACTCTTTAGGGATATCGTGGGTACAATGTAGCTCGGACTGTTTCGACATGTTTGGGTGAAAAATAGGACCATGCCTAGTGTAAATGTATCCATCTGGATGCGTTGGAATAGTCAGTTTGGTCGCATCAGGAGCAAGACGAAAGTTACACCCCTTTGCAACTTTACACTGCCTCCTTCTGACGATTTTTGGGGCAGCAGAAAACCTTTCACCATAGGCAAATATCTTAGAGATATAAAAAACCAAGAGAAGTTATTGTAGAGGCACTCTACATGATCACATTGCCTAAAATAAAATGTTTCTAAGTGACACAGTTTTTGAGTAACATCTCGTCAAAGATTGCTGCCTTTTTGCACTTTGGACTCTTTAGGGATATCGTGGGTACAATGTAGCTCGAACTGTTTCGACATGCTTGGGTAAAAAATAGGACCATGCCTAGTGTAAATGTACCCATCCAGACACGTTGGAATAGTTAGTTTGGTTGCATCAGGAGCAGGACAAAAGTTACACCCCTTTGCAACTTTACACTGCCTCCTTCTGACGATTTTTGGGGTAGCAAAAAACCTTTCACCATGGGCAAATATCTCAGAGATATAAAAAACTGAGAGAGGTTATTGTAGAGGCACTCTACATGATCACATTGCCTTAGACAAAATATTTCTAAGTGACACGGTTTTTGAGTAACATCTCGTCAAAGATTGCTACCTTTTTGCACTTTGGACTCTTTAGGGATATCGTGGGTACAATGTAGCTCAGACTGTTTCGACATGTTTGGGTGAAAAATAGGACCATGCCTAGCGTAAATGTACCCATACGAACGCATTGGAACAGTCAGTTTGGTCGCATCAGGAGCAGGATGAAAGTTACACCCCTTTGCAACTTTACACTGCCTCCTTCTGACAATTTTTGGGGCAGCAGAAAACCTTTCACCACAGGTAAATGCCTTAGAGATATAAAAAAACCAAGAGGTTATTCTAGAGACACTCTATGTGATCGCATTGCCTCAAATAGAATGTTTCTAAGTGACACGGTTTTCAAGTAACATCTCGTCAAAGATTGCTGCCTTTTTGCACTTTGGACTCTTCAGGGATATCGTCGGTACAATGTAGCTTGGACTGTTTCGACATGTTTGGGTGAAAAATAGGACCATGGCTAGTGTAAATGTACCCATCCGGATGCGTTGGAACAGTCAGTTTGGTTGCATCACGAGCAGGACACCAAAAATGCAAAAGTTGCTTTGTGCAACTTGACAACATTGACACTTTTTTGCAACATGACTCAAAGACTCAAACTAACCCCAAATGACTCAAAGTGACTTAAAATCACCTTGATTTTGGTGCCCAATGTACATTATAGAGGTCAAGGCACTCCTTATCATTCAAACATCTTAGATGAGCGCATAGGAAAGGAAAAAGCTCTAAGTTTCATCATCATGAGCGCCTAATATCAAGAGACTTTAATGGCTCAAACCTTAGCATGGAGTCCTAAGGTGCACTTCATGTCTTCTTTCATCCATTTTGGCGCCCTTATGTAGATTTTTCAACTTGATTTGGCACCCTATATGTGAAGGAAGATCCGAAGGCATGAAAGTGGATGTCATTTTGCAAGAGTTTGGATCATCAAAATTGAAAGAAATAAGTCTATTAAGCTTGGCTGCCCTTGGTCTTCTTTTCATTCATTATGAGCACCTTGGGAGAATGGTATATAGGTCATTATCATGATTGGGCACCCTGGATCCAGAGTGTTGGAGAGATAATCAAATGGTGTCTAGAGGAAGTAGGGTGAGTTATGAGTTTGGTCGCATCAGGAGCAGGACACCAAAAATGCATAACATGATGATGTAAAAATGTGTATATGTGTAAAAATGCAGGAGGAAATAAAAAAAAGACAAACCTTACAAATTAATGTGCATACTTACAACTCAATGTAACATGACTTTACAAAATTAATGTGAATACTTACAAATTAATCCAATGAACCATCCGGGTCTGCTCTACTCTTTATTGTGTCAAGTATTGCTTCATGGTCAGACTCACGCACCTTCTACAAGATTTTGTTCAAAGGTCTACCCCGATACTTTATCAAATGAACATTGGATGCCACGACAAGGTTCGAGTAATGAAGAATCTTTTGATGAATGTCAAAGTCCTGAAATAGCTAAATATTAACACTCTTATGTGGGTACCTTCTAAGCCATGTTCCAGTAATAACCACTGAGCCTGTATGGTATTCGATGTTTTCTCCATCTGTAACAGGGGCCTCCAATTCTTTTTGGCCTCAACACAATGACATAAGTAATAATATGTTCCCTCTTCATTATCTTCATCTGCAATAACTACATATACGTGCCCTACATTGATATGTGTAGCAAATTAGATGAAATTAGTCAACATTACAAAAACACTACAAAGTAAGATGACATTACCTGGTTGAACTAGATGAAATTAGATTGCATATACGTGCCCTATATTACCTGGTTGAACTAAATCTGATATGTGGTCAAAGTTAACTGATGATTCCATCTGTGTTAGTTCCAATGCCGTCAGGGGTCGATACGTGTCAAGTGGGCTAAGATAACTTAACTGCCATTCGTCAACCCACTCCTTTGACTTGCACTCATCCTAGACTTGAATTGTACAGGAAGAACAAAAGCATGACATATTTCATGTATGGATACTCCATGAACCTACAATTGAGCTTTTGAAAGAGTGCATCTCATTTGATCCTATCAGTGTACAATAGTCCTCATATGGTGCAATGTTAGTATCATCTATCAACAAAAAAAATCTACGAACTGATATAGAAAATATAGTGGGATTGTATCTTTTTATGTTGTAAGGATTTATTCTTGTATAGTTTGACATCATGGTATGTTAAGGTTTGTTTATTACACATAATTATTAAAAGAGCCCAAGTGTAGAAAATATACATGGCATCATGTGAGATTGTAGGCTGCTTTCTTGATTGGGAATGTGTCTATTTTAAACATGTATGATAAAGCATGATAAAGTAATTCAATCCGAAATAAGGAAAATGTAAAGAGCATGCATGTAACTACTTGACATACCTAAAAAATGAAGATTCGAATGGAGAGAGTACCCAATTATGTAGTGTTTTTTTCTTCTTGCATCAAACTCCTCAACAATTTGAGTTTTTCACCACTTGCTTCCTTTTCAATGTTAAATTGAATAACACTCAAATATAATTACTAACAACAATACTATTAACCAATCTATAATGTTAAATTCCTAAAATTGAATCATAATTAACACCTGCAACACTACAAAAATCGAAACTTGAATAGATATATATCAAACTTGGTTGAGAAAACTATGTTATTTCCTCCTTCTGAAGTTGGCAAAGCAGAAAAGGTGGTGGAAAGATCATGCAAAGGTGGTACAATGTGTCAAATGTGCATGTGAACTTCCCAACAACATGAAAGCACTTCTTTTTTGTCGGAGCACACGTAGAATCAGTAAGAAAATAGAGCATGTGGGCCTGGATCACGGGGGTCAACACCTTTTTACCATTTCAATAGCAAGACAAAATGCGAGCGCATTATAACGCACTTGTATTTTGACCTGCTATAGATTGATCACATCCTTTGCATTGATCACATCTCTTTCCAAACTTTCCCCTTCAGACTTGAATGACCACAAGGTTTTTGAGGGAGAACTTTTCCTATTTCCCGCAAGAGCTTGCCAGATGCTCCGCCATATGATAGGCATAACAATGAAGGGGCAAGCCCTAAACCTAATTTGTCAACCCTAAACCCTATCCCTAAACCCTCAACCCTCGACACTATACCTTAAACCCTAATCCCCCAGCCCTCAACCCTAAACCTTATCCCTAAACCCTAATCCCTCAACCCTCAACCCTAATACATCATCCCTCAACTCTAATCCCTCATCCCTAAACCCTAAATGCTATTCCTATTCCTAAACCCTCAACAGACTCGATACTATACCTTAAACCCTAATCCCTTATCCCCTAAACCCTCCAACCCTATCCCTAATCCTTATACCCTCCACACTCTACTTTAACCCTAATCCCTCGACCCCTCAACCCTATACCTAAACCCTTGACCCTCAAACCTCAACCCTCAACCCTCAATGTCAAACCCTAATCCCTCAACCCTTAACTCTGATCCCTCGACCCTCAACCCTATCCCTATACCCTCAACCCTCAACGTCAAATCCTAATCCCTCAACCCTTCACTCTAATCCCTCAACCCTAAACCTAATCCCTAAACCCCTCAACACTATACCTTAAACCCTAATCCCTCAACCCTCAACCCTAAACCTTATCCCTAAACCCTAATCCCTCAACCCTCAACCCTAATCCGTCATCCCTAAACTCTAATCCCTCATCCCTAAACCCTAAATGCTATCCCTATTCGTAAACCCTCAACAAACTTGATACTATACCTTAAACCCTAATCCCTTATCCCTAAACCCTCCAACCCTATCCCTAATCCTTATACCCTCCACACTCTACTTTAACCCTAATCCCTCGACCCTCAACCATATCCCTAAACCCTTGACCCTCAAACCTCAACCCTCAACCCTCAATGTCAAACCCTAATCCCTCAACCCTTAACTCTGATCCCTCGACCCTCAACCCTATCCCTAAACCCTAAACCCTAAACCCTCAACGTCAAATCCTAATCCTCAACCCCTCACTCTAATCCCTCAACCCTAAACCCGATCCCTAAACCCTCAACACTATACCTTAAACCCTAATCCCTCAACCCTCAACCCTAAACCTTATCCCTAAACCCTAATCCCTCAACCCTCAACCCTAATCCATCATCCCTCAACTCTAATCCCTCATCCCTAAACCCTAAATGCTATCCCTATTCCTAAACCCTCAACAGACTCGATACTATACCTTAAACCCTAATCCCTTATCCCTAAACCCTCCAACCCTATCCCTAATCCTTAAACCTCTACACTCTACTTTAACCCTAATCCCTCGACCCTCAACCCTATCCCTAAACCCTTGACCCTCGAACCTCAACCCTCAACCCTCAACGTCAAACTCTAATCCCTCAACCCTTAACTCTGATCCCTTGACCCTCAACCCTCAACGTCAAATCCTAATCCCTCAACCCTTCAATCTAATCCCTCAACCCTAAACCCTCAACACTATATCTTAAACCTAATCCCTCAACCCCTCAACCCTAAACCTTATCCCTAAACCCTAATCCCTCAACCCTCAACCCTAATCCATCATCCCTCAACTGTAATCCCTCATCCCTAAACCCTAAATGCTATCCCTATTCCTAACCCTCAACAGACTCAATACTATACCTTAAACCTTAATCCCTTATCCCTAAACCCTCCAACCCTATCCCTAATCCTTATACCCTCCACACTCTACTTTAACCCTAATCCCTCGACCCTCAACCCTATCCCTAAACCCTTGACCCTCGAACCTCAACCCTCAACCCTCAACGTTAAACCCTAATCCCTCAACCCTTAACTCTGATCCCTCAACCCTCAACCCTATCCTAAACCCTAAACTCTAAACCCTTAACCCTCAATGTCAAATCCTAATCCCTCAACCCTTGACTCTAATCCCTCAACCCTAAACCCGATCCCTAAACCCTCAACACTATACCTTAAACCCTAATCCCTCAACCCTCAACCCTAAACCTTATCCTAAACCCTAATCCCTCAACCCTCAACCCCTAATCCATCATCCCTCAACTCTAATCCCTCATCCCTAAACCCTAAAATGCTATCCCTATTCCCTAAACCCTCAACAGACTCGATACTATACCTTAAACCCTAATCCCTTATCCCTAAACCCTCCAACCCTATCCCTAATCCTTATACCCTCCACACTCTAACTTTAACCCTAATCCCTCGAACCTCAACCCTATCCCTAAACCCTTGACCCTCGAACCTCAACCCTCAACCCTCAACATCAAACCCTAATCCCTCAACCCTTAACCCTAATCCATCGACCCTCAACTCTATCCCTAAACCATTGACCCTCGAACCTCAACCCCCAACCCTCAACGGCAAACCCTAATCCCTCAACCCTTAACTCTGATCCCTCAACCCTCAACCCTATCCCTAAACCCTAAACCCCTAAACCCTCAACCCCTCAACGTCAAATCCTAATCCCTCAACCCTTCACTCTAATCCCTCAACCCTAAACCCTATCCCTAAACCCTCAACACTATACCTTAAACCTAATCCCTCAGCCCTCAACCCTAAACCTTATCCCTAAACCCTAATCCCTCAACCCTCAACCCTAATCTATCATCCCCTCAACTCTAATCCCTCATCCCTAAACCCTAAATGCTATCCCTATTCCTAGACCCTCAACGGGTTCGATACTATACCTTAAACCCTAATCCCTCTACCCTTGACACTCTTATTTAACCCTAATCCCTTGACCATTAACCCTATCCCTCAACCTCAACCCTCAACTCTCAACATTAAACCTAATTCATCAACCCTAAACCCTAATCCCTCAAACCTAAACTCTATCCCTAAACCATCAACCCTCAACACTATACCTTAAACCCTAATCCCTATCCCTCAACCCTTAACCCTTAAAACTTAAACCCTATCCCTACACCCTCAACACTTGAAACTATATCTTAAGCCTTAAACCCTCATCCCTAAAGCCTCAACCCTCAATCCTTAAACCTTCAACCCTAAACCCTATCCCTAATCCCTCTACCCTCGACACTCTAATCCTAACCTCGACATTAAATGCTAATCCGTTAACCCTAAACCCTAATCCGTCAACCCTAAACCCTATCCCTAAACCCTCAACCCTCAACACTATACCTTAAACCCTAATCCCTCAACCCTCAACCCTAAACCTTATCCCTAAACCCTAATCCCTCAACCCTCAACCCTAATCCATCATCCCTCAACTCTAATCCCTCATCCCTAAACCCTAAATGCTATCCCTATTCCTAAACCCTCAACAGACTCAATACTATACCTTAAACCCTAATCCCTTATCCTCGACACTCTTATTTAACCCTAATCCCTTGACCATTAACCCTATCCCTCAACCTCAACCCTCAAGCATCAAGTCTCAACCCTCAAAACTCAACATTAAACCCTTAACTCTGATCCCTCGACCCTCAATCCTATCCCTAAACCCTAAACCCTAAAACCTCAACCCTCAACGTCAAATCCTAATCCCTCAACCCTTCACTCTAATCCCTCAACCTTAAACCCTATCCCTAAACCCTCAACATTATACCTTAAAACCTAATCGCTCAACCCTAAAACTTATCCCGAAACCCTAATCCCTCAACCCTCAACCCTAATCCATCATCCCTCAACTCTAATCCCTCATCCCTAAACCCTAAATGCTATCCCTATTCCTAAACCCTCAACAAACTTGATACTATACCTTAAACCCTAATCCCTCTACCCTCGACACTCTTATTTAACCCTAATCCCTTGACTATTAACTCTATCCCTCAACCTCAACCCTCAACCCTCAACTCTCAACATTAAACCCTTAACTCTGATCCCTCAACCCTCAACCCTATCCCTAAACCCTAAACCCTAAACCCTCAACCCTCAACGTCAAATCCTAATCCCTCAACCCTTCACTCTAATCCCTCAACCCTAAACGCTATCCCTAAACCCTTAACACTATACCTTAAACCCTAATCCCTCAACCCTAACCCTAAACCTTATCCCTAAACCCTAATCCCTCAACCCTAATCTGTCATTCGTCATCCCTCAACTCTAATCCCTCATCCCTAAACCCTAAACTCTATCCCTATTCCTAGACCCTCAACGGTCTCAATACTATACCTTAAACCCTAATCCCTTATCCCTAAACCCTCCAACCCTATTCCTTAACCCTAATCCCTTGACCCTCAACCCTATCCCGAAACCCTTAACCCTTGAACCTTAATGTACTCAACCCTCAACGTCAAACCCTAATCCCTCAACCCTTAACTCTGATCCCTCGACCCTTAACCCTTAAAACTTGAACCCTAAAACCTATCCCTACACGCTCGACACTCGACACTATATCTTAAACCCTAATCCCTTAACCCTCATCCCTAAATCCTCAACCCTAAATCATTAAACCTTCAACCCTAATCCCTCTACCCTTGACACTCTACCTTAAACCTAATCCCTCAACCCTTAACCCTAAATGCTATCCCTAAAGCATCAACCCTAAACCCTAATCCCTCTACCCTCAACACTCTACCTTAAACCTAATCCCTTGACCCTTAACCCTAAACGCTATCCCTAAAGCCTCAACCCTAAACCCTAATCCCTCAAGGTCTTAAACTCTAATCCCTTATCCCTAAACTCTCAACCCTCAACCTTAAACCTTAATCACTCAATCCTTATCCACCCCTCTCCTCCCCTATCTGGCTCACTCCCATCTCTACCCTCCTCTGCCCTCGACACTATACATACATACATATTGGCATACATAGATACATACATACATAGATACATACATACATATAGGCATACATACATACATACATATTGACATACATAGATACATACATACATACATATAGGCATACATACATACATACATGATTAATAGCCTTGAACATAAAAAAATTTAAGGGGAACATAACGCGAGCACGTTATAACGTGCTCGCATTATGTCAAACATGACAAACAATAGACTCGCAAAAAAGAAAAATGCAAAGCAAACCATAACTTGAGCGCGTTATAACGCACTTGCGTTATGTCTTGCTTTGGGAATCCCAAGCCTTGGGCTTGGGATTTGCTTTGGATTTCCAACCCAAAGGCTTGGAGTGCTTTTTGAACAGTCACAGACGTGTTTTTCCAGATTCTTCAAGATTTCACATAATTTCGTTCATGCTAACCCTTAGATTTGCATGTGTTTCAACGTCGAACAAATCGAACACCTAGGTAATGTTAGGCTTTCTCTTAGCTATTTGACAATGTGATTTTTTTCACATTTTAACAATGTTAAGTCTTTCATCTTTAATTTCTTTTGTTTGTGTGTCTGTTTTTGGGCAAAAACCACTGTTTGGTCTTTTTTTCATTGTAAATTAACTATTCATTGAAATTTCAAAAAAATTATATATTTAGAAACTAGACTCCATTCTACAAATATTAAAAAAAAGAAAAAAATGATTTTCAATTAGTTTTCCAAATTTATAGGGGTAGCACGGCCAAAATTCTATTTTTTAGGATGTGTCTACTTTGAAAATTACTAAAAAATCAAATATTCATCAAAAAATTATCAGAAAAACTGGACATAAACTACATGCTATTAGCTAATTTCTCATTGAAGCGATTTTAAAAATACCAAAAAAAAGTTGACCTTTTGAGGGAGCCACAAAACATGGTATGTTATGTTTTTTTGACAGAAACAACACCAATTTCTGTGGCTCCCTCTTTTGAACCCCTTAATCTATGCCATTTAAAAAAAAATAGTAGTTTAGAAAGTAGACTCGGAGCACTACGAACATTGTTTTGGTTACATCTCCAAATTTTGAGTGTAACTATGCTCAATTTCTCATCCAAGGCCAATATTTCCTGATTTCAGAAAAAAAGTGGCCACTTAAGACCCCTTTTTGGCCCCCCATCTTCTTGCACTTACCCTAAGAGGCTAGGATAAGAAACAACCTTCACACATGGATAGATCTATTTTGAAGTCATCCAGGAGGAAATGAAGAGAATGACTTAGGAAAAGGGAGTAGTCAGGCAAAACATACGATTCCTTAGCAAGACGTGGCCAGAAAGATAAGCGACCAGGAGATAGATTAGCTAGGAAGAAGGTAAGGATGACCAACATAATCTGGGTCGAATAACCAATACAGATCACCCAATAATATAACAGAAAATATCTATTTCAAGCAACAAAACTATTGTTTATACAGTGAGCAAAAAACCAAAGGATAACCTGGAACAAGATGATTGCAATGATGAAGAGATAGCTGATATCCCTATTCCTCCTGTCGCACTACAAATCCTCCAAATTGCTGTCCCCCCAAACTCAGAAGATTTCCTCTGCCAAAACATGGTTACCTTTCTGCAAATCATGGTGTTCTGATTTGTTCGATCTACCCTCTTTTAACAACTTTCCCCCTCTTGTTTGCATGTTATAGAACTTGTTGAGAACTCCAATTTAAGTTTCTGTTTGCATGGGATTTCATCCAATCACAATTGAGAATAAAACTATTTAAAATAGATCAGTAATATCTTTTTATATTCTACTATTGCATGGGTGACAAGAATTTTGTTTTTATTGCTTTATTCCAAAAACTCTAAATATAATAAGCTATTTTTAATATTATTTTACTATTTTATTTAAAACAACATTTAAATAATCAAGAACAAAAATATAATGCAATATTACTTAATATATATACATATATACATTTTACTATTTTTATTTAATTTAAGAAGCATATTGTCTTCTAAACATCTTTAGACAATATTTTATTATTTATTAAAAATACAATCATATATATATATATATTATTAATACTAAATACTATTTGAAACATAATTCAGAAAAACCTTTAATTTATGAAAACGCATCATGCATTTGAAAATGATTAATCACAAAATAATGAAATAAAAATCCATTCAGTTATGCATGTGCATCTACGTAATGTGTGTGAAAGAACTAGATAGAACCCAACACATGTTACCAAAAAGCTAGATCCCTTCTACCTGAGCCATGCTCTTGTCCTTCGACACATTGCACTATCAATAAGTTAGCCCAAAATATAGCCGAGGCAACAAAATTTTAACCAATAACATAACATATCCAATGTAAATCTACTATTGTTCCATAATCTTACTGGTAATCAACTAATGAGGTAAATTTGAAAAGTTTGAGACGTGATAATGAATACCATGGTTTTCCCATATGTGATTGTTGTTAAAATCGGATTAACCAAGTGTTTCAAGTTAATTTAAATTGACGCCATTAGTAAGTTCCATTTGAAATAATAATTCCCATTCAAACATGTTCATATTATTTATTGTGTCCATCTCATTATCACTATCATAATCCTCTTCTTGGTTATTGTCACTTTTCTTTATATAGTCAATTTGCCATACATGGTATTTATTATTTTTTCTTTCTTAAGACCTATATCCATGCTTATGTCTTGAAAATGTTTATATAGAATTAGCTCAGTCCAATAGAAAGTTTTAAATTTTTCTGAACCTTTTTTTAATGAATAATGGTTATGTTACTTTTTATAAACTCAAAAAGCATTATTACACTATTCACAAAAAAAGGGTAGGTGGTAAAAGGCACACCCTCAAATTATAAGAAAGGCCAAGCCCAAAAAATAAGACAAAACAACAAAGTCTAGTGGGGTCAAGCCCAAACATCAAGAAACAACAAAGTTGCTAGGCGGTGAGAGCTACACTCTCAAGGGGGGTTACAGTCATCTAGTTTTCCCTATACATCAGCAAGGATGAAACCACTAGTAATTGATTTCCAACCAATAAGAGCACCCTCATCTTCTTGATATTCTTATGTAGGTTGTTGAGCATGAATTGAGAAATTGCCAGATTCAGGTGAGGAAACTTTTTAGAATCCAACCAAATAGAAGCATCATGCCCATGTGAAGAGGTCGATGGAAAATAAGAAGATTGAGACTACCTACAAGCATCATGATCCCTAGCTTGTCTAGAAGGTGGTTGAGAACCATGTGACTAGGAGCCACAATCTCTTTTGAGAGTCTAGCTATGTCCATGTTTGCTCCCACATAGAGGGGAGTGACCTTGGTGGGAGGTAGGAGATGACACTATGGAAACCATACAAGGGGTAGTACCCTAGTGATCTAAAAGCACCTACAAATGAGAAACTTCAAGTGCAACCTTGTTTTTTTGTATTTAAATCCACATAACCATATTGGATCAAATTATAGCTTTAGTGTAAAGTGAGAAACAAATATCAACTACATAACTAGTAAAAATGGCTCTGTTTTAATCTTTTCAAATGTTAAAAAGAATCTCCACCCTGAAAGCATACCAAATCTAGGTGAATTTAAAAGGGAGGCAGAACCAATCTCCCAAAAAAACCATATGCCATGAAAATAGGCTAGGCTTCAACATATAGAATCATGAAAATACATTCACAATTATTTTTTCTTTCCTCTCTTTCCATTTTTATCCTTTTCAACAAGAAGCATATGACAGTAATTTTGTTAATTCAATAGTCATTAAAATACATTCACAATAATTTTTCCTTTCCTCTATTTTCATTTGCATTTTTTTGACAAGCAACATATCAGAACAATTTTGTTGATTCAATTAGTGCCACAATTTCTAAGTTAGATGGTCATTTCATATAGGAATGTAGATAGTTAGATTGCATGGTCTCGGTTGCAATTCTTGGAAGATGATGAAATAATTGTTGACCAATATTTAACAATATAAAATTTTGATTTCAAATAAGAAGAGGTAATTTTGGAGCATATGACATGTTTCATGTGCTCCTATATCATAATATGTGATAGTATTTGCAATGAATTTTTAATATCTTATCAAAGCTTGGTCTTCAAATCCTTGATTTGTGCATATCCTTGTTAACATATTCATGCACAATTTTGTATTTATTTCATTTTAGCTTTAAATGCATACTTTGAAAGATAATAAGGAACGAGTGTTTTTGAGATGACAAGTTGGTAGTCTATATTAGTTGCAAGAATTGGTATAGAATGCTCTATACCATGCAATATTTGACTATGAAGGTAGCCACCCAAGATCTAGTAGCTTCAATGAGAGACCCAGCATGAAAGAATAATTCTATTCTATCAAATGAAGCAAATGAACATCACACATGATATAAATTTTCAATGAGAATCCCATGGTTATATAGGCCAAGGTGAAACATAGGATAACACAAGATTATGACAAGTGTCTTAATCTTATGACTTGAGACACAAAGAGATAACTATCCTTAGTGTACCCTAAGTATGCCCTAAGTAAACTTAACTAGACAAGTGTGAACAAGACCTAATGTTTGAACTAGTTAGGTAATATACCATGTTCACACCAACATTAGCTCTCCATATTGAAATCATCTCATGATTGCAGATGTTTAAACTATCATCATTTATTGCTAGTTTGTAAGTTTTTTTACGAACATCATCACATGATAGGGTGAAATTTATTCATTCGTTCCATGTAGCTTTATATTGACATTCTACATTTTGGCCCTTCTTACATAGATATGTTCTTTCACAATATTTGGTGTGTTATTGGACATGATTAATTAAGTTTTTAAAATAATTTGTGGGACCTATCGAGAATAGCTTAGATGTGTTTAGCAAGCATGGATCATCTAGTGGAGAGTGATGTATTATGCTATTTCTTTCAGATAGAGTGCAAGTGTTCCAAGTAGCGATATATTGGTTAAAGATTTTTTTTTGCTATATCTACCTTTACAATATTTTCCCAATCAAGTGTGTCCATGGTGCATTCTCTAGCCAAAGGAATCCATGTACATGTACAATGCCTTGGTGTTTCCATTTGTAACTATATTAACAGTCTTTACTACATAGTAGTTTCTCTATGACCTCCTCATGAAATACAGTGAATATTTAAACTCTATATAGTGATGTGATGTGTGGACTTTTATTACATTATCAGTTCAATTCTTATTAGAGTGTGATGCTCTGTTTGTTACAAAAATTTTGTGTGAAAAATAGAATCGGTGATCCTATTTGGTTGATCAATTCACCATCACACTTATTCCGATATGATATTGTCCCTCATAAAGAAGAGCCAAAATGTATTAGTTGCTTATCCAATTGATGTTTTGGTAGATTTTGTAAGTGGAAGCAAAGGTTTTCAATAGTGGTTAGTATGTTTTCTTCTACATTTTTCTTAATGAACATTGAGGCAAGTGCTTGGTTGTGGTAGTGCATCATAAGATTCAGTAAAAAATATCAAAGATGCATTCCAAATCTATTATCATGAAAACACATTAAGTGTAAGGCATATTCTTGCATTTGGACTTCCTTAATTTGATCTTGCATTTATAGTGCACTTACATTTGGAAAGAGATTAGGAAATGCTATGTCTAATAGGTCCTCAATATTGTATTCACTTATGGGGGATAACCAAGTTGAGACCACACAATTATATTATCATTCTTGTATTCTATTTGTAATGTTCCTTAATGATTTGTAACTAACGACATCTATTTGGTGGTTTCATCACAAATGGTCAAGTACTTTAATTCATCACAATTTGATTTTGAATAGTGTTTGCCTCAATGTTTGGTACCACTTTCTTCAATTTTAGTTTCAAAGGTATGAATCATGTCTGAGATGTCTGTAATTGTATTATGCATTAGTCGTAGGGATTCTTCATTGATTTCAATGTCTTTGTAGTATGGGTTGTATTTGATGATGTATTGCAATGCTTCTCAAACCTGACTTCTACTTACATAGTAGTTGTAATGCTTCCCATGTGTATGAAATCTTCTAATTATTAATACATCTAAGTCTCTAATTCTATGTAGAAGAGTTTTTGTTATTGTTTTAATATCTTGGGGGAATCTAATTATGTGACCAATGTATTTGTATTGTTCTCCATGAGTGTGGGTTACTTGTAATATTGGATAAACTCATGCTATTAGCATTTCTTCTACTTGAGTGAGATTGCTCAACACACTTGGTTATTCAATTGATCCATATTATTATATGTGAAGAATTTGTGTATGCCTTTCTCACCATTCAACATCTACTAAAAATAAGTTGGTTGTTTAATGAATGACCATGCATATCGAGGTATCTTTCTTTGCATATAGTGCATGTTTTTAAGTTTGAAAGTGCATCTATTCTATGTCAAAAATTGGGTGTTTCCATTCAAAGTTCATGGACCAGTTGAACTTCTTGATGGAATTTGAGTTTTTGTATTATGTGTTACATGTTGTGTTTGGTTTGAAGGACCATCTATTGGGTTGGTAGTTGGTGGATCTATTGTTTGTGGTAGTTGTTTCTTTATGTGTTACATACTACGATGCACACTTATTCCTCTTTATGCAAAGGATACTATAAATGACTTCACTTTTGGCTCTATTGATTTACAAGTTCAATATGAGAGGGTTGGTTGTTAGGTTCTTCTAGGGTTGAGTTCATCATCTATAAAGTGGATGTAAGTTTGTATCACTAATACTCTATAAAAAAGGCAGAGATAAATAATATACATTTTTTTTGGCTATTTCTTAGATTGAAATATGTTAGAAGAGTGAGAAGGTATTTGTAAGTGCCTTACATTGAAAACTATATTTCACATGACTGTGATCAATTATAAAATTATTTTCGTCTATTTAAAATTGAAATAAAAATTTAGAAGAAAGTATTACTGTTATGTCACAAATTGTGCTCCTCAATTGTGCAAGTACAATTTCACTATGTTTAGCACCTCCCTTTAGTGATCCCAAGCTTAATATATTTTTTAAGTCTACCCTAAAGTCCTGATTGGACTCCAAATTCATAAAATGTCACAATTTTGATTAAATAATGGTTGTAACTTAAAAAATAATTTGAGATTTGGAGTTAGCTCTACCCCATAGGCATGCCTGCATGTTAATTTACCTAAAGGGCCTAGGGTGCCTAGTGCCCTGGTCCCTCTCGTGTTTTTAGGGAGGAAAATTAATTCCATAGGTTGACCTTTGTGATGGTTAAGATGATCCTAAACTCAAATTTTGGTTTTGGCACGTGTTGTCAACTTTTTAATTTGAATTATTCATTTCTAGGGCCTTGTATATAAACAAGTGACCTCTTCATTTGAAACTATATTTGATAGATGAAAGTTATGATCTAGATTTGATGTTGGAATACAATCTCTCTAAGCTCTATTATGCTCTTAAATTATTTCAGGTTGCCTTTTATCAAGTTGAAAGGATTTTTCTCTCTTGGAAGGATCTTGTGAAAGCTTAGGAAGTGATGTCTTGAGTCTGTCTCACCGTTCCTAGGTTGAAGCACTTTGCATGATTGGGAGAGGGGTTGGAACCACCAACTAGAGCTTGGCTTGAGTACCCTCCTAGGGTATGGTTGCATCACCTTCTTATTCAGCAAACCTTTGGTGAATCCTCATCCTCAAGGTGAATTTGTATGTTTCCTTGAGAGAAGCATCTCTTTTATCATCCTATCCTATTTGCTTAAGTCATCTAGGCTGCTCACACTTAGGGTTTTTGAGCATACACAAAATCTTATTCTAATCTTGGCTATCTGTAAGGTAGGAATACCAAAAGGAGGGCTTGATTGAGGCAAGATCCTATATATCTACAACATTTTTTCCCTTGTTTTGTATGTGCAGGTTGATTTTGTAGCTTTGAGAAGATACTAGCTGGAGAGGAGACGAATTTTGCAGTCACAGGTCGAGTGAAGCTCTGAGTTTTTGCAAAACCCTAATTAGGGTCTAGGGAATCTATCACCTTGGTCCTTCCTACTTTTTAGGTCTAGTTTCTTATTCTCCCCTGTCTACTAATTCCTACTATCTTTTCAGAATTTCTGTTTCTATTTCTAACAATCATTTATTCATCAATCTTCCTTAATTAGGGTTTTAGGTTTTTCCCTAGTTTGGTTGGTTGAATTTGGTTGACACTCCTTCATACAACAAAGGGATAGAACCCCTATAGTTTGGCTCTCTTTTGTAAGGTAGAAGCTAAACTCAGTTTGTGTCCTAATGTTAATGGAAGAGGGTTTGACCTAGTTTAACCTTTTAGGCTAAGTCTCTCTTTTCCATCAAACAATTAGAAGATTATTGATTATTTTGTAAGCATGAGTTGAACTTTGAAAATCTTGTAGTCTTGGTCCACTTAAAAGGTAGTTTGTAATGGTTAAGGTGATTATTTATTAAAACATTTCGAAGCTTTAGAAGAATACTCGTAGCTAAATATTTTTAGGAGTTCTTGCAAAAATTATTGAAAGTTGACCTTATGAACAATAAAAATGAAGATAAGGTAGTGAAGAATAAAGAACATTAGACTAAACAACATTTATAAAATTTGGACTCGATACTTCAATAGAAAAATAAAATGTTTGGTCTATATATAAATACATAAGACAAAGTTACCAACATATTTTGGATTTAGTTTTCATGCTAAAATCATATCAGTTAATAAAAATATCTATACATACAATTAAATATTAACATATATAGTTAATACTCCTAAGTTTAAGAACAACTACATACACATTTTGATATGAAAGGTGCAAACAAGCACTTAAGCTACACAAGTTGAACAAAAAAATTAAAGAAAATAAAAGTGTTGAATGCGAGGAGTAAAACATAAAGGCAGTTAAACAAAGATAACTTAAATTTATAGGGTAATAATATAAATGCAAATAATACTATAATAATCAAACTTGAATCTTTAGTAAACAACTAAATAACTTTAAATTAGTAATTTAAAAAAAAAAGAGGCAGGCCACAAATGGAAAGAGTCATAACAATTTCTTGCTTCCCAAAGGTAGTAGAATGTAGAATATCCAAAATAGGACTAAAGAAACCCAAAAATACCAAAAGCACACTCATGTAGAAAACTATTTTATATTATTTAGGTAATAACTTAGTTGCAAAATAGAGAAGGAGCCTGACTCATAGAAAAATAAACAAGATAATATATCATTTAGACACATGTAAATATGTTTGAAATGCATGCAATAATTGTCACTTGGGTGCTAATTTTCTTCCGCATATAGCCCGTTTGTATATTTTATGTGTTGTAGATTAGTAGAAGCATGTATCTATCAATGAATCAAATGTTGTGAAAGAATGAAGAGTGGGTTGCAGGGATATGGAGAAATAGCATCTAAAGGACTTGGTGGTCAAATAATAAAAAATAAAATGTGAAGAAATGCATGGGAGGATACAAAATTGACATTAAAATATATAAGAGAGAAATGAGGAAGGCAGAGTTGAAATAAAAGCAAAGAGAAAGTTTTAGCTAAGATTACTCCACACACATGTAAAATAGAAAAGGCTACAAAATCAACTTTCTCTAGAAATTAGAAATTTCAAAACAAATTGACAATCTTTGACAAAATATATATACATGAGCTCATACTAAACCAAAATATTCCCAATAATTACTTGAAGAAAAACTCATATTAGTAAACAAAAGCCTACAAATCAACTAATATATACCATAAATTTGGAAACGAATTACTAATCCATGGGAAATTAACTATTCATGAGGTAAAATTTAACCAAAATCATCCAAGAATTACTCAATACACATGTCAAACAAAATAAACTACATAGAACATAAAAATAGTTGAACTTGCTAACAATTATTGTATATGAGATCATAGTTGACCCAAATCTTATCAATTATTCAATTCATATGTCAAATTTAAAAAGATTACAAAATAATCTTTAGGAAAAACAATTTTGATAATAAATTGCCAATCCTTAACAAATTAAACCGAAAAATTTCCAAAAACTATTGCTTTAAATGAAGGCTTAAATATTCATTTGTATAGGATCATTAAATATTAGATCAAAAATTAAATAAGAAATACCTATGAGAAAAACAAATACCTCAACTTTGACATTGTGATCCATCCCATTAGAAAGACGATGATTTTGTTGCTTCCTTGGTCCATAGGATGCCTTTATTCTCCTCCTCTTAATTCAAGCTCCACCATACGAAAAGTTCTAGGAACGAATGCACTGTGTTGTATTTATTGACAAAGCGTGTGGTGGGAATTTGGACAGTGGAAGTGTAGTAATAGTTCAAACTCCCACCAACCTAATAAATGCCTTGTCGCCTTTGACAAATACATCCCATACGAGCTAGCAATTAATATGACCGACTAATTTGTCTTACCTTGTGCTGTCATATTGTTGTTCCATGTACATACATGCAAGCATAAGTATTTTAGAGGCTATCTTTGTAAAAGTTGTTTTGCAAATTATGTTGTGCACTCGTCATGGTTGTGTTGTGATAAATTAATCTTGTAACGAATGGTCGACAACCTTGGTGAACAACAAATCATTTATAGTAAGAAAAAAAAGTTACATTTGGCACTTGTTAATAGGTGTCGATTTTCCATGACCACTTGGTTGGTTTTAATGTATTCAACGCTAATCAAAATATACTCCCATCTACCTATTTGACTATTTTAGATATGTATGCTTTGTTTGCAGAATTTCCAAAATTTAATCATTCAATTGATAAAGTCTTTTAGAAATTATGATTCTAATTTTTATGATGAAAAATCTTACATATAGTTATACAACCAAAAATTTAAAAGATTTGGCTCCCCACAAAAAAATACATTTCTTCAAATAAATTCAAGAACGTTATCACAACATAGAAGATTTCCTAGGCCCATATACTTTTTTGTTACGATTGTTCAAACATTTATCATTATTCAAGTTCAATGTATTTATACTATTCCCACTGACTAAAAAATGTTCATTGAATGAAAAGAAAAATTATTGTGAGACAAATAGTTCGGCTATTTTTTGCACTTGAAGCTCACACTTAAAAGCCTATTGACTAATTATAAATATTATATTAATAACTATTATCTAGTATATGTATATATATCGTGCAATTAAATATTATTTGATTGGTATTGCAGATAAGAATAATATTCAATATCAATCTAAGTAATTTAATATTTTTTTAAAACAAAAGGTATAGAGTACCTGAACAAACTTATATTATATTAACATATATAAGAAAACCCCAGAGGGGAGTACAAAAATACCTGTAAGGGAATACATTTGGGCTTGTATAAGCACTAGATATGGCAATACCAACCCATTAAAGCAAAAGAGAGCTATTGACATATAACTGCATATTGTAGTAATTGAAACATAACACAAAACAAAACTAATTCACTACATTTATGTCTTCAAATATAAACCCTTGATGATTAGGATCATGAGGAACATGATTAACCGCTGCATCGGCAGGAGGAGGTGGCGGCTGATAGTGAATTAAGAAATGCAGAGCCTGAAAAGCATCTCTTATAAATCCCTCCAAATCATCACCCAGTTCGTTGGCATGGCAATGGAGAGCATTATGTACAGAAGTGACAATTATTCTGCAACCCATGGATCACTACATTGTACACACAATGAAAAGTAGGTTGACGACGAATGTCTTTGTGATAGAAAAGACCACCAATTGGAGCCGAACCCAAAAAATTATAACTAAAGTTCTAGAAAATTATAAAAACATTGAAGAGTTGTAGCTCAATTAGTTGAACATAACTAATAAGGATGATGGTATGTTTCAAAAAATACTAGGGGAGAAGACCTGGTAGTTGCGCACCCTAACTTCATGCTTCTCAAAATCATATGTGGCGATATCAAATGAGTCTGAATTTCTTATACAAGCTTAATTGACAAGTTCACTGCTTAAACCTAAGGTTTTAGGTCCACAACATTAATTTTGATGCCCAAAATATGCCCCATCATAAAAGGTGTCCAAAATAGGTCTTTTTTGACCCTTAACCCATGATCAACAATTGTAATCCCCAATATTTGAAATTAGTTCTACCAATAATTAAACATTTCATATCCAAAAATTATCTCCACAAACACCCATTTCATTCTTTTTGTCACATTTTAAAAGTGAAATTTCACCTAACTATATTTATACATATCTAATAAATTGAACAACCACACACTATAAATTAAATATCTTGTAACCTAATGAATATATTTTAAATATGTATTATTAAACAAACCTAACCCTAAACCTAATCTGGATGTATCTCACTTTTGAGATAGTTTATACTAAAAATGTTTGTGTAAGGGTTAAAAGTAGTGCCACTTCATTTGCTTCACCCCTTTGGTAGCAACCACATATAGAGCCGATTACCCTGCCGAACATGGAGCGAAATTCCATTTCATAGAGAGATTATGACTATTTGTTAGTGCAATTCCCACAACCTCTCGAGGTAAGTAAGAAATACCATAAAATTAATGTTTGGTATTTTAATTTTAAACTATTTTTCCAAACATTCTATTAAGCTCCTTTTCATAGCTCACTCATTCTTGTAGTTTTTTTGCAACCTCAGTTGGCGAAGTCACTCGTGTAAGTTCCTAGGAAGTCTGAAACAACAAAGAGATTTTCACACAGACATCCACCTCACACAATTTGATTTTTAGGCGTAGAAAATGTGTCTTTTGACACAAGCATAGTTTGAAGGATTTTTGTTATTGGGGTTTTTAGAAATACCATTCGGTAAGGTCTACTTTGACCTTTCTGGGCAATGACCCATTTGTCTTTGATTTATGCAATTTTTTTTTGTTAATTTGGGTTTTTTAGATAATAATTTTTTTAAGATAATAAAATTTGGGTTACATTTTGATACATATTTTGATCAAAATATCAGAAACCCTAATCACCTCCATGGATACTTTCATTAAGATAACATTTCTCCTTATATTACAAGCAATAGATTTTGCATATGTATGTCTGTTTCACCAACTATTACAAATAGTAGATACTGTCACCACCTAGTCTTGTATTATAAACAATAGATTACAAACAGAATTTATTTTTCCTATACATAACCATAAAAAAATTCCTATATTTTCACACCTGTTGAGAAAACATGAGACTGCCACCTCCATGGATACTTTCATTAAGATAGTGTTCCATGAATTTAAGATATTGTTTCTCCTTGTAGTACATATGATTAATTTAGAATAGGTGATGAAACTTTCTGCCACCAGTGGCCATGACCATCTACTATTTCTCAAATACCCATTTCCTTACAAGGCATGAATCAAAGTATTTACATATGTGTTCCTTTTGGGTGTATGGAGAACACTCAAAGAGGGTATAATGCAGACCTCTGTAGTCTAAACAAGGAGTGCAATGGTAAGGAGAGACATGTAATATAGGATGTGTGAACTGTGTTTAAAAAGAGACCTTTTGCTTATTTTTAGTGTTAACTTAAGGTGGGGACAATTGTTTAGTCTTGGAGTTCATTCCTGACAGTGATATTTTTATGAATAATTTAACATATGGCTATGGCAAACATTCTATCAAGGAGCCAAAATGATGTTGCTAATATTTTGTACTACTTGCATCAAAGAGAACACATTTCTTAGCTTTCTTATGTCTTTCCATTCATATGAGCTGTAATATGGCCACTACTTGTGAATATGTACAATTTTCAATATCAAAACCAAGTTCCAGTTTTAAAAATAGTTTTAAATCATAAAGAAGCCAATTTAGGTTATTAACTTATATATTATTCATATATGTCGAGAGAATCCAAATTCTAGATACAAAATTGCATAATTGGTGGAATCTCATTAAAATTACAGGCAAGGGTAGACCACAAAAATTAGAAATTACTTATTTCTATAACAAAAATACACCCTAATCATATAGCATAATTATAGGTTGTAGCCATGCTAAGTTGCATCGAACTGCCCTTGGAATCTACGTTGACTGATTTAGGGGTTTCGAGGCCCTTAGATCTATTGGGTTGATGTTGAGATGCTCAACTACAATCAGTTGAATCCATTATATATTCTTGGACCCTTCTTTAATCTAATTTAATAGTCTCAGGGTGGTGATCAAATGAGTCTCCAAGTCCTAATTTTTAATGATTGCAAGAAATAGAGTGAGCGCTTTTGTGGGAAAGGTTATAGGCAAGGATAATATTCCTCTATGTCCAAGTTTTCCTTCAATTAGGCATGAGAATTCATACATTTTCCCTAAAATTGAAGTTTCTTTTCACTTGAACTGTCTAGCTCATGGTTATAATTCATTGATTTAGACAACTAGGCCCTAATATGGGGACTTATTAGTTATTTCCTTTGTTAGTATGGTGGTTTTGAATTTGATAGTGGAGGTTTTAATGTGTCATGGAAGTTATGTATGTGGCATTGCAATTTAATCCTTGTAACTTTGGTGGCTTCATCCTTATACCTCAGGCGATTCTACTTGTATCAAACAAAGAAGAAGAGTAAGAATAGAAAAGTTATCTTTATAGATTTTTTGATGCTTGAAGTCCTTTACTGCATGAAAGGGTATTTCTAATAGATCATAGCTATAAGAGGCATAAACCCATGATAGTAGGAGAGTGTGAGTGAGAATTTAGTTGGTTGTAGGAGTAAGATTTGTTTGTGTTGAGTCGCTAAGTGTGTGACAACAAGATTTTTGTATATACTCCATTTGAGATCTTCATAACTACTTTTCACCAAAGGAGAGGAAGCTGAACATTTCCCACTTTAGTTGGTTTTCTCCACACTAGGGTTTTCAGGGTATAGTTTTTGTCATACATGTTCTAGTGGTTGTTCTTACTATTTCATTATTGTTCATCGTTATTTCATGCAATTGGATCTCTATTTCACTCCATTAGCTTAATAAAATCATATAGATTGCTTAACAAGAAATTGTTGTGAGGAACTCATATCAATTCCGTCATTTTAACAGTGGGATGTGTTCTTATGGGGATTAATGGTGATAATGGGTGAAACGACCAACAGATATCAACTTGTAAAATGGTGCACTTGTGCATAATTCAAGCCTTCCAATCCCCTTTGCAATTTTATATTTGTAGATGAAATTAATTTTCATAATATTGCCAATATATTGTAGATGAAATTAATTTTCATAATATTGCCAATATATTAATTGTGTGATTGATTTTCATTCAACAATGGCATGAATAGGTAGCCAATTTTGAAATTTGATGTTATTAATTTTGTGATTTAATTTCCAAATGGTGAGCCTTATATCTGCGTATTTATTTTGTAGGGATTGATGTCTCCAAACTAGGTATTTATTGCACAATATTTGGGAGAGATAGACATATTTCTTAGAAATAATAAGTTGTAATTATGTCAAGTCGGGAACATGTCATTGTTCATTACAATACCGATTTAATTAGTTGAGGACCCAATGGTTGTACACTTAATATTTGATATAGAATAGGAAGCATGTATTGATGTTGACATGAATGTGTATGTATGTGGACAAAGTAATTGGAAGATTGTACAAATTTAAATATAATATTTTAATATAGTTTTGTTATATTTTCAGATGTGAACTTTTATTTGGAATAAATTATAGTCTTTTGTTCCATATAGAGCTAGAAGTTGATCACTAATTTTTGTTCATGTTGTATTGTTGAATTGGTAGTCGGATATGTTTTGGTCTATCAATGATATATGTTAGGGCATGTTCCCATGCTACCGCTTAGCTTATTTTGGCTAGCAGTCACTGCTCAAATTTTTTAGGAGATATTTGTGGAGCTACTAACCCATGAATATTTTATTTTTCTGCTTATCTTAAGCAGTTATTTTAATTTGTAGTTATTACTATATAAAAAAATAATAATAAATTATTTTAATTATCTTAATTTGGAAGAAAAATAAAAAAAGGAGGGAAGGAAATATATGCAGCCACATGGCATATTTTTCATTATATAGTGACTACTTATTTCCATCCCCCCCCCCCCCATTTTTTCTACAACTTATCTGCAATTCCTAAAGAGAAGTTGCTTCACAAAAATAGGGAAAGATTCTATATTATCTTTTCCCATAATTGTAAATTTCCATGGGGCCACTCCAACTGCTTAATTTTAAGCAAAAAAAAAAACTTAAGCAGCATCAGCGTCATGGGGACATGGGGTTAGGCATATTTAAAAGAAGTCATTGTATGGTAGTTATTAAACAAAAAGGTACTTTTATTGATATTTTTATCTTTAAATAATAATGAAAATATGTTCTCTTAATAGATCAAACTATGACAAGTACCCTTACAACTATTGGTACATGCTCAACTACTAGATCTTCTCCCCTATCCACCATGTTCAAATCCCACACGTACAATTCAATATTTACTAATACTATAATATACACAAATAAACTAACTTCCCTTACCGAACATTTATTTTTTTAAATATATCCCAATTAAAGAGAACTTGTAAAAGAAGACATTGAGAGAGACATCCCACTTACAATTCAGTGTAGACAAATTGACTTAATAATTTTCCTTCCAATTTGCGTCTATTCTCTTTGAGGTCATTGTTTCTAATGTCTACCCAAGTTAGGGGTTTTCGTTCACTAACTTGTTAAGAGAAGTTAGGTTTCGTCCTTAAATCTCTTAATTAACCTTGGAGGGGCTTTGATTCCACAAGGAAAGATATTTATATCTTCATGATTGATATATTTGATTGATTGATTCCTCCTTTGATTCTCAAATGATCTCCATATATCTTGTCTTTTTCAAGAGACACACCTCTACATAGGGCGGTTGACCATTCATAACTTAATTTTAGTTTGTGTTTATTGATCCATCTTTATGAGCGCTTCCTCCTATCTTGTGATTTCTTCCAAAAGTTCCAGCAATATAAGTAAAGTATTCTTCTACATGTGTACGGGGGCAACTCACATAGGGATAACGACAATTTTCCCTTGTATTATGTTTTGCAGACAAAGAGGTATTTCTGTTAGGATTGTGTCCCACTTCCACTTACTATACTTTGTTTGGTTATGCTTTCCTTCCACCGGTGTGCTTCATTGCCTTAGTGGTGACTTTATTTAGAAACGGGACATTATAGTCTGCTCTGCCCAAGATTGCTTGTCCTCAAGCAATCACAAACTAAGATGCTACTGGAGTTACCAAGATCCCAAATCAACCTTGGAGATTTGTAATTCCAAGACATTGATCCTCCTTGGGAAGTAATTAACTTCTGCTATGCCACTCTTATATAATTAGAAATTGAAAACTCTATACCAAGTGACATTTATCTCATTGTCTTAGTTATGTCTGACTTTGTACTACAATGATGTCCCTAGAGAATTGTTGTTAGTATGCTTGCCTTAATCAGACTGCAAATATAGTCCTTTAATGTCATAAGGTTGATACTATCCTCTAAGGTATAAGGACAATTTACTGTCCACTATTCTTTTGGCTCATGTACTTGTATTTCCTGGCAATAACCTTCAACAACAGAACCAAGAGTTGGAAATTGGCAAGGTCCATAATTTAAGACAAGTTTTCTCTCATCCTCAGAGAGAACAGACAAAAAGACATCTTGTAGCCTTGCAACTCTTTCTTCCAACTCCACCTTACAAGCATCAAACAAAAGACCATTTTCAATCATTTTCTCTTGTACTTCCTTATTTATATCATTACACTCTTTCAATATGTTTTTCAAATCATTTTGTTCTTGTCTTAGCTTTGTGCACATTTCTTCATGTCCTTGGCATAGTACTCTTGTTTCATTAAGCTCGGTTTGCAGTTCTGCAATTTTTCTTTCTAAATCCACCCTACTAGAATCCCATATTCTTTGATCCTTGACCATCTTTGCTTTTAATTTCTTGGAAATTTTATTGCATTTTCTTGACTCATTTTTATCATTTCTATGTTTGGTGCATAATTCCTCATGTTTCAGGTTCAACACTTTTCTGTCATTAACTGCAGAATCAAGCTTATTTTGTAGCTTTACAATTTCTCCTTGCATATTTGTCTTACAAGCATCCCCTGAGCATATATCTTCATTTATCTTTTGTTGTAATTCCTCAATCACATCATTGCATTCCTTCACTTTATTTTCCAACTCATCTTTGTTTTTTGAATACATAACTTCTTATGGTTCTCACTCAATTCTCTTATGCGAATAAGCCATTCTTTAGAGTTGCAATGGTGTTTTTCATGGTTTCCTTACTCTGTATGAGAAATTTTGATTCACTTTCCCTAATTCCTCTTTGTGTCTCTATGTATTCCATTTCCACCTCATGACATTGGCTGGTTATGAACAAATTAGTGTGAAGTATAACTTCCATTTGATTTTGATTAGCCCAAACAACTTTGTAGGTGAATTTCGGATCAGCTATTGGTTGACTCTTTTGTGTAAGAACCAATGTGATGTTTTCTGCCAATGCTTGCCTTCCTCCCCACTTATCTAACATGTAAAATATAGGAGCATAATAGTTATGCACTATAGTTGGTACTAGTTGTCTTGAAATAGTGGTGAAGACAATTTCTGCTTCTCTATTACCAATGCTAACAAAAGGATCTTCACTCTGCAATAGAGTTCTTTCACAGATAAGTGCTAGGAATATGTTCTTATTATAATCCAATAAACTTATTACTCTCTTCTGTATGAGCTTAAATGCACTAGTGTGAGATTTGTGGGGTGATGTTACAAAGGTCCCATCCAATGAATACCATAATAAGAAGATAGAAAATTCTATATCATTGTCATTTCTCATAGTAGCTAGAGAGATTTCACAAGTTACTCCTTGTTTACAAATTTTAGGTGATGCAAGATAATGTCAAAAGGTAATGTCGTAAGACATGGTCAATTTTAGGTGTCTACATTTTGCCCCTCTTTGAGATGATGTTGCGACTAAGAGAAGTAACATCATTTCAAAGAAGAAAAGGTATGGATAGAGGGAAAAGGATGCCTCAACCACTTGAAGGAGCGACAAGGAGGAATGATGTAAGGATGGGATCCCCCTTGAGAGGATAGGCAGGTTAGGAGAACATGGGTATGCTCTCGAAATGGATGAAAAGGGGTTGGATAAGGAAATTAATACAAGAGAAAGGATGGATAACGTTAAGGGTTAGGAATGGATAGTTAGGATGGATTGTTAAGTTAAAAGAAATAGGTGAAATATATAGTGGATAAAGATAGATTGAGAAGTGAAGAATGCACTAGAATAGGATTTGGAAACAGATAAGTTATAGTCATAATGGATATAGTGGATAGAGAGGAGATGGTTATGCTGGTATAATGTGTAGAGGAGCCCTAGTTTGATATAACAAGAGGATATTATGCACCAAGGTATAAGGGACCAAGGTGACTTTGTATCCTTTGCATGGACTTGTCCAGCGTAATAGAACCTTGTCTAGACAAAAGATATGAATATTAGCTGGAAGAAGAAGAACTTGGTATAAAAGCAAGATAAAATGATAACACACACAAACAAGCAAGTAAACATGCACAAATCATTCAAAAACAAACAAGTTAATTGTCCATGTCAAGATGTAAACCGATGATTGATTGAGATACTGTTGTCATTATGGGGAATGATATATCCCTAAATCAACACAAGGATCCGGGAACAATATATCCCATTGATGATATGATGATTGATTGATTGGGTTGACAACAAGATTGGAACAAAACCAAGGATGTGATTGGATGATTTGGCTATATTACTTTGACTAGATTGGTATGGATTAAGGATGACTTGCCTTTGGATTTTATTGCTTGGATTTTTTGGATATTTGATTATTTTTGGGATATGTGATGTTTTTGTATTTTTGATATGTTTTGATTTTTTTTGGGATATGTGATGTTTTTGTATTTTTGAAATGTTTTGATTTTTTTTTGGATTTTTGGAAATATTGTAATTTTTTGGGATTTTGAGAAATTTTTGATTTTTTTTTTTTGGAAATGTTGTGGGATGACATTGGATTGCAGTTTGGATAGCTTAGATGCTAGATACCAATGACAAGAAAAAATCATGAATAGGTAGACAGATGGACGATAGTGGATGGGAAGGATAGGAAGTGTAAAATGGATGGAAGATAGGAAGGATGGAGGATACATAATGGATGGAGGAAGGGGGTTTAGGATGTGATCTCCAAGGAATATGTCGCATAGGAATAATATGCCCCATTCTAGGTGTAATGCTTAGGATTTTACATGATAACGCTTGTAACGATAATGTGATAGGATTGGATAGAAAGGATGAGGTAGATCAAAAGATGTCCAAAGCATTTTTCAACATTTTCCACCTATCTTTATCAAGATCAAAGGAGGAAAGGAAGATGGGTATGTGGATAGGTAAATGGCATAAGTAGGTATGATGATATGATGGATGAAGATGGTAGGATAGGAGGAAAATGATAGGATGGGATAGATGAGACAACATGCCCCCAAGTGTAAGACACATAGACACGGAATCTACACATGATGCCTATTTGCCAGGTTTTCATCATGGTACTTATGCAAGGTGCCACCAAGGTGGATTTCACCATTGGACGAAGGTATTTCTCTTTATTATTTTAATTTTTTTTCTTTTTATTTTTTGTTTTGATTTATTTTTTGGATTTTTGGATAGGATAGGGTAATATGGATAGGAGGAATTTGGAAGAGGATGGGGACTCAAGAGTCTAGTTCCATGAAAGGTGATAATGTCCCATTATAGAGGGATGTCGTACATGGATCATGTCAAGTGTCATTTTGCGCATGAATGTTGGTAGAGGATTGCATGAGAGGTAGATTTTGGAGAATTAGGATGTAGATTATGTATGGATCGATAGTGGATTATGATGTGGATGATGGATGGGTTGATTAAAGACTTATGCAAAAGCATGGACCATAAGGATATGACGGGGGAAATATGTGGGATAGTAGATAGAAGATGGGGAGATGGAGGTATGTGGGAATGTCATGGGAATCAAGACCAACGTTTGCACACACTGAACTAGATTTTGAAGCTTTTGATTGGAAGGAGGAGTTGGGAGTAATGGAGATGTGTTGCTTAGGGGATGGTTGATTTAGTAATTTTGGGACCCAAATGGTCTTAGGAATTGTAGGACTTTGTGATAAGGGATGTGATTTTTGGGATTGTTGGATTGTGGATGCTTCATTTGGATTAAGTGCTTGTTGCTTGGGGACCCACACCATTTTTGTTTTTGCTTTTGCTTTTTGAGGTGTGAGATTTTTCTTGGAAGTTAGAGATTGATGCCTTGTGGCATGAGGATCTTTAGGATTTTTTGCTTTATGTAAGGAGGCGTCCAAATTTTTTATTTTTAATCCCATGGGGGTTGTGATAGCTTCATGTTTGGTCGATGTGTGCATTCGTTGATCATGATTAGGAATTTTAAGGGATTTAAGGGAACGAGATGTGTGGATGGAGGGATTAGTGGACTTGTGGATAAATAGATGAGGGGATGTGAGGATGGGGATATTAGGCATTGGAAGGAGTGGAGGTAAAATAGATGGAGGAAGGTGTATGGTCACATGCTTTTGGGATTTGTAGGATGATGGAGGAGCAATAGTGACATATGTTTTGGAGGTGCTATGGGATGCATGGGGTTTGAGATGGAAAGAAGTGGATTTGGAAGGCATGGAGGTGGTACCAACATATTGGTATTGTTTTCCTTGGGGTATATTGTTGCAAGTATGTGCCTAATCGGTGTTGTCATTGATGTCAACATATTTTTGTTGTCATTGGTGTCAACTGTATCCTATTTTGTTATTTGTTTAGAAGCCTTATATGTTGAGGATATTGAGAAAATTAGCCTCTCCAAAAGAATCAGAAAGTAAACAGTGAATCATAGTGAAGACATTGAGTTGCATATTGAAGAACAGTCTAGAAGATTGCTCTACATTTCTGGCTGACTAAAGATCTTGGTCTGCAGATTGGAAGTTATTTAGAAGCATGGCTGAAGATGCTAAATCCTATGTTTGAGCCTCCGGTATGAAGATTTGAGTGAGTTACATTCACTAGAGTAAAACTTGCTTTTTTTGATTAATCACTGGTGCCTGAGAGAAAGTATTTTTCTCAGCATTCCTCCGCATTAAAGTTTTTTGCTCTACGGTTCTAGAGGGAAGTCTGGGATGATGATAAGTGCATACAATTGCAATGGTTCATGTTTTGGTGGTCCGCAAACTATCCTTCTTTTATGACAGTTGAAGACAGTGAAGTTCATGTGCTCCGGTGTGAAGAATCTCATGGATAAAGTGGTTGAGTTTGTGTGGTTTCTCTTGATGATTTCAATGTGCTTGTGGATACCTCCTAATCATGTTCCTACCTTTACATTGGTCCGTGTTAAGGAGTTGAGATTGTGTTTGAAGATTATTCCCAGATAACATAGCATGTAACCAGTCTTAGCCAACTTGGTTAATTCCAGTGATTACGAAGATCCCTTGAAGATTATGGAAGCAGGTTGTGACACAGAAGATCATGTTTGAGTCCCAGCTAAGATATGGTGTGATCCGCATACATCTTTACTACAATTCCTTAGCATATTTTTGTATTAGGTCAAGACCTATTTTGTAAACTTTTGTAATGCCAACCTTGGAGATTGTTCCAATGGTTGATGATTGTAGTGCTGACCTTGATGATCATTCCAAGGTTGATGAAGTGTATAAATACTTGTAATTGAGTCATGGAAAAGATGTCCTTGTGCAAAGATGGGAAGATAAGGAAAGAGGTGGAAGGACAGAGCAGAGTAGAGGAACTATTGTACTTCAATGTTTAAATATGACATGAAGAAGATGTTGATTTTGGCAGTGAGCTAGGTGCAGTAGGGTTTAATAGCCCTCAGGGTTTAACAACCCTCATTGTGATCTTTCTAGGTTTAGGGTTGAGGCAGTGAGCCTACTAGACCTAGCTGCACTTCATGGCAGTGAGCCAGTGTGTTCTAGGCCCATGGAGTGACCAAGCGTGAACATCATTTTTACGAAGATTGCAATATATTTTGAGAGCTAATCCTCTCCATGGTTTTTCCCCACCTTGGGGTTTTCCACGTAAAAATCTAGTGTCTCTTGTGTTCAATGTTGCATCTGTGTTTAAGTTTCTAATTTCATGCATTCATTGTTTAATCATAATAACTGTGGACAAGTGATTAATGTTTAAGTGCATAAGTGTTTGAGTTTTTGGGACAACTGATTCACCCCCCCTCTCAGTTGTTTGACGCATTTCAACAATTGGTATCAAAGCCAAGTCCCTTCGGAAAGAGTATAACAACTTAAGGGAGATCTTAAATGGAGTCAAAAGGAAAACATCTACACACCGATGCACCCGAATGCTCATCAAGAGATAATGAAGGAGAATTGTCCAAGGAAGTGTCTCATAAAGAAAAGAGTGTCAACCATCAAAGAAGTTCTGATCTAGAAGTATGCACCAATAATGAAGTCATGTTTCAAGGTGAGAACTATTGGGTTATTGATAGTAGTTGTTCAAATCACATGACTAGTGATAATAGTAAGTTTGCAAGTCTAGAAAAATGTGATGGAGGGCTAGTTACATTTGGAGATGAATGCACTGCTAAAATATGCGGAATAGGTTCAATCAATTTTGGCAACAGACAAATTTCTGAAGATGTTCTTTATGTTAAAAATCTGAAACAAAATCTCTTAAGCGTTGGACAATTATGCAAAAAGGGATTTAGTTGTGTGTTTGAAAATGATACCCTTGAAATCAAAGAAAATCTAGAGCTGCAATAGCAATTGGAAAAAGGACAGAAGAGAATCTCTATCATCTTAGAAAAAGTGACTTTCTTGGGCTCACATCTCAAACCAATGAAAGCTGGGTCTAGCATAGAAGACTGTGTCATGCAAATCTTGATGTTTTAATAAAAACAAGCTCAGTTCAAATTGTAAAGGATCTACCAGAAATTGATTACTCGAACAACATCATTTGTAGGAAATGTCAAGATAAAAGACTGTCAAGAAAAATATTGCAGGATAAAGAAAGATCTCCCACTGAACGATTGGAATTGATCCATACAAGCATTTGTGGTCCTACAAAAATACCAAGCCTCCATGATAACAGGTACTTTATGTTTTTTATTGATAATTTTTCTAGAATGACTTGGGTTAGCTTTTTCAAGGATAAATCAGAGATTCTAGATGCACTCAAAGCTTTTAAGGAAATGGTTGAAAATGAGCTAGGCATGAAAATCAAGAATTTGAGAATTGGCAAAGAAGAAGAGCTCACCTCCAACAATTTCAATATATTCTGTGAGATCTATGGGATAGAGAAACAACTCTCTGTAAAAAATAAGGTAATAGAAGAAGCAAGTAGGACTATCCAGGAAACTGCAAAATTAATGTTGGAAGAAGAAAATCTGCCAGACACATTTTGGAAGGAGGCAATTGAAACCACTATCTATACATTAAATAGAGTTTAGGTAAAAAAAAAGATGAAAAGACTCCCTTTGAACTATGGTACGGAACAATACCCACTGTGAAATATTTCAAAATCTTTGGAAGCAAATTCCTTATCAAAATGGAAAAGGATAATGCTAAGTATGAGGAGGGCATTTTTCTTGGATATTCAACTTGGACCAAAGCCTACCACTGCTACATTAATAGATTGGGAAGGATTGTTGAAAGTACAAATGTTAAAGTTAATGAGAACATTCAAGTGTTCTCGGACCCAACCAATGAGGATCTACAAATTGAAGCACAAGAGGGTTCCTAGACCATCAGTGACAAAACAAAATGTGATGTGAAAGATCACAGAGCTACTGTAAATCAAATGAATCTATGCTTGATTGCCAATATTGACAACAACAATTCCAAAACTGCAGAAGAAAACATGGATTTGAAAGAAAATATAATAGAAGCAAATGATTAGATCAAAGAGTTAAGAAAGCAAATCATACAGCTTCAGCAAAGACTAAAAGAGGACAATGAAGAAAAGAAAAAAATTGAGGAATGTCTGAAAGACAAAACTAAAGACTACATGAAACTTGAAGAAGAAGTTGAAGATCTGAAAGCTGATCTGAAACATGTACGAACTCAATTAAAGAGACCAATTCAGTGTGAGTGCTACCAGATATGATAAACTAATGGCTAGCTAGAAAAATGATGATGACAAAGAAAGCATGAGACTTGAAAAAGGTAAAGATTTTAGAGCAGGTCAAGAAGAGGACAAAAGCAAACAAAATCAAAGAAGCAGACCTAGAAGACCATCAGTTAGGCAGCCAAACACTCAAAGGTACCCATCCTTAAATGGTTATTGTAATTCATGCAACAAGTTTGGTCACAAGGCTACTTGGTGTAGAAACAGGATGAATCAAAATGTTCCATCATTCTCTAGTCAGTGTTTCACATGTAATAAAATTGGTCATAAAGTTGTCGATTGTAGAAGTAAAGTTAGCAAGAACTCTATTAGATGCTATGTATGCCATAAAATGGGACACAAGGCTAATGAGTGCAAGAGCCAAGGGAGAAAAGGCTATGGCACAAATAGGATAATGGAATCCTTCAGTGGCCATTGTTATACTTGTAATGAATTTGGGCACAAGGCCAACCTATGCAAGTCAAGGATAAATGGAAGAAATAATGATCAGAAAAATACTGTATGCTTCAATTATAACAAGCCTGGACATACTGCAAAATACTATAGAAATAAGAACTTGAAGAAGGATGATCAATCAAAGTCGAGGATATCAATGAAAAAAGTTGATCCGACAGAAGTCAAAGAAGAAATGAACAAGATTTGGGTTAGGAAGGGAATAAATGAAACAAGAGATGAGTCTGCTCCAAACTTTGGAGCAGATACTTCTTCCAGGAAGTAGATTGTGGTCTATGGCTCAAGGGGAGCCATATTGAAAATTCTAAATCCCCCAGCCATATAGTCTGTGCTGAGATTCGGCACAAAAATATGTTATATCCCTTGAAAGGATTCTGGTCCAGAACCCTGTAATGACTAAGTATGAGCAGTGTGTAAAGAAGTACCATTGTGAATTGTCCAAATCCAGATGGATGAAGTTAAGCCTAGAATAGTGGGTAGCACTAGAATACAAGGGTCCACATTTCTTCACTATTGCATATTTTGTTCTATGGTTCTGAAAACTTTTTGAAGAGGTCAATGATGAATGTTGGATATAAATTCTAGAGTCTCAGATGATTTGCACTGGGAGATATGATGTGACAGATAAATTGGTCACTCATGCACTAAAGGGATAGGCTGACATGTCCTAAATAAGGTGAAAAAGACACTGCTTTAGCTACCAATAAGGAATTGATAGGTGCAATTGATATTGCGAGAAGGCTGTAGAAGAAAAGCTACAGACAGAAAAAAGTTGATCCATGTAAATTATTGGCTATATGTGGTGTGTTGATTGATAAGCACTATTTTCATAAGGTCTCATGATGATTGATAATAAAATGTTATGTTCCCTAGGAAGAAGGAAAATTCATGCACACCCTGATGTGCACTTCTAAAAGGAAGTATTTAGAACATCAAAAAGAAAAGGGTGTAGCAGTGCAAGTAGTAATCAAGTTGGTTGCTGAGGACAAGAGGATCATAAGATATGAGTATCTAATAAAGAGCAGTAAGGTGTTGCTGACAGTGGAAATAATGCAATAGCAGCAAGATTTGAAGTTGAGGCTTGAAAAACCAAGAAGAAGAGAAGTTTATCAAGTAAAGGGGAGCAGTTAGCTGAAGAAAGTTCAGAAGAGTCCTTGGTTTAGAAGCAACAGAGTGCAAGTATGTGCCCTTTGCCATTGATGTCAAAGGGGGAGAGAAATCATGTGAAAAACTTAGAGGGAAAGAGTGCAAATGTGTAAAGAGATAGGGGGAGAATCTTTCTTGATGGCTGTTGCAGTTTTTCACATCATATGTTGCCATCAATGACAAAGGGGGAGATTGTTGCAAGTATGTGCCTAATCTGTGTTGTCATTGATGTCAACATATCTTTGTTTTCATTGATGTCAACTGTATCCTATTTTGTTATTTGTTTAGAAGCCTTATATGTTGAGGATATTGAGAAAATTAGCCTCTCCGGAAGAATAAGAAAGTAAATAGTGAATCATAGTGAAGACAGTGAGTTGCATACTGAAGAACAGTCCAGAATATTGCTCTGCATTTCTTGTTGACTGAAGATCTTGTTTTACGGATTGGAAGTTATTTAGAAGCATAGTTGAAGATGCTAAATCTTGAGTTTGAGCCTCCGATATGAAGACTTGAGTGAGTTACATTCACCATAGTAAAACCTGCTTTTTCTGATTAATCACTGGTGCATGAGAGAAAGTATTTTGCTCCGCATTCCTCTGCATTAAAGTGTTTTGTTCTGCGGTTCTAGAGGGAAGTCTGGGATGATGATAAGTGCCTACAATTGTAATGGTTCGTGTTTTGGTGATCCACAAGCTATCCTTCTTTTATGACAGTTGAAGACAATGAAGTTTCTTGGATAGGCCTTTGATTACATGAAGGTGGTTGATTCCTTGCTAGTAGCCATTGGATCACGTCCTTCTTAAGTGTATGGGTAGATGGAAAATATAATGGGTGGACAATAATGGTGGATGTTGTAGGATTAGGATTGGGATAAGGTGAATGGATAATAGGAGGGGATGGACTAGGATTGGGATTGTGGTTAAGTGGATGGATAATAAGAGAGGATGGATTAGGATTGGGATTGTGGTTAAGTAGATGGATAATAAGAGCGGATGGGTTAGGATTGGGATTATGGTTAGGTGGATGAATAATAAGAGGGGATGGATTAGGATTGGGATTATGGTTAGGTGGATGGATAAGAGAAGGGGATGGATCAGGATTGGGATTGTGGTTAGGTGGATGGATAATAGGAGGGGATGTATTGGGATTGGGATTATGGTTAGGTGGATGGATAATAAGAGGGGGTGGATCAGGATTGGGATTGTGGTTAGGTGGATGGATAATAGGAGGCGATGGATTGGGATTGGGATTGTTGAGCACAATCTTACCACAATTTTTGAGGTTTTGGATCACTCTCATAAGTGTAACAATTGAATAGCATATAGCCCTTAATCCTATTGTATGCACAATAATCATTTTCATTATACCAATGGGTTTTAACTTGGTTTTCTACAAATGGTTTTATCGGTGGTAGCTCAATCAATTTGCTTGGACCAATCGTTGAACAAGTATCTCCAATTTATCCTTTAGTGGAAGGTTGGAGGAACACGGTGATGAAGAGATTGAAGGGTTTTGTGAGGTGGGAGGACATTATGATGGAAGAATTGGAGGAATTGGTGGGGTAGAAGGACATTGACTTTGAGGCTCTTCGATAAGCATGTGGTTTGATGATGATGGATACATATGGGATGCATAAGCAGGAGTGGTGTTTCCCTTGTCAAAGATAGCATGAGGAGGACTTATGGATGTTGGATTTTGGCTCAAAGGATAACTAGGACTTGCATGTTCTTGTTGTAAAGGATCTTGATAGCCTTGTAGTTAGATTTGGGAATGAGGTGGAATGTTGAAATAAATAGTTGGATTACCTTGAGGTATGGATTGATGTGAATATTGGAAGAAGTGGGATAGGTTGAGGTAGGATTAGGTTGATAAGTGGTTGGACTAGGTTGGTATGAAGTTGATGAGGATGACATATGAGATTGTGGTTATGGTTATTGAAAGGATAAAGGTTGTGCTTGTGTTTGGTTTTCTTGGGTGGCTAAGAGTTGTTGAAGAAAGGCTTGTTGTTGTTGTTGTTGTTGGATGATGGCTTGTTGTTGTTGGATGAGTTACGAGATAGTGGGATTTGGTATGTGTGAAGATGAAGCATGGTTAGGAATTTGGATTTGTGAGGTTTGGGGTAAGGTGGATGTTGGATAAGTTTGGGGTGTAGATAAGTTGGATTGGTTGTTGATGGGAGGTAGGGATGATGATGTAGGAGTGACTGGATGCTTTCCATATAATCTTTTGAGTTCGTCAAACATTCTGTGGATGCCATAAGGATCTTTGAGTTCCATATGGATGATGGAAGATGATTGGGATAAGATGATTAGATGGGTGATTATGATGCAAGGGAATGATTAGGATGAATGATAGATTTGGTTGGAAGATTGATTTTTTTAGATTTTTGGAGATATTTTGGTTTATTTGGATTTTTGAGATTTTGGCAAGAAAAACAAACACAAAAAGACAAAGGCTAACTGGTGTGAATTGCTTCGTGACTAAAGTGGCTTATGTTGGGTTTGCACAAGGAGAACATGCCAAGAACATGATAAAACCTAGAATTATTCAAGTACGAGTGTCATATCCCATGGACTAACTTAGGTGTGACTTCAATCTCCACTATTAGATAATGGTGATTTCCATCCCCTCAATACCATTTACCATTGCTTGGATAGATAGGGAATGCAAGGTCATGTACCACCTTACACCCCTTACCTTGGAGACTAAAGCCTTTCCCAAAGTTTATTCCATCTCAAACAACGGAGGTAATAATGTGAGCTCTTCTCCCCTGTTGCAGCGATGCACCACAGGATATGATAGACGAAGGATCTTAACTAGGCTTTATGAGATTCTAGGGGAGTCCTCCAAATACACAAGGTATGATGAGGCACAAAATTGTGAACACTAGCCTGTTGAAGGGATGTGGCATAAGTGATTAAGAAAACACCACTTCACCTTGTGTTCAGAATCACTTGGGGCCCCAAGGTTGTCCTAATGACTACGTAGCTAGATTGAGGTACAACTTTGGCTCTCCCCTTTTGATATAGCCCACTATAACATGTGATGCAGGAGCATACCTAGTTCAAGAGCAATCTTGCATCAACCAAAAACATTTGCATTTTAGTTTTTTTCTTTTCATTTTCTCAGTTTAGTAGAGTTAATTTAGGCAGTAGCAGTTTCTATATTTTGGTCCGCATTCTACCACAATTGCATTTTAGCTCTTGTGGAGATGGACTTAGCATCTAGACCCATTCATGAACATCATATCCAAAATTTAGATCATTTGGATCAAGTACCGGTAAGATATTGCTAGCAGAAGATTGATTGTTTTCTCATGATAGAGAATCCTGACAGTCTCAGACAATCAGCTAAAGGAGAAGACTTGTGGAACATTTCATGACTTGTGAAGCTAAAAGACACTTCATTCAATGTTGATTGGTTCCTGGCTAACCTTCCCTAAGATCCGTACACCATTCCATTCACTTGTGGAGGATTTCTACATGATTAGATCTGACCTATCCATGTACACATGTTACAACTCTTCATTGGAGTTTGTGATCTTCATTGGCTAATGCGGAAGAATCTTATGTTCTAGAGATGATATATATTGATGTAATAGATACCTAGGAAAGTAGTTGATCATTAGTTCATAATTGATAGTTTGAATTTCTTTGCAAAGGAGCTTCAAAGCTATATCTTGTGCATATTCTGTAATTGCAAACTCAGGCCTGTGAACCCTAATTGTAAGCCCGCATGTTGCCAGCCAATCTGTATTTGAATTCTATGATATACTGAATGACTGAATCTGCATTTTCTTTATATCTTTGAGTTGTTTCCGTTGTGTTTACTCTAGCTGCATGGCCTGGATAATTCACTTTGTGGACCCTCCTAACTGTGACTGCACCAAGTGGTATTAGAGTGAAAGTTTATATCTTTGGGAGCGAATTGAGCGAAGTTGGTAAAGGAATTCCATAAGATCTTTCTATGAATAGATTGTTGAATCTAAGGCAGGTTACTTGTGTTGCAACTGATTGCCAATTGTGAGGCAGTTGTCACCTTGTAGCCCGATCACCGAATTTGAGGTAGTTACACTTGATCCGAGGAAGAATACCACTGAAGATAATCCATGCTATTGGAACAATGGCTGGAAGAATGGATGAGATGATGGAGATAATGAAAACCATGCGAGTTCACTTGGATGCTATTGAAGAAGATAGGTGAAGAGGACTTACACCTCGACCTAATGTTGAAAGTGATGATGATGAGGAATTTCAATTTTCGCTGATCAAACTAGCAAAACCCTAGGAGATGAAGAAGAAGAAGAATCATATCAAGTCAAGATGTTTGTGAGCTATTTCAAATATTAGAAAGAGACCTAGAATTGATGTACTAAATTATACTGGCAATCTGAACCCTAAAGAACTGATTGATTGGATAAATGACATGGAAGAATACTTTGAGTATGAAGAAATTGAAGATCGGAGAAGGTGAAATTTGTAAAGAAAATAATGAAAGGACATGCTTCTATATTGTGGAAAGAAGTTTAGTTGGATAGAAATAGAAGAGGAAAAGAAAAGATTACAAAGTGGGATAGAATGGTCACAAAGTTGAAGAACCAGTTTATACCTGCTGACTATGAGTTGGAACTGTTGAAGAGATTACATAACCTGAGACAAAAGGAGAAATCTGTGAAGGAGTACACTGAAGAATTTCATAAGATTATCATAAGGACAGGACATATTGAAGCAAGAAAGGAGAAAGTGGCTAGATACATCAATGGGCTAAGATTGAACATTCAAGAGGAAATGAGTTTGGTAAGGATGATAACATTAGAAGAAGCATATCAATTTGCCCTGAAATTTGAAGAGAAGTTGAACAAGAGGCATGATCAGAGATAGAGAGGCAGAGGAGATAAATTTCAGAGAGGTAGAACATCTTCCGGAGGAGAGAGTTCATATGCAGAGTAGAATAGACAAGAAAACACATTCAAGAAGGATGACAGAGATAACAATGCCTATCAAAGGGATGATAGAACTTTCTACCATAGAGGAAACCCTAGTCCGTACTGGAGTGAAGGATATAGAAGAGAAGGAAGAGGACCTGATAAGAGAACATTTAGAGGAACTTGTTTTAAATGTGGAGGTGAAGGATATAGAGCATTTGAATGTAATGAAGGGAGTACAAGCAAGAGGACACAAACAGTGGAAGAGCAACCTATGTAGAAGAAGAACCTGTTGGATCGCTAAGTTCAGTTGGCAAATCTAAGGAAGGAGAATCACTTGTCATGAGGAGAGCACTAGTTTAAGTAGAAACAAATGAAGAACCACAACAGAGGAAAAGTTTGTTCAAAACCAGATGCAAATCAAGAGGTAAATGTTGCAAAGTTGTAATTGATAGTGGTAGTTCAGATAACCTAGTTTCAAAGGAGATGGTGACTAAGCTGAAGTTGGAAAGACTGAAACACCCTAAGCCCTATCAGATAGCATGGATTCAAGATGATCATAAGGTACTGGTGAGTGAACAATGTTTAGTAAATTTTATATTGGATCTTATCATGATGAAGTATTGTGTGATATTATGCCTATGGATGTATGTCATATTTTGTTGGGTAGACCTTGGTAGTATGATAGAAAAGATATACATGATGGGAGAAAGAATACATACACTATAACATCAAATGGAAAGAGAATTACCTTGATTCCATTGAAAGATGGTCCTAAGAGTGAAGCATGTGGGAATGATAGAATCTATTTGGTAGATGGAAGAATTTTTTTGGATGGTTTGAGACATGAGAATATGTGTTATGCTTTGATTCCTAAGAAGTCTGAAAATCTAAAGATTGAAGAATCACAACCGGAGGAGATAACTAAGTTGTTGACAGAATATGAAGACATCATATCAGATAATGTACCTGAAGGATTGCCACCAATTAGGAGTATCAGTCATCACATGGATCTTATACCTGGAGCTAGTTTACCTAACAAAGCAGCACACAGAATGACACCAACAAAGAATGAAGAACTGAATAGATAGATACATGAGTTTTTGAGGAAAGGTTTGAACAAAAAGAGTTTGAGTCCTTGTGCAGTACCTGTAGTGTTAGCACCTAAGAAGGATGGAAAATGGAGAATGTGTATAGACTCTAGAGCAATAAACAAGATCATAGTTAAGTATAGATTTCCTTTACCTAGGATGGATGATATCATGGATTGTTTGAGTGGAGCAAAATATTTCACAAAGATAGACTTGAAGAGTGGATACCATCAGATTAGGATTAGGGAAGGTGATGAATGGAAAACTTCTTTTAAGATAAATGAAGGATTGTATGAGTGGTTAGTGATGCCTTTTGGATTGACAAATGCACTGAGTACTTTCATGAGATTGATGAATGAAGTCTTGAAGAAATTCTTGGGTAAGTTTGCTATTGTATATTTGGATGATATTCTAATTTTTAGTAAGACAAAAGAAGAACATTTGTTGCACCTGAGACAAGTATTACAGAGATTGAGAGAAAAGAAATTGTTGATAAACATCAAGAAGTGTAGTTTCATGAAGGAAGAAATGGTATATTTGGGATTTGTGATTTTTACAGAAGGATTGAAGATGGAGCCTGAGAAAGTAAGAGCAATTGTTGAATGGACTACACTGGAAAGCACTGGAGAAGTTAGATCATTTCATGGATTAGCTAGTTTCTACTAGAAGTTCATCATAAATTTTAGTTCAGTTTGTAACCCTATGATAGAGACAATGAGAGGTGACAGAAAAGATTTCAAGTGGGCATCAGGAGTAGATAAAAGTTTTGAATTGTTGAAGCAAAAAGTGATAGACTAACCTGTGTTACATTACTAGATTTCAATAAGGTATTTCAAGTAGATTGTGATGCAAGTGGAAATGCAATGGGAGCAATATTAAGTCAAGAAGGTAGACCTATAACATATTTTAGTGAAAAGTTGAATGATGCAAGGACAAGATATTCAGTTTATGATCAAGAGTTCTATGCTATAATTCAAGCCTTGAAGAAGTGGAGACATTATTTGTTGCCTAAGGAGTTTGTGTTGTATACAGATCATCAAGATTTGCAATATTTAAACAATCAAGGAAAGTTGAATCAGAGACATATGAGATGGGTAGAGTTCATGCAGGTTATACTTTTGTGTTGAAGAATAGGAGTGAAAATAAAAAAAAGTTGCAGATGCATTGAGTAGGAGAAGGAATTTGTTGACAAAGATGAGAGTTGAAGTGTTAGGATTTGATGAATTGAAGAACATGTATGAGGAAGATCTTGATTTTGTAGAACCTTGGATAACATGTAAGGAACCTATTGTGACAGATATGAGTAAGTGGTTGGACTATTTCATTCAGGAAGACATGTTCAAAGGAAACTAGTTGTGCATACCTAGGAGTTCCATGAGAGACAATTTGATCAAGGAGAAACATAGTGGTGGATTAACAAGACATTTTGGCATTGATAAGACAGTGGCTTTGGTAAGTGAAAACTACTTTTGGCCTCAGATACATAAGGATATGAGGAAATTTGTGCAAATATGTAGAGTTTGTCAAGTTGCAAAAGGGAGTAGTCAAAATACTAGTTTGTACAAATCTTTGATAGTACTAGAGAGACCTTGGGAAGACATAAGCATGGATTTTGTAATGGGATTTCTAAACACAAAGAGAGGACATGATTCAATTTTTGTAGTGGTAGACATATTTTCAAAGATGGTACATTTCATATCTTGTAAGAAGACAACTGATGCAGTGCATGTAGCTGACCTATTTTCAAGGAGATTGTGAGATTGCATGGATTACCTAAGAGCATAATTTCAGACAGAGATACAAGATCTCTTGGATACTTTTGGAAGACACTTTGGAAGAAGATGAAGACAAAATTGAAGTTCAGTTTAACATTTCATCCACAGACTGGTGGACAGACAGAGGTAGTGAATAGGAGTTTGGGAAACTTGTTGAGATGTTTGGTTGTAGAGAAGGCAAGAAATTGGGATTTGATTCTTTCACAAGCAAAGTTTGCATATAACAATTTAGTGAATAGGAGTACTAGAAGAACACCATTTGAGATTGTGATAGGAACTAACCCTAGGGGAGTAGCCAAGTTAAGAGACATCAGGATGGAAGAAAAGAGAAGTACAGAAGCAGAGGAATTTGTAGGACACATGGAGATAGTGCATACTTAGGTTAAGAGGCATTTCGAGGAGATGAACAATACGTATAAAGAACAAGCATATGAGAAAAGAAGACAAAGAATTTCAGTGGGAGATGAAGTGATGGTGTACTTGAGAAAAGAAAGATTTCTAGTTGGGACATATAACAAGTTGAAGATGAAAAAATTTGGACCATGTAGGATACTTAGAAAGTTTGATTCAGGAAATGCATATGAAGTAGAGCTACTAGAAACATTGAGTATATCACCTATTTTCAATATTGCAGATCTATATCAGTATCAGGAGGTAGAGTTTAGTGTTAGAATGGAAGAAGACTTGAAGAAGCAGTTACCACAACAAGCATTGGAGCAAATTGAAGACATTTTGGACAATAGAGTTGGACACAACACTAGAGGAAGACAATACAAAGAATATCTTGTGAAGTGGAAAGGCAGACTGAAAGAAGACTCATCTTGGATATCTTAGGCCGAGGTGGACCATCTTGGTTTTCCTCTAGCCCCAACAAAGTGAGGGACTCATTTTTTCAATAACCCCGGATGTTTGATGCAGGAGCATCCTGTTGTGTGGTTACACAACACGCCCCATTTTGACTTGGCAAAACAGGGACCCAACTTTTTTGGTTTTGCTTGTGGGTTTTTTCTTGCTGGTGGTCTGGTAAAATTCAATCAATACAGATGATCTTGCATAATGGTTGGGGAAGTCATCATCATGAGGTTAGTTTTCCAAAGTTCATATTTTATTTCATTAACCTCAAATTTGGAAAGAGTATTAAATTTCATGAAGGTTTGCCTTTTTACATCACCCTGATATTCCTTAGGATGTAAAAGTTATGAACGGTCAAAGTCTTGGTCAAACCTGATATTCATAAAGGGGGGAAGGTAAGTCATCATTATATTTCCCAATATCAGTTATCTTACGAAATATCACCCTGATTCAATTTATCACCTGATAAATTATCTGTTCATGACCTGCGGACATCATTTTTTAGGTGGTTGTGATACTTACCCGTCAAATAACAGCATGTATTCCACGAAGATGATATTTCGAAACATCACCTGATATTTTGAATATAATCTTATCTTTCAAATATCATCCGGTTGCCAAATATCACCCTGGAACTTTTATCCTGATGACATCATCCAACTCGATAATGAAGATAATCGACATGATGATGACGTCATCATCATTTTTACCTCGCGGAGGTATATTTCCTAAAATCACCCTTTCAAAAAGCATGACGATGACGTCATAGTGCTTCAACGATAGACTGAACCAATATCATGGTGACGTCATCATGATATTCTAAGAGGGGTCACTTAAGCAATGCATAGGGTCATCATCCTTTTCGAAATATCACCTGATATTTTGAACATCCCCTGATATTTTATAACATGACCCGATGTTCCAAAATAACCTGATATACCGACATATGTGTTCTCGCTAAGACGCGGATGGTCATATTACGAGACGGTGATATTTTGAACATCACCTGATATTCAAAACATCACCCAATATTACAAAAGATCATCCTCTTCTTCTTGCCGCGCGACATTGAATGCTCATTAATACGGTAGGTGTATCTCGCTAATGGTTAACACGATGGTCACACCTGGCAACCTCTACAGGTTTTCGTGCATAAACTTAATGATTCTGATAGATTTAATTAGATTGTGCCCTAAATGACCAAATAAATGGGTTTAAGATGAATTCACAATGTCATTATGCACTTAACTTGCGATAAGATCAGTTTTTATACAGAGCCGAGCTTTCAAAACTTCATATGAACCACCTGCAGACGTATACAACTTGAATCAGAATGAAGGGCGTGATTATCAACAGTATCAGGATTATCCCATATAATCATCATTGTAATTCAAAGGGATAAGCGCACCAGGTAAGTAATTCAAACCCTCTTGCTGTTATTATATGCATATCCAGGTGAAATGATGTTCATTGATTTGAAGCTAGGATTTCTGTATATCATGATGAAATAACTGTTTAATAAGCATATGCATGATGCCATAAAGATGTAGAATATATATATGCATGCATGAGATAGTGTATCAATCTTGAGACCAGTTCTCGGCATTGCAGGAAATCATGGCAGACTAAAGATTGATGAAGTCTGAGGCAGAATTTGTTAAGCCAATGTTTGCACAGCCTGAAGGTGTGCAATTCAAATATGGAACTATTGGTGACACTCACCAGGGTAATACAGATTTGGTTGCATGGGCAGACAAGATCAACATTAATAATGAGGATGCTCTGCTTGAGGCCATTTTTATGTCTAGGATGTGGAATGCAGCTGGTTTTCCATACTCCATGGAAGCTCCTGAACTAGTTATTGAGTGTGCCAGAAATTATAATCCCCAAACAAGGAGGGTGGAAAAACATGGGAGAGTGTATGCAGACTTATATATCAAAGGCTTTTCCACCATGTTCCATTTGCCATTGGGTAAGAATGTTGTCAGCATTGACCTGAAGAAGCTGGAAACAGAATATGAAGTTAATAAGAAGACTGCTAGGAAGAGAATGTACGAATGGAGGGCCAAAAAAAGTCCTTATATAGCCGCAGCTAAGTTGCCTGTTCATTTATACAAATTTGACTTTGATGACGAGTATCAGTTCATGATCACCCTACTCAGTCGGGCAACAGGACAGCCATCAGCTAGAAGTTTCAAAGATTGGATGTATGGAGTCATCCTAATGTGCTTATACACTGAGAATAGGCCATTATGGGCCAAGATGATAAGTGATGCTCTGGATGAGCAACTGAAAAACCTAGGAGGTACAGAATGTGCTTTCTATATGACCTCATACATTATTTATGCATGTGCCTATAAAGGTACATTTAATGGATTGACTACAGAGGGGAAGATTGGTGGCACCACCAATGATGCACACATCTGGGACCATTACCCCTAGTTACAAAGAGTTAACTACGTCTAGGATTATAAATTGGTGAATGATGCATTCTCTATGCATCTAGTGAGGACCATGGAGGAAGATAGAACTAAGAGATTGAGCATGGAAGCTCAGGAAGTATTATACAGGCATGGAGCCTGGTTCATTCAATTTGCAACCTTTTCATACATTAGGGTTGAAGGATTTCAAGACTACCCTCTCATGCTCCCAAGATATCCAACTGATGCTGTAGTATTAATGGAGTTCATGAGGTAGATTGTAACAATACTAGATACCTACAAAGCTAATAACAAGCTTCCTCCAGTATTATTTCCAGTAACAATGGGCTGGTATATGTGCCTAGATAGTGAAAATATTAAGAAAGCCATAGCTGGCTTAACCATGATGAAGTTACAGCCATTTCCATTGGTAAGACCATATGATCCTTATGGAAGGATGCAGAAGATCATGGGACAACCCATTCACCAAAGGCATCTTGAAGATTTTTGGGCAGATTGCAAGGATGAGGTTGAAGCTCAAAGAAGAAGATATCAAAGGTTAACAATTAACCAAATCAGAACCTTTGGTTGCATTTCCATCCCAACGCAAATGAAGAAGGATGATGGAAAGATAATGGCTGAAGAATATGAAGAGAAGAAGATATACAACGATACCATATCAGCCCCAGATCTTACAATGCAAGAGGACATCTCCTTGGATCCATTCACGGGCAAGATATTACAGCTAACCCAAGCTTGGGTTGATGAGCAAGTAAATAAAAAAGGTGTGGCCCTTACAATAGATAACAAAAGGAAAGGACAAGAGCTCTCTGCTGATGAGTATGATGATTTCTGGAATGAGAAGAGGAAATCCAAGGGAGACAGGTTGCCACCTCAGCAAAAATAGAGCAAAAGACCTCCTAGAGGCAAGAAAGCTGCAGAAGAACCCAAAGGGGTCATTATTGAGAGAATAATAGCCGCAACATCAGGAGAAGCATCATTTTTGGGCCAAGCTTCAGCATTATTTGAGCCTCCTCCGGTGGAAAAGCAAAAGTTTAAGAAAATCCAAAAGGCTGATGTAGTGGTTACTGAGACCTATGAAGAGGGTCAAGCTTCACAGAAACAAATGGAAGAAGATATCCCTCTAGAAGAGGAGCCTGAGGAAGAAGAAGGCCCTATATTATTCAAAAGGAAAAGAAAGGCACCTCAGGTGATGACACCCACACCGAAGAAAACAAGAACATCCATGAGGGGTGAAATAAAGCAAAGCCCCATTATGCTAAGAGGGGCAGGTAGTGAAGTTTTAAAAAGGGAGTTACAACACAATGTACCACTTCCTGCCATTATGAAATTTAAAACTGAACAAGCTGAAGAGTAATTCAAAGAAACTTCTAGGGCAGTTCCAGGTGGTCTTGTCTTGTTAGAGGAAATAGTTGATTTGTCTGATGATGATGTGGTTAAAGATGTAACTGCTCAGCAAATGGAAACACTTTCTGCAGACGCTCCCATCACTCCTTTTGGGACCCCATCAGTACAGGGAACTGGAGAAAAATAAGTTGAACAAGAAAAAGAAAGAAGCCCCGAGAAAATTACACAGCAGATAAGGCTAGATGAGTTAGTTGAAGAGGTCACCAGCCTTGAAGTGGTGGACCTCTCATATATAAAGGATGTGAGTCCTTAGCATCAAACTAATGCACCTGATGAGGTGAGTAAAACTGAAGAAATAAAGTTGAGTGAAGTAGGAATGCATACTCCGGATTTGGGTCAGTCACAACAAGATATAGCTGATGAACTCGAGATAGTGGAAGTCTGAGGAAAAGATGAGGAGGAAAAGGTCATATCAAATGAGGATATCCTCCAAACTCAAGAGACTTTAGGAGATAAAGGAAAGTCAGATCATGATGATCTGAAAACTCAGGAAGAGATGTATACTTTAGGTACAGAGAGAGATATGACACAAGATCAAGAAGAGGCACCTAAAGTATATGAAATAATATTCACCGATGTAAACATACCTCAAGATGAGGAAATCAATAAAGTGGATGAAGTTAGAACGGAGGAAGCAAAAGATCAGGGTCATGATATTCATGATGATCAACAGGATCACCCTCCAGAGAAAGAAGTTCCTCATCAGGAAGATGTACCAAAAGATCACTCTCATGAAGAGCATCATGAGGAAGAACAAAGAAAATCACCTTCTCCGTCAAACGCAGATGCACTTATGGGAGATCAAGGTGATGATCATGATGATGATGCAGGAAACCAAGGTACACAGGATCAAGTTCTTCAGTGGCTAGAAAGAGAAATTGGTACTGAAACAGGTATGGAAATTCAAGAGTTTGATGTGTCTACATTATTTTTAGAAACATTAATAAAGCCCAAGAGGAAGGCCAGGTTGACCTCGGCCATTAGAAGGGATCCTACAACAAGTAGGAGGACAGCATAGGTAGCACTCCCTACTGTAGATAAGGAGAAAGGTAAAATCACTCTGGATGAATTCCAGATCAGCATAGTGGATTTGGGGTTTGCTAATGAAGAACAAGAGGGTCAAGAGGGAAAATACATAATTGATTCTTTGATCCAGAAAATCAAGAGAGAAAAGGATAAAAATAAGTAACACAAAGAGCACATTGCTCAGTTACATACATATATAAAAGGGTTAATTAACCCTGAGGATACTTCAACTGATCATGCAGTCCCATTGACTGCTATTTCCCAAGAGGAGGTAAATAAGTTGGATCTCATGAAACATGAGTCATCCATATTGAGAAGGTGGATGTACTCCACAATTGACATAGCAGAGGAAGTAGTAAAGGCCTCTTTGAAGAGGTGGAATTCCCTTAGTAGCTCCAGGAAGAAGGTAGATAAATTGCAAATGGAGACAGGGAAAATGTCTTTCCAATTGGAGAAGATATTGGCTATCCTGGAAGAAATAAGGAGGATCAATCCTCAGATACTTATACATAAGCAAGTGCTGAATAATAACAATGCATTATTGATAGATATATGGTATAAAGACATCCAATTTGAATGTGATGTACTCAAAAGATGCAACAATAAGTTGAGAGAAATCAGCATGAGGCTACATGATATGATGTCTTTTGAAGCAGAAATTTTGGAAATGTTGGAAGGAAAGGTGGAAGGAAAGATAGCAAATCAAGACGAGGAGTTTTCAATCCAAGCTCTACATAGTAACTTCTAATTCGTTGCTGATGATCCACTAGGTCAATTGACATAAGAGGTCATGGATAGACTGGTGAGGACCAAGGTGAAAATGGAAAATTATAATGAGACATTATACAACAGAAGGAATAAACTGGATAACATCCGAAGTAGATACCAAGCACATAAACATGCCATTATCAAAGCAAAGACTCAAGATGGTGGAGAAATAGATAAAATAGTGCAGCTATATGAAAATGTCAGGGTAGTTATGCAGGCTCATATACAAGGTCCCAGTCATCAGGATAATGAAGATACAACAAGTGATGCACCTGATGATGAAGAGCATGAATTCGACGGGTAGATAAGCAGCATAAAGTAGATGTCAGCATCTGACACTTAAGGAAAATAAGCCGTCTAGATGGTTGCCAGCTGGCAACTTGTGCTACATGATAATGTTGACCAGGTCAAAGAAGAATATTCACCGTAGATATTCATAGATAAATCTTGATCGTAGATCAATTGTAACGGGTCCCTCACCTTATTCTATAAAAGGTGCAGGGATGCCTCATTTTTAAAACATTCAAAACTTAATTGAAATCTATTTGCTGAAGTATTCAGGGCTCATTTCAAAGTTGTTTACATATATGTTCTTACATACTTAATGAAGGAGAAGACTGTTTTGATTACAATCCATCATAAATCTTGAGTAATCAGTGTGTGAATTCTGGATATATGCTTTGATTTGCTACGTCCCTTGGACTACTTATCAGCTTGCATGTGTTGTTTTCATACCTTTCCTTTGAAGTTAGCATCGACTGTATCTAGCTATGGAATGTCCTGGTGAACATATGGTTTGATTTCTCCTCTTCATGACTGTATCTGATGTATATGTGGTTCAATAGCTGAAGGTTCAACATTAATTTGAAGTATTTCTTTCAGTTTCTTTCAATTTCAGAGCATTTCATCATCACAATTACAAATAATTGACAATCATAAGCAAATATTACAAATATGCAGACATCCCGTAGATAAATGAACATATTTAGCATATTTGAGGTTAAAGCATGACTAAATGACAAATAGCATGCAAAGATTTAAAGATAGACACAATATTTGAAGTATATCCTATGTCGAAATAACTCTCTATGCAGAATCATTATAGGAAACATTATCTTACTGATGAGATCTACGTAAGCCCCCAAAATGGAAACAGCAACACACATCAACCTCTGAGTAACGTCAGAAGATTAAGACCTAATCAACGGAGACTTGAGATCATGAATTCTCTGAATTCATCATATCTTTCAAGATGAATAAAGGTTAATGTGTACTTTTATTCTATGTTTGTTTATGACTAACATCATGATCAACACATCCCTGGTTCAAGAGTAATCTTGCATCAACCAAAAATATTTGCATTTTAGTTTGTTTCTTTTCATTTTCCTTGTTTAGTCAGTAGCAGTTTCTGTATTTTGGTCCACATTCTATTGTAGTTGCATTTTAGATCTTGCAGAGTTGGACTTAGCTTCTAGACACATTCATGCACATCATATCCAAAATTTAGATTATTTGGATGAAGTACCGATAAGACATCGCTAGTAGAAGATTGACTATTTTATCAGAATAGAGCATCCTGACAGTCTCACATAATTAACTAAAGGAGAAGACTTGCAGAGCATTTGATGACTTGCAAAGCTAAAAGACACTTCATTCAATGTTGTTTGGTTCATGGACGACCTTCCCTGAGATCTGCACACCATTCCATTCAATTGCGGAGGATTTCTAGATGATTAGGTTTGACCTATCTATGTACACACGTTACAACTCTTCATTGGAGTTTGTGATCTTCCTTGGCCGACGTGGAGGAATCATATGTTCCGGAGATGATATATATTGATGTAATAGATACTTAGGAAAGTAGTTGATCATTAGTTCATAATCGATAGTTTGAATTTCTTTGCGAAGGAGCTTCAAAGCTATATCTTGTGCATATTTTGTAATTGTGAACTCAGGCTTGTGAGCCCTAATTGTAATCCCGCATGTTGCCAAACAATCTGTATTTGAATTCTATGATATATTGAATGATTGAATTTGCATTTGCTTTATATCTTTGAGTTGTTTCCTTTGTGTTTACTCTAGCTACATAGCCTAGAGAGTTCACTTTGTGGACCCTCCTAACGGTGATTGCACCAACACATAGTTGAGGTCATCCCTAGGGGTGATGAAATCCCCTAGCAGGCCTTCTAAAGGGAAGGAACACTAGTCAATTTTGATCTCTAGGCTGCACGAAGTGCAAGGGGAGAGCATATGTGAGATAATGTCACTAGGATTGAACAAATAAACACAAGAATAATGAAGGGGCTTTTGATCTCCAAGGTCACCAAAAGGTGTGAGGAGAGAGCATACACCATTTTCAAAATTTGAAGACAAAGCAAACAATGTTCAATTACTATCCCGCTAGATTAGACTAAGTGCCTAGATTAGTGATAAAATGATTTCTTTGATATGCAAATTGCAACAACTTGTTAGTAGTTTCAATGATTTGATCTTTGACAAGTGAAAGCTACAAAATAAGAATGTTAGATTGAGAAAGATAATTTTGGAAAAATGATTTTTTTGCAATAAAATATATTATAAATGATAATGAAACCCGTGCAATATCAGAAAATAATGTTATAATGCATCCATAAAAAGATAAGCTCATCACAAGATTGCAATTTCAGATACATTTTTTTTCATAGTCGACTTAGATCTGATTATTTTAAAATATTTTTGACTTGAAAAATAAAAATACAAAGAAGAGACCCCTACTAATTTTCTGAGGCTTTTCCATAAATATAAAAATGTCCAAAAAATTCCCTGATTTGCACCCATAAATGCAGGTTTATGAAAAACCTATAGTCGACAAAGATATGATTATTTTTTTACCTTATTTGACCTCAAAAATAAAATTGTAAAGAACAAACCCCCATTATAATTTTAAGAGATTTCCAGAAAGGTAAAGATTTCTAAAAAAATCATTGATTTGTGCCAATAAATGTAGATTTATGGAAAATCATAAAATCATTATAACTAATACAAAAATGATGATAAAAACTTGATTTTTCTTATGTAGCTTCCTTAGATGATACAAAAACTTGAGTTAAACTCTTGTAGAAAAATTTGCAGCCATTTGGAAGATATGATGAAAGCTTTAAAACCTAGGGTTTTGTAAAAAAAAGACATAAACCTGCAACAAAAAGTTAACAAAACCTACAAAAAGCAAGCTAGATCAAGAGATGTGAGTTAATAAAAAATAACTGGGCATGCCAAAATGAAGACCCTAAAAATCATGCAAGGAAATAACATGAAGATAAATAATACAACAATACCTTAAACCTTGCGGAAAATTGGACTTCTGATAGGACGAAATGGAGTGTAACCAAGCTCCATTGGATTTGTCTTGTTGATGCTACAATGTGGACTGCTCATGCAACTAACATAACTTGGATATGAAATAGAGATAGAAAATAATAGATATATGTGCATATGAAGATTTGTTGGGGGGCTTGACATTGAAATGAGAGTTTCAATTTATAGATGGAGAGGGAATAAAATGGATGGCTAAGATTAGAAGGGTGAGGTATGAGGTGGATAGATAGAATTAAAAGTTGAAGTTAGTGCTTATGATACACATTCAATGAGGATGATAGGTGACTAAAATAAGGATGGGAGTGGGGGAAATGAGATTTTTTAATTAATTCTTGGAGAGGAAGTGTGTATGACGCACAATTAAGGAGGTTAAAAATAGGGATGTGAGTGGGATAAATAATTTAAATAATAAAATTATTTAAATTATGAGAGACATGTGGTATTTAAATAAATATTTAATTTATTTAAATTGGATGATGGAGGAAAATGGGTGTTGGGATAAAACTGAGGATCTTAATGCTTTGCTCGGATCTGTAGTTGTGTTTTGTAATTCAACTCACCCTTAGGTCAATCTAGGACGTAGACTTATGAAATACGTAGTGGAAATTTGCTCAAGGGCTAGAGATAGTAAGCCAAGTGTGATGAAATGCAGAAGATTCTAATTCTAAAGATAAAAAGTACCCTAAACCTACAATACCCAACTCATAGAAAACTAGAAAACAATTCTATCACTACTTCTGTCAATTCTTCTATAGAAACAAAGTGACAGGAACAGAGCGACAGGAATGAAATGACAGAAACAAATCAGAGACTACTCTATTTATAACAACAACTTAAATTCCACACAAGAATAGATTGTATTCTACTTTGTAGAAGCAACTTAGGAATGCTTTAACTCTCTACCCACTTACAGATTATTACATTGTCAACTCCATTGATAAAGTAAAAACAACACACTTAACATAATTGCTTATTGATAATGATAAATAAATGAATGATTCTTTAGATTTATTGGTAAGTAAACTAAACATAAATCACACCAATAACAATAATCATTAAAACCTTAAAACATACTATAAACAATATTCAAACCACATTGTTAACAAAATAAAATGCAAGAATGAAATTTCACCAAGCTTCTGAGGAGTGGGCCCTTCCTCCTGGTTGCGAGGTGATTTGGAATGCTACAACAATATGTGAATTCATAGTGATCAGGTGATATGAAACTAAACCAAAGAGGAATATCTATTATGTTTTTTTCATAGCAGTACACACACACACACACATACTTAGTAAATATCAACCGATAAAATCAAACAAACTTTCAAAAATGTCTAAAATTATTATAGAGTCTATGTTTTGGCCACTGGCCCATATTTAATCGTAACCTAAAAGATTTCAGAAAGGTACCAAAAGAACGTCTATTTGCCAAGTTTTCATCATGGTACTTATCCAAGGCACCTGTTTAGCAGGTTTTCACCATTGGACAAAGGGATTTCTCTTTACTTTTTTTTTCTTTTTTTTTTTTTTTTTGGATTTTTGAATACTTGGATGGGATAGGTGGATATGGATGAGAGGGACTCAAGTGTCTAGCTCCATGAAAAGTGATAGTCCCACTAGAAATGGATGTCGTCGCATGGACCATGTCAAGTGTGCTCATAGATATTAGTAAGCGAGATTAAATGAAAGATGGATAAGGTAGATGAAGATTATGATATAGATTATGGAGGGATTATGTAAGACTTATGGATGAAGGGCTTATGCAAAAGAATGGACCATAGGGAAGTGATGGGGAAGATATGTAGGATATTGGAAGAAAGATGGGGAGATGGAGGTATGTGGGAATGTTACGGAATGGAATGGAACCATCACCAATGGTTGCACACATCGTGATAAACATTTAAGCTTTTGGTTAGATGGTGGTGTAGGAAGCAATGGGGTTGTTTGCTTAGGAGATGGGTGATGAAGTGCTTTAGGTACCCACATAGACTTAGTATTTTGCTGGTTTTTGCTTGACTTGTGGGGTGGAGGAATTGGATATGTTTGAATGGAATGGATGGAAGAGGAGAAAGTGGATGGTTGGGATTTTTGAGAGGTGGATACCTCATTTGACTTGATGGATTTTTGCATAGGAACCTATACCATTTTAGTTTTTGACTTTGCTTGTGGATGTATGGGTTTGGATATATGCAACTTTTGTGTAGCTTTTGAGGCAATTACTTGTTGCTTGGGGACCCACACCTTTTTCATTTTTGCTTTGAGGTGTGTGGGTGTATGCAGCTTTTGAGATGGATATTTCTTTAATTCTTGGATTTTGTGTCCTAAGGCATGATGACCCCTAGGATTTTTGACTTTATAGGTAGAGGCATCCAAATTTTTATTTTGGAATCCCATGGGATGGGTGGAATGAGCAGAAGCTTTATGTTTAGACAATGTGTGCATTTGTTGACCATGATTGGGATTTTTAGAGGATTTATGGATGGAAGGATAAGGTGTTGGAAGTAGTGGAGGTAGATTCAATGGAAGGATATTAGGAGTTGGAAGAAGTGGAGGCAAAGTTGATGGTGGTAGGTGAATGGTCACATGCTTTTGACATTTGTATGAGGATGGAGGTGGAATGGCGACATATGTTTTGGGAGTATGATGGGATTTGTGGTGGAAAGAGATGGATTTTGGAGGAATGGAGGAAGTACCAACATCATTATATTGTTGACCTTGGGGTGTGTATCCAAGGCAAAATGAGCGAGGAGGGACCTTGACATGGATAGGCTCCAAAATTCCTTGTTCAAGAGGGCCTAAGCCTTTACCTTGATAGTTCATTCTTTGGAGCATGCGATCGACAATAGGACTTGGTGCAAGTGGAAAACTAGACACGAGTTCCTTATTGGATGGAGAAGGTGAAGTGGAGGACAAAGGTTGTTGGTGTTCTAAGGATGAACACTCATGGACAAAGGTGGATAGACCCACACAATATGATGGTGGATTTAGAATAGGGTTGATAGTGGATGTGGAAGGATCATTATTGGTTTGATCTTCTATGCTTTCTTGGGAGGCACATATCTCATCACGACAAGTGGATGTTTGCACATTAAGGCTAGATGAAGGATGGAGGGATGGAGTGATAAGCTCTTGACCATGAATTGTGTAAAGTTTGGCTAGGAGGCTCATCATAGTTTTCATGAGCTTAGCTAAGATGGTCACCATAGTTTTCATGATCATATATAGAATCTTTATCATAAATGTGAGCATAAAAAAGATTAATTTGGCTATGAATGGGATAAACTTGCTCACAAATAGGGTCATGATCATAATGTTTCCACATGTGTTGGGTTATGCTCTTGACATAGCTCTTGGGTTTCTTGAATGGAAGGGGATGACTCTTGGATGGGCTCTTGGTCAACAATGTTAGGACATGATGGCTCTTGATGTGGACTTATGAAATGAGATTCTTCAATAAGCTTGATAGGCTCATGGATAGGCTTGACATGTTCTTGAGGATCATTGACATGAGGGCATGATGGTTCTTGACTTAGACTTGGAGTTGAAGATTCCTCAATAAGCTTGGTGGCTTGTAAATCACATGATGGATTTGGATGACTAGACAAGGTGTTGGGAGGTTCATTGATAGGGTCATGAGTGGATGTTGGATCACATGGTGGGGTTAAGATAGGACAAGTAGGCTCATGAAGTGGTACTTGAGTGGATGATGATGGAGGATTCTCATAAGATGCTTGCTCTAGATTGGTGTTTCCCTTGTCAAAGGTCATTAGGTCTTGCATAGGTGGATTTAGGTCTATCAAGGGTGCTTCTTGTGAGGACACTTGGTTTGCTTGTAGATGGGTTTTATGATGAGGTGGGATGATAGGATTTTAGGTGAAAGGTTTTGTGAGGTGGATTGTTGTGGACATTGGTTGATGTTGGAAGTTTGTTGAGAAAGTAATTGTGATATGAAGGCAATGTAGTTAGGATCATTGGATGGTATGCTTATGGAAGCACTTGTGTTTGTGGTGTTGTTAGGAATAGTGAGGGTGATTTGTGGAATGGATGTGGTGACATTAGTGTTTGTGGGATTAGTGGAAGGTGGAGTGGCCCCAAGTCGAATGAGATGATCCATAAACCTAGTAGGATCTAATTCAAGGACTTTATACGCTAGATCCATATGGTCGGTATCTTGCATGAAATCAATAACCTCTTGGTCAAGTGTGGGTGTTGCATTGGGTGATGATGGAGTTTGAAGTGAGTTTGATGTGGCATGGATTTGATATGTGGGTGGATTAGATTTTATAGGATGATGTGGGATAAGTTGATGTGGAATTGATTTGATGTGTGGGAGAGGCTCCTTTGATTGTGACCTTGGGCTTTAGTTTTATTTCATTGTTTGAATTAGAGGGGTAGCCTCTTTGAATTGTGATTATAGGCTTAGCTCTTGTCTCATGATTATAAGGATAACCCCCTTGAATTGTCACCTTGGACTTGGGATTTGTCTCATGATTAGAGGAATAGCCCCCTTGAATGATTATGACCATCTTGACAAGTGTTGACTAGGACTCAGTTGATGATGATGTGGAGATGATTTGGAATAAGGATTTGATGATTGGATGATGTGTAATGCTTAGGATGATGTTGATGTGAAGGGATTAAGATATGATTTGGATATGAAAGGATGAAGTTGATTGAGAAGTGATTAGGATGTAATTGTCTTGCGATAAGGAGTTTGTTTTTGACAGCTTTGTGGCAATTGTATGGTAAGAAAAAAAGATAGCAAACACTCATGCACAAGCCATTCATAAACAGTTACTCCCTAGACTAGCTGAGACGATACCTGTTGGATTCCCACTTGGTTTTACCCAGCCGCGTCTACTTATGGTGTATAGCTCCAGGAACTTGGGGCACAGGCTCCCCCTTATAGTGCACTCACTTCTCAGGCACACCAAGTTTCAGGTCCTCAAGATGCATAGATCTTGAGGTACCTTGCTATCTCTACCATAAGCCGCAAAAATGTGGGACGACTATTAGAGTTTCCTCCTATACCAACAGATAGGGGTTTTTGGCTTCTACACAAAGGTTTTTAGTTAGGTTTTCTATTTGGGTAGCTATACATGTGGTGATTTGCTCCATTAATGGAGGCTTCCCAGCCTATAGAGGTTACGCTCCATAGGGTTTTGGGGGAAACATTCATCAGTATAGCGCAACAACACCCGTCATTTGTGACTTTAGGCACAAACGCGTTATTTATATAGCGGCTTGGAATGGATTGGCTTTAGCCCGTTTCTGCTTGGGTCATACCCCTTCTTACAATGGGAAGGTAGGCTCTCTAGAGTTGCCAATGATTTCTTGTGCACCCCAGATCCATTGGTTAGGCAGGGGGAGAGGATACCTTCATTGCCAAATCGGGTAACAAACAATCTTAGCAAGCAAACTAAGACAAGAAAAGAAAGCACAGAGTAAACATTGTTAATTTTAAGCACCAAACTAAAGTGTGCCTACTCTAGTGATAAATAGGATTCTTTGACCGCTCAAACCTGCAGAAGATATGTCAGTAGTTTGTTTGCTCCATTCTTTGACAAGCGATTAGGATAAGCTGCACAGATAATATGTTAGCTGCCAAAGATATTATCAGATAAATAACCTACAAATGAATGATCTGATATATCCAAATAGACAGTAAAAATAGAAAGTTCAGACGATTCTATGCAATTTAAAAAAAATTCATCGAAATTGGACATGTTTTGCAAAAGTTATGCTCAGTTGAAGTTTTAAGAATATCTGATATTTGACTGAGAAAATAACTGATAAAATGATGATATTACCTGTCCAAACTTCACAGCTGTGAAGATCGTTGAATTACCTTTCCGACAAGTCCAAATTCGCGTGATTTTGCCTCCGTATGTGAATGTTATAGTAAAAAGAAAACTCTCCCCCCTTATGGCATAGTTGTAGAACCAGGTTGACTAGTTGAGAAAAGGTTGACTTTCATTTATTACAGTTTGACTTTTGATTCCTTGATGGTTTTGTACGATTTTTTTGATGACAATGCTGTTTAGGGGCAGTTTATGTTGATAGATGCATCTTCAGTTTGTTGAATTGAAATAAATACCGCCCCCTATGGAAATTTAAGACCCCAAGCCCAAACCCCTAGAGCTTTAAACTTAGATGATAAATGTTAAAATTCTTAATAGACTGTGACCTAGGATTTTGAAATATCGACCTTAGATTTTGAAATGCCTAGGTTATAGTTTTTAATGCTGATTGATTTTTCTTTTTACTGCTGACCCGTGCTTATTACTTTCGACTACAGGTTGTGACTACGACCTTCGACCATGGATAACGACTAAAGCTGCCAAGGCCGACTGCGACTGATACTGGTTTGGCAATGACGACCTTGTGATCTTTGGAATTTTTTTTTGAAGACCTCGACTTATGTCTTGAAGACTTCGACTGTAATACACTTAAGCCAAAATATGCACTATGACCACAATGCTAATGCCGACGGGAGATAATAGCGGGTTGGTCGATGCACAATGTAAGGGGATTTCGACCAAAAGGAAAATTTTGCTTAAATGGTTTCGACCAGCGTATAAGGGTTTTGACCAGAAGACCTGCGACCAGCGCATAACGTATAAAGGGTTTCAACCAAAAGGCTGTGGATTAAGCTGTCAATAGGGAGTATAATAATGATAGGAAGCTATTATGGATAGCGACAGGAGCTATTATGGACAGTGACAGGAGCTTGCAAAAGGGTCAACAGAGCCTTAATACTACAACCAAGCAAACAATAATGTGCCAAAACCCTTCAAATCACCAGATGTAGTATGCGAGGAATTTATGCACTCACACAAACCCCAAATGGTAGATCCGTGCTGTACGGATTTGTACGGATCCGTACAGTATGGTTGCCAAACAATTTTTTTTTTCAAAATTTTCCAAAAATTTGATGGTGAGAAATCTATGTCAAATTTATAGTCACCAAACACGGAATTGAGCTCCTGAACACAATGGCACAGTCTGTTTTTGCCCTGGAGACTCCCTGTGACAAATTTCCTACAAAACTTGACAATGGTGATTAGAAAAAACACAAATATTGTACCATAAAAACTTGCAAAAACATAAAATTGAACAGGAGAAGTAGGGATACCGGGCGTGCCAGAATGTAAACGAGAAAATTTGGATAAATGCAAGATAAAAAAATACAATGCAAATTACCTTTTTTACCCAAACCTTTCGAATACCTCAAATGATGAATGCATGATTGATTGCTCGATTCGATTGGATGTTGATTGCTCACATTCGCAGCATAATGATAATAGGATAGAGATTTGATGAAAGAAGATAGATGAAAATGGATAAAAATAGATCGATGATGGATGAAGAAGAAGAATTTCAGCAGCATAAGGATATTAAACTAAAATGCATGATCTCAAATGGCTTGTGAGAAGCCATATTTATAGACAAAGGAAGAAGATAAGATGATATAAGATTTGATTTGATTTTTGTTTTTATTAGACAAAAGAGTAAATAAAACAAGATAAGATAGGATTTAGAAAGATATAAAGTGATTTAATTTTTTGCTTTAAAGGAAATAAATCCTAAAAGATGAGAGGAATAAATCAATAAATTATCTAATTAAATAAATTAATTGGATATGCATGAGTTGTATTTTTAGAAAGAAAGCAAGATGATTTTATTAATTAAATAAATATTTAATTTATTTAATTAATTTAGATTGTGATGGAAGATGATGTGGATAATTAAATAAATAAAATTTATTAATTATAAGAGAAATAGATACGTGACTAATTAAATAATTAAAAATAATTATTTAATTAGAGAAGATTAAGGGTCATGAAAGAAAGCAAGATGGTTTTATTAGGATTTTATTAATTAAATAAATATTTAATTTATTTAATTAATTTGGATTGTGGTGAGGGATGATGTGGAAAGATAATTAAATAAATAAAAATTATTTAATTATAGAAAATAGATAAGTGACTAATTAAACAATTAAAAATAATTATTTAACTAGAGAGGATTAATGGCCATGAATAATTAAATAAATAAAATTTATTTAATTATAGAAGATAGGATTATGGGATTGAAAGGGGATAAAATAAATTAGTCAAATAAATAAAATTTATTTAACTAATTAGGTGAATGATACGGGTACCTAGGGCAAAACATGCTAGTGACAAGGTGTTGCAAGACATGGACATTTTTGGGTGTGTACTGCAGGGTCAACAAAATGGTGAACGATCACTTTGTGAAGAGGAACAGACAGGGATAGGAAGAAATTCTTGTAGTGACAGAAAGTGAAGAGTTCCTGTAGCAACCGAGGAGTTCCTATAATTCCTGTCACACTCAAACAGTTGTCATCCATTTATTTTATTGTATTATTTATATTTATATTTATTTATATTTATTTATATTTTTTTTCTCTCAATAACATATCATTGGAAGCCCAGTTTTTAGTATGTTGCCGCTTAGAGGCACCGAAAATTGGTTTTCACCACTAAGTTATTTATTCCAGTTACAACCCGCCAGAAAGCCCGGTATTCAAATTGTAACTGTCTAGTAATGCCCAAAGGTTTTCATTGCTAGATTTTATTGTTTTTTTTTAAACTGAAGTACCTAAAAGTTACTTGGAGAGGCGACATGAACTCTATCAAAAACATGGATTTCCCTCTTCAAATTGGAAATGAAGCTATCTTTTGTGATAGGCTGCTTATACAACTTGAGACGATGGCCGCTAACAACAAGAGCTATGTGATTGGAGTCCATGGTGCGAAGTTTGATTGCACCATTGTCATAGACAACCTTGATTTCATAAGGTCCTAGCCATCAAGTATGGAATTTTCCTTTGAAATCTTGAAATCTGGAGTCATACAATAGTGCCTAGTCTCCTGGCTGAAACGATCATGCCAAAGAGCATGTTATTGTTGAACTACTTCTACATGGAAGAGAGCTTGTTGACGCAATTCATCTAAAGAATGGAGTTGCTCAATTTGGGCCTTATGGGCATCAATAAGATTGAGTCCCAATTCCAAAGCACTACACAAAGTTTTAACTTCAAACTTAATAGGTAATACAACCTTCTTACTGTAGACAAGTTCATAAGGTGTAAGACCAGTGGTAGTCTTCCACGTTGTCTAGTAAGACCATACTACTTCAAGAAGATGAGCTACCCAATCTTTTTGATGAAGCGCTACTATCTTGGTAAGGATGTTCTCAAGTTCCCTATTGGCAACCTCGACTTGACCATTGGCTTGCGGATGGTATTGTGAAGACTTGCGATGTCGAATCTCCTATTCTTGAACCAAAGAATAAATTAACTCATATGTGAATTGAGGACCTTCATCAATCACGATTTCCTCGGGTACACCAAATCTTGTGAATATTTCAGTATACAGAAAATTAGCGACCTTAGTATCCCATGCATGCTTCAGTGCCACTACTTCCACCTATTTAGTAACATAATCTATGCAAACCAAAATGTACTCTTTGTTTCTGCATGGAGGATTGATTGGCCCCACAAAATCTAAACCCCATTTTTCAAAGGGTTCTATAGATAACTAAGGTTGCAAAGGCATTTCATCAGAACACATGGTTTGACCCATGCATTGACACTTGTCGCAATGTTGAACATACCGCTTGTAATCCTTGTGAATTGTGGGCCAATAATATCCAACAGTAAGAATCTTGTTAGTGGTCCTTTGAGCTACTAAATGTCTGCCACATGGCTCAGTATGACATGCACGAAGTTTATCAAAGACATCATCTTCTGCTACACAACGATGCATGACATTATCAATGCCAATGCAAAATAGAAGTCCATTATTCCATGTGTACTGACCACTTAGTCCAACAAGTTTCCTACGATCTCTAGGAGAAAAGTGTGGGGGAAACTTGCAAGTGACCAAGTAGTTATCAATGTCAGTGAACCAAGAACTTTTGACTAAGATGCCAAAAAGGTTCTCATTTGGAAAGGCATCATCAACTAGAATAGGTTCATCCTTGCTTTGTAACTTGGATAAGAAATCTGTAATAACATTCTCATGACTAGGCTTATCAAGTATAGTAATGCCAAACTCCTATAACAATAATAACCATCTGATGACTCTTCCAGTAACAACATGTTTATTCATTAAAAAATGAATTGCAGAATGAGCAGTATGAATAAATAATTTAAAACTAGTGATATAATGACGAAATTTATTAACCACATATATGACAACCAAAAATTATTTTTCAGTTACCGTATAATTTACCTCTGCACTAGTGAAGTTTTTTCTTATATAATAAATGAAATAGAAGAGTGTACCATCTTTCTGTCCTAGCACAACTCCCATGGAAGTATCAAAGGCATCTGTGTGAATGTGAAATGGTAGCTCCTATTTTAGTCCCCGTAATACTGGTGTAGAAACAAGATTATGTTTAATGGTGTCGAAAGCATATTGACAATCTGTATTCCAAGAAAAATGATTATCCTTTCTCAACAGGACAAAAAGTGGTGAGGCAAACTTACTAAAATTTTGGATGAATCTTCTATAATACCCTGCATATCTTAAGAAATGATGCACATCTTTTTGACAAGTAGGTACATATAAATCTTGTATAATTTGTATTTTTTTCGGATCAACCTCAATACCTTTGGAGGAAATGTAATAACCTAACACTATACCTTCAATCATTAGAATGTGGTATTTTTCATGACTAAGGGAAAGATTAGTATCTTCACATCTCTAAAGAACTTTTTCAAGATTGTTTTTAGCTTCCTTATATGTATTACCATACATAGTGAAGTCATCCATATATACCATGAACTAAATCAGCAAAAATACTTAAAATAGCTCTTTGAAATGTTGTTGGGGCATTACATAAACCAAATGGTAAAAAATTATAAGAAAATGTCCCCCAAGGACAAGTAAAAATAGTTTTATCTTAATCTTTGAGTGCTATCTGAATCTGATTGTATCCGCTGAAGCCATCCAAAAAGGAAGAGAACTTTTTACCTGCAAGAGTATCAAGCACTTGATCAATAAATGACAATGGAAAATGATCTTTCTTAGTAGCTTTATTTAGAGTCTTATAGTCAACACAGATACACCACTTAGCATTCTTCTTAGGAACTACAACCAATGGTGAAACCCATTGACTGTCTAAAATTGGGTAAATGAAACCTACATCATGTATCTTCTGTAGCTCTTCTTTAACAATCTCTCGTAAGATGGGGTTCAATCTACATTGTGGTTGTCTCACTGGACGACTGCCTTCTTCCATATGAATATGGTGAGTGCAAGTGGCAGGATGTATACCATGGATATCTTGATACTCACATGCAAATGTAGCTTTATGAGTTCTTAACATATAAATCAGACCATTTATCTGTGTTGTGGTTAATTGCGGATTGATATTAAGTGTTTTTCCTGGCAAAACTTCCATTTCCTATGACTTGGCAGGTGTAGGTAAATCTATAGCTGCTGATTGTGATGTGGATGGTGTAGATTAGGAAGTCAAATTGAAGTCAAAATACAAACTAAAATGCATAAACACACAAAAGCTATACCTTAACAAGAAGACCCAATCTCATCAAGGGATGAGGAAACTTGCACCCAAGAGCTCCTAAGACATGATAATCCCTAGATAAGTGATTAAATGTGAAATGCTATCCTAATTATGCAACTCATAATTCTAGCTCAAGTGGACATTTGGACATGGTAACATTACTTAAAGATTGGATCCTCAAATGGGTTGAGAGATGTTGTATTTATAGATTTTTGGAAGGGAGTTTGATCCAAGGGTGGAGATTGATTTGGAAGATCAATGGTGGAGGATAAAAGTGATGTGGAGGGCCTAGATTTGACCTTAGAGGAATGGAGGGCTAGGAATAAAAGTAAATCTTTTATTCATTTTGGGAAAAGGGGTTAATAAATGAGTATGGGTGTGAGGGATTATTTTTGAATTAAAGATTCATATGGGGAATGTAAAATAAATTAAAAATTCATTTGGGAATAAGTGGAGATAAATGAGGTATGGGGGTGTAAGAGGAATTAATTGTGATGTGGGATGTATTTAAATAAAAAATTAACTTAGGTGGATTTATTTCAATTTTTTATTTGGAGGATGTGGGGAAGGATGTTAAACTAGGTTTGACCACCCAAATGAGAGGTTAGGATTAATTAAACATAGGTTTTATTTAATTAATCCTAGGGTAGGATGAGGTAGGCTAGGGTAGGCAATAAAATAATAGCTATTTAATTGTCTAGGGTAGGGATAGGTCAATTAATAGGTTGAATTAATTAGTTAAGCATGGTTTAGCAAATTAATTGGATTTAGTGAGGAAAGAGAAATTGATTAAATAAATATTGCATATTTATTAAATCAATTGGCTAAGGTTTGGACTATTGAATTAATGAAATTAATTCAATTTTGGGGACAAAATGATGGAAAATTGGATGATCAATGGTTAATTAATTAAATAAAAATTTAATTAATTAAATAGAAAGAAAATTGATATGTTTAGGGATGTTGGGAGTCGGTTTGGTGGTAAAAGACATTTTTAGGTGTCTAAGATGGCATAAATGGATTATTTGGAATGACGTTTCATTGAATAAAAATGAACTATATAGGAAATCATGTGGTAACAAATGATGCAGTGTCATAAAATGTTGTATGGATTGCGAATCACCAATTAAAGGAAAATTTCCAAAAGGGCAATTATCATCTGTAAAAGAATGAGAAAGTAACCTTTCTAGTACATCACTTGAAGAATACCTATTTTGGAAGAAATTAGCAATTATGGCATATTCTGTAGGTTCTTGTGAGCTAAAACTCTCGTCAATGGTTAAAACCAGAAATGGTTCTTCAATGTCACTATCAACCCAGAATGGATCATCTGTTTCCAGTAAGGGTTGTGATGGTGGATACAATGTCAATTGTTTCTTTTTCTCACCATTAGAAATAACCATATTACTGGAACAAAATTTGATGAAGGCATCTATAGTTGCCAACCAAGGTCTTCCCAAGATCAGAGGATATCCCTCAGCTTTATTTAAGGCTGCAAAACTATAAAATCAGTTGGGTACTCCCATGAATCAACAAAAATAATAACATATTCTATTATACCTTTAGGTTTTACCAAAGAATGATTAACCATTTAAAGAATTGTGGGTGTAGGCCTCAGTCCTTGAAGGCATAATATTTCTTTAGTTTCACTAGTCATAAAATTTATAGCAGGAACCAAATCGATAAGTGTATTTGGAATAGAAACTTGACCAATACATACTTGTATCATTGGACTCCCTGGATCAAAATACTTAGGAATTGAAATATTACCTAGCATAAGATCTACAAGTTGTCCAATGAAGTGGATAGTCTTTGGATCTTGTTTCTTTTTGTGTTTCGGTGTACACAATTTCTGAACTGTTTTGGTATAGACAAGAATATCCTTGATTGCCTACAACAAAGGAATTTTGACACATACATTTCGTAATTCATTAACAAGATCAAATTCTGAATTAGAAACTTCCTTTTGAATAGGTTGCAAATGAAATTGTTCTAGATATGGAGGTGGTGCTAGTTGTGCCAGAGTTCTATCATTACTGGGTTGAGTTTCCTCCAATTCCTCTTGTGATTCATCAAGTTTAGTAATTACAAGTGACTTAGGTCCTTGAAGAGTTTTTCCTGACCTTAGTTGAAGTTCGTTGATATCTAATGTGTTGACAGGATATGTTGGAAATCCAGCCACCTCATTATTATAAACTAGTTGAGCCACATTATTATTTGGATTAGGTGTTGGTTGTGTGGGCATAGGTGTAGCCCTTGGTGGAAGGGATGGATTGGATGGTGGATTATTGGATGTAGATGGTATAGGTGGTAGAATTTGCTATTGTGGTTGTTGATATGCAACAACAGTAGGTGGTATAGGATATGATGGATATTGTGGATAAAGTGGTGGTATTGCCCTCCATGGTTGTTGCCATGATTGTGGAGAGGGCTAATGCTATGAATATTGATTTGGCCACGAAGGATAGGATGGAGGTTGTTGCCAACCTCCATACCACCTAGGTGAGGTATGATATTGAAAAGGAGCAAGCTGACCACTTGGTTGTCCCATATAATTATAGGGTGCATTATATTCATTAATCATGCTTGGTGGCATAGCCCTTGGCTGCCATGGTCTCCTTTGAGCCATGTAATAGACAGGTTCTTCAGGAAATTCCATTTCTTCCATATCCATAGGTAATGGTTGCAAAGAAGTGTTTTTAATAACATCTTCTAAGGATGAGATTTTTGTCCTATTATAAGGGCATTCTTCACTAGTATGTTTCTTGTGACATGTAGGACAAAAGATGGCTAGGGCTTTTTTGGCTTCTTCTTATTTTTTACATGTATACAAAGTATTTATTTGTTTACCCATATGATTTAAAAGATTAGTTTTTAGGTCATCAAGTAGCATACCTAACTCACGTTTGATAATATCTGATGTTCCACCTTGAGAAACTTGTCTTCTAGAGTAGCCTCGTACAAACCGATGGGATCTCGTGTAATTACCGCAAATTTCACAAATCTCATAAAAGGACAATTTAGAAATATCTCCTGCACCTATAAGATTCAAAGTATCAATGAAATCATCACGAATTCCTCTTAAGAAAAGCATTTTAATAGTTTCAGGTAATAGGCCTATTTGTCGTGATCTTTGAAGACTAAACAAGAATCATTTGAGAAAATCCTCGAGTGTTTCATCTTCTTGTTGATAAATCTTGAAGATCTCATTCTGAACTCTTGTTTTACAATATTCTTGGTACTTTGTCAAAAATCATCCCTTCATGTTATCCCACATGCGAATTGTATGTCATTCGAGTCCCATGAACCATTGTAATGCAACATCTTTTAATGTAGCTGGAAATAACTTGAGTTTTTGTGCATCACTCTGATAGTCATAACTACGACAAAACACATCAAATTCAAATAAAAACATGTCAGGATCTTAAATAGAAAGACCTTTAAAAATTGGTAAGGCCAAATAAGGTATATTTTTCATAGGTGCCTCTTCATCAGGACTCATAATGGGAAACTCAAAAGTTATTGGTTCATTATTGACTAAAGCTTGTTCATTGTTAATTTAGTTAGCTTCATGATTATGTTCATCACCCATGTTTTCAAATGACCATGGTGCCCAATGAACAAGGAAGGATGAAGAACGTGGTAGATATTGCCTTAGTATTTCCTTTTTACCACTTCTCAATGCATATGAAGCTTTGAATTGTTCAGCAAAATTAGGAGCGACAAGACTAAAAAGTCTTCTTAATGATGTTACTGGAGACTTGGGCTTATCTAAATTTTCATATGTAGGAGGAATGTTTGAAGATGGGCCAAAGTTTACTTTAGTTTGTTCTCTTGGGGTTTCTAGAGGTATAGTGGTTGACTCAATGATACATTTCTCTAAATTAGGTTCAACTTGCTTCTTTTTCACTTGTTTTTTCACAGGTTGTGGCTTAATCACACATGTAGGTTTATTTTGTTTTGATGAACTACTCACAGTAGGTTATTTTACAAATCTACCTTTATCATCTCTAGCTTGACTCATGCATCTATATGATCTAAATAATGCAAACCAAGGTTAATTGCCTAGGCAAGGTTGACAATTGCATGGACTTTCATCTTAACACACTGGTCCTAACTCAACTTACTAGGCTACCAGGCCTTTAATGCCTTCCCTAGAAATGGTGCCAAAATGTTGGGATACAACTAAGGATCATAATGCTTTGCTTGGATTTGTGGTTGTTGTGTTTTGTAATTCAGCTCACCTTTATGTCAATTTGGGACGTAGACTTATGAAAGACGTAGTGGCAATTTTCTCAAGGGCTAGAGATAATAAGATGAGTGTGATGAAATGCAGAAGACTCTGATTCTAAAGATTAAAAATACCCTAAACCTACAATACCCAACTCATAGAAAACTAGGAAACAATTTTGTCACTGGTTCTGTCAATTCTACTACAAGAACATAGTGACATGAAGGTGACAGGAATAGAGTGATAGGAACAAATCAGAGACTGCTCTGTTTATAATAGAAACTTAAATTCCACACAAGAACAAATTGTATTCTACTTGGTAGAAGCAACTTAGGAATGCTATAACTCTCTAAACACTCACAGATTATTACATTGTCAACTCCATTGATAAAGTAAAAATAACACACTTAACATAATTGCTTATTAATAACAATAATTAAACTAATGATTCTTTAGTTTTACTAGGAAGTAAACTAAACATAAATCACACAGATAACAATATTCATTAAAACCTTAAAACATACTATTAACAATATTCAAACCACACTGTTAACAAAATAAAATGCAAGAATGAAATTTCACCAAGCTTTCGATGAGTGGGCCCTTCCTCTTGGTTGCGAGGTGATTTGGAACACTACAACAGTATGTGAATTCGCAATGATCAGGTGATACGACACAAAACCAAAGAGGAATATCTATTATGTTTTTTTCATAGCAATACATACATACATACATACATACATATATATATGTATATATATATATATGTATATATATATATATGTATATATATGTATATATATATATATATATATATAAAATTGATATTAGTTATGTGGCCAACGACCCATAACTTTGTTAGACGTCTTAGTAACTATCAACCGGTAAAATTAAACAAACTTTCAACAATGTCTAAAATTATTACAGAGTCTATGTTTTGGCCACTGGCCCATATTTATCGTAACCAAAAAGATTTCAAAAAGGTCCCAAAATATTTGACAAGATTCTCCTTATCACCGCTCCCCTGCATGTCAAGCTATAGGAATTTCTGTTCATCCAATTTCAACCGATTAGATTAGGAATTCATAAACCAATAACCTTAAGCATATCTTATCCCTTTTCAATCATATTAAATAACTATCATTTTGTATAGTTAACAAATGGCAAATTAGGGAATTAGGATAAAATTAAGGGGGTAATCCTAGGTATGAAAAGGGGTTTTTAAAGGCAAGGATGTGGGCAAGTTTCTGGCTCATCAATGGGATTGAATAAATAAGATTTATTTAATTTGGTACAAAAGGGGGAATAAATAGATAAAGGGATTATTTAAATAAATATAATTTATTTAACTAATGGGATTGATGGAAGGGGTCATAGAGCAAGATGTGTCACAAGATGTCACAAGGTGATGCCGGACAATGTCGAAAGCTAATGTCATAAGAGATGGTCAATTTTAGGTGTCTACAATATCAATAGAAAATAATTGACTTACCATATTATTGAAGGCATTCAAATATTTAGCCATAGCGTCACCATCATTCATTCTCAATGAATACAACTTCTTATGAAGACAAAAATTATTTGTTAGAGGCTTTTCTTGATATAAAATACTCAATTTATACATTCAACAAACACAATCTCATTGAACTCCTTGATTTCCTATCAATAATCAACAAATATTCATCCTTCATACTAGATGGTTTTTTTGATTATGCGACAATCCACTAGTCTTCATCAACACACATATCTTCTATCTTTAGCGTCCATAACTCAAAATTCTTTCCATTACATTTTTCTCTATCCTTGTGTTTATCATTATTCTTATTCACACACAAAGACAAAGCTTATTATAGACAAAACAAATTCCAACCCTTTAAACAAAACTGAAACCAAGTGCTAATACCATATGTAGAGAAAAATAAGCCATATAAACCTACACAATAGAAGTACTACAAATACAATATGAAACAATAACAAAATAATGGAAAGAAAAGACACTACACATTATTTTCACCTGAGAAAACCCTTTCTAGTAAAAACCTAGCATAGTAAATTCTTATCACTATTGAAAATACTTAACCATTCTCCAATACAATAATGGATCTTTCTTACTTCACCCTTAAACATGGGAAAATATAAATAGGCACATCAAAAATAGTTTTATAGATTACATGAAATCATGAAAAATATAAACATAAGTGCTTTAAAACATGGGTGAAAATTAAAAAAATCCAAAATAACACCCAATTTTTTTGAAAGATGCTAACACATGTTTGAGATGAGCCCATCCTAACTATTAAAAATGGAAAGTATACAACACTTATTCAACACATATTTCATCAAAGATATGGGGTGAAAATGAAGTAGCTATGTTGGAATTCCTTCTTAACAATGTTGCCAAGTTGAATTCTATGATTCTCCATCACACTCTATTTGGAACAACATTATTTATTGATCCAAGGTTCATGAGTTAGTTGAGTTCATGAGCTAATTTTAGGATTTAGAATACCCATTTGTAGAAATGGAATCTCGTTGTGTTGAATAAAGTAGAAAGGTGAAGTAAGTGAGTAAAACATTCCACTTGGTATAGAAGCAATGCTAGATGATAAAGTTAGGAATTTTTTAAAAATGGTACTAGATTGATAGATTTTAATGCCTTCATATCAAGGAAGGGTACTTGTACAATAGTGGTAATATTCAACTTTATGTGGTCTTAATTTTTATTTAGAGGTTTTGTTAAATAGTTGATAGGATGTGTTATGATCTTCATCCCCTTATGTTGTTTCATATATATTTTTCCATAATTTATTTCTTAGAATCTAAATGAAAAATTTGATGGCAAATTTGTTTCCTTAAGATTAAAAATGTAGCCATTATATTCTTAAATATTTTAATATAGTGCCATTATAGATTAACTATTTAAAGTTTTTGGTTACTCAAGTACAGTAAAACAAGCATAGTATCTCCCAATTTCCATGTAGATATAGAATTATTTCACTCTTATGTATAGAGATATCCCATGCTTGTCATTGTCATCCATTACCCATGGCAATGTCCCATGTTAAGAACATGGGCTTGTTTCCATTGCCTCTCTCAGAGGTGAAGTTAGTTAGAAATAACATAAAATGTCAACTTTTAGTTTTCATAAACATTTACGTGCCAAAGTTTCACAATGATGAATTCCAAAACAAGCACATCTCTTAGAAATTTTACCCTAAACATATTGCAGATCTAGCTTTTCTCAAAATTACCTTTTCTATTACTCTATGTATTGGGTCTTGCTTTTCTATTTTTCTAGTAGTCTTCCTCAACAAATGTTCTCACATTAAAATTTTGAAGTAGATGCTTCCCTTCCTAGCAAGTTCAAAGATAAGTTCTTTGTCCCTTTTTCCAAAGCTTGGACTAGACAATGCTTAAGAGTCAAGACAACTTGTAGAGGCAAGTCATAATGGATTGTCTTTCTAGGTTTTGCAATAAGGTTTGAATGATTGAGAATACTTTTCATAGATTCCAATGTGAAATTAGTCATCAATGGCATCTTAGCTAGAAGATTTAGCAGGAGTGGCCTATTACATAAAGATGTCCCTGGACTCCTTTATTTTATAAAGCCCTTGGCTATTTGCTAAGAACTGCTAGGATAGAGACAAATTAGGGGTTCCAACAACCTAATAAGAAATTTATTATTAATTTACTCCTTTTCCTGCTCGTAAGTCAATTAAATCAGTAGGTTTAATGTTCAGAATTGAGTTTTTTCCATGATTTCTAAGTTGAAATTTAGTGACGCTAAAACTTTCATCTGCTTTATAGCTAAAGAGATCTAGTTCGGGGTCTTTTTCTAAGTATTTTAGTCCAAAGCTCCAAACCCTATGATAGTAAGCATTCCTACTCATTATAATTGAAGAGATATCCTCTAAACTTAATCTGGACTAGTAGAACATTGACCTAAGTTAAACTATTACATGCTTTGACATGTCATTTAGAGGGTATCTTTACCTAAAAATCAATTTGGGTTTGGTTATTGGTCAAATTAGAAAATAGGGCGTGGTGGTCTCTAAAATCCATTTCTATTGTTCCAAGGGTCCCACCCTCTTCACCTCCTCATGATAGATCCCCTCACTAGGGGTAGCTTTGTTGTTGCTTAGAGTCCTCTTTGTACCACTTGTAGATCCGCCAAAGAGGTTCTTCTCACTTTCCAATTGGGTAGTCCTCTGGCTGGTCTCCACCAATTTTCTATCAAAGGGAGTGCTCACCATATGCTCATAGCTCTCTCAGGTTTTCTTAATGGTGTTGGTGCCCCCACAGTGACAAGGTCAAGTTTCCTCACTTAGCTCTTGCCATTTCCTTACAAAAGAGCTCTTACTTTTTGATGCATGATGTTTAGGGTTTGTAGCTACAAAAATGTCCCAAGGAGGGAGATGACACCACTCGTACTAGTTAGGAGCTCGTGGATACTATAAAATGATGGGAATCCCATCCTAGCATCAATTTTATAGCTTTAGTTGCGTAAGTTGTTTAAGTTTTTGTAAACTTTAAACTTGTGATGATGTAGATGTCTATTTCCTTTTTTAGGGTTGTGTTATTTCTTGTGGTTGTTTCCCTTTTGGGGCTGTGCGATATTTTGTTTACCAACTTTACTAGCTTATTCAACTCATTATGGCTTCCATAACTACAAGTTCTACTTTCCATAAATTTATTTTCTCTTGTTTTACTAGAGAGTTTTCCTTCCCTTATTATGTTCAATTTTGATGGGAAAGGTCCTAACATACTATCATAATTACTTAAGTACACTCACTTTTCTCATTTTTTTTTCTTTCTTAATCTTTTGATAAAATTTTCACACAAATCTTGTCTCTTTCACTCATAGCTATAATCTCTTCTACCTCTTTTACTCAAATTCAAATGTTTCCTCTCTAATCTTTGGTTTCTCCCTATCTGTCCCAAGTGGCCTTAGGAGTGAGGGGTATGCTTGGATTATGGGTTTCGTTGAAGGCACAAGACAACTGAGAGGGGGGGGTGAAACAGTTGCATCAAAAACTTTAACATTTCTTAATCAAAATCACATTCACATTCATTTTCTTTAACTACTTAGTCTGTTATGAAGATTAACCATGAAATGCAAAAACAAAACTTAAATACATCAACACCATACACACATGAACACCAAATTTTTTTACAAGGAAAACCCTAAAAGGAAAGACCATGGTGAGTGTTAGCTCACAATATAATGTAGTAACAATGCAAAATTACAAAAAGAGCCTCACTACCTAGGGCTCACTGCCCAAATGAGTGCTCACTACAAAAGGGGCTCACTGTTAAAAAGGGGTGGCTCAATGCCAAGGGGTGGCTCACTGCCAGGATGGGCGGTTCACTGCCATGAACTGATATAGTGGCATCTACAACATGCCCAAGTTTAGTTCCATTGAAGCACAATATGTCTCTCCTTCTTTGCCTTTACAACACACCCACTTTATCTTCGCATCTTCGCTACATCACACCTCATTCATGAATTCATTACATGTATTTATACACATCATCAACCTTGGAATATACATCAAGGTTAGCATTACAATCTACAACCATTGGAACTATCTCCAAGGTCGACATACATACATAAACCAAATTAGGACTGGACCTAAACAACCTTACAGAGAAAATGAATGAAAGAGGAACACTTCATAGCTTAGCATGGACCCAAAAACATCTTCACATGCTAAAACACACTTCTACAATCTAGGAAACACATCCACAAAGAATGTTAACACCCAAGTTAGCCAAAACTGGTGCAATCATCAAGAATACTTAGACACACACTTCCAAGAGATTCATTACAGCTTGCAGATCAGTCACATGCCTTCAATACATTCTGGAGACATCATAGAATCATTTGGGAACCAACAGGTCCAACCACAATAGATCTCACTTGAAGACTATAGATATCACTTGAAAACAAATCATAGACTGCTCACAACAAAACACTGTCGAACTCTGCTAATCAATAAATTGATTTCTGGAATGAAGATAACTAAGGACCTTATAAGAATATGTCTAGGACTGCATGACAAAAAACCAATCTTCAGAGAAATGCAGAGTAAAATACTTTCTCCCTATCCCAATGCAAACACTGCCAGCCACAGTCTTCAAACTGGTGAATAGAACTTTTTCTGCACATTGATCCAAACCACAAAATTATGGATTTAGTATCTTCAACCACTTCTCTAAGACATATCCAAATCTCATACTCTAGTCTTCAATACTAAGAAAATGCAGAGCAAAACCTCAGATAGTATCCTACAAGCCAGAATACTCTGCAACATACTATTTCCACTTGAAGAAAAAATTTTCTCAAAAGCACTTGGAAACTCAATATTAGGAACATATTCTCATCATCTTCAGCACTTATACAAAGCAATACAAAGCAACTAACTCATCACAAGCAAGAAATAAGACAAGAGCATAGTTGACATCAATGACAACACATACATGTTGACATTAATGACAATACCGGTTAGCACATACTTACAACAATCTCCCCCTTTGTCATTGATGGCAACATTGATGTGAAAAACCATCAAGACAATAATCTGCATTAATCACCTTCTCCCCCTGAGTTTTTCACATGATTTCTCTCTCCCCCTTTGACATCAATGGCAAAGGGCATCATATCTCTTCCACTGCTCATACTTGCACACTACTGCTTTAATCAAACATTCTTTACTCCCCCTGACTATAAAAATCATCTCAGATCACTACTTGCTCTCCCTAAAGAAATGTTCTTTGAGGCACATTGGACTAATGCTTCTCCTTATGCATCTAGTTCAAGGAAGGAGGGGCAATAACCCCTAACTTTTCCTGGAGGTACTCAAATGTATCCTTTGGAAGAGCCTTAGTGAATATATTAGCAACTTGATCTTTTGTAGGCACATATTAAAGTTTCACTTCATTATCTGTAACTTTCTCTCTAAAAAAGTGATACTTAATTGAAATGTGTTTTGTCTTTGAATGCATCACTGGATTCTTTGAAATATTTATGGCACTTGTGTTATCAAAAAGAATAGGAATTAGCTCATTATACTCAACTTTGATATCCTTCAAGGTCTGTTTCATCCACAACACCTAAGTGCAACATGATATTGCAGAAATATATTCTACCTCTGCAGTAGACAAGGAGACTGATTCTTATTTCTTGCTATGCCAGGACATTGCCCTATGTCCAAGGAAGAATGCACCTCCACTTGTGCTTTTCCTTTCATCAACACAACCAGCCCAATCTGCATCTGTATAGGCACTTAGGGAGAAGTCATTATTCTTAGGATACCACAAACCATGATCCGGAGTGCCCTTCAGCTACCTGAATATCCTCTTTATTGCCATAACATGTGATTCTCTAGGATCTAATTGAAATTTGGCCACAAGACAGACTGCATGCATGATATCTGGTCTAGTAGCAATTAGGTAAAGTAGTCCTCCAATCATTGATTTGTACTTTCTCTGATCAGTCTTAGGAGATTCATCATTCTTTCTTAACATAGAACCAATGACCATAGGAGTGTTGATTCAAGGATAGACAACTCAGATGGGGGTGAATTAGTTGTCACAAAATTCTGTTCTGTATTTATTTAAAACCTTCTTACATTTCAACAGCATATCAAAGATTCAATCATGAAAGCATAATGCAATAATTTAAGAGCAGAAACAAACTCAACACAAATAACACCAAGATTTTGACGTGGAAAACCCAGTTAAGGGAAAAACCACGGGGTGACTAACCCAAGATTTTATTCTCTGTTAAAAGAATATGAGAAATGAAATGGCACCTGCCAATTAGGGCTCACTACCTGAGCACATTTCTCACAAGAGGCACACTAGCTACAAGAGACTAACTCTCTATAGAAGAAAATAAGTATTACCAACTTGAACTAGAAGTTAGCATCTTTACTATGCTTGATTCAGTTCCATTGAAGCTCAACACCTCTGCTCTGCTATTTCGCTCCTCTTCCTTACCACAACTTCATCATGACCACATTAGATACCTTTTGAACAACTTCGCAATTCTTATTTATACATGATATCAACTTTGGAATGATCATCAAAGTCAACACAACATATAGTTATTTTATTATAGAGCAATTACAAACATACAACTTGACTCTTCATGCGAGTTACTACACTGTCGACCACGCATAGCTGGGACTTCAATCTTCTTCGAGGAACATGCCACGCCTTGCAAAACATCCAATCAAGTTGATAATTCACGTTATCTTCCCAAACATACCACCGGATTAGCAGAGCAGGATATTACATTTCTGGATCTTATCAGACTTATTTGTGCCATTCTGTCACCACTGAATAGCTACCAGAACAAGTTCTACTCATATACCCATAACTTCTTTAGATCTTCATGCGGACCTCTGAAAAATCTTGACTAGACAACCTTCAGACACATATCTACAAACCCTTTGATGCACATACTCCGATCTTCAACTATTTGGGATCTTTGCTTTATAGGACTTCACTATCTTCACTGTTCTTCTTTGTTTTTGATGGGGCTAATTTTCTCAATATCCTCAGCACATACCTCATCCAATTCTTGACATCAATGCAACAGGAGTATGTTGACATCAATGACAACACCATTTAGAGCCATACTTGCAACAATCTCCCCCTTTGTCATTGATGGCAACATATGATGTGAAAAACTATTTTAACCATCAAGACAAGCACTTCTCCTTTCTGACTGACATAGCTCCCCCTAACATCAGCAATCATTCAGATGTCTTCTCTTCCTCTACTGCTCCCCCTTTGATAAGCAACCACTTTTTGTTTTCACATGTCTTATCTCCCCCTTTGACATCAATGGCAAAGGGCACATACTTGCAACCACTTGTCATGCTTCAGAATCATACTAACTACTCCCCCTGAGCAGCAGCCACCTATCATCAATCCGGATCACAACATATGACTATGAGCTCCACCGGATAGATGCACATCAGTGCACCTTAATTCAGAACCGGAGGGGTAATAACCCCTAGCTTCTCCCTAAGATACTCAAAAGTGTCCTTAGATAGAGGTTTGGTAAAAATGTCTATAATTTGATCCTTTGAGGGCACAAACTCCAATCTGACTTCATTCTTGTTCACTTGTTCTCTTAAAAAGTGAAACTTGATAGATATATGTTTTGTTTTTGAATGCAACACTAGATTTTTTGACATGTTTATTGCACTTGAGTTATCACAAAAGGTTGTGATAGGTTCTTCGTACTCCACTCTGATGTATTTTAACATTTGCTTCATCCACAATACTTGAGTGCAACTACTTGCTGCTGCAATATACTCTACTTCTGCAGTAGACAGAGATATTGCCTCTTGTTTCTTGCTTAGCCAAGAAACCAATCTTTTCCCTAAAAAGAATGCACCACCACTGGTACTCTTCCGGTCATCCACATCACCTGTCCAATCAGCATCAGTATAAGCATTAAGAGAGAAATCACGATCCTTGGGATACCACAATCCATACTCAATTGTTCCCTTCAAATATCTGAGAATTCTCTTGATTGCCATGACATGAGATTCTCTAGGATTGACTTGAAATCTGGCAACAAGACCAACAACATTCATAATGTCAGGTCTAGTTTGAGTGAGGTAGAGCAATCATCCAATCATAGACCTATATGTCTCTCATCAGCTTTAGGAGATTCAACATCCTTACTCAACTTACATCCGGTAGCCATGGGAGTATTCATTGCCTTTGAATCCTCCATCCCATTTTTTTTAATAATTCTTTCACATATTTGGTCTAAGATATGAAGATTCCTTTCTTTGTTTGAGTAATTTGCAGACCCAAGAATAAATTCATTTCACCAAACATGGACATCTGAAATTCACTTTTCATTTGATTTGCAAAAGTTTTGCACATATTATCCTTTCGCCCAAAAATAATATCATCAACAAATACTTCAACTATCAAGATATTTTCATGATCAATCTTAAAATAGAGATTACTATCAGTAGTACCTTTGTTAAAACCAATTTTTAGAAGATGTTTGTCCAACCTTATATACTAGGCTCTTGGGGCTTGTTTGAGTCCATACAAAGCCTTCTTTAATTTGTAGACCATATCTCCATTATCAGACAGTTGAAATCCATCCGGTTGCTCAATGTATACTTCTTCTAAATCACCATTTAGGAAAGCAGACTTGACATCAATCTGATATACCTTGAAATCTTTGAAAGCAACAAAGGCAATAAATAGTCTGACTGCTTCAATCCTTGCCATCAGAGCAAAAGTCTCTTCAAAGTCAACTCCTTCTACTTGAGAATAGCCTTTACATACCAATTTGGCTTTGTTTCTTATTACTTCACCATCTTCATTTAGTTTGTTCCGGAAGACCCACTTAGTCCCAATCACATTTTTGTCCTTAGGTCTGGGAACAAGATTCCAAGTGTAATTTTTTTCAATTTGCATCAATTCCTCCTTCATTGCTTTAATCCAACTTTCATCATTGCATGCTTCACTTACTATTTTTGGTTCAACTTTTGAAATCAGACAATACTTCACGAAATCTTGAGCAATATTTCTTCTTGTTTGAACACCTTTGCTTCTATCTCCTATGATCTGATCTTCAGAATGATTCAATCTTACATGTGTGGGAGTCTTGGGAATCACTTGTACTTCTACTTCTTGGATGGGTTCATTCAAGCTTGTTTCTTCATCTTGTGTTTCTGGATTCTCCAGATCAATCTAAATTTGGACTGGAGTTTGAACTTGTTCTTCTTGGTATGAGATAACATTTTGATCATCAGCCTCATACTCATAGTATCTTGAGGGATTTTCCATGCCTTCATCAACTTTCACATTTGTGCTTTCCACAATCTTCCTTAATCTCTTGTTATAGCACTGGTAAGCTTTGCTTTGAGTAGAGTAACCCAAGAATATTCCTTCATCACTTCTAGCATCAAACTTGCCAAGGCCTTCATCTCTTTTGATATAGCATTTTCTACCAAAGACTCTGAAATACTTCACAGTAGGAGTGATACCAAACCAAAGCTCGTAAGGAGTCCTACCAGTCTTGCCTCTAATTTGTACCCAGTTAAGAGTATAAACGGCTGTGCTCACCGCTTCTCTCCAATAGATCTGAGGAACATTTGATTCCATCATCATGGTCCTAGAAGCTTCCTGGATGGATTGGTTCTTTCTTTCCACTACTCCATTCTACTGTGGAGTCCTTGGAGCAGATAACTGTCTTTTTATCCCATGTTTGTCACAGAATTCAATGAACTCTCCGGATGTGGATTCTCCACCTTTGTCAGATCTGAGGAATTTTATTTTTATGCTAGTTTCATTTTCTACCATAGCCTTGAATATTTTGAACTTCTCAAGTGCTTCAGATTTTTCTTTTAAGAAAGTCACCCACATCAACCAAGAGTGGTCATCAATCAACAACATGAAATATCTATCTCCTTGTAGACTCTTGATTCTTTCCAGACCACATAGATCAGTGTGCACCAAGTCCAACAATCCAGATGAAGAAAGTTCCTTACTTTTGAATGAGACTCTATTCTACTTACCTAACTGACATTCCTTGCACAAGCTATTAGGTTTCATCAATCTTGGAAGATCTCTTATAGCCTGGGTGTTGCTTATCTTAATGATATGATCAAAATTCACATGACACATTCTCCTATGCCACAACCAACTTTGATCAATTTGAACAAATAAGCAACTTTTGCTAGTACCAACCAAGTGAAAGATGTTACCTTTTGTCTGAGTACCGGATGCAATCTCAGTTCCGGTGCTTTCAAAGATCTTGCATTTTCCATTTTTGAACAGGAGATCATAACCTTTGTCTACCAGCTGCCCAACACTGAAAAGATTATGGTTTTTTTCTTACCATCAAAAGAAATGGTTCCACTACCTTTAATTCTACCAGCAGAATTATCTCCAAATTTTACAACTCCACCTTCATATCTTTTTAAGTTTATGAACTTGTTTTTGTCGCCAGTCATATGATGAGAGCATCCACTCTCGATGACCCATTCATCCTTTTCTTCAACCTGAGTAGCCAGAGCTCTTTCTACCTTATGATTGACAGATTCAACAGGCATTGGATCTTCTTCCTTAATGGAAATAAACACCCAGTCACTTCCAGATTTGGTTCCTATCTCGTATTCATCACCTGTTACTCCATCATCATCTTCTTGAACATAGTAACACTTCTTTTGAAATCTTAATCTATTAGGGTTAGGCTTTGAAAATCTTTTCAGACATCTTGAGGCAAAATGACCAATCTTGTTACAATTGAAACTTTTGAAAGGTAGTTTTCCTTCATACTTACCAGATCCTCTCGGCAATCTCTTGGCAATAAGGGCTTCAAGTTGTATAGCTTCTGATTCATCTTCTTCCAGATCTTTTCTTGCTTTTTCATACCATGATGGTTTCTTTGAAGAGTTCTCTCCAAGATCATACCTTTGCTTTCCTTTTATAGAGGCACTAGCTTTGAATGCAGATTCAATCTTGGGGGGTGCATCTCCAAGCTTGGCCAGTTCAGATGCAACTAATTTTCCAACCAATTGATCTCTTGAGATATTGGAAAAAGATTTGAATTCTTCAATAGCAACAACCTTGTGTTTGTAAGCAGGAGGAAGGGATCTGAGAACTTTGGCAACAATCTCATCTTCATCCAAGGTTCCACCAGCACACCTAATGCCACAAACAAGCTCATTTACTTTTGGCATAAATGTAGTGATATTCTCATCTTCATTCATCTTCAAATTTTCAAATTTTCCTTTGAGACTTTGTAGCTTGGCACATTTAACATATTTGTCTCCTTCATGCATGGTGCAGGAGCACCAAGGGCTTGGAGCCCATGTGTATATATGTTTGCATTTTGTTGTGATGTTTTGAATTTTCAAAATAGGGCAGAGCGGGAAGAAGTTTATACTTATTCACTTTTGAAATTCATCGGGGTGAGATTCGAGAAGTCTTGCCGATGGTAAGACTATCGGCGTAACCCGCGGCGTCGGCAGAAGATTCAAGGAGCCCGCCAATAGAATAGTGTCTTGCCGATAGGCAAGAGGGGGATTGCTTCGGTGAGAAAAGTAAAAGGTCTTGCCGATGGTGCTATGGTATTAAACATATCGGTGAGAGGTGACATATCGGCGAAGGGAGTTACGAATTGGCCGATGTTGTATGTCAAGCCGATGGGTTAGAATGGTCGGCAAGACTATCGATATCGGAGCGAAAGGAAATAGTTTCACCAACAACCACAAGTCTGGCCGATGGAGAATGCATTTCGGTGTGAGAGAACCTATCGGCGACGACGCCTTTCGAAGTTGTAGCAAATGGCGAAGTTACGCCGATAGAAGGAGCATCGGCATGACCGCTGATATCGCCGGGACAAATTTGAGGTTTGCCGATAGAATGTGGTCTGACCGATGAGGGGGTTGTTAGGTCCATCGGAGTAACAATAAACATCGGCAAACCAAGGAAAAGCTAGGCCGACAGTGTAATGTCTGAGCGATGAATACTTTAGCCGTCAGAGAGAAATGGTCTCTCGGCGGGAGAAGTTAAGTGGTGGCCGATAAGGTGGATCAGGCCGATGGAAAGGGGAAGGAGCATTTCGGTGCGAAAGTCATGATGTCTGGCCAATAATAATGTATTGATAGGATGCATATCGACAGGGGAAGAATATGATCGGTGAGACAAAGAATCTATTTTACCGATGGGAGCCGAATAGACAGAAAACCTAACTGTTTGATAACTAAAAGGAAGCCGAACCATTTAAAAGCTAGTTTTAGCTTTGTAAAAGGGGTTGGAACATTTTGAAGCTTGAGATGCCGTGAATGTAATAGAGGAACTTCTGATAATAAAAACATTAACAGTTGAATCCATTTGAATTTTGTCTGTAGAGTACTTGCATAATCTGGTTTGCAGTAGAGTAGACAGTTTAATTCCTGTTAGTTTTGTTTCTGTTTGTACATAATGACTCTAGTTTGATGTCCCCGCATATTCTTTGTACAGTCATGGGGGGAAATCAAACAGAGTCTCTTTTTTTAGTTTTTCTTTCTGTTGTTGTGAATGGGTTGACGGAGAGAGGCCATGTGAACTTGTACTAGGCGAGCTGTGCCATAGCCCGGCTAGTATGCAAGTTGCAGTCTAAGAGACAGAGGTGAAAACAGAGTGGAAGAATTGAGTACCAAGCAATCAGAACCCTGGACCCGGAGAGAAGGGCTGATAATGGGCTCAAGAAGGCTATGAGCCTTGGAGATTAGGAATCTTGGAAACAGTGAGGGTAAAGAAGAATACCTCACACCAAGTAAGCAATGTCTGTATTGGGAACAACAGGCAAACAGGTCTTTCACCTCTGTAATAGACTGGTTAGGTTGATATAGGCATTTTGGGGTAGAAAATGTCTTTGAGCACTTGAATTGGTAGGGAGACTTGGGATTGATATAGGTCTTGAAGTGTTGTGTCAAGATAGGTTTGCTAAACCCATAGGTCTCCCTATCAAATTGGTATCAGAGCCAAATTAAAGATTTGGGCTATTCCTAGGTTGGAATAGAAGAAGTTGTATGTCATCACCGAGTTCAGGTGAGTCTGTAGGTTCAGCCAGAGAGATGGTGACTAATGCAGAGTTAGCAAAGAAGGTTGATGATCAAGAAGAGGAGAATAGACTCCTACGGGAAAGATTGGCAGAAATGGAAAGTAGACTAGGTGTAATGATGGAAAAGACTGAAGAAGTCAGGCAGAAAGTAAACAAGGAAAAAGGTGTGTCTATAGAAGATGAAGAGCCCACACCTGATCCTAAGATGGAAGAAGAACCTTTCTTGAAGGCCTTGAAAGCCATGAGTGGTAAGTCATTGGAAGGAGTTCCTCTTTTTAGTGGAAAGATGGAACCTGATTTGGTTATGGAATGGATAGAAGGTTTAGAAAATCACTTTGAATGTGATGGAGTGAGTGAAGCTCAAAAGGTGAAGGTGGCTAAATCAAGACTCAGAGGAGCTGCCTTGACATGGTGGAAATTTGTTCAAACTGAAAGAGAGAAAGAAGACAAGAAACCTATAGCTACTTGGAAGGGTATGGTGGCTAAAATCAAAGAGGTATACATGCCTAGAGATTATGAAGTCCAGTTGTATAAGAAACAACAAAATTTGAGACAAAGAGAATTAGATGTCAGTGCATACACTGAGGAGTTTCAAAAACTATGCCTGAGGTCTAAGGTGATGGAAGAGGAAAATGTGAAAGTAGTAAGATATCTCAATGGTTTGAGATGGAGTATTCAAGAGGAAATCAGCTTGTTCAGCCCTACAATAGTGCATCAAAGCTATCAGCTAGCACTCAAGGTAGAGGAGAAGAGCAAGAAGAAACAAGAATCAAACAGCAGATCAAGAGGAAGAGGAAATTATGGCGGTAGAAATACTGATCAAAGACCCCAAGGAGAATCCAAACTCACAGAGCAGAGTGGAGAGACTAGTAGTAGAGGAAACTACAGAGGAAGGGGATCTAACAGAGGAAGATCAGGAGGATCAGGCAGAGGATCCTACTTTGCCACTATGAAATGCTACAATTGTGGTCAATTGGGCCATCCAGCATATAGGTGTCCTGATAAGGGCACATCTTCTTCTCAAGGAGTTGACAAAAGAAATCATTATGTGCAAGATGATGCTTCAAGCAGCAAAACACCTGAAGTCAGTCTAACCTCAGAAGTGGGAGAGAACATCATGGTAAGGAGAACATTGATCAAAGAACCAGTGAAATCTGAACCAAGCCAAAGGAGAGCATTATTTAGAATCAGATGCAAGATTATGAATAAGGTATGTCAAGTAATCATAGACTCAGGGTCTACTGATAATATAGTGTCTGATGAAGCAGTTAGAAAACTAAATTTGCAAAGAATACCTCATTCAAATCCATATAGAGTCACATGGTTAAATAAAGGTCAACATGTGATAGTCAATGAGCAAACTTGGGTAGAGTTTGGTATAGGTGGATACAAAGACAAGGTACTTTGTGATATCCTACCTATGGATGCATGTCATCTCTTATTGGGCAAACCATGGCAGTTTGACCGGAAGGCCATACATGATGGTGAGAAGAATGCATATTCTTTTCAAAAAGATGGTGTCACCTATAAAATTCAATCTTTGGAAGATGAAGAAGCAAATAAGACTAAGAGTCCTAGTATCTTAGTTGTGAGTGGTAAAGAGTTTTTGAACACTCTTAAGGAGGATGGTATTGGTTATGCTATCATAGTGAAGCCTAAGGAGGAGAAGAGAGACAAAAAGGTAGTGATCCCAAAAGAGATGCAGACTATACTGGAACAGTATAAGGACATCATTAGTAATGGAACACCAGCAACACTACCTCCACAGAGGACTATAAGCCATCAGATAGATCAGATTCCAGGAGCATCTTTGCCTAACAGGGCTCCTTACAAAATGACTCCAGGACAACATAAGGAGATAACCAGACAGGTACAAGAATTGCTTGACCAGGGGTTAGTTCGAAAAAGCATAAGTCCTTGTGCAGTGCCTACAGTGTTGGCACCAAAGAAAGGAGGAACATGGAGATTGTGCACGGACTCCAGAGCTATCAATAAGATCACCATAAGGTACAGATTTCCAATTCCCAGAATTGAAGATCTTATGGACTGTTTAGGAGGAGCTAAGTATTTCACTAAGATAGACCTGAAAAGTGGTTATCACCATATTAGAATCAAGGAAGGTGATGAGTGGAAAACAACCTTCAAAACTACATAAGGACTGTATGAGTGGCTTGTTATGCCATTTGGTTTATCAAATGCTCCCAGCACATTCATGAGGCTCATGAATGAAGTCCTTAAGGACTATACGGGTAAATTTGTAGTTGTTTATCTAGATGACATCTTGATTTTTAGTCAAACTAAAGAAGAGCATCTTGAACATGTAAATGCTGTTTTGAAAAAGTTACATGATGAACAACTAACCATAAATTTGGAGAAGTGTGAATTCATGAAGCAGGAATTGGTATACCTTGGTTTTGTGTTGTCCAAAGGAGAATTGAAAATGGACAAGTCAAAGGTAGAAGCCATATTGAGTTGGCCTACTCCCAGAGTAGCAACTGAGGTGAGAAGTTTTCATGGTTTAGCTCAGTTTTATAGAAAATTCATAAAGAATTTCAGTGCTATTTGTGCACCCATGCTTGATACGATCAAAGGTGGAATGAAAACAAAGTTTCAATGGACACAAGTAGCTAATCACAGTTTTGAATTGTTGAAGAAAGAAGTAGCCACACAGCCAGTGTTAGTGCTGCCTAGTTTTGTTTACTTTAGAATGTGATGCTAGCAATATTGCAGTAGGGGCAGTACTTAGCCAAGAGAATAGACCAGTAGTGTTTTTCAGTGAGAGGCTAAATGAAGCAAAGAGTAGATATTCTTCATATGACTTGGAGCTCTATGCTCTAGTTCAAGCACTTAGAAAATGGAGACATTACCTCCTACCTAAGGAATTTGTTTTGTATACAGACAATCAAGCTTTGAGTTTTCTGAACTCACAAGATAAGTTGAGCCATAGGCATATCAAGTGGATGGAGTATTTGCAGTCTTATACATTTACAATTAAGCACAAGAAGGGACAGCTCAACAAAGTAGCAGATGCTTTAAGCAGAAGGTTGCTCACAGTACAAGAAGTGCAACTAAGAAGCATAGGAATGGAAGAGTTCAGAGCTCTCTACAAGGAGGATGAAGATTTTGCTGAGGCATACAAAGTCTGTCAAGACTTTGAGAATCACTTTCATAGTGAATTTGCAGATTACACATTGCAGCAGGGTTTGCTATTCAAAGGTGGACAGTTGTGTGTCCCAAACGGATCCATGAGAGAAAATCTCATACAGGAGAAGCATAATGGCAGTTTGAGTGGACATTTTGGTCTGAACAAAACATTGGAATTAGTCCAGAGGTTCTACTATTGGCCGAAGATGCACAAAGATGTTAGGAAGTATATGGAGCAGTGTATCATCTGTCAAAAGGCCAAGGGAACTTCTTCAAATGATGGACTGTATCAACCATTACCCATTCCTTCCAGACCATGGGATTGTGTAAGTATGGATTTTGTAGTTGGTCTACCAAAGACTAAGACTGGTTTTGATAGTATTTTTGTAGTTGTTGATAGATTCAGCAAGATGAGTCATTTCATTCCTTGTAAGGTGACTCATGATGCTAGTCATATAGCTCATTTGTTTTTCAAAGAGGTCATAAGAATTCATGGACTCCCAACAAGCATCGTGTCTGATAGAGATGCTAAGTTCATGGGACATTTCTGGAAAACTCTATGGCAGAGGTTAGGGACAAATCTGTCTTTTGGATCAGCATATCATCCACAGACAGATGGCCAAACAGAAGTGGTGAACAGGACATTGGGCAACCTGTTAAGGTGTTTGACAAAAGAATATGGACAGAGTTGGGATCAAGTAATTTATCAGGCAGAATTTGCCTATAATGACAGTGTGAACAGGACTACTGGCAAGAGTCCTTTTGAAATCGTCTATGGAATGCACCCTAGAGGTGTATGTGAACTCAGAATTCTTGGAGACATGGAGTTTAGAAGTGGTCATGCACAGGATTTTGCACAGTCTATGAAGGAGATTCATGACCAAGTGAAGCAGCAATTGATGGAAAACACCCTGAAAATCAAAGATAGGGTAGATGCACACAGAAAGGATATTCAATTTGCAGTTGGTGATTTGGTCATGGTTCATTTGAACAAAGCCAGATTACAGAAAGGGATACCAACCAAATTACAGATGAGACGGATTGGTCCTTGCAGAATTCTGAACAAGTATGGCAACAATGCCTATAGGATTGATTTGCCAGCAGACTTGGCAATTTCCCCAGTGTTCAATGTTCAGGACTTGGTGCCATATAAAGGTCCTCATTCAGCAGCAGGGGAATCTCGTGCAGAAGCTACACAGACAGTGAATGATGTCACCTTGCCTCCAAAAATCACACCACAGGCTGAGAGAATTTTGGATTCTCGCGTGCAGAAGCAGACCAGACATGGTGTGTACATGGAGCACCTGACCAAGTGGAAACAGTTGCCTGAAGCAGAGGCTACCTGGATTGCAGAGTCAGAGTTCAAGAAATGGGGCATTGATTTTGCCTTGTTGTCACCGGAGGTGACTTGACTTCTTCCACACAGGGGGAGTATGGTGCAGGAGCACCAAGGGCTTGGAGCCCATGTGTATATATGTTTGCATTTTGTTGTGATGTTTTGAATTTTCAAAATAGGGCAGAGTGGGAAGAAGTTTATACTTATTCACTTTTGAAATTCATTGGGGTGAGATTCGAGAAGTCTTGCCGATGGTAAGACTATCGGCATAACCCGCGGCGTCGGCAGAAGATTCAAGGAGCCCGCCGATAGAATAGTGTCTTGCCGATAGGCAAGAGGGGGATTGCTTCGGTGAGAAAAGTAAAAGGTCTTGCCGATGGTGCTATGGTATTAAACATATCGGTGAGAGGTGACATATCGGTGAAGGGAGTTACGAATTGGCCGATGCTGTATGTCAAGCCGATGGGTTAGAATGGTCGGCAAGACTATCGATATCGGAGCGAAAGGAAATAGTTTCACCGACAACCACAAGTCTGGCTGATGGAGAATGCATTTCGGTGTGAGAGAACCTATCGGCGACGCCTTTCGAAGTTGTAGCGAACGGCGAAGTTACGCCGATAGAAGGAGCATCGGCATGACCGCTGATATCGCCGGGACAAATTTGAGGTTTGCCGATAGAATGTGGTCTGACCGATGAGGGGGTTGTTAGGTCCATTAGAGTAACAATAAACATCAGAAAACCAAGGAAAAACTACGCCGACAGTGTAACGTCTGAGCGATGAATACTTTAGCTGTCAGAGAGAAATGGTCTCTCGGCGGGAGAAGTTAAGTGGTGGCCGATAAGGTGGATCAGGCCGATGGAAAGGGGAAGGAGCATTTCGGTGCGAAAGTCACGATGTCTGGCCAATAATAATGTACCGATAGGATGCATATCGACAGGGGAAGAATATGATCGGTGAGACAAAGAATCTATTTTACCGATGGGAGCCGAATAGACAGAAAACCTAACTGTTTGATAACTAAAAGGAAGCCAAACCATTTAAAAGCTAGTTTTTGCTTTGTAAAAGGGGTTGGAACGTTTTGAAGCCTGAGATGCCATGAATGTAATAGAGGAACTTCTGATAATAAAAACATTGACAGTTGAATCCATTTGAATTTTGTCTATAGAGTACTTGCATAATCTGGTTTGCAATAGAGTAGATAGTTTAATTCCTGTTAGTTTTGTTTCTGTTTGTACATAATGACTCTAGTTTGATGTCCCCGCATATTCTTTGTACAGTCATGGGGGGACATCAAACAGAGTCTCTTTTTTTAGTTTTTCTTTCTGTTGTTGTGAATGGGTTGACGGAGAGAGGCCATGTGAACTTGTACTAGGCGAGCTGTGCCATAGCCCAGCTAGTATGCAAGTTGCAGTCTAAGAGACAGAGGTGAAAACAGAGTGGAAGAATTGAGTACCAAGCAATCAGAACCCTGGACCCGGAGAGGAGGGCTGATAATGGGCTCAAGAAGGCTATGAGCCTTGGAGATTAGGAATCTTGGAAACAGTGAGGGTAAAGAAGAATACCTCACACCAAGTAAGCAATGTCTGTATTGGGAACAACAGGCAAACAGGTCTTTCACCTCTGTAATAGACTGGTTAGGTTGATATAGGCATTTTGGGGTAGAAAATGTCTTTGAGCACTTGAATTGGTAGGGAGACTTGGGATTGATATAGGTCTTGAAGTGTTGTGTCAAGATAGGTTTGCTAAACCCATAGGTCTCCCTATCAATGCAGAAGTTCCAGTTTTGCCCAAATCTCATATGTAGTTTTTAAATCCATAACATTAGTCAGCTCTAAATAAGATAAGGCACTAAGTAAGGCTTCTTTAGCTCGAAGATTGTCTTCAGCATCTCTAATTTCATCTATAGTTGTCAGACCATTCTTTGGGGGAACATACCTTTTTGTAGCCATAGTCCAATATTACATTCCCATACATTGCAAGTGACATTCCATGCGGCTTTTCCAAAGAGTAATTAGTTCCATCAAACCTTAGACTATCCTTCTTATAGGAAGACATCATGGATCTCCTCAAGCAATTAAGCTCTTTTAGAGGAACCTGGCTCTGATACCAATTGTTGATTCAAGGATAGACAACTAAGAGGGGGGGGGTGAATTAGTTGTCACAAAATTTTGTTCTGTATTTATTTAAAACCTTCTTACATTTCAACAACATATCAAAGATTCAATCATGAAAGCATAATGCAATAATTTAAGAGCAGAAACAAACTCAACACAAATAACACCAAGATTTTAATGTGGAAAACCCGGTTAAGGGAATAACCATGGGGTGACTAACCCAAGATTTTATTTTCTATTAAAAGAATATGAGAAATGAAATGGCACCTACCAATTAGGGCTCACTACCTGAGCACACTCCTCACAAGAGGCACACTGCCTACAAGAGACTCACTGTCTACATAAGAAAATAAGTATTACCAACTTGAACTGGAAGTTAGCATCTTTACTATGCTTGATTCAGTTTAATTGAAGCTCAACACCTCTGCTCTGCTATTTCACTCCTCTTCCTTACCACAACTTCATCATGACCACATTAGATACCTTTTGAACAACTTCGTAATTCTTATTTATACATGATATTAACTTTGGAATGATCATCAAAGTCAGCACAACATATATTTATTTTATTACAAAGCAATTAAAAACATACAACTTGACTCTTCATGCGACTTACTACACTGTCAACCACACATAGCTGGGACTTCAATCTTCTTCGAGGAACACACCATGCCTCACAAAACATCTTCTAGATTATTCCCAACAGGTGCAAATCATCTGGTCGGCCAAGACTGGGAAGAAGACCATTACTCAGAGGTAAATCTTCAATTACAGGCTTAATCTTCAATGCAGACCGCCAACACAAATTGGACACAATCTGGAGACCTCCACAAGCTTGCTTGAACCACCAAGAACATCCGCACCACTTCTGCTTATTGTAATCATTTGCATCTTCATCCAGAATCACAAGAACACAGCTGGTCATCTCTGTCATACTAGAAGGATTACTTGTGGACCTCCAAACCATATTCCAATCGAGTTGATAATTCACATTATCTTCCCAAACATACCACTGGATCCGTAGAGCAGGATATTGCATTTTTGGATCTTACCAGACTTATTTGTGCCATTCTGTCACCACTAAATAGCTACCAGAACAAGTTCTACTCATATACCCATAACTTCTTTAGGTCTTCATGCGGACCTCCAAAATCTTGACTGGACAACCTTCAGACACATATCTACAAACCCTTTGATGCACATACTCTGATCTTCAACTATTTGGGATCTTTACTTCATAGGACTTCACTATCTTCACTGTTCTTCTCTATTTCTGATGGGGCTAATTTTCTCAATATCCTCAGCACATACCTCATCCAATTCTTGACATCAATGCAACAGGAGTATGTTGACATCAATGACAACACCGTTTAGAGCCATACTTGCAACAAGGAGTACACACCGGTTTAGACTCTTCCACTCCAAACTTCTTCAATAATTCTTTGACATACTTTGATTGAGAAATGAAAATACCTTTATCAGTCTAATTGATTTGTAGTCCAAGGAAGAAGTTCATCTCACCACACATAGACATCTCAAATTCCTTTTGCATTTCATCTGCAAAATTCTTACACATCCCTTCATTTCTATCAAATATAATGTTATCCACATAGACCTCAACAATTAGGATTTGATCTTTGCTTGCTTTGATATACAAATTACTATATGTGGACCCTTTACTGAAACCTTGCTGCAACAAATATTTGTCTAGTCTTGCATACCAAGCTTTGGGAGCTTTCTTTAATCCATACAAAGCCTTCTTCAACCTGCATACCATATATAGTTTGTCTAATAGCTGGAACCTATCTAGTTTCTCTATGTAGACCTCTTCTTCTAGCTCACCATTCAGGAAGGTAGACTTCACATCCATCTGATATACCTTGAAATCTTTATGTGCTGTAAATGCCAAAAATAGTCTAATAGCTTCCATTCTTGCCATCGGAGCATAAGTCTCTTCATAGTCTATTCCTTCCACTTGTGAGTAGCCTTTACACACAAGTCTTGCCTTGTTTCTCACAACTTCTCCAACTTCATTCAGTTTGTTCCAGAACACTCACTTTGTTCTAATCACATTTTTGTTTGCAGGTCTAGGGACAAGTTCCCAAGTCTTGTTCTTCTCAATTTGCATTAATTCTTCTTCCATTGCCTTAACCCAATGTTCATCATTACATGCTTCATTTACTATTTTAGGTTCCACCTTTGAGAGTAGAAAGAGATTTACTTGTTCTTCTGCGGTCCCGCTTCTTGTCACCAATAATCTAATCTTCAGAATGATCTCTTTGCACATACCTAGGGGTTTTGGGAATTCTTTCCGGAGCTTCATCTTGAACTTCTTCTTCTGGAGCAACTTGTACTTCATTCTAAACTTCCTTTTCATTGCCTTTTTCAACCTTTTCTGTATCAACAAATCCATCTGACTCATATCCATCTGGTTGAATATCTTCATGTACCTTCACATTTGCACTTTCAATGATCTTTCTCAGTCTTTTGTTATAGCACCGGTAAGCCTTGCTCTTAGTAGAGTACCCAAGGAATATGCCTTCATCACATCTAGCATCAAACTTTCCTAATTCTTCATCTCTTCTGAAGTAACATCTTCTTCCAAAAACTTTGAAGTATTTGACAATAGGAGTTTTACCATACCACAATTCATAAGGTGTCTTTGATCCTTTTACTCTAACTTGTACTCTGTTCTAAATGTAGACAACAGTGTGTATTGCTTCTTTCCAATATACTTCCGGTAGGTCTACTTCCTTGATCATTGTTCTGGTAGCTTCTTGAATAGTTCTATTCTTCCTTTCAACCACTCCATTTTGTTGAGGAGTCCGGGGGGCAGACAAATATCTCTTTATTTCATGTTCTTCACAAAAATCATTGAACGCACTTGATGTAAACTCACCACCTTTTTTAGACCTTAAGCACTTGATTCTCAAATCCAACTCATTTTCAACCATAGCTTTGAATACCTTGAAATTATGCTTTAGTCCCTTGACATAAAGACCATCATCTGTATTATGCTTGCCATCAAAAGTAATAGATCCTTTTCTACAAATCTTACCAGCTACATCATCACCAAACCTAACAAGTCCTCCATCATACTTTTCAAACTTAACAAACTTACTCTTGTCTCCTGTCATGTGATTTGAACATCTGTTGTCAATGATCCATTCATCTTCCTTTTCAGCATGAAATGCAGACAACTCTCCTAGACTTCCTTCACACAACTAGCAAGGTTAGCAGAAATAGGTTCTTCTCTAAGTGTAATAAACAAGCATTCACTATTGTCACCATCTTCAGAATCAGGTTCATCATCAGTTACACCATCATCATCTCTAACATAGTAACTCTTTCTTACCATATTTCCATTACTTTCATTAGTTTTGAACTTCAAAGCTCTGTCAGGACATCTTGAAGCATAGTGACCAATTTTACCACAATTGAAACATTTGAAAGGTAGCTTACCTTTGAACTTTCCTCTACTGCCTCTTTTTATTCTGCCTGCAAATTTTGCCTCAAGTTCTTCAAAATCTTCTTCATCTGATTCCATAACATATTTATCTGATCTAGCAGTCTTTTCTTCCTTGGCCTTAAAGACAGTCTCATTTTTCACAGGGCCATCAGTAGTACCAAATTCTCTCATATCAAAAGCAATTAGTTTACCAAGCAATTGCTCTTTTGAAAGCTTACCCATATCAAACAATTCTTCAATGGAAGATACCTTGCGACTATAAGATTTGGGAAGAGTTATGAGTATCTTATCTACAACATCTGTATCCTCTAACTTTCCACCAATACCCTTGATGCTACTGACAACTTCATCAATCTTCTGTATGTAACTTGTTATGTTCTCATCCTCCCCCATTCGCATGGTTTCATATGTGGTCTTCAAGTTCTACAACTTGGCCTTCTTGACAGAATCATCACCTTCATAAATGTTTTTCAATTTGACTTGAATCTCATGAGTAGTTTCCAGATCCACAACATTTTCCATTTCAGTGTTAGACAATGCATTTAACATAGCATTTTTAGCTTTGTGATTAGTCTCATAATCCTTGATTTCTTCATTAGTCTTAGGACCACCTTTTGATATTGTGTATTTATCTTTAGCCATCAACTAGACACTGTAACTAATAGAAATAAGATAACTTTGCATTCATACCTTCCAGTAGGCATAGTCAGATCCATGAAATTTTGAGGAATGTCTTTCTTGTGTGCCATCCTAGATCTACCTTAAGCTATTAGGCTATCTTCCAAGGAACCTCACTCTGATACCAATTGTTGAAGGCACAAGATAACTTAGAGTGGGGGGTGAATCAGTTGTATCAAAAACTTTAACATTTCTTAATTAAAATCACATTCACATTCACTTGCTTTAACTACTTAGTCTGTTATGAAGATTAACCATGAAATGCAGAAATAAAACTTATTTACATCAATACCATACACACATGAACACCAGATTTTTTAAGAGGAAAACCCTAAAAGGGAAAAACCATGATGAGTGTTAGCTCACAATATAACGTAGTAACAATACCAAATTACAAAAAGAGGCTCATTGCCCAGGGCTCACTGCCCAAATGAGTGCTCACTGCAAAAGGGGCTCATTGCCAAAAAGGGGTGGCTCACTGCCGAGGGGTGGCTCACTGCCAAGGGGTGGCTCATTACCAGGATTGGTGGCTCGCTACCATGAACTGATATAGTCGCATCTACAACATGCCTGAGTTCAGTTCCATTGAAGCGCAATATGTCTCTCCTTCTCTGCCTTTACAACACACCCACTTTATCTTCACATCTTCACTACATCACACCTCATTCATGAATTCATTACATGTATTTATACACATCATCAACCTTGGAATGTACATCAAGGTTGGCATTACAATCTACAACCATTGGAACTATCTCCAAGGTTGGCATACATACATAAACCAACTTAGGACCGAACTATTGGTCATGATGTTAGTCACAAACAAGCATAGAATAAAAGTACACATTAACCTTTATTCATCTTGAAAGATACGATGAATTCAGAGAATTCATGATCCCAAGTCTCCAGTGATTAGGTCTTAATCATCTGACGTTACTTAGAGGTTGATGTGCATTGTTGTTTCCATTTTGGGGCCTTACGTTGAGTTCATCATCATGACACTGTTCCTACAAAGATTCTGCACAGAGAGGTCATTTTATGCAGTTGTTTGATCAAATGATACAGAAATATTTAAATCTTTGCATGATATTTTCAATTATAGATGCTTTAGCTTCAAATATGCTAAATATTTGATAGGGAGGGACTCTAGAATGTCAATTCTACCTATCTTGAATCAATTCAAGACTCTGGACAACTCTAGCCTCTCTACCAATTCAAGTGCTCACGACATCTTTCTACACAAAAATGTCTGCTAAATTCCTCAACTCTTTGCAGAGATGGAAAATTCTATCACTCTACTTGGTGTGGGACACATTCCTTGTCCTCACTGCTTCCAAGATACTGCCTCAAGGGCACATAACTTTTCTGAGCCCGTTGTCCACCCTTCTCTCTCTGTTCAAGGGTCTTGACTGCTTGGTGCTCACTTTCTCCCTCTCTATTTTCCACCCCTGCAAGTCTATTCTCCTACTTGTCTATCTAGCCAGACTCCTTACTGAGCTCACCTAGAACAAGCATGCATTGCCTCTAGTCGACAATCCAACCATCCCATAAAAGAAAAACAAATAAAAGGCATGGCTCTATTTGATGGCCTCCATACTATATAGAGGAACTTGAGGGACATCAAGACAAAGTCATGGTTTGCAAAAGAGAACAAAATTGCAGAAAAGGAAATGACTAATCTACCTTAGAATAACAAACTGAAAACTGTACAAAAATACAATATTGGTCGAACTGCTGAATTGGATTTTTATTCAAAATTGTTCTTACATCAAAATGCTTCTTAAATCAAAATCTTTCCCCGGTACCCCTTATAGAGAGAATTCTACATCTTATAGTTATCTCATGTTCGTTACAGGACATTTCAGTTCTTAGACCGATTCATATTATAACTGCCCCGGTTTAACTCTATGCTATCGTTCCATCGTGGGAACTCTATCTTCAGTCTGGGCGATAGCCCAATATTAGCTTTCCTTCTTCGTGACCAAAAATGTTCACCGTTGCGGTCTCTTTTTCCACCTTTGTTCTTCCCGAGTTGAAAACCCTTGAAACAGAAAATATTGCCTTATCGGCAATGCATTTTTCCTTCTTCGCATATCACCCTGAAATAACAGTTTGTGACTTTGGTTTTCACCTATCGGCGAGATAACATCTATCGGTCTGTCCCAAATCTCTCCCACTGATGTGTCATCTCTCCCCGATGACCTTTGATTCACTTCTGTCGGCCAGACCCTCTCCATCGCTAAGACTTCGGCCTCATCTGCCGATGACTCCCTTTACGCTGATGAACACTATCTTCACCAAGACTTACCTCTGTCGGTGTAGCTTTAAACTCATCTGCCGATATCGATACTCTTACCGATGGAAATAACCCATCGTTCAAACTTATACAGTCGGCATGACTTTTCTGTTGTTCTCTGATATACACAACTCTTGCCGACCACGCTATCCCATCGGTGAGACTATATGCTATCGGCCCAACACAATTTTGGTTAACCGATAGTCTTTCTCACACCGACATGCATTGGTTAACTCCTTACTGCTGGTTCTTCTCACCGCCACTATTGGTCACCACGCTATTAGAACCAAATTCATGCTCCCGCTTTGTCCTATTTGAAAATTCACAACATCACACCAAAATGCAACAAAAATATATACATGGGCTCACTCCAAGCCCCTTGGTGCTCCTGCACCATACTCCCCCTGTGCGGAAGAAGTCAAGTCACCTCCGGTGACAATGAGGCAAAATCAATGCCCCCTCTTTTTGAATTCTGACTTTGCAACCCAGGTAGCTTCTGCCTCAGGCAACTGCTTCCATTTGACCAGATGCTCCATGTAGACGCCATGTCTGGTCTACTTCTGTACCCTAGAATCCAGTATTCTCTCTACCTGTAGTTTGGGTTTTGGTGGCAAAGTCACATTTTTTACTGTCTGTTCCTTCTTTGAAATGGATCCATTTGCTGTTGATTAAGGACCCTTGTATTGCACTGGGTCTTGAACATTAAACACTGGTAAGATTGCCAGGTCTTCTGGCAATTCAATCCTATATGCATTGTTACCATACTTGTTCAGGATTTTGCAAGGACCAATTCTTCACATTTGCAATTTGGTTGGCATTCCTTTCTGCAGTCTGGCTTTGTTCAGGTGCACCATAACCAGATCACCAACTTCAAACTGGATGTCCTTCCTGTTGGCATTTACTCTGTCCTTGATCTTCTGTGTGTTTTCTGTCAAGGTTTTCTTCACCTGTTCATGCACTTCTTTCATGGATTGTGCAAAATCCTCTGCATGACCACTTCTATTCTCCATGTTTCCTATATTCCTGAGCTTACATACACCTCTGGGGTGCATTCCATAGACTATTTCGAATGGACTCTTACCAGTAGTCCTATTCACACTATCATTATAGGCAACTTCTGCCTGATAAATGACTTGATCCCAGCTCTGCCCATATTCCTTGGTTATACATCTTAACAGATTACCCAGTGTCTTGTTTACCACCTCTGTCTAACCATCTATTTGTGGATGGTATGCTCAGCTGAAAGATAAATTTGTCCCTAATCTCTGCCACAAAGTTTTCCAGAAATGCCCCATGAACTTAGCATCTTTGTCAGACACAATGCTTGCTGGAAGTCCATGAATCCTTATCACTTCTCTGAAAAACAAGTGTGCTATATGACTGGCATCATGAGTCACTTTACAAGGAATGAAATGGCTAATCTTGCTAAACCTGTCCACAACTACATATATGCTATCATAACCAGTCTTAGTCTTAGGCAAACCAACCACAAAGTCCATACTTACACATTCCCATGGCCTGGAAGGAATGGGCAAAGGTTGGTACAGTCCTGCATTTGAAGTGGTTCCCTTGGCCTTCTGACATATGATACACTGCTCTACATACCTTCTGATGTCTCTGTGCATCCTCGTCCAATAATAGAACCTTTGGACTAGCTCCAGTATTTTGTTTAGACCAAAATGGCCACTCAGACTGCCATTGTGCTTCTCCTGTATGAGATTTTCTCTCATAGATCCCCTTGGCACACATAATTGTCCACCTTTGAATAGTAATCCCTGCTGCAAGGTGAAATCTGCAAACTCACTGTGAAAGTGATTCTCAAAATCTTGACATACCTTGTATGCCTCAGCAAAGTCTTCATCATCTCTATAGAGATCCTTGAAGTCTTCAACTCCAATGCTCTTCAACTGCAGTTCCTGCACTGTGAACAACCTCCTGCTCAAAGCATCTGTAACTTTGTTGAGCTACCCCTTCTTATGCTTAATTATAAAAGTGTAGGATTACAGGTACTCCATCCACTTGATATGCCTATGGCTCAAATTATCCTGTGAGTTTAGAAAACTCAGGGCTTGGTTATCTATGTAGACAACAAATTCCTTAGGTAGGAGATAATGTCTCCACTTCCTAAGTGCTTGGACTAGAGCATACAACTCTAAGTCATATGAAGAGTACTTACTCTTTGCTTCATTCAGCCTCTCACTGAAAAAGGCTATAGGTATGTTCTCCTGATTTAACACTGCTCCTACAGCTATGTTACTTGCATCACATTCAATAGTAAATAGCTTATCAAAACTAGGTAGCAATAGTACAGCTTGGGTTGCTATCTCTTTCTTCAACTGTTCAAAACTTTTATCTGCAGCTGGTGTCCATCTAAATTTTGCTTTCATTCCACCCTTAATTGTATTCAACATGGGTGCACATATCCCACTGAAATTTCTGATAAACTTTCGGTAAAATTGGGCTAAGCCATGGGAACTTCTCACCTCTGTGGCTGCTCTGGGAGTAGGCCAGCTCAAGATTTCCTCTACCTTTGACTTGTCCATCTTCAATTCTCCCTGGGACACCACAAAACCAAGGTATACCAATTCCTGCTTCATGAATTCACACTTCTCCAGATTGATGGTTAGTTGTTCATCATGTAATTTTTGCAAAACAGTATTTACATGTTCTAGATGTTCTTCCTTAGTCTGACTAAAAATTAGAATATCATCTAGAAAAACAACTACGAATTTACCAATATAATCCTTTAGGACTTCATTCATGAGTCTCATAAAGGTGCTGGGCACATTTGATAGACCAAATGGCATAACAAGCCATTCATACAGTCCTTCTGTGGTCTTGAAGGTTGTCTTCCATTCATCACCTTCCTTGATTATTATTTGGTGGTAACCACTCTTCAGGTCTATCTTAGTAAAATACTTTGCTTTTCCAATATAGTCCATGAGATCTTCAATTCTGGGAATTGGAAATCTATACCTTATAGTTATCTTGTTTATGGCTCTGCCATCTGTGCATAATCTCCATGATCCTCCTTTCTTCGGTGCCAACACTGTGGGGACTGCACAAGGACTAATACTCTTCCTGATCAATCCCTGATCGAGCAACTCTTGCACTTGTCTGGCAATTTCTTTGTGCTGGTCTGGAGTCATCTTGTAAGGAGCCTTGTTTGGCAAAGATGCTCCCGAAATCAGGTCTATCTGATGACTTATTGTTCTCTGTGAAGGCAATGTGGCCGGTGTACCATCACTAATTATGTTCTTATACTTCTCCAGTATAGGTTGCATCTCCTTGGGAATCACTGTCTTTTTATCATGCTTCTCTTCTTTTGGTTTTATTATGATGGCATAACCAATACCATCCTCCTTAAGAGTATTCAAAAACTCTTTTCCACTCACAACCAAGATATTGGGACTCTTTGTCTAAACTGCATCCTCATCCTCCAATGACTGAATCTTATAGGTGACACCATCCTTCAGAAAAGAATAGGCATTCTTCTCACCATCATGTATTGCCTTTCGTTCATATTGCCATGGTCTGCCCAATAAGAGATGGCATGCATCCATGGGTAGTATATCACATAATACCTTATCCTTATAGCCACCTATACTAAACTCTACCCAACTTTGTTCATTTACTACCACATGTTGACCCTTATTCAACCATGTGACTCTATATGGGTTTGCATGAGTTATTCTTTTCAAATTCAGTTTTTTAATTGCCTCATCAGAAATAATATTATCAGTAGATCCTGAGTCTATGATAATTTTACATACCTTATTCAAAATCTTGCATTTGATTTTGAATAGTTCTCTCCTCTGGCTTGGTTCAAACTTTACTAGTTCCTTCATCAAGGTTCTCCTTATCATCAGGTTCTCTCCATCTTCTGAGTTCAGACTGACCTCAGGTGACTGGCTGTTGGATGCATTATCTTGGACATAGTGATTTCTCTTATCACCTCCTTGAGAAGAGGATGTGGCCTTTTCTAGACACCTATATGCTGGATGACCTAGATTACCACAGTTGTAATACTTCATGGTGGTGAAATAGGATCCTCTGCCTGATCCTCCTGGCCTTCCTCTGTTAGATCCTCTTCCTCTGTGGTTTCCTCTACCACTCGACTCTCCACTCTGCTCTGTGAGTTTGGATTCTGCTTGGGATCTATTGTCAGCATTCCTTCCACCAAAACTTCCTCTGTGTCCTCTGTTATCACTGCCTCTTCCTCTTCCTCTGCTATTTGAGTCTTGTTTCCTCTTGCTCTTTTCCTCTACTTTTAGTGCTAGCTGATAGAATTTGTGCACTGTTGTAGGACATAACAAACTGATCTCTTCTTGTATATTCCACTTCAGACCGTTAAGGTACCTTGCTACCTTTATGCTTTCATCCTCCATCACTTTGGACCTTAAGCATAGCTTTTGGAATTCTTCAGTGTATGTACTGACATCTAATTCCTTCTGTCTCAGATTCTGTCTCTTCCTGTGCAGCTATATTTCATAATCTTCTGGCATATATGCTTCTTTGATTTTAGCTACCATCCCCTTCCAAGTAGCTATGGGCTTCTTATCTTCTTTTGCTCTTTCAGTCTGCACAAATTTCCACTAGGTTAAGGCAGCTCCCTTGAGTCTGGATTTGGCCACCTTTACTTTCTGTGCCTTGCTTACACCATCACATTCAAAGTGATTTTCAAGTCCTTCTATCCATTCCATGACCAAATCTGGGTCCATTTGCCCACTGAAAAGAGGAACTCCTTCCAATGTCTTACCACTCATTGCTTTCAAAGCTTTCAAGAATGGTTCTTCTTCCATCTTAGGATCAGGTGTGGGCTCTTCATCTTCTATAGACACACCTTTTTCCTTGTTTACTTTCTGCCTGACTTCTTCAGTCCTCTCCATCATTACACCCAGTTTACTTTCCATTTCTGCCAATCTTTCCTATAGGAGCCTATTCTCCTCTTCTTGATCCTCAACCTTCTTTGCCAATTCTGCATTAGTCACCATCTTCTTGAATGAATCTACAGACTCATTGGTTGATGACATACAACTCCTCTATTCCAATCTAGGAATAACCCAAATCTTACTGCTCTGATACCAATTTGATAGGGAGGGACTCTAGAATGTCAATTCTACCTATCTTGAATCAATTCAAGACTCTGGACAGCTCTAGCCTCTCTACCAATTCAAGTGGTCATGACATCTTTCTACACAAAAATGTCTGCTAAATTCCTCAACTCTTTGCAAAGATGGAAAATTCTATCACTCTACTTGGGGTGGGACACATTCCTTGTCCTCACTGCTTCCAAGATACTGCCTCAAGGGCACATAACTTTTCTGAGCCCGTTGTCCACCCTTCTCTCTCTGTTCAAGGGTCTTGACTGCTTGGTGCTCACTTTCTCCCTCTCTATTTTCCACCCCTGCAAGTCTATTCTCCTACTTGTCTATCTAGCCGGACTCCTTACTGAGCTCGCCTAGAACAAGCATGCATTGCCTCTAGTCGACAATCCAACCATCCCACAAAAGAAAAACAAACAAAAGGCATGGCTCTATTTGATGGCCTCCATACTGTACAGAGGAACTTGAGGGACATCAAGACAGAGTCATGGTTTGCAAAAGAGAACAAAATTGCAGAAAAGGAAATGACTAATCTACCTCAGAATAACAAACTGAAAACTGTACAAAAAATACAATATTGGTCGAACTGCTGAATTGGATTTTTATTCAAAATTGTTCTTACATCAAAATACTTCTCAAATCAAAATCTTTCCTCGATACCCCTTACAGAGAGAATTCTACATCTTATAGTTATCTCATGTCCATTACAAGACGTTTCAGTTCTCAGACCGGTTCGTATTCTAACTGCCCCAGTTTAACTCTATGCTATCATTCCATCGTGGGAACTCTATCTTTAGTCTGGGCGATAGCCCGATATTAGCTTTCCTTCTCTGTGACTGGAAATGTTCACCGTTGCGGTCTCTTTTTCCACCTTTGTTCTTCCCGGGTTGAAAACTCGTGAAATGGAAAATATTGCCTTATCGGCAATGCATTTTCCCTTCTTCGCATATCACCTCGAAATAACAGTTTGTGACTTTGGTTTTCACCTATCGGTGAGATAACATCTATTGGTCTTTCCTGAATCTCTCCCACTGATGTGTCATCTCTCCTCGATGACCTTTGATTTGCTTTCATCGGCGAGACCCGCTCCATCGCTAAGACTTCGGCCTCATCTGTCGATGACTCCCTTTACGCTGATGAACATTGTCTTCACCAAGACTTACCTCTGTCGGTGTAGCTTTAAACTCATCTGCCGATATCGATACTCTTACCAATGGAAATAACCCATCGTTCAGACTTATACAGTCGGCGTGACTTTTCCGTTGTTCTCTGATATACACAACTCTTGCTGACCACGCTATCCCATCGGTGAGACTATATGCTATCGGCCCAACATAATTTTGGTTACCTGATAGTCTTTCTCACACCGACATGCATTGGTTAATTCCTTACCGCTGGTTCCTCTCACCGCCACTGTCGGTCACCACGCTATTAGAACTGAATGCATGCTCCTGCTCTGTCCTATTTGAAAATTCACATCACACCAAAATGCAACAAAAATATATACATGGGCTCACTCCAAGCCCCTTGGTGCTCCTGCACCAATATTTGAAATTATCTATGAGATGTCCACATATTTCTATTATTGGCTTGAGATTATCAATTATTTGCAATTATGATGGTAAAATGCTCTGAAATTTAAGAAATTGAAAGAAATGCTTCAAATTAATGTTGAACCTTCAGCTATTGAACCACATATACATCAAATATAGTCATGAAGAGAAGAAAATCAAACCATATGTTCACCAGGACATTCCACAGCTAGATACAGTTGATGCTAACTTCAAAGGAATTGTATGAAAACAACATATGCAAGTAGATATGCACTCCAAGGGACGCAGCAAGTCATAGCATATATCCAGAATTCACACACTAATTACTCAAGATTTACTATGAATTGTAATCAAACAAGTCTTCTCATTCAATAAGTATGCAAGGATATAAATGTATACAAAAAGCTTTGAAATGAGCCTTGAATATTTCAGCAGACGGATTTCAATTAAGTTTTGAATGAATGAAATGAGGCATTCCTACACCTTTTATAGAACAAGGTGAGGAATCCATTACAAAAGATCTACAATCTTGATTTATCTATGAATATCTACGGTGAGTATTTCCTTTGACTTTGTCAACTTTATCAAGTGGCACAAGTTGCCAGCTGGCAACCATTTGAGATACTTATTTTCATAAGTAATTGATGCTTATATTTCCCTTTTATGATGCATCTTCATCAAGCTCTTTGTCATCATCATCACTTTTTCCACTTTCGCTCTCTTCATCATCATGATGATGGTCTTCTTTGATATGGACCTGCATAACTGTCCTGATATTCTCATAGAGTTGTACTATTCTCTCTATTTCCCCACCATCCTGAGTTTCTGCTTTCATGGTGGTGTGCTTATGCATTTGATACTTGCCTCGGAGATTTTCTAATTTATTTCTCCTGCTGCTGGATGTCTCATGATAATTTTCCATCTTGACCCTGATCCTCATAATTTTGTCCATGGTTTCTTCTGTTAGATTGTTTAAGGGATCATCAGCTACTTGTTGGAAGTTACTATGTATAGCTTTGATTGCAAACTCCTTGTCTTGATTCTCTATCTTCCCTTCCACCTTCCCTTCCAGCACTTCTAAAATTTCAGCTTCATTTGACATCATGTCATGTAACTTTATGCTGATATCTCTTAATTTAGTGTTGCATCTTTTAAGAACCTCAAATTCAAATTTGAGATCCTTATACCATATGTCGACCAACAGTGCATTATTATTATTTAGTACTTGATTGCTTATTAGAACCTGAGAATCAATTCTCCTTATTTCCTCCAGGATGATCAAAATTTTCTCCAGCTGATAAGATCTCTTTCCAATCTCCATCTGTAATTTGTCAACTTTTCTCCTGGAGACACTTAAAGAATTCCTTCTCTTTAAAGAAGCTTTTACTACTTCCTCCACTTCATCAAATGTGGATAACATCCACTTTCTCATTATAGATCACTCATGCTTCATGAGATCTAGTTTATTTACTTCATCTTGAGAAATAGCAGTCAATGGGACTGCATGATTAGTTGACGTATCATCAAGGTTAATTAACCCTTTTATGTATGCATGCAGCTGAGCAATGTGCTCTTTATGCCGCTTATTCTTCTATTTCTCTCTCTCAATTCTTTAAGTTAAGGAATCAATGATATCCTTACCTTCCTGACCCTCCTGGTCTTCATTTGCAAATCCTAAGTCAACTGTATTAATCTGGAATTCTCCCAGAGTAATTTTACCCTTTTCTTTATCTACAGTAGGAATTGCTATCTGTGTAGTCCTTCTTCCAGTTGTTGGATCTCTCTTAATGGCCGAAGTCATTCTGGCCTTCCTCTTTTGTTTTATCAGATTCTCTGAAAATAAAGTGGATACATCAAATTCCTGAATCTCAAAACCCACTTCTGTGTTGACTTCCTTTTCCAACCACTGAGGTACCTGATCATGTTTCTTAGCATCATCATGATGTTCCCCTTGATCTCCGGTACCCATCAACATATGTGATGGAGAAGGTGATTTCCTTGTTTCTTCTTCATGATGCTAATCATGAGGGCGATCCTGTGGTATATCCTCTTGTTGAGGAATTTCTTTTTCCTGAGGAGCATCATCCTGAGGTGGAGGATCCTGTGATGTGCTGATATGATGATCATGATGATCATGATCCTGCTCCTTTATTACTTCATCCACTTTTAACTTGTCCTCTTGTTGAGGCATATTCTTAGCAGTGGATATTGTGGAATCTTCCTTAGGTGGTGGTATTTGTTCTGAAACCACAATCTGCTTTGCACCTGCATTACTTACTTCCTGAACTTTAGAAGCATGATCTTCTAATACATCTTTCTCATCAGCTTTCTTTTCCTGAACCTCTACCATAACGGGCTTAACTGATGTATCCTGTTGGTGTTGTTGGCTGATTTCTATAGCATGGCCCTCTGGTTCTACCATCTTCACTTCTTCTATATGTTATCCTTTATCAGGTGTACCTGCTAGGTGTTCAGGACTTACATCCTGTCTATATGTCAAATCCACTACTGCAGGACTTGTCACCTGTTTCACTAATGTGTCTAGCCCCATTTCTTGAGCTATCTTCTCTAGACTCCTTTCTTTTTCAGCTTCCACTTGCTTCATCTCCTCCAATATTGTTTGAAATAATGGAGTCCAATGAGGAGTCATGTGAGCACCTACAGCAAGGGTTTCCATCTTCTGTGAATATCTTCCACTACCTCATCATCAGATAAATTAACTGTTTCATCCAGTGAGATATGACCTCCTTGAAACATTTGAGAGGTTTCTTTCATGTGCTCTTCCGCTTGTTCAGTCTTGAACTTCACAATGGTAGGAAGCAGAACATTGTGTTGAAATTCCTTATGGCAAGCTTCACTACCAGCCCCTTTCAACATTATAGGGGATTGCTTTATCTCACCTCTCATGGAGGTTCTTGGTTTCTTAGGTGTGGTAGATACCATCACCTATGGGGCTTTTCTCTTCCTTTTGAATAATAAAGGGGCTTTTCTTCCTCAGGCTCTTCCTCCAGGGGGATATCCTCTTCTATTTGTTTTCGTGAGGATTGACCCTCTTCTTGGATCTCGGCAGCTTCTGTAACCATCTTTTGAATCTTTTTGGCCTTTTGTTTATCTGCCAGTGGTGGTGATGCTGATCCTGATCCTGATGCTGCTGCATCCTCAGTTGGAAACACTGCTCTTTCAATAATCACCCCTTTGGGCTCATTATCAACTTTCTTACCCCTGGGGGGTCTTTTGCTTTGTTGTTGTTGTGGAGGTAGCCTCTCTCCTTTAGATTTCTTTTTTTCAATTATAAAATCATCATATTCCTCATCAGGAATATCTTGTCCATTCTTTTTATTGTCTACAGTAATGGCAACACCCTTCTTCTTCAATGCATCAATTTGTTCATCAACCCAAGCTTGGGTTAGCTGTAATTTCCTAGCAATGAAAGGGTCCAAAGATATGTCTTCTTGTATGGTCAGGTCAGGTGCAGATATTGTATCATTATATATTTTCTTTTCTTCGTACTCATCTGCCATTATTCTACCATCATCCTTTTTCAACTGTGAAGGAATAGAGATGCAGTCAAAGGTTTTGATTTGATTCAGGGTTAACCTTTGGTATCTTCTTCTTCTGGCTTCTGCTTCATCTTCACAATCTGCCCAAAAGTCTTCTAGGTGCCCCTGATGGATAGGTTTCCCTATTATTTTCTATGTCCTCCCATAATGATCATATGGCCTTACCAGTGGGAATTGCTGCAATAGCATTTTATTGAAACTAACCATGACTTTCTTGATACTTTCTGAATCTGGACGCATATACCAGCCAATGGTTACTGGAAATAAAATGGGTGGTATTTTCTGAGCATCCTTGTATGCCTTCAGTATTGTGGAGCTCTGCCTTATAAATTCCATTAATACCACTGCATCAGTGGGATATCTTGGCAGCATAAGGGGTTGTCTTTCAAAGCCCTCAATTCACATGTAATAAAATGTTGCAAATTGGATGTACCAAGCTCCATGCCTGTAGATTACTTCTTGAGCTTCCATGCTCAATCTTTTTATCCTATCTTCCTCCATGGTCCTCACCAGATGCATAGAGAATGCATCATTTACCAATTTGTAATCCTGGAGGGAATTTACTCTCTGCAACTGGGGATAATGATCCCAAATACGAGCATCATTGGTGGTTCCACCAATCTTTCCAACTGTTGTTAATGCATCAAATGTGCCTTTGTATGCACAGGAGTAGACAATGTATGATGTCATGTAAAAGGAACAATTTGAACCTCCCAGGCTCAGAAGTTGCTTATGTAGAGCATCACTAGTCACTTGGCCCCATAGTGGTTTGGTATCTGCATATATGCACATCATGATGACACCGTACATCCAGTCTTTAAAACTACCAGCATCATGCTGGCCTGTCACCCTGCTAAGCAATGCAATCATGTATTGATATTCGTCATCAAAATCATACTTATACAAGTGCACTGGAAGCTTGGCCACTGCAGGATATGCACTGTTCTTAGCCCTCCACTGATACATGTTCTTTCTTGCTTGCTTCTTATAATTTTCATAGTGAAGTTCAGATTTCTTCAAATCTATGATGTTAACCTTCCTGCCCAATGGCAGTCCAAATGTCTTGGAAAGACCCCTGATGGACAGGTCTGCATATATTCTCCCATGTTTCACCACCTGTCTTGTTTGTGGATTGTAATTTCATGCACATTCAATAACTAGCTTTGGAGACTCCATGGAGTACGGAAAACCAGCCGCATTCCACATTCCTGACACGAACACTGCATCTAGCAAGGTGCTTCTATTCTTTTCATCATTCATTTTGGCGGACCAGGCCTCCAAATCAGTACTTCCTTGATGCGTATCCATTATGGCACCGTACTTGAACAGGATTCCTCTAGGATATGCGAACATAGGCTTGCTGAATTCAGCCTCACACTTAGCTAACCTCTTGTCAGCCATGGATATCTGCAATTAACAAGATTTTTCTTACAATGGATATTCACAAGCATGCACATAATGATTTATCTCTACTAACATCATGCATACTATACTTATTCAGCATTTACTTATCATGGGATGCATAAACTACCACCTGGAACATCATACCTGATTATACAGAAGCAACAGGATGAAGGTTTCAATTACTTACCTGGTTATGCAGACCTCTTTGATTATACCAATGATTATCTGAAAGTACTTTTAATTCAGGTGATAATCACATGCTTCTTCCTGCTTGTAAGCTCTGTGCGTCCAAGTATCACTCGTATGAGGGTTTGGAAAGCTAGCACTCTGTAAAAATGGTTTTATCGCAAGGTAAGTGTAAAAATGACAATTGAATTTACCTTTTAACTTTGCAATTAGGGCGAAATTAGGGAAAACCCTAACGGATTGGATTTTAATCGTTGATTTTTATAGGAACCCAGGATCTCGTTAGGTGTGTGATTGCGATTTGTGGTCGGCGGGAACTACCTACCACAACTGCACGCATTAAATGTTAATGGCGGCAACAAGAGCGGGGTGATATTCGCATGACAGGATGATATTTGAATACATGATGATATTTGGATATCGGGGTGGTGCACGCACCATTAGGTCATGCCTAATACATCAGGAGGATATTTCAATATGTCGGGTGATGTTACAAACATGATGATGACCGGATAAACCATAATCCCTCTCTCTCGGACTATCAGGATGACATCATCCAGATATTGGCTTAGTATATCGCTATGACATCATGACATCATCATCATGTTATGCGAGAAGGATCATGTTTAGGAAATATGCCCCCGAGAAGTAAATGTGCTGATTATGTCATCGTCATGTTTGTTTCTTTATTTATTGGACTCAAATGACATCATCAGGATAATCGCTTAGGGTGATATTTCGCGGTAGGATGATACTGAGAAATATCGGGTTACATTGAAGAATATGATTCTCATGAAATACATAAGGCTGTTGACGGGTAAAGGTCGTTATCACCTAAAATTGACGTCCGCATGCCGCGAATCAAATGTTTTATCGGGTGATAAATTAGATCAGGGTGATGTTTCGAAAGATGACTGATATTATGGAATATGATCCTCCCCCCTGTGACTATCAGGTTTGACTAGGATTTTGACCATTCATAACTTTCACATCCTAATGAATATCAGGGTGATGTAAAAGGCAAAACCTACATGGATTTTAATGTTCTTTCTAAAAATGAGGTTACTGGAATGAAATATGAATTTTGACAAACTGACCTCATGATGATGACTTACCACATCCTCCTATAGAGGGTTATCTGCATGACATATTTTTACCAGACCGCCAGCAAGCAGAAAACACAAGCAAAGCCCAAAAGTTGGGTCCATGTTTTGCGAAGTCAAAATGGGGCGTGTTGTGTAACCACACAACTTGCCACCAAAGAAAACATCAAAATTTCAACGAATCAAGTGAGGTGAACACATTATAACATAGCATCCTAACTCTTTCTAAGCATGAGCATCATAATCTTTCTGAATGATAAAATGTCCTCATGGTAACAATGCTAACTAAGGATCAGGTGTGTGCAAATGATTAATTATCCTCATCTTGAAAGCGAGTTGAAAACATGAGTAACTGTTGTTAAACTACATAGTTGGAGATCATCCCTCATAGCCAACCTGGATAGAGCCTTGCTGCCAGTAGGCATTTATAGCCTCGGCAAGGTTATCTATACAATCTCCCTAAGTAGAGCCCCACTGCCAGCAGGCGTCTATAGCCTTGGTAGAGTTACTTAGATGGCCTAATTTTATTATATTTTTTGATTTTTCAATATTCATATTTGATATCATCATGTCAACTCATTTGTACAAGGTATGGTCACTTGTAGCTTTAGGTTGGAGATTGTATTGGTAGCAAGGGAGTCCCTTTAGATTTTTCACTTAACACCTATACTTGTATTTTCAACAAACCCAAGGCTGTTAGGTGAGTCATTGTGAAGAAATCACTTTGGTTAAAAAGGGTACCCTGATGACAGGATATCACAGACCTGATCATGATGACCTCCTCAAAATGAGTCACAACCTATATATAAATGTGTTCTCATCACTTGAATCTTAACAATTTTATTGTTTTTTGGGGTGATGAGCTGCATCATCCTGACTAACCAAAATAGAACTCAACAAGCAAACAAAGCAAAAACAAAACAAAACACTGTACAAACAACTATACCAAAATATACACTATGATACACATGACTGTCATGAAGCACTTAGGCTTGGAAGTAATGTTTGAGGAACTGTCCATTAACTGGTAATGGAACATCCCACCTGTCAGATTCTTAAGCCTATAAGTGCTGTCTCCTAGTTTCTCAGAAATTTGAAAGGGACCTATCCATAATTTGTCAAACTTACCATGGTCTCCTTTCCTCTCATGGGTTTTATCCCACATCAGGACTAAATCAGATATCCTGAAGGCCTTGACTCTGGCTCTTTTGTCAAACCAGCATTTGACAGCAGCCTGATGTTTTGCAAATTGGTCAATTACTTGACTTCTTTTCTCTTCCAGGTGCATCAGCTGAAGCATCCTGACTTCTTGTCTATTGTCTATGCCTAGGTATTCTTGGGCAAACTGCAGGGTAGGAATTTTCAAGTTTACAGGGAGGATAGGATCTACCCCATATACTAAGTGAAAGGGTGAATTTCCTAGTGTAGTTTTCATTCTAGTTCTGTCTACCCATAAGGCATATTTCAGAAATGAGTTCCATTCCCTAGGGTTCTTCTCTATTAATTTTCTTATGATATTCAACAAATTCTTATTTGTGGATTCTGCTAATCCATTCCCTTGGGGATAATAGTTGGATGAAAACTTGACTATGATCCCATGATCAAAAGCCCAACTTGACAATTTGGTTGAAGTGAAAGCAGAACCATTATCACTTACCAAAGCATAAGGAGTTCCAAACCTGGTAACAATGTTGCTTTCCAGAAATTTAATAACATCATCTGCAGTACAAGTCTTGTTGCTGACAGCTTCCGTCCATCTGGTATAATAATCAGTAATTGTTAAGACATACCTATGGCCTGAGGATGATGGAGGATTGATTGGTGCTATGAAATCCATGCCCCATTGTGCAAATGGGTGTTCTTCCATCACTGGCTGCAAGGGTTGTGCAGCATATTTCTCTCTGTTGGTAGCTACCTGACATATATGACAATATTTAACATGTTCAGCTGTATCTTTAAAAACTGTAGGCCAGTAATACCCTACTCTGAGGATCGCATGTGTTGTGGCCAGGGTTGATCCATGTGCTATTCCGAACTTGTCATGTAATTCTGATAAAACCTTATTTGCTTCTGGGTTTTCTAAGCATCTTAGGTATATTCCTTCATAATTCTTCTTGAACAAGGTTCCTCCCTTCATCATATATTTTTGTGACCTTATCTTCAAGGCTCTTCTCTGTGAAGCTTGCATTCTTAGGGGACATCTTCCAGTGATCAGGATGTGCCTGATGTCTGAATACCATTCCTTATTGTCCTTAGCATTGATAACATATTGCTGGCTTATAATGTTTGCGTCAATTTCTGATATCATTTGACTTAGAGCCTATCCTCTTACCAATTTCATCGGTGTAATCTCCATGTCATACTCTTGTAATACAGTAATCCACTTGGCTCTTTTTTCACCAGGTTCACTCTGCATTAGCAACATCTTCACTGCTGCATCAAGCACTACTGCAATTACTTTGCTTCTTAGTATATAAGGCCTAAATTTCTGTACTGCCCTGACCAATGCAAGTACTTGTCTTTCAACATCCACATATCTTAGTTCAACATCCTTGAAGGGACATTCCTTTGTGTTAATACTACTGCAGAGGTATGTTTTGAAGCAAATGAATAAATGTAGAAGTCTTTTGTGTAATCTGGACTAATGAGGACAGGAGCATCAGAAATAGCTTTCTTTATGTCTTCAAAAGTAGCTTTAGCTTCTACTGTCCACTCAATCTTTGCATCCTTCTTCAGCATAGCATTTAAAGGTCTGACTATTTCTGCAAAGCCAGTGATGAATTTTCTTACAAAGTTAATCTTACCAAAGTAAGACTTAAGTTCTTTCTTACTTCCAGGGAGTTGTATTTTCATAATAGACTCCACCCTGTCAAGATCAATGATGATTCCATCCTTGGTTATCAAATGGCCTAATAATTTGCCTGTTGTCACCCCGAATATACATTTTGTTGGGGTTCAAGGATATTCCATATTCCTCACATTTCTTCAGCACATTTCTGAGATCTACTACATGGTTCCCCCTTTCTTTGGAGAACACTGTGAGGTCATCCATGTAGATGACTATACACTTTCCTATTAAGCCTCTGAAGGCTATGTCCATTGCTCATTGGAATGTTGCTCTAGCATTTATCAGCCCAAATGGCATGCGTCTATAAGCAAATATCCCCCACTTTGTGGTGAAGGCATTCTTCAGCTTGTCAATCTTATCAACCATGACCTGATTGTACCCTGAGAAGCCATCCAAAAAGGACATCATTTTAGCTCCATTGACAATCTGCAGAACTTCATCTAATGAGGGTAAAGGATAATTATCCTTCTCTGATGCTCTATTCAGGTTCTTGAAGTCTACACATAGTCTGATGTCTCCATTCTTTTTTCTTACTGGCACTAGGTTAGCCACCCAAGTGGAGTGCCTCATAGGAAAGATTATCCTAGCATTTAACAGCTTCTTGACTTCTTAAAAAATTATTGGTTCAAGCAAAGCATTGACTGGCCTTTGCTTCTGTCTGAAAGGTTTAGCATCTAGCTTGAGAGGTATAGTGTGAGTTATGACAGATGTATCATATGTCTTCAGCTCATCATAAGTCCATGCAATTACATGGATGTAATCTTTAAGGGCCTGAGTTATTCCTTCTAACTCTTCTGGTGTGCAAACCTTACCAATCAAGACATTTCTTTTGTCTTCATTTTGTCCAATATTCACTTGTGAATATTGACCCCCATCAGCCTTGGGAAGATCCTTCTGCTTCAGCATATTATCCAGGTCAAAAGCTCTTTCTAATTCAATCATACCTTTGGGAATCCTATTGCCAGGTAATTCTAATATTTCATCTTCTTCCCAAACATGATCTTCCACATTGTTCTCATCTATGATCTGAGCATCAAATATATCCCTGTTAGAGATGAAATCAAGGATATGTTTATCATCATCAAAGACATGAAGATTAGTAACATTATCAGGTACTGATGGTACTGATACCAGCTCTACTGAAAATCTCTTTAAGCTTGATATAGATAATGGCTCCAGGGTACTGGCACCCTGGGCAAGTGCATCTGCCCTATGGTTCTGTTCTCTAGGAACGTGGGTGATATTAAATGCATCAAAGTCTTCAATCAAATCCCACACTCTGTGTCTATAATTTGACAATCTCTTATAGTTGCAAGAGTAGATTCCTCTTACCTGACTGACAGCTAATTCTGAGTCTCCAAAGACATGCAGAATTTTTACCTTCTTCTTGACAGAAAATAGTATCCCATGAATCAGAGCTTCATACTCTATCACGTTGTTAGTGTAAAGGAACTATAATCTGTATGTAGCTAAGTAGGAACTTCCTGATGGGTCCATGAGATCAATCCCTACTCTTGCTCCTTGTTTGGACTTAGATCCATCAAATCTTAGAGTCCAGGATTTATCTTCAACAAAAGGTTTAGCTGAACCTTCTCTTTTCTTTACAGCTCTGGCAGCTGCTCCACCTGATATCCACTTCAACTTAGCAATTTCAGCTTTCTTAGACTTCATCTTTCCTTTCTTCTGCGAATCTAATTTTTCTTCTTGTTTTCCATCATCAGGAGGATGATCTTTTGGATCAGTCCCTATATGCCTTTTTAAAACATGTAAACACAGCGAACAGGTAGTTTCCGAGTGAGCTGCCTCATGCAACCTACACCATCTTTCAGTCAGCGCATCCTGTGGATGTCTCTTTTGTTCTATCATCTTCTTGATTTCTCCTGATAAAAATTCTTCGAATCGGGTTAAGTTACTACCACTGTCTTCGTCAGATAGTTCATAATCTGATTCCATCAGACAATCACTCCTAGGGGCAATTTTTTCTTTCTTCTTAACATTTATCTAGTCATACACCAGAATTTCTTCTGTTCTCAAAAATTGATCTCTGTCATGATCCGTCATCTTTTCTGTGTCTCTTGCAGAAGACAAACTAGAATTAGTATCAACATCATCAGATGTAGAACTTACCTCAGAATATGATGATGATGCCTCACTACATGTCTGCTCCAGCTCCATCATATCTAGGCATGTTTCACAAGTTTTCTCTGAATGTGCCTCATCGTGTAATCTGCACGAACCATCAATCAGAATGTCGTGAACAGGTATATCTAACAATTGACAACATTTTACCTGCTTGGACAGATGCATCTCAAAGTTTCTGAAGCGATCTATTTCATTCTCATTCTCAAAATTACTATCGGGTTCTACAACTGGCAGGTCTTCCTGATGATCATGATGATGATGATGATGAAAGTCAAGCATTAGGATCTCTTCTATCCTGATAGTCTATGGTCTAATTGCATAAACTCTAGGCTCAATATTGACGTACATGATCTCATTTGTTTTGTTGTACTCAGTGATCATGTGCTTCATTCTAGGCTCAGCATCTATTCTTATCTGGTTGGGTATACCTTTCTAAGGTAACCACATGTGATTGAAGTCAGTAGCCATATATCCATTCAAAGTCTTTGACCAGTCTCTACTAAGCAGCATCCCATATGTGTCAGGGATTTCAACTACCTAGATATCAATGTAATACTAGATCCTGGGATCAGATGCTAATTGCATGTGTATCTGAGTCAATTCTCCTATTACACTCACTTCTATCTTATCTAGCTATGTCACCTTCTTTAGGGATTTGGCAGGATGTAGTCCTAAAGCGTTGCATATGGACAGGGGCATGACATTTGTAGATGCACCTAAATCTACCAAACAGTTGTGTAAATTCTTGCTAAACATCCTTATAGTGAGGAGGAAAGGTGGTGACTCGCTCTTATCCCTGTACAAGGTCATGTGAGAGGTTTTTGCAACTTGAACAGTAGTTGGCATTTTATGTTTGACAGTGTTATCTTTGACAGCATGATCCTTACTATTAGGCTGACCTAGGGGATGACTATCCTCTCTGGGAGCAGGATCATCTAGTGACTTCATAAATGCTTTCTTGATTGTAGGAGTTTTCAACAACTCTGACAGAGAGAGGCTGATCTTTACCTTCTTCATTTCATCTGCCAGATATGTGACTAGTTTGTCAGACTCATGAGGTAGGGCAACAACTTTTGATGCTGTATTCTGAGGTGACAGGTATTGGGTGTTCACCTTGGGAAATCCCAGATTGTTACTTGCCTTGGGATCAGGAGGTGTGTTAAAATTATTCGGAGGCAAGGAACTGGTTAATGGACCAGTAGGTCTGTTGGAGTTTCTTCTCAGATTATAATTATGCTTACCAAGATATTGCTGCTGGTAAGCATGCACTTCCTCATGTTCAGTGGAAGGATTGTTCTCATCCTCAAAAGGGAAGACATAATTTGACTCAAAAGCCATGGCAGATTCCTCACATGCCTAGGTAAAATGTTGGTGGGATGACACAGCTTGCTGATGATGATGATTATTATAACTCTAATACAAATGCAAAGTCATATCCACAAGGAACAATTTCATTTCCCTCCACCTGAGGTGGATTTCCAAAAGTATTAGATACTTCTGTCTGGAAAATGCTAGCAGCAATTCTAAATTGTGGACTCTAGTAGTCTGTTTGGCTTCAGCAGGTGGCTGGTTATCTAAAGGTGATGGTAGTGAGCCATTATTTGGCTTGGAGTTCCATACTCTAGGATGTCTCTGAGGATTATTGTTATTTTCACCACTATTGTTGAAATTATTGTTGTTGTATCCTCTGTCAGGATAATTTGGTCTGTCATTGGAATAACCTCTATTTTGGTTAGGCTGAGAATAGAAGTTCTGGTTTCTCAGATGAGTGACCTCGGTAGTTAGTTTTCTCAGCTGAGTAGAGATTTCTTTGATTTCTTCTTTCTCCTCCTAAGCTTTAGCTACTACATTTTCAGTTTGAGGTTTGAAGAAAGAGGATCCATGATTATTGTTGGATAGGTCAGCACCCTGAGGTGTCTGAGTTTGTGCAGGATATTGTGGCGTCTGGCCACTCCCATTAGGAGGTGGCATGATACTTAATGGAGGAATTTGCAAGGGTGTTGGCATGACTGCTAGAGGCATCATAGCTCCATTGGGATATTACTGTGCAGGATATTGCTGAGTCAGATATGCAGGATATTGTGGAGGATAAGTTGGACACATGCCAGGCAATGTAGGGAATGCTACGTTTGGTGTTGGAGCAGAGACTAACTGCTAATTTACTTTGATAGCTTCTTGAAAAGCTCCTGTTAAGGTAGTGATTTTAGGGTGTGTTCTCTTGATGAACATAGAAGTCAATGGATCTAGAGTTGAGTAATAGATACTCTTAGCAGCAGCATCTACTACAGTATATGGAGCAACTAACTTGGATAACATTTTCTAGAACCTAGCATTGAAATTGGCAATAGGTTCACCCTCAAACCACTTGATAGTGGCAAATAGGTGATAGTTCATTGAAGGATATATTGGTATTTTGAACCTATTAGTAAAAGCTTTCTCTAGGACAACCCATGAGCCAACAGAACTCTGACCAAGACTAATAAACCAATTATAAGCCTCTTCCCCTAGGGAAAAAGGAAATAATCTGCATACAACATCTTGATGCTCTATTCTATCCCTACAACAGGCTTCTTTAAAGGTCTTGATATGATCATCAGCATCCTGATAAGGATGATATTTTGGACAAAGCTTGTCCGGATTCTTTGGCAACTCATGATATGCATTAAAGGTCAAAGGTGACTCCGCTGCAAAGAAAGACATTGCAACCAGAGGAGGTTGAGCCTGAGGTACAATTGGCTGAGGTTGGACCTGGGGTTGAGGTTGAATAAGAGGTGTCACAGATATCCCGGAAGGTATTTGCAAACCAACAGGAGTTGCAGGAGGAGAATCTGGTGAAGCTCCTGATGCACTAGATCCTGGAGTGTGATGGATGTCTATGGTTCTAGGTCTGAAACCTCTAATAGGTAGTTCTTCAAAGATTCCACTAGGCCTAGACCTGGTATTTAACCTGTGAGCCAGGATTTCTCAATTTTAAGGCAAATTGGCTCGAACTTTGTAACTATTAGTTGAAATTCACCAACTGAGGTGATATTTGTGGTAAAACGATGACACTGACTGGATATTTGTGAAATATTTGCAAAGATAATACAAATATGAGGTGATAACAGGGTATGATGATTCTCACCACAAGATATCAAGTTTCTACGGCAAAACTCTTCAAAGCTCTAACAGACTTACTTAACATTGGTTGATATTTGTGAATTCATGATGATCTATTGTAAAGCTTGCAATATTTACATTTGATCTGGAAATCTTTACACAGAATGAGCGTCTACAAGCTTGCTACAGTAAATCATTAGGCAATATTTGAAATTCACAGGTGCATTCAGGGTTACCTTACTCTCTGTATCATCAAACCTGAAAATAATGATGATGAGCGTCCTCTTTCAGATAAGGCCCTCCTTCTAGTGCCAATTTATGTTGGTCATGATGTTAGTCACAAACAAGCATAGAATAAAAGTACACATTAACCTTTATTCATCTTGAAAGATACGATGAATTCAGAGAATTCATGATCCCAAGTCTCTGGTGATTAGGTCTTAATCGTCTGACGTTACTCAGAGGTTGATGTGCATTGCTGTTTCCATTTTGGGGCCTTATGTTGAGTTCATCACCATGACACTGTTCCTACAAAGATTCTTCACAAAGAGGTCATTTTATGCAGTTGTTTGATCAAATGATACAGAAATATTTAAATCTTTGCATGATATTTTCAATTATACATGCTTTAGCTTCAAATATGCTAAATATTTGCAATTATCTACGAGATGTCCACATATTTGTATGATTTGCTTGAGATTATCAATTATTTGCAATTATGATGGTAAAATACTCTGAAATTTAAGAAATTGAAAGAAATGCTTCAAATTAATGTTGAACCTTCAGCTATTGAACCACATACACATCAGATACAATCATGAAGAGAAGAAAATCAAACCATATGTTCACCAGGACATTCCACAGCTAGATACAGTTAATGCTAACTTCAAAGGAATTGTATGAAAACAACATATGCAAGTAGATATGCACTCCAAGGGACGCAGCAAGTCACAACATATATCCAGAATTCACACACTGATTACTCAAGATTTACTATGAATTGTAATCAAACAAGTCTTCTCATTCATTAAGTATGCAAGGATATAAATGTATACAAAAAGCTTTGAAATGAGCCCTGAATATTTCAGCAGACGGATTTCAATTAAGTTTCGAATGAATGAAATGAGGCATTCCTGCACCTTTTATAGAACAAGGTGAGGAATCCGTTACAAAAGATTTACAATCTTGATTTATCTATGAATATCTACGGTGAGTATTTCCTTTGACTTTGTCAACTTTATCAAGTGGCACAAGTTGCCAGCTGGAAACCATCTGAGATACTTATTTTCATAAGTAATTGATGAGTATATTCCCCTTTTATGATGCATCTTCATCATGCTCTTTGTCATCATCATCACTTTTGCCACTCTCGCTCTCTTCATCATCATGATGATGGTCTTCTTTGATATGGACCTGCATAACTATCATGATATTCTCATATAGTTGTACTATTCTCTCTATTTCCCCACCATCTTGAGTTTTTGCTTTCATGGTAGCGTGCTTATGCATTTGATACTTGCCTCAGAGATTTTCTAATTTATTTCTCCTACTGCTGGATGTCTCATGATAATTTTCCATCTTGACCCTGATCCTCATAATTTTGTCCATGGTTTCTTTTGTTAGATTGTTTAAGGGATCATCAGCTACTTGTTGGAAGTTACTATGTATAGCTTTGATTGCAAACTCCTTGTCTTGATTCTCTATCTTCCCTTCCACCTTCCCTTCCAGCACTTCTAATATTTCAGCTTCATTTGACATCATGTCATGTAACTTTATGCTGATATCTCTTAATTTAGTGTTGCATCTTTTAAGTACCTCAAATTCAAATTTGAGATCCTTATACCATATGTCGACCAACAGTGCATTATTATTATTTAGCACTTGATTGCTTATTAGAACCTGAGGATCAATTCTCCTTATTTCCTCCAGGATGATCAAAATTTTCTCCAGCGGACAAGACCTCTTTCCAATCTCCATCTGCAATTTGTCAACTTTTCTCCTGGAGACACTTAAAGAATTCCATCTCTTTAAAGAAAACTTTACTACTTCCTCCACTTCCTCAAATGTGGATAACATCGACTTTCTCATTATAGATGACTCATGCTTCATGAGATCTAGTTTATTTACTTCATCTTGAGAAATAGTAGTGAATGGGACTACATGATCAATTGACATATCATCAGGGTTAATTAACCCTTTTATGTATGCATGCAGCTGAGCAATGTGCTCTTTATGCTGCTTATTCTTCTCTTTCTCTCTCTTAATTCTAAGTTAAGGAATCAATGATATCCTTAGCTTCCTGACCCTCCTGGTCTTCATTTGCAAATCCTAAGTCAACTGTATTAATCTGGAATTCTTCCAGAGTAATTTACCCTTTTCTTTATCTACAGTAGGAATTGCTATTTATGTAGTCCTTCTTCCAGTTGTTGGATCTCTCTTAATGGCCGAAGTCATTTTGGCCTTCCTCTTTGGTTTTATCAGATTCTCTAAAAACAAAGTGGATACATCAAATTCCCGAATCTCAAAACCCACTTCTGTGTTGACTTCCTTTTCCAACCACTGAGGTACCTGATCATGTTTCTCAGCATCATCATGATGTTCCCCTTGATCTCCGGTACCCGTCAGCATATGTGATGGAGAAAGTGATTTCCTTGTTTCTTCTTCATAATGCTAATCCTGAGGGCGATCCTGTGGTATATCCTCTTGTTGAGGAATTTCCTTTTCCTGAGGAGCATCATCTTGAGGTGGAGGATCCTATGATGCACTGATATGATGATCATGATGATCATGATCCTGCTCCCTTATTATTTCATCCACTTTTAACTTTTCCTCCTGTTATGGCATATTCTTAGCAGTGGATATTGTGGAATCTTCCTTAGGTGGTGATATTTGTTCTAAAACCACAATCTACTCTACACCTGCATTACTTCTTCCTGGACTTTAGAAGCATGATCTTCTAATACATCTTTCTCATCAGCTTTCTTTTCCTGAACCTCTACCATAACGGGCTTAACTGATGTATCCTGTTGGTGTTGTTGGCTGATTTCTGAAGCATGGCCCTCTGGTTCTTTCATCTTCACTTCTTCTATATGTTCTCCTTTATTAGGTGTAAATGCTGGGTGTTCAGGACTTACATCTTGTCTATATGTCAAATCCACTACTGCAGGACTTGTCACCTATTTCACTAATGTGTCTAGCCCCATTTCTTGAGCTATCTTCTCTAGACTCCTTTCTTTTTCAGCTTCCACTTGCTTCATCTCCTCCAATATTGTTTGAACTAATGGAGTCTCATGAGGAGTCATGTGAGCACCTGCAGCAAGGGTTTCCATCTTCTGTGAAGTTATATCTTCCACTACCTGATCATCAGATAAATTAATTATTTCATCCAGTGAGATATGACCTCCTTGAAACATTTGAGAGGTTTCTTTCATCTGCTCTTCCGCTTGTTCAGTCTTGAACTTCATAATGGTAGGAAGCAGAACATTGTGTTGAAATTCCTTATGGAGAGCTTCACTACCAGCCCCTTTCAACATTATATGGGATTGCTTTATCTCACCTCTCATGGAGGTTCTTGGTTTCTTAGGTGTGGTACATACCATCACCTGTGGGGCTTTTCTCTTCCTTTTGAATAATAAAGGGGCTTCTTCTTCCTTTGGGCTCATTATCAACTTTCTTACCCCTGGGGGGTCTTTTGCTTTGCTATTGTTGTGGAGGCAGCCTCTCTCCTTTAGATTTCCTTTTTTTCAATTATAAAATCATCATATTTCTCATCAGGAATATCTTGTCCCCTCTTTTTATTGTCTACAGTAATGGCAACACCCTTCTTCTTCAATGCATCAATTTGTTCATCAACCCAAGCTTGGGTTAGCTATAATATCCTAGCAATGAGAGGGTCCAAAGATATGTCTTCTTGTATGGTTAGGTTAGGTGCAGATATTGTATCATTATATATTTTCTTTTCTTCGTACTCATCTGCCATTATCCTGCCATCATCCTTTTTCAACTATGAAGGAATGGAGATGCAGTCAAAGGTTTTGATTTGATTCAGGGTTAACCTTTGGTATCTTCTTCTTCTGGCTTCTGCTTCATCTTCACAATCTACCCATAAGTCTTCTAGGTGCTCCTGATGGATAGGTTTCCCTATTATTTTCTGTGTCCTCCCATAAGGATCATATGGCATTACCAGTGGGAATGGCTGCAATAGCATTGTATTGAAACTAACCATGACTTTCTTGATACTTTCTGAATCTAGACACATATACCAGCCAATGGTTACTGCAAACAAAATGGGTGGTATTTTCTAAGCATCCTTGTATGCCTTCAGTATTGTGGAGCTCTGCCTTATAAATTCCATTAATACCACTGCATCAGTGGGATATCTTGGCAGCATAAGGGGTTGTCCTTCAAAGCCCTCAATTCTCATGTAAGAAAATGTTGCAAATTGGATGTACCAGGCTCCATGCCTGTAGATTACTTCTTGAGCTTCCATGGTCAATCTTTTTGTCCTATCTTCCTCCATGGTCCTCACCAGATGCATAGAGAATGCATCATTTACCAATTTGTAATCCTGGAGGGAATTTACTCTCTACAACTGGGGATAATGATCCCAAATATGAACATCGTTGGTGGTTCCACCAATCTTTCCAATCGTTGTTAATGCATCAAATGTGCCTTTGTACGCATAGGAGTAGACAATGTATGATGTCATGTAAAAGGAACAATTTGAACCTCCCAGGCTCAGAAGCTGCTCATGTAGAGCATCACTAATCAATTGGCCCCATAGTGGCTTGGTATCTGCATATATGCACATCATGATGACACCGTACATCCAGTCTTTAAAACTACCAGCATCAGGTTGGCCTGTCACCCTGCTAAGCAATGCAATCATGTATTGATATTCGTCATCAAAATCATACTTATACAAGTGCACTGGAAGCTTGGCCACTGCAGGATATGCACTGTTCTTAGCCCTCCACTGATACATGTTCTTTCTTGCTTGCTTCTTATTGTTTTCATATTCAAGTTCAGATTTCTTCAAAGCTATGCTGTTAACTTTCCTGCCCAATGGCAGTCCAAATGTCTTGGAAAGATCCCTGATGGAAAGGTCTGCATATATTCTTCACCACCTGTCTTTTTTGTGGATTGTAATTTTGTGCACATTCAATAACTAGCTCTGGAGACTCCATGGAGTATGGAAAACTAGCCGCATTCCACATTCCTGACATGAACACTGCATCTAGCAAGGTGCTTCTATTCTTTTCATCATTCATTTTGGCGGACCAGGCCTCCAAATTATTACTTCCTTGATGCTTATCCTTTATGGCACTATACTTGAACATGATTCCTCTAGGATATGCGAACATAGGCTTGCTGAATTCATCCTTGCACCTAGCTAACCTCTTGTCAGCCATGGATATCTGCAATTAACAAGATTTATCTTACAATGGATATTCACAAGCATGCACATAATGATTTATCTCTACTAACATCATGCATACTATACTTATTCAGCATTTACTTATCATGGGATGCATAATCTACCACCTGCAACATCATACCTGATTATACAGAAGCAACAAGATGAAGGTTTCAATTACTTACCTGGTTATGCAGACCTCTTTGATTATACTAGTGATTATCTGAAAGCACTTTTAATTCAGGTGATAATCACGCGCTTCTTCCTGCTTGTAAGCTCTGTGCGTCCAAGTATCGCTCGTACGAGGGTTTGGAAAGCTAGCACTTTGTAAAAATGGTTTTATTGCAAGGTAAGTGTAAAAATGACAATTGAATTTACCTTTTAACTTTGCAATTAGGGCAAAATTAGGGCAAACCCTGACGGATTGGATTTTAATCGTTGATTTTTACGGGAACTCAGGATCTCGCCAGGTGTGTGATTGTGATTTGTGGTCAGCGGGAACTATCTACCACAACTGCGTGCATTAAATGTCAATGGTAGCAACAAGAGCGGGGTGATATTCGCATGACAGGATGATATTTGAATACATGATGATATTTGGATATTGGGGTGGTGCACGCACCATTAGGTCGTGCCTAATACATTAGGAGGATATTTCAATATGTCGGGTGATGTTACAAAAATGATGATGACCAAATATACCATAATCCCTCTCTCTCGGAATATCAAGATGACGTCATCCATATATTGGCTCAGTATATCGCTATGACATCATGACGTCATCATCATGTTATGCGAGAAGGATCATGTTTAGGAAATATGTCCCCGAGAAGTAAATGTGCTGATTACGTCATCGTCATGTTTGTTTCTTTGTTTATCGGACTCAAATGACATCATCAGGATAATGGCTTAGGGTGATATTTTGCGACAGGATGATACTGAGAAATATCGGGTTACATTGAAGAATATGACTCTCGCGAAATACATAAGGCTGTTGATGGGTAAAGGTTTGACTAGGATTTTGACCATTCATAACTTTCACATCCTAATGAATTTCAGGGTGATGTAAAAGGCAAACCTGCATGGATTTTAATGTTCTTTCTAAAAATGAGGTTACTAGAATGAAATATAAATTTTGACAAATTGACCTCATGATGATGACTTACCACATCCTCCTATAGAGGTTTATCTGCATGACATATTTTTACCAAACCGCCAGCAAGCAGAAAACACAAGCAAAGCCCAAAAGTTGGGTCCATGTTTTGCCAAGTCAAAATGGGGCATGTTGTGTAACCACACAACACAGACCTAAACATCCTTGCAGAGCAAATGAATGAAAGAGGAACACTTCACAGCTTAGCATGGACCCTAAAACATCTTCACATCCTATGACACACTTCTACAATCTAGGAAGCACATCCGCAAAGAATGTTAACACCAAAGTCGGCCAAAACTGGTGCAATCATCAAGAATACCTAAACACATGCTCCCAAGAGCTTCATTACAGCTTGTAGATCAATCACACACCTTTAATACATTTTGGAGACATCATAGAATCATTTGGGAGCCAACAAGTCCAACCGCAACAGATCTCACTTGAAGACTACATATATCACTTGAAAATAGATCACAGACTGCTCACAATAAACACTGTCGAACTCTGCTAACCAATAACTTTCTTTTCGAAGTATCAAATCACAAAAACCTTGAAATGAAGATAGCTGAGGACATTATAATACTATGTCTAGGACCGCAAGACAAAATACCTATCTGTGGAGAAATGCAGAGCAAAATACTTTCTCCCTGTCACACTGTAAACACTGCCTGGCACAGTCTTCAAACTGGTGAATAGAATTTTTTCTGTACAGCAATCTAGACCACCAAATTGTGGATTTAGTATCTTCAACAACTTCTCTAAGACATATCCAAATCTCATACTCTAGTCTTCAATACAGAGAAAATGCGGAGCAAAACCTTAGACAATATCCTGCAAGCCAGAATACTCTGCAACACACTGTTTCCACTTGAGGAGCAAATTTTCTCAAAAGCAATTGGAAACTCAATATTAGGAACATATTCTCATCATCTTCAACACTTATACAAAGCAATACAAAGCAGGTAACTCATCACAAGCAAGCAATAAGACAAGAGCACAGTTGACACCAATGACAACATAGACATGTTGACATCAATGACAACACCGGTTAGCACATACTTGCAATAGGTTCATCTTCTCAAATGCCATTTTGTGGTTAAGGTTTTTTTAGGGTCTAACAACTTTCCATACTTCCATTCTAGATAACTTTATCTCTCTTTCAATTTGTTTGTTTTCTCTTTTTTGGTTTTGCTCTTTCTTTTCTTCTATTGCTTCACAACCCTCCTACTTCTCTTCTATTTCTCCACTTCATGAAACTCTCTTCCTTAAACTTTATCATTAATATAATCTTATAAATATGTTACTTCCTCTTCAATATCTTCTAACATTTCTTCATCTACATTATCTACAAGTTATCCAAGTCTAATTAATAATAATCTAACTCTTCATAATAATCTAAATGATCACCATCTAATTGCTAATCTTCTACTTTGTCCCCCTCTTCTACATGTATTATTCTATTGCATTACCATCTAAAAATTCTCTTAGTTCCTCATTCTCTTCTTCTTCCAACTCTTTTTTCTCATATCTCTCCACTTTGTTCAAAGAGACGTCTAATTTACTACTCCGAGGTGTTTTGCCTCTTCTCCCCTACTACTTAAATCTTTTACAATAATTGCATCCTCCCTCATTACTTCCCCTATTTCTCATAACACTCCTTTTTTTAACTCATCTCATCCTCATCATTATCTTTTCTATTCGTTCAATGTTGATGAACACTTGATGCTCTTCAAGAGAAGCTTATTTTTTTGCCATTGATAACTTCTATTTTTTTGGTGGTATTTCTACCCTATGCGAATCTTGTATTTTTTTAATATTCACATTTTATGCTAATCCATAATTCTCTTACCATATTTCTTTGTTCTACTAGATATAATATGTGTCAAATAAACCATCTTTCTTATCTCACTCTTTCTTTAACATTTTCTTTCTCACTTTCCTTTGCTTTTATTTTTTCTAATTCCCCCTCAACTTCTTCTCTTCAATCCTCTCTCTTTCGAACTACTCATTTATTCGCTTTACACGTTCTTTTTAATTCACTTCCTCCTACTCACACTTTTTTTTAACTTTATAAATACTACATTTTTTACTAGTCTCTTAATCCTTATATTTACCACACAAAAGGAAAGTAATCACAAATACAATGTTAATATGCAAAGCATGCAAATGAGTCATAATTCTCTTTGATTTTGGTAAAGAGTAGTGGCTTTACACCTCATAAAAGTAAAACGAAGACTATTCTATCCAATCCAACTGACTTTAAATAGAAGCCGCAGCCACTTTAGGGCAGTGAATCTTTTGAAGAATTTAAAGTAGTTGATGTGGTTGAACTTTCAATTTGTATCTTTGGAGGAGTGTAATGTTCTCTAACACAGTGAGCTCTGGTTAAGATATAGACTTATCAGAACCCATTTATCGTATAACAAATCCACTTGTACAGACTATTTCAACTCAAATTGGATTAAGTGGGCCAAAAGTAAGTACCTAGGCATATGCAGCAGATAAAGTTAAATGTTCCTTAGCTTTTAAAAAGCTCACCCATCATTATCTTGCAAGCAAACAACATTGCCCCTTACGGAATTTTTTTTTTTTCTCCCTCTCATTACAGCTACATATTCTTTATTCCTCACGGTCCTTGGTTTATTGGATGGCACATATAAAGTAGATGTGACAATACACATGAAAGTAGCTACAATGAAGGTAGGGACACATATAAAGTAGATGTGGTAATATACATGAAAGGTAGGGACACCTATAAAATAGTTGTGGTAATACACATGAAAGGTAGCTACAATGAAGGTAGGGACACATATAGGGACACATATAAGGTAGCTATAATGTAGGTGGTTACATGAACATAGTTATTTATACTTGCTGGAGGTAGGTTAGTATATCAATCTATTTATTTTCAACTTTATTATTATTTGTAGAAAATCTAAGTGTATATCTTGTTTTTTTATTTCTTTGTTTTCTAATTGTGGTATCATTGTAAATATGGTGTTATAATGCTCAACTTATCTTGTTTTACATATAGATTGAGTCTAACATGTACCCATCAATATGTTTAGCTTTATTTTCACTCGAGATAGGATTAGTGTAGATCCCTTAGGATCTCGACCCTCCTAGACTAGACTATGAGTATGGTTATGTCCCCTAGACTAATCTACACTTTGACATTGCCCTCTTGTTTCAAAACTCTAGATTTTCTCTCTCCTAAGGTTGACCATTTTAAAATTTGACTATTACTTGCCAGCGTATGTGCCAAAACACCTTGAGTTGAGGGTCTAGGATATGGTATTTAAGGACATTCTTAGGTCATCAGTACTCATCAATTCGTACCATAAAGCATTATCATATATCATTTGCATTAAAAATATATTAGCATTGACATCATAGGCACCTACGTTGTATAAATTAATAAAGTGTTCCCCCAACACCATGATTAGTGTGATCAATAATGTATATAAAGATATCCCATATAATACTATCTGTAGATATAATGGAGAAGATCTAAAGAAGGGGACTAGTCCATAATTGTTACAAATGCTAAATTGTTATTACAAAGTCATTCAAATTATTGTTAAATACAATTTAATTAACTTTTGATGAAGATTTAGATAATGAAAACTATGCTCAAACCATGGGAAATGCATTCACATATAATTAAACACTTGCATAGATTTGTAACCTAGGAAACCCCTAATTTGAGAGGAAAAAGCTAGTTGATAGGTGATAATAGCAATCCTATCACTTGTAGTTTTAATTGTACAATCCAAGAAGGGGGTTATAATGCAAATATTTCTTAAGTCCTCCTTTTTTGCACTGTGAGACAAACAGTAAGCCAATTTCTTCATCTTACCAAGTGCTCTATGTTCACAATCCTTTTCTTTCTTCTCTTCCATTTTTTTATATTGCTAGGATTTACTCCTATACACTAGAGTAGCCCAACCATCCAAGCATCTAAAGAGTTGACATTGGATTTTTTCCTTTTAATTTTTAAACTAGATACATGATGAAACCACCACTAATCAAATGAAATTGTCACATGTCATTTTTGAAACCATTAGGTCAATTGCATTACTACCTCTATCGATTCTATTACCACCTCTTGTATGCATCGCCCTACCAAATAGCATACCTATATTTAAAAAATATATCTAAAGTACGATGAGAGATATCCTTCTTGAGGCGCCTATTTTTAATCAATTTACCACACATAGGTGGAATAGGCGCCTCGAGAAGGATATCTCTTGGCATACTTTAGATATATTTTTTAAATATAGGTATGCTAGTAGCATCCAGAGCAGCAAGCATAATTCTAACTATATTATATACCTTATTAAGAATTATTATTATATAATATAATATTATAACATAGGTTAGATATAATATTATAATATATTATATATATATATATATATATATGCGTACTTTAGATATATTTTTTAAATATAGGTATGATAGTAGCATCCAACAAGCATAATTCTAACTATATTATATACCTTATTAAGAATTATTATTATATAATATAATATTATAACATAGGTTAGATATATTATTATAATATATTGTATAATAATTATAATATATATATATATATAATTATTATAATATATATAATAATAATAATTATATATTATATACTATATCTCTCAGCATATTTTATACTAAACTAAGCCTAACCATAAAGGTCTTAACCCTAATTATATTATTTGTTAAGGTTTGAATGAAGGTTAGATTTAGAATTATGGTTTTGTTTAGGGATTGGTTTAGGATAAGGCTTATAAATAGGGTTAGATATAGGTTTAGGCATATAAATCAATGCGAAGTGTAATCATCTGATTATGGTTAGAATTAGAATTAGGGTTAGATTGAGGGTTATGATTACAATTAGGATTTGGGTTAGGGTTAGAACCAAGGTTAGATTAGAATTAGGGTTTTGTTTACAAATATAGTTAAGGTCAAGGTTATAACCCTAATTCTAATCATAATTCTAACCCTAACAATAACCCTAATTGTACCCCTAACCCTAATTGTACCCATAAGGGTAAGTGCAGGAAGATGGGGGGCCAAAAAGGGGTCTTAAGTGGCCACTTTTTTTTGAAATCAGGAAATACTGGCCTTGGATGAGAAATTGAGCATAGTTACACTCAAAATTTGGAGATGCAACCAAAACAATGTTCGTAGTGCTCCGAGTCTACTTTCTAAACTACTATTTTGTTTTGAAAATGGCATAGATTAAGGGGTTCAAAAGAGGGAGCCACAGAAATTGGTGTTGTTTCTGTCAAAAAAACATAACATAGCATGTTTTGTGGCTCCCTCAAAAGGTCAACTTTTTTTTGGTATTTTTAAAATTGATTTAGTGAGAAATTAGCTAATAGCATGTAGTTTATGCCCTATTTTTCTAATAATTTTTTGATGAAAATTTAATTTTTTACTAATTTTCAAAGTGGACACATCCTGAAAAATAGAATTTTGGCCGTGCTACCCCTATAAATTTTGAAAACTAATTGAAAATCATTTTTTTATTTTTTTAATATTTGTAGAATGGAGTCTAGTTTCTAAATATGTAATTTTTTTGAAATTTGAATGAATAGTTAATTTACAATGAAAAAAAGACCAAACAGTGGTTTTTGCCTAAAAACGGACACACAAACAAAAGAAATTAAAGATGAAAGGCTTAACATTGTTAAAATGTGAAAAAAATCACATCGTCAAATAGCTAAGAGAAAGCCTAACATTACCCAAGTGTTCGATTTGTTTGACCTTGAAACACGTACAAATCTGAGGGTTAGCACGAACGAAATTATGTGAAATTTTGAAGAATATGGAAAAACATGTATGTGACTGTTCATAAGGCACTCCAAGCCTTTTCGTTGGAAATCCAAAGCAAATCCCAAGCCCAAGGCTTGGGATTCCCAAAGCAAGACATAACGCGAGCGCATTATAACGCGCTTGAGTTATGTTTTGCTTTGCATTTTTCCTTTCCCGCAAGTCTGTTGTTTGTTATGTTCCCCTTAAATTTTTTTACATTCAAGGCTATTAATCATGAAGGTTAAGGGATAAGGGATAGGGTTGGAGGGTTTAGGGATAAGGGATTAGCATTTAAGGTATAGTATAGGGTTGAGGGTTGAGGGATTAGAGTTAAGGGTTGAGGGATTAGGGTTTGACATTGAGGGTTGAGGGTTGAGGTTCAAGGGTCAAGGGTTTAGGGATAGGGTTTAGGGTCGAGGGATTAGGGTTAAAGTAGAGTGTGGAGGGTGTAAGGATTAGGGATAGGGTTGGATGGTTTAGGGATAAGGGATTAGGGTTTAAGGTATAGTATCGAGTTTGTTGAGGGTTTAGGAATAGAGATAGCATTTAGGGTTTAGGGATGAGGGATTAGAGTTGAGGGATGATGGATCAGGGTTGAGGGTTGAGGGATTAGGGTTTACGGATAAGGTTTAGGGTTGAGGGTTGAGGGATTAGGGTTTAAGGTATAGTGTTGAGGGTTGAGGGTTTAGGATTAGGATTTAGGGTTGACGGATTAGCATTTAATGTCGAGGTTAGGGTTAGAGTGTCGAGGGTAGAGGGATTAGGGATAGGGTTTAGGGTTGAAGGTTTAAGGATTGAGGGTTGAGGGTTTAGGGATGAGGGTTTAAGGCTCAAGATATAGTGTCAAGTGTTGAGGGTGTAGGGATAGGGTTTAAGTTTTAAGGGTTAAGGGTTGAGGGATAGGGATTAGGGTTTAAGGTATAGTGTTGAGGGTTGATGGTTTAGGGATAGGGTTTAGGTTTGAGGGATTAGGGTTTAGGGTTGATGAATTAGGGTTTAATGTTGAGAGTTAAGGGTTGAGGGTTGAGGGTTGAGGGTTGAGGTTGAGGGATAGGGTTAATGGTCAAGAGATTAGGGTTAAATAAGAGTGTCGAGGGTAGAGGGATTAGGGTTTAAGGTATAGTATCGAGCCTGTTGAGGGTATAGGAATAGGGATATCATTTAGAGTTTAGGGATGATGGATTAGAGTTGAGGGATGACAGATGACGGATTAGGGTTGAGGGTTGAGGGATTAGGGTTTAGGGACAAAGTTTAGGGTTAGGGTTGAGGGATTAGGGTTTAAGGTATAGTGTTGAGGGTTTAGGGATAGGGTTTTGTGTTGAGGGATTAGAGTGAAGGGTTGAGGGATTAGAATTTGACGTTGAGGGTTGAGGGTTTAGGGATAGGGTTGAGGGTTGAGGATCAGAGTTAAGGGTTGAGGGATTAGGGTTTGATGTTGAGGGTTGAGGGTTGAGGTTCGAGGGTCAAGGGTTTAGGGATAGGGTTAAGGGTCGAGGAATTAGGGTTAAAGTAGAGTGTGGAGGGTATAAGGATTAGGGATAGCATTTAGGGTTTAGTGATGAGGGATTAGAGTTGAGGGATAACGGATTAGGGTTGAGGGTTGAGGGATTAGGGTTTAGGGATAAGGTTTAGGGTTGAGGGATTAGGGATTAGGGTTTAAGGTATAGTGTTGAGGGTTTAGGGATAGGGTTTAGGGTTGAGGGATTAGAGTGAAGGGTTGAGGGATGGTCTAAACTGACTGTTCCAATGCGTCTGAATGGGTACATTTACGCTAGGCATGGTCCTATTTTTCACCCAAACATGTCAAAATAGTCTGAGCTACATTGTACCGACGATATCCCTGAAGAGTCTAAAGTGTAAAAAGGTAGCAATCTTTGACGAGATGTTACTCAAAAACTATGTCACTTACAAACATTCCGTCTGAGGCAATGTGATCACATAGAGTGCCTCTATAATAACCTCTCTCAGTTTTTTATATGTCTAAGACATTTGCCCATGGTGAAAGGTTTTCTGCTGCCCCAAAAATCATCAGAAGGAGGCAGTGTATTAAGTCAGGATGAAAGCCTATTCACTCTAGGTGCTTGTTGTGACCAAATCACACATCACGCCAGAGAATCCCAAACATGCACCTTGAACAAGTGATGCTACAAGTGGTGAACAAAATGGGCGCCTTGAAGAATTGAGCCCTCCAAGACATCTTGCAATTGCCTAAAAGTCCAAAATTTACATAAGTGAGTTAAGGCACCATTTTCCATCTCCAGAGCCTCCTTTGAGCACCTTAACATGGAGTGAATGTTTTATTCTATGAAAGATTGCACCTAAAGAATATAACAACCCCTTGAGTCACTAGGATGAACTAAGTTAACAAAATGAACTTCATTGAGGGAGGTGCACTTGTGCATCTAGACAACTCCAGTTTAGTGCCTGAGAAAAAGCATGTTTAGAGACACCCCTCGAATGAACCCTCTAGAACCAATAACCATAGCTCAAGATCCATAACCATGAGAAGATAAAGCATTAAAAAAATTCATCTAAAGGATGGGAAATACCTCTTAGATGATAGTCTGCCAAGTAGACCAAGAGTGGGGAATGAGAATGCTCCTCGAAGATACACCAAGCCACAATGACTCTCTCCAATAAGAATCTTCTCTAGGTCCATAATTAACTCACGCCCATATCCAAGTGAAAGTCTCCTTGGTCTTCCTGCTAAAACCTCTAAAGGGTAACCATCTCAACAAGTGTCTCTAATCCCAAGAGAACTCTAGCCTCACCCAAGTCTCGAAGTATGTATGAGAACCTACAGCCAATCAATCCATGTTAAGTTCCAAATGCAACACCACATTATCATGAAGCTCCCAAGCACATGACCAATGTACTCAATACCAAGAGAACCAACAAGACCACTGTCAAAACTCCAACTACAAAATTAGGTATCCAAACATGACATCATGATCTAACATCTCCTCCTAGAAGATCACATGCACCAATACAGACATCCTAGTCTCAAGAGAACTTATATCATGCTAATACTCTAATCTAGAATCAAGAGTCCACCAAGACACACTACCAAACACCTCTAAACCAAGGATCAACATCTACAACCACATGAAGATAACCATCTCCTAAAAATAGTAGCCAAGATGTCAAAGCACTCTCACTACAAATAATAATCATAATCCAAGAGTTTGTCCATTACACCCAACCACTATATAAGATCATCCATCACTAGGTGACAAATACACATAATTATCAAAGCTCCCACTAAACCATGATATGAACTACAAATGGCATTGTGATAACCATCTCCTAAATGAAGATCACCATGGTCCACGCACACTCAACTATAATACTAATAACTCCAAAGTAGAACCAAGATCTCCAATCTAAGAAGATAAACCATCATTACTGTCAAAATCTCACACTAAACTATGCAACTAAGATATCCATGACATCATGATAAACATGCTACAAGTCCCAATAACCAACTATCCAATCATTCTCATCATCCATCCTCTAATCCCAATGCAACATACCAATGCGCAAAAGAGCATAGACAAGGAAAAATAACAAAGTCTACATCAACATTGAATCAATCCCATGGATATAGGCAATATGCATTCAAGTCATCCCACTACAATCAATGAGGTGTGCATCCCAAAAAAATGCATAACTTATAGATCCCAACCATTGAAAACATGCAAAATCATCATCACATTAGTAACTTTCAAACTGAGATATCAAATAATATAACTTATAGACTTCACCAAATCAATCATAGATTCAACTTTCCAAACAAGTTTATAAATGAGTAACCATAGTCAAGGAACTAATCAAGCATCTAAGAGATAAGAACAATGTGCTAAAAGTAAACCACAACACCACCTGTAATCATGAATCAAACATCATAACCCATACCTATCAACTACAAACATGGTTAAGTCTTGCCAATGCTCAAATGTACCTACATATCCATGACACGATAATTATCATCATTGCTATACCTATGCTCAAATCCCACTGAAACAAGACTCCTAGTCTCACCATGTATCAACCATGTCCTCAAACTAGAATATTGCTGAGCCCATGGAGATTGATACACCCACTTCAATAGAATAGGCAATTAATGTACCTGATGTGTCTTCATTTAATAAACTAGTAAACATCATTTTCATCCATACTTAAACCAATCTTATTGTTGTGTTTGATGTGTCCTCCTTCAAACAACCATTTAACAAAATTTGAGTTCAAACAATAAACATTTACAACCATAAACATCTCAAAGTCCAAAATCCAAACATTCTATCATCCTTAATCATTTCCATCATGGACCCTTGGTTTGAAAAAATCATTATGCAAGATAAAAACCCTATGCCTATTACCTTGTGTGAGGCTCTTGCAAAACCCAAAATCATAATCAAAATAGGTCCTCAAACCATGCATCCTTTAAATGAGATCTTTTATCCAAATCAATCCAAAAATCCCTTTGACAATGATGATGATGATAGTCTTGTAGATCAAGATGATATCAAGATGACAATAGCATTAACTATGAGATCATTACATGCAAACTTTCCATAAACCTTCATCTCCCACTCATGAACATGCAAGAATATTTCAAACAAGAAATGACTAGCACTAGCTATCATGCCAATCCTAAATACACATCTAATGGTAATCCTTATGGTACCTTTGGTAAGGGAAGAACCACTTTAGACCAAGTTCCTCATATTCAATTCATATCTCCAATCCCAACCGCATGTGAGAACTGTTTATCCTATGTATCCTATTCAAATCCTCCATCTCAAAATCCTTACATTCCAACTTATCCCATCAATCCAAACCCACTACATCCAAATCATCCTTTTTAGATTTCCTCCAAGGACTTCTAGTGGAGGAAAAATCTTAAACTAGAAATCACAAATTCAATTAGTGTACCTCTCCCAAGCCTATCCAAAAGTCACATAGTACCATGCCTATCCATCAAACACCACAATGCAATCAAAATCCTAACAACATGCCCATGATCCAAGATCAAGTGCAATCATGCAAAGATATTATCAATCACAAGCCTATTAAGAATGAACTAGAGTCTTCTAGTACCATACTTTTCCATCAAACACCATCATGTAATCCATGGCCTATCAAGCCTATCAAAGAAAATGCAAACATCCTATGTAATACAATCGGACTTTAAATATTTGAAGTAGCCATCTACAAATATCCATTCAAACGTGGATTTATAATGCAAGTATGGATGCCATCAATAAAAAAGATTTGTATTAACCAAATATCCATATAGGAATACATCAATATCTGTCAATATAAGTATAACATATATACAAAATAGCCATATAGGCTTACAAGAATGCTATATAGGCATACAATGTCAACTATGTACAATACAGAATATATGTCCACAAATGCCATATAGGCATACAACAAAGGAACACAATAAAAAGTCATTCCCCTCTGGCTGGTGAAGAGAATGAATCACAAGCAACCTTTGATCTTCTAGGGGATGGAGACGCGCATGTGGGTGGTCTACTACGAATCTGAGGGCTACTCCTCCTATTTAGGTCTTCCTGCATCTTTACCTGTTACAATAAAAAGTATAGACATTAATATATAGAAATTACATGTTATAAAAAATGAAACATTTAACAAAATAATCACTTACCGCTAACATATAATCTGTCTCCTCGCTTGCCTCAGTAGCAAGAATAGGCCCTGGTGATGTCATGTCCTATAGAAACCATCTAGATAGAAATTAAACTTCAAATCAATAATCTTTTGATTTTTCAAAAATAGACAACTATAACAATGAATGTAAATTGAAATTTACTAATCTGCCTCATACCCCTGTCAATGCCATGGAGCTATGAATTGTAGAGGCCACACCCTACTCCATTGCCCTATGAACATGGGGAGGTGTCTCCGCAGCCTGCATCATCATCTGGAAATAAAACAACATTATTCAATTACGAAAACTATAATAGTGATGCAAATCATGGCTCCTAACATACACACACGTTCATCTAAACATGGAAGTACACACAATAAAGCACACAAATCACATACAAAAATTTAGTAAGTACAATTCATTCATTAAACTATTTATTTTATTACCTCCGTAAAGCTTTGAAGTCCACCACCGCTGGCAGGTGTTGCCGTGAAATCTACAGTATTAACATATTCAACATCTAAAATCAGATATTAGAATATGATTCATATACCGATGCTATTCACATGTAATATTTATAATTGTTTACTAGTTACATATCTCGACAGTAGATGATCTAGTGAAAAATGCAGGTGGAGAACCACTAAAAACTGCATCGACGCTATGACCCTGAAATTTCATTAAAATCATCAATTTAAATTAGTTAATCTTTTATTTCAAAAATAAAATTTAATAAATTAAATTCAATAAACTTGCTAATATTTACTTGAGTATCAAGGCTGAAAGTCTCACTTAGGAGGGTATCTATCATCACCATCTGCTCAGCTGTAGATGTAGCCTATGCACCTGCGTCCTAACTGTCCATGGGGTCATAACCACAAGCTGACCCGCAAGCCTGGCAAGTATGGGGTGGGACCCTACTCCCCACACTATCTCCCAACCCACTCTGTGTTGTAGGACCGACATGCTCTATGATGCTCTGGGTCAAGGCACTAATCGACTGAAGTGTATCGACCTCAACACTCTCCTTCACAATGGAAGGGATAGAAACATGCTCGTGGGCTGGTCTGTTGATTACTCGTCTCACTACCCACTTTGGGTCAAGACATGCCCCTAATCTATCTTGTACTAACCCCCCACCTCTACCCTGGAAGTCCCGCATATCAAAATAGTTTGGCACTTTATTGAGGACAAAGTCGCAGTAGAGTTTCCTCAAAAAGTATTGCGGGACCTCATTATTATTGCATGGAGGATGGTCAAAAACCATCCACCACCTCTACCCGAAATTGTCCCTTATCACTTGGTTGTTGCACCAATGGATAGGGAACCTCTTGCATGTAATGGGTGGAGGTTGATTTGTTTGTGGGTTTGTGAAAATTGAACACAAGTCTAATTTTGTAATTTGTAATTTTTTCACATCTTGGTATGACAACTTGTCTGCATAATAATCTCTAAACTGTCTTTTTATCTGTCCAACTAGTTATTTTCTTGCTAATTGAATCTACATTTGATAACATAGACTCAAGAGATTCGGCAAGCGTGGACCTATGCAAGGTTGAAGTGGAAGGATCTTTCAACCTTGCAATTATATCTTCAATTTCCTTTTTGTTGTTTTCAATTTGCCCCATTATATTTTCTTGTGTTCCAGGGGCATGTCGAGGAATGAATGGAGGAGGTTGTTGTTCTACAAGTATTTCCTCCTTAGGATTTTATGGATTTTGAGGAGGAGGAGGAGGTGCATTAACATTTCCTGACAATTAACGAAATATACATCAAAAATCAACAAAAACCTACCTATTTAGAAACAAATTCAAACAAAAAAACAAATATAACTAACCCCTTTGGCGTGCTCGACATCGTTGCGGCATTTTGGGGACGAATCGATAAACTTTTTGTGTTGAGTGGTGTTTTGCAAAATGCAAGTGCGCTTTCGAGGGTTTGCAAGCCGTGGGTAGAGAGGAGAAAATAGAAAGAAATGAAATTGGAAACCTTTTTTTTATTTATAGGAAGTCATAACGCGAGCACGTTATAACGTGCTCGTGTTATGACTTAATTTTTTTAAAAATTAATTTGGCCACTTTTTGGCCCCCCATCTTCTTGCACTTACCCATAACCCTATTTCTACCCCTAGATCTACTTAACCCTAATTCTATCTCTAATCATAATTGTATTGATAATCTTAATTTTATCCTTAACCCTAACCCTATTTTTCATTAATTATATTGGTAACCATAAATCTAACACCATCCCTAAATGTAATTGTAACCCTAACCTTAATTATATCCCTAACACTAACCATAATTCTAACCTATAATTCTAACCTTGATTCTAACCAAACCCTAACATTCAAGCCAATACTAACCCTAATTCTAACCCCAACTGTAACCCTAATTCTAACCTAAACCCTAACCCTAACCCTAATTCTAACTGTAACCGTAACTGTAACCCTAAATATAACACTAATTCTAACCCTAATAATACCGCTAATTGTATTTCTAACCTTAATTCTAACCCTAACCCTAATTCTATCCCTAGATCTAGTTAATTTCTAGATCTATCCCTAATTGTAACCCTAACTCCAACCCTAATTCTAACCATAGTTGTAACCCTAATTCTAGACCTAATTGTAATAATAACTATAACCTTAATTTTAAGTCTATTGCCAACCCTAATTCTACCCCTAGATCTACTTAACCCTAATTCTATTAATAATTCTAACCCTAATCCCAACCCTAACCTAATTCTAACCATAACCATAATCCTAACTCAAGTTCTAACCCTATTTCTAACACTAAACCTAATTCTAACCATAAACATAATTCCAACCCTATTTTAATTGTAACCCTAACCCTAACCCTAATTTTAAACAAATTGTAACCCTAATTCTAATCATAGATTGAACCCTAATTCTAACCTAAACCATAACCCTAACCCTAATTATATCATTAACTTGTAATTCAATCCAAATTGTAACGATAACCCTAACCTTAATCCTGATAGTAATGCTAACCTTAGCTCTAATTCTAACCCTAACCCTAATTCTAACCATATCCTAACCCTAACCTTAATCCTGATAGTCATGATAACCCTAACTCTAATTCTAACCATAATTCTAACCATAACTATAACCCTAATTCTAACCCTAAGCCTAATTTTATCCCCAAGCCTAAAACTAACCTTATTTGTAACCCTAATTCTAAATTAAACCTAAACCCTAACCCTAACCCTAACCCTAATTGTAGCCCTAACCTCTAATTTAAACCAGAATTCTAACTACAACCCTAACCCTAAAATTAATCATGATAGTAATTCTAACCCTAACCCTAGTTCTACCTAACCATAATTCTACCCCTAGATCTACTTAACCGTAATTCTATTCATAACACCCTAATTCTATTCATAATTCTAAAACTCACCATAAACTTGATTCTAACACTGATTTGATTCATAATTCTAACCCTAATTCTATTCATAAATTTAATTCTATCACTGATCTGAACCCTAACCCTAACCTTATTTATATCCCTAACCCTAATTCTCACCCTAATCCTAACCCTTATTATAACCCTAACCCTACTTTTGACCCCAATTCTCATTCTAATTCTCACCCTATTTTTAACCGTAACCCTAAACATAGCTCTAATTTTAACCCTAACCCTAACCCTAATAGTGACCATAATTCAAACCCTAACCCTAACCTTAATACTAACCTTAACCCTAATTGTAATCGTAATTCTAACTCTAACCCCAACCCTAACTCTAATTCTAACACTAACTCTAACCCTATTTCTAACTCTAATTTTAGCCTTAACCCTAATTTTCAAGCTAACCCTATCCTTAATTCTACTTAACCTAACCCTAACCCTTATTATAACTAAAAAATTTAATTATAAATAAATCCTATAATTAAATACATTCATCTATGGCATTTTAAGATGATAAACAAACTCATTTAATACAATATTTAAATCCATTACTCCTACTTTAATAGAATATAATAAATAAAATCAAAACCTCACTTACATTAAAATTTAATATTTAGACTTTAAACTAAAATAAATCGTAGAAATAATAATAATAATGAAGATTAAAATTAAAGAAATATTTATTTCTAAACTTAATCATATACCACTATGCTTACAACTTATTAAAAGACACCAATTAAAATTTAAAACTAATAATAATAAAACATCTTAACTCCACTAAAAGCCCAAGTTGGCTACATTTTAGGAGTTAATAAAGCAATTTACTATTACTATTTTAAACTTGCTAAAATGACAAAACATAGTATAAAAAAATTTCTATCTCCTTTATCTTTTTATTTTCTCTTAATTGTTTTTGCCAATGTAGGAGAGGATGTACAATTTTCAATCTTCTCATGATTTTTTCCCTCTACTCTTTTTTTGTGCTAAGTTTCTATTGAGATTTGTGGGTTAGTCAGGGCTTAAATTTGATAGTTGTATTTAGGCATTTTTGCTGTAAAATACAATCAAAATTTTAAAAACACTGTATCATATGAAAGGAGAGATTTTGGACAAACTATCAAAAATTATATATGATTATGATGATAGATATATTTGGTTTTTATATAATTTATTTATACTAAGGTATGTCATAGTATTTTAAAGGCATTATTGAATAGATAACTGTCATAAAAAAATTGTTTGATAGGCAAGGTCGACTGTCAAATTTAGCCGTGGTTATAGTCAATGCTTTTGGGTATTTAATTTTTTGAATATTTTTGTTTTAACATAGAGAATATTTTTATGGTATGGAGTCTAGAGTTATGGAGATCTATATTTTTAGAAGAAGAGGAGGTTCAAACCTAATAATTATAGGGAACATCCATTCTAGAGACATTATTATTAGATTATAAGAATAAATATAGATTTTCTTTCTTATATATATATATATATATATATATATTCCCCATGTTAAACTTATACAATATTTCTCTATGTTTTGTTGTTAGTTATATATATATATATATATATATATATATATATATATATATATATATATATATATATATATATATATATATATATATATATATATATATATATATATATATATATATATATATATATTAAATCTACTCCATCTGAGATAAAGCAAATTTTAATAAAATAAATTGTCTTCTTATACTTTGTGATATAACTACTAACTTTATTTATTCCAAAAATTTTTGTAAAATTTAATAAATACCATTTATTCAAAGTTAAAAAAAAACAATTCTATTAATTTAAATTACCAATTAAATAAATTAAACAAAAGAAAAACAATTAATCAAATCCATGAAATGAAACACTATGATTATTATTTAATTACTAATTTACAAGGAAACTTACCAAAAATTATCAATAAAATAAATTAATTAATTAAATTCAAATTTAGTAACAACTTTAAAACAATTACTTAAAATATAGTTATGGATTACTAATCTCACTAACTTATCCAAAATTTACATGTGTATTAATTTTTTTAAAAATATATTCTAAATACCCTATATTTGTTAATATACTTGTAAGCTATATGCAAACATATTTCATATTTTAATTTTAATTTTTGTGGTGAAAAAACAAAGAACATATTTTAATTTTTGTTCTTTTTGGATAGTATGTAAGAGGGTTTTTCTGTTTTAATTTTTGTGCTGATAAAACAAAGAACATATTTTATTTTTTGTTATTTTTAATGATAGGCATTATAACTTTTTTTTTAGTTTTTAGAGTGGAATCTTATTTTTTTGTTTTTTAGATTCGAATCTTCCTCCTCAAGATGCTCTAGATAATCATAAGTCTAAATTTGGATTGCATACAAATTCCTCAAGGTTTGAAACTTGCAAAACACATTCCCTTTTAGGAAGGTTCTCCTAAAACTACTTCTTAACTAATAATGGATGAACAACTGACCTTTTGATTGTAACATGGATCCATGTTCAAAGAATATCTCCCCAATTGATAGCACCAATTTCTAATCAGATGTTAAAACAACGATTTACATGATTAGTCTTAAATCTCATGGCACAATTTAGGGTCTTTAGCAATAACCAACCCTACATATATCTCCTGTCACAACGGTGACATAAACTCTATTGAAAATAGGTTAATAATAGAAATCAAAAATGCATAGCAAACATTAAACAATAACTAGTATGATTCATTAATTGACTCAATACAATAATGCAACACCACCCAGGTCTATTATATTCCAATCAGCAACATACATTAAATGTGTAATATATTATTTCTATTGGCCTTCAATGGCTGCTACACTCCACAGAGGACTTCCTCTGCCCTCAACTTTCACAAGCGTTCCTTTGATTACTTCTGAGCCTCCACTGAGGCATTCAACCTCTTCTATCTTCTTATTTCCTCTCTCCAAAGCCTTTCTCGGAGGTGTGTTCCTCCTCTCCAAAACTTCTTCTTATATCCTTTCCTCTTCACTATTTATGCTCTACAAATTCTATCTTTCTGTCTTCTTCTATCGCGGTTGTAGATTCTCTCTCAGATTAGTTACTTTCCTTATATCTAGTGGTTCCTCCCAGTTGGCATCTCCTCTTTCTGACATATCAGGAATCTCGGCTTGTTAGAATTTGGCCTCCTTGTTAATGTCTATCTCTTCCATCGGTTCGGTCTGCATATATAATAAGACTCATTCTTACCTCATCTTATTTTTATGTGTTCGGCCTCCTCCTTTTTCCTTGCGACCTCCCTCTCAGATCGGGCTTTCTCTCTTTTTGGCCTCCGGCTTGCTTCCCCATCAACTGCCCATTCTTGTATGCTCAGCCTCCTTATCGACGACCTCTTTTGATTGTCTTCAGATTTTCCTTGCTCGACTATTGGCCTGGCAGCCTCTTCCTCTGTCAGTCTTCATGTTTATTTACAGACTGCGGCCTGCACACTTTTTGTCTTCAACTGCTCTAATCAATCTATCTGCATTATTATCAGCCTACCTTTTATATTGGGCTCTCTCCACAAAAATTGGACCTTTTTCTCCAACATCCTTCATTTTGCAAACTGCTCGGTCATCCACTTTCTATTTGCATGCGGCCTGCTCTAACCACTCTTCTATAACCATTGCTCAACATTTAAAAAGAATCTTTCCCTATAACACCACTAACACATCTTCTGTCTGTTATGAAATCATGGCTGGCACCTACTCAAAATAGGTAACGAACCTTCTTGTTGCCCATTTTACACATTGTAACTGATTTTAGCAATAATCACCACTTTCACCATTATTCGATTCTCTGGAAACTAATAATCAACTATTATTTTTCCTGTTGCTTTGGCGACAGGAGATTCCTTCATGCTTCCTGTCATTTGACCCATACATTTAAACCAAAAATCAAATGCCAACAATAATTTTTGTTAATAAGATGCCAATGCATCAAACTCCTAGGGGACAAAGAAGCATGTGCTCCCACACATGTGGTAGTTCCTTCAATGTAGAACATTCAACACTTCTTCCATTTCCTCCACAACCTATCCGGCACCTTGAACATATCCATCCAACTTTGCTATTCATCGTTCAACTCCCCGCAAACTAGACTTCTTGCTATTCCACTCATCCACATATCAACCACTTCGACAATACAAAAAATAAGAAACTCTGTACATATGTTCCTACTAATTCCTACTTCACTTATCTAGTTCTCTTTTACCATTAAGGCATGCTCAACCTTATACCAATCTGCATCCACTACTATACAAACTTCTTTCCAACTAAACAACCTCAAATCATGCAAATCACAAAACACACTATTATGCTTTACTTCAGATCTTTGTTTAACCTTTTCATGGATCATCATACAAAAGAAATACATACCTCCATTCTTAAAGAAAATATTTTTGTTTACCTCCACCTGCATTGCTGCACCAACTTCTTCCCTACCATCTGCTACCATTTTCTTTTTATGTTTATTCTCAATCTTAGCTTCTTTCTCTTCATTCTCAGCTACTCCTTCTTCATCTTTCTTGCCTATATCACACCATAATTCCATTATTCCTTTAGGAGTCTCCTTACTCTTAACCAACTTATTCTTTATAGCCTCGTTATATTCTCTTTTTGACTGTTCTATCTTCTCTCTTTGGTTGTCCTTCATCTGTTTGTATTTTCCTCTTCTCATTTTCTTCCTATCTATTGTTAGCCATAACCTTTCTTCACATTCATCAATTTCATTCAAAGCTTATCATACAAATCATATTGTTCACTTCTTACCTTACACTTACCATACAACTTTTCTTCTAGCTCGATTGCAGGCTCTTGTGCATTATTATTCTTTTCATCCTCCATTGATTTCATCAGATCTTCCTGTCCCTTGGAATCATCTTCTCCCCAACTACTATTAACTTGGTTCATCTTCTTATCTCCATCTTCTTCCATGGTTATCCCATGCTTTACTACCCATAATTGGTTTGCCACTTTCTTGGGTGAATGCTTTCCTGACTCCACACTGGGCTTGTCCTCTTGTCTCCTCAGATTTTATGTCATATCTTCCATCCTTGATGCTATTTTTTTGTCATAAAGGTTAGCACACACCACTCCCTACTTCTTCACAACTGATTTTCTTTGCCAAAATGGCACTATATATCCATGATCTACAAATTTTATTTTCTCTTCCCTATCTGGCATATTCTCATTTCCATGTCTATTTACAAAATTGAAATCACCATCAATATTTACTCTTACCTTTTTATTGTTCTACTGTCCTCTCCTTGTTGCATTTACGCTTCCCATTCTAGGCTCATCATAGAGGGGATTCATATTCATTGCAAAGGTCTCCGTTTCTCCTTCATGACAATCCATTTCTTTTTCATTATCAAATCTAAAGTCATAAGAAGAACAAACCTGATCCATGAACTGATCATGGATATCATCTTTATCATCTTCAACATCTGATTGCCCCACATACAAAATTTCTGCTATTTCAATGCACTTTGAAGTTGAACTATCTACATCATTTTCCAACCCTCTAATGCTTCCTGATGAAACTGATATTGACTCTTGATCCATATGATCACAACTTTGCACAACTAGATCATTTAAACATGAATGCTCTTTGTTTAGGACTGGCATGCAAATATTACTTGAAAAATTATTATTGTCAACTTCACTCGCTGGGCAAATCAGGACATCCTCCTCTATAACAGAAACATCATCAACTTGGAATGATGCAAAAACTAGGACAACAGGGGTGTGAGTACTTTGACATTCATCTCCAACATTTAAACTATATCCCTCATCAGCATTGGGGGCTACAGGACATAAAAGTTTTTTAGAGAAATAACCTTTTTGAATCCCATACCAATTATTTTCAATGTCTATTGCAAACTGTTGTGCCTGATGCAATGTGGTGGGCTCCTTATCTCTCAATCTATAGCTCATTTTCTTATCAAATGCTCCCAAATAGACAACTAGGCACAATGCATCATTAGGTCTCATGCATTCTGGAATTCTTTTCAATGCCCTCACAAATCTGAGGTTAAAAGCTGGGATCAACTCATCTTCTTCAATATGGATATACATAAAATCACTAATAACTGCATAATTAGAAATTCTTTCACCATATTGTTTTTGAAATGTAGATTTAAAATCTTGCCAAGAGCTAATAGAATAAGTTGGAAGGTAGGAGAACCAGTCCCTTGCATCTTCATCTAGAGATTGAACAAATAATCTCATAACTACATCTTCATGGTCAATCTCAAAGTCATCTATAACATTCATAAACTACTGCAAGTGTCTCTCAACTGATTCATCCTTAGCACCATTGAATTTGGGCAAAAACTTTCTGATTTTAGATGGAAAAGCATTTGGATATCCACAAATGCCATCAAAATTTATGGGCTTATATCTGTCAATACTGAAACTTTTTCTATGACATGGTTGGGACTGATTATTATGCATTACTACATTTGACACCTCAGAAGGGTGCATGGGCTGATAATACATCTTCATGTGTTTTTGCAACCCTTTTCTCAACTTAGATTTTTAATTAATGACTTTAGGCCTCTAAAATATAAATTTTTGTTTCAAATTTCCTAAAGTCCTCTAAATGAGTCTTTTGAACAATATTGCATGCCTCTTTTGAAAATACAAACTATGTTCTTAGCAAATACCAAAGCATGCAAGTTTCACCAACATTTCCCTTTTAACCAGTGCTATTTCACCAAATAGGGAATCTTTCAAAACTTATACAAATACCTGGATATGTTGCAGCCTTTGATAGGTTCATTCAACAGAGTCACCACCTCCTTGGCAGAGGAATGAGCTTCAAATAGGCTGAAGTTGAAAATTGATTTCTTTTCTTTCTAGGTTCTCCCATAGCAGAGCCACACATATAACTTTCCAAAGTTGCTGCAACAAACACTTCCAGGTTTGATTCTTCAATTTTTTAGACTTAAACTTTCATGGATATGACATTAAGTCCCTAGCAGAGTCGCCATCTGTTGGTGTTTATCTCTGAATCAACATATGGGTTTGCCAATTCCAATGCACAGGCAAATTCAACCAACGAATACAGGAGGTTGCGTGAGCTGCCTCCCCTTCACTTCGGGTTCTGCTGCACCAAGGGGGGTATCCCTATTAGCTAAAGATTTGACACTTTGACTCACCCAATGACAGAAAGATTTAGCTTTTCAGAACAGGCAGAATACTCTCATGTGTGGACCAAGATTTGTATGACAAATCACAAGGTTAGCAACATTCTTGGACATATTTGTCTAGTTTAGGCTGAGAGCATGCAGGGGGTTCCTAATTCTACTCCTACAACTAACAAGTTGAAATTATAGAATGGTTGGTTTGATGGTTTGGATGCAAGACAGGGGTTTTGGATCATAACTACTTCACAAGGGCAGACCAGTGCCTATCTCAGGGCAAGGAGTCAACTAGACGTATACATAAGAATGGCTTGCAACTGGCATTCGAGTTTCAAGGGGTTAGATTGATGCTTGCCTTACAAACATCACCCAAGAATGGGTATTTAATTGTCTCTGCTTATGGATATCCCAGCTGACATACAATCTCCTCCACACTCAACCTAAAATGATTTAATCCACTCCTTGAATGGAAGTTACATATTAAGCATGTGGTACAATAAGACTATACCCTAGAATCTGAGAAACCCTTAGCAACCAGATTCAAAAGAAGAAAATTCATACAACAAATGGAGACAGACAGATAAACACATGCAATAATGCATTTTTCATATACAATGATAAGAAACTAAATATATGTACAAGATACACTTTAGATGCAACTCATAAACTCCACAGAGATACAACAGATAGGAAATGCTCTGTATTTCGTTATTCACACAAAAAATTGCCCAAGTCTTCAACAACCCAAAAGAATAACACAGTCTACCTTTTATATCCAGACTGTGTATTCAGCAAAATTTACATGGCAAGTCAAAAAGTCACCAGATTGAATGCATCTTTAGATTGGTGCTCCAAAAATTGAATGCAATGGAGAAATAGAGAGAAATAGGTGGGCTCGGGATTAGAGCCGCTGCTCAAAGATTTACATCTTAAATTTGGTAGTTGGCATGTCATTCCATCGATCATCCTTCTATAAACTGCCATTAATGCCTCAGCTACTCGTAGCCCCCTTTGAATCTGCAGCAGTGTGTTCATAGAGTTTTCCCGCTCAAAACAAGCCTGAGAATGCAAAGAGAACCAATGCTGCAACCTCAAAACCTAGCTGTCGATCATGATTCCATCGCTGTGATCAACGGCGCTAAAAACTGCAAAAAGCTAAGAGTCAATGATTACATGCCACGTAGGCACCCCATACTTCTATCGTTGACTTTTCCTTTCCCTATTTTGCCCTTTTCGCCTTGTATATGTAAAAACATATGCATATACAACTGCCTATCATACAAGGCAGACCCCAAACATTTATAGGACAAATCGCAATCACCATCGGATCCACCTTGCATCATCTTTCCTTGCGTATCCTCTTTGTACATGTGCATATGCATTCCCCTTATACATACAAGGCACGGATTTCAAATTTTATGAAGCATGTTGAAGTAGCTTTGAAATCTGGCTTGTACCTAACCTTTGCATATCGGCACACATACAGGCATCCTGACATACAAACCGTAGATGCCAGTGCTTTATTTGCCAACTTTGACTTTTCCTTCGGGTCTGAATTGTATATTTTCCTTTGTATATCAGCTTGTATGTGTAAACATACAACGTGGATATACATATAAGGCGCGGACTCCAAACATTTATGAGTTGGATTGGAAGAACCCTTTGAAATCCAGCTTGTATGCATGCCTTTGCATTTGTGCACTTGCATATTGACTCGTATATTTGCCACCTGATGTACATCCTATTTTGCATATCCGCAGGCCCCACCAATTGTATCTTTTCTTTGCATGTTTTCAATGTATCTACCCGTTGCATGTCTAAACTTACAACACAAATATACATGCAAACCCAATATACAAGCAGGGAATCTTTCACACATATTCCACCCTTGTATATGCATCATTTCAAAGCCTGATATCCATATAAAATGCACATAACTAATTTTTCAAAGGCCGATTGAGATTTTGCAAGCCCGTCAATGCACATTTGACCTGCATGTATATACAAACACCCTTGTATATACAAAGTGACACGCATGCAACCGAATTTTTTGGACTTTTTGGAAGGTGCCTGCATATTTAAATGTTTGAAACCTGAATGTTTATGCAGGCACCACCAGGCCCTTCAACTTAGTTTTTGTAAACTTCACTTTCTTATTGTCTTCTATTTCTTCAAACTCAAAGAGATTATCCAAAGCATCAATCCAACCCAAAACTTCTTCATTGTCCATCTTTCCACCATACATGGATACTTCAACTTTCACCTTTGGAATATTGTCACCCTTGACAACCCTTAACATCCTAATTATTCTTGCTTCATCAGGGTCCCCATCATCATCCTCATCCTGGACTTCTACTGGAGGGTTCTCACTCTCACCCTCATCCTCCTTGTCACTTTGATCACCACTGACCATTCCTCTTCTCTGATTCTTCTCCAGGGCTGCTATTCTAGCAAGGGTTGCTTTTTGAGATTCCTTATAGAACCTCTCTTTCTAGAGCATCTATTCTTTCAGTTCTTTAACCTCTTTGGCCATTGGATTGTTCTTTGGAGGCATCTTGCTTATGCCAATTCTCATTCACTTTCCCACTTCCAATCAGAACCTAAACTTTGATACCACTATGATGCAAAGCAAGGTAACAAGTACTTCAAGTCTCCAACAAACCAATTTGCAAGTTTCAAACCCCTATGATGATTGGTATCCTTCAATAACCCTCCATATGCCTTGTAGCCCTCCTAATTGGGTTTTATCAACATAACTTTCAAATTAGGCCACAAACCCACAACTCAATAACTTTTTTGAGTACCCTTTATGCCCTTATTTAACATATCAAAAATTTAGGTACTGTTGTTTCAGACCAACCTACTCAACAATTCATTAGTATTGTTGTACCTAGGCCTAATTAGGCCACTTTTCCAAAGCAAGTGTATGATTTTCTACCTCCAAATTGCCAAATATCACTTGAGGGTCTTCAACACATCACCAAAGGACAGATTATGTGGGTTTTACCAATAGAAAGCATCACTAGTTCACTAGGTTTAATGAATTCAAGTCCAAAAGGCTTACAAAGCCTACAACACAGAAATATCATCTAGGGTTTGATCAAAAACTACCAAAACTTCATACCCTGCTCCACAAAATCACAAAATCATTTGAAATACATGATATACTTCCATTCTACCAAATTTTAGAAGATTTCACCCGCAGAAAAGCTCACAAAACCAATTTGTTTGCACAAACCCTAAACCCTAGGTTCAATAGCTATTTTCAATCAAACGACCATAAAATCCTTATCCTATGATGAAATTGTACCAAACCACCTGAAAATGAAAATAGATTCATAGCATCATCGTTTAAAATGAGTTGCAGGACGTGATTGGGTCGTACATGTTTGTACAGACTCAGAAATGACAGAAATAACAGGAAAACATAATTTTTGATATGAAAACATGGGTAATATTTATTGTTTGTTCTTTCTCCACCTTCCACACCCTTCAACAACCTTGCATAAATTTTTTTCAAGCCTTTTAAACATGTTTTAAATGAATCCTAATGGTCTCCAACTGAAAATCAAACTGATGACCTTTCAACTTCCAAGTGACACTATTATGCAATGCAACATTTGACAAAATTTCACACCTAGACCACTATATGACATAAATACATCCAAGATGGTCTTAATTAGACCTTATTGCACCAAAAATATGACTTGGACACACAAAACTCACTAAACACTCTTAGTTACAACATTTGACCAACATTGTGTAGGTGCTCTTGCACCACTATAACATGATTATTTATGTGGGGAAAACCTTTTCAAGAGAAAAACCCCACACTCCAAAGCAACTCAATGTATTATTCAGTAATCAAAGGTTACAATACAATTGCAAATTCTAAGCCTTTATAGGAGTATCACCAATCAGAGATCTTGAATAATTCTAATAGCATAATAATATCTACAAAACTCACTATCAAAATCTCCATCTTAAACACCCAATAAATATGAGACACAATACATCAAACCATCAAATGGTAATTAAGAAACCATGAGCTAAAGCCACCCAAAATGTGGTGTGCCTAAATCCCTAGATAGAAAACCAACACCCAAATCTTTATATTAGAGAAATAGTTAGCCTTTGATTTGCACATGTAATAGGTTTACTAAAACAAGATATCAAAGTGATTATACTAATTTAGATCTTGAACACTTTAGAATGTGGAAAACACTCTATAACCATCAATGGCCAAATACATTTTCTAAAACAGGTAATTCTACAATGGGAGAACACATATTCATAGCTAAGGGGATATACAAACATATCTTGCCATGAAGAACAAATACCTTCCAAATTTTGAAGTTGTGTTAGTAAATTTTGCTAGTTTCAGTTCATAAATCTCATATTTTTTTGAAGGATAGGACATTTGAAAGGGGAGATGATGTTTGTAGGATAGAGATGACTTTACAGAAAGCTACATCCACCTCAAAGGAGATGCAACATATCTAGTTGACCGCCAACACATCCAAAGGTCATAATATGTACAAGAGACACTCCTTCATATATAAGTAAGGCTCGAAGATGTAATTGATATAAGAGAAGGAATATATAGATATATAGATAATATAGAGAAGACTATGTAAATAAATGTAAGATAGATAAGGAAAGAGATTGATGGACAAATATGTAATGAAATATGAGATGTAATGAGAATAGAAGACTGGTGTACACACACACACACCATAGTGAGACCTCCTCTAATACAAAATGTAGGTATCCTACATATGACAAGGAGTTGTATACCATTGTTCAAGCTTGTAGATAGTGGAAACACTATATCTTAGGTAAGGAGACTATCATTTAAATAGACCACAAATCTCTCCAATTTATGTAGACACAAGGAAAATTATAGAATGATAGGCATCAAAGGTGGTCCACTTATTTATAGTTGCAAGATGATCCCACAATAGTGTGCCCCACTTTTTGCCCAAAGTAGGACATTGAAATCAACATTTTAAACTAAATTTTCACTTTCCGACACCTACAGCAACTAAACCATTAAAATTTGAAGATGATGTGAACTATTGATTTTTGAGATTTCATATATATATATATATATATATAATATATATATATATATATAATAATTTGTGAAATTTTTTATGTTAACTTTTAATAATTTATTTTGTATAGTTAACAACATTTTTAAAAAGTGATGTTTATTTTTTTATAGAAAGGATAAAATTATAAAATTTTAAACATGGATTCATAGCACCAATATCTAGTGCACAAATATTTTTTTCGTAATTTTTTGTTTCATATTTTTTTTATTAATTTTGAAGTGAGATTAATTATAATTTAGACATAGGTTTATACCATATAGTATAATTTTTTGTATATATATCCAAATTAACCTTTTTTTGTTGAAACAAGGACATCAATACCTAGTGCATATATATTTTTCAGAAATTGTTTTCTCTATTTTATTATTTTTCCATATGTGTGGAACAAAGACCTTGATGTTTGATGAAAAACCCATGTTTACTAGAAAATAGAAAATAAATATAATAATCAAATTAAATATATTCAAACTTTATACTTGTTGGAACACTCATTTTGAGGGCTATGATCCTACAAATTATCTTGTCATGTTGATTAAATTTGTTGGTCCAACCCAAGGTTCAAAACATAAAATTTTGATAAAAATTTGAGCACTAAGATAGAAAGAACCATCCAAGGGCCTTCATTCGAAGGTCCCTTCCATGTGCAAAAAAAATTAAAATATTAAAAGTTTAAGTGTTTGAATGTATTAATGCAATCATCATCGAATGAAGATGCCTTCATTCAAAGAAAAACCTTCAAACAAAGGTGTTTGTCAATTTTTTTGTATTCAACCATGCGAGTTTTTAATGTCCCACAAGTGGGACACACTATTATGGGTCTACCCAGCAATTTCACATCAACATTCACCACAAGAAGGGAAGCAATAATAAAGTTGCAGATTGCTTGAGTAGATCTCCAATTACAACCCTAATAGTAGTGTTAGATTCCTGTGTCCACCAAACACTAGATTGGTCTCAACTATATGGAACTGATCCTAATTTTGTTGACATCTACAATAGATTGACAAAAGGTAAACGAGCCCTTGATTTCTACTTGCAAGATGGGATTCTCTGTCACATGGGACATGTTAGTAAGAGATGTAGAGGAGATACCAGTCTGGAGATATGATCCTCAGTCAAGTGTTTATAGGCAGTTTATACCCTAGTCAGGTAGCTAGAGATTGACAACAAAACATAAAGAATAATATAACAGAGCATCACACATCAAAGTAAGATAACACATAATTACCTGATATTGACAAACCTCTGGATATATATTATCAGCTTTCATCAAAGGCATATATCATCTATACATCCTCCGACAGGTCTGAGTCTCTACCTCAATAGTTACAATCATGACTTCTATGTCATTTCTTACATCAGAATATATCATCTATCATACTCCTATTCTCCTATATGATATCATAATATCCTATATATATATATATATATATATATATATATATATATATATATATATATATATATATATATATATATATATATATACTATATCTATTATATCTAGGGATGTGTCTTCTATCAGCTCTAGCCTCCACATGATGTGTTTCCTCTAGTCGGCTCTCCATTATGTTTTGCACCCTACTTACAGGACACATATGTGTTCCTATTAGGGAATGATATAAGATGATATGGGAAGCAAACTACAACCATGTTGTATGACACTTTGGAATGAAGAAAACCATTGTAGTACTTTAGAGACCTATTTTATTGGCCAAAAATGCATCATGATGTCACTTTCTACATTTGAGCCTAGCTTGCAAATTGAAAGAAAGGATTATACACACCTCTTCATATTCTTGATAAGCCCTAGCACTTAGTTTCAATGGATTTCATGTCCAGCCTTCCTACTATTAAACATGGTCATGACTGTGTGTATGTAGTAGATAATTTTTTTAAAATGGCCATCATGGTAGCGTACAAGAAGGGGGTCTCTATAGAAGAAACTACGAAGCTTTTCTTTGAGAATATTTAGTTCCATTTTAGTTTACCACATAGTATCATCTCTAACAAAGATAGTAGGCTCCATAGTAACTTTAGTCATCACTATAGGCTATGATGGAAACTAGGTTGACAAACACTATTGCATTTCACCCACAAACAGATGGGAAAAATGAGGTGGTGAATTGAATGATCATTCACATTCTATGGATGTATCATTCAAAGCATCCTCACACATGGGATGAGAATTTGCCATATATAAAACATGGTTATAACCATGTGTATTGCATGACTCCACATTGCACAATCCATTTGAAGTATGTCTTGGGTACTAACCATTGGCTCTCATTAATGTTATCTAAGTTTCCACCAAAGGGATTTGTGAAATACTTAAAAACAATCAACATTTTAGAAGAGTACACTTGACACTATGTTATATCTTTCTAACAAAAACAAGACCACTTTGTGTGTTCCCCCCTATTTGACCCTCTTAATTTTCACCATTTTAAAAAAAATTAATAGTTTAGAAACTAGATTCTAATAACTAATAATATTATTCTAGTCACATCTTAAAATTTTGAGTGTGGGAATCTTGAATAAATTGTCAAAGATCAAATTTTCCTTATTTTAGGGAAAAAGTGGCCACTTTTGACCCTCTCTTGGCCCCCCATTTCCATGTATATACCCATTAGGTTTTTTTTGTGGGACTCATTAATACTTCTCATTCATGTTTTGTTTGATTAGTATTTCTTATTTTTTTAATGTATGGCAAAATTGGACTTGAGTTTTATTGTCACCTTGTTGTTGAAATATTGTTCTAACATAATGAGAGTTGTAAATTTTTGCCATAGCATTTGTGCTATCAAGTGTGAAGCATATATAGGTTTATCTATATATAGTGCCATTTCAAAAAGGCCACTTATAATAATTATAGATAGTCCACTAAAACAAAGGTGTTTTCGATAGGGAAATGCCTCAGTTAATCTACTATCTATTTTCAATGGTAGATTTAGACCTATGAAGCTCTTCTCATTGATGAGGATGTATTGTATGTTTTTCCTGTCTTCTTGAAATATTGTCAATGACTTTACTTACAATGGTTGCATTTTATTGGAATCTTTAGAGTTGCATACATCTTATTGAGGCATGTATGTTGAATGCAACAATTCCTATAGGGGCAATTGTAAGGAGTGGATTTAGTTTTTTTGATATTAAATTTTGAAGTGCATTTATGATGTAACTAATTAGGTATGGATTTCATATGCCTACAACTCCTTGAAGGACCATATGTAGTGGTTACTTTGAAGCATAATCTAGAGTATTTTATAATGATACTAGGTGCTACTTGTTTTGTTGATAGTGTATGGTTTTGGTCATATAGATTTGAGGGTGAGTGGTCATCTCAAGTTGAGACATCTTTCTTTTGTTTATGAATTGAATTTTAGTGTTATGTAAATGTGCATGAATGTAAAGTACCGATTTTTCACAAGCACACAAAACTGAAGTAAAACATAGAATTACTGCAAGTAAAATTAAAGTAAGGTAACTTAACTTCTATTCATCATTCAGAAGACAAGATATTAAGATATTTTCAAGAGTCCAAGCAATCTTTGAATTCATAAGTTTAAAGTATAATCATGATTACAATACATATGTATACATCTGAAGTCAATTACAGAGTATGTAAAAATCAATTATATTACAAGTGTCAAATATTGGCATCAAGCCTTACAAATCTTTGAAACAATAGAAGTACAATGTGATCAATATCATAAAAATTTGACAAAAAGTCCTTGACCTCCATCGACCAACTGGCCATCTACTAAATCAAAGGACAAGAACATGGTTTAGGCACTTTTTCCACCCAACCACGAAGCTTGCACTTCCCCGGTATCCTTCAAATTGATGGATACCTGACCCTGCTCAAAGAGCCTAGCAATCTGTAAACATATGCAGGGTGGAATCTGATGTGTGTCTATCAATCTACATGCATTACTATCATGAATGCAGCTTCTCATCAATAGGATATGGCAGGGAAATATATATAGAAACTAGGCTATCAAACCATATACAATAATGGTATACATGTCCATTTCAACATTTTGTTAGTTTTGGCCAAAGCATTAACTGTATAACAACATATAAGTTTCGAAAAAGAAAACCTACTTCCCTATTATTCCATACTCAACACCCATCCCGGAAGGCAATCTTTCCAAAATACACAATAAAGAAGAACAAACATAGGGCATGCAAGCATCTATTTTCTTTCCATATATCGGAAGGACAAGTTTCAATAAATCAATTCTTTTCCTTTTTCCAAACATTAATTACATATAACATACCATGAAGTAATCTATTAAATAAGTCATTTAATATCCAATGATAATCCATTTAATTCTCAGTTCTACCTTCCTGTCATTTCTGTGACAGGAGGTTTATTTTAACACAATACAAACATACTACAGACTTCCTGTCGCTGTGGTGACAGGAACTGCTACAGGAATAAAATAGATATAAGAGCAAACAAATCATTCTTTTAACATCATTCAAGGAGTAAGGTATATAATTTATTGACTCTAATTTGCCAGTATGCTATTTTATCAGTGTATCAGTTTTGAGTAACATTTATTTCAATTTTGGTAACATTCTAACAAGTTTCTAATGGTTTTAACATAGCTATAGGATCTATTGTTTTTGCTACAGGAAGATAGTAGTGTCCAATTTATGTAAAATACATAGTTTACTGTCGTAACTAATAGCTTCATAACTGATTTCTACTCAGATTCAAAGACTTTAATAAAGCTACTATAGGAATAACAATTTATCTAAGTCAGAGATTTGTTGTTTAACAAAAAGAGGCTGATTTGTGTAACCCGCTGTTCATTTCCAGCCAGAATGCAAATTAAATATAGTCATGTGATATTTTTACCAGTCAATAAAATAGCGGTCTAAGAGGGTCTAGTTCAGTTTAAATTCTAGATTTGAGAGATACATAACTAAAGTCTTGTTCGACGTTTGAAGATCAACACATTTTGGAGACAGCAAGAAGAGGGGTCGATCTACATGGATCGCCCAAGCATTGGTCGAATTGGCTAGATAGAAATCAACGGCCGGGTAAAATGAGTTCCTTGGAACTAAGGAAAAACCAACAGAAAAAAATTAATCAGCCTTGGGAAGACATCGGCCAGGCATCACAGGCGTCCAGAAATAAGTTTACAGCCATAGAAACATGGTAAGAGGCTAGGATAAGAAATGACCACACATGGATAGATCTATTTTGAAGTTGCCCAGGAGGAAATGAAGTGAATGAATTAGGAAAAGGTAGTAGTCAGGCAAAACATACGGTTCCTTAGCAAGACACGACCAGAAAGTAAGCAACCAGGAGATAGATTGGCCAGGAAGAAGGTAAGGACAACCAACATAATCTAGGTTGAATAACCAATACAGATCGCCCAATAATATAACATAAAATATCTATTTCAAGCAGCAAAACTATCATTTATACAATGAGCAAAAAACTAGAGGATTACCTGGAACAAGACGACGACAATGATGAAGAGATAGAGGCTGTCGCTGTTCCTCCTGTCGCACTGCAAATCCTCCAAATTGCTGTTGCCCCAAACTCAGAAGATCTCCTCTGCCAAAACATGGTTACCTTTCTACAAATCATGGTGTTCTAATCTGTTCGATCTGCCCTATTTTAACAACTTTCCCCCTCTTGTTTGCATGTTACAGAACTTGTTGAGAACTCTAGTTTAAGTTTCCATTTGCATGGGATTTCATCCAATCACAATTGAGAATAAAACTATTTAAAATAGAACAGTAATATCTTTTTATATTCTAATATCGCATGGGTGATAGGAATTTTGTTTTTATTGCTTTATTCCAAAAACTCTAAATATAATAAGCTATTTTTAATATTATTTTACTATTTTATTTAAAACAACATTTAAATAATCAAGAACAAAAATATAATGCAATATTACTTAATATATATACATATATACATTTTACTATTTTAATTTAATTTAAGAAGCATATTGTCTTCCACACATCTTTAGACAATATTTTATTAGTTATTAAAAATACAATCATATTTATATTTTATTATTTAATACTAAATACTATTTGAAACATAATTTGAAAAAACCTTTAATTTATGAAAACACATCATGCATTTGAAAATGATTAATCACAAAATAATGAAATAAAAATCCATTCAATTATGCATGTGCACCTACGTGATGTGTGTGAAAGAACCAGATAGAACCCAACACATATTGCCAAAAAGCTAGTTCCCTTCTACCTGAGCCATGCTCTTGTCCTTCGACAAGACCTATAAACACTCAAACTCATTGCACTATCAATAAGTTAGCCCAAAATATAGCCGAGGCAACAAAATTTTAACCAATAACATAACATAGCCAATGTAAATCTACTATTATTGCATAATCTTACTGGTAATCAACTAATGAGGTAAATCTTAAAAGTCTGAGATGTGACATCCTTCCCCAGTTGGAAGAGACATCGTCTCGATGTCTTATTACATCAACAAACAAATAAAGTATCAAAACAATAATGTATCATCATCTGAGTATCAAAGTATTTGAATATGCATAAAATAAAATTTCTATTCTATTTTCCCAAATGCGGAAAAGATCAGTCAATATCAGAAGTGGTGCAGGAGCACCCCTTCGAAATACAAATTAGGTCTAATTATAGTGTGTTTTACTTTGTGATGTAATAAGGTCCATGTGACCAATTCTTATGTTTTAAGTCAATCTGGGATTGTGTGTTGACAGTTATAGTTTGTTATGCTAGCTGTCCTCCCAACCGCTTGGAAACTCCCAGCCACTGGGAATCGAGTCTGTACTACTTGAGAGGAGTAGTTATTTATGCCCTAGATCAGTTTGTTTAGACATAGTTAAGCGTTGCATATGAAAAACAAAGACATTGTGTTTAGAGATTAGACTGAGCATTGTGGTACAGTGGGACTGTGAAGTCAGATATTTGTATGTATTTCTGATATTGAAATAAAGAAGATCCCGTTGTTTCATTTGTCTAATCTTTGATCTATCTGTGTGATCATATTTTGTTTTACAGTTGAGATGGAATCATTCATCCATTCCACCAGTTGATTCTCTGAATCGGTGGAATGGGCATGTACAATAGTTTAGTTTTCTTTTCTATTTTTATGTTCGTGCATTTCATGTTTTTGGGATCGATTTGTAGCATGCTATGATCTATCCTAGCATCCTCATGTGCTAGGGTTCGAAGGATAAAATCTAAGTTAAAATTGCCCAGGAAATAGATCGGCTCGATCTCAGAGTTTTCTATGCAAATTTGTGAAGGCATCGACGTGAGAAGAACCATCGGGTTGAGAAAATTGCATTGAGCCGACAGGGGCACTTTCACCGATCGGGGTGACAATTACAAAGTGCAGCCGACGAAGAGTATATCGGCATGAGATATGCTATCGGTGGAGAAGTCAAAGGTGTCGCCGATAGTCATAGTCTGGCCAACGGTGGAGCCCAGCATTGGTAGTATTGGGGAGACAATAGAGATCGGCAAAAGACTCTAGGAGTTCGCCGATAGTGGAAGTCCCGCTGATAGGCGAAAAGGAGATTCTTCATCGATAAGGAGTTTGGCGTCGGCGTGAAGTGAAGCATCAGGGAGACCTTCCACGGCTAGACCGATATCGTAAGTGTTGCCGATAGGCAACTTAACCGATGCGAAGGTGTCAGCGAGAGTTGGTGAAAGTCTCAGCGAAAGGAGAAAGCATATCGGTGTAAGAGTGGGTATCGGTGAGTGAGGAGAATGTTTCGCCGATGATCAAGTCTTACCGATGAAGACGATTCAAGGAAGATATTGAAGTAACATGGTATGTCAGCGAAAGAGATTTTGGGCAAGCTGATAGAGGTTATCTTGTCGATAGGCAATAAAGCAAAAAACATCCATCGGCGTGAGGTGGAGTTTGGTGTGACAATTTTCTTAGGTGTTGATAGTTGTTGTTTGGCCGATAGTGTATATCAGGGAGACATTATGGTAGATCTTGCCGATGGAATGAGAATAGTTAAATCCCACCAAGTTTGAACGCTTGTGATGGCCGCTCTACATCAAGAAGCATCCTCCCAAGTGGCACTGTCCACTGAATATTGGTCCCATTGGACCTTATACTGCACTATGTCTCAATTATGCAACTTAACATTGTGCTTCTCCAAGACTCAAATGGGCTCCACTAGCACCACTTCTAGACCCTGTACCTGTAGAGCACGCCAATCAAGAATATGCAATACATTAGGATGATAAGGTTTGAGTAAAGACACATGAAAACAATTATGGATTTTGGTGAGATCTGGCAGCAGTGCATGTCTGTATGCAACTAGATTGATCACTGCAAGGACATCGAAAGGTCCTATGAATCTTGGAGCTAGTTTGGATGCCTTTCCAAATGAAATTGAGCTCTTATGTGGCTTGAAATTTAGAAACACCTTGTCACCTACTAAGAATTGTCAGAAAGTCCTATTCTTATCCATATAACTTTTCTGTCTGTCTGAGGCTTTCTTCAATTTCTCTTTGATTAGCCTCATCTGATCTTCCATTTCCTTTAACATGTCAGGTCCAACTACTATTCAATCTTCAATCATGTCCCAACTGATTGAAGTTCTACACCTGCAACCATAAAGAGCCTCAAAAGGTGCCATTCCTAAAGATGCATGGTAGGATCTATTATAAGAAAACTCTACCAATGGTAGATATTCCTCCCATTTGTACTACTAGTCCATACAATACATCCTTAGAAGATCCTCCAGTACCTGGTTGACTCTCTCCATCTGACCATCTATTTCAGGGTGATAAGTTGTACTAAAGTTCAACTTAGTCCCCAATGCTGCATTAAGTGTGGTCCAAAACCTAGAGGTCATGCGGGTGTCACGATTTGAAATGATCATCTCTGGCACTCCATGGAGTCGAAAGATCTCTTGAACAAACTTCTTTGCTAATGTCCACGACCCATCTGTGAGATTTCCAGGAATGAAATGAGCCACTTTCTTCAGTTTTTCCACCACCACTAAGATGACATCATGCCGATTCTTCGACATGGGCAAACCCTGAATAAAGTCCATGCTAATCACCTGCCACTTGTATTCAAGTACACTATGGAGGTAAAGCAGTCCTGTAGGATGGACATGTTCTACCTTAACACGTTGACACTCTAAACATTGAGCTACAAACTTAGTCACATCCTTCTTAAGATTAGGCCAAAAGTACAATGGTCTCAATCCTTCCATTGTCTTGGTCACTCCTGGGTGTCCAAAATATGGAGCTCTGTGAATCTCCTTGAGAACTAGCTTCCTCAATTCACCTGAATCTAGGATATACATTCTCCCTTGATATCTCAGAAGCCCATCTGATTCTATGACATATCTATCAAATCAATGATCTGTGGGGTCTGCTTCTAACGCTTGTTTAACCCGTTCATAGTGCTCATCTCCTTGCAAGTTTTGGATTACATGTTGTTTCAAATTGGTTCTAGTAATCATCATTGTAACCAAATGTCATCTCCTACTGAGAGCATCTACTACCCTATTCTCTTTGCCTTTAATATACTCGATTCCAAAGTTGTACTTGCTAAGGAATTCAAGCCATCTACGTTGTCGAGCATTGAGATTAGGTTGACTGAAGATATATTTGAGTCCCAGGTGATCTGTCTTTAACTCAAATGGCTTACCCAAGAGGTAGTGCCTCCACATTTGGAGTGTGTGAACAATGGCAGACAACTCGAGATCATGAGGTGCATAATTTGACTCATGTTGTTTTAGTTTTCTTGATTCATATGCCACTACGTTTCCATTCAGCATCAACACTCCTCCCACACCTTCACTAGAAGCATTTGTAATCACTGTGAAATGACCATTAGGATAAGGTATGGTCAGAATAGGTGCTGATGTGAGTTTTTCTTTCAACAAGTAAAAAGCATGTTCACATTTCTCTATCTAATCAAACTTCTTACCCTTTTTCTGTAACGAAGTTATGGGTGCTGCAATTATCGAGAATCCTTCTACAAATTTCCTATAGTATCTTGCTAGTCCCATAAAACTTCTAACCTCAGTCACAGTCTATGGTGCAAGCCATTCCATTATTGCCTTGATCTTTTCAGGATCCACTGCTATCCCATCTACAGATATTACATAGCCAAGATAGTTCACTTTACTTTGATAGAACGTGCACTTAGATAACTTGCCAAAAAGTTTCATTTCTCTCAAATGCTACAGAACTATCGTCAAGTTTTTCTCATGCTCCTCTAATGACTTAGAATAAATTAGAATGTCATCAAGAAATACCAACACAAACTCATCAAGACAATCTCTGAACACACTGTTCATCAAGTTCATGAATGTTGTTGGTGCATTAGTTAACCTAAATGGTACTATTGTGAACTCGTAGTGACCATATCATGTTCTAAATGTTGTTTTAGAGATATCCTCATCTTTAATCTGTAACTAATGATACCCGGATCTAGAATACCTTTACACCTTTCATCTGGTCAAACAACTCATCTATCCTAGGAAGTGGATATTTGTTCTTAATATTTGCCTTGTTGAGCATTTTGTAGTCAATGCACAACCACAATGTTCCATCCTTCTTCTTAACAAAGATGACTGGTGTGCCCCAAGGTGACACACTAGGTTTGATAAACCCTTGTTTTAACAATTCTTCTAACTGTGCTTTAAGCTCATATAGTTTTGTTGTCCAGTCATTCAGTAAGGTGCTTTAGACTATAGTTTAGTTCCTGGTATAAGATCTATAGAGAAATCAAATTCTCTTTTAGGTGGCAGTTCTATTAATTCATCAGGAAAGACATCTTCAAATTCTCTAAGAATAGGATACTTGTCAAAAGATGGTTCCTAATTATCTAGATCTCTTATCTTCATTGCATAGATAGAACAACCCTTTCTCTTAGCCTTTTTCAATTGCATAGCTGATATTTGTCTTAGCTTAAGGGGTGTTCTAGATCCATGTAACTCTACCCGATTCCCAAAGTCATCAAGGCATTTCATTACCTTCTCTTCACAATCCACTAAAGACTTATGTTCTAACAACCAATTGATTCCAAGAATCACATCGTAAGATCCTAGAGGTGCAACATAGAGATTGACTTGTGTTTGGAAAGTAGGAAGATCTAATTCACTGCATACTAGACATGAATCTACTCTTTTCTCTACATTGTTACCATATTGCACCATCCAAGAATTTTCCATGTTTCCATGTTTAACAAATAATTTAGCTATAATTTTTGGATCAACAAAATATTTCATAGCTCCTGTATCAATTAAAATAGAAACTGGAAGGCCAAAGAGCTTACTGTACATCTGAATGGGTGTAGCTTGGAAATCTGCTTGTCGATGATCTACAGCTACATGAATCTGGTGTTGAGGAGCTCCCTATCGATTCCCATCTCTCTGATTTTCTATTTGAAGAGAACCTGCACTTGCATAGTGCTCTCCTCCACAAGTGTAACATCCATCTCTAGGTCCTCTGTGTCTAGCTGGATTGTCTCTCCTGTTATTATTACCATTGTGGCCATAGTTACCTCTCTTGGTGTTATTTCCACTTTGGTTCCCATTTTTCTTTTCCTGGTAGTTATTGCCTCTCTTAAGATTCCTTATCTGGCGATTACTGTTTCCTTGATAGCTACTATCATTCTGATACCTTTTATTCCCACTCTTCACATCTCATCTCTTACGGTAATTTGAGATCTATTACAGTTTCTGCTCCTATTTGGTATCCTTTTCGAACACTTCATCCATGGTCAATGGATTATGAATATCAACATCTGATCCAATCCGTGGCCTTAATCCCAAGATGAACTTGTGAATCCTGAACCTTTCATCAAGCTGATACTATGGAACATATTTCAATATGTGAGAGAATTTCTCCCAATACTGAGTCACAATCATACCTCCCTGAGTGAGGTTTTGGAATTCTGTCATTTTCTTGTCAAAATAGAGCTGTGGCAACCACCTCTTCCTAAAGAGCTCAAGGAAGCAATCCCACATAACTTCTCATGGTAACAATTTCTTTTTAGCTTTCTCATTGTCCCACCAAGTCATTGCTTCCTTAGTAAGCTGATAGGATCCCCATATAGCTTTAGTTTTAGCAGACAAGTCACAGAGATCAAAGTATTTTTCCATATCAATAATCCATGCTTCTGCTCCATCACCTATAGTCTTACGATCAAACTTAGGAGGTGTAACCTTTTTGAGATCCTTTCCTAACTCCTCAACAATCTTGTTTCTGTTGTTTCCATTCACTTCACCCTCAGGACCTCCAACTTCTTCTCTCCTTTCCCCAGTTCTATTTCCCCTTATTCCTCTGATTTCCTATTCCATAGTATTCATTTGAGTTCCCTGCTGAGTCAAGAGAGTTCCTTGCCGAGTCAGAAGATCTAGGATTTGAGTCAATTGGTTATTGTATCCTTCATTATTCTATCCGACATTATTATTATTGTTTCTCTCATTGTTTCCAACATTAGCCCCTCCTGCATCAGTGCCAGCATTGTTCCCAACATTGGCTTCTTCATTATTGCCAGTATCAGGGTTATTGCCAGATCCTAGGGTTGCTGCCCTACGTCCAGAGTTTCTAGTGTTCATGATGAACTATCTGAAAAAAGAGTTTACAACTTTAGTGTAACAGTTCCATAAAGGCCTAGAGTAGAACCATCGCTTTGATACTAAATGTAAAGTACCAATTTTTTACAAGCACACAAAACTAAAGTAAAACATAGAATTACTGCAAGTAAAATTAAAGTAACATAACTTAACTTCTATTCATCATTCAGAAGACAAGATATTAAGATATTTTCAAGAGTCCAAGCAATCTTTGAATTCATAAGTTTAAAGTATAATCATGATTACAATACATATGTATACATTTGAAGTCAATTACAGAGTATGTAAAAATCAATTATATTACAAGTGTTAAATATTGGCATCAAGCCTTACAAATCTTTGAAACAATAGAAGTACAAGGTGATCAATATCCTAAAAATCTGACAAAAAGTCCTCGACCACTATTGACCAACTGACCATATGCTAAATCAAAGGACAAGAACATGGTTTAGGCACTTTTTCCACCCAACCACGATGTTTGCGCTTCCCCGGTATCCTTCAAACTAAAGGATGCCTGACCCTGCTTGAAGAGCCTAATAATCTGTAAACATATGCAGGGTGGAATCTGGTGTGTGTCTATCAATCTACATGCATTACTATCATGAATGTAGTATCTCATCAATAGGATATGGTAGGGAAATATATATAGAAACTAGGTTGTCAAACCATTTACAATAATGGTATACATGTCTATTTGAACATCTCATTAGCTTTGGCCAAAGCATTAATCCTATAATGACATATAGGTTTCGAAAAAGAAAATCTACTTCCCTGTTATTCCATACCCGACACCCTTCTTGGAAGGCAATCTTTCCAAAATACACAATAAAGAAGAATAAACATAGGGCATGCAAGCATCTATTTTCTTTCCATAAATCGGAAGGACAAGTTTCAATAAATCAATTCTTTTCCTTTTTCCAAACATCAATTACATATAACATACCATGAAGCAATCTATTAAATCAATCATTTAATATCCAATGGTAATCCATTTAATTCTCAGTTCTATCTTCCTATCATTTCTGTGACAGGAGGTTTATTTTAACACAATACAAACATACTATAGACTTCCTGTCGCTGTGGCAACAGGAACTGCTACATGAATAAAATAGAGATAAGAGCAAACAAATCATTCTTTTAACAACATTCAAGGAGTAAGGTATATAATTTATTGACTCTAATTTGCCAGTATGCTATTTTATCAGTGTATCAGTTTTGAGTAACATTTATTTCAATTTTGGTAACATTCTAACAAGTTTCTAATGGTTTTAACATAGCTACAGGATCTACTATTTTTTTCTATAGGAAGATAGTAGTTTCTAGTTTATGTAAAATACATAGTTTACTGTTGTAACTAATAGCTTCATAACTGATTTCTACTCAGATTCAGAGACTTTAATAAAGCTGCTACATGAATAACAATTTATCTAAGTCAGAGATTTGGTGTATAACAAAAAGAGGTCGATTTGTGTAACCTGCTATTCATTTCAAGCCATCATGCAAATTAAATACAGTCATGTGATATTTTTACCAGTCAATAAAATAGTAGCCTAAGAGGGTCTAGTTCAGTTTAAATTCTAGATCTGAGAGATATAGAACTAAAGTCTTGTTCGATGTCTGAAGATCAACACATTTTGGAGATAGCAAGAAGAGGGGTCGATCTACATGGATCGCCCAAGCATTGGTCAAATTGGCCAAATAGAAATTAGCGGCTAGGTAAAATGAGTTCCTTAGAACTAAGGAAAAAACCATCAGAAATAAATTAATCGGCCTTGGGAAGACATCGACCAGGCATCACAGGTAGCCAAAAATAAGTTTACGGCCATAGAAACATGGTAAGAGGCCAGGATAAGAAACAACCTTCACACATGGATAGATCTATTTTGAAGTCGCCCAGGAGGAAATGAAGAGAATGACTTAGGAAAAGGTAGTAGTCAGGCAAAACATACGGTTCCTTAGCAAGACGCGACCAGGAGATAGATCGGCCAGGAAGAAGGTAAGGATGAACAACATAATCTGGGTCGAATAACCAATACAGATCACCCAATAATATAACAAAAAATATCTATTTCAAGCAGCAAAACTATTGTTTATACAGTGAGCAAAAAACCAGAGGATAACCTGGAACAAGATGATGACAATGATGAAGAGATAGTTGCTATCACTGTTCCTCCTGTCGCACTACAAATCCTCCAAATTGTTGTCGCCCCAAACTCAGAAGATCTCCTCTGCCAAAACGTGGTTACCTTTCTGCCAAAACGTGGTTACCTTTCTGTAAATCGTAGTGTTCTGATCTATTCGATCTGTCCTCTTTTAACAACTTTCCCCCTCTTGTTTGCACGTTATAGAACTTGTTGAGAACTCCAATTTAAGTTTCCATTTGCATGGGATTTCATCCAATCACAATTGAGAATAAAACTATTTAAAATAGAACAGTATCTTTTTATATTCTATTGTCGCATGGGTGACAAGAATTTTATTTTTATTGCTTTATTCCAAAAACTCTAAATATAATAAGCTATTTTTAATATTATTTTACTATTTTATTTAAAACAACATTTAAATAATCAAGAACATAAATATAATGCAATATTACTTAATATATATACATACATATATATATATATATATATTAGTATTTTTATTTAATTTAAGAAGCATATTGTCTTCCAAACATCTTTAGACAATATTTTATTATTTTTTAAAAATACAATCATATATATATATTATTATTTAATACTAAATACTATTTGAAACATAATTCGGAAAAACCTTTAATTTATGAAAATACATCATGCATTTGAAAACAATTAATCACAAAATAATGAAATAAAAATCCATTCAGTTATGCATGTGCATCTACGTAATGTGTGTGAAAGAACCAGATAGAACCCAACACATGTTACCAAAAAGATAGATCTCTTCTACCTGAGCCATGCTCTTGTCCTTCGACACATAGCATTATCAATAAGTTAGCCCAAAATATAGCTGAGGCAACAGAATTTTAACCAATAACATAACATATCCAATGTAAATCTACTATTGTTCCATAATCTTACTGGTAATCAACTAATGAGGTAAATTTGAAAGTTTGAGACATGAAAATGAATACCATGGTTTTCCCATATGTGATTGTTGTTAAAATTGCATCAACCAAGTGTTTCAAGTTAATTTAAATTGACGCCATTAGTAAGTCCCATTTGAAATAATAATTCCCATTCAAACATGTTCATATTATTTATTGTGTCCATCTCATTATCACTATCATAATCCTCTTATTGGTTATTGTCACTTTTCTTTATATAGTCAATTTGCCATACATGGTATTTATTATTTTTTCTTTCTTAAGATCTATATCCATGCTTATGTCATGCAAATGTTTATATAGAAGTAGCTCACTCCAATAGAAAGTTTTAAATTTTTCTGAGCCTTTTTTTAATGAATAATGGTTATGTTACTTTTTATAAACTCAAAAAGCATTATTACACTATTCACAAAAAAAGGGTAGGTGGTAAAAGGCATGCCCTCAAATTATAAGAAAGGTCGAGCCCAAAAAATAAGACAAAACAACAAAGTCTAGTGGGGCCAAGCCCAAACATTAGGAAACAACAAAGTTGCTAGGCGGTGAGAGCTACACTCTCAAGGGGGATTACAGTCATCTAGTTTTCCCTATACATCAGCAAGGATGAAACCACTAGTAATTGATTTCCAACCAATAAGAGCACCCTCATCTTCTTGATATTCTTATGTAGGTTGTTGAGCATGAATTGAGAAATTGCTAGATTTAGGTGAGGAAAGTTTCTAGAATCCAACCAAATAGAAGCATCATGCCCATGTGAAGAGGTCGATGGAAAATGAGAAGATTGAGACTACCTACAAGCATCATGATCCCTAGCTTGTCTAGAAGGTGGTTGAGAACCATGTGACTAGGAGCCACAATCTCTTTTGGGAGTCTGGCTATGTCCATGTTTGCTCCCACATAGAGGGGAGTGACCTTGGTGGGAGGTAGGATATGACACTATGGAAACCATACAAGGGGTAGTACCCTAGTGATCTAAAAGCACCTACAAATGAGAAACTTCAAGTGCAACCTTGTTTTTTTGCATTTAAATCCACATAACCATATTGGATCAAATTATAGCTTTAGTGTAAAGTGAGAAACAAATATCAACTACATAACCAGTAAAAATGGCTTTTTTTAATCTTTTCAAATGCTAAAAAGAATCTCCACCCTGAAAGCATACCAAATCTAGGTGAATTTAAAAGGGAGGCAGAGCCAATCTCCCAAAAAAACCATATGCCATGAAAATTGGTTAGGCTTCAACATATAGAATCATGAAAATACATTCACAATTATTTTTTCTTTCCTCTCTTTCTAGTTTTATCCTTTTCAATAAGAAGCATATGACAATAATTTTGTTAATTCAATAGTCATTAAAATACATTCGCAATAATTTTTCCTTTCCTCTCTTTTCATTTGCATCTTTTTGACAAGCAACATATGAGAACAATTTTGTTGATTCAATTAGTGCCACAATTTCTAAGTTAGATGGTCATTGCATATAGGAATGTAGATAGTTAGATTGCATGGTCTCAGTTGCAATTCTTGGAAGATGATGAAATAATTGTTGACCAATATTTAACAATATAAAATTTTGATTTCAAATAAGAAGAGGTAATTTTGGAGCATATGACATGTTTCATGTGCTCCTATATCATAATATGTGATAGTATTTGCAATGAATTTTTAATATGTTATCAAAGCTTGGTCTTCAAATCCTTGATTTGTGCATATCCTTGTTAAAATATTCATGCACAATTTTTTATTTATTTCATTTTAGCTTTAAATGCATACTTTGAAAGATAATAAGGAACAAGTGTTTTTGAGATGACAAGTTGGTAGTCTATATTAGTTGCAAGTATTGGTATAGAATGCTCTATACCATGCAATATTTGGCTATGAAGGTAGCCACCCAAGATCTAGTAGCTTCAATGAGAAACCCAACATGAAAGAATAATTCTATTCTATCAAATGAAGCAAATGAACATCACACATGATATAAAATTTCAATGAGAATCCCATGGTTATATAGGCCAAGGTGAAACATAGGACAACACAAGATTATGACAAGTGTCTTAATCTTATGACTTGAGACACAAAGAGATAACTATCCTTAGTGTACCCTAAGTATGCCCTAAGTAAACTTAACTAGACAAGTGTGAACAAGACCTAATGTTTGAACTAGTTAGGTAATATACCATGTTCACACCAACATTAGCTCTCCATATTAAAATCATCTCATGATTGCAGATGTTTAAACTATCATCATTTATTGCTAGTTTGTAAGTTCTTTTACCAACATCATCACATGAGAGGGTGAAATTTATTCATTCGTTCCATGTAGCTTTATATTGACATTCTACATTTTGGCCCTTCTTACATAGATATGTTCTTTCACAATATTTGGTGTGTTATTAGACATGATTAATTAAGTTTTTAAAATAATTTGTGGGACCTATAGAGAATAGCTTAGATGTGTTTAGCAAGCATGGATCATCTAGTGGAGAGTGATGTATTGTGCTATTTCTTTCAGATGGAGTGCAAGTGTTCCAAGCAGCGATATATTGGTTAAAGATTTTCTTTTGCTATATCTACCTTTACATTATTTTCGCAATCAAGTGTGTCCATGGTGCATTGTCTAGCCAAAGGAATCCATGTACATGTACAATGTGTGAGGCCTACCTTTTTCATTCTCGTACATTTGACTATTTACTTTACTGTTGCTGATACATTTAGACTTGTGGGACTGTTGATCCTGAATTTCCAAACTATTAGACTTTATGCTGTATGTGGATTTGTTATGCTTATTATGTTTACAATGTGTTTAGACCTGGATATTGCTTTACTGATGATGTTAGACATATGGTTTATATTATGATGTTATGGGAAAACTAATTGGGTGATGTTAGATAGAAAATTGTTATGTGATTCAATCTTGGGAATAGATGTTTGAAATGCAGAATTTAGAATCTAAATTGTAATGTGACTTCCTTGATGCTTATGTGAACTTGTGATATTTTATGCGAGTGTATGTTTTAATTTGCTTCAGCTATTATATATTTATGTGGAATTAACTTTGCAATTGAGTGCGCAGGTATTTCTAACAAGCCACAGAAATTGGAGATCATTCCACACACGATGTTGTTATCTCTTGTGAAGCCGATCTAGTTCCACAAGGAACCAAAATCAACTTTGTGCGTGATAAAATTCTATAATGTTGATTGCCTGTTGTTAGTCAGGTTAAGTCTACCACTCTTTTATTTTGAATTCTAATTGGTGTTGTAAGAATTTTGTCTTTGAATTTCATTTTTTAAATTTTAAATTTTGAGAACCCTTTTCATGTGCTTTAACTCAACCCTTGGTGCTCAAAATGAGCTAAACTTGACCCTGTGTTGTAACCCTTGGGTCTAGGGACCTTTTTGACTTGGGTAACCCTTGGTAAACCTCCATTTGGTCACCTTAACTTCACCCTGAAGTTAAGTGACGAAATTGGAGGCATGGGAGGGAGAGGACAAGTGAGTCAAACACTCAACCCTATCCTTACCACTTCCCTAGGTTGGGGATGTCTCCAAGACCCCCAATTGTGGAGGACTTTACTCCAAGTCTCTCTCACAATTGGTGAGGGTACCTTGGAGTTGTGTGGTCCCTCTTGAGAGGAAAGGAATGGGACACATGTGTCACCCATTCCCTCTTAAGATACACTTTTCTCTCCCACATGTTTGAGAGAGGACAAGTGGAAGGGAGAGAGAGACTTGGGGATGGGTGAGTGACATGTGTCATCACCCATCCTATGGGTCTTGCTTGTAGTGGGGAGGAAGAGTGAGGAGGTGACAAGTGTCACCTCCCCATTCCTCAAAGCTCATGGGTTGAGCTTATTTTAATCCCCCTTGGAGAAGGGTATGGGTTGTTGAATTTTTCAAAAATTTTATTGTTTGGAATTTACTTTGGGGAAAAAGTTAGAGAGAGTTTTGTGGCTTATGTTGGAGGAGGATTTGGAGAAGCTCTACATCAACCATCTACCTTAATTGTTATTTTAAAGGTTGGTTTAAAGGCTTAGGCCTTCCCCTTATGTATTTTTATTGCTTATGTGATGCTATGTGTGAGTTCTATTGTTTGAGTTTTTATTTGTTGTTGTGGGGAAAATTGTAAGGGTGTTGTAAGAGCCTCTCCCACTTGGGAGAAGATGCTCAACAAGTGTGGGGTGGGGGAGGAGTGAACCTCCTCAGGGTCATTACCTTGTTTTTGTGGTGTTGTAAGCCTTGAGGGCAATATGTGGATAATTGCAATATGTGAAATGGCTTGAGAGCCAAATGGAAGTTTTGTGGAAATTGTGTTTGAAAGTGTTGGCTTGAGGCCTTATGAGATATTTTTATTGGGATATTTGTAGGAGTGGCACTCTTGAGTTGAGTGTTGTCCACTCCCCTACCCCTTTGAACTCATCCTGGTTGAGTTCTTGTGTTGTGTTATCCATGAGTGTAAAAAAATTGTGTTTGGTTGTTTGAATGCCTTGTTGTGATGTGGAATGAGTTCCCTAGTGTGTGGATGACCTCCCTAGCTCGGGGGTGACCCACTTGTGGGTCTATGGTAGGGAGGAGAGCAAGATGTTGTGGCTTATTTCCTCTTGTTGTGTTAATGCAGGTTCATTGGAGCTAAGTTGTGAAGTTGGAGAAAACACCTTGTTCTTCGAATTGATATTTTATTTTCCTTTACTCTTGAGAGAGAGCTTGGCCTACTTAGGAGATTGTATCATTTGTTGGTTTTCAAGAGGAGGACATTGTCATCTCTCTTGTTGTAAAAGTGTATTTTCTTATGTTGTGTGTAAGCTATTTTCATTTGTAATAGAAAGTTAAAATTTGTTGATTTAATTCTTATCATTCAAGAAAAGTTGAAGGAAGAAAATTTGTTTTAAAAGTTAATATATCAAATAGGAAAGTTGTGGTTTTAATTTTGAGACAAACAACAAACTTGTATTTTGTTATTATGAAGAGAGAAAATTAGTTGATGTAAAGTAATAGAACTATTTACTTAATTGTATTTATTTATTTTCTTTAAAAATGAACATATTAGCAATACAAAGAATATATTTTGATAAAAAAATGAGTTCCTTGCCTTATAAAGATTTTATATATATATATATATATATATATATATATATATATATATATATATATATATATATCTTGCCTATTTGTTTAAAAAAGAAAACTTACAAGTGTTTAGAAGGAAAAATTATAGTTGAAATATAAATTATATATATATATTTTGAGTAATTTGAATGAATGTATTTTTTTATATGCATTTAAAAATAACTGATTTTATTTATTCTGCCAAAGAAAAAGAAAGTTTACATTATATATATATATATGTTAATATTTTGTATATATTTTAAAAATATTATAAACTGTGTTTTTGAGTGAATCTATGAAAATTCTGTGTGTGTATATATATATATAACTCATTAAAATTAAATAGAACTCTTGGGTGTTGGGAGGGGGTGGAGCCCCCACCCACACCCCACTGTGTGGGATGTGGGTGGGGGCTCTGCCCCCTCCCCACACTCCCCACTACCTCCAAACCCCTGCGGATCTCCCCGTGGCCACTGCAAACTCTGCCCTCCCGCGTAGTCCATAACCCTTCCTCTGTCGCGACCTCCCCTCAACACTTCGGCCGTCCCTTCCTCTGCAGTCCCCTCACAGTGCCTTCCACTTCACTACCATTAAAACAAAAATAAATTTAGGGTTTTAACATTTTTACAAATGAAAACAAAAAAAAAAATTATATTCATAGAAAATCCAGTTTATAAACACAATAATATATATATATATATATATATATATATATATATATATATATATATATATATATATATATATATATATATATATATATATATATATATATATGCCATCATATGCATTTCATATGAAGCACCATTAAACCTGCAAACAAAACCAAGAAGACAAAATGAGAGAAAGAGAAAGAAAGGGGAAAAGAAAACAAAGAGGAGAAAATGAGAAATGAGAAGAATAGGGTTAGGGTTTTACTCATAAGGAAAGTAATTTTTTTAATAGAGTGGATTTTAGGGCTTGTATTTAAAATTGCCCTTATATTCTTTTCCTTTTTTTTTCTTTATTATTTTCCTCCTTGTGATTTAAAATTTTATTTTAAGAATGGGGTATTGTGATTAGATTTAATGGGTAAAACTATATTCTTGTTGGGATATTATTTTTATTTGTTAGTGGATGTTAAATAATGGATTAGATCATGATAGAGGGATTTATTTGTTTCAACCAAATGTATACAATTTAAATATTGAGAGGATTTATTTTAAACAATCGGGTTAAATCTTAGATCATAAAACTTAACTCGACGAGGACGATTTAAACCTACATCATTATTAATTTAAATTTAATATTCTTTTTAATCTATTTGGGGCAATTTAATTAATGAAATTAAATTAAATGTTGTTTTAAACCCGACTCAGAAACCTAGTAAACTTTTTAAACAAAGTTAGTGAAACCTATTTTCGAGATCTGATCTACCAAGAAATTAGGAATAATGTAAATGATGTAGAGATAACTCTGATTGATCAAAAACGTGAAGGAGAACAAATTGATCAAGCTTTGTTGAAAAACATTTAAAATTATAGAAAACATGAAGGAGAACAAATTGATCAAACTTTGTTGAAAAATATTTAAAATTATAGAAAACGTGAAGGAGAACAAATTGATCAGACTTTGTTGAAAAATGTTTAATTAACTTATTCAACTGATCTACAATTCATCTAGTGAGACGTAGGTAATTTAACACCAATCAGTAAACCTTTCGATCAAATTAGTTTTAGTTCAATAAACCCTAATCATGTGAAGGAGAACAAATTGATCAGTTGAAAATGTTTAATTAACTTATTCAACTGATCTACAATTCAACTAGTGAGACGTAGGTAATTTAACACCAATTAGTAAACCTTTTGATCAAATTAGTTTTAGTTCAATAAACCCTAATCACACCCGTGAGGTGTTATGCTGCCAGATTATTTCAGAATTTAGGGTTTATTTAGGTTAGTGAAGTTTAACCCTGTTTGGGATTATAATATTGTTTTTTGCCGATTATCGTCATTTGATTCTTGCATTTTGTCATCCTCTCATGCACTTGATCTTTGGCTATTGATTTTGACTTATGTCAAAATCCCTTCATTCACATAGGATAATTTAGGGTTTCGATCGTTGATCCTAACCCTATTGGTGGCGTTAACCGTGTCTCTTCGACCCCCTAGTTGGCCTTCATTGTGATTGGTATGTGCACGTGAACGCATTAACCCGCATTCAACTGTATTGTTTACACCTTAAGCGTAACACCACCGAGCATGCTTACGTGTGCAAGGGGGTTTCTAGGGAAGCGTGGAATTTTTTTGATATTTCATGTCATGACCACATGACAAATGTGGACATGACACATGTGATGCGTGTCGTGACCGCATGGAAAATGTGGGCATGACACAATGCCTTGGTGTTTCCATTTGTAACTATATTAATAGTCTTTACTACAGAGTAGTTTCTCTATGACCTCCTCATGAAATATAATGAATATTTAAACTATCTATAGTGATGTATGTGGACTTTTATTACATTATCAATTCAATTCTTATTAGAGCGTGATGCTCTATTTGTTACAAAATTTTTTTGTGAAAAATAGAATCGGTGATCCTATTTGGTTGATCACATTTGTTAATTCACCATCACACTTATTCCAATATGATATTGTACCTCATAAAGAAGAGCCAAAATGTATTAGTTGCTTATCCAATTGATGTTTTGGTAGATTTTGTAAGTGGATGCAAAGGTTTTCAATAGTGGTTAGTATGTTTTCTTCTACATTTTTCTTAATGAACATTGAGGCAAGTGCTTGGTTGTGGTAGTGCATCATAAGATTCAGTAAAAAATATCAAAGTTGCATTCCAAATCTATTATCATGAAAACACATTAAGTGTAAGGCATATTCTTGCATTTGGACTTCCTTAATTTGATCTTGTATTTATAGTGCACTTACATTTGGAAAGAGATTAGGAAATGCTATGTCTAATAGGTCCTCAATATTGTATTCACTTATGGGGGATAACCAAGTTGAGACCACACAATTATATTATCATTCTTGTATTCTATTTGTAATGTTCCTTAATGATTTGTAACTAACGACATCTATTTGGTGGTTTCATCACAAATGGTCAAGTACTCTAATTCATCACAATTTGATTTTGAATAGTGTTTGCCTCAATGTTTGGTACCACTTTCTTCAATTTTAGTTTCAAAGGTATGAATCATGTCTGAGATGTCTGTAATTGTATTATGGATTAGTTGTAGGGATTCTTCATTGATTTCAATGTCTTTGTAATATGGGTTGTATTTGATGATGTATTGCAATGCTTCTCAAACCTGACTTCTACTTACATAGTAGTTGTAATGCTTCCCATGTGTATGAAATCTTCTAATTATTAATACATCTAAGTCTCTAATTCTATGTAGAAGAGCTTTTGTTATTGTTTTAATATCTTGGGGGAATCTAATTATGTGACCAATATATTTGTATTGTTCTCCATGAGTGTGGGTTACTTGTAATATTGGATAAACTCATGATATTAGCATTTCTTCTACTTGAGTGAGATTGCTCAACACACTTGGTTATTCAATTGGTCCATATTATTAAATGTGAAGAATTTGTGTATGCCTTTCTCACCATTCAACATCTACTACAAATAAGTTGGTTGTTTAATGAATGAAGATGCATATCGAGGTATCTTTCTTTGCATATAGTGCATGTTTTTAAGTTTGAAAGTGCATCTATTCTATGTCAAAAAATTGGGTGTTTCCATTCAAAGTTCATGGACCAGTTGAACTTCTTGATGGAATTTGAGTTTTTGTATTATGTTACATGTTGTGTTTGGTTTGAAGGACCATCTATTGGGTTGGTAGTTAGTGGATCTATTGTTTGTGGTAGTTGTTTCTTTATGTGTTACATACTACGATGCACACTTAGTCCTCTATATGTAAAGGATAATATAAATGACTTCAATTTTGGCTCTATTGATTTACAAGTTCAATATGAGAGGGTTGGTTGTTAGGTTCTTCTAGGGTTGAGTTCATCATCTATAAAGTGGATGTAAGTTTATATCACTAATACTCTATAAAAAATGCAGAGATAAATAATATACATTTTTTTCGGCTATTTCTTAGATTGAAATATGTTAGAAGAGTGAGAAGGTATTTGTAAGTGCCTTACATTAAAAACTATATTTCACATGACTGTGATCAATTATAAAATTATTTTCCTCTATTTAAAATTGAAATAAAAATTTAGAAGAAAGTATTATTGTTATGTCACAAATTGTGCTCCTTAGTTGTGCAAGTACAATTTCACTATGTTTAGCACCTCCCTTTAGTGATCCCAAGCCTAATATATTTTTATGTCTACCCTAAAGTCCTGATTGGACTCCAAATTCATAAAATGTCACAATTTTGATTAAATAATGGTTGTAACTTAAAAAATAATTTGAGATTTGGAGTTAGCTCTACCCCATAGGCATGCCTGCGGGTTAATTTACCTAAAGGGCCTAGGGTGCCTAGTGCCCTGGTCCCTCCCGTGTTTTTAGGGAGGAAAATTAATTCCATAGGTTGACCTTTGTGATGGTTAAGATGATCCTAAACTCAAATTTTGGTTTTGGCACGTGTTGTCAACTTTTTAATTTGAATTATTCATTTCTAGGGCCTTGTATATAAACAAGTGACCTCTTCATTTGAAACTAGATTTGATAGATGAAAGTTACGATCTAGATTTGATGTTGGAATACAATCTCTCTAAGCTCTATTATGCTCTTGAATTATTTCAGGTTACCTTTTATCAAGTTGAAAGGACTTTTCTCTCTTGGAAGGATCTTGTGAAAGCTTAGGAAGTGATGTCTTGAGTCTATCTCACCATTCCTAGGTTGAAGCACTTTGCATGATTGGGAGAGGGGTTGGAACCACCAACTAGAGCTTGGCTTGAGTACCCTCCTAGGGTATGGTTGCATCACCTTCTTATTCAGCAAACCTTTGGTGAATCCTCATCCTCAAGGTGAATTTGTATGTTTCGTTGAGAGAAGCATCTCTTTTATCATTCTATCCTATTTGCTTAAGTCATCTAGGCTGCTCACACTTAGGGTTTTTAAGCATACACAAAATCTTGTTCTAATCTTGGCTATCTATGAGGTAGGAATACCAAAAGGAGGGCTTGATTGAGGCAATATCCTATATAGCCACAACACTTTTTCCCTTGTTTTGTATGTACAGGTTGATTTTGTAGTTTTGAGAAGATACCAGCTGGAGAGAAGACTAATTTTGCAATCACAGGTCGAGTGAAACTCTGAGTTTTTGCAAAACCCTAATTAGGGTCTAGGGAATCTAGTGCCCTAGTCCTTCCTACTTTTTAGGTCTAGGTTCTTATTCTCCCCTATCTACTGATTCCTACTATCTTTTTAGAATTTCTATTTCTATTTCTAACAATCATTTATTCATCAATCTTCCTTAATTAGGGTTTTAGGTTTTTCCCTAGTTTGGTTGGTTGAATTTGGTTGACACTCCTTCATACAACAAAGGGATAGAACCCCTATAGTTTGGCTCTCTTTGTAAGGTAGAAGCTAAACTCAATTTGTGTCCTAATGTTAATGGAAGAGGGTTTGACCTAGTTTAACCTTTTAGGCTAAGTCTCTCTTTTCCATCAAACAATTACAAGATTATTGATTATTTTGTAAGCATGAGTTGAACTATGAAAATTTTGTAGTCTTGGTCCACTTAAAAGGTAGCTTGTAATGGTTAAGGTGATTATTTATTAAAACATTTCGAAGCTTTAGAAGAATACTCGTAGCTAAATATTTTTAGGAGTTCTTGCAAAAAATATTGAAAGTTGACCTTATGAACAATAAAAATGAAGATAAGGTAGTGAAGAATAAAGAACATTAGACTAAACAATGTTTATAAAATTTGGACTCGATACTTCAATAGAAAAATAAAATGTTTGTTCTATATATAAACACATAAGACAAAGTTACCAACATATTTTGGATTTAGTTTTCACGCTAAAATCATATTAGTTAATAAAAATATCTATACATATAATTAAATATTAACATATATAGTTAATACTCCTAAGTTTAAGAACAACTACATACACATTTTGATATGAAAGGTACAAACAAGCACTTAAGCTACACAAGTTGAACGAAAAAATTAAAGAAAATAAAAGTGTTGAATGTGGGGAGTAAAACGTAAACCCAGTTAAACAAAGATAACTTAAATTTATAGGGTAATAATATAAATGCAAATAATACTATAATAATCAAACTTGAATCTTTAGCAAACAACTAAATAACTTTAAATTGGTAATTAAAAAAAAAAAAAGAGGTAGGCCACAAATGGAAAGAATCATAACAATTTCTTGCTTCCCAAAGGTAGTAGAATGTAGAATATCCAAAATAGGACTAAAGAAACCCAAAAATACCAAAAGCACACTCATGTAGAAAACTACTTTATATTATTTAGGTAATAACTTAGTTGCAAAATAGAGGAGGAGCCTATTACTCATAGAAAAATAAACAAGATAATATATCATTTAGACATGTAAATATGTTTGAAATGCATGCAATAATTGTCACTTGGGTGCTAATTTTCTTCCACATATAGCCCATTTGTATATTTTATGTGTTGTAGATTAGTAGAAGCATGTATCTATCAATGAATCAAATGTTGTGAAAGAATGAAGAGTGGGTTGCAGGGGTATGGAGAAATAGCATCTAAAGGACTTGGTGGTCAAATAATAAAAAATAAAATGTGAAGAAAAACATGGGAGGATACAAAATTGACATTAAAATATATAAGAGAGAAATGAGGAAGGGAGAGTTGAAATAAAATCAAATAGAAAGTTTTGGCTAAGATTACTCCACACACATGTAAAATAGAAAATGCTACAACATCAACTTTCTCTAGAAATTAGAAATTTCAAAACAAATTGACAATCCATGACAAAATATATATACATGAGCTCATACTAAACCAAAATATTCCCAATAATTACTTGAAGAAAAAATCATATTAGTAAACAAAAGCCTACAAATCAACTAATATATACCATAAATTTGGAAACAAATTACTAATCCATGGGAAATTAACTATTCATGAGGTAAAATTTAACAAAAATCATCCAAGGATTACTCAATACACATGTCAAACAAAATAAACTACATAGAACATAAAAATAGTTGAACTTGCTAACAATTATTGTATATAAGATCATAGTTGACCCAAATCTTATCAATTATTCAATCCATATGTCAAATTTAAAAAGATTACAAAATATTCTTTAGGAAAAACAATTTCGATAATAAATTGCCAATCTTTAACAAATTAAACCAAAATATTTCCAAAAACTATTGCTTTAAATGAAGGCTTAAATATTCATTTGTATAGGATCATTAAATATTAGATCAAAAACTAAATGAGAAATACCTATGAGAAAAACAAATACCTCAACTTTGACATTGTGATCCATCCCATTAGAAAGATGATGATTTTGTTGCTTCCTTGGTCCATAGGATGCCTTTATTCTCCTCCTCTTAATTCAAGCTCCACTACACGAAAAGTTCTAGGAATGAATGCAAACTGTGTTGTATTTAGAGACAAAGCGTGTGGTGGGAATTTGGACAGTGGAAGTGGAGTAATAGTTCAAACTCCCACCAAACTAATAAATGCCTTGTCGCCTTTTACAAATACATCCCATACGAGCTAGCAATTAATATGACCGACTAATTTGTCTTACCTTGTGCTGTCATATTGTTGTTCCATGTACATACATGCAAGCATAAGTATTTTAGAGGCTATCTTTGTAAAAGTTGTTTTGCAAATTATGTTGTGCACTCGTCATGGTTGTGTTGTGATAAATTAATCTTGTAACGAATGGTCGACAACCTTGGTGAACAACAAATCATTTATAGTAAGAAAAAAAAGTTATATGTGACACTTGTTAATAGGTTTCGATTTTCCATGACCACTTGGTTGGTTTTAATTTATTCAACGCTAATCAAAATATACTGCCATCTACCTATTTGGCTATTTTAGATATGTATGCTTTGTTTGCAGAATTTCCAAATTTTAATCATTCAATTGATAAAGTCTTTTAGAAATTATGATTCTAATTTTTATGATGAAAAATCTTACATATAGTTATACAACCAAAAATTTAAAAGATTTGGCTCCCCACAAAAAAACACATTTCTTCAAATAAATTCAAGAACGTTATCACAACATAGAAGATTTCCTAGGCCCATATACTTTTTTGTTACGATTGTTCAAACATTTATCACTATTCAAGTTCAATGCATTTATACTATTCCCACTGACTAAAAAAATGTTCGTTGAATGAAAATAAAAATTATTGTGAGACAAATAGTTCGGCTGTTTTTGCACTTGAAGCTCACACTTAAAAGCCTATTGACTAATTATAAATATTATATTAATAACTAGTATATGTATATATATCGTGCAATTAAATAATATTTGATTGGTATTGCAGATAAGAATAATATTCAATATCAATCTAAGTAATTTAATATTTTTTTAAAACAAAAGGTATAGAGTACCTGAACAAACTTATATTGTATTAACATATATAAGAAAACCCTAGAGGGGAGTACAAAAATTCCTGTAAGGGAATACATCTGGGCTTGTATAAGCACTAGATATGACAAGACCAACCCATTAAAGCAAAAGAGAGCTATTGACATATAACTGCATATTGTAGTAATAGAAACATAACACAAAACAAAACTAATTCACTACATTTATGTCTTCAAATATAAACCCTTGATGATCAGGTCACGAGGAACATGATTAATAGTTGCATCGGTCGGAGGAGGTGGCAGCTGATAGTGAATTAAGAAATGCAGAGCCTAAAAAGCATCTCTTATAAATCCCTCCAAATCATCACCCAGTTCGCTGGCATGGCAATGGAGAGCATTATGTACAGAAGTGACACAATTATTCTGCAACCCATGGATCAGTACATTGTACACACAATGAAAAGCAGGCTGACGACGAATGTCTTTGTGATAGAAAAGACCACCAATTGGAGCTAAACCCAGAAAATTATAACTAAAGTTCTAGAAAATTATAAAAACATTGAAGAGTTGTAGCTCAATTAGTTGAACATAACTAATAAGGATATATGTTTCAAAAAATACTAGGGGAGAAGACCCGGTAGTTGCGCACCCTAACTTCATGCTTCTCAAAATCATATGTGGGGATATCAAATGAGTCTAAATTTCTTATACAAGCTTACTTGACAAGTTCATTGCTTAAACCTAAGGTTTTAGGTCCACGTCATTAATTTTGATGCCCAAAATACGCCCCATCATAAAAGGTGTCCACAATAGGTCTTTTTTGACCCTTAACCCATGATCGACAATTGTAATCCCCAATATTTGAAATTAGTTCTACCAATAATTAAACATTTCATATCCAAAAATTATCTCCACAGACACCCATTTCATTCTTTTTGTCACATTTTAAAAGTGAAATTTCACCTAACTATATTTATACATATCTAATAAATTGAACAACCACACACTATAAATTAAATATCTTGTAACCTAATGAATATATTTTAAATATGTATTATTAAACAAACCTAACCCTAAACCTAATCTAGACGTATCTCACTTTTGAGATAGTTTATACTAAAAGTGTTTGTGTAAGGGTTAAAAGTAGTGCCACTTCATTTGCTTCACCCCTTTGGTAGCAACCACATACATAGCTGATTACCCTACCGAACATGGAGCGAAATTCAATTTCAGAGAGAGACTATGACTGTTTGTTAGTGCAATTCCCACGACCTCTCGAGGTAAGTAAGAAATACTATAAAATTAATGTTTGGTATTTTAATTTTAAACTATTTTTCCAAACATTCTATTGAGCTCCTTTTCATAGCTCACTCATTCTTGTAGTTTTTTTGCAACCTCAGTTGGCGAAATCACTCGTGTAAGTTCCTAGGAAGTCTGAAACAACAAAGAGATTTTCACACAGACATCCACCTCACACAATTTGATTTTTAGGTGTAGAAAATGCGTCTTTTGACACAAGCATTGTTTGAAGGATTTTTGTTATTGGGGTTTTTAGAAATACCATTCGGTAAGGTCTACTTTGACCTTTCTGGGCAATGACCCATTTGTCTTTGATTTATGCAATTTTTTTTTTGTTAATTTGGGTTTTTTAGATAATAATTTTTTTAAGATAATAAAATTTGGGTTACATTTTGATACATATTTTGATCAAAATATCAGAAACCCTAATCACCTCCATGGATACTTTCATTAAGATAACATTTCTCCTTATATTACAAACAATAGATTTTGCATATGTATGTCTGTTTCACCAACTATTACAAATAGTAGATACTGTCACCACCTAGTCTTGTATTATAAACAATAGATTACAAATAGATTTTATTTTTCCTATACATAACAATAAAAAAATTCCTATATTTTCACACCTGTTGAGAAAACATGAGACTGCCACCTCCATGGATACTTTCATTAAGATAGTGTTCCATGAATTTAAGATAGTGTTTCTCCTTGTATTACATATGATTAATTTAGAATAGGTGGTGAAACTTTCTGCCACCAGTGGCCATGACCATCTACTATTTCTCAAATACCCAATTCATTACAAGGCATGAATCAACATATTTACATATGTGTTCCTTTTGGGTGTATGGAGAACACTCAAAGAGGGTATAATGCAAACCTCTGTAGTCTAAACAAGGAGTGCAATGGTAAGGAGAGACATGTAATATAGGATGTGTGAATTGTGTTTAAAAAGAGACCTTTTGCTTATTTTTAGTGTTAACTTAAGGTGGGGACAATTGTTTAGTCTTGGAGTTCATTCCTGACAACGATATTTTTATGAATAATTTAACATATGGCTATGGCAAACATTCTATCAAGGAGCGAAAATGATGTTGCTAATATTTTGTACTACTTGCATCAAAGAGAACACATATCTTAGCTTTCTTATGTCTTTCCATTCATATGAGCTGTAATATGGCCACTACTTGTGAATATGTATAGTTTTCAATATCAAAACCAAGTTCCAATTTTAAAAATAGTTTTAAATCATAAAGAAGCCAATTTAGGTTATTAACTTATATATTATTCATATATGTCGAGAGAATCCAAATTCTAGATACAAAATTGCATAATTGGTGGAATCTCATTAAAATTACAGGCAAGGGTAGACCACAGAGATTAGAAATTACTTATTTCTATAACAAAAATACACCCTAATCATATAGCATAATTGTAGGTTGTAGCCATGCTAAGTTGCATTGAACTGCCCTTGGAATCTACTCTGACTGATTTAGGGGTTTCGAGGCCCTTAGATATGTTGGGTTGATGTTGAGATGCTCAACTACAATCAGTTGAATCCATTATATATTCTTGGACCCTTCTTTAATATAATTTAATAGTCTCAGGGTGGTGATCAAATGAGTCTCCAAGTCCTAATTTTTAATGATTGCAAGAAATAGAGTGAGCGCTTTTGTGGGAAAGGTTATAGGCAAGGATAATATTCCTCTGTGTCCAAGTTTTTCTTCAATTAGGCATGAGAATTCATACATTTTCCCTAAAATTGAAGTTTTTTTTCACTTGAACTATCTAGCTCACAGTTATAATTCATTGATTTAGACAACTAGGCCCTAATATGGGGACTTATTAGTTATTTCCTTTGTTAGTATGGTGGTTTTGAATTTGATAGTAGAGGTTTTAATGTGTCATGGAAGTTATGTATGTGGCATTGCAATTTAATCCTTGTAACTTTGGTGGCTGCATCCTTATACCTTAGGCGATTCTACTTGTATCAAACAAAGAAGAAGAGTAAGAATAGAAAAGTTATCTTTATAGATTTTTTGATGCTTGAAGTCCTTTACTGCATGAAATCTAGAAGAGGCATAAACCCATGATAGTAGGAGAGTGTGAGTGAGAATTTAGTTGGTTGTAGGAGTAAGATTTGTTTGTGCTGAGTCGCTAAGTGTGTGACAACAAGATTTTTGTATATCCTCTATTTGAGATCTTCATAACTACTTTTCACCAAAGGAGAGGAAGCTGAACATTTCCCACTTTAGTTGGTTTTCTCCACACTAGGGTTTTCAGGGTATAGTTTTTGTCACACATGTTCTAGTGGTTGTTCTTACTATTTCATTGTTGTTCATCGTTATTTCATGCAATTGGATCTCTATTTCACTCCATTAGCTTAATAAAATCATATAGATTGCTGAACAAGAAATTGTTGAGGAACTCATATCGATTCCGTCATTTTAACAATGGGATGTGTTCTTATGGGGATTATTGGTGATAATGGGTGAAACGACCAACAAATATCAACTTGTAAAATGGTGCACTTGTGCATAATTCAAGCCTTCCAATCCCCTTTGCAATTTTATATTTGTAGATGAAATTAATTTTCATAATACTGCCAATATATTAATTGTGTGATTGATTTTCATTCAACAATGGCATGAATAGGTAGCCAATTTTGAAATTTGATGTTATTAATTTTGTGATTTGATTTCCAAATGGTGAGCCTTATATCTGTGTATTTATTTTATAGGGATTGATGTCTCCAAACCGGGTATTTATTGCACAATATTTGGGAGAGATAGACAGATTTCTTAGAAATAATAAGTTGTAACTATGTCAAGGCGAGAACATGTCATTGTTCATTACAATACCGATTTAATTAGTTGAGGACCCAGTGGTTGTACACTTAATATTTGATATAGAATAGGAAGCATGTATTGATGTTGACATGAATGTGTATGTATGTGGACAAAGTAATTGGAAGATTGTACAAATTTAAATATAATATTTTAATATAGTTTTGTTATATTTTCAGATGTGAACTTTTATTTGGAATAAATTATATTGTCTTTTGTTCCATATAGAGCTAGAAGTTGATCACTAATTTTTGTTCATGTTGTATTGTTGAATTGGTAGTTGGATATGTTTTGGTCTATCAATGATATATGTTAGGGCATGTTCCCATGCTGCTGCTTAGCTTATTTTGGCTAGCAGTCACTGCTCAAGTTTTTTAGGAGATATTTGTGGAGCTACTAACCCATGAATATTTTATTTTTCTGCTTATCTTAAGCAGTTATTTTAATTTGTAGTTATTACTATATAAAGAAATAATAATAAATTATTTTAATTATCTTAATTTGGAAGAAAAATAAAAAAAGGAGGGAAGGAAATATATGCAGCCACATGGCATATTTTTCATTATATAGTGACTACTTATTTCCATCCCCCCCATTTTTTCTACAACTTATCTGCAATTCCTAAAGAGAAGTTGCTCCACAAAAATAGGGAAAGATTCTATATTATCTTTTCCCATAATTGTAAATTTCCATGGGGCCACTCCAATTGCTTAATTTTAAGCAAAAAAAAAAACTTAAGCAGCATCAGCATCATGGGGACATGGGGTTAGGCATATTTAAAAGAAGTCGTTGTATGGTAGTTATTAAACAAAAAAGTACTTTTATTGATATTTTTATCTTTAAATAATAATGAAAATATGTTCTCTTAATAGATCAAACTATGACAAGTACCCTTACAACTATTGGTAACTACTAGATCTTCTCCCCTATCCACCATGTTCAAATCCCACACGTACAATTCAATATTTACTAATACTATAATATACACAAATAAACTAACTTCCCTTACCTAAGATTTATTTTTTAAAAATATCCCAATTAAAGAGAACTTGTAAAAGAAGACATTGAGAGAGACATCTAAGGGACTCCCACTTACAATTCAGTGTAGACAAATTGACTCGCACATTCTCTTTCCGACTAGACACAAGTAGGTACCTATCCACGCGTAGACGCGTTTTTGTGTCCCCCAAGCGCAAATGTCCTCTCTGGCAATGAAATTCTTGTACTATCTCTTAGGGAGTACCGTCACAATATTCAAACTGGGCATGTACTTGCTAGTATTCCCGTCGCAGTCACAAGGTCACATGGGCCTTCAATAGTTTATTGCATCTTTTAATGCACAGATTATGTTACACGGTCGGAGTATTCTATGGGTAAGCATTTCTTTTGTTGCTGTTTTGAATTGAAATGAATTCAGTCTTTTCTAATGCAATTGCTATGGAGATTGAGATTGATGGGTTGAGTGAGTTGCCTCACAATTTACTGTGCTGTAATAGTCTTTCTCATCTCTCTCTGAAAGATGACATCCGCACCTCTGTTATGTCTCACAGATGGAAAGCCCTTTGGAGAAACATTCCCCACATCGTTTTTTCTCAATCTTTTTTTGATTCAATCAGAGAACTTCTTTCCCGCCGTGTAAAAATGGCAAAAATCAAATGCCCAGTTAAGTAGATGGAAAATGTGATAAACAATATCCTTTCGCTTCACTCTTCTCCTCTTGAGAGTCTACGAGGTTTGGTCTTTCCTTCCAGGAAGGTCAGAACTGTTTTGGGAAAAAAATACTGAACAATGTGAGCATGGAGCAGTGCATAAAAGGGGCAGCTGTGAAAGGAGTGAAAATGGTTGCTCTTCATTGCAGGGGACTGTGAAGGCATGTACTGCCTTCTGTTTTATCTGTGAGCTTCTTAGGGTTTTTGAAATTGAGGGTTTTTGGTTTACATAAATACCCAGTGATTTTAGGGTGATCAAGACGGCCTTGTTTAAATTGCAAACTTTAATGCAGATCGTCCTCATCTAATGTCCCTTTCTAAAACATTTCTTATAATATTAAGATTTATAACTTATGCAATAATTCTGAAAATAGAATTTATCTTGATTTTTTTAATAATTTTCCTTCCAATTTGCATCTATTCTCTTTGAGGTCATTGTTTCTAATGTCTACCCAAGTTAGGGGTTTTCGTTCACTAACTTGTTAAGAGAAGTTAGGTTTCGTTCTTAAATCTCTTAATTAACCTTGGAGGGGCTTTGATTCCACAAGGAAAGATATTTATATCTTCATAATTGATATATTTGATTGATTGATTCCTCCTTTGATTCTCAAATGATCTTCCATATATCTTGTCTTTTTCAAGAGACACACCTCTACATAGGGCGGTTGACCATTCATAACTTAATTTTAGTTTGTGTTTATTGATCCATCTTTATGAGCGCTTCCTCCTATCTTGTGATTTCTTCCAAAAGTTCCAGCAATATAAGTAAAGTATTCTTCTACATGTGTACGGGGGCAACTCACATAGGGATAACGACAATTTTCCCTTGTATTATGTTTTGCAGACAAAGAGGTATTTCTGTTAGGATTGTGTCCCACTTCCACTTACTAAGACTTGGCAGACCAAATATAAGTAATGTCAGTTCTTGTCCCCCCTAGTGCTGTGATTAAACCTTAGGATAAAAACAACAACCCAAACTCATGAATAGTCTATGATGGCCTAGTTGCCTCCCTTTGATTGTGTAAACTTTGACAACGTATACTTTGTTTGGTTATGCTTTCCTTCCACCGGTTTGCTTCATTGCCTTAGTGGTGACTTTATTTAGAAACGGGACATTATAGTCCGCTCTGCCCAAGATTGCTTGTCCTCAAGCAATCACAAACTAAGATGCTACTGGAGTTACCAAGATCCCAAATCAACCTTGGAGATTTGTAATTCCAAGACATTGATCCTCCTTGGGAAGTAATTAACTTCTGCTATGCCACTCTGATATAATTAGAAATTGAAAACTCTATACCAAGTGACATTTCTCTCATTGTCTTAGTTATGTCTGACTTTGTACTACAAGGATGTCCCTAGAGAATTGTTGTTAGTATGCTTGCCTTAATCAGACTGCAAATATAGTCCTTTAATGTCATAAGGTTGATACTATCCTCTAAGGTATAAGGACAATTTACTGTCCACTATTCTTTTGGCTCATGTACTTGTATTTCCTAGCAATAACCTTCAACAACAAAACCAAGAGTTGGAAATTGGCAAGGTCCATAATTTAAGACAAGTTTTCTCTCATCCTCAGAGAGAACAGACAAAAAGACATCTTGTAGCCTTGCAACTCTTTCTTCCAACTCCACCTTACAAGCATCAAACAAAAGACCATTTTCAATCATTTTCTCTTGTACTTCCTTATTTATATCATTACACTCTTTCAATATGTTTTTCAAATCATTTTGTTCTTGTCTTAGCTTTGTGCACATTTCTTCATGTCCTTGGCATAGTACTCTTGTTTCATTAAGCTCGGTTTGCAGTTCTGCAATTTTTCTTTCTAAATCCACCCTACTAGAATCCCATAATCTTTGATCCTTGACCATCTTTGCTTTTAATTTCTTGAAAATTTTATTGCATTTTCTTGACTCATTTTTATCATTTCTATGTTTGGTGCATAGCAGAATCAAGCTTATTTTGTAGCTTTACAATTTCTCCTTGCATATTTGTCTTACAAGCATCCCCTGAGCATATATCTTCATTTATCTTTTGTTGTAATTCCTCAATCACATCATTGCATTCCTTCACCTTATTTTCCAACTCATCTTTTTTTTTGAATACATACCTTCTTATGCTTCTCACTCAATTCTCTTATGCGAATAAGCCATTCTTTAGAGTTGCAATGGTGTTTTTCATGGTTTCCTTACTCTGTATGAGAAATTTTGATTCACTTTCCCTAATTCCTCTTTGTGTCTCTATGTATTCCATTTCCACCTCATGGCATTGGCTGGTTATGAACAAATTAGTGTGAAGTATAACTTCCATTTGATTTTGATTAGCCCAAACAACTTTGTAGGTGAATTTCGGATCAGCTATTGGTTGACTCTTTTGTGTAAGAAGCAATGTGATGTTTTCTGCCAATGCTTGCCTTCCTCCCCACTTATCTAACATGTAAAATATAGGAGCATAATAGTTATGCACTATAGTTGGTACTAGTTGTCTTGAAATAGTGGTGAAGACAATTTCTGCTTCTCTATTACCAATGCTAACAAAAGGATCTTCACTCTGCAATAGAGTCCTTTCACAGATAAGTGCTAGGAATATGTTCTTATTATAATCCAATAAACTTATTACTCTCTTCTGTATGAGCTTAAATGCACTAGTGTGAGATTTGTGGGGTGATGTTACAAAGGTCCCATCCAATGAATACCATAATAAGAAGATAGAAAATTCTATATCATTGTCATTTCTCATAGTAGCTAGAGAGATTTCACAAGTTACTCCTTGTTTACAAATTTTAGGTGATGCAAGATAATGTCAAAAGGTAATGTCGTAAGACATGGTCAATTTTAGGTGTCTACATATTGCCCCTCTTTGAGATGATGTTGCGACTAAGAGAAGTAACATCATTTCAAAGAAGAAAAGGTATGGATAGAGGGAAAAGAATGCCTCAACCACTTGAAGGAGCGACAAGGAGGAATGATGTAAGGATGGGATGCCCCTTGAGAGGATAGGCAGGTTAGGAGAACATGGGTATGCTCTCGAAATGGATGAAAAGGGGTTGGATAAGGAAATTAATACAAGAGAAAGGATGGATAACGTTAAGGGTTAGGAATGGATAGTTAGGATGGATTGTTAAGTTAAAAGAAATAGGTGAAATAGATAGTGGATAAAGATAGATTGAGAAGTGAAGAATGCACTAGAATAGGATTTGGAAACAGATAAGTTATAGTCATAATGGATATAGTGGATAGAGAGGAGATGGTTATGCCGGTATAATGTGTAGAGGAGCCCTAGTTTGATATAACAAGAGGATATTATGCACCAAGGTATAAGGGACCAAGGTGACTTTGTATCCTTTGCATGGACTTGTCTAGCGTAATAGAACCTTGTCTAGACAAAAGATATGAATATTAGCTGGAAGAAGAAGAACTTGGTATAAAAGCAAGATAAAATGATAACACACACAAACAAGCAAGCAAACATGCACAAATCATTCAAAAACAAACAAGGTAATTGTCCATGTCAAGATGTAAACCGATGATTGATTGAGATACTATTGTCATTACGGGGAATGATATATCCCTAAATCAACACAAGGATGCGGGAACAATATATCCCATTGATAATATGATGATTGATTGATTGGGTTGACAACAAGATTGGAAAAAAACCAAGGATGTGATTGGATGATTTGGCTATATTACTTTGACTAGATTGGTATGGATTAAGGATGACTTGCCTTTGGATTTTATTGCTTGGATTTTTTGGATATTTGATTATTTTTGGGATATGTGATGTTTTTGTATTTTTGATATGTTTTGATTTTTTTTGGGATATGTGATGTTTTTGTATTTTTGAAATGTTTTGATTTTTTTTTTGGATTTTTGGAAATATTGTAATTTTTTGGGATTTTGAGAAATTTTTGATTTTTTTTTTGGAAATGTTGTGGGATGACATTGGATTGCAGTTTGGATAGCTTAGATGCTAGATACCAATGACAAGAAAAAAACATGAATAGGTAGACAGATGGACGATAGTGGATGGGAAGGATAGGAAGTGTAAAATGGATGGAAGATAGGAAGGATGGAGGATACATAATGGATGGAGGAAGGGGGTTTAGGATGTGATCTCCAAGGACTATGTCGCATAGGAATAATATGCCCCATTCTAGGTGTAATGCTTAGGATTTTATATGATAACGCTTGTAACAATAATGTGATAGGATTGGATAGAAAGGATGAGGTAGATCAAAAGATGTCCAAAGCATTTTTCAACATTTTCCACCTATCTTTATCAAGATCAAAGGAGGAAAGGAAGATGGGTATGTGGATAGGTAAATGGCATAAGTAGGTATGATGATATGATGGATGAAGATGGTAGGATAGGAGGAAAATGATAGGATGGGATAGATGAGACAACATGCCCCCAAGTGTAAGACACATAGACACGGAATCTACACATGATGCCTATTTTCCAGGTTTTCATCATGGTACTTATGCAAGGTGCCACCAAGGTGGATTTCACCATTGGACGAAGGTATTTCTCTTTATTATTTTAATTTTTTTTCTTTTTATTTTTTGTTTTGATTTATTTTTTGGATTTTTGGATAGGATAGGGTAATATGGATAGGAGGAATTTGGAAGAGGATGGGGACTCGTGAGTCTAGTTCCATGAAAGGTGATAATGTCCCATTATAGAGGGATGTCGTACATGGATCATGTCAAGTGTCATTTTGCGCATGAATGTTGGTAGAGGATTGCATGAGAGGGAGATTTTGGAGAATTAGGATGTAGATTATGTATGGATGGATAGTGGATTATGATGTGGATGATGGATGGGTTGATTAAAGGCTTATGCAAAAGCATGGACCATAAGGATATGACGGGGAAAATATGTGGGATAGTAGATAGAAGATGGGGAGATGGAGGTATGTGGGAATGTCATGGGAATCAAGACCAACGTTTGCACACACTGAACTAGATTTTGAAGCTTTTGATTGGAAGGAGGAGTTGGGAGTAATGGAGATGTGTTGCTTAGGGGATGGTTGATTTAGTAATTTTGGGACCCAAATGGTCTTAGGAATTGTAGGACTTTGTGATAAGGGATGTGATTTTTGGGATTGTTGGATTGTGGATGCGTCATTTGGATTAAGTGCTTGTTGCTTGGGGACCCACACCATTTTTGTTTTTGCTTTTGCTTTTTGAGGTGTGAGATTTTTCTTGGATGTTAGAGATTGATGCCTTGTGGCATGAGGATCTTTAGGATTTTTTGCTTTATGTAAGGAGGCATCCAAATTTTTTATTTTTAATCCCATGGGGGTTGTGATAGCTTCATGTTTGGTCGATGTGTGCTTTTGTTGATCATGATTAGGAATTTTAGGGGATTTAAGGGAACGAGATGTGTGGATGGAGGGATTAGTGGACTTGTGGATAAATAGATGAGTGGATGTGAGGATGGGGATATTAGGCATTGGAAGGAGTGGAGGTAAAATAGATGGAGGAAGGTGTATGGTCACATGCTTTTGGGATTTGTAGGATGATGGAGGAGCAATAGTGACATATGTTTTGGAGGTGCTATGGGATGCATGGGGTTTGAGATGGAAAGAAGTGGATTTGGAAGGCATGGAGGTGGTACCAACATATTGGTATTGTTTTCCTTGGGGTATATTGTTGCAAGTATGTGCCTAATCGGTGTTGTCATTGATGTCAACATATTTTTGTTGTCATTGGTGTCAACTGTATCCTATTTTGTTATTTGTTTAGAAGCCTTATATGTTGAGGATATTGAGAAAATCAGCCTCTCCAAAAGAATCAGAAAGTAAACAGTGAATCATAGTGAAGACATTGAGTTGCATATTGAAGAACAGTCTAGAAGATTGCTCTGCATTTCTGGCTAACTGAAGATCTTGGTCTGCAGATTGGAAGTTATTTAGAAGCATGGCTGAAGATGCTAAATCCTAAGTTTGAGCCTCTGGTATGAAGATTTGAGTGAGTTACATTCACTAGAGTAAAACTTGCTTTTTTTGATTAATCACTGGTGCCTGAGAGAAAGTATTTTTCTCACCATTCCTCCGCATTAAAGTGTTTTGCTCTACGGTTCTAGAGGGAAGTCTGGGATGATGATAAGTGCATACAATTGCAATGGTTCATGTTTTGGTGGTCCACAAACTATCCTTCTTTTATGACAGTTGAAGACAGTGAAGTTCATGTGCTCCAGTGTGAAGAATCTCATGGATAAAGTGGTTGAGTTTGTGTGGTTTCTCTTGATGATTTCAATGTGCTTGTGGATACCTCCTAATCATGTTCCTACCTTTACATTGGTCCGTGTTAAGGAGTTGAGATCGTGTTTGAAGATTATTCCTAGATAACATAGCGTGTAACCAGTCTTAGCCAACTTGGTTAAGTCCAGTGATTACGAAGATCCCTTGAAGATTATGGAAGCAGGTTGTGACACAGAAGATCATGTTTGAGTCCCAGCTAAGACATGGTGTGATCCGCATACATCTTACTACAATTCCTTAGCATATTTTTGTATTAGGTCAAGACCTATTTTGTAAATGTTTGTAATGCCAACCTTGGAGATTGTTCCAATGGTTGATGATTGTAGTGCCGACCTTGATGATCATTCCAAGGTTGATGAAGTGTATAAATACTTGTAATTGAGTCATGGAAAAGATGTCCTTGTGCAAAGATGGGAAGATAAGGAAAGAGGTGGAAGGACAGAGCAGAGCAGAGGAACTATTGTACTTCAATGTTTAAATATGACATGAAGAAGATGTTGATTTTGGCAGTGAGCTAGGTGTAGTAGGGTTTAACAGCCCTCAGGATTTAACAACCCTCATTGTGATCTTTCTAGGTTTAGAGTTGAGGTAGTGAGCCTACTAGACCTAGCTGCACTTCATGGCAGTGAGCCAGTGTGTTCTAGGCCCATGGAGTGACCAAGCGTGAACATCATTTTTACAAAGATTGCAATATATTTTGAGAGCTAATCCTCTCTATGGTTTTTCCCTACCTTGGGGTTTTCCACGTAAAAATCTATTGTCTCTTGTGTTCAATGTTGCATTTGTGTTTAAGTTTCTAATTTCATGCATTCATTGTTTAATCATAATAATTGTGGACAAGTGATTAATGTTTAAGTGCATAAGTGTTTGAGTTTTTGGGACAACTGATTCACCCCCCCTCTCAGTTGTTTGACTCATTTCAATAACTGGTATCAAAGCCAAGTCCCTTCGGAAAGAGTATAACAACTCAAGGGAGATCTTAAATGGAGTCAAAAGGAAAACATCTACACACCGATGCACCCGAATGCTCATCAAGAGATAATGAAGGAGAATTGTCCAAGGAAGTGTCTCATGAAGAAAAGGGTGTCAACCATCGAAGAAGTTCTGATCTAGAAGTATGCACCAATAATGAAGTCATGTTTCAAGGTGAGAACTATTGGGTTATTGATAGTAGTTGTTCAAATCACATGACTAGTGATAATAGTAAGTTTGCAAGTCTGGAAAAATGTGATGGAGGGCTAGTTACATTTGGAGATGAATGCACTGCTAAAATATGCGGAATAGGTTCAATCAATTTTGGCAACAGACAAATTTCTGAAGATGTTCTTTAGGTTAAAAATCTGAAACAAAATCTCTTAAGCGTTGGACAATTATGCAAAAAGGGATTTAGTTGTGTGTTTGAAAATGATACCCTTGAAATCAAAGAAAATCTAGAGCTGCAATAGCAATTGGAAAAAGGACAGAAGAGAATCTCTATCATCTTAGAAAAAGTGACTTTCTTGGGCTCACATCTCAAACCAATGAAAGTTGGGTCTAGCATAGAAGACTGTGTCATGCAAATCTTGATGTTTTAATAAAAACAAGCTCAGTTCAAATTGTAAAGGATCTACTAGAAATTGATTACTCGAACAACATCATTTGTAGGAAATGTCAAGATAAAAGACTGTCAAGAAAAATATTGCAGGATAAAGAAAGACCTCCCACTGAACGATTGGAATTGATCCATACAAGCATTTGTGGTCCTACAAAAATACCAAGCCTCCATGATAACAGGTACTTTATGTTTTTTATTGATAATTTTTCTAGAATGACTTGGGTTAGCTTTTTCAAGGATAAATCAGAGATTCTAGATGCACTCAAAGCTTTTAAGGAAATGGTTGAAAATGAGCTAGGCATGAAAATCAAGAATTTGAGAATTGGCAAAGAAGAAGAGCTCACCTCCAACAATTTCAATATATTCTGTGAGATCTATGGGATAGAGAAACAACTCTCTGTAAAAAATAAGGTAATAGAAGAAGCAAGTAGGACTATTCAGGAAACTGCAAAATTAATGTTGGAAGAAGAAAATCTGCCAGACACATTTTGGAAGGAGGCAATTGAAACCACTATCTATACATTAAATAGAGTTCAGGTAAAAACAAAAGATGAAAAGAATCCCTTTGAACTATGGTACGGAACGATACCCACTGTGAAATATTTCAAAATCTTTGGAAGCAAATTCCTTATCAAAATGGAAAAGGATAATGCTAAGTATGAGGAGGGCATTTTTCTTGGATATTCAACTTGGACCAAAGCCTACCACTGCTACATTAATAGATTGGGAAGGATTGTTGAAAGTACAAATGTTAAAGTTAATGAGAACATTCAAGTGTTCTCGGACCCAACCAATGAGGATCTACAAATTGAAGCACAAGAGGGTTCCCAGACCATCAGTGATAAAACAAAATGTGATGTGAAAGATCACAGAGCTACTATAAATCAAATGAATCTATGCTTGATTGCCAATATTGACAACAACAATTCCAAAACTGTAGAAGAAAATATGGATTTGAAAGAAAATATAACAGAAGCAAATGATTACATCAAAGAGTTAAGAAAGCAAATCATACAGCTTCAACAAAGACTAAAAGAGGACAATGAAGAAAAGACAAAAATTGAGGAATGTCTGAAAGACAAAACTAAAGACTACATGAAACTTGAAGAAGAAGTTGAAGATCTGAAAGCTGATCTGAAACATGTACGAACTCAATTAAAGAGACCAATTCAGTGTGAGTGCTACCAGATATGATAAACTAATGGTTAGCTAGAAAAATGATGATGACAAAGAAAGCATGAGACTTGAAAAAGGTAAAGATTTTAGAGCAGGTCAAGAAGAGGACAAAAGCAAACAAAATCAAAGAAGCAGACCTAGAAGACCATCAGTTAGGCAGCCAAACGCTCAAAGGTACCCATCCTTAAATGGTTATTGTAATTCATGCAACAAGTTTGGTCACAAGGCTACTTGGTGTAGAAACAGGATGAATCAAAATGTTCCATCATTCTCTAGTCAGTGTTTCACATGTAATAAAATTGGTCATAAAGTTGTCGATTGTTGAAGTAAAGTTAGCAAGAACTCTATTAGATGCTATGTATGCCATAAAATGGGACACAAGGCTAATGAGTGCAAGAGCCAAGGGAGAAAAGGCTATGGCACAAATAGGATAATGGAATCCTTCAGTGGCCATTGTTATACTTGCAATGAATTTGGGCACAAGGCCAACCTATGCAAGTCAAGGATAAATGGAAGAAATAATGATCAGAAAAATATTGTATGCTTCAATTGTAACAAGCCTGGACATACTGCAAAATACTATAGAAATAAGAACTTGAAGAAGGATGATCAATCAAAGTCGAGCATATCAATGAAAAAAGTTGATCCGACAGAAGTCAAAGAAGAAATGAAGAAGATTTGGGTCAGGAAGGGAATAAATGAAACAAGAGATGAGTCTGCTCCAGACTTTGGAGCAGATACTTCTTCCAGGAAGTAGATTGTGGTCTATGGCTCAAGGGGAGCCATATTGAAAATTCTAAATCCCCCAGCCATATAGTCTGTGCTGAGATTCGGCACAAAAATATGTTATATCCCTTGAAAGGATTCTAGTCCGGAACCCTGTAATGACTAAGTATGAGTAGTGTGTAAAGAAGTACCATTGTGAATTGTCCAAATCCAGATGGATGAAGTTAAGCCTAGAATAGTGGGTAGCACTAGAATACAAGGGTCTACATTTCTTCACTATTGCATATTTTGTTCTATGGTTCTGAAAACTTTTTTAAGAGGTTAATGATGAATGTTGGATATAAATTCTAGAGTCTCATATGATTTGCACTGGGAGATATGATGTGATAGATAAATTGGTCACTCATGCACTAAAGGGACAGGCTGACATGTCCTAAATAAGGTGAAAAAGACACTGCTTTAGCTACCAATAAGGAATTGATAGGTGCAATTGATATTGCGAGAAGGCTGTAGAAGAAAAGCTACAGACAAAAAAAGTTGATCCATGTAAATTATTGGCTATATGTGGTGTGTTGATTGATAGGCACTATTTTCATAAGGTCTCATGATGATTGATAATAAAATGTTATGTTCCCTAGGAAGAAGGAAAATTCATGCACACCCTGATGTGCACTTCTAAAAGGAAGTATTTAGAACATCAAAAAGAAAAGGGTGTAGCAGTGCAAGTAGTAATCAAGTTGGTTGCTGAGGACAAGAGGATCATAAGATATGAGTATCTAATAAAGAGCAGTAAGGTGTTGCTGATAGTGGAAATAATGTAATAGCAGCAAGATTTGAAGTTGAGGCTTGAAAAACCAAGAAGAAGAGAAGTTTATCAAGTAAAGGGGAGCAGTTAGCTGAAGAAAGTTCGGAAGAGTCCTTGGTTTAGAAGCAACAGAGTGCAAGTATGTGCCCTTTGCCATTGATGTCAAAGGGGGAGAGAAATGATGTGAAAAACTCAGAGGGAAAGAGTGCAAATGTGTAAAGAGATAGGGGGAGAATCTTTCTTGATGGCTGTTGCAGTTTTTCACATCATATGTTACCATCAATGACAAAGGGGGAGATTGTTGCAAGTATGTGCCTAATCTGTGTTGTCATTAATGTCAACATATCTTTGTTTTCATTGATGTCAACTGTATCCTATTTTGTTATTTGTTTAGAAGCCTTATATGTTGAGGATATTGAGAAAATTAGCCTCTCCGGAAGAATAAGAAAGTAAATAATGAATCATAATGAAGACAGTGAGTTGCATGCCGAAGAACAGTCCAGAATATTGCTCTGCATTTCTTGTTGACTGAAGATCTTGTTTTACGGATTGGAAGTTATTTAGAAGCACAGTTGAAGATGCTATATCTTTAGTTTGAGCCTCCGATATGAAGACTTGAGTGAGTTACATTCACCATAGTAAAACCTGCTTTTTCTGATTAATCACTGGTGCATGAGAGAAAGTATTTTGCTCCGCATTCCTCTGCATTAAAGTGTTTTGTTCTGTGGTTCTAGAGGGAAGTCTGGGATGATGATAAGTGCCTACAATTGCAATGGTTCGTGTTTTGGTGATCCACAAGCTATCCTTCTTTTATGACAGTTGAAGACAATGAAGTTTCTTGGATAGGCCTTTGATTACATGAAGGTGGTTGATTCCTTGCTAATAGCCATTGGATCACGTCCTTCTTAAGTGTATGGGTAGATGGAAAATATAATGGGTGGACAATAATGGTGGATGTTGTAGGATTAGGATTGGGATAAGGTGAATGGATAATAGGAGGGGATGGACTAGGATTGGGATTGTGGTTAAGTGGATGGATAATAAGAGAGGATGGATTAGGATTGGGATTGTGGTTAAATAGATGGATAATAAGAGCGGATGGGTTAGGATTGGGATTATGGTTAGGTGGATGAATAATAAGAGGGGATGGATTAGGATTGGGATTATGGTTAGGTGGATGGATAAGAGAAGGGGATGGATCAGGATTGGGATTGTGGTTAGGTGGATGGATAATAGGAGGGGATGTATTGGGATTGGGATTATGGTTAGGTGGATGGATAATAAGAGGGGGTGGATCAGGATTGGGATTGTGGTTAGGTGGATGGATAATAGGAGGCGATGGATTGGGATTGGGATTGTTGAGCACAATCTTACCATAATTTTTGAGGTTTTGGATCACTCTCATAAGTGTAACAATTGAATATCATATAGCCCTTAATCCTATTGTATGCACAATAATCATTTTCATTATACCAATGGGTTTTAACTTGGTTTTCTACAAATGGTTTTATCGGTGGTAGCTCAATCAATTTGCTTGGACCAATCGTTGAACAAGTATCTCCAATTTATCCTTTAGTGGAAGGTTGGAGGAACACGGCGATGAAGAGATTGAAGGGTTTTGTGAGGTGGGAGGACATTATGATGGAAGAATTGGAGGAATTGGTGGGGTAGAAGGACATTGACTTTGAGGCTCTTGGATAAGCATGTGGTTTGATGATGATGGATACATATGGGATGCATAAGCAGGAGTGGTGTTTCCCTTGTCAAAGATAGCATGAGGAGGACTTATGGATGTTGGATTTTGGCTCAAAGGATAACTAGGACTTGCATGTTCTTGTTGTAAAGGATCTTGATAGCCTTGTAGTTAGATTTGGGAATGAGGTGGAATGTTGAAATAAATAGTTGGATTACCTTGAGGTATGGATTGATGTGAATATTGGAAGAAGTGGGATAGGTTGAGGTAGGATTAGGTTGATAAGTGGTTGGACTAGGTTGGTATGAAGTTGATGAGGATGACATATGAGATTGTGGTTATGGTTATTGAAAGGATAAAGGTTGTGCTTGTGTTTGGTTTTCTTGGGTGGCTAAGAGTTGTTGAAGAAAGGCTTGTTGTTGTTGTTGTTGGATGAGGGCTTGTTGTTGTTGGATGAGTTACGAGATAGTGGGATTTGGTATGTGTGAAGATGAAGCATGGTTAGGAATTTGGATTTGTGAGGTTTGGGGTAAGGTGGATGTTGGATAAGTTGGGGGTGTAGATAAGTTGGATTGGTTGTTGATGGGAGGTAGGGATGATGATGTAGGAGTGACTGGATGCTTTCCATATAATCTTTTGAGTTCATCAAACATTCTGTGGATGCCATAAGGATCTTTGAGTTCCATATGGATGATGGAAGATGATTGGGATAAGATGATTAGATGGGTGATTATGATGCAAGGGAATGATTAGGACGAATGATAGATTTGGTTGGAAGATTGATTTTTTTAGATTTTTGGAGATATTTTGGTTTATTTGGATTTTTGAGATTTTGGCAAGAAAAACAAACACAAAAAGACAAAGGCTAACTGGTGTGAATTTCTTCGTGACTAAAGTGGCTTATGTTGGGTTTGCACAAGGAGAACATGCCAAGAACATGATAAAACCTAGAATTATTCAAGTACGAGTGTCATATCCCATGGACTAACTTAGGTGTGACTTCAATCTCCACTATTAGATAATGGTGATTTCCATCCCCTCAATACCATTTACCATTGCTTGGATAGATAGGGAATGCAAGGTCATGTACCACCTTACACCCCTTACCTTGGAGACTAAAGCCTTTCCCAAAGTTTATTCCATCTCAAACAATGGAGGTAATAATGTGAGCTCTTCTCCCCTGTTGCAGCGATGCACCACAGGATATGATAGACGAAGGACCTTAACTAGGCTTTATGAGATTCTAGGGGAGTCCTCCAAATACACAAGGTATGATGAGGCACAAATTTGTGAACACTAGCCTGTTGAAGGGATGTGGCATAAGTGATTAAGAAAACACCACTTCACCTTGTGTTCAGAATCACTTGGGGCCCCAAGGTTGTCCTAATGACTACGTAGCTAGATTGAGGTACAACTTTGGCTCTCCCCTTTTGATATAGCCCACTATAACATGTGATGCAGGAGCATACCTAGTTCAAGAGCAATCTTGCATCAACCAAAAACATTTGCATTTTAGTTTTTTTTTTTCATTTTCTCAGTTTAGTAGAGTTAATTCAGGCAGTAGCAATTTCTATATTTTGGTCCGCATTCTACCACAATTGCATTTTAGATCTTGTGGAGATGGACTTAGTATCTAGACCCATTCATGAACATCATATCCAAAATTTAGATCATTTGGATCAAGTACCGGTAAGATATCGCTAGCAGAAGATTGATTGTTTTCTCATGATAGAGAATCCTAACAGTCTCAGACAATCAGCTAAAGGAGAAGACTTGTGGAACATTTCATGACTTGTGAAGCTAAAAGACACTTCATTCAATGTTGATTGGTTCCTGGCTAACCTTCCCTGAGATCCGTACACCATTCCATTCACTTGTGGAGGATTTCTACATGATTAGGTCTGACCTATCCGTGTACACATGTTACAACTCTTCATTGGAGTTTGTGATCTTCATTGGCTAATGCGGAGGAATCTTATGTACTAGAGATGATATATATTGATGTAATAGATACCTAGGAAAGTAGTTGATCATTAGTTCATAATCGATAGTTTGAATTTCTTTGCAAAGGAGCTTCAAAGCTATATCTTGTGCATATTCTGTAATTGCAAACTCAGGCCTGTGAACCCTAATTGTAAGCCCGCACGTTGCCGGCCAATCTGTATTTGAATTCTATGATATACTGAATGACTGAATCTGCATTTTCTTTATATCTTTGAGTTGTTTCCATTGTGTTTACTCTAGCTGCATGGCCTGGATAATTCACTTTGTGGACCCTCCTAACTGTGACTGCACCAAGTGGTATTAGAGTGAAAGTTTATATCTTTGGGAGTGAATTGAGCGAAGTTGGTGAAGGAATTCCATAAGATCTTTCTATGAATAGATTGTTGAATCTAAGGCAGGTTACTTGTGTTGCAACTAATTGCCAATTGTGAGGCAGTTGTCACCTTGTAGCTCGATCACCGAATTTGAGGCAGTTACACTTGATCCGAGGAAGAATACCATTGAAGATAATCCCTGCTACTGGAACAATGGCTAGAAGAATGGATGAGATGATGGAGATAATGAAAACCATGCGAGTTCACTTGGATGCTATTGAAGAAGATAGGCGAAGAGGACTTACACCTCGACCTAATGTTGAAAGTGATGATGATGAGGAATTTCAATTTTCGCTGATCAAACTGGCGAAACCCTAGGAGATGATGAAGAAGAAGAATCATATCAAGTCAAGATGTTTGTGAGCTATTTCAAATATTAGAAAGAGACCTAGAATAGATGTACTAAATTATACTGGCAATCTGAACCCTAAAGAACTGATTGATTGGATAAATGACATGGAAGAATACTTTGAGTATGAAGAAATTGAAGATCGGAGAAGGTGAAATTTGTAAAGAAAATAATGAAAGGACATGCTTCTATATTGTGGAAAGAAGTTTAGTTGGATAGAAATAGAAGAGGAAAAGAAAAGATTACAAAGTGGGATAGAATGGTCACAAAGTTGAAGAACTAGTTTATACCTGCTGACTATGAGTTGGAACTGTTGAAGAGATTACATAACCTGAGACAAAAGGAGAAATCTGTGAAGGAGTACACTGAAGAATTTCATAAGATTATCATAAGAACAAGACATATTGAAGCAAGAAAGGAGAAAGTGGCTAGATACATCAATGGGCTAAGATTGAACATTCAAGAGGAAATGAGTTTGGTAAGGATGATAACATTAGAAGAAGCATATCAATTTGCCCTAAAAGTTGAAGAGAAGTTGAACAAGAGGCATGATCAGAGATAGAGAGGCAGAGGAGATAAATTTTAGAGAGGTAGATCATCTTTCGGAGGAGAGAGTTCATATGCAGAGTAGAATAGACAAGAAAACACATTCAAGAAGGAGGACAGAGATAACAATGCCTATCAGAGGGATGATAGAACTTTCTACCATAGAGGAAACCCTAGTCCGTACTGGAGTGAAGGATACAAAAGAGAAGGAAGAGGACCTGATAAGAGAACATTTAGAGGAACTTGTTTTAAATGTGGAGGTGAAGGATATAGAGCATTTGAATGTAATGAAGGGAGTACAAGCAAGAGGACACAAACAGTGGAAGAGCAGCCTATGTAGAAGAAGAACCTGTTGGATCGCTAAGTTCAGTTGGCAAATCTAAGGAAGGAGAATCACTTGTCATGAGGAGAGCACTAGTTTAAGTAGAAACAAATGAAGAACCACCGTAGAGGAAAAGTTTGTTCAAAACCAGATGCAAATCAAGAGGTAAATGTTGCAAAGTTGTAATTGATAGTGGTAGTTCAGATAACCTAGTTTCAAAGGAGACGGTGACTAAGTTGAAGTTGGAAAGACTGAAACACCCTAAGCCCTATCAGATAGCATGGATTCAAGATGATCATAAGGTACTGGTGAGTGAACAATGTTTAGTAAATTTTAGATTGGATCTTATCATGATGAAGTATTGTGTGATATTATGCCTATGGATGTATGTCATATTTTGTTGGGTAGACCTTGGCAGTATGATAGAAAAGATATACTTGATGGGAGAAAGAATACATACACTATAACATCAAATGGAAAGAGAATTACCTTGATTCCATTGGAAGATGGTCCTAAGAGTGAAGCATGTGGGAATGATAGAATCTATTTGGTAGATGGAAGAATTTTTTTGGATGGTTTGAGACATGACAATATGTGTTATGCTTTGATTCCTAAGAAGCCTGAAAATCTAAAGATTGAAGAATCACAACCGGAGGAGATAACTAAGTTGTTGACAGAATATGAAGACATCATATCAGATAATGTACTTGAAGGATTACCACAAATTAGGAGTATCAGTCATCACATGGATCTTATACCTGGAGCTAGTTTACCTAACAAAGCAGCACACAAAATGACACCGACAAAGAATGAAGAACTGAATAGATAGATACATGAGTTTTTGAGGAAAGTTTTGAACAAAAAGAGTTTGAGTCCTTGTGCAGTACCTGCAGTGTTAGCACCTAAGAAGGATGGAAAATGGAGAATGTGTACAGACTCTAGAGCAATAAACAAGATCATAGTTAAGTATAGATTTCCTTTACCTAGGATGGATGATATCATGGATTGTTTGAGTGGAGCAAAATATTTCACAAAGATAGAATTGAAGAGTGGATACCATTAGATTAGGATTAGGGAAGGTGATGAATGGAAAACTTCTTTTAAGACAAATGAAGGATTGTATGAGTGGTTAGTGATGCCTTTTGGATTGACAAATGCACTGAGTACTTTCATGAGATTGATGAATGAAGTCTTGAAGAAATTCTTGGGTAAATTTGCTATTGTATATTTGGATGATATTCTAATTTTTAGTAAGACAAAAGAAGAACATTTGTTGCACCTGAGACAAGTATTACAGAGACTGAGAGAAGAGAAATTGTTGATAAACATCAAGAAGTGTAGTTTCATGAAGGAAGAATTGGTATATTTGGGATTTGTGATTTCTGCGGAAGGATTGAAGATGGAGCCTGAGAAAGTAAGAGCAATTGTTGAATGGACTACACTGGAAAGCACTGGAGAAGTTAGATCATTTCATGGATTAGCTAGTTTCTACTAGAAGTTCATCATAAATTTTAGTTTAGTTTGTAACCCTATGACAGAGACAATGAGAGGTGATAGAAAAGATTTCAAGTGGGCATCAGGAGTAGATAAAAGTTTTGAATTGTTGAAGCAAAAAGTGATAGACTAACCTGTGTTGCATTACTAGATTTCAATAAGGTATTTCAAGTAGATTGTGATGCAAGTGGAAATGCAATGGGAGCAATATTAAGTCAAGAAGGTAGACCTATAACATATTTTAGTGAGAAGTTGAATGATGCAAGGATAAGATATTTAGTTTATGATCAAGAGTTCTATGCTATAATTCAAGCCTTGAAGAAGTGGAGACATTATTTGTTGCCTAAGGAGTTTGTGTTGTATACAGATCATCAAGCTTTGCAATATTTAAACAATCAAGGAAAGTTGAATCAGAGACATATGAGATGGGTAGAGTTCATGCAGAGTTATACTTTTGTGTTGAAGCATAGGAGTGAAAATAAAAAAAAGTTGCAGATGCATTGAGCAGGAGAAGGAATTTGTTGACAAAGATGAGAGTTGAAGTGTTAGGATTTGATGAATTGAAGAACATGTATGAGGAAGATCTTGATTTTGTAGAACCTTGGATAACATGTAAGGAACCTATTGTGATGGATATGAGTAAGTGGTTGGACTATTTCATTCAGGAAGACATGTTGTTCAAAGGAAACTAGTTGTGCATACCTAGGAGTTCCATGAGAGACAATTTGATCAAGGAGAAACATAGTGGTGGATTAACAGGACATTTTGGCATTGATAAGACAGTGGCTTTGGTAAGTGAAAACTATTTTTGGCCTCAGATACATAAGGATATGAGGAAATTTGTGCAAATATGTAGAGTTTGTCAAGTTGCAAAAGGGAGTAGTCAAAATACTAGTTTGTACAAATCTTTGATAGTACCAGAGAGACCTTGGGAAGACATAAGCATGGATTTCGTAATGGGATTTCTGAACACAAAGAGAGGACATGATTCAATTTTTGTAGTGGTAGACATACTTTCAAAGATGGTACATTTCATATCTTGTAAGAAGACAACTGATGCAGTGCATGTAGCTGACCTATTTTCAAGGAGATTGTGAGATTGCATGGATTACCTAAGAGCATAATTTTAGACAGAGATACAAGATCTCTTGGATACTTTTGGAAGACACTTTGGAAGAAGATGAAGACAAAATTGAAGTTCAGTTTAACATTTCATCCACAGACTGGTGGACAGACAGAGGTAGTGAATAGGAGTTTGGGAAACTTGTTGAGATGTTTGGTTGTAGAGAAGGCAAGAAATTGGGATTTGATTCTTTCACAAGCAAAGTTTGCATATAACAATTTAGTGAATAGGAGTACTAGAAGAACACCATTTGAGATTGTGATAGGAACTAACCCTAGGGGAGTAGCAGAGTTAAGAGACATCAGGATGGAAGAAAAGAGAAGTACAGAAGCAGAGGAATTTGTAGGACACATGGAGATAGTGCATACTTAGGTTAAGAGGCATTTCAAGGAGATGAACAATACGTATAAAGAACAAGCATATGAGAAAAGAAGACAAAGATTTTCAGTGGGAGATGAAGTGATGGTGTACTTGAGAAAAGAAAGATTTCTAGTTGGGACATATAACAAGTTGAAGATGAAAAAATTTGGACCATGTAGGATACTCAGAAAGTTTGATTCAGGAAATGCATATGAAGTAGAGCTACTAGAAACATTGAGTATATCACCTATTTTCAATATTGTAGATCTATATCAGTATCATGAGGTAGAGTTTAGTGTTAGAATGGAAGAAGACTTGAAGAAGCAGTTACCACAACAAGCATCGGAGCAAATTGAAGACATTTTGGACAATAGAGTTGGACACAACACTAGAGGAAGACAATACAAAGAATATCTTGTGAAGTGGAAAGGCAGACCGGAAGAAGACTCATCTTGGATATCTTAGGCCGAGGTGGACCGTCTTGGTTTTCCTCTAGCCCCAACAAAGTGAGGGACTCATTTTTTCAATAACCCCAGATGTTTGATGCAGGAGCATCCTGTTGTGTGGTTACACAACACGCCCCATTTTGACTTGGCAAAATAGGGACCCAACTTTTTTGGTTTTGCTTGTGGGTTTTTTCTTGCTGGCGGTCTGGTAAAATTCAATCAATACAGATGATCTTGCATAATGGTTGGGGAAGTCATCATCATGAGGATAGTTTTCCAAAGTTCATATTTTATTTCATTAACCTCAAATTTGGAAAGAGTATTAAATTTCATGAAGGTTTGCCTTTTACATCACCCTGATATTCCTTAGGATGTAAAAGTTATGAACAGTCAAAGTCTTGGTCAAACCTGATATTCATAAAGGGGGGAAGGTAAGTCATCATTATATTTCCCAATATCAGTTATCTTACGAAATATCACCCTGATTCAATTTATCACCTGATAAATTATCTGTTCACGACCTGCGGACATCATTTTTTAGGTGGTTGTGATACTTACCCATCAAATAACAACATGTATTCCACGAAGATGATATTTCGAAACATCACCCGATATTTTGAATATAACCTTATCTTTCAAATATCATCCGGTCGCCAAATATCACCCTGGAACTTTTATCCTGATGACATCATCCAACCTGATAATGAAGAGAATCGACATGATGATGACGTCATCATCATTTTTACCTCGCGGAGGTATATTTCCTAAAATCACCCTTTCAAAAAGCATGACGATGACGTCATAGTGCTTCAACGATAGACTGAACCAATATCATGGTGACATCATCATGATATTCTGAGAGGGGTCACTTAAGCAATGCGTAGGGTCATCATCCTTTTCGAAATATCACCTGATATTTTGAACATCCCCTGATATTTTATAACATGACCCGATGTTCCAAAATAACCTGATATACCGACATATGTGTTCTCACTAAGACGCGGATGGTCATATTACGAGACGGTGATATTTTGAACATCACTTGATATTCAAAACATCACCCGATATTACAAAAGATCATCCTCTTCTTCTTGCCACGTGACATTGAATGCTCATTAATACGGTAGGTGTATCTCGCTAATGGTTAACGCGATGGTCACACCTGGCAACCTCTGCAGGTTTCTGTGCATAAACTTAATGATTCTGATAGATTTAATTAGATTGTGCCCTAAATGACCAAATAAATGGGTTTAAGATGAATTCACAATGTCATTATGCACTTAACTTGCGATAAGATCAGTTTTTATATAGAGCCGAGCTTTCAAAACTTCATATGAACCACCTGCAGACGTATACAACTTGAATTAGAATGAAGGGCGTGATTATCAACAGTATCAGGATTATCCCATATAATCATCATTGTAATTCAAAGGGATAAGTGCACCAGGTAAGTAATTGAAACCCTCTTGCTGTTATTATATGCATATCCAGGTGAAATGATGTTCATTGATTTGAAGCTAGGATTTCTGTATATCATGATGAAATAATTGTTTAATAAGCATATGCATGATGCCATAAAGATGTAGAATATATATATGCATGCATGAGATAGTGTATCAATCTTGAGACCAGTTCTCGGCATTGCAGGAAATCATGGCGGAGAAAAGATTGATGAAGTCTGAGGCAGAATTTGTTAAGCCAATGTTTGCATAGCCTGAAGGTGTGCAATTCAAATATGGAACTATTGGTGACACTCACTAGGGTAATACAGCTTTGGTTGCATGGGCAGACAAGATCAACATTAATAATGAGGATGCTCTGCTTGAGGCCATTTTTATGTCCAGGATGTGGAATGCAGCTGCTTTTCCATACTCCATGGAAGCTCCTGAACTAGTTATTGAGTGTGCCAGAAATTATAATCCCCAAACAAGGAGGGTGGAAAAGCATGGGAGAGTGTATGCAGACTTATCTATCAAAGGCTTTTCCACCATGTTCAATTTGCCATTGGGTAAGAATTTTGTCAGCATTGACCTGAAGAAGCTGGAAACAGAATATGAAGTTAATAAGAAGACTGCTAGGAAGAGAATGTACAGATGGAGGGCCAAAAACAGTCCTTATATAGCCGCAGCTAAGTTGCCTATTCATTTATACAAATTTGACTTTGATGACGAGTATCAGTTCATGATCACCCTACTCAGTCGGGCAACAGGACAGCCATCAGCTGGAAGTTTCAAAGATTGGATGTATGGAGTCATCCTAATGTGCTTATACACTGAGAACAGGCCATTATGGGCCAAGATGATAAGTGATGCTCTAGATGAGCAACTGAAAAACCTAGGAGGTACAGAATGTGCTTTCTATATGACCTCATACATTATTTATGCATGTGCCTATAAAGGTACATTTAATGGATTGACTACAGAGGGGAAGATTGGTGGCACCACCAATGATGCACACATCTGGGACCATTACCCCTAGTTACAAAGAGTTAACTACCTCCAGGATTATAAATTGGTGAATGATGCATTCTCTATGCATCTAGTGAGGACCATGGAGGAAGATAGAACTAAGAGATTGAGCATGGAAGCTCAGGAAGTATTATACAGGCATGGAGCCTGGTTCATTCAATTTGCAACCTTTTCATACATTAGGGTTGAAGGATTTCAAGACTACCCTCTCATGCTCCCAAGATATCCAACTGATGCTGTAGTATTAATGGAGTTCATGAGGCAGATTGTAACAATACTGGATACCTACAAAGCTAATAACAAGCTTCCTCCAGTATTATTTCCAGTAACAATGGGCTGGTATATGTGCCTAGATAGTGAAAATATTAAGAAAGCCATAGCTGGCTTAACCATGATGAAGTTACAGCCATTTCCATTGATAAGACCATATGATCCTTATGGAAGGATGCAGAAGATCATGGGACAACCCATTCACCAAAGGCATCTTGAAGATTTTTGGGCAGATTGCGAGGATGAGGTTGAAGCTCGAAGAAGAAGATATCAAAGGTTAACAATTAACCAAATCAGAACCTTTGGTTGCATTTCCATCCCAACACAAATGAAGAAGGATGATGGAAAGATAATGGTTGAAGAATATGAAGAGAAGAAGATATACAACGATACCATATCAGCCCCAGATCTTACAATGCAGGAGGACATCTCCTTGGATCCATTCACAGGCAAGATATTACAGCTAACCCAAGCTTGGGTTGATGAGCAAGTAAATATACTGAAGACAAAAGGTGTGGCCCTTACAATAGATAACAAAAGGAAAGGACAAGAGCTCTCTGCTGATGAGTATGACGATTTCTGGAATGAGAAGAGAAAATCCAAGGGAGACATGTTGCCACCTTAGCAAAAACAGAGCAAAAGACCTCCTAGAGGCAAGAAAGCTGCAGAAGAACCCAAAAGGGTCATTATTGAGAGAATAATAGCCGCAACATTAGGAGAAGCATCATTTTTGGGCCAAGCTTCAGCATTATCTGAGCCTCCTCCGGTGGAAAAGCAAAAGTTTAAGAAAATCCAAAAGGCTGATGTAGTGGTTACTGAGACCTATGAAGAGGGTCAAGCTTCACAGAAACAAATGGAAGAAGATATCCCTCTAGAAGAGGAGCTTGAGGAAGAAGAAGGCCCTATATTATTCAAAAGGAAAAGAAAGGCACCTCAGGTGATGACACCCACACCGAAGAAAACAAGAACATCCATGAGAGGTGAAATAAAGCAAAGCCCCATTATGCTAAGAGGGGCAGGTAGTGAAGTTTTTAAAAGGGAGTTACAACACAATGTACCACTTCCTGCCATTATGAAATTTAAAACTGAACAAGCTAAAGAGTAATTCAAAGAAACTTCTAGGGCAGTTCCAGGTGGTCTTGTCTCGTTAGAGGAAATAGTTGATTTGTCTGATGATGATGTGGTTAAAGATGTAACTGCTCAGCAAATGGAAACACTTTCTGCAGACGCTCCCATCACTCCTTTTGGGACCCCATCAGTATAGGGAACTGGAGAAAAATAAGTTGAACAAGAAAAAGAAAGAAGCCCCGAGAAAATTACACAGTAGATAAGGCTAGATGAGTTAGTTGAAGAGGTCACCAGCCTTGAAGTGGTGGACCTTTCATATATAAAGGATGCGAGTCCTTAGCATCAAACTAATGCACCTGATGAGGTGAGTAAAACTGAAGAAATAAAGTTGAGTGAAGTAGGAATGCATACTCTAGATTTGGGTCAGTCACAACAAGATATAGCTGATGAACTTGAGATAGTGGAAGTCTGAGGAAAAGATGAGGAGGAAAAGGTCATATCAAATGAGGATATCCTCCAGACTCAAGAGACTTCAGGAGATAAAGGAAAGTCAGATCATGATGATCTGAAAACTCAGGAAGAGGTGTATACTTTAGGTACAGAGAGAGATATGACACAAGATTAAGAAGAGGCACCTAAAGTATATGAAATAATATTCACCGATGTAAACATACCTCAAGATGAGGAAATCAATAAAGTGGATGAAGTTAGAACGGAGGAAGCAAAAGATTAGGGTCATGATATTCATGATGATCAACAGGATCACCCTCCAGAGAAAGAAGTTCCTCATCAGGAAGATGTACCAAAAGATCACTCTCATGAAGAGCATCATGAGGAAGAACAAAGAAAATCACCTTCTTTGTCAAATGCAGATGCACTTACGGGAGATCAAGGTGATGATCATGATGATGATGCAAGAAACCAAGGTACACAGGATCAAGTTCCTCAGTGGCTGGAAAGAGAAATTGGCACTGAAACAGGTATGGAAATTCAAAAGTTTGATGTGTCTACATTATTTTTAGAAACATTAATAAAGCCCAAGAGGAAGGCCAGGTTGACCTCGGCCATTAGAAGGGATCCTACAACAAGTAGGAGGATAGCACAGGTAGCACTCCCTACTGTAGATAAGGAGAAAGGTAAAATCACTCTGGATGAATTCCAGATCAGCATAGTGGATTTGCGGTTTGCTAATGAAGAACAAGAGGGTCAAGAGGGAAAATACATAATTGATTCTTTGATCTAGAAAATCAAGAGAGAAAAGGATAAAAATAAGTAACACAAAGAGCACATTGCTCAGTTATATACATATATAAAAGGGTTAATTAACCCTGAGGATACTTCAACTGATCATGCAGTCCCATTGACTGCTATTTCCCAAGAGGAGGTAAATAAGTTGGATCTCATGAAACATGAGTCATCCATATTGAGAAGGTGGATGTACTCCACAATTGACATAGCAGAGGAAGTAGTAAAGGCCTCTTTGAAGAGGTGGAATTCCCTTAGTAGCTCCAGGAAGAAGGTAGATAAATTGCAAATGGAGACAGGGAAAATGTCTTTCCAATTGGAGAAGATATTGGCTGTCCTGGAAGAAATAAGGAGGATCAATCCTCAGATACTTATACATAAGCAAGTGCTGAATAATAACAATGCATTATTGATAGATATATGGTATAAAGACATCCAATTTGAATGTGATGTACTCAAAAGATGCAATAATAAGTTGAGAGAAATCAGCATGAGGCTACATGATATGATGTCTTTTGAAGCAGAAATTTTGGAAATGTTGGAAGGAAAGGTGGAAGGAAAGATAGAAAATCAAGACGAGGAGTTTTCAATCCAAGCTCTACATAGTAACTTCTAATTTGTTGCTGATGATCCACTAGGTCAATTGACAGAAGAGGTCATGGATAGACTGGTGAGGACCAAGGTGAAAATGGAAAATTATAATGAGACATTATACAACAGAAGGAATAAACTGGATAACATCCGAAGTAGATACCAAGCACATAAACATGCCATTATCAAAGCAAAGACTCAAGATGGTGGAGAAATAGATAAAATAGTGCAGCTGTATGAAAATGTCAGGGTAGTTATGCAGGCTCATATACAAGGTCCCAGTCATTAGGATAATGAAGATACAGCAAGTGATGCACCTGATGATGAAGAGCATGAATTCGACGGGTAGATAAGGATGCAGCATAAAGTAGATGTCAGCATCTAACACTTAAGGAAAATAAGCCGTCTAGATGGTTGCCAGCTGGCAACTTGTGCCACATGATAATGTTGACCAGGTCAAAGAAGAATATTCACCATAGATATTCATAGATAAATCTTGATCGTAGATCAATTGGAACGGGTCCCTCACCTTATTCTATAAAAGGTGCAGGGATGCCTCATTTTTAAAACATTCAAAACTTAATTGAAATCTGTTTGCTGAAGTATTCAAGGCTCATTTCAAAGTTGTATACATATATGTTCTTGCATACTTAATGAAGGAGAAGATTGTTTTGATTACAATCCATCATAAATCTTGAGTAATCAGTGTGTGAATTCTGGATATATGCTTTGATTTGCTACGTCCCTTGGACTGCATATCAGCTTGCATGTGTTGTTTTCATACCTTTCCTTTGAAGTTAGCATCGACTGTATCTAGCTGTGGAATGTCCTGGTGAACATATGGTTTGATTTCTCCTCTTCATGACTGTATCTGATGTATATGTGGTTCAATAGCTGAAGGTTCAACATTAATTTGAAGTATTTCTTTCAGTTTCTTTCAATTTCAGAGCATTTCATCATCACAATTACAAATAATTGACAATCATAAGCAAATATTACAAATATGCAGACATCCCGTAGATAAATGAACATATTCAGCATATTTGAGGTTAAAGCATGACTAAATGACAAATAGCATGCAAAGATTTAAAGATAGACACAATATTTGAAGTATATCCTGTGTAGAAATAACTCTCTATGCAGAATCATTACAGGAAACATTATCTTACTGATGATATCTACATAAGGCCCCAAAATGGAAATAGCAACACACATCAACCTCTGAGTAACATCAGAAGATTAAGACCTAATCAACGGAGACTTGAGATCATGAATTCTCTGAATTCATCATATCTTTCAAGATGAATAAAGGTTAATGTGTACTTTTATTCTATGTTTGTTTATGACTAACATCATGATCAACACATCCCTGGTTCAAGAGTAATCTTGCATCAACCAAAAATATTTGCATTTTAGTTTGTTTCTTTTCATTTTCCTTGTTTAGTCAGTAGCAGTTTCTGTATTTTGGTCCACATTCTATTGTAGTTGCATTTTAGATCTTGCGGAGTTGGACTTAGCATCTAGACACATTCATGCACATCATATCCAAAATTTAGATTATTTGGATGAAGTACCGATAAGACATCGCTAGTAGAAGATTGACTATTTTATCAGAATAGAGCATCCTGACAGTCTCACATAATTAACTAAAGGAGAAGACTTGCAGAGCATTTGACGACTTGCAAAGATAAAAGACACTTCATTCAATGTTGTTTGGTTCATGGACAACCTTCCCTAAGATCTGCACACCATTCCATTCAATTGCGGAGGATTTCTACATGATTAGGTTTGACCTATCTATGTACACACGTTACAACTCTTCATTGGAGTTTGTGATCTTCCTTGGCCGACGTGGAGGAATCATATGTTCCGGAGATGATATATATTGATGTAATAGATACTTAGGAAAGTAGTTGATCATTAGTTCATAATCGATAGTTTGAATTTCTTTGCGAAGGAGCTTCAAAGCTATATCTTGTGCATATTTTGTAATTGTGAACTCAGGCTTGTGAGCCCTAATTGTAATCCCGCATGTTGCCAAACAATCTGTATTTGAATTCTATGATATATTGAATGATTGAATTTGCATTTGCTTTATATCTTTGAGTTGTTTCCTTTGTGTTTACTCTAGCTGCACAGCCTAGAGAGTTCACTTTGTGGACCCTCCTAACGGTGACTGCACCAACACATAGTTGAGGTCATCCCTAGGGGTGATGAAATCCCCTAGCAGGCCTTCTAAAGGGAAGGAACACTATTCAATTTTGATCTCTAGGCTGCACGAAGTGCAAGGGGAGAGCATATGTGAGATAATGTCACTAGGATTGAACAAATAAACACAAGAATAATGAAGGGGCTTTTGATCTCCAAGGTCACCAAAAGGTGTGAGGAGAGAGCATACACCATTTTCAAAATTTGAAGACAAAGCAAACAATGTTCAATTACTATCCGGCTAGATTAGACTAAGTGCCTAGATTAGTGATAAAATGATTTCTTTGATATGCAAACTGCAACAACTTGTTAGTAGTTTCAATGATTTGATCTTTGACAAGTGAAAGCTACAAAATAAGAATGTTAGATTGAGAAAGATAATCTTGGAAAAATGATTTTTTTGCAATAAAATATATTATAAATGATAATGAAACATGTGCAATATCAGAAAATAATGTTATAATGCATCCATAAAAAGATAAGCTCATCACAAGATTGCAATTTCAGATACATTTTTTTTCATAGTCGACTTAGATCTGATTATTTTAAAATATTTTTGACTTGAAAAATAAAAATACAAAGAAGAGACCCCTACTAATTTTCTGAGGCCTTTGCATAAATATAAAAATGTCCAAAAAATTCCCTGATTTGCACCCATAAATGCAGGTTTATGAAAAACCTATAGTCGACAAAGATATGATTATTTTTTTACCTTATTTGACCTCAAAAATAAAATTGTAAAGAACAAACCCCCACTATAATTTTAAGAGATTTCCAGAAAGGTAAAGATTTCTAAAAAAATCATTGATTTGTGCCGATAAATGTAGATTTATGGAAAATCATAAAATCATTATAACTAACACAAAAATGATGATAAAAACTTGATTTTTCTTATGTAGCTTCCTTAGATGATACAAAAACTTGAGTTAAACTCTTGTAGAAAAATTCGCAGCCGTTTGGAAGATATGATGAAAACTTTAAAACCTAGGGTTTTGTAAAAAAAAGACATAAACCTGCAACAAAAAGTTAACAAAACCTACAAAAAGCAAGCTAGATCAAGGGATGTGAGTTAATAAAAAATAACTGGGCATGCCAAAATGAAGACCCTAAAAATCATGCAAGGAAATAACATGAAGATAAATAATACAACAATACCTTAAACCTTGCGGAAAATTGGACTTCTGATAGGACGAAATGGAGTGTAACCAAGCTCCATTGGATTTGTCTTGTTGATGCTACAATGTGGACTGCTCATGCAACTAACATAACTTGGATATGAAATAGAGATAGAAAATAATAGATATATGTGCATATGAAGATTTGTTGGGGGGCTTGACATTGAAATGAGAGTTTCAATTTATAGATGGAGAGGGAATAAAATGGATGGCTAAGATTAGAAGGGTGAGGTATGAGGTGGATAGATAGAATTAAAAGTTGAAGTTAGTGCTTATGACACACATTCAATGAGGATGATAGGTGACTAAAATAAGGATGGAAGTGGGGGAAATGAGATTTTTTAATTAATTTTTGGAAAGGAAGTGTGTATGACGCACAATTAAGGAGGTTAAAAATAGGGATGTGAGTGGAATAAATAATTTAAATAATAAAATTATTTAAATTATGAGAGACATGTGGTATTTAAATAAATATTTAATTTATTTAAATTGGATGATGGAGGAAAATGGGTGTTGGGATAAAACTGAGGATCTTAATGCTTTGCTCGGATCTGTAGTTGTGTTTTGTAATTCAACTCACCCTTAGGTCAATCTAGGACGTAGACTTATGAAATACGTAGTGGAAATTTGCTCAAGGGCTAGAGATAGTAAGCCAAGTGTGATGAAATACAGAAGATTCTAATTCTAAAGATAAAAAGTACCCTAAACCTACAATACCCAACTCATAGAAAACTAGAAAACAATTCTATCACTAGTTCTGTCAATTCTTCTATAGAAACAAAGTGACAGGAACAGAGCGACAGGAATGAAATGACAGAAACAAATCACAGACTGCTCTGTTTATAACAACTTAAATTCCACACAAGAATAGATTGTATTCTACTTCGTAGAAGCAACTTAGGAATGCTTTAACTCTCTACCCACTTACAGATTATTACATTGTCAATTCCATTGATAAAGTAAAAACAACACACTTAACATAATTGCTTATTGATAATGATAATTAAATGAATGATTCTTTAGATTTACTGGTAAGTAAACTAAACATAAATCACACCGATAACAATAATCATTAAAACCTTAAAACATACTATAAACAATATTCAAACCACATTGTTAACAAAATAAAATGCAAGAATGAAATTTCACCAAGCTTCTGAGGAGTGGGCCCTTCCTCCTGGTTGCGAGGTGATTTGGAATGCTACAACAATATGTGAATTCATAGTGATCAGGTGATATGAAACTAAACCAAAGAGGAATATCTATTATGTTTTTTTCATAGCAGTACACACACACACATACTTAGTAAATATCAACCGATAAAATCAAACAAACTTTCAAAAATGTCTAAAATTATTATAGAGTCTATGTTTTGGCCACTGACCCATATTTAATCATAACCTAAAAGATTTCAGAAAGGTACCAAAAGAATGTCTATTTGCCAAGTTTTCATCATGGTACTTATCCAAGGCACCTGTTCAGCAGGTTTTCACCATTGGACGAAGGGATTTCTCTTTACTTTTTTTTTTCTTTCTTTTTTTTTTTTTTTGGATTTTTGAATACTTGGATGGGATAGGTGGATATGGATGAGAGGGACTCAAGTGTCTAGCTCCATGAAAAGTGATAGTCCCGCTAGAAATGGATGTTGTCGCATGGACCATGTCAAGTGCGCTCATAGATATTAGTAAGCGAGATTAAATGAAAGATGGATTAGGTAGATGACGATTATGATATAGATTATGGAGGGATTATGTAGGACTTATGGATGAAGGGCTTATGCAAAAGAATGGACCATAGGGAAGTGATGGGGAAGATATGTAGGATATTGGAAGAAAGATGGGGAGATGGAGGTATGTGGGAATGTTACGGAATGGAATGGAACCATCACCAATGGTTGCACACATCGTGATAAACATTTAAGCTTTTGGTTAGATGGTGGTGTAGGAAGCAATGGGGTTGTTTGCTTAGGAGATGGGTGATGAAGTGCTTTAGGTACCCACATAGACTTAGTATTTTGCTGGTTTTTGCTTGACTTGTGGGGTGGAGGAATTGGATATGTTTGAATGGAATGGATGGAAGAGGAGAAAGTGGATGGTTGGGATTTTTGAGAGGTGGATACCTCATTTGACTTGATGGCTTTTTGCATAGGAACCTATACCATTTTAGTTTTTGACTTTGCTTGTGGATGTATGGGTTTGGATATATGCAACTTTTGTGTAGCTTTTGAGGCAATTACTTGTTGCTTGGGGACCCACACCTTTTTCATTTTTGCTTTGAGGTGTGTGGGTGTATGCAGCTTTTGAGATGGATATTTCTTTAATTCTTGGATTTTGTGTCCTAAGGCATGATGACCCTTAGGATTTTTGACTTTATAGGTAGAGGCATCCAAATTTTTATTTTGGAATCCCATGGGATGGGTGGAATGAGCAGAAGCTTTATGTTTAGACAATGTGTGCATTTGTTGACTATGATTGGAATTTTTAGAGGATTTATGGATGGAAGGATAAGGTGTTGGAAGTAGTGGACGTAGATTCAATGGAAGGATATTAGGAGTTGGAAGAAGTGGAGGCAAAGTTGATGGTGGTAGGTGAATGGTCACATGCTTTTGACATTTATATGAGGATGGAGGTGGAATGGCGACATATGTTTTGGGAGTATGATGGGATTTGTGGTGGAAAGAGATGGATTTTGGAGGAATGGAGGAAGTACCAACATCATTATATTGTTGACCTTGGGGTGTGTGTCCAAGGCCAAATGAGCGAGGAGGGACCTTGACATGGATAGGCTCCAAAATTCCTTGTTCAAGAGGGCCTAAGCCTTTACCTTGATAGTTCATTCTTTCGAGCATGCGATCGACAATAGGACTTGGTGCAAGTGGAAAACTAGACACGAGTTCCTTATTGGATGGAGAAGGTGAAGTGGAGGACAAAGGTTGTTGGTGTTCTAAGGATGAACACTCATGGACAAAGGTGGATAGACCCACACGATATGATGGTGGATTTAGAATAGGGTTGATAGTGGATGTGGAAGGATCATTATTGGTTTGATCTTCTATGCTTTCTTGGGAGGCACATATCTCATCACGACAAGTGGATGTTTGCACATTAAGGCTAGATGAAGGATGGAGGGATGGAGTGATAAGCTCTTGACCATGAATTGTGTAAAGTTTGGCTAGGAGGCTCATCATAGTTTTCATGAGCTTAGCTAAGATGGTCACCATGGTTTTCATGATCATATATAGAATCTTTATCATAAATGTGAGCATAAAAAAGATTAATTTGGCTATGAATGGGATAAACTTGCTCACAAATAGGGTCATGATCATAATGTTTCCACATGTGTTGGGTTATGCTCTTGACATAGCTCTTGGGTTTCTTGAATGGAAGGGGATGACTCTTGGATGGGCTCTTGGTCAACAATGTTAGGACATGATGGCTCTTGATGTGGACTTATGAAATGAGATTCTTCAATAAGCTTGGTAGGCTCATGGATAGGCTTGACATGTTCTTGAGGATCATTGACATGAGGGCATGATGGTTCTTGACTTAGACTTGGAGTTGAAGATTCCTCAATAAGCTTGGTGGCTTGTAAATCACATGATGGATTTGGATGACTAGACAAGGTGTTGGGAGGTTCATTGATAGGGTCATGAGTGGATGTTGGATCACATGGTGGGATTAAGATAGGACAAGTAGGCTCATGAAGTGGTACTTGAGTGGATGATGATGGAGGATTCTCATAAGATGCTTGCTCTAGATTGGTGTTTCCCTTGTCAAAGGTCATTAGGTCTTGCATAGGTGGATTTAGGTCTATCAAGGGTGCTTCTTGTGAGGAGACTTGGTTTGCTTGTAGATGGGTTTGATGATGAGGTGGGATGATGGGATTTTTAGGTGAAAGGTTTTGTGAGGTGGATTGTTGTGGACATTGGTTGATGTTGGAAGTTTGTTGAGAAAGTAATTGTGATATGAAGGCAATGTAGTTAGGATCATTGGATGGTATGCTTATGGAAGCACTTGTGTTTGTGGTGTTGTTAGGAATAGTGAGGGTGATTTGTGGAATGGATGTGGTGACATTAGTGTTTGTGGGATTAGTGGAAGGTGGAGTGGCCCCAAGTTGAATGAGATGATCCATAAACCTAGTAGGATCTAATTCAAGGACTCTATACGCTAGATCCATACGGTTGGTATCTTGCATGAAATCAATAACCTCTTGGTCAAGTGTGAGTGTTACATTGGGTGATGATGGAGTTTGAAGTGAGTTTGATGTGGCATGGATTTGATATGTGGGTGGATTAGATTTTATAAGATGATGTGGGATAAGTTGATGTGGAATTGATTTGATGTGTGGGAGAGGCTCCTTTGATTGTGACCTTGGGCTTTAGTTTTATTTCATTGTTTGAATTAGAGGGGTAGCCTCTTTGAATTGTGATTATAGGCTTAGCTCGTCTCATGATTATAAGGATAACCCCCTTGAATTGTCACCTTGGACTTGGGATTTGTCTCATGATTAGAGGAATAGCCCCCTTGAATGATTATGACCATCTTGACAAGTGTTGACTAGGACTCAGTTGATGATGATGTGGAGATGATTTGGAATAAGGATTTGATGATTGGATGATGTGTAATGCTTAGGATGATGTTGATGTGAAGGGATTAAGATATGATTTGGATATGAAAGGATGAAGTTGATTGAGAAGTGATTAGGATGTAATTGTCTTGCGATAAGGAGTTTGTTTTTGACAGCTTTGTGGCAATTGTATGGTAAGAAAAAAAGATAGCAAACACTCATGCACAAGCCATTCATAAACAGTTACTCGCTAGACTAGCTGAGACGATACCTGTTGGATTCCCACTTGGTTTTACCCAGCCGTGTCTACTTATGGTGTATAGCTCCAGGAACTTGGGGCACAGGCTCCCCCTTATAGTGCACTCACTTCTCAGGCACACCAAGTTCCAGGTCCTCAAGATGCATAGATCTTGAGGTACCTTGCTATCTCTACCATAAGCCGCAAAAATGTGGGACGACTATTAGAGTTTCCTCCTGTACCAACAGATAGGGGTTTTTGGCTTCTACACAAAGGTTTTTAGTTAGGTTTTCTGTTTGGGTAGCTATACATGCGGTGATTTGCTCCATTAATGGAGGCTTCCCAGCCTATAGAGGTTACGCTCCATAGGGTTTTGGGGGAAACATTCATCGGTATAGTGCAACAACACCCGTTGTTTGTGACTTTCGGCACAAACGCGTTATTTATATAGCGGCTTGGAATGGATTGGCTTTAGCCCGTTTCTGCTTGGGTCATACCCCTTCTCACAATGGGAAGGCAAGCTCTCTAGAGTTGCCAATGATTTCTTGTGCACCCCAGATCCATTGGTTAGGCAGGGGGAGAGGATACCTTCATTGCCAAATCGGGTAACAAACAATCTTAGCAAGCAAACTAAGAAAAGAAAAGAAAGCATAGAGTAAACATTGTTAATTTTAAGCACCAAACTAAAGTGTGCCTACTCTAGTGATAAATAGGATTCTTTGACCGCTCAAACCTACAGAAGATATGTCAGTAGTTTGTTTGCTCCATTCTTTGACAAGTGATTAGGATAAGCTGCACAGATAATATGTTAGCTGCCAAAGATATGATCAGATAAATAACCTACAAATGAATGATCTGATATATCCAAATAGACAGTAAAAATAGAAAGTTCAGACGATTCTATGCAATTTAAAAAAAAATTCATCGAAATTGGACATGTTTTGCAAAAGTTATGCTCAGTTGAAGTTTTAAGAATATCTAATATTCGACTGAGAAAATAATTGATAAAATGATGATATTACCTGTCCAAACTTCACAGCTGCGAAGATTGTTGAATTACCTTTCCGACAAGTCCAAATTCACGTGATTTTGCCTCCGTATGTGAATGTTATAGTAAAAAGAAAACTCTCCCCCCTTATGGCATATTTGTAGAACTAGGTTGACTAGTTGAGAAAAGGTTGGCTTTCATTTATTACAGTTTGACTTTTGATTCTTTGATGGTTTTGTATATTTTTTTGATCACAATGCTGTTTAGGGGCAGTTTATGTTGATAGATGCATCTTCAGTTTGTTGAATTGAAATAAATACCGCCCCCTATGGAAATTTAAGACCCTAAGCCCAAACCCCTAGAGCTTTAAACTTAGATGATAAATGTTAAAATTATTAATAGACTGCGACCTAGGATTTTGAAATATCGACCTTAGATTTTGAAATGCCTAGGTTATAATTTTTAACGCTGATTGATTTTTCTTTTTACTGCTGACCCGTGCTTATTACTTTCGACCACATGTTGTGACTACGACCTTCGACCATGGATAACGACTAAAGCTGCCAAGGCCGACTATGACTGATACTGGTTTGGCAATGACGACCTTGTGATCTTTGGATTTTTTTTATTTGAAGACCTCGACTTATGTCTTGAAGACTTCGACTGTAATACACTTAAGCCAAAATATGCACTATGACCACAATGCTAATGCCGACGGGAGATAATAGCGGGCTGGTCGATGCACAATGTAAGGGGATTTCGACCAAAAGGAAAATTTTGCTTAAATGGTTTCGACCAGCGTATAAGGGTTTTGACCAGAAGACCTGCGACCAGCGCATAGCGTATAAAGGGTTTCAACCAAAAGGCTGTGGATTAAGCTGTCAACAGGGAGTATAATAGCGACAGGAAGCTATTATGGATAGCGACATGAGCTATTATGGACAGTGACAGGAGCTTGCAAAAGGGTCGACAGAGCCTTAATACTACAACCAAGCAAACAACAATGTGCCAAAACCCTGCAAATCACCAGATGTAGTATGTGAGGAATTTATGCACTCACACAAACCCCAAATGGTAGATCCGTGCTGTACGGATTTGTACGGATCCGTATAGTATGGTTGCTAAACAATTTTTTTTTTTCAAAAATTTCCAAAAATTTGATGGTGAGAAATCTATGTCAAATTTATAGTCACCAAACACGGAATTGAGCTCCTGAACACAATGGCACAGTCTGTTTTTGCCCTGGAGACTCCCTGTGACAAATTTCCTACAAAACTTGACAATGGTGATTAGAAAAAACACAAATTTTGTACCATAAAAACTTGCAAAAACATAAAATTGAACAGGAGAAGTAGGGATACCGGGCATGCTAGAATGTAAACGAGAAAATTTGGATAAATGCAAGATAAAAAAATACAATGCAAATTACCTTTTTTACCCAAACCTTTCGAATACCTCAAATGATGAATGCATGATTGATTGCTCGATTCGATTGGATGTTGATTGCTCACATTCGCAACGTAACGATAATAGGATAGAGATTTGATGAAAGAAGATAGATGAAAATGGATAAAAATAGATCGATGATGGATGAAGAAGAAGAATTTCAGCAGATGAAGAAGAAGAATTTCAGCAGCATAAGGATATTAAACTAAAATGCATGATCTCAAATGGCTTGTGAGAAGCCATATTTATAGACAAAGGAAGAAGATAAGATGATATAAGATTTGATTTGATTTTTGTTTTTATTAGACAAAAGAGGAAATAAAACAAGATAAGATAGGATTTAGAAAGATATAAAGTGATTTAATTTTTTGCTTTAAAGGAAATAAATCCTAAAAGATGAGAGGAATAAATCAATAAATTATCTAATTAAATAAATTAATTGGATATGCATGAGTTGTATTTTTAGAAAGAAAGCAAGATGATTTTATTAATTAAATAAATATTTAATTTATTTAATTAATTTGGATTGTGATGGAAGATGATGTGGATAATTAAATAAATAAAAATTATTAATTATAAGAGAAATAGATACGTGACTAATTAAATAATTAAAAATAATTATTTAATTAGAGAAGATTTAGGGTCATGAAAGAAAGCAAGATGGTTTTTATTAGGATTTTATTAATTAAATAAATATTTAATTTATTTAATTAATTTGGATTGTGGTGAGGGATGATGTGGAAAGATAATTAAATAAATAAAAATTATTTAATTATAGAAAATAGATAAGTGACTAATTAAACAATTAAAAATAATTATTTAACTAGAGAGGATTAATGGCCATGAATAATTAAATAAATAAAATTTATTTAATTATAGAAGATAGGATTATGGGATTGAAAGGGGATAAAATAAATTAGTCAAATAAATAAAATTTATTTAACTAATTAGGTGAATGATACGGGTACCTAGGGCAAAACATGCTAGTGACAAGGTGTTGCAAGACATGGACATTTTTGGGTGTGTACTGCAGGGTCAACAAAATGGTGAACGGTCACTTTGTGAAGAGGAATAGATAGGGATAGGAAGAAATTCTTGTAGTGACAGAAAGTGAAGAGTTCCTGTAGCAATCGAGGAGTTCCTATAATTCCTGTCACACTCAAACAGTTGTCATCCATTTATTTTATTGTATTATTTATATTTATATTTATTTATATTTTTTTCTCTCGACAACGTATCGTTGGAAGCCCAGTTTTTAGTATGTTGCCACTTAGAGGCATCAAAAATTGGTTTTCACCACTAAGCTATTTATTCCAGTTACAACCCGCCAGAAAGCCCAGTATTCAAATTGTAACTGTCTAGTAATGCCCAAAGGTTTTCATTGCTAGATTTTTATGTTTTTTTTAAACTAAAGTACCTAAAAGTTACTTGGAGAGGCGACATGAACTCTATCAAAAACATGGATTTCCCTCTTCAAATTGGAAATGAAGCTATCTTTTGTGATAGGATGCTTATACAACTTGAGACGATGGCCGCTAACAAGAGCTATGCGATTGGAGTCCATGGTGTGAAGTTTGACTGCACCATTGTCATAGACAACCTTGATTTCATAAGGTCCTAGCCATCAAGTATGGAATTTTCCTTTGAAATCTTGAAATCTGGAGTCATACAATAGTGACTAGTCTCCTGGTTGAAACGATCATGCCAAAGAGCATGTTGTTGTTGAACTACTTCTACATGGAAGAGAGCTTGTTGACGCAATTCATCTAAAGAATGGAGTTGCTCAATCTGGGCCTTATGGGCATCAATAAGATTGAGTCCCAATTCCAAAGCACTACACAAAGTTTTAACTTCAAACTTAATAGGTAATACAACCTTCTTACTGTAGACAAGCTCATAAGGTGTAAGACCAGTGGTAGTCTTCCACGTTGTCTAGTAAGACCATACTACTTCAAGAAGATGAGCTACCCAATCTTTTTGATGAAGCGCTACTATCTTGGTAAGGATGTTCTCAAGTTCCCTATTGGCAACCTCGACTTGACCATTGGCTTGCGGATAGTATTGTGAAGACTTGCGATGTCGAATCTCCTATTCTTGAACCAAAGAATAAATTAACTCAGATGTGAATTGAGGACCTTCATCAATCACGATTTCCTCGGGTACACCAAATCTTGTGAATATTTCAGTATACAGAAAATTAGCGACCTTAGTATCCCATGCATGTTTCAGTGCCACTACTTCCACCTATTTAGTAACATAATCTATGCAAACCAAAATGTACTCTTTGTTTCTGCATGGAGGATTGATTGGCCCCACAAAATCTAAACCCTATTTTTCAAAGGGTTCTATAGATAACCGAGGTTGCAAAGGCATTTCATCAGAACACATGGTTTGACCCATGCATTGACACTTGTCACAATGTTGAAAATACCGCTTGTAATCCTTGTGAATTGTGGGCCAATAATATCCAACAGTAAGAATCTTGTTAGTGGTCCTTTGAGCTACTAAATGTCTGCCACATGGCTCAGTATGACATGCACGAAGTTTGTCAAAGACATCATCTTCTGCTACACAACGACGCATGACATTATCAATGCCAATGCAAAATAGAAGTCCATTATTCCATGTGTACTGACCACTTAGTCCAACAAGTTTCCTACGATCTCTAGGAGAAAAGTGTGGGGGAAACTTGCAAGTGACCAAGTAGTTATCAATGTCAGCGAACCAAGAACTTTTGACTGAGATGGCAAAAAGGTTCTCATCTAGAAAGGCATCATCAACTAGAATAGGTTCATCCTTGCTTTGTAACTTGGATAAGAAATCTGTAATAACATTCTCATGACTAGGCTTATCAAGTATAGTAATGCCAAAATCCTATAACAATAATAACCATCTGATGACTCTTCTAGTAACAACATGTTTATTCATTAAAAAATGAATTGCAGAATGAGCAGTATGAATAAATAATTTAAAACTAGTGATATAATGACGAAATTTATTAACCACATATATGACAACCAAAAATTCTTTTTCAGTTACCGTATAATTTACCTCTGCACCAGTGAAGTTTTTTCTTATATAATAAATGGAATAGAAGAGTGTACCATCTTTCTGTCCTAGCACAACTCCCATGGAAGTATCAGAGGCATCTGTGTGAATGTGAAATGGTAGCTCCTATTTTAGTCCCCGTAATACTGGTGTAGAAACAAGATTATGTTTAATGGTGTCGAAAGCATATTGACAATCTGTATTCCAAGAAAAATGATTGTCCTTTCTCAACAGGACAAAAAGTGGTGAGGCAAGCTTACTAAAATTTTGGATGAATCTTCTATAATACCCTACATATCTTAGGAAATGACGCACATCTTTTTGACAAGTAGGTACATATACATCTTGTATAATTTGTATTTTTTTCGGATCAACCTCAATACCTTTGGAGGAAATGTAATAACCTAACACTATACCTTCAATCATTAGAATGTGGTATTTTTCATGACTAAGGGAAAGATTAGTATCTTCACATCTCTAAAGAACTTTTTCAAGATTGTTTTTAGCTTCCTTATATGTATTACCATACATAGTGAAGTCATCCATATATACCATGAACTAAATCAGCAAAAATACTTAAAATAGCTCTTTGAAATGTTATTGGGGCATTACATAAACCAAATGGTAAAAAATTATAAGAAAATGTCCCCCAAGGACAAGTAAAAATGGTTTTATCTTAATCTTTGAGTGCTATCTGATTCTGATTGTAACCGCTGAAGCCATCCAAAAAGGAAGAGAACTTTTTACCTGCAAGAGTATCAAGCACTTGATCAATAAATGACAATGGAAAATGATCTTTCTTAGTAGCTTTATTTAGAGTCTTATAGTCAACACAGATACACCACTTAGCATTCTTCTTAGGAACTACAACCAATGGTGAAACCCATTGATTGTCTAAAATTGGGTAAATGAAACCTACATCATGTATCTTCTGTAGCTCTTCTTTAACAATCTCTCGTAAGATGGGGTTCAATCTACATTGTGGTTGTCTCACTGGATGATTGCCTTCTTCCATATGAATATGGTGAGTGCAAGTGGCAGGATGTATACCATGGATATCTTGATACTCACATGCAAATGTAGCTTTATGAGTTCTTAACATATAAATCAGACCATTTATCTGTGTTGTGGTTAATTGTGGATTGATATTAAGTGTTTTTCCTGGCAAAACTTCCATTTCCTATGACTTGGCAGGTGTAGGTAAATCTATAGCTGCTGATTGTGATGTGGATGGTGTAGATTAGGAAGTCAAATTGAAGTCAAAATACAAACTAAAATGTTGATAACTGAGAGGGGGGGGTGAATCAGTTATCCTAATTATTTCTTCTTTTGAACTTTCTTATTAATCAATGCAGCATTGAATCAAACAAACAAACATTACCATGAAATGAAAAACACATGACACAGTATTTTTGACGTGGAAACCCTGTTAAGGGAGAAAACCATGGGGTGATTAACCCAAAGATTATTCTCTGTTAGAAGAATAAGGAATTATAAAATGGCACTTGCCAATTAGGGCTCACTGCCCGAGCACACTGCTCCCAAGAGGCACACTGCCTACAAGGAGACACACTGTCTACAAAAGAATATTATACAATACTTGAACTGATTGGAAGCATCTACATATGTTGAAGTTCAGTTCTGGTTAGGCTCAGTACATTGATCTGCTGCACTTCATTTTTCCTCTTCTCTTTATTCTGCTTTCCTTTCACATACCGAATCTCTCTGGCTGTTTCTACTCTGCTCTACACTTTTTCGCATTCCACACAACACCACAACACCTTTCACAACTGAATCCATCCTCTATATATATCCACACTAGTGATTTCATTATCTTTCTAGTCGGCAACCGGAATAGTCTATCTTCTCACAAACTCTGTTCTGTCGGCTGAATCCTTGCATACCAAGTAATGCGGATCAAGCATATACTAGTGGATATCATTAATCATGTCGGCCAAACATGATTCATGCCTTCACAACCTTTACCATCAACATTAACACATCCGGAAAATAGTCTGATGTTCTGTCAGTTAATTCTTCCTCTGTTCTCATTGTCACTCAGGAATCTGGTACTCAACTATTCATAACTTTTTCCTTGTCCATCACCGGAGGCTATATCCTTGGAATATACCACTCAAGGTAGTCCTCTTGACTTCCCCAAATCCACATTGCACCAAGACACTTCCTCTGAGAGATCCGGACCAATCTGTCGGACCTTGCCACATGCTCTGTTCTTGTTCACCGGACCACAACAGTCTTCATTCTGGCTTCCGGTAGAGACACACCATGACTTGCGGATATGTGGGATGACCTTTGTTGCCATCAATGACAACAACCATGATTCCATATAGTGTTTCTTGCCAACATAAAATGCATAAACACACAAAAGCTATACCTTAACAAGAAGACCCAATCTCATCAAGGGAAGAGGAAACTTGCAGCCAAGAGCTCCTAAGACATGATAATCCCTAGATAAGTGATTAAATGTGAAATGCTATCCTAATTATGCAACTCATAATTCTAGCTCAAGTGGACATTTGGACATGGTAACATTACTTAAAGATTAGATCCTCAAATGGGTTGAGAGATGTATTTATAGATTTTTGGAAAAGATTTTGATCCAAGGGTGGAGATTGATTTGGAAGATCAATGGTGGAGGATAAAAGTGATGTGGAGGGCCTAGATTTGACCTTAGACGAATGGAGGGCTAGGAATAAAAGTAAATCTTTTATTCATTTTGGGAAAAGGGGTTATTAAATGAATATGGGTGTGAGGGATTATTTTTGAATTAAAGATTCATATGGGGAATGTAAAATAAATTAAAAATTCATTTGGGGATAAGTGGAGATAAATGAGGTATGGGGGTGTAAGAGGAATTAATTGTGATGTGGGATGTATTTAAATAAAAAATTAACTTAGGTGGATTTATTTCAATTTTTTATTTGGAGGTTGTGGGAAAGGGTGTTAAACTAGGTTTGACCACCCAAATGAGAGGTTAGGATTAATTAAACATAGGTTTTATTTAATTAATCCTAGGGTAGGATGAGGTAGGCTAGGGTAGGCAATAAAATAATAGCTATTTAATTGTCTAGGGTAGGGATAGGTCAATTAATAGGTTGAATTAATTAGTTAAGCATGGTTTAGCTAATTAATTGGATTTAGTGAGGAAAGAGAAATTGATTAAATAAATATTGCATATTTATTAAATCAATTGGCTAAGGTTTGGACTATTGAATTAATGAAATTAATTCAATTTTGGGGATAAAATGATGGAAAATTGGATGATGAATGGTTAATTAATTAAATAAAAATTTAATTAATTAAATAGAAGGAAAATTGATATGTTTAGGGATGTTGGGAGTCAGTTTGGTGGTAAAAGACATTTTTAGGTGTCTAAGATGGCATAAATGGATTATTTGGAATGACGTTTCATTGAATAAAAATGAACTATATAGGAAATCATGTGGTAACAAATGATGCAGTGTCATAAAATGTTGTATGGATTGCGAATCACCAATTAAAGGAAAATTTCCAAAAGGGCAATTATCATCTGTAAAAGAATGAGAAAGTAACCTTTCTAGTACATCAGTTGAAGAATACCTATTTTGGAAGAAATTAGCAATTATGGCATCTTCTGTAGGTTCTTGTAAGCTAAAACTCTGGTCAATGGTTAAAACCAGAAATGGTTCTTCAATGTCACTATCAACCCAGAATGGATCATCTGTTTCCAGTAAGGGTTGTGATGGTGGATACAATGTCAATTGTTTCTTTTTCTCACCATTGGAAATAACCATATTACTGGAACAAAATTTGATGAAGGCATCTATAGTTACCAACCAAGGTCTTCCCAAGATCAGAGGATATCCCCCAGCTTTATTTAAGGCTGCAAAACTATAAAATCAGTTGGGTACTCCCATGAATCAACAAAAATAATAACATATTCTATTATACCTTCAGGTTTTACCAAAGAATGATTAACCATTTAAAGAATTGTGGGTGTAGGCCTCAGTCCTTGAAGGCATAATATTTCTTTAGTTTCACTAGTCATAAAATTTATAGCAGCAACCAAATGGATAAGTGTATTTGGAATAGAAACTTGACCAATACATACTTGTATCATTAGACTCCCTGGATCAAAATACTTAGGAATTGAAATATTACCTAGCATAAGATCTACAAGTTGTCCAATGAAGTGGATAGTCTTTGGATCTTGTTTCTTTTTTTGTTTCGGTGTACACAATTTCTGAACTGTTTTGGTATAGACAAGAATATCCTTGATTGCCTACAACGAAGGAATTTTGACACATACATTTCGTAATTCATTAACAAGATCAAATTCTGAATTAGAAACTTCCTTTTGAATAGGTTGCAAATGAAATTGTTCTGGATATGGAGGTGGTGCTAGTTGTGCCAGAGTTCTATCATTACTGGGTTGAGTTTCCTCCAATTCCTCTTGTAATTCATCAAGTTTAGTAATTACAGGTGACTTAGGTCCTTGAAGAGTTTTTCCTGACCTTAGTTGAAGTTCGTTGATATCTAATGTGTTGACATGATATGTTGGAAATCCAGTCACCTCATTATTATAAACTAGTTGAGCCACATTATTATTTGGATTAGGTGTTGGTTGTGTGGGCATAGGTGTAGCCCTTGGTGGAAGGGATGGATTGGATGGTGGATTATTGGATGTAGATGGTATAGGTGGTAGAAGTTGCTATTGTGGTTGTTGATATGCAACAACAGTAGGTGGTATAGGATATGATGGATATTGTGGATAAAGTGGTGGTATTGCCCTCCATGGTTGTTTCCGTGATTGTGGAGAGGGCTAATGCTATGAGTATTGATTTGGCCACGAAGGATAGGATGGAGGTTGTTGCCAACCTCCATACCACCCAGGTGAGGTATGATATTGAAAAGGAGCAAGCTGACCACTTGGTTGTCCCATAGAATTATAGGGTGCATTATATTCATTACTCATGCTTGGTGGCATAGCCCTTGGCTGCCATGGTCTCCTTTGAGCCATGTAATAGACAGGTTCTTCAGGAAATTCCATTTCTTCCATATCCATAGGTAATGGTTGTAAAGAAGTGTTTTTAATAACATCTTCTAAGGATGAGATTTTTGTCCTATTATAAGGGCATTCTTCACTAGTATGTTTCTTGTGACATGTAGGACAAAAGATGGCTAGGGCTTTTTTGGCTTCTTCTTATTTTTTACATGTATACAAAGTATCTATTTGTTTACCCATATGATTTAAAAGATTAGTTTTTAGGTCATCAAGTAGCGTACCTAACTCACGTTTGATAATATCTGATGTTCCACCTTGAGAAACTTGTCTTCTAGAGTAGCCTCGTACAAACCGATGGGATCTCGCGTAATTACCGCAAATTTCACAAATCTCATAAAAGGACAATTTAGAAATATCTCCTGCACCTATAAGATTCAAAGTATCAATTAAATCATCATGAATTCCTCTTAAGAAAAGCATTTTAATAGTTTCAGGTAATAGGCCTATTTGTCGTGATCTTTGAAGACTAAACAAGAATCATTCGAGAAAATCCTCGAGTATTTCATCTTCTTGTTGATAAATCTTGAAGATCTCATTCTGAACTCTTGTTTTACAATATTCTTGGTACTTTGTCAAAAATCATCCCTTCATGTTATCCCACATGCGAATTGTATGTCATTCGAGTCCCATGAACCATTGTAATGCAACATCTTTTAATGTAGCTGGAAATAACTTGAGTTTTTGTGCATCACTCTGATAGTCATAACTACGACAAAACACATCAAATTCAAATAAAAACATGTTAGGATCTTAAATAGAAAGACCTTTAAAAATTGGTAAGGCCAAATAAAGTATATTTTTCATAGGTGCCTCTTCATCAGGACTCATAATGGGAAACTCAAAAGTTATTGGTTCATTATTGACTAAAGCTTGTTCATTGTTAATTCAGTTAGCTTCATGATTATGTTCATCACCCATGTTTTCAAATGACCATGGTGCCCAATGAACAAGGAAGGATGAAGAACGTGGTAGATATTGCCTTAGTATTTCCTTTTTACCACTTCTCAATGCGTATGAAGCTTTGAATTGTTCAGCAAAATTAGGAGCGACAAGACTAAAAAGTCTTCTTAATGATGTTACTGGAGACTTGGGCTTATCTAAATTTTCATATGTAGGAGGGATGTTTGAAGATGAGCCAAAGTTTACTTCAGTTTGTTCACTTGGGGTTTCTAGAGGTATAGTGGTTGACTCAATGACACATTTCTCTAAATTAGGTTCAACTTGCTTCTTTTTCACTTGTTTTTTCATAGGTTGTGGCTTAATCACACATGTAGGGTTATTTTGTTTTGATGAACTACTCACAGTAGGTTGTTTTACAAATCTACCTTTATCATCTCTAGCTTGACTCATGCATCTATATGATCTAAATAATGCAAACCAAGGTTAATTGCCTAGGCAAGGTTGACAATTGCATGGACTTTCATCTTAACACACTGGTCCTAACTCAACTTACTAGGCTACCAGGCCTTTAATGCCTTCCCTAGAAATGGTGCCAAAATGTTGGGATAAAACTAAGGATCATAATGCTTTGCTTGGATTTGTGGTTGTTGTGTTTTGTAATTCAGCTCACCTTTATGTCAATCTGGGACGTAGACTTATGAAAGACGTAGTGGCAATTTTCTCAAGGGCTAGAGATAATAAGATGAGTGTGATGAAATGCAGAAGACTCTGATTCTAAAGATTAAAAATACCCTAAACCTACAATACCCAACTCATAGAAAACTAGGAAACAATTTTGTCACTGGTTCTGTCAATTCTACTACAAGAACATAGTGACATGAAGGTGACAGGAATAGAGCGATAGGAACAAATCAGAGACTGCTCTGTTTATAATAGAAACTTAAATTCCACACAAGAACAAATTGTATTCTACTTGGTAGGAGCAACTTAGGAATGCTATAACTCTCTAAACACTCACAGATTATTACATTGCCAACTCCATTGATAAAGTAAAAATAACACACTTAACAGAATTGCTTATTAATAACAATAATTAAACTAATGATTCTTTAGTTTTACTAGTAAGTAAACTAAACATAAATCACACTGATAACAATATTCATTAAAACCTTAAAACATACTATTAACAATATTCAAACCACACTGTTAACAAAATAAAATGCAAGAATGAAATTTCACCAAGCTTTCGATGAGTGGGCCCTTCCTCTTGGTTGCGAGGTGATTTGGAACACTACAACAGTATGTGAATTCGCAATGATCAGGTGATACGACGCAAAACCAAAGAGGAATATCTATTTTTTTTTTCATAGCAATACATACATACATACATACATACATACATACATATCTATATATGTATATATATATGTACATATATATATATGTACATATATATATATATATACATATATATATATATAATCGATATTAGTTATGTGGCCAACGACCCATAACTTTGTTAGACGTCTTAGTAACTATCAACCGGTAAAATTAAACAAACTTTCAACAATGTCTAAAATTATTACAGAGTCTATGTTTTGGCCACTGGCCCATATTTATCGTAACCAAAAAGATTTCAAAAAGGTCCCAAAATATTTGACAAGATTCTCCTTATCACCGCTCCCCTTCATGTCAAGCTATAGGAATTCCTGTTCATCCAATTTCAACCGATTAGATTAGGAATTCATAAACCAATAACCTTAAGCATATCTTATCCCTTTTCAATCATATTAAATAACTATCATTTTGTATAGTTAACAAATGGTAAATTAGGGAATTAGGATAAAATTAAGGGGGTAATCCTAGGTATGAAAAGGGGTTTTTAAAGGCAAGGATGTGGGCAAGTTTCTGGCTCATCAATGGGATTGAATAAATAAGATTTATTTAATTTGGTACAAAAGGGGGAATAAATAGATAAAAGGGATTATTTAAATAAATATAATTTATTTAACTAATGGGAATGATGGAAGGGGTCATAGAGCAAGATGTGTCACAAGATGTCACAAGGTGATGCCGGACAATGTCGAAAGCTAATGTCATAAGAGATGGTCAATTTTAGGTGTCTACAATATCAATAGAAAATAATTGACTTACCATATTATTGAAGGCATTCAAATATTTAGCCATAGCATCACCATCATTCATTCTCAGTGAATACAACTTCTTATGAAGACAAAAATTATTTGTTAGAGGCTTTTCTTGATATAAAATACTCAATTTATACATTCAACAAAACTAAATTCAACAAACACAATCTCATTGAACTCCTTGATTTCCTATCAATAATCAACAAATATTCATCCTTCATACTAGATGGTTTTTTTGATTATGCGACAATCCACTAGTCTTCATCAACACACATATCTTCTATCTTTAGCGTCCATAACTCAAAATTCTTTCCATTACATTTTTCTCTATCCTTGTGTTTATCATTATTCTTATTCACACACAAAGACAAAGCTTATCATAGACAAAACAAATTCCAACCCTTTAAACAAAACTGAAACCAAGTGCTAATACCATATGTAGAGAAAAATAAGCCATATAAACCTACACAATAGAAGTACTACAAATACAATATGAAACAATAACAAAATAATGGAAAGAAAAGACACTACACATTATTTTCACCTGAGAAAACCCTTTCTGGTAAAAACCTAGCATAGTAAATTCTTATCACTATTGAAAATACTTAACCATTCTCCAATACAATAATGGATCTTTCTTACTTCACCCTTAAACATGGGAAAATATAAATAGGCACATCAAAAATAGTTTTATAGATTACATGAAATCATGAAAAATATAAACATAAGTGCTTTAAAACATGGGTGAAAATTAAAAAAATCCAAAATAACACCCAATTTTTTTGAAAGATGCTAACACATGTTTGAGATGAGCCCATCCTAACTATTAAAAATGGAAAGTATACAACACTTATTCAACACATATTTCATCAAAGATATGGGGTGAAAATGAAGTAGCTATGTTGGAATTCCTTCTTAACAATGTTGCCAAGTTGAATTCTATGATTCTCCATCACACTCTATTTGGAACAACATTATTTATTGATCCAAGGTTCATGAGTTAGTTGAGTTCATGAGCTAATTTTAGGATTTAGAATACCCATTTGTAGAAATGGAATCTCGTTGTGTTGAATAAAGTAGAAAGGTGAAGTAAGTGAGTAAAACATTCCACTTGGTATAGAAGCAATGCTAGATGATAAAGTTAGGAATTTTTTAAAAATGGTACTAGATTGATAGATTTTAATGCCTTCATATCAAGGAAGGGTACTTGTACAATAGTGGTAATATTCAACTTTATGTGGTCTTAATTTTTATTTAGAGGTTTTGTTAAATAGTTGATAGGATGTGTTATGATCTTCATCCCCTTATGTTGTTTCATATATATTTTTCCATAATTTATTTCTTAGAAGCTAAATGAAAAATTTGATGGAAAATTTGTTTCCTTAAGATTAAAAATGTAGCCATTATATTCTTAAATATTTTAATATAGTGCCATTATAGATTAACTATTTAAAGGTTTTGGTTACTCAAGTACAGTAAAACAAGCATAGTATCTCCCAGTTTCCATGTAGATATAGAATTATTTCACTCTTATGTATAGAGATATCTCATGCTTGTCATTGTCATCCATTACCCACGGCAATGTCCCATGTTAAGAACATGGGCTTGTTTCCATTGCCTCTCTTAGAGGTGAAGTTAGTTAGAAATAACATAAAATGTCAACTTTTAGTTTTCATAAACATTTACGTGCCAAAGTTTCACAATGATGAATTCCAAAACAAGCACATCTCTTAGAAAATTTACCCTAAACATATTGCAAATCTAGCTTTTCTCAAAATTACCTTTTCTATTACTCTATGTATTGGGTCTTGCTTTTCTATTTTTCTAGTAGTCTTCCTCAACAAATGTTCTCACATTAAAATTTTGAAGTAGATGCTTCCCTTCCTAGCAAGTTCAAAGATAAGTTCTTTGTCCCTTTTTCCAAAGCTTGGACTAGACAATGCTTAAGAGTCAAGACAACTTGTAGAGGCAAGTCATAATGGATTGTCTTTCTAGGTTTTGCAATAAGGTTTGAATGATTGAGAATACTTTTCATAGATTCCAATGTGAAATTAGTCATCAATGGCATCTTAGCTAGAAGATTTAGCAGGAGTGGCCTATTACATAAAGATGTCCTTGGACTCCTTTATTTTATAAAGCCCTTGGCTATTTGCTAAGAACTGCTAGGATAGAGACAAATTAGGGGTTCCAACAACCTAATAAGAAATTTATTATTAATTTACTCCTTTTCCTGCTCATAAGTCAATTAAATCAGTAGGTTTAAGGTTTAGAATTGAGTTTTTTCCATGATTTCTAAGTTGAAATTTAGTGACGCTAAAACTTTCATCTGCTTTATAGCTAAAGAGATCTAGTTCGGGGTCTTTTTCTAAGTATTTTAGTCCAAAGCTCCAAACCCTATGAGAGTAAGCATTCCTGCTCATTATAATTGAAGAGATATCCTCTAAACTTAATCTGGACTAGTAGAACATTGACCTAAGTTAAACTATTACATGCTTTGACATGTCATTTAGAGGGTATCTTTACCTAAAAATCAATTTGGGTTTGGTTATTGGTCAAATTAGAAAATAGGGAGTGGTGGTCTCTAAAATCCATTTCTATTGTTCCAAGGGTCCCACCCTCTTCACCTCCTCATGATAGATCCCCTCACTAGGGGTAGCTTTGTTGTTGCTTAGAGTCCTCTTTGTACCACTTGTAGATCCGCCAAAGAGGTTCTTCTCACTTTCCAATTGGGTAGTCCTCTAGCTAGTCTCGACCAATTTTCTATCAAAGGGAGTGCTCACCATATGTTCATAGCTCTCTCAGGTTTTCTTAATGGTGTTGGTGCCCCCACAGTGACAAGGTCAAGTTTCCTCACTTAGCTCTTGCCATTTCCTTACAAAATAGCTCTTAGTTTTTGATGCATGATGTTTAGGGTTTGTAGCTACAAAAATGTCCCAAGGAGGGAGATGACACCACTCGTATTGGTTAGGAGCTCGTGGATACTATAAATGACCTACCTAATGGAGGTTGGGGTAACCCTAATGATGGGAACCCCATCCTAGCATCAATTTTATAGCTTTAGTTGCATAAGTTGTTTAAGTTTTTGTAAACTTTAAACTTGTGATGATGTAGATGTCTATTTCCTTTTTTAGGGTTGTGTTATTTCTTGTGGTTGTTTCCCTTTTGTGGTTGTGCGATATTTTGTTTACCAACTTTACTAGCTTATTCAACTCATTATGGCTTCCATAACTACAAGTTCTACTTTCCATAAATTTATTTTCTCTTGTTTTACTAGAGAGTTTTCCTTCCCTTATTATGCTCAATTTTGATGGGAAAGGTCCTAACATACTATCATAATTACTTAAGTACACTCACTTTTCTCATTTTTTTTTCTTTCTTAATCTTTTGATAAAATTTTCACACAAATCTTGTCTCTTTCACTCATAGCTATAATCTCTTCTACCTCTTTTACTCAAATTCAAATGTTTCCTCTCTAATCTTTGGTTTCTCCCTATCTGTCCCAAGTGGCCTTAGGAGTGAGGGGTGATGCTTGGATTATGGGTTTTGTTGAAGGCACAAGATGACTGAGAGGGGGGGTGAAACAGTTGCATCAAAAACTTTAACATTTCTTAATCAAAATCACATTCACATTCATTTTCTTTAACTACTTAGTCTGTTATGAAGATTAACCATGAAATGCAAAAACAAAACTTAAATACATCAACACCATACACACATGAACACCAGATTTTTTTACAAGGAAAACCCTAAAAGGGAAAGACCATGGTGAGTGTTAGCTCACAATATAATGTAGTAACAATGCCGAATTACAAAAAGAGCCTCACTACCTAGGGCTCACTGCCCAAATGAGTGCTCACTACAAAAGGGGCTCACTGTTAAAAAGGGGTGGCTCAATGCCAAGAGGTGGCTCACTGCCAGGATGGGCGGTTCACTACCATGAACTAATATAGTGGCATCTACAACATGCCCAAGTTCAGTTCCATTGAAGCACAATATGTCTCTCCTTCTTTGCCTTTACAACACACCCACTTTATCTTTGCATCTTCACTACATCACACCTCATTCACGAATTCATTACATGTATTTATACACATCATCAACCTTGGAATATACATCAAGGTTAGCATTACAATCTACAACCATTGGAACTATCTCCAAGGTCGACATACATACATAAACCAAATTAGGACTGGACCTAAACAACCTTACAGAGAAAGTGAATGAAAGAGGAACACTTCATAGCTTAGCATGGACCCAAAAACATCTTCACATGCTAAAACACACTTCTACAATCTAGGAAACACATCCACAAAGAATGTTAACACCCAAGTTAGCCAAAACTAGTGCAATCATCAAGAATACTTAGACACACGCTTCCAAGAGATTCATTACAGCTTGCAGATCAGTCACATGCCTTCAATACATTCTGGAGACATCATAGAATCATTTGGGAACCAACAGGTCCAACCACAATAGATCTCACTTGAAGACTATAGATATCACTTGAAAACAAATCATAGACTGCTCATAACAAAACACTGTCGAACTCTGCTAATCAATAAATTGATTTCTGGAATGAAGATAACTAAGGACCTTATAAGAATATGTCTAGGACTGTAAGACAAAAAACCAATCTGCGGAGAAATGCAGAGTAAAATACTTTCTCCCTGTCCCAATGCAAACACTGCCAGCCACAGTCTTCAAACTGGTGAATAGAACTTTTTCTGCACATTGATCCAAACCACAAAATTATGGATTTAGTATCTTCAACCACTTCTCTAAGACATATCCAAATCTCATACTCTAGTCTTCAATACTAAGAAAATGCAGAGCAAAACCTCAGACAGTATCCTACAAGCCAGAATACTCGGCAACACACTATTTCCACTTGAAGAGAAAATTTTCTCAAAAGCACTTGGAAACTCAATATTAGGAACATATTCTCATCATCTTCAGCACTTATACAAAGCAATACAAAGCAACTAACTCATCACAAGCAAGAAATAAGACAAGAGCACAGTTGACACCAATGACAACACATACATGTTGACATTAATGACAATGCCGGTTAGCACATACTTACAACAATCTCCCCCTTTGTCATTGATGGAAACATTGATGTGAAAAACCATCAAGACAATAATTTGCATTAATCACCTTCTCCCCCTGAGTTTTTCACATGATTTCTCTCTCCCCCTTTGACATCAATGGCAAAGGGCATCATATCTCTTCCACTGCTCATACTTGCACACTACTGCTTTAATCAAACATTCTTTACTCCCCCTGACTGCAAAAATCATTTCAGATCACTACTTGCTCTCCCTAAAGAAATGTTCTTTGAGGCACATTGGACTGATGCTTCTCCTTATGCATCTAGTTCAAGGAAGGAGGGGCAATAACCCCTAACTTTTCCTGGAGGTACTCAAATGTTTCCTTTGGAAGAGCCTTAGTGAATATATTAGCAACTTGATCTTTTGTAGGCACATATTAAAGCTTCACTTCATTATCTGTAACTTTCTCTCTAAAAAAGTGATACTTAATTGAAATGTGTTTTGTCTTTGAATGCATCACTGGATTCTTTGAAATATTTATGGCACTTGTGTTATCAAAAAGAATAGGAATTAGCTCATTGTACTCAACTTTGATATCCTTCAAGGTCTGTTTCATCCACAACACCTAAGTGCAACATGATATTGTAGAAATATATTCTGCCTCTGCAGTAGACAAGGAGACTGATTCTTATTTCTTGCTATGCCAGGACACTACCCTATCTCCAAGGAAGAATGCACCTCCACTTGTGCTTTTCCTTTCATCAACACAACCAGCCCAATCTGCATCTGTATAGGCACTTAGGGAGAAGTCATTATTCTTAGGATACCACAAACCATGATCCTGAGTGCCCCTCAGCTACCTGAATATCCTCTTTATTGCCATAACATGTGATTCTCTAGGATCTAATTGAAATTTGGCCACAAGATAGACTGCATGCATGATATCTGGTCTAGTAGCAATTAGGTAAAGTAGTCCTCCAATCATTGATTTGTACTTTCTCTGATCAGTCTTAGGAGATTCATCATTCTTTCTTAACATAGAACCAATGACCATAGGAGTGTTGATTCAAGGATAGACAACTCAGAGAAGGGGTGAATTAGTTGTCACAAAATTCTATTCTGTATTTATTTAAAACATTCTTACATTTCAACAGCATATCAAAGATTCAATCATGAAAGCATAATGCAATAATTTAAGAGCAGAAACAAACTCAACACAAATAACACCAAGATTTTAACGTGGAAAACCTAGTTAAGGGAAAAACCACGGGGTGACTAACCCAAGATTTTATTCTCTGTTAAAAGAATATGAGAAATGAAATGGCACATGCCAATTAGGGCTCACTACCTGAGCACATTTCTCACAAGAGGCACACTAGCTACAAGAGACTGACTCTCTACAGAAGAAAATAAGTATTACCAACTTGAACTAGAAGTTAGCATCTTTACTATGCTTGATTTAGTTCCATTGAAGCTCAACACCTCTGCTCTGCTATTTCGCTCCTCTTCCTTACCACAACTTCATCATGACCACATTAGATACCTTTTGAACAACTTCGTAATTCTTATTTATACATGATATCAACTTTGGAATGATCATCAAAGTCAGCACAACATATACTTATTTTATTATAGAGCAATTACAAACATACAACTTGACTCTTCATGCAGGTGCAAACCATCTGATCGGCCAGGACTAGGAAGAACACCATTACCCAGAGGTAAATCTTCAATTACAGGCTCAATCTTCAATGCAGACTGCCAACATGAATTGGACACAATTTGGAGACCTCCACAAGCTTTCTTGAACCACCAAGAACATCCGCACCACTTCTTCTTACTGTAATCATTTGCATCTTCATCCAGAATCACAAGAACACAACTGGTCATCTTTGTCATACTAGAAGGATTACTTGCGGACCTCTAATCCATATGCCAATGAAGTTAATAATTCACGTTATCTTCCCAAACATACCACCGGATTAGCAGAGCAGGATATTGGATTTCTGGATCTTATCGGACTTATTTGTGCCATTCTGTCACCACTGAATAGCTACCAGAATGAGTTCTACTCATATACCCATAACTTCTTTAGATCTTCATGCGGACCTCTGAAAAATCTTGACTAGACAACCTTCAGACACATCTACAAACCCTTTGATGCACATACTCCGATCTTCAACTATTTGGGATCTTTCTTTCATAGGACTTCACTATCTTCACTGTTCTTCTTTGTTTTTGATGGGGCTAATTTTCTCAATATCCTCAGCACATACCTCATCCAATTCTTGACATCAATGCAACAGGAGTATGTTGACATCAATGACAACACCATTTAGAGCCATACTTGCAACAATCTCCCCCTTTGTCATTGATGGCAACATATGATGTGAAAAACTATTTTAACCATCAAGACAAGCACTTCTCCTTTCTGACTGACATAGTTCCCCCTAACATCAGCAAACATTCAGATGTCTTCTCTTCCTCTACTGCTCCCCCTTTGATAAGCAACCACTTTTTGTTTTTCACATGTCTTATCTCCCTCTTTGACATCAATGGCAAAGGGCACATACTTGCAACCACTTGTCATGCTTCAGAATCATACTAACTACTCCCCCTAAGTAGCAGCCACCTATCATCAATCCGGATCACAACATATGACTATGAGCTCCACCGGACAGATGCACATCAGTGCACCTTAATTTAGAACCGGAGGGGTAATAACCCCTAGCTTCTCCCTAAGATACTCAAAAGTGTCCTTAGATAGAGGTTTGGTAAAAATGTCTATAATTTGATCCTTTGAGGGCACAAACTCCAATCTGACTTCATTCTTGTTCACTTGTTCTCTTAAAAAGTGAAACTTGATAGATATATGTTTTGTTTTTGAATGCAGCACCGGATTTTTTGATATGTTTATTGCACTTGAGTTATCACAAAAGGTTGTGATAGGTTCTTCATACTCCACTCTGATGTCTTTTAACATTTGCTTCATCCACAATACTTGAGTGCAACTACTAGCTACTGCAATATACTCTACTTCTGCAGTAGACAGAGATATTACCTCTTGTTTCTTGCTTAGCCAAGAAACCAATCTTTTCCCCAAAAAGAATGCACCACCACTGGTACTCTTCCGGTCATCCACATCACCTGTCCAATCAGCATCAGTATAAGCATGAAGAGAGAAATCATGATCCTTGGGATACCACAATCCATACTCAATTGTTCCCTTCAAATATCTGAGAATTCTCTTGATTGCCATGACATGAGATTCTCTAGGATTGACTTGAAATCTGGCAACAAGACCAACAACATTCATAATGTCAGGTCTAGTTTGAGTGAGGTAGAGCAATCCTCCAATCATAGACCTATATGCCTCTAATCAACTTTAGGAGATTCAACATCCTTACTCAACTTACATCCGGTAGCCATGGGAGTATTCATTGCCTTTGAATCCTCCATCCCATTTTTTTTTAATAATTCTTTCACATATTTGGTCTGAGATATGAAGATTCCTTTCTTTGTTTGAGTGATTTGCAGACCCAAGAATAAATTCATTTCACCAAACATGGACATCTGAAATTCACTTTTCATTTGATTTGCAAAAGTTTTGCACATACTATCCTTTCGCCCAAAAATAATATCATCAACAAATACTTCAACTATCAAGATATTTTCATGATCAATCTTAAAATAGAGATTACTATCAGCAGTACCTTTGTTAAAACCAATTTTTAGAAGATGTTTTTCCAACCTTATATACTAGGCTCTTGGGGCTTGTTTGAGTCCATACAAAGCCTTCTTTAATTTGCAGACCATATCTCCATTATCAGACAGTTGAAATCCATTCGGTTGCTCAATGTATACTTCTTCTAAATCACCATTTAGGAAAGCAAACTTGACATCAATCTGATATACCTTGAAATCTTTGAAAGCAACAAAGGCAATAAATAGTCTGACTGCTTCAATCCTTGCCATCAGAGCAAAAGTCTCTTCAAAGTCAACTCCTTCTACTTGAGAATAGCCTTTACAGACCAATCTGGCTTTGTTTCTTATTACTTCACCATCTTCATTTAGTTTGTTCCGGAAGACCCACTTAGTCCCAATCACATTTTTGTCCTTAGGTCTGGGAACAAGATTCTAAGTGTGATTCTTTTCAATTTGCATCAATTCCTCCTTCATTGCTTTAATCCAACTTTCATCATTGCATGCTTCACTTACTATTTTTGGTTCAACTTTTGAAATCAGACAATACTTCACAAAATCTTGAGCAATATTTCTTCTTGTTTGAACACCTTTGCTTCTATCTCCTATGATCTGATCTTCAGAATGATTCAGTCTTACATACGTGGGAGTCTTGGGAATCACTTGTACTTCTACTTCTTGGATGGGTTCATTCAAGCTTATTTCTTCATCTTGTGTTTCTGGATTCTCCAGATCAATCTAAATTTGGACTGAAGTTTGAACTTGTTCTTCTTGGTATGAGATAGCATTTTGATCATCAGCCTCATACTCATAGTATCTTGAGAGATTTTCCATGCCTTCATCAACTTTCACATTTGTGCTTTCCACAATCTTCCTTAATCTCTTGTTATAGCACCTGTAAGCTTTGCTTTGAGTAGAGTAACCCAAGAATATTCCTTCATCACTTCTAGCATCAAACTTGCCAAGGCCTTCATCTCTTTTGATATAGCATTTTCTACCAAAGACTCTGAAATACTTCACAGTAGGAGTGATACCAAACCAAAGCTCGTAAGGAGTCTTACCAGTCTTGCCTCTAATTTGTACCCAGTTAAGAGTATAAATAGCTGTGCTCACCACTTCTCTCCAATAGATCTGAGGAACATTTGATTCCATCATCATGGTCCTAGAAGCTTCCTGGATGGTTTGGTTCTTTCTTTCCACTACTCCATTCTGCTGTGGAGTCCTTGGAGCAGATAACTGTCTTTTTATCCCATGTTTCTCACAGAATTCAATGAACTCTCCGGATGTGGATTCTCCACCTTTGTCAGATCTGAGGAATTTTATTTTTATGCCAATTTCATTTTCTACCATAGCCTTGAATATTTTGAACTTCTCAAGTGCTTCAGATTTTTCTTTTAAGAAAGTCACCCACATCATCCGGGAGTGGTCATCAATCAACAACATGAAATATCTATCTCCTTGTAGACTCTTGATTCTTTCCAGACCACATAGATCAATGTGCACCAAGTCCAACAATCCAGATGAAGAAAGTTCCTTACTTTTGAATGAGACTCTATTCTACTTACCTAACTGACATTCCTTGCACAAGCTATTAGGTTTCATCAATCTTGGAAGATCTCTTATAGCCTGGGTGTTTCTTATCTTAATGATATTATCAAAATTCACATGACACATTCTCCTATGCCACAACCAACTCTGATCAATTTGAACAAATAAGCAACTTTTGCTAGTACCAACCAGGTGAAAGATGTTACCTTTTGTCTGAGTACCAGATGCAATCTCAGTTCCAGTGCTTTCAAAGATCTTGCATTTTCCATTTTTGAACAGGAGATCATAACCTTCGTCTACCAGCTGGCCAACACTGAGAAGATTATGGTTTTGTTCTTACCATCAAAAGAAATGGTTCCTCTACCTTTAATTCTGCCAGCAGAATTATCTCCAAATTTTACAACTCCACCTTCATATCTTTTTAGGTTTATGAACTTGTTTTTGTCGCCAGTCATATGATGAGAGCATCCACTGTCGATGACCCATTCATCCTTTTCTTCAACCTGAGTAGCCAGAGCTCTTTCTACCTTATGATTGACAGATTCAACAGGCATTGGATCTTCTTCCTTAATGGAAATAAACACCCAGTCACTTCCAGATTTGGTTCCTATCTCGTATTCATCACCTGTTACTCCATCATCATCTTCTTGAACATAGTAACACTTCTTTTGAAATCTTGATCTATTAGGGTTAGGCTTTGAAAATCTTTTCGGACATCTTGAGGCAAAATGACCAATCTTGTTACAATTGAAACATTTGAAAAGTAGTTTTCCTTCATACTTACCAGATCCTCTTGGCAATCTCTTGGATCAGCTTGAAATTCTCTAGGATCAGCTTGAAATCTGGCAACAAGACCAACAACATTCATAATGTTAGGTCTAGTTTGAGTGAGGTAGAGCAATCCTCCAATCATAGACCTATATGTCTCTAATCAGCTTTAGGAGATTCAACATCCTTACTCAACTTACATCCGGTAGCCATGGGAGTATTCATTGCCTTTGAATCCTCCATCCCATTTTTTTTTAATAATTCTTTCACATATTTGGTCTGAGATATGAAGATTCCTTTCTTTGTTTGAGTGATTTGTAGACCGAAGAATAAATTCATTTCACCAAACATGGACATCTGAAATTCACTTTTCATTTGATTTGCAAAAGTTTTGCACATACTATCCTTTCCCCCAAAAATAATATCATCAACAAATACTTCAACTATCAAGATATTTTCATGATCAATCTTAAAATAGAGATTACTATTAGCAGTACCTTTGTTAAAACCAAATTTTAGAAGATGTTTGTCCAACCTTATATACTAGGCTCTTGGGGCTTGTTTGAGTCCATACAAAGCCTTCTTTAATTTGCAGACCATAGCTCCATTATCAGACAGATGAAATCCATCCGGTTGCTCAATGTATACTTCTTTTAAATCACCATTTAGGAAAGCAAACTTGACATCAATCTGATATACCTTGAAATCTTTGAAAGCAACAAAGGCAATAAATAGTCTGACTGCTTCAATCCTTGCCATTAGAGAAAAAGTCTCTTCAAAGTCAACTCCTTCTACTTGAGAATAGCCTTTACAGACCAATCTGGCTTTGTTTCTTATTACTTCACCATCTTCATTTAGTTTGTTCTGGAAGACCCACTTAGTCTCAATCACATTTTTGTCCTTAGGTCTGGGAACAAGATTCCAAGTGTGATTCTTTTCAATTTGTATCAATTCCTCCTTCATTTCTTTAATCCAACTTTCATCATTGCATGCTTCACTTACTATTTTTGGTTCAACTTTTGAAATCAGACAATACTTCACAAAATCTTGAGCAATATTTCTTCTTGTTTGAACACCTTTGCTTCTATCTCCTATGATTTGATCTTTAGAATGATTCAGTCTTACATACCTGGGACTCTTGGGAATCACTTACACTTCTACTTCTTGGATGGGTTCATTCAAGCTTATTTCTTCATCTTGTGTTTCTGGATTCTCCAGATCAATCTAAATTTGGACTGGAGTTTCAACTTGTTCTTCTTGGTCTGAGATAACATTTTGACCATCAGCCTCATACTCATAGTATCTTGAGGGATTTTCCATGCCTTCATCAACTTTCACATATGTGCTTTCCACAATCTTCCTTAATCTCTTGTTATAGCACTGGTAAGCTTTGCTTTGAGTAGAGTAACCCAAGAATATTCCTTCATCACTTCTAGTGTCAAACTTGCCAAGGCCTTCATCTCTTTTGATATAGTATTTGCTACCAAAGACTCTGAAATACTTCATAGTAGGAGTGATACCAAACCAAAGCTCGTAAGGAGTCTTACCAGTCTTGCCTCTAATTTGTACCCAGTTAAGAGTATAAACGGCTATGCTCACCGCTTCTCTCCAATAGATCTAAGGAACATTTGATTCCATCATCATGGTCCTAGAAGCTTCCTGGATGGTCTGGTTCTTTCTTTCCACTACTCCATTCTGCTGTGGAGTCCTTGGAGCAGATAACTATCTTTTTATCCCATGTTTCTCACAGAATTCAATAAACTCTCCAAATGTGGATTCTCCACCTCTGTCAGATCTGAGGCATTTTATTTTTATGCCAGTTTCATTTTCTACCATAGCCTTGAATATTTTGAACTTCTCAAGTGCTTCAGATTTTTCTTTTAAGAAAGTCACCCACATCATCTGGGAGTGGTCATCAATCAGCAACATGAAATATCTATCTCCTTGTAGACTCTTGATTATTTCTGGACCACATAGATCAGTGTGCACCAAGTCCAACAATCCAGATGAAGAAAGTTCCTTACTTTTGAATGAGACTCTATTCTACTTACCTAACTGACATTCCTTGCACAAGCTATTAGGTTTCATCAATCTTGGAAGATCTCTTATAGCCTGGGTGTTGCTTATCTTAATGATATTATCAAAATTCACATGACACATTCTCCTATGCCACAACCAACTCTGATCAATTTGAACAAATAAGCAACTTTTGCCAGTACCAACCAAGTGAAAGATGTTACCTTTTGTCTGAGTACCGGATGCAATCTCAGTTCCGGTGCTTTCAAAGATCTTGCATTTTCCATTTTTGAACCGGAGATCATAACCTTTGTCTACCAGTTGCCCAACATTGAGAAGATTATGGTTTTGTTCTTACCATCAAAAGAAATGGTTCCTCTGCCTTTAATTCTGCCAGCATAATTATCTCCAAATTTTACAACTCCACCTTCATATCTTTTTAGGTTTATGAACTTGTTTTTGTCACCAGTCATATGATGAGAGCATCCACTGTCGATGACCCATTCATCCTTTTCTTCAACCTGAGTAGCCAGAGCTCTTTCTACCTTATGATTGGCAGATTCAACAGGCATTGGATCTTCTTCCTTAATGGAAATAAACACCTAGTCACTTCTGGATTTGGTTCCTATCTCAGATTCATCATCTGTTACTCCATCATCATCTTCTTGAACATAGTAACACTTCTTTTGAAATCTTGATCTATTAGGGTTAGGCTTTGAAAATCTTTTCGGACATCTTGAGGCAAAATGACCAATCTTGTTACAATTGAAACATTTGAAAGGTACTTACCAGATCCTCTTGGCAATCTCTTGGCAATAAGGGCTTCAAGTTGTATAGCTTCTGATTCATCTTCTTCTAGATCTTTTCTTGCTTTTTCATACCATGATGGTTTCTTTGAAGAGTTCTCTCCAGGATCACCTTTGCTTTCCTTTTACAGAGGCACTAGCTTTGAATGCAGATTCAGTCTTGTGGGGTGCATCTCCAAACTTGGCCAATTCAAATGCAGCTAATTTTCCAACCAACTGATCTCTTGAGCTACTGGAAAAAGATCTGAATTCTTCAATAGCAACAACCTTGTGTTTGTAAGCAGGAGGAAGGGATCTGAGAACTTTGGCAACAATCTCATCTTCATCCAAGGTTCCACCAGCACACCTAATGCCACAAACAAGCTCATTTACTTTTGGCATAAATGTAGTGATATTCTCATCTTCATTCATCTTCATATTTTCAAATTTTCCTTTGAGACTCTATAGCTTGGCACATTTAACATATTTGTCTCCTTCATGCAGAAGTTCCAGTTTTTCCCAAATCTCATATGTAGTTTTTAAATCCATAACATTAGTCAGCTTTGAATAAGATAAGGCACTAAGTAAGGCTTCTTTAACTCGAAGATTGTCTTCAGCATCTCTGATTTCATCTATAGTTGTCAGACCATTCTTTGGGAGAACATACCTTTTTGTAGCCATAGTCCAATATTGCATTCCCATGCATTGCAAGTGACATTCCATGTGGCTTTTCCAAAGAGTGTAATTAGTTCCATCAAACCTTAGACTATCCTTCTTATAGGAAGACATCCTGGATCTCCTCAAGTGATTAAGCTCTTTTAGAGGAACCTGGCTCTGATACCAATTGTTGATTCAAGGATAGACAACTGAGAGGGGGGGTGAATTAGTTGTCACAAAATTTTGTTTTGTATTTATTTAAAACCTTCTTACATTTCAACAACATATCAAAGATTCAATCATGAAAGCATAATGCAATAATTTAAGAGCAGAAACAAACTCAACACAAATAACACCAAGATTTTAAGGCAGAAAACCCAGTTAAGGGAAAAACCACGAGGTGACTAACCCAAGATTTTATTCTCTGTTAAAAGAATATGAGAAATGAAATGGCACCTACCAATTAGGGCTCACTACCTGAGCACACTGCTCACAAGAGGCACACTGCCTACAAGAGACTCACTGTCCACATAAGAAAATAAGTATTACCAACTTGAACTGGAAGTTAGCATCTTTACTATGCTTGATTTAGTTTCATTGAAGCTCAACACCTCTGCTCTGCTATTTCACTCCTCTTCCTTACCACAACTTCATCATGACCACATTAGATACCTTTTGAACAACTTCGTAATTCTTATTTATACATGATATCAACTTTGGAATGATCATCAAAGTCGGCACAACATATACTTATTTTATTACAAAGCAATTACAAACATACAACTTGACTCTTCACGCGAGTTACTACACTGTCAGCCACACATAGCTGGGACTTAAATCTTCTTCGAGGAACACACCACGCCTCACAAAACATCTTCTAGATTATCTGCAACAGGTGCAAACCATCCGGTCGGCCAGGACTCGGAAGAACACCATTACTCAAAGGTAAATCTTCAATTACAGGATCAATCTTCAATGCATACCACCAACACAAACTGGACACAATCTGGAGACCTCCACAAGCTTGCTTGAACCACCAAGAACATCCGCACCACTTCTACTTATTGTAATCATTTGCATCTTCATCCAGAATCACAAGAACACAGCTAGTCATCTCTGTCATACTAGAAGGATTACTTGTGGACCTCCAAACCATATTCCAATCGAGTTGATAATTCACATTATCTCCCAAACATACCACCGGATCCGCAGAGCAGGATATTGCATTTCTGGATCTTACCAGACTTATTTGTGCCATTCTGTCACCACTAAATAGCTACCGGAAAAAGTTCTACTCATATACCCATAACTTCTTTAGATCTTCATGCGGACCTCTGAAATCTTGACTGGACAACCTTCAGACACATATCTACAAACCCTTTGATGCGCATACTCTGATCTTCAACTATTTGGGATCTTTGCTTCATAGGACTTCACTATCTTCACTGTTCTTCTCTGTTTCTGATGGGGCTAATTTTCTCAATATCCTCAGCACATACCTCATCCAATTCTTGACATCAATGCAATAGGAGTATGTTGACATCAATGACAACACCGTTTAGAGCCATACTTGCAACAAGGAGTACACACCAGTTTAGACTCTTCCAATCCAAACTTCTTCAATAATTCTTTGACATACTTTGATTGAGAAATGAAAATACCTTTATCAGTCTAACTGATTTGTAGTCCAAGGAAGAAGTTCATCTCACCACACATAGACATCTCAAATTCCTTTTGCATTTCATCTGCAAAATTCTTACACATCCCTTCATTTCTATCAAATATAATGTCATCCACATAGACCTCAACAATTAGGATTTGATCTTTGCTTGCTTTGATATACAAATTACTATATGTGGACCCTTTACTGAAACCTTGCTGTAACAAATATTTGTCTAGTCATGCATACCAAGCTCTGGGAGCTTGCTTTAATCCATACAAAGCCTTCTTCAACCTGCATACCATATCTAGTTTGTCTAATAGCTGGAACCTATCTAGTTGCTCTATGTAGACCTCTTCTTCTAGCTCACCATTCAGGAAGGTAGACTTCACATCCATCTGATATACCTTGAAATCTTTATGTGCTGTAAATGCCAAAAATAGTCTAATAACTTCCATTCTTGCCATCAGAGCATACGTCTCTTCATAGTCTATTCCTTCCACTTGTGAGTAGCCTTTACACACAAGTCTTGCGTTGTTTCTCACAACTTCTCCAACTTCATTCAGTTTGTTCCAGAAAACCCACTTTGTTCTAATCACATTTTTGTTTGCAGGTCTAGGGACAAGTTCCCAAGTCTTGTTCTTCTCAATTTGCATTAATTCTTCTTCCATTGCCTTAACCCAATGTTCATCATTGCATGCTTCATTTATTATTTTAGGTTCCACCTTTGAGAGTAGAAAGAGATTTACTTGTTCTTCTGCAGTCCCTGTTCTTGTCACCAATAATCTGATCTTCAGAATGTGTTGATAACTGAGAGGGGGGGTGAATCAGTTATCCTAATTATTTCCCTCTTTGAACTTTCTTATTAATTAATGCAGCATTGAATCAAACACAAAACATTACCATGAAATAAGAAACACATGACACAGTATTTTTGACGTGGAAACCCTATTAAGGGAGAAAACCACGGGGTGATTAACCCAAAGATTATTCTCTGTTAGAAGAATAGGGAATTACAAAATGGCACTTGCCAATTAGGGCTCACTACCCGAGCACACTGCTCACAAAGAGGCCCACTGCCTACAAGGAGACACACTGTCTACAAAGTGATAAGAATCACAGTCTTGAACTGATTGGAAGCATCTACATATGCTGGAGTTCAGTTCCGGTTAGGCTTAGTACACTGATCTGCTGCACTTCATCTTTCCTCTGTTCTTTATTCTGCTATCCCTTCACATACCGGATCTTTCTTACTACTTCTACTTTGTTCTGCTCTTGTTCGCATACACCATCACACCATTACTCATTTCACAACTAAATCCATCCTCTATATATATCCGCACAAGTAATTTCATCACCTTTCTAGTCGGCATCCGGAACAGTCTAGTTTCTTACAAACTCTGTTCTGTCGGCTGAATCCTTGCTCACCAAGCAATGCGGATCAAGCATATACTTGTAGATATCATTAATCATGTCGGCCAAACATGATTCATGCCTTCACAACCTTTACTATCAACAGTAACACATCCAGAAAATAGTCTGATACTCTGTCAGTCAGTTCTTCCTCTGTTCTCACTGTCTCTCAGGAATCCGGTACTCAACTATTCATATCTTTTTCCTTGTCCATCACCGGAGGCTAAATCCTTGGAATATACCACTCAAGGTAGTCCTCTTGACTTCCCCAAATCTGCACTGCACCAAGACACTTCCTCTGAGAGATCCGGACCAATCTGTCGGACCTTGCCACATGCTCTGTTCTTGTTCACCGGACCACAACAATCTTCATCCTGACTTCCGGTAGAGACACACCATGACTTGCGGATATGTGGGATGACCTTTGTTGCCATCAATGACAACAACCATGAATCCATATAGTGTCTCTTGCCAACAATCTCCCCCTTTGGCATTGATGGCAACACTTAGTGAAAAATGACTAAGTGTTTACACTATGCTCCCCCTTGGCTGATGCTCTATCTTTATATACAATTTCCGAAACTCCCCCTTAGTTGGATTCCTCATTTTTCACTGCTCCTCACTCCCCCTTTGACATCAATGGAAAAGGGTAGGGTCCGCACACCAAAATTTTCAAAAATTTTCTATACATAGCCGCATATTTACATACTCACATATACTGAAGAATGTCTGCAAAGGATGTCTTCAATTGGATCAGTTCTGTAGCCCAACTTTGCTTCATTCTATCCAAAATTGAAATGTGACCACTCAACAAAAATGCAAAAGCTTCTGCTTTCTTGAGATCTGTCGGATCATTTGTTTGGGCGGTGGTCTGAGCATCACTGATGGCCTCATGCATAGTTTCTAACTTAGGGATTATAATCCTTCTAAGTTCTCCCATCCGGTTAGTGATATTCTTCCTTTCCTTCTCAAGGTTCTTTATTTCATTCAAGACTGCAATAGTCTGACATTCTTGATTTACTATGGAGGAAGAGAGAGGATCAAAACTTTGAGATAAACTTTGTAGTTTGTCCTGTTCCTCTTTTATTTTCTTATCAATTTCTGCTATTACCTTTGACCAGGATATACAAAATTTGTAAATGTCACCGCCATCCTTAAGAGCATTTTCTAAGCTCTTTATTCCAATACTCATATTTCTCCTATCGTTGGAGATTAATCCTAATACTTCTGAAAATCTTTTATCCAAAAATTCCTTCCAGACATTTTCTTCAGCTAATTTTTCTAGAGATTCAAAATGTGTACTAACACTGCTGACTAAGGTTTTGAGATTACCAGAAGAGGAGGCTGTCGGATCTATCTGGATTGATGGCATAATCTTCTCAAGCACTCTGGAGGCAGCCTCTATCAACTCACAGTCTTCCATATGAGACTTTAGTAGTTTCTCTTTGACTTTCTCATTTGCAAATGAGGCTATTTTCATTGTTTGCACCGGTGACAAAGAGTCAAAATCTAATGGTCCTTTTAGCAGGTCCGGTTCATCAATTTCTATAGTGGCTTTTGTCAAGAATTCTTGAATAGTTTGTGTTGTGTCTCTTGCTGGAGACAGATGTTTCTCTGTTGGGGTCTTCTCTTTCTCTGCATCCTTGGTGCTGTCAACCTCTTTTTCTTTGACTGCTGCTTCTTTCTCATGTAGTTTCTCTTCTTCTTGGGATCCGGAGACTGTAGGGGAAACCGGAGGAGAGATGTTAGTCTGTTCAAGGCCCACTTCTTTCGGAGCAGATGATTCCAAGTCCACAGCTGTTCTGCACCTAAGTCCTCTACAACAGGAAGATTGAACCTTTTGAAGGCCTTCCGGAGGATCTCTTCTGTCTCTTTGGCCACCTTGTCAGTCTCACCAAGCATGAGTTGATTCATCCTGGGTTTACTTCTGAACTCATCTTTGCAGTCTTTGAAGATTATGTTCATTGTCTTGGGATCAATTTGAGGATATAGCTGAATAGCTATCTGCTCCCGGATCTCAAGATCTTTTGCATGAGCATTATTCTTTCTTATTTCTAATTCCTTTTCTAGGCTTTTAGGAATTAGAGATATGATTTCAAAGAAAGCCTTATTGTATATATTCAGATACTTGACTGTGGCTTCCTGCAGAATCTTTTGGTCAGCCTCATTGTAGTCATCATAAAATTCAGTCATTGGTTGAAGGTTTCCATCCACCGTAACCGACTTGATTACACTCTCTAGAGACAGAGTGGGCTTTTCAACAGATACCTCTGCCATTTCATCCTTGTCTTGGCCTGTGGAGGGTTTACCGGATCCTTTCTTCTTCTGCTTCTTTATTTCTTTTACTCCCTCATCTGACTCAGTTTCCTCTTCATCCTTTTGGCTTTCATAAGCCCTTGTGGCTTTTGTCTTAGATCTTTTACCGGATGCTTGGACTTCCGGTTTTGAACTTTTGGTTGTGGGAGGTGCAGATCTTTTTGATGATCTGGTCCGGGTGGAAGTTTCAACCGGAACACTTTCTTTACTTTTCTTTTCTTCCTCAGCCTTCCTCCTCTTTTCCTGGCTGGCATCAAGTGCCTCTTTTGAGATGCCTAGGCCTTGAGCAATATGCTTGACTTCTTTTCTCACCTTTCTCTTTATCTCAGTTTCCCCGAGTTCTACATGGATCTTTACACTCAGCTCCTCAAAGGTTCCAAACCTTTCTGCCTTTGGATCTTTGGGCTGACTTAGCATGTGTTGAACATGCAGCTCCACTATCTGTTCATCCACTTCATACCCCATGGGCATGATCTAGACAGTCCTTGGCTCCACTGCCTCCATTAGGCACTGATCAGTGTCCACCATAAAGCACACTGAGTCTTTGTATTTTTCAACAAGAGACTGGGGAATTCTTTCTCTTGTTTGCATCATGCTTTGGAAGTTTTTGAAGTATCCCCATAGGGCTGTATTTCTTGCTTTGGCATCCCCAAGCCCATGTAGATAGTCTCTTATTTGGACTACAACAGGTTTGTCATTCTGCCATACCCATCCACTTGATCCGGGCAACTCATTCATGAAGTAGAAGAATAGACATACTATAAGAGTACCATACTTAAAGGAATTCTTCTTATCCTTCTTGATTTTCTGTATATTTTCCATTAATTGGCTTAAGAGCAGTTTGCAGAGATCATATTCTGCATTCTTCCTTAGCATCTCATAGGCAGTATATACTGCAGTTCCGGATACAGAATTCTCCCTGCTGGAGTGATAGATCTTGTATCCTATTATCATGGACACATACTTGATATCCGGATCAGAAATATCTTCAATGGTCATTGCCCTCTTATCAAATTTTGATCCGGTGGCCTCAGTTACAATGTTATTTTTGACAGATTTGAGGATAGGTATCCCTCTGGAAGAGTATAGACCAGTTACTGCTCTAATTGCCTCTTTTGTGATCTTGCAGGGTCTATCCAGCCATAGGAAGTTGTCATGCATCCTGCTCAGTACATACCGGACCCATTCATCTTCTTCAAAGCAGGGGAAATGAATGAATTGATCAAATTGTTTCTTCTGGATACCCTTATACTCTGGTTTAAGCTCAAAAGCATTGTCTATCAGTTGTTTGTGATAGAGATCTCTCAATTTGAATTCCCCAAATTCCTCAATGCTTGCATGTATGTAAACCCTAATGTCTTCTATGTGTAAAACTCTGTGAGGAACACTGGAAAATGCTCCTAAGGGATCTACCTCCAATGACTTGTATGGATGTTTCTTAAATTCAGGTCGGGGCCTATCTGAGATTTTTACTATATTTGGAGTAGCCATTTCTTCAAAAGATTTGTAGCAAGATATCGAAAGTGGAAAATACCTTTTGCATCTTCGGTTGTACGGAGTAGCTGGATTGATTTCTGTATGTAATGACTTCGGCAGGAGATCTTCGGTAAACTTGATGAATTTTGTTGCAGAGCTCCGCTTTTCGCTTCTTCTTGGATGTGGAATGATCAAATGATTGTTGAGAAATCCCTTATATCATTTCGCAAACCCTAATATCTGTTTGCAATAAATGCTTCACCTATATTATTCCTGTTTGCCTTGTTCGGATAGCTTGGAGTATCCCGGATCAGTCCTGATCTATGATCATCATGCGGATCTTTCAATCATGAATAAATCAAGATAACACATCACAAGGACATCCCAAACACTCTGTCCAATCCACAGAATAAGATAATGCACTTCCGGATCTCTCCAGACCTTTTTGTAATCTTCTGTCATTCCGGAGCATCTCCTGGAACAGGTCTTACTTGATCGATCACAGCTTCTTCACATCTCCATGCGGACCTCTGAAATATTATCTGGATCATCTCAAGACTTATATCTTTAAACCCTTTATTCCACATCTTGTGCCACATCCGGCACCACTTGATTGGCTGGGGGAACAGGATTTTCTTTGAGTCTCCCCCTGAGCCAGAGCTCACTTTTTAATTTCTGGAAGAAATATCAGCACCAGAGTCTGGTGCGGATCCAACCTCTACATTCTCTGAACTTTTCTTCACCCAAATCTTGCTCATCTGATTCCTAACTTCATCCGCATTCATCTTTTGTTTACCCTTGTCTTGATTCTGATTATACACCGGACCTCTTTTGTCCTGATTCTTGCTTCTGCAGACTTTAGCATTATGACCGGACCTATTACAGATTTGGCAAATAACATTTCTTTGCATATTTGACTGATGACCTCTTGAATTGCATTGATTAGCCATATGACCTACTCTATTGCATGTAAAGCATCTACCTTTGAATGAATTGTTTACTTGCATATTTCTGCATTCATGGGATTTGTGTCCATACCTTTTGCAGTTAAAGCACTGTCCGGAGAAGGATGAATTAATCTGATTCATTCTCTTTCTACACTGATTAGCTTTGTGACCAAAGTGGTTGCAGCTGTGGCAGTATCCATTGAAAGATGGATATCTTTGAGCATTGGGCTGTCTTACCGGAGGTCTTCTAGGCCTATTCCTTGGATTTTCTGATCCAAAATTCTTTTGACCGGATCCGGAGCTTTCTCCTTTCTCATATCCCAAACCATACTTGTCATCTGTCCTCTTTTGACTTCCAAGAAGAACTTCAAGTTGAGCAGAACTTATCTTGAATTTCTCTTTATATTCATTTGCTGTTTGAAGGTCTCTTTTGAGAGAGACAATTTGATCCTCAAGTTTTTCTTCATTATCTTTGGCATCTTCAAGATCAGATTCAAGATGTCTGATAATCCTATCCATCTGGTGGCATTCTTCTGATTTTTCTTTAAGAGATTGTCTTAGATTGTCTTCAGCTTTTCTTTTTTCTTCAATCTCTTGAGTAAACTTTATAGTTCCTGATTCCATTTCATGTCTTAACATAATGACTTCTTTTGATAACTTTTCACATAACTTGGTTTGCTCAGTCAATTCTTCATTTGTATTGCTTTCTTCACTTTGTCTTGCCAATTATTGGAGCAGCTCCTTTCTCTTTTTCATAGAGAGACTTAATTTGTCCTTTAATTCTCTCATGAATTCATCAGCCTGTCTGAGTCTTTCCTTTAATTCATTGACTTCAGAGTTTGACTGTTCAAGATCCTCAAGGGCAGTCTTGAGTTGCTCCTTTAAACCATATGCATCCATTTGAACTCCCAGATCTTCCTCAAGCTGTTAGGCTCTATTAGGAGGAACTTAGCTCTGATACCAATTGTTGATAACTGAGAGGGGGGGGGGTGAATCAGTTATCCTAATTATTTCCCTCTTTGAACTTTCTTATTAATTAATGCAGCATTGAATCAAACACAAAAACATTACCATGAAATAAGAAACACATGACACAGTATTTTTGACGTGGAAACCCTGTTAAGGGAGAAAACCACGGGGTGATTAACCCAAAGATTATTCTCTGTTAGAAGAATAGGGAATTACAAAATGGCACTTGCCAATTAGGGCTCACTGCCCGAGCACACTGCTCACAAAGAGGCCCACTGCCTACAAGGAGACACACTGTCTACAAAGTGATAAGAATCACAGTCTTGAACTGATTGGAAGCATCTACATATGCTGGAGTTCAGTTCCGGTTAGGCTTAGTACACTGATCTGCTGCACTTCATCTTTCCTCTGTTCTTTATTCTGCTATCCCTTCACATACCGGATCTTTCTTACTACTTCTGCTTTGTTCTGCTCTTGTTCGCATACACCATCACACCATTACTCATTTCACAACTAAATCCATCCTCTATATATATCCGCACAAGTAATTTCATCACCTTTCTAGTCGGCATCCGGAACAGTCTAGTTTCTTACAAACTCTGTTCTGTCGGCTGAATCCTTGCTCACCAAGCAATGCGGATCAAGCATATACTTGTAGATATCATTAATCATGTCGGCCAAACATGATTCATGCCTTCACAACCTTTACTATCAATAGTAACACATCCAGAAAATAGTCTGATACTCTGTCAGTCAGTTCTTCCTCTGTTCTCACTGTCTCTCAGGAATCCGGTACTCAACTATTCATATCTTTTTCCTTGTCTATCACCGGAGGCTAAATCCTTGGAATATACCACTCAAGGTAGTCCTCTTAACTTCCCCAAATCCGCACTGCACCAAGACACTTCCTCTGAGAGATCCGGACCAATCTGTTGGACCTTGCCACATGCTCTGTTCTTGTTCACCGGACCACAACAATCTTCATTCTAACTTCCGGTAGAGACACACCATGACTTGCGGATATGTGGGATGACCTTTGTTGCCATCAATGACAACAACCATGAATCCATATAGTGTCTCTTGCCAACAGAATGATCTCTTTGCACATACTTGGGGGTTTTAGGAATTCTTTCCAGAGCTTCATCTTGAACTTCTTCTTCTTCTAGAGCAACTTGTACTTCATTCTGAACTTCCTTTTCATTGCCTTTTTCAACCTTTTCTATACCAACAGATCCATCTGACTCATATCCATCTGGTTGAATATCTTCATGTACCTTCACATTTGCACTTTCAATGATCTTTATCAGTCTTTTGTTATAGCACTGGTAAGCCTTGCTCTTAGTAGAGTACCCAAGGAATATGCCTTCATCACATCTAGCATCAAACTTTCCTAATTCTTCATCCCTTCTGAAGTAACATCTTCTTCCAAAAACTTTGAAGTATTTGATAGTAGGAGTTTTACCATACCACAATTCATAAGGTGTCTTTGATCCTTTTACTCTAACTTGTACTCTGTTCTGAATGTAGACAACAATGTGTATTGCTTCTTTCCAATATACTTCCGGTAGGTCTACTTCCTTGATCATTGTTCTGGTAGCTTCTTGAATAGTTCTATTCTTCCTTTCAACCACTCCATTTTGTTGAGGAGTCCGGGGGGCAAACAAATGTCTTTTTATTCCATGTTCTTCACAAAAATCATTGAACTCACTTGATGTAAACTCACCACCTTTTTTAGACCTTAAGCACTTGATTCTCAAATCCAACTCATTTTCAACCATAGCTTTGAATACCTTGAAATTATCTAATATTTTTTCTTTTTCTCTAAGAAAAGTAACCCAAGTCATTCTTGAAAAATCATCAATAAGAAGCATGAAATACCTTTCACCTTGCAGACTTCTTGTTCTTGTAGGACCACATAGGTCTGTATGCACCAACTCTAACAAACCGGTAGAGGATTCTTCTTTGCTCTTGAAAGTAGTCTTTGTCATCTTCCCAAACTGACATTCTTTGCACATAACATTGGCAGGCTTTACAATCCTAGGTAAGTCTCTTACAACTTGAATAATACTTATTCTCACTAGATTATCATAGTTTATGTGACCCATTCTCCTATGCCATAATCAACTTTCATCTATTTTAGTCAACAAGCAATAATTTTTAGTATCTTTCAAATGATAGACATTACCATGAGTCTTCTTACCAGCAACCATTAAAGTTCTAGAACTTTTCCTTATCTCACACCCATTGTCCTTGAATACAAGATTATACCCTTAGTCACACATTTGTCCAACACTTAGAAGATTATGCTTTAATCCCTTGACATAAAGACCATCATCTGTATTATGCTTGCCATCAAAAGTAATAGATCCTTTTCTACAAATCTTACTAGCTACATCATCACCAAACCTAACAAGTCCTCCATCATACTTTTCAAACTTAACAAACTTACTCTTGTCTCCTGTCATGTGATTTGAACATCTGTTGTCAATGATCCATTCATCTTCCTTTTCAGCATGAAATGCAGACAACTCTCCTAGACTTCCTTCACACAACTAGCAAGGTTAGCAGAAACAGGTTCTTCTCTAAGTGCAATAAACAAGCATTCACTATTGTCACCATCATCATAATCAAGTTCATCATTAGTTACACCATCATCATCTCTAACATAGTAACTCTTTCTTACCATATTTCCTTTACTTTCATTGTTTTTGAACTTCAAAGCTCTGTCAGGACATCTTGAAGCATAGTGACCAATTTTAGCACAGTTGAAACATTTGAAAGGTAGCTTACCTTTGAACTTTCCTCTACTGCCTCTTTTTATTCTGCTTGCAAATTTTGCCTCAAGTTCTTCAAAATCTTCTTCATCTGATTCCATAACATATTTATCTGATCTAGCAGTCTTTTCTTCCTTGGCCTTAAAGACAGTCTCATTTTTGACAGGGCCATCAGTAGTACCAAATTCTCTCATATCAAAAGTAGTTAGTTTACCAAGCAGTTGATCTTTTGAAAGCTTACCCATATCAAACAATTCTTCAATGGAAGATACCTTGCGACTATAAGATTTGGGAAGAGTTATGAGTATCTTATCTACAACATTTGTATCCTCTAACTTTCCACCAATACCCTTGATGCTATTGACAACTTCATCAATCTTCTGTATGTAACTTGTTATGTTCTCATCCTCCCCCATTCACATGGTTTCATATGTGGTCTTCAAGTTCTGCAACTTGGCCTTCTTAACAGAATCATCACCTTCATAAATGTTTTTCAATTTGACCTGAATCTCATGAGCAATTTCCAGATCCACAACTTTTTCCATTTCAGTGTTAGACAATGCATTTAACATAGCATTTTTAGCTTTGTGATTAGTCTCATAATCCTTGATTTCTTCATTAGTCTTAGGACCACCTTTTGGTATTGTGTATTTATCTTTAGCCATCAACTAGACACTGTAACTAATAGAAATAAGATAACTTTGCATTCATACCTTCCAGTAGGCATAGTCAGATCCATGAAATTTTGAGGAATGTCTTTCTTGTATGCCATTCCAGATCTACCTTAAGCTGTTAGGCTTTCTTCCAAGGAACCTCACTCTGATACCAATTGTTGAAGGCACAAGACAACTTAGAGTGGGGGGTGAATTAGTTGTATCAAAAACTTGAACATTTCTTAATGAAAATCACATTCACATTCACTTGCTTGAACTACTTAGTCTGTTATGAAGATTAACCATGAAATGCAGAAACAAAACTTATTTACATCAATACCATACACACATGAACACCAGATTTTTTAAGTGGAAAACCCTAAAAGGGAAAAACCATGATGAGTGTTAGCTCACAATATAATGTAGTAACAATACCAATTTATAAAAAGAGGCTCACTGCCCAGGGCTCATTGCCCAAATGAGTGCTCACTGCCCAAATCAGTGCTCACTGCAAAAGGGGCTCACTGCCAAAAAGGGGTGGCTCACTGCCGAGGGTGGCTCACTACCAAGGGGTGGCTCATTGCCAGGATTGGTGGCTCACTACCATGAACTGATATAGTGGCATCTACAACATGCCTGAGTTCAGTTCCATTAAAGCGCAATATGTCTCTCCTTCTCTGCCTTTACAACACACCCACTTTATCTTCACATCTTCACTACATCACACCTCATTCATGAATTCATTACATGTATTTATACACATCATCAACCTTGGGATGTACATCAAGGTTGGCATTACAATCTACAACCATTGGAACTATCTCCAAGGTCAGCATACATACATAAACCAACTTAGGACCGGACCTAAACATCCTTGCAGAGCAAATGAATGAAAGAGGAACACTTCACAGCTTAGCATGGACCCAAAAACATCTTCACATCCTATGACACACTTCTACAATCTAGGAAGCACATCCGCAAAGAATGTTAACACCAAAGTCGGCCAAAACTGGTGCAATCATCAAGAATACTTAAACACATGCTTCCAAGAGCTTCATTACAGCTTGCAGATCAATCACACACCTTTAATACATTCTGGAGACATCATAGAATCATTTGGGAGCCAACAAGTCTAACCGCAACAGATCTCACTTGAAGACTACATATATCACTTGAAAATAGATCACAGACTACTCGCAATAAACACTGTTGAACTCTGCTAATCAATAACTTGCTTTTTGAAGTATCAAATCACAAAAACCTTGGAATGAAGATAGCTGAGGACATTATAATACTATGTCTAGGACCGCAAGAACAAAAACCAATCTGTGGAGAAATGTGGAGCAAAATACTTTCTCCCTGTCACACTGTAAACACTGCCTGTCACAGTCTTCAAACTGGTAATAGAATTTTTTCTGCATAGCGATCTGGACCACCAAATTATGGATTTAGTATCTTCAACCACTTCTCTAAGACATATCCAAATCTCATACTCTAGTCTTGAATATAGACAAAATGCGGAGCAAAACCTCAGACAGTATCCTGCAAGCCAGAACACTCTGCAACACACTGTTTCCACTTGAGGAGCAAATTTTCTCAAAAGCAATTGGAAACTCAATATTAGGAACATATTCTCATCATCTTCAACACTTATACAAAGCAATACAAAGAGCTAACTCATCACAAGCAAGCAATAAGACAAGAGCACAGTTGACACCAATGACAACACTAGTTAGCACATACTTGCAATAGGTTCATCTTCTCAAATGCCATTTTGTGGTTAAGGTTTTTTTAGGGTCTAACAACTTTCCATACTTCCATTCTAGATAACTCTATCTCTCTTTCAATTTGTTTGTTTTCTCTTTTTTGGTTTTGCTCTTTCTTTTCTTCTATTGCTTCACAACCCTCCTACTTCTCTTCCATTTCTCCACTTCATGAAACTCTCTTCCTTAAACTTTATCATTAATATAATCTTATAAATATGTTACTTCCTCTTCAATATCTTCTAACATTTCTTCATCTACATTATCTACAAGTTATCCAAGTCTAATTAATAATAATCTAACTCTTCATAATAATCTAAATGATCACCATCTAATTGGTAATCTTCTACTTTGTCCCTCTCTTCTACATGTATTATTCTATTGCATTATCATCTAATAATTCTCTTAGTTCCTTGTTCTCTTCTTCTTCCAAATCTTTTTTCTCATATCTCTCCACTTGGTTCAAAGAGACGTGTATCTCCTAATTTACTACTCCTAGGTGTTTTGCCTCTTCTACCCTACTACTTAAATCTTTTATAATAATTGCATCTCCCTCATTACTTCCCCTATTTCTCATAACACTCCTTTTTTTAACTCATCTCATCCTCATCATTATCTTTTCTTTTCGTTCAATGTTGATGAACACTTGATGCTCTTCAAGAGAAGCTTATTTTTTTGCCATTGATAACTTCTATTTTTTTCGTGGTATTTCTACCCTATGCGAATCTTGTGTTTTTTTAATATTCACATTTTATGCTAATCCATAATTCTCTTACCATATTTCTTTGTTCTACTAGATATAATATGTGTCAAATAAACCATCTTTCTTATCTCACTCTTTCTTTAACATTTTGTTTCTCACTTTCCTTTGCTTTTATTTTTTCTAATTCCCCCTCAACTCCTCTTCAATTCTCTCTCTCTCTAACTACTCATTTATTCGCTTTACACGTTCTTTTTAATTCACTTCCTCCTGCTCACACTTTTTTTAACTTTATAAATACTACATTTTTTACTAGTCTCTTAATCCTTATATTTACCACACAAAAGGAAAGTAATCACAAATACAATGTTAATATGCAAAGCATGCAAATGAGTCATAATTCTCTTTGATTTTGGTAAAGAGTAGTGGCTTTACACCTCATAAAAGTAAAACGAAGACTATTCTATCCAATCCAACCGACTTTAAATAGAAGCTGCAGCCACTTTAGGGCAGTGAATCTTTTGAAGAATTTAAAGTAGTTGATGTGGTTGAACTTTCAATTTGTATCTTTGGAGGAGTGTAATGTTCTCTAACACAGTGAGCTCTGGTTAAGACATAGACTTATCAGAACCCATTTATCGTATAACAACTCCACTTGTACAGACTATTTCAACTCAAATTGGATTAAGTGGGCCAAAAGTAAGTGCCTAAGCATATGCAGCAGATAAAGTTAAATGTTCCTTAGCTTTTAAAAAGCTCACCCATCAAACAACATTGCCCCCTAATGGAATTTTTTTTTTTCTCCCTCTCATTACAGCTACATATTCTTTATTCCTCACGGTCCTCGGTCCTTGGTTTATTGGATGGCACATATAAAGTAGATGTGACAATACACATGAAAGTAGCTACAATGAAGGTAGGGACACATATAAAGTAGATGTGGTAATATACATGAAAGGTAGGGACACCTATAAAATAGTTGTGGTAATACACATGAAAGGTAGCTACAATGAAGGTAGGGACACATATAAAGTAGCTATAATGTAGGTGGTTACATGAACATAGTTATTTATACTTGCTGGAGGTAGGTTAGTATACCAATATATTTATTTTCAACTTTATTATTATTTGTAGAAAATCCAAGTGTATATCTTGTTTTTTTATTTCTTTGTTTTCTAATTGTGGTATCATTGTAAATATGGTGTTATAATGCTCAACTTATCTTGTTTTACATATAGATTGAGTCTAACATGTACCCATCAATATGTTTAGCTTTATTTTCATTCGAGATAGGATTAGTGTAGATCCCTTAGGATCTCGACCCTCCTAGACTAGACTATGAGTATGGTTATGTCCCCTAGACTAATCTACACTTTGACATTACCCTCTTGTTTCAAAACTCTAGATTTTCTCTCTCCTAAGGTTGACCATTTTAAAATTTGACTATTACTTGCCAGCTTATGTGCCAAAACACCTTGAGTTGAGGGTCTAGGATATGGTATTTAAGGACATTCTTAGGTCGTTAGTACTCATCAATTCGTACCATAAAGCATTATCGTATATCATTTGCATTAAAAATATATTAGCATTTACATCATAGGCACCTACGTTGCATAAATTAATAAAGTGTTCCCCCAACACCATGATTAGTGTGATCAATAATGTCTATAAAGATATCCCATATAATACTATCTGTAGATATAATGGAGAAGATCTAAAGAAGGGGACTAGTCCATAATTGTTACAAATGCTAAATTGTTATTACAATGTCATTCAAATTATTGTTAAATACAATTTAATTAACTTTTGATGAAGATTTAGATAATGAAAACTATGCTCAAACCATGGGAAATGCATTCACATATAGTTAAACACTTGCATAGATTTGTAACCTAGGAAACCCCCAATTTGAGAGGAAAAAGCTAGTTGATAGGTGATAATAGCAATCCTATCACATGTAGTTTTAATTGTACAATCCAAGAAGGGGGTTATAATGCAAATATTTCTTAAGTCGTCCTTTTTTGCACTGTGAGACAAACAGTAAGCCAATTTCTTCATCTTACCAAGTGCTCTATGTTCACAATCCTTTTCTTTCTTCTCTTCCATTTTTTATATTGCTAGGATTTACTCCTATACACTAGAGTAGCCCAACCATCCAAGCATCTAAAGAGTTGACGTTGGATTTTTTTCTTTTAATTTTTAAACTAGATACATGATGAAACCACCACTAATCAAATGAAATTGTCACATGTCATTTTTGAAACCATTAGGTCAATTGCATTACTACCTCTATCGATTCTATTACCACCTCTTGTATGCATCGCCCTACCAAATAGCATACCTATATTTAAAAAATATATCTAAAGTACGCCGAGAGATATCCTTCTCGAGGCACCTATTTAATCAATTTACCACACATAGGTGGAACAGGTGCCTCAAGAAGGATATCTCTTGGCGTACTTTAGATATATTTTTTAAATATAGGTATGCTAGTAGCATTTAGAGTGGCAAGCATAATTCTAACTATATTATATACCTTATTAAGAATTATTATTATATAATATAATATTATAACATAGGTTAGATATAATATTATAATATAATATATATATATATATATATATATATATATATATATATATATTTGCGTACTTTAGATATATTTTTTAAATATAGGTATGATAGTAACATCCAACAAGCATAATTCTAACTATATTATATACCTTATTAAGAATTATTATTATATAATATAATATTATAACATAGGTTAGATATATTATTATAATATATTGTATAATAATTATAATATATATATATATATAATTATTATAATATATATAATAATTATAATTATATATTATATACTATATCTCTCAGCATATTTTATACTAAACTAAGCCTAACCATATAGGTCTTAACCCTAATTATATTATTTGTTAAGGTTTGAATGAAGGTTAGATTTAGAATTATGGTTTTGTTTAGGGATTGGTTTAGGATAAGGCTTATAAATAGGGTTGGATATAGGTTTAGGCGTATAAATCAATGCTAAGTGTAATCATCTGATTATGGTTAGAATTAGAATTAGGGTTAGATTGAGGGTTATGATTACAATTAGGATTTAGGTTAGGGTTAGAACCAAGGTTAGATTAGAATTAGGGTTTTGTTTACGAATATAGTTAAGGTCAAGGTTATAACCCTAATTCTAATCATAATTCTAACCCTAACAATAACCCTAATTGTACCCCTAACCCTAATTGTACCCATAACCCTATTTCTACCCCTAGATCTACTTAACCCTAATTCTAACCCAAACCCTAATTCTATCTCTAATCATAATTGTATTGATAATCTTAATTTTATCCTTAACCCTAACCCTATTTTTCGTTAATTATATTGGTAACCATAAATCTAACACCATCCCTAAATGTAATTGTAACCCTAACCTTAATTGTATCCCTAATACTAACCATAATTCTAACCTTGATTCTAACCAAAACATAATTCTAACCCAACCTTAAACCAAACCCTACATTCAAGCCAATACTAACCCTAATTCTAACCCCAACTGTAACCCTAATTCTAACCTAAACCCTAACCCTAACCCTAATTCTAACTGTAACCGTAACTGTAACCCTAAATATAACACTAATTCTAACCCTAATAGTACCGCTAATTGTATTTCTAACCTTAATTCTAACCCTAACCCTAATTCTACCCCTAGATCTAGTTAATTTCTAGATCTATCCCTAATTGTAACCCTAACTCCAACCCTAATTCTAACCATAGTTGTAACCCTAATTCTAGACCTAATTGTAATAATAACTATAACCTTAATTTTAAGCCTAATGCCAACCCTAATTCTACCCCTAGATCTACTTAACCCTAATTCTATTAATAATTCTAACCCTAATCCCAACCCTAACCCTAATTCTAACCCTAACCCTAATCCTAACTCAAGTTCTAACCCTATTTCTAACACTAAACCTAATTCTAACCATAAACATAATTCTAAACCTATTTTAATTGTAACCCTAACCCTAACCCTAATTTAAAACAAACTGTAACCCTAATTCTAATCATAGATTGAACCCTAATTCTAACCTAAACCATAACCTTAACCCTAATTATATCATTAACTTGTAATTCAATCCAAATTGTAATGATAACCCTAACCTTAATCCTAATAGTAATGCTAGCCTTAGCTCTAATTCTAACCCCAACCCTAATTCTAACCTAAACCCTAACCCTAACCCTAATTCTAACCATATCCTAACCCTAACCTTAATCCTGATAGTCATGATAACCCCAACTCTAATTCTAACCCTAACTCTAATTCTAACCGTAATTCTAACCATAACGATAACCCTAATTCTAAACCTAAGCCTAATTTTATCCCCAAGCCTAAAACTAACCTTATATGTAACCCTAATTCTAAATTAAATCTAAACCCTAACCCTAACCCTAATTGTAGCCCTAACCTCTAATTTAAACCAAAATTCTAACTACAACCTAACCCTAACATTAATCCTGATAGTAATTCTAACCCTAACCCTAGTTCTACCTAACCATAATTCTACCCCTAGATCTACTTAACCTTAATTCTATTCATAATTCTAACCCTAATTCTATTCATAATTCTAAACCTCACCATAAACTTGATTCTAACACTGATTTGATTCATAATTCTAACCCTAATTCTATTCATAAATTTAATTCTATCACTGATCCAAACCCTAACCCTAACCGTAACCTTATTTATATCCCTAACCCTAATTCTCACCTTAATCCTAACCCTTATTATAATCCTAACCCTACTTTTGACCCCAATTCTCATTCTAATTCTCACCCTATTTTTCACCGTAACCCTAAACATAGCTCTAATTTTAACCCTAACCCTAACCCTAACTCTAACCCTAATAGTGACCATAATTCAAACCCTAACCCTAACCTTAATACTAACCTTAACCCTAATTGTAATCGTAATTCTAACTCTAACCCTAACCCTAACTCTAATTCTAACACTAACTCTAACCCTATTTCTAACTCTAATTTTAGCCTTAACCCTAATTTTCAAGCTAACCCTATCCTTAATTCTACTTAACCTAACCCTAACCCTTATTATAACTAAAAAATTTAATTATGAATAAATCCTATAATTAAATACATTCATCTATGGCATTTTAAGATGATAAACAAACTCATTTAATACAATATTTAAATCCATTACTCCTACTTTAATAGAATATAATAAACAAATTCAAAACCTCACTTACATTAAAGTTTAATATTTAGACTTTAAACTAAAATAAATCGTAGAAATAATAATAATAATGAAGATTAAAATTAAAGAAATATTTATTTCTAAACTTAATCATATACCACTATGAGTACAACTTATTAAAAGACAACAATTAAAATTTAAAACTAATAATAATAAAACATCTTAACTCCACTAAAAGCCCAAGTTGGCTACATTTTAGGAGTTAATAAAGCAATTTACGATTACTATTTCAAACTTGCTAAAATGATAAAACATAGTATAAAAAAATTTCTATCTCCTTTATCTTTTTATTTTCTCTTAATTGTTTTTGCCAATGTAGGAGAGGATGTACAATTTTCAATCTTCTCATGATTTTTTCCCTTTGTTCTTTTTTTTGTGCTAAGTTTCTATTGAGATTTGTGGGTTATAGTTAGGGCTTAAATTTGATAGTTGTATTTAGGCATTTTTGCTGTAAAATACAATCAAAATTTTAAAAAGACTGTATCATATGAAAGGAGAGATTTTGGACAAACTATCAAAAATTATATAGGATTATGATGATAGATATATTTAGTTTTTATATAATTTATTTATACTAAGGTATGTCATAGTATTTTAAAGGCATTATTGAATAGATAACTGTCATAAAAAAATTGTTTGATAGGCAAGGTCGATTGTCAAATTTAGCCCTGGTTATAGTCAATGCTTTTGGGTATTTAATTTTTTGAATATTTTTGTTTTAATAGAATAGAAAATATTTTTATGGTATGGAGTCTAGAGTTATGGAGATCTAGAGTTTTAGAAGAAGAGGAGGTTCAAACCTAATAATGATAGGGAACATCCATTCTAGAGACTTTATTATTAGATTATAAGAATAAATATAGATTTTCTTTCTTATATATATATATATATATATATATATTCCCCATGTTAAACCTATACAATATTTCTCTATGTTTTGTTGTTAGTTATATATATATATATATATATATATATATATATATATATATATATATTTCAATGAATATATAAATTAAATCTACTACATTTGAAATAAAGCAAATTTTAATAAAATAAATTGTCTTCTTATACTTTGTGATATAACTACTAACTTTATTTATTCCAAAATTTTTTGTAAGATTTAATAAATACCATTTATTCAAAGTTATTCAAAGTTAAAAAAAAACAATTCTATTAATTTAAATTACCAATTAAATAAAATTAAACAAAAGAAAAACAATTAATCAAATCCATAAAATAAAACACTATGATTATTATTTAATTACTAATTTACAAGGAAACTTACCAAAAATTATCAATTAATTAAATTAATTAATTAAATTCAAATATAGTAACAACTTTAAAGCAATTACTTAAAATATAATTATGGATTACTAATCTCACTAACTTATCCAAAATTTACATTTGTGTATTAATTTTTTTTAAAATATATTCTAAATACCCTATATTTGTTAATATACTTGTAAGCTATATGCAAACATATTTCATATTTTAATTTTAATTTTTGTGGTGAAAAAACAAAGAACATATTTTAATTTTTGTTCTTTTTGGATAGTATGTAAGAGGGTTTTTCTGTTTTAATTTTTGTGCTGATAAAACAAAGAACATATTTTATTTTTTGTTATTTTTAATGATAGGCATTATAACTTTTTTTTTAGTTTTTAGAGTGGAATCTTATTTTTTTGTTTTTTAGATTCGAATCTTCCTCCTCAAGATGCTCTAGATAATCATAAGTCTAAATTTGGATTGCATACAAATTCCTCAAGGTTTGAAACTTGCAAAACACATTCCCTTTTAGGAAGGTTCTCCTAAAACTACTTCTTAACTAATAATGGATGAACAACTGACCTTTTGATTGTAACATGGATCCATGTTCAAAGAATATCTCCCCAATTGATAACACCAATTTCTAATCAGATGTTAAAACATTGATTTACATGATTAGTCTTAAATCTCATGGCACAATTTAGGGTCTTTAGCAATAACCAACCCTACACATATCTCCTGTCACAACGGTGACATAAACTCTATTCAAACTGGGTTAATAATAGAAATCAGAAATGCATAGCAAACATTAAACAATAACCAGTATGATTCATTAATTGACTCAATACAATAATGCAACACCACCCAGGTCTATTATATTCCAATTAGCAACATACATTAAATCTATAATATATTATTTCTATTGGCCTTCAATGGCCGCTACACTCCACAAAGGACTTCCTCTGCCCTCAACTTTCATAAGCGTTCCTCTGATTACTTCTAAGCCTCCATTGAGGCATTCAACCTCTTCTATCTTCTTATTTCCTCTCTCCAAAGCCTTTCTCGGAGGTGTGTTCCTCCTCTCCCAAACTTCTTCTTATATCCTTTCCTCTTCACTATTTATGCTTTACAAATTCTATCTTTCTGTCTTCTTCTATTGCTGCTATAGATTCTCTCTCAGATTAGTTACTTTCCTTATATCTAATGGTTCCTCCCAGTTGACATCTCCTTTTTCTGACATATCAGGAATCTCGGCCTGTTAGAATTCGGCCTCCTTGTTAATGTTTATCTCTTCCATCGGTTCGGTCTGCATATATAATAAGACTCATTCTTACCTCATCTTATTTTTATGTGTTTGGCCTCCTCCTTTTTCCTTGCGGCCTCCCTCTTAGATCGGGCTTTCTCTCTTTTTGGCCTCCAGCTTGCTTCCCCATCAACTGCCCATTCTTGTATGCTCGGCCTCCTTATCGACAACCTCTTTTGATTGTCTTCAGATTTTCCTTGCTTGACTATTGGCCTGGCGGCCTCTTCCTTTGTCGGTCTTCATGTTTATTTACAGACTGCAGCCTGCACACTTTTTGCCTTCTACTGCTCTAATCAATCTCTCTGCATTATTATCAGCCTACCTTTTATATTGGGCTCTCTCCACAAAAATTGGGCCTTTTTCCCCAACATCCTTCATTCTGCAAACTGCTCGGTCATCCACTTTCTATTTGCATGCGTCCTGCTCTAACCAGTCTTCTATAACCATTGCTCCAAATTTAAAAAGAATCTTTCCCTCTAACACCACTAACACATCTTTTGTCTGTTATGACATCATGGCTAGCACCTGCTCAAAATAGGTAACAAACCTTCTTGTTGCCCATTTTACACATTGTAACTGATTTTAGCAATAATCACCACTTTCACCATTATTCGATTCTCTGGAAACTAATAATCAACTATTATTTTTCCTGTCACTTTGGCAATAGGAGATTCCTTCATGCTTCCTGTCATTTGACCCATACATTTAAACCAAAAATCAAATGCCAACAATAATTTTTGAAAGTTAATAAGATGCCAATGCATCAAACTCCTAGGGGACAAAGAAGCATGTGCTCCCGCACATGTGGTAGTTCCTTCAATGTAGAACATTCAACACCTCTTCCGTTTCCTCCACAACCTATCCGGCACCTTGAACATATCCATCCAACTTTGTTGTTCATCGTTCAACTCCCCACAAACTAGACTTCTTGCTATTTCACTCATCCACATATCAACCACTTCGACAATACAAAAAATAAGAAACTTTGTACATATGTTCCTACTCATTCCTACTTCACTTATCTAGTTCTCTTTTACCATTAAGGCATGCTCAACCTTATACCAATCTGCATCCACTACTATACAAACTTCTTTCCAACTAAACAACCTTAAATCATGCAAATCACAAAACACACTATTATGCTTTACTTTAGATCTCCGTTCAACCTTTTCATGGATCATCATACAAAAGAAATACATACCTCCATTCTTAAAGAAAATATTTTTGTTTACCTCCACCTGCATTGTTGCACCAACTTCTTCCCTACCATCTGCTACCATTTTCTTTTTATGTTTCTTCTCAGTCTCAGCTTCTTTCTCTTCATTCTCGGCTGCTCCTTCTTCATCTTTCTTGCCTATATCACACCATAATTCCATTATTCCTTCAGGAGTCTCCTTTCTCTTAACCAACTTATTCTTTATAGCCTTGTTATATTCTCTTTTTGACTGTTCTATCTTCTCTCTTTGGTTGTCCTTCATCTGTTTGTATTTTTCTCTTCTCATTTTCTTCCTATCTATTGTTAGCCATAACCTTTCTTGACATTCATCAATTTCATTCAAAACTTCATCATCATCATCATACAAATCATATTTTTCACTTCTTACCTTACACTTACCATACAACTTTTCTTCTAGCTCGATTGTAGGCTCTTGTGCATTATTATTCTTTTCATCCTCCATGGATTTCATCAGATCTTCCTGTCCCTTGGAATCATCTTCTCCCCAACTACTATTAACTTGGTTCATCTTCTTATCTCCATCTTCTTCCATGGCTATCCCATGCTTTACTACCCATAATTGGTTTGCCACTTTCTTGGGTGAATGCTTTCCTGACTCCACACTGGGCTTGTCCTCTTGTCTCCTCAGATTTTCTGTCATATCTTCCATCCTTGATGCTATTTTTTTGTCATAAAGGTTGGCACACACCACTCCTTGGTTCTTCACAACTGATTTTCTTTGCCAAAATGGCACTATATATCCATGATCTACAAATTTTATTTTCTCTTCCCTATCTAGCATATTCTCATTTCCATGTCTATTTACAAAATTGAAATCACCATCAATATTTACTTTTACCTTTTTATTGTTCTATTGTCCTCTCCTTGCTGCATTTACGCTTCCCATTCTTTGCTCTAGTTTCATCTTCAATTCATCTTCTCTAGGCTTTCTTATTGGTCAACACTCCCTGAATTCTGGAGTCTATTCCAGCATACTCTTCTCCCTTTGCACAACTTCTTCATTGTACTTTAATGGCTGTCCCATAACAGTGGGTTTCTTTTGCCAACTAGGCCTTGCACACCCATGATCTCTCCTAAGATTCACAATTTTCCTCTCCTTATTCTCTCCTTCCAAACCATTACTCAAATTCACAGGTTCATCACCTTGCTATTCAGGTTCCCTTTCTTCTCTATTTACCATCTCTTCACCTTCTAGGGCTTCTGTTTCAACAACATTTTCTAGGGCTTCATGAAATTCAACATCATCTTCAACATTTGTGATATCATTGGAATTCAATAAAATATCATTTTCTTCTTCACATTCATATTCCTTGTACTGTACCTCTTCCTATTGTACTCCTGCAACACGTGCATGCATTTCAACTGCTGCAATTTGTTTTCCATCTCTCTCACCTTCACCTCTTCCCAAGGGTGCTCCACTTGACCCTTCTCTCATCCATTTCAAGGCCTCCTTCTAGAACTTCTTCATTCCTGCAAACACATACTCAAAGACAATATTAGACAACAAAACCAGAGACCACAATGTCTCCCTGAGTGCCTCCTTCAAGGACACTTCTCTCTTTCCTTGACATTCTTCTTCTTGCACATCTTGGGTGCTACATCTCTCATCTTTTCTCCTATTCTCCTTAATGAGAACCTTTTTGACCTCCTCTGGTCCACGTTTGATGAAGGGGGTAAATCACAAAACACACAATAACAGATATTGAACACAACAAATAGAACTTTCTTTTATTGAACTGGGCAACTCATTACATTACAGAAGCCCAATTACAATCAGAGGATAAATCCTCTACTGGCTGCAACACATTACAGCTTTCCCAACCTCAAGACTCTAGAATCTTCAACCTTCTGTAACCCCAAATCAGCTAGGGTTTCTGTTTTCCCACCTATTCTTGACTCCACATTGGCCCCCTTGACTCTACTACCGCCCACGGTTCCCAAAATAGTCATAAATAGCACTTTTTGGTAGCCTCCAGCTAAATTTTGAATTTTGCAACTCCCTCCAAAAGTAGGTCAACTTCCGGGAAGCATAACTTTTGATCCGGGTGTCCGATTGACAAACCGTTTTAAGCACCGAAAAGCTCGTGATGTAAACTATCACGTAGAAATCCATAAATGGATTTCCATCAACTTTTTGAGACATTATGAGAAGTTTTAGTGTCTCATATCTCGTTCCGTAAATTTTTAGGGGCTTTTCAGAAAACAAAAACTTTAATATTTTTCAGCTCACAAATGATCTTTACCTGATTCCTTCGCCAAAGGTCTTATATTTCCATTATGTAACTTTCTGGAAGTTTTTGTTTCATTACATGCCCAAATGCAAACTTTCTAAAAATAGCAGGTACACTTTCCTAAATAGGCAGGTCACTATTTTTAGCAGTTTTGGAAAAACTGAAAGTCCTACATTATCATTCTGGATATTATGGAACCAAAAACACTAATTATGGGAAGAAATGAGAACAACTATAATGGTTTTGAATTAACTTCTTTTTGGGTGATGCAAGATTGCCCTTACACCTCTGGATGCTCCTGCATCAACGTTTCTCCATAGACAACTCTCTACTGTTCCAATCCTTCTAGAATCCTTTTATCCTCTCATCTTTTCTCTACAATCTCCATCACAGGCCATTTCACTTTTCTTGTCATTGGCCATACCCAAAAATATTCATGGCTATCCTCATCATATCTTTGCTGCATGGCAATCACGTATTATTTTAAATCTCTTTTCAACGTTGCCAGTTCTCTTTCAAAATCCATATTTTACTTCTTCATCTTTTCCAGGCTAAGTTGCCTCACTTTGGCAATCTACTCAGCACTCAGAATCAACCTGTCAATCAACCACAAAACTACAACAAATAACTCATTCAATATTCATACTTAAATTGTTTTGTGCTCTGATACCAATCTACTAGCACCAATTTCTAATCAGATGTTAAAACATTGATTTACATGATTAGTCTTAAATCTCATGGCACAATTTAGGGTCTTTAGCAATAACCAACCCTACGCATATCTCCTATCACAACGGTGACAACAACTCTATTGAAATTGGGTTAATAATAGAAATCAGAAATGCATAGCAAACATTGAACAATAACCTATATGATTCATTAATTGACTCAATACAATAATGCAACATCACCCAGGTCTATTATATTCCAATCAGCAACATATATTAAATTTGTAATATATTATTTCTATTGGCCTTCAATGGCTGCTACACTCCATAGAGGACTTCCTCTACCCTCAACTTTCACAAGCATTCCTCTGATTACTTCTGAGCCTCCACTGAGGCATTCAACCTCTTCTATCTTCTTATTTCCTCTCTTCAAAACCTCTCTTGGAGGTGTGTTCCTCCTCTCCAAAGATTCTTCTTATATCCTTTCCTCTTCACTATTTATGCTTTGCAGATTTTATTTTTCTGTCTTCTTCTGTCGCTGCTGTAGATTCTCTCTCAGATCAGTTACTTTCCTTATATCCAACAGTTCCTCCCAGTTGGCATCTCCTCTTTCTCACATATTAGGAATCTCAGCCTATTAGAATTTGGCCTCCTTGTTAACGTCTATCTCTTCCATCAGTTTGGTCTGCATATATAATAAGACCTATTCTTACCTCGTCTTCTTTTTATGTGTTCGACCTTCTCCTTTTTCCTTGCGGCCTCTCTCTCAGATCAGGCTTTCTCTCTTTTGGTCCTCTGACCTACTTCCCCATTGACTGCCCATTCTTGTATGCTCAGCCTCCTTATCGACGACCTCTTTTAATTATCTTCAGATTTTCCTTACTCAACTATTGGCATGGTGACCTCTTCCTCTGTCGGTCTTCATGTTTATTTACAGACTGTGGCCTACACACTTTTTGTCTTTTGCCACTCCAATCAATCTGTTTGCATTATTATCGGCCTGCCTTTTATATCGGCCTCTCTACACAAAAAGTAGGCCTTTTTCCCCAATGGCCTTCATTCTACAAACTGCTCGGTCATCCACTTTCTATTTGCATGCAACCTGCTCTAACCACTCTTCTATAACTTTTTCTCCACATTTAAAAAGAATCTTTCCTTATAACACCACTAACACATCTTCTGTCTATTATGACATCGTGGCTGGCACCTGCTCAAAATAGGTAATGAACCTTCTTGCTACCCATTTTATAGATTGTAATTAATTTTAGCAATAATCACCACTTTCACCATTATTCAATTCTCTGGAAACTAATAATTGACTATTATTTTTCCTGTCGCTTTGGTGACAAGAGCTTTCTTCATGCTTCCTATCATTCAACCCATACATTTAAACCAAAAATCAAATGCCAACAACAATTTTTGAAATTTAATAAGATGCCCCTGCATCACCAATTAGGAGGATTTTTGTCCCCAAAAGCTTAGGGACTCATTAGGCAAGGGAATTTCTTCCCTACATCCTCTTTAGGGTACCAATTTGTCTTTATTGGAAGTTGTCCTTTCAAACCAACCAACTGGTATGTTTTGTGAACCCCTCTACTTGACTACCTCTCTATCTTTAAAGAACCATATCATGTTCTAATTCTTCCAAAACACATGAAGTGACATCATGAATTGAAGGTAATACCATTTCTTCATCCTCATCCAACACAAAGGGCTCAAGAAAACAAAGGTTCTCAACCTTAACAATTGATTATATCTTCATATATAGTGGTAAATCAAGCCATAACACACTCTTACCAACCTACTCCAAAATTTCAAAGGGTTCATAACTCAGAGGTTTCAACTTATGTGTTTGACTAGTAGAGAAAAATTAGTGAGCAATTGTACAGTGAGAATATAACATAAAGTGCACAAATCTGATTATCATAAAATGATAGACATGTGATTAGCCATCAAATCTAACATGTAACCTAGATAAACACTTACAATAGCAAATTAAAATTAGCTAATGCATATGACCCGATATATGTGGAGTTCTAACCCTCTTAGGAAGAAACTCAACTACTAAAGATGTATTGAGCTTGTATTAATCAAGAATAAATCTCTACAATAATATAATCCACTCTATGTTCTTTAGTTTGATAATATTTTGGTGTCATAACAATACTTGCAAATAACCCATACAATACCTCTATATCATGCCTCCAATATTTAAGGAGATCCAACAAACCACCAAATGGTAATACAATTGGCACAAACAAGGTCTTAAAATACCATTGTATGAATTCTTAGGACCCTATATTCATGGAGAGCATATTTTGAGAATAGAAAGTAACTCCCAAGTATGTAACCTCCACCATAATCTTGGAAATACCAAATTGTAACTCTCAGGTTCCCCATTAAAAAACTATTTACAAGGCATGACTCTTCATATTCCAAAGTGGTCTTCCATCTTCATTTTCCTCTTTCCATGTTTTATTGCAATAATATGTTAAGGTTATGATCATCTATATTAACTCTTCTACCAAACAGAGCTTGCACACAATAGAAAGAAACTAGAGAAAAAAGATGTAGAAAAATTGATGTAATAATTTCATTATTCACAAAAGAATAATACACAAAGATTATACATCCACATTTGCCAATAATAGACAAAACATAAAAGATAGAAAAACAATCTTATCTTGTGACACACGTCACAATGATAAGAAACTAATAAAAGGAAATAAAATCCTAATTAATCCTACCTAATAAACTTATGGTAAAGGTGCAAATATAATTTTACACCAAAACCCCCCATAGGTTCAACTTAGGGAGGTTATAAAAAAGGAAAGATGAAGATGGAGATGGGTAAGGCTTGATTAGGTACCCATCTACAAACAAGAAACTCTCATAAACAAAGCAAAGGGGAAAAACCTAGTGAGAGACCCCTCTCCAAAAGAGTGAAAATAAGAAACTAATATATACAAGTGATGGAATTAGATTCAACATGAATCACAAACAATAAAGTCCATCACTAATATAAAAAGTCCTCCATAAGAGGGAAAGAAAGAGACAATGAAATCCTCCGACACTTCAGAATCTCTTGTACTAGAAGAGGATGCCTAAACATGAATACAAAAAGTGATCCACTTGTGGAAAGTGCCATTTCTTCCCTTAGAAATAAATAATTCCAATGGTGAATGCTAAAAAACCTATGAAGTAGGAAGTATCATGATGAATGCCTCTGAAAACTGTATAGGTGTCCACATGTCATAATCAGAAGATGTCACAATAAAATCAAGAACTACATGCCTAATCAATGAGTGTGACAACTCAAGACAAAGTAGAAATTCATAATCAATAATATCCAAAGAAAAATAAAACTAGTAACAATAGTGCCATGACTCTCATCAAAGATGAACTACAAATCCTCAAGAATGTCCTTAAAATCTGCAATGTGAGACTCAAAAAATAACTTAGAAATACTAGTCAGATAATCATCCCACACAACAATATCAAATGAACAAACAATATCCTACTCAACCAAAGAATCATTGAGATAAAAAGAATTAGGAGGTGGAGGAGAAGAAATACTGGCAATAGTCTAAAAACTGAATCAGTAGTGAGAACATCAAGATTCAAATATCCAAACTTCTCCTTAGAAATATCATTCACTCTAGGGGTGTGAACAATAGCTAAAGGATCTGAACCATCATTTGGGGTGTTGCTAGGAATAGTGAGGGTGATTTGTGGTATGGATGTGGTGGCATTAGCATTTGGATTATGTGCTTGTTGGGCTTGTGATGGAATGTGGGATCGTTGATATTGGCCTAGGACTTGATGTTGTGGGGATTGTTGATGTTGTGGTGACACAGGGTCTTCTTCCTTTCTATATAACCACCTAAGTTGACTAAGTTGATTAAGCATTCTTTTGGTGCCATAAGGATCACTCTCATAGGTTTTGTTTAGAAATTCCATGTCCATGTTTACAAGTGGTAGATGTGGAGAATTGATTGGAGGAATATGTGATGATGTGTAATGGCTAGAAATGATTAGGCTTTTACTTGGATGATGAGGAATATGGTGATGATGATTAGGATGTTGAAGATGACTAGGATGATGAGATTGGATGACTTGAAGGAATTAGGATGAATGATGGTGGAATTATTAGGTTAGGTGACTAGGATGATTTAGGATAATGGGAAGGGTGATGTGGGATAACAAGGTGGGATGACTTGGATTGAGGTGATTAGGATGAAAGTGGTTTAAATGAGAAATGTAGGTGATGATGTGAGTGATTGGGATCAAATTTCAAGTCCTTAGGATGATTTGATTTGTTTTGTTTTTTAATGGATGGCTCTCTATGCTTGAGATAGACTAATGATCTCAAGTAAGAGGGTTGACTAGATTGATTCTCTATACTTAAAGCAGACTAATGACACTTAAGCAATAGAGGGTTGATTGGATTGATATAAATGGATGACTTACTTATGATAGACTAATGATCTCAAGCAAGTTTGGATAATGGTTGATGATGATCAACTAAGGTCCTAATTTTTGATTGGGTTGATTTGGATTTGGATTGGGATGAAAGTAGTTGGGATGTGATTTGGCTTGGGATGATGTTGATGTGATGGGTTGATGACTTGGATATGATTAGAGTTTTGCTTAGGATGGAGGTGAGTTAAAATGAATTGATGAATTGGGTGATTAGGATTGGGTGATGTGGATGAGGTGGTCTAAGATATGCGTTAGGATGAGATTGTTTTGTGACAGGGATATTGGTTTTGATAGCTTTTTTTGGAAATTTTATGGTAAGCAAACAAGATGGAAGACACTCATACACAAGCCATGCTCAATCATTACATCCTAAGGCTAAAAAAAGGCTATATTTATTGGATCCCCTAGCTGTGCTTATTCAAAGCGGGTAGCTCCAGGATCTTGGTAGCACTAGCTCCTCTCCACGGCACTCACTTCTCACGCATACCAAGATCTAGGTTTCCCAAGGCTTGTCCCCCCACCAAACCTTAGGATTGTCCCTGCTACCTCTGCTAAGAACCACATGAGTCAGGGCAGCTTCAAAGGTCCCACCTTCTGTGCCAACAAATATGCATTTTTGGCCACTAAGACATGGTGTTTAGTTCAGGTTTCCGTTCGGGTGGCTATACGTATGACAGTGCTACTCTCCATTATGGAGTCTCCCAGCCCAAAGAGGTTACGCTCTATGGGGTTTTGGGGGGGTTGGCTATTGGTATAGCGAATCAACACCTTTCGTTTGTGACTTTTGTCACAAACGCATTATTTATATAGCAGATCGGAATGGTCTGGCTTTGACCTATTTTCTCTTGGGTCGTATCCCTTCTCACAGTGGGAAGGCAGGCCCTCTAGAGTTTGGCAATGATTTCTCGTGCACCCCAGATCCGTTGATTAGGCAGGGGGAGAGGATACTTTCATTGCCAAATCGGGTAACAATCAGACTTAGACAAGCAAACAAAGAAAATGAAAAGCAGGCACAATGAAGATAGATTATTAATTTTAATGCTCAAAACCAAATGTTCCTATTCTAGTGATAAAAGATTGTTCTTTGACCACTCAGACCTACAAGAAACATTTCAGTAGTTTAAACCCACCTTTCTTCAACAAACGATTAGGACAAGCTGCACAGATAGATTGTTAGATGCCAAAGGTATGATCAAATAAAAACTTGCAAATGATGATTAGATACAACCAAATGGATAGAAAAATTAGAAAGTTTAGATGATTCCATGCAATTTTAAAAAAAATTCATCAAAAAAGGATAGATTTAGCTCAAGTTATGTGCATTTTAAGTTTGTAAGAAGCCTGATGTTTGAATCAGAAATTACCTATTGAAATGGTGAAATTACCTAAAGATATTGACACCACTGTGAAGTTTGCAAAGTTAGCTTTCCAACACCTATAAAAATGCAAAAATCTGATATGATATCCAAAAGTTATGGCAGTTTTGAAGAAAGAAAACTATTTGAAGCTTTAAAAAACACTGTTCACGGCCTAAAAAAACTATTCATGGCCTAAAAACACTGTTCATGGGCGGAAGTACTATTACCACCAGAAACATTGTTCATCACTAGAAAGCACTGTTCACTACCAGAAACACTATTCATCACCAAAAGTACTGTTCACTACCTGAAGTACTGTTCGTCGCCGGAAAGCACTGTTCACTACCGAAAACACTATTCATCACTGGGAAACACTATTCACCACTGGAAACATTGTTCATCACCCTACAAACATTGGCTCAAATTTTACCTGCACCAAAAAGGGTCAAATTTTATGTTTTTCTTCACCTCTTGGCCCTTTTGTGATGTTTGTTTTAGCTCATGAGGTCATTTGTAACAATCACTTGCAAAACTTGCAACACGAGGGTTAGAAAAGCCACAAATTTTTATAACAAAAAACTTGCAAAAAATGATCAAGCAAAGTGAGTCCCATCGAGCGTGCTAGAATGTATTCAACATAAATTTGAATAGAATAAAAGATAAGCAATAAATTGGTTACCTTTTTACCCAAACTTAGTTGAATACCTCAAATGATCGATGTAGATGCCCAGATGTTGATTGCACACAATTGCAGCATAACATTGATGAGAGATGATGGTTCGACAGAGTATGGATGCTCAAAACTTAGAAAGATCAAATGGCTTGAAAGTGGGGGTATTTATAGATTTTTAGGGATGAGGAGAGGAAGATAAGGATAAGATTTTATAGGATTTGATTTTTCAGATAAGGTAGGGAAAAACATAAAAATATTTGTTTTTCTATTTTAAATCCTCATAAATCTTCAAAAAGAATGGGATAAAAGAAAGCAGAGTCTTTTTAGGATTTTATTAATTAAATAAATATTTAATTTATTTAATTAATTTTGGATTGTGATGTGGAAAGATAATTAAATAAATACAAATTTATTTAATTATAGGAAAATGGATAAATGACTAATTAAACAATTAAAAATAATTATTTAATTAGAGAGGATAAATGGACATGAATAATTAAATAAATAATTAAAATTTATTTAATTATAGAAGATAGGATAAATGGATAGAAAGGGAATAAATGAAATTAGTAGAATAAATAAAATTTATTTAACTAATTAGGTGATGCCCTGGGTACCTAGGGCAAAACATGCTAATGACAAGGTGTTGGATATTTTTAGGTGTCTGCAGGTAGAATAGATGCATGTGAGGGAAATTGGAAGTGTTTAAAATAGACGTTGACATGGTGCATTTTTGGATGATGCAGGATGACGAGGATGTTCTTCAGTTACGGGAGAGATGACTATTGACATTCAACCTGTGGGGGGAGCTAGATAGGATGGAGAGATTCTTCTTATGGATGCTATTATTGCAGCATATCACAGAGATTCCCTAGATACAAGTAGATTGGGTGATGATGACCACATTAGTGGAGCGGTGGTAGATAGATTAGTGCGTCTTCTTGTTGCCGACAGGGGAGGTGACGATTATGTTGGAAGATGTGTGGAGGATCCTATGGGTCCGCATACATAGTGAGAGGGTGGTGTATGACCACATACAGGGATGAGGATATGTGGATGAGGTGTTTTCCCTAAGACGGGTGCCATATGGAGGTGACAGGATAGAGATGATATACCGGCTAACGATAGATAGGGGACTATATCGATGGCCCCTATTTTTGGCAAGGTTGATAGTAGGGACGTTGGTTCCAGACACGAGATTGCATGGTTTTCCCGTGGGTTGGGGAGTGGTGTTTCTATGAATGATTAGAGATGGTGTGACCTATGCATGGGGGCCTTGCATACTGGCCCATTTATATCATGATATGGATGACGTAGTGTACAGGTGATCTGGGAGCTTGGGGTGCGGGGTGACATTGTTGCATATTTGGGCATGGGAGCACATACCAGTGACCCATCCATTTGTAGTGTGAGATAGGCTGAGGCATTGACCATTTTCTTATGTATACAGGGGACATTTGATCCATCAACGATTGAGGGATATAAGATACTGGAGGCGAGTAATGGATGATATTCAGGAGTTTGTATGGTGGCCATGGAGGGAGGTAGAGAGGTGGCATGAGTACGGGGTGTAGTTGGGGTATGTGATGTAGTCTCGGTTCTTGATGGGGTGGACACATCTGATTATTGATAGATACTTGCTAGAGTGAGTGTAGCGACAGTTTGGTTTAGTGTAGGATTTGCCATAGGTAGATGCGATGTTCACACGGATAGGAGAGGTACATGGTCAGTTGGGATTGGCTCTTGATCCTCAGATGGTGATAGTGGAGTTTAAGGGACTCCAGCTACATGCATGGCATGTGAGACGGGATGTAATGGATGCAGGGACTACACCAGCATATGATCAGTGGTGGGTGCAGCAAAGGCCAGTGAGATTCATGCTACCAGTAGGATATGTAGCACCAGCTGAGGCGGTGGCAAAGGAGGAGGCAATAGGGGAGGAAGTAGTAGAGGAGGAGGATGATGATGGGGATGAGGATGATGAGGATGAGGAGGATGTGGAGAAGGTGTGGGTAGAGGAGATGGATGTAGATGTTGGAGGTGATGGCGGTGGTAATGCAGTTGGTGATGCTGATGGATCAGAGTTGGCTAGAGCACATGAGCAGATATGCTAGCTACAGGCCCAGATAGCCTAGCTGGAGGGACTGACAGCCCAGTTACAGGGACAGATCGAAGATGAGAGTGCTGCAGAGTTGGCAAGAGCACATGCTCATATACAACAGCTACTGGCACAAATAGCTTAGTTGGAGGTACAGGTAGCTTGATTGGAGGGACATGTAGCCCAGTTGGAGGGACATGTAGCTTAGTTGGAGGAACAGGTAGCCTGATTACAAGGGTAGTTGGCAAAGACGGGTGCCATACGGGCGCAGGTTATAGGGTTGCATGCATAGGTGACACATGTGTAGGGATTAGTGCAGCGGTATGCACAGGAGAGAGACCAGGCCCACCAGGCATTGGGCCCAGGGATGGGAGATGTAGTGAGGTCTATGCAGCAACAGATAGTGGAGAGTTCCAAAGAGGCCTATCACTATAGGACATTTTATGAGAAGTTAGCACCGGCAGAGTAGAGATCCAGTTACCATAGCTAGTCAACATCTTCTGGATCTAGGAGGTCAGGGTGGTCAGAGAAGTCTGTTCAGTAGCCCTCACCATCACAAGCATTAGTGGTAGTACAGATGCCCCCTCCATAGGCACCGATTTAGCAGGGTATGGGCCCCCTCCTCAGAGAGATTCAGGACTAGCTGAGTCAGAGGTTTTAGGCAGGGACAACTCCACCTAGGGGCATGATGTATACATGTATGATGTTTTGATAGGTATGAGGACCACATTTTGTATCATGATCACATTTGGATATATATATATATATATATATATATATATATATATATGTATGTATGTATATATATGATGGATGTTTTAATTTATGAGGTGTTATATATGATGGATGTATTGATTTATGTTGTGTTATATGTGATGGATGCATTGATTTATGAGGTGATGGATATATGATTATGTGTATACTTTTGGTGGTTTATGGATGTCATTATGTGATATATATGCACTCATGATGGTTTTGATATGAGATGTTATGACTTGACTTGTGTGTGGATGCAAGATGGGGCGTATATATATGTGTTATGATGGATGTATTCGTGGATTGTATATGATGTAAATATGTGGATGTTATGTTATATGATGGTGTATGGATGAGTGATGCTAACATGTTTCTAATGCAAGAGGATCTATGGTTATTTATGGATGAATGGTATGTGATATTTATGATATTGAGGTGTTAAAGGATCATAGCTGGACTAATATATTTGTGATGCAGGGTGATGCATGAGGCTAGATGCATAGGTGTTGTGAACATGAGGTGAGTGATCATGACACGTAACTAGGTCCCTAAAAATGGTCTTAAGATGGTAAGGGGACTATGGAGTAATAGAAAATAGGGGATGATAGAAATATAGGTATGGATGAATCTTGAAGCAAAAGTAGAGGGATGGGGTGATGAGGGTAGATGTAAATGTGTAGGATAAAGGGATGACATCATATTGAGACATTCTGCCAATAAAAATTGAGTGCTACTATTGATATAGCATGGGATGTTATGCACTAGGGTATGTGGAACCAAGGTGGCAAGGCATCCATGCATAGGACTTGACACCACAAGCAATAAGATGAAATTGTGCATGCCCATAATAGTACAACCTTGTCTAGACAAACGAGGGGGATTCAAGGCATTAAACCTTAGTACACAAAAAGTATGATGAACCTTAGATGGAAAAGGGGGATGATATGCTAGAACTGATCCTACAATTCATAAGATATGAATACTAAGATGGAGTAATGAGAACCTCCCACAAGCATGGCATACGAAAGCAACGACTATGCCCCATTCTGGATTTTTTGCCACATGCAATGATATGATGAAATCAAGACAACTTTGAAATAACCCAAGAATGATGCACTAGATAAAAATCAAAGACCAAAAGACTGATTGACCCAAAACACATAGCCATTGTATCTCTTGCCAAGGGATGGATGGAGGATTGGTGATTTTTCCCATTGTAGGAAGGATGCATCCTAGGACAAGAATTGATGATGGATTAAGATAAACTAAAGATAGGCAGGGGGACATAGGCTGCTAGTTATGGAAGAGCCAATTTGTTGGTGAAATATTTTTTGTGAGATTGTTATGCTTTGATAGGATGCCTAGCAAGTGTATCATTTGTAGATCAAGTGCAATCAACAAGCTTAGGAAAGTGGGACCATCCAAACGGGTTGGCTGGGTGCATCGTATGTACCTACGTATTAGATACTTCATATTCCAGAATGCCTACATACCCTGTATCCACAGGATCAAGGTACATTACGATGCAGGTGGTGATGATATGTAGTTCTGGGAGACTTGATGAGGTTTGGTTTAGAGGATGTGGATGTTAGTTTTTTTATTGTACCATGGTATAAAAAACATGGTGGTTATGGTGTTGATGAGGTGAAACAGTAGCATAAAGATGTGATGTCTATGTGAAACTACAAAAGGAACCAAGGTTAGGGATGGATGAGGAGAATCAGGTGTATGTTAGTGGCATGGAATGTTGTTTTGCGATATGGGAGATATTTTGGGAATGACGAACAATGGAAGCTCAGATGATGGGTTTATTCTGAATCTCAAATGAGGGGATCATGGGATACACTGGATAGTGTGGATGATGATAAGAAGGTGGTTTGAACAATGGATCTAGGTTGAACTTACACATGATGCTTGCAAGCAAGTTTTCATCATGGTACTTATCCAAAGTGCCATAAGGAGTGGTTTTCACCATAGGACGAATTATTTCTCTTTACTATTTTTTAAAAAAAAATTTTGACATAGGGTAATCGGTAGACTAACTGTGGAACCACTTCAGGTGGATGATGTTCATAGGCTCATCAAGTTCTTCTCCTTCAAGGGTGGAGAGGCGGTATGCTCTAGAGCCATACTTTGTAGTTACAATGTAGGGGCCTAGCCAATTAGGCTCAAATTTCCCTTTCTTTTCTCACTCTGATAGATTTCTTTGATTTTATTTCAGGAGCAAGTCTCCTACTGCAAATTCCCTAGCACGGATCTTCTTGTTATAGGATCTGCAAATCCAATTTTGATATGCTTGGAAGTGATTGAGGGCATTGAGGTGCCATTCATCCAATAGCTTGAGCTCTTAAAGGCGTGCAACATGGTATTCCTCATCAGTGATACCATTACACAAGGAGATACACAATGAGGGCAATTCGATCTCTATTGGCAGGATAGCTTTGACTCTGAAGACTAAGGAGTATGGTGTAGCTCTTGTGGGTGTGCAAATGCTAGTGAGATAAGCCCAAAGGGCAGGGTGAATGTGGAGGTACCAATCATGGCCAGTTTCATTGACAAATTTCTTGAGAATTTTGAGTAGGGTTTTGTTAGTTGCCTTAGCCTGACTGTTACGTTGGGGATAATAAGGAGTGGACCAATGGTGTTGGATGTGGAATTGTTCACAAAGGTCCCAAACATCATGGTTTTTGAAAGGTTTATCATTGTTAGTAACAATAGCAGATGGGATACCATAGCGACAACTTATATGGTAAAGGATGAACTTGGCTATTTGGTTTCCTGTGGTAAAAGTGAGAGGAATGGCTTCAACCCACTTAGTGAAGTATTTAGTGGCAGTGATGATGAATTTGTGTCCGTCAGAGGAAGATGGGTGGATTTTACCAATGAGATCTAGGTCCCACTGAGAGAAAGGCCATGGTGTGGTGATGGGATGCAACGCCTGACAGGGCTTACACTTCTTCACGTACTCACATGCATCATGTTCCATATAGTAGGCCAAAAATATCTGGTACGTAAGACCTTGGCTAGGACAATACCACTTGTGTGTGCTTCATAAATACCTTTATGGACTTCACGTAAGGCAAGAGAAACTTTTTCCATATTTAAACATCAAAGAAGAGTGCCATCATAGCTTTGGCGATAAAGAGTGTCGGCAAGGAGAGTGTAGCGAGTGGCTCGACGAGTAAGAGATATGTGTTGTTTATGGGTGGATTCGGGTGGGAAATTGTGATGTTGGAGGTAGGTGTAGATGTCATGATACCAAGGATCTTATGGACCGAAAATATCACACATGAATTCTGACTCAGTGACACGATATGTTGGCATCAGGAGCTGTTCCACAAGAAACTCACATTGATGACTATCATGAGGCATATCCAAGAGAGAACCAATAGTAGCCATGGCATCGGCAACTTTATTGTGAAGGTGAGGTACCTGATCAAACTATATGTAGGTGAAGAATAGCTTGTATTCATCAACCATTTGCTTATAGGGCACTAGCTTGTCATCCTTGGTGGGGAACATCATTTACTTGTTTGATGATCAATTGGGAGTCTCCATAGACCTATAGCTACAAGATATTCCATTATACTTCTATTTTGAGACCAAAGACCAAAGCTTCATATTCGGCTACATTGTTTGTGCATGGGAAAGCAATCCTGTAAGCTTTGGGGATGTAATCACCTTGCAGGGTTACCAAGAGTATCCCTGCCCCTGAACCGTGATTGCTAAATGATCCATCAAAATATAGTTTCCAGTTTATCGTTTCTGTCACGGTTAAGATGAAATCATCTAGGAAGTCAATGGATAGTGGTTGATAATCAGTGAGGGGTGCTTCTGTCAGCCAATCTGCTACGACCTGCCCTATGATAGCTCATTGGTCAACATACTCAATGTTAAATTCTCTCATCAACATGACCCATTTTGCCATTCTTCTTGTGAGTGAAGTATTGGAAAGAAGGTACTTGAGAGGGTCAACTTTAGAGATGAGCTTAATAGAATGAATCAGCATGTAGTGTTGTAACTTTTGGGAGTAAAAAATGAGAGCTAAACATGCACATTCCATGGGAGTATAGTTAAGCTCATAGCCGACTAGGGCCCTGCTGATATAGTATATAGCCCTTTCACGGCCGGTATCATCCTGTTGTGCTAAATTTGCCCCTAGTGCTACTAAAGTCGATGATATATATAGTAATAGGGGTTTTCCAGGTATAGGTGCCATTAGGACTGGTGGTGAAGCTAGATATTCCTTGATGCGGTCAAATTCCTGTTGACAATTTTGGTCCCATTTAAAGTGTACATCTTTGTGAAGCAAATGGGCGAAGGGATGACATTTATCTACGAGTTGAGTGATGAACTTGCATATAACCTGTAGTTTGCCTTGGAGACTTTGGAGCTATTTGAGTCTCTTAGGAGGAGGCATTTCTATTATAGTCATGACTTTAGTGGGATCTACCTTGATGCCCCTGCGGGAAACAATGAACCCCAAGAGTTTTCCTGATGTTACACTGAAGACACATTTCTTGGGGTTGAGATGGACCTTGTCCTCTCTGAGCCATGCAAAGATCTATCACAAGACCTCAGGATATTCTTCCCTGGTTCTAGATTTCCATAGTAGATCATCTACATAGTCTTCCATTATCTTGTGTACCATGTTGTGGAAGATGGTATTCATTGCACATTGATAGGTTGCCCCCACATTCTTTAGGCCAAAGGTCATGACTTGCTAGCAATATGTGCCCCAAGGATAGGTAAAAGTGGTTTTGTATTGATCTTAAGGGGTGATCATGATTTGATTATACCCAGAGAAGCCATCCATGAGGGAAAGCATCTCATGTCTTGATGTTAGATCTACAATCATGTCAATGTTGGGGAGCAGAAAATCATCTTTCAGACATGCTTTAGTAAGGTCTCAGAAGTATGTGCAACAACGAATGCCCACAGGCTTCTTAGCAACTGGAACAATACTGGAGACCCATTCTAGATAGTCAATACGGTGGATAAAGCTGACATCTAATAGCTTCTATAGCTCTTCTTTGATGAGTAAGGTGACTTGAGGATGCATCTTGTGGAGTTTCTGCTTAACAAGTCTTGCATCGGGATGTACCACAAAATGGTGAACCACCAAGGATGGATCCAATCTTGGCATGTCGGCTTAGGACCAAGAAAACACATCAGGTGCTTCATGAAGCACTATGGAGAGGTTAGATTTTTCTTCAGTACCAAGACTTTTTGCTAGGTGTGTAAGCTTGGGTAGTTCTTATGTGTCGAGGTTGATATCTTGGGTACCTTTAATTAGAATGTTGGAATGCTCTTTCAAGTAGGATGGTATGGGGGGAGATCGAGATCCTTATCTTCTAGCGCCTCAGAGATGTTTTTCACCAGGAGATACATCTTTATTTTTCTCTTTTGTGTCCAAAAGTGCCTCAGAGAGGTTTTCACTAGGGGACGATTTTCTATTTTTTGGTTTTTGCTTTTTTGGACTAAGGATCTCTTCCCCAAAGTAAGCATGAGTGTGCAAGCATATATCATACTATGAGATATCATGGAGTTCTAGGAATGCGGAGAGGGCCTCATCATGTGGGAATACATCAAGAGGCAGGGGTCCTTGATAATCCCAAGTAATGAGTTTGAGATGAAAGAGGGGGAGGTCAATAACGAAGATGTTGTTGTTGGGGAAGATGCATGAAAGATCAAGATCTTCGCATGAAGCTATGATGACTCTCAAAGTGATGTTTTCAACACTAGAAGAGGATTCCATTACCTATATCAAAGTTTTAGCACATCCACTGATTGTCACAGTCGGTGGAGCTTATCCTAAACCAAAGTGTTGAGCATATTTCTTGGGAGATGTAAGATCAACCGGGATAGGTTCTGTAACACCTTGTTCATTGGCACCAAGTCCCATTCCATGGTAAGGCATTTTGGTTCAAATTTAAAATGGTACGGGATATTTTTCTTTGAAGTATTCCATATTCACAGGTGCTAGGGTGGTTTCATCATGGTAGAGCCAATCACTCAAAGTTGTTTCTTCAGATTCCTCTTCTCTAGAGACCTGTGATGGTACAAAGGGAATTTTGTCATTGATCATGCATTGGTATTCTTGTTCCTTTTTCTAAAGATGATGACCATGGGAGCGGGGGTAGAATGGTAACTATCCCACATGGAAGGCATTGTGAAGCTCATATTCACTAGACCCTTTGTCTATGATCTTGACCTTTTGAGCTGTAGGGGTGGAGGATGAGGTGGAAGCTTGTGATGGATCGATGGTGACTTGTGGAGTGGATGATGAAGTAGATGGAGTGGATGAAGGTTCTTTGACATGATCCCCATAGGTGCTTGGACAATGGAATTGTCGATCATAAACAACATCTAAGGCCTTGCAATATTCAAAGGGTTGTTGATCGGTAGGAATGGTGACTTCCATGCCATTATGAGGGAACTTGAGACATTGATGGTAGGTGGATGGAATGAATTACATGGCATGCAACCATGGTCGACCTAGGAGGAGATTATATGGAAAGTCAAGATCAATCACATGACATAGAGTGGGCATGGTGAGTGGGACCACCTTGATAGGGAGGCATATGGTACCCTCAGACTCCCTTTATGTGTTGTCATAAGCCTTGATGGATATGACCAAAGACTCTAAGTCAGTCACTGAATACCCCATGAGTTTTATGAATTTTAAGATACATGTATTCAAACCAGATCTATTATCCAAGAGGATCCTCTTGATCTTATGGTTGGCAATTCAGACTTCGATGTGGAGTGCTTTGTTATGCGTGGGATTGATGGGTGGCATGTCGACATGGATAAAGGTGAGATGGTAGGATGAAGATTGTTGAGTGACAAGGTTTTGGAATTGAGCGAGAGGTATGTTAGTGGGGACATGAGACTCTTGGAGAGCCTTGTCAAGGATTTCATGGTAGATGGTGGATGTCTTAAAGAGTTCCAAGATGGAGATCTGCATGGGGGTTTTCCCAAGATGGTCAAGGAATTTGTACTCGGAAGTGGTAGTAGTGGAGGATGGGGATGGTCCCTTTATGGTCACACGCCCATGACGGGTGGTAATGACACATTTGGGAGTGGTATTTTCAAGTTTGATGGTGGTGACACAAGTAGAATCAAAATCAATTTGACCCACTACATTGTCGTAAGGAGGCGGAACATTGTTGTAATTGATGTTGTTGGCTTGGTTGTTAGGATTGGTGTTGGAGGATGATGGTTTGGATACAGTATGATTATTGTTGTGGCAGGGAAGAGGGTGTTGGTAGACACCTAGGCCCTCATTAGGTGATGTGTTGTTGTTTCCTTCTATTTGGATGTCTCCACGATCGATGAGGTCTTGGATATAGTTTTTCAATTTCATGCATTTGCTTGTGGCACGGCCCTTTATGCGATGATAGTCACAATATTAATTCTCTTTGTACCATGTGGGTTTAGGTTGATTTTTGTCAAATGTTTTTGTCATGGGGAACTCAAACATGTTTTCTTGGAAACATTTTTGGAACACAACCTCAAGTGGTTCACCCAAGGGTGTATACTTGTATTTTGGATTATTAGGGGGATTCCGCTTTAGAGGAGTGGATGGAACCGAGACATTGTTTAAAACATTTTGGACTATGTTTGTCTACTTTGGTTTAGGAGCGATGATTTAGATATATTTGGAATCGGTAGCACCATCTCCTATGGTGTTTTTGTTATTAGCCCAAAATTTAGGTTTGTCATTGGATGATTTGTCGTTGTCATTCTTGTTGTCAATTTTGACTAAACCTTTTGCAATAAGGGCCTTTTTCAATGGTGCCTCCTTTTCTATGATTTTGTCAAAGGTTGATGCACAATGTACTTGCAAGTGGAAGGCCATTTCTTGGTTGAGAGTTTGGATGAAAATGTGGATGAGTTGTTTTTCGGGGGTTATCCAAGGTAGCCTACTAGCAAGGGACCTCCATCTTTGTAAGTAAGAGGTGAAACTTTTGCCATTTCATTGTTTGGTCTTGCAAAGATTGAGCATAGTGATTTCATGCTCTACATTGTATGAGAAGTGGGTGACAAATTTCTCTGAAAGATTGGCGAAAGTAGAGATAGAGCCGTAGGACAAGTGCATAAACCATTCTAGGGCTTGTCCTCCTATGCTTCATGGAAAATGATGAAGGAGGAATTGGTCATCATAGGCTACTTCTTGGCATGCCATGAAGAATTCCTTGATGTGATCATGAGGGTCTCCTTTTCCTTTGTATTTATCCAATTTTGGCATTTCGAAATGTTGAGGAAAAGGTGTGATGGTGATGTTTCTATCAAATGGATAGAGACATAAGTCTTCGAACTTATAATGTTTCTTTTGGGTCCCTAGTTGGATGTTTTTGAGTGTGTTTTTCATTTCTTGCCATTCTTGGTCAAAAAGATTAGCAAGAGGTGGTTGTGGCATGTATGGGGGTTGTTGTGATGACAATTGTTGGTGTTGGGGATGGATGTATTGTTGTTGTTGAACGTATGGGGGTAGGCCTATGGTTTGTGTGTAGATGCGAGACCCATATGTTTCTTGTTGTGGGATGACTTGTTGATTTTGAAGTGGTGGTTGTTGTTGAGTGACATATGGATTTTACATCAAGGACCCATGGGGAGGTTGTTGATGCATGTAGGATTGATATGTGTGAGGGGTTGTTATAGCTCATCAAGGGATTTTGTGTTTGATTGAGTGGATTAGAGGTTTGGATGGTTATTTGTGTTGTGGGTGGTAGTACTGTTTGGGTGATTATCGACCTTTGAGGAATATTCAAAGAAGGAAGTGGTTGTGGGATGAGATTGGCATTGGATGGGTCTCAAGGAATTTTGGTCGTATTGGATGGAATGACAATTTTTGGATTGGCGGGCATGTTGGGATCAGGCAACATATGAGAAGGCATTCCGTTAAGGTTGCTCTGATACTTTTGGTTGTGATACAACATTGCATCCTATGTTTTGATCAAGAACGTGGACAACTTTGGTGTTGGATGCATAATTAGCCCATGGGTTGTCATAAACGGGTTCGTGGGATTAGGGACACATCCCCATGGTTGATCTTGAATGGGTGATGGTGGTTTTCCATGGAAAATGTTTTTGAGTTTATCATGGTCAAATGAGTATGGAAGGCATGCGCCATAGTCAACGAGACATTCGAGGAATTCATCCTTATGGTTGTTAATGAATTGGTCAAATTTGTCATGTAATCCTTTTTCATTGAGAAAATCAACAAAGATGGGGGAATATGGGTGATGATGAGTGGATGTTTCACCCACTTCAAGTTGGTTGACATATCCCTCCGTATTACTCATGGTAGAGTCATGAGGAGAGAGAGGTTGGTAACATGCATCAATTTTCTTCCTAGCTTGTGATCACATGATGGGAGGCATAAAAGTTGAACTTAGATCGGGTTTGGATGATGAGGTACCAATGATGATGAGTTGGGTTTGACTCTAAGTTGATAATCTAGATCAAAATGATTGATGATCAAGGATTAATCCTATATACTTAGGGTGGACAAAGAGCCTAAGCAAAGGGATGATGGGATTATTTTACTTGGGGTAGACAAGATGTGCCAAGTAAAATAGGATTTCTTGAAGTCCACTAACTTAGGAGTTGTCTAAATTCCCAAGCTAATTTATCCAAGGGGGGAGATGATGCTTAGTCTATGCCAAACTTAAGATAAGCTTACCATAAACAAAAGGATAATTTGATCAAGATTCTAACCTTAGGATTTGGATGTGATTTGGATCGATTATGTATTTAGATAAGGATTGATTATGGATGGGAATGACGTGATTAGATAAGTATTGGATTGATTTGAGGATAATGATCGACTATGTGTTGATGGGGATTGATTAAGGATGATAGGATTGATTGGGGATGATAATGGATGACAAACAAAGATTTGACTAAGGATGGTTTGAGGATAATGATTGACTATTACAAGGATAATGCTATGGTTAATGATGGGGTTAACAATAGACTAGGGATAATTAACTACGGATGACTAGGATAGTCTACAAACTAATGATGGTGATGATGAGGATAATGTTCAATGATTAGTGTGGATCACAATATAAGAGAGACAAATGGTCATGGACATGGATGATGTGGCATGCGACATGGAAGAATGATGTGGAAAGGGGATTCTTGGCAACCAAAAGGACAAAAATTTGAGTTTTTTGATGCCTTTGACAATGGGCGTTGATTCAAGTGGCTAAGCATTGATTCAGGACAATGGGCGCTATTTTGGGACAGCAGTGATGTGTTGTGATTTTCAAGTTGTAGGATTGGATTTTTGAATTGGTTCAAGTGGTTTTGGTCGATGTCGATGAGATTTCTTGGCAAGTAGACAAACACACCAATCAAGAGAACACAATGGCCAAATGTTTGATAGGCAATGGTATAGCATTATGTGTATGTTCAAGAGCCCCTTAAGGCCAAATTTCCATGGGTCTAAACACAATTGAATACACTTGAAAACAATTTTTAATCTACCTAAGGTCAAAGGTGAATGACAGCTTGTTCAAGCCCACAACTTGGAATCTCTGTCAACTCAAATGTCATCACACCTAGAGTGGGTGCATGCATTTTTTTGTCTTTACGAGAGAGGACATGTAGGGGCCTCCTGGAATGGAAGGATAACCCAATCACCCTCTCCCCAGAAAGCTACAAGTAGCTTATGCTTTAAGATGGGGATTTCTGTCTCATCTCAAGGAAGCCTTATGGTGAGTAATCTTGGGGGCAAAACCTTCTATGCCCTTGCACTGAACAAGATGCTGAGGGGTCAAAAAGGTGGTAGGGTTCTAACCTAAGGTTTTTAGAGGGGGAAATTTGGGGACTTGACGCTCATTCATGCGGCAGTGACTCACTTAAGAGACCATCCCAGCCAATTACATCAATCCTTTTGCAAGGAGAGAATGGGGTTGACATATCTCACACACAAGTGTGTGGATATTAGGGAACTGTCAAAATGAGAATACTTTGCCAAGAATCTTTGGCTTTTGCCTAGGCCTTTTATATAGCAGACCAAATCAAAAGTACTACTTAGGGTCATCCCTTGGGGTGAGTACCTCTTTTCCCACCAGGGCAAGCCCTTTTCTAAAAAGAAAAAAGAAAAGATAGAACAATTTCTCTTACACCCAAGATCCTTTGAAAGGCGAGGGGAGAGGATAATTTTGTTCTATCCTTTGGGATCTACTTGACAAAAACATGCAAGTGCACCAAACATGCCAAACAATCTAAGTTCTTTTTAGTTCCCAAATCGAAATGTTCATAAGTTTGTGCAAACAAGTTCATTTTAGGTGCACCAAATCAAAATGTTTTCCAAGTTAGCAAATGGAAACACACATAAAAGGGGAAATCCTACAAAGAAAGCATTAGTAGTTTGATCTTTTATCTTCAACAATCGAGAAAGCTGCAAAAACCATGTTAATTCAAGACAAAAAGATGAAAAACTAAACTTTTTCTAAAACAGAGACTAGGTGCTAATATAGAGGGCTAGGCACCACTTCAGAAAGATAGGCGCCCCTATAGAAACTAAGTGCTACTTTGAAATATTTTCTATATTTAAGGCTAGGTGTTGATATACTTGATCAAGCACTAATATGCTACTAGGTGCTGATTCGTAAGACTAGGCACTGATCTGATTTTGGCAAAGTTTCCCCCTTGTTAAATGGAATTTTCCTACAAAACAAAGAGCTCCACCTACATAAATGATGATTAGAGGCCCACAAACTCCTAGGGGATATAAGGTTAGCAAAAATGTCCAAAGATGTTAATTCTATGCTAACTGATGATAGGCACTGATATATTGGATTGGACGCTACTTTGGACAATAGGCGCTGATTTGCTGTCTCAGACACTGATCCGGGACAGTCAACACCTCTCCTTTGTAAAATGAATTTTTCCTGCAAAACAAAGAGCTTACATGCACTAAGAGTTAGTAAAAATGCCTTTAAGACCTAATGCAAACATAAAGCACTGAAATTGACAAAACAAAACCCATGAAAACAAAGTTTTTTACCTTATGTAGGGGCGAGCACTGATATACCTAGCTAGGCACTGATTTGCTACAATGGGCGCCACTTTGCAGAGACTGGGTGCTGATCGGACCTGTCACAAGAAAAGTTACACAAAACATGCAATTTTTAGTCTAAAAGGTGGTGGGGGTCCCACCGGATGTGCCAAGAATGTCAACCTAAGAAGTGGGATCCCAAATTGGATGCAAAATAAGCCTAATTACACCCAATCCCAAGCCTAAGAGACCTCAAGATAAGACTAGATCACTACTATGCTTTTTCACTAATTTATGCACCTTATCTAAGCAAACTAGTGATGATATGTCCTAATAGATGAGATACTATGCTATGTTGTTTGTGATTGCACTAAACTATTTATATGTGAGTGCCCAATTTAGCAAAGTAACTTTGCATATGATGGCTTGTTGAAATGGGAGGTGGAGGCCTCAATTTATAGATTTTTGAGGATGGGATTGAAGGGCTAGGATCAATTTGGAATATCAATGGTTGAGATTGCTTGAGGATCCTCAAGCAAGGAGAATTGGACAAATGACAAGTTAGGATTGGGTGAGAAGTTTACTCCAAGATTCAAGGGATGATCAATGGATGAGATTGCAAGTTTGAATGGGTGGATGGCTAGGATTTGGTAGGTGTATGACATGTAAGGACTCATTTATGAAAAGGTAAGGCTGAGATTTAATGAAGAATTTTAAATTGGACGGAGAGGACAATTGGAATTTTAAATTAGATGAATAGTGTTCAAATAGTGCCACATGTAATTTTAAATTGGTATGAATAGTGACACATGGAGTGGGGTGGAAGAAATAGGACAAATGTACACTTTATAGAAGATTTGACCATGTTTCCAAAGTACCACTTGTCATGTACATGTGTGTACATAGGATGTCAAGTGGACTTTTAGAAACATGGGGGTTTGTAATGATGAATTAAATAAAATAAATTCTTGTACACATGGATTAGAGGAAGATAATGATGATTACAGAAAGTAATCAAAAGTGAACAAAATAGGGAATTAAATAAATATGATAATTTATTTAATTTTTGAAATGTGATATATGAACTATAGTAAAAAATATTTAATTTTTAAACTATAGTAGAGGAATTTGATTTTTTGTGAAAGGGAAAAGGTTCAAAATAAATTATTAAATAATTAAAAATTATTTAATTAATAATTGGGTTGAATGGAATGATGTAAGTGAGATTAGGGTTGGATTGTGTAGGTGGATGAAAAGTGGTTGTGACCATTTTCAAATGTCTACAATAGGATAACAACTAACAAACTGTAATGTCCGAAAATGTCCCCTTGGGGGCTTTTCCCTCATAATGTTTAGCTCCCGAGTCTTTTATCTGCATTTAAGACATCTTGCATCATATTTTGACATCCTGATGAAATGAACCCTAAGTTTCATGACAAATGGGACCTGGGGGGATCCCTTGAACATAACCTTGATGAAAATAGAGGAAAGACTTGGGCACCCGCGCCCTAGTCCTGCCCTATTTTGGGTCAGTCCCAAATTTTGAGTGTCAGCTTGTGACCATTATTTGGGTCCTATGCTGACACGGTAAGTTTGAATTACAAAATTCTTGGCGAGAGTGTCTGTAGTTGCACATAAAAGCATGTTTAGGCATTCATTTGTAAACTAGATGACTACTAGATGATTGTTGTGAACTTTATGCATTCTAAAGGTGATTCAAGACATGTATTGTGTAGCAAGAGCATATTTGTGTTGTCTATGTGTTTGTATTTGCAGATTTTAGCAATCATCTCCTCATGGCATGAAGAGCTTCTTCCTCCCATGAGATCTTCACTACAAGGTGACATCATTTGTGTTTTTGAGCATTTATCATTTGGTTTTTGCCTCTACCTCTCAAGGGCACGCACTCTCTATCTGACAATGGTGTTTGGAAGACTTGAATGTCTCTCTGGGGCTTGACTGAGGCAAGTCTCTAAACACCACAACCACCTCCCAAAGTTTTGTGATTGCAGGTTATAGGTTGAAGATACAGAAAGAGTGGCATTGTAGGAGGGCATTACAAAGTGTCAGATTTGCAAATTAGAGTTAAAATGGCACCCTGGACTTGGGCACCCGCTCTTTAGTCCTCTGGATTCCGTGATGGGAAAATCTCTGTGACAGCAGGAACAGGTTGCAGACTGAGCTTCCAGATCCTGACAAAAACCTAGGCACTGGGCTTGGGTGCCCGCTCAATAGTCCCTGATTATTCCACTTTCGAACCCCAAAAAATAGGTACACAGTTATTTGTTATTTTACATTTTTCTATAGCAGCATTTTCTGATATTCGTCAGTTTGCTATCGTATTTGCATAATTAGGGTTTTAATGTATAATTGAGCATAAGTGAGTATAGTTGACAATCAAATCATACAAATCCAAGTTTCTCTACATCTCATAGTGACCTAGGGTATGATAGTACATTGCAACTTGACCCTAGGTCCTTGAATGAAAGGGTGAAAGGAGGATACATACATAAAACTACCAAAAACTCAACTATCCAAATTCCACCCTTTACATTTTGGTGAACTCATATTGTTGGACTTGTTTGCACCTTGATGAGTGTTTTTCTTCAAATGTGCATTGATTTCATTCATTCATAGTATCCTTCATCTTATTGCATTGGAAAACTTACAAAAAAATTAAAAAATTGAAAAAAAAATTGCAAACCCTAGTTTCTATGTTGCATTAATTAATTTGAATTTCATAAAATTTATGATTTTTGCATTATATCTGAGCTAAATTGCATAAAATTACAAAAAATCAATAGCTTTCATTGCATTTTCATCATAAAGTTGCTAGAGTTTTGTTGGAAATTTTGCATTTTTCATATAACCTAATAATTCCAAAAGCTAGGGTTTGTAGGCAAAATCTTGTTTTAGATTTTTCTACTGATCTTAGACACTCATTCAAATTTGCATTGGGCTATAGTGTTGCATTTTAGTGTAAATTTGCATTTAGATTTCAAAAATTTGCATTTTTACATAGAAAATTTCAACAAAAACTAGCATTTTCATTGATTTTTCACTAGATTTGCACTTGCATTTTGCATCTTAGGACTTGGAAATAATTTTCAGATCTAAGTGCATTTAATTTTCATCATAAATCAGATTACACGACATTCATATAGAATTTTGCATCAAGATCTCAAACCCAGGGCTTGAAAAACCTTGATTTTCCCTAGATTCAGCCTTATCAACTTTCAAAATTTGCACCATAGGCGTGTTGTGAAGAATATTCTTACACTAATTGGCTTTTACCAGGGTAATTATCTGCTGCCCCTCCTAAAAATCCTCATAACACCTTTTTATTGGGCTCTTGTATTGAAAATTTGGCGAAAAATTGCACATTTTTGCTATATTTGCCCTAGGGTTTGACCTAGATTGCACTCCAGGTGTGTTGTGACAAATTTTATGGATCAAGGTGACTGATATAATTTCTATTATTTTCTTCACCTCCTAAAATTCTTTACAACACCCCTTTTCCTAGGTCTTGGAATTGAAAATTTGTGAAAAATTACCTATTTTTGCTTTATTTTCACTAGGGTTTGATCTTGAGTGACACTACAAGCGTGTTGTGACAGATATTTTGGAATTAAGTGGCTATTATTATTAATATAATTTTCTTTCCATCATCATTTTTCTCACAACACCCTTTGTCATGCTCTTTTGCATTAAGATTTGGTGAAAAAATCACATATTTTAGTGTATTTTCACTAGATTTGGACTAGGCATCATCTTAGATTTGCAACAAGAGTGTGTTGTGAAGGATATTATCACTATATTGGACTGATATCAGACATATTATTTTCTACCCCTGATCAATTTCCTTACAACACCTTTGCTTTCACTTATTTACATTGAAAAAGTACAAAAAATCAAGCATTTTAGGTCATTTTTACATATAGTTTTGCACTTGTCATTGGCATATCTTTTGAAAAACTTTTAAAATCTGATTTAGCACTCATGACTTCTAATCATAATAACAACAATAGGTTCCCTCCTAGACCTTACTTGAAAATAAAGGTCCATGAACCTGAAATTGTGTTTACACCTCATGATAGAACAACTGGAGACATTGAAGGACCTCTTTACATCACCATGAAAATAATGGGAAACCCTATGGATGGAACCCTTATTGATCCTAATTACATGACTAATGTTGCCATGGAAGAGTTCCTCTATTTACATAACTTGATGCAAGGATCTTATGACCCTTCGGACATGATGATTAAAACACATAAGGGAACCTTTGTAAATCATTTGGGTAAGATATCATTGTTGGTGACTATATTTGACAAACATGTATAACAATGGTTTGATGTTGTCCCTATTTCTGACCAATTTCACATTAAATTGGGACACCCTTGGTTAAAGGCTATGAAAGCTGTCCCTTCAACAATTCATAATTGTCTAAAATTCCCTTTTGATGGACATATAATTACTATCCCTCGCAATAACTATAAACCTTTGGTTGCAAGAAAACATTGTACACTGAATTACTTTTGGGATAAATCTTAAACGAAACCAGAGCCATGAATAGACTTAAACTTCTTGAGCTATATAAATTACAAAGAAAAACTATTACATCCAATGGCCGATCCTTCTATGCAAGAAGTAACAAAAGACAAGCAAGCCGTATTTGAAGAGAACCCTAGACCGAAAGGACAAGGTCTTGTTGATCATGATGTTAGTCATAAGAAAACATAGAATAAAAGTTACACAACAACCTTTACTCATCTTGAAAGATACGATGAATTCAAAGAATTCATGATCCCAAGTCTCTGTGGATTAGTTCATAATCTACTGATGTTACTCAGTGGTTGATGTGTGTTGTTGTTTTCCATTCAGGGGCCTTACGTTTGTTTATCAGTAGGATTCTATTCCTATAAAGATGCTACACAGAAAGGTTATTCTACATAGTATATTTCTACAAATAATGTGTCTATACTTAGATCTTTGCATGATATTTGTCAATTGTACATGCTTTAACTCTAAATATGCTATGAATTTTCAATTGTCTATGAGATGTCTGCATATTTCATGTTATTTACTTTCGATTATCTATTATTTGCAATTGTGATGGTGAATTTATGAAATTAAAAGACATTGAAAAGAATACTTCAAATTATGATTAATCTTCAGCTATTGAGCCACATACATACTTGATACAGTCATGAGGAGAAGAAATCAAACCATATATTCACCAGGATGTTCCACAGCTAGATATAGATGATGCTAACTTCAAAGGATGATGAATGAAAACAATACAAGTAGACTGATAAGCACTCCAAGGGATGCAGCTAATCAAAGCATGTATCAAGAATCCAGACACAGATTACTCAGGATTTATAATGATTTGTAATCAAAATGGTCTTCTCTTTCATTAAGTATGCAAAAACATGTATGTTTACAATAACTTTGAAATAGGCCCTAATATTTCAGTAAACAAATTTCAATTAAGCTTCTGAATGTTCAAAATAAGGCATCCCTGCACCTTTTATAGAATAAGGTGAGGAAGCGGTTACAAATGACCTACGGTCATGATTTATCAATTTAAAATCAACGATGGATATTCCTTTTGACTTGGTCAACTATCTATTGTGGCATAGGTTGCCATCTGGCAACCATCTAGGTAACTTATTTTCTTCTAAGTACCTGATGCATATATTTCCCTTGTAGCGCATCTTCATTTACTCCTCAGGTTCTTCTTCTTCATCATCATGATCATCACTTTTTGTGTCTTCATCACCCTGATGAATATCGCCTTGTATATGGACCTGCATTATTGTCTTGATATTTTCATATGCTTCTACTATTCTTTCAACTTCCCCGTCATCCTGAGTTTTGGCTTTGTTAATGGCGTGCTTGTGGGCTTGAAATTTATCTCTGAGGGTCTCCAATTTACCCTTCCCACTACTCAATGTTTCATTATAGTTCTCCACCCTGACTTTGATCCTCATGATCTTGTTCATTGCTTCTTCTGTCAGGTGGGTGAGACGATCATCAGCCATCGGCTGGAAGTTATCATTCAGAGCTTTTATGGAAAAGTCTGTCTTAGTTTTCAATTTTCCCCTCTACTTTTCCCTCTAGGGCTTCTAGGACTTTTGCTTCATAGGACATCATGCTATGTAGTTTCACACTGATATCTCTTAACTTATTACTACACTTCTTCAGTACATCACATTCAAACCTGATGTCCTTATACCAAATATCCACTAGCATGGCAGTGTTATTATCTAGCACCTGATTATTTATCAAGACCTGAGGATTAATCCTCTTTATTTCACTCAGAGCACCCAAGGCTTTCTCTAACTAGAATGACCTTCTTCCAGCCTCATTCTTTACTTTATCAACCTTCTTCCTTGAAATACTCAAAGAATTCCACCTCTGTAAAGAGGCTCTCACAACTTCCTCAGCTTCCGTGAGTGTGGAAATTATCCACTTTCTCATGATCAGTGACTCATGCTTCATAAGGTCTAATTTATTAACCCCCTCTTGAGAGATTGCAGTCAATGGGACTGTCTGATTTGATGATGTATTGTCAGGGTTAATTAACACTTTTATGTATGAATGCAGCTGAGCAATATGCTCTTTATGCTTCTTATTCTTCTCCTTTTCTTTCTTCACCCTTTGGGTTAAAGAATCAATTATATCGTTCTTTTCCTGACCCTCTTGGTCTTCATTGGCAAACCCCAAGTCAACTATGGTGATCTGGAATTCTTCTAGGGCAATTTTGCCTTTCTCTTTCTCAACAATGGGAAGTGCTACCTTGGTGGTCCTTCTACCTATAGCAGGATGTCTCCTAATTACAGATGTTAATCTGGCTTTCCTCTTAGGCTTCATGATGGTTTCTGAAAACAATGTCGAAACATCAAATTCTTGAATCTCAAAACCTGATTCCGTACCTATTTCTTTCTCAAGCCATTGAGGTACTTGATCTCCAGATCCTTGGTGTCTGTCATCATCATCATGTCCACCCTGATCTCCACCATTTGTCTCGGTTCTCAATGGAGAGGATGATTTACTTATTTCTTCCTCATGATATTCACCATGAGGGGGATCCTGTTGTATTTCTTCTTCTTGCGGGGGAGGATCATGTTGTGTATCTACATGCTGGTCCTGGACCTGATCTTTTACTCCCTCCTTTGTGTCTCATCCACTCTAGGAATTGCCTCATCCTGAGGTATATTTGTATCTGTGGATATCATTATATTCAAGCTAGGTGCATCTACCTGATCTTGGATCACATTATGCTCCGCACCTGATATATCTACCTCCTGGGTCTTGAGGCCATCATGACCTGATGTTTCTTTATCATTCCCGTCCTTTTGCTGGACTTCTACTATTTTGGGTTCAGCTGGTATTTCTTGTTGTTGTTGGCCCATATCTGGAATGCTGCTTTCTGTTTCTGTCTGTTTGACTTCCTCAATATTTTTTGTTTTCTCAGGTGCACTTGCTTGATGTTTGGGACTTACATCCTCCCTGTATGTTAGGTCTATCACTGCAGGGCCAGTTACCTGATCAACTAACTTATCAAGCCTGATTTTTTGGGCTGCCCTCTCTGGGCTATTTTCTTACTCTTGCTCTGTTTGCTTCAACTCTTCCAATACCGCCATCTGTGCTGATGGGGTTACATGTGGGGTCATGTGAGTATTAGAAGCAAGGGTCTCCATCTGCTGAGAAGCTACATTTTGTACCACCTCATCATCTGATAGGTCCACAGTTTCCTCCAATGAGAAAGGACCACTTTGGCCTACTCTAATGGTTTCTTTTGCTTTCTCTTCAGCCTTCTCAATCTTAAACTGAATGATGGTAGGAAGTGGCACATCATGTTGCAATTCTTTCCTGAACACTTCACTACCAACTTGCCTTAATACTATAGGGTCATGTCTTATCTCAACCCTCATAGATGGTCTCTATTTTTAAGGTGGTGATGCCACCATGGGTGCCTTCCTTTTTCTTGTGACCATCATCAGGTCATCTCCTGTAGGCTCTTTATTCATTGGCTCCTCCTCAAGAATGATATCCTCTTCCACATTCTACTGTGAGGTTTGGCCCTTATCTGGTACTCCTACAGTCTCCATAGCTGGCCTTAGGATTCTTTTTATTCTTGGTTTATCTACCAAAGACTATGCAGATGAGGCCGATGCCTGTCCTGATGCAGATGCACCTTCAGCTAATATATCAATTCTTTTGATTATCACCCCCTTAGGTTCACTATCAGTCTTCCTTCCTCTGGGGGGTCTTTTGCTTTGTTTCTCAGGTGGTAGCTTTTCTCCATTAGATTTTCTTTTCTCAACAAGAAAGTCATCATATTCCTCATCATATTCCTCATCAGGAAGCTCCTGCCTTTTCCTCTCATTATCTACTGTGATGGCCACACCTCTCTTCTTCAGTGTATTGATTTATTCATTTACCCATGATTGGGTCAACTGTAGCACCCCACCTGTAAACTGAATTAATGAAATGTCTTCAGGTTGTGTTAGGTTAGGGGCTGAAATGGTGTCATTATACACCTTTTTATCTTCATACTCATTGGACATAGTCTTTCCATCATCTTTCTTTAATTGTGTAGGCACTGGAATGCAGTTAAATGTCTTAACCTAATTGAGGGTAAGTCTGATATTTTCTTCTTCTGACTTCAGCCTCATCCTCACAGTCAGTTGAGAAATCCTCTAAGTTCTTCTGATGTATGGACTTCCCTATGATCTTTTACATTCTTCCATAGGGGTCATATGATCTGGCCAATGGAAATGGTTGTAAGTTCATCAGGTTCAGACCCACTATGGCCTTCTTTATGTTTTTAGAATCAGGGCATATGTACCACCCTATAGTTACTGGAAATAATACTGGAGGTATCTTTTTGTTTTCTTTGTATGCATCCAGTATAGTAGATATCTGTCTCAAAAACTCCATCAGGACTACCCCATCAGTAGGGTACCTGGGTAGCATTAATGGTTGTCCTTCAAAACCTTCTATTTTGATGTAAGAAAATGTGGCAAACTGGATGAATGAGGCACCATGCTGGTATATAACTTCCTGAGCTTCCATGCTCAATCTTTTGGTTCTATCCTCTTCCATTGTTCTAACTACCCCACCTATAAACTGAATGGTGCCACACCTCTCATTCACCAATTCGTATCATTCACCATCATTCACCAATTTGTAGCTAAGGAGATAGTCTTTTCTCTGTATTTGAGGATAATGGTCCCATATATAGGCATCATTAATACTGCCACCAATCTTTCCAACTGTGGTAAGTGCATCAAATGTTCCTTTATAAGCACATGAATATACAACATATGAAGTCATGTAAAATGAACACTTCGGGCCCCCTAGGTTCATCATCTACTCATCTAAAGCATCACTGATAATTTTAGCCCATAATGGCTTATTTTCTGTATAAAGGCACATCTGGATGACTCCAAACATCCAATCCTTGAAACTTCCAGCATTAGGCTGGCTTGTTGTCCTGCTAAGTAGGGCAATCATATATTGATATTCATCATCAAAATCAAATTTGTACAGATGCACTGGTAATTTGGCAGAGGCAATGTAAGTGTTGTTCTTAGATCTCCACTGATATATCTTCTTTCTGGCATTCTTTCTATTGTTTTCATATTTAATCTCTAGCTTGCGTAGATTCATACTAACTACTTTCTTTCCAACTGGGAGATTGAAAGTAGACGTAATCCCTTTTATTGACAAATCTGCATAAACCCTGCCATGTTTTTCCACCCACCTCGTCTGAGGGTTGTAATTTCTGGCACATTCTATTATCAATTCCAGAGTTTCCATGGAATAGGGAAATCCGGCCGCATGCCACATTCCTGATGTAAATATGGCATCCAGTAGGGTACTATCTTTATCATCATGCATCTTGGATGACCATGCCACTAAATCTGTGTTTCCCTGATGAGTATCTCCAATGACACCATACTTGAACTGCACTCCCTCAGGTTGAGCAAACATCGGCTTAAGAAATTCAGACTCAGACTTGTTCCTCTTGATGTCTGCCATGGATTTCTTCAATGAACACAATTGGTCTTACCATAATATTCACATGCATGCACACAACATCATACATTTACAGCATCATGCATATTATACTTATTAATCTCTATTTCATCATGATATGCATACTTATAGTTTCAAACCACTAGAAAAGCATACTACCTAGACATGCATAAAATGACAACAGGAGGGTTTTTAATTACTTACCTGATAATGCTTATCTCCTGGATTAGGTTGATGATTACAAAAAATGGACTCAAATGATGATAATCACGCGCTGTGTTCTACTGCAAGCGATTATCTGTCCACAGGTAGCTCGTATGAGGGTTTGAATGTCTGCTCTGTAAATTCTTGTTTCTTCACAAGGTAAATGCAAAATGACCTTAGAAATTCACTTTTATCCTTATTCATCAGGCAAATTAGGGCAAAACCAGGTTAAATTGATCAAAACCATTGATCTTCTGCACGAAATTCATGTATGTTGCCAAGTGTGTGTATCGTATTTGCAATTGGCGGGAATCCACCTACTGCATTTATGTGCATTAAATGTTATGAGGCAAGAGAACGGGGGTGATCTTCAGAAGCTCGGGTGATATTTGAAATATGACCCCCTCCTATGTAATATGACCTTCCACCTTTGAGCGGGAAAACTGATGTCGAGGAATTGGGTGATGTTGAGAATATCAGGTCATGTTTTGAAGATCAAGGGATGTTTAAAATGTGACCGCTCAAAACTAAAGTAACCCCTTTTCAAAAGATTGGGATGACGTCACCTTCATGTTACTAAAAAGGTTGATTGTTGGGAATATACCTCCGAGAGGTAAAAAGGATGATGATGTCACCGTCAGGGTGATTTTCTTTGTTCATTGAGATTAGATGATGTCATCAGTATATTGGCATTGGGGTGATATTTTGCAATAGGGTGATATTTGAAAGATCGGGTGATATTCGAAATATGACCCCTGCAAAATATATGAAGCTATTTGAGGGGTAAATACCACTATCACGTAAGATTGACGTCCGGAGCTCTGGACCAAATGATTATCGGGTGATAAAATTAGATCGGGGTGATCTTACATAAGATGATTGATGTTAAGAAATATGACCCCCCTCAGAATATTAAGTTTGACCAGGACTTTGACTTGTCATAACTTTCGTTCCCTAAAGAATATCAGGGTGATCCAAAAGTCAAACCTGTATGAAATTTTGTACTCTTTCCAACCATGAGGTTATTGATATGAAATATTAACTTTGATGAACTGACCTCATCATTATGACTTACCCAGCTCCCTTATGCAGGGTCACCTGCATGACTTACTTTTACCAGATTGCCGAAAAGCAGAAAAACTAAGAACAAGCCAAGCAAAAGGTTGGGTCCCTGTTTTGTCAAGTCAAAATAGGGCGTGTTGTGTAACCACACAACTTGCCACCAAAGAAAAAAACAAATTCCAATGATTCAAGTGAGGTGATCACATTCATATAAAGTATTCTAACTCTTTCTAAGTATAAGCATCATAATCTTTCTGTATGATAAGTTTTTCATCATGGCAACAATGCTAACAAAGGATCAGGTGTGTGCAAATGATTAATTATCCTCATCTTGAAAGCAAGTTGAAAACATGAGTAACTGATGTTAAGCTACATAGTTTGGGAGCATCCCTCATAGCCAACCTGGATAGAGCCTTGCTACCAGTAGGCGTCCATAGCCCTGGTAAGGTTATCTATACAATCCCCCTAAGTAGAGCCCCACTGCCAGGAGACATCTATAGCCCCGGTAGAGTTACTTAGATGGCCTAATTTTATTTCTTTTTCTAATTTTTCAATATTTTATATTCTATAAATCTAATGTCATCATGTAATCTTAGTGTGCAAGGTATGGTCACTTGTTGATTTAGGTTGGAGATTGTATTGGTAGCAAGGGAGTCCCTTTAGATTTTTCACTTAACACCTATACTTGTAGAGCCCCCTAAGTAGAGCCCCACTGCCAGCAGGCATCTATAGCCCCGGTAGAGTTACTTAGATGGCCTAATTTTATTTCTTTTTCTAATTTTTCAATAATACAATCCCCCTAAGTAGAACCCCACTGCTAGCAGGCATCTATAGCCCCGGTAGAGTTACTTAGATGGCCTAATTTTATTTCTTTTTCTAATTTTTCAATATTTTATATTCTATAAATCTGATGTCATCATGTAATCTTAGTGTGCAAGGTATGGTCACTTGTTGATTTAGGTTGGAGATTGTATTGGTAGCAAGGGAGTCCCTTTAGATTTTTCACTTAACACCTATACTTGTGTGTTCAACAAACCCAAGGCTGTTAGGTGAGTCATTGTGAAAGAATCACTTTGGTCAAGAAAAGGCACCCTAATGAAAAGATATCACAGACCTGATCACGAGTACTTCCTATATATAAATTTGTTCTCATCACTTGAATCCTAACAATTTAGTTATTTTCTAGGGTGATGAGCTGCATCATCTTGACTAACCAAAACAAAACTTAACAAGCAAACAAAATAAAACACAAAACAAAACTGTACAAACAACTATACAAATATACACACTATGATACACATGACTGTCATGAACCTAACTTAGGCTTGGAAATAATGTTTAAGGAACTGTCCATTAACTAGTAATGGAACATCCTCACCTGTCAAGTTTTTAAGCCTGTAAGTGTTGTCTCCTAATATCTCAGAAATTTGGAAGGGACCTATCTAGAGTTTATCAAACTTTCCATGATCTCCTTTCCTCTCATGTGCTTTGTCCCACATCAGGACTAAATCTGAGATCCTGAAGGCCTTAACCTTGGCTCTTTTGTCAAACCAACATTTGAAAATAGCCTGATGTTTGGAAAATTGATCAATTGCCTGACTTCTTTTCTCTTCTAGGTGCATCAATTGAAGCAACCTGACTTCTTGTTTATTGTCTATGCCTAGCTACTCTTGTGCAAACTACAGTGTAGGAATCTTTAGGTTAATAGGGAGGATGGGATCCACCCCATATACTAAGTGAAAAGGTGAGTTTCCTAATGTATCCTTATTCCTGGTTCTGTCTACCCATAAGGCATATTTCAAAAGGGTGTTCCACTCTCTAGGGTTCTTTTCTATTAACTTTTTTATGATGTTCATCAAATTTTTATTGGTGGATTCTGCTAATCCATTCCCTTGGGGATAGTAGTTTGAGGAGAACTTCAATATGATCCCATAATCAAAAGCCCAGCTTGACAGTCTTGTTGAAGCAAAAGCAGACCCATTGTCACATACCAGAGCATAGGGAACTCCGTACCTAGTGACTATATTACTTTCCAAAAATTTGATGACATCTTTAGCATTGTAGGTCTTGTTGCTGACTGCTTCAGTCCACCTGGTACAGTAGTCAGTAATAGTTAAGACATACCTGTGGCCTAAAGATGATGGAGGATTAATTGGTATTATGAAGTCCATTCCCCATTGAGCAAATGGGCGCATCTCCATCACTGGCTGTAGAGGTTGAGCAGCATATCTCTCTCTATTAGCAGCAACCTAACACACATGACAACATTTAATATGTTCAGCAGTATCCTTAAAAATTGTGGGCCAGTAGTATCCTGCCCTGAGGATAGCGTGAGTAGTGGCCAAGGATGACCCATGTGCTGTTCCAAACTTTTCATGTAATTCTGATAGCACCTTGTCTTCTTCTAGCCTTTCTAGGCATCTTAGGTATATCCCCTCATAATTTTTCTTGAAAAGGGCTCCCCCTTTCATCATATACTTCTGTGACCTTATTTTTAGGGCTCTCCTTTGTGAGGCCTGCAGTCTTGGAGGACATCTTCCAGTAATCAAGATGTGCCTAATGTCTAAGTACCATTCTCCATTGTCCTCTGCATTAATAACATACTGCTAACTCATGATATTGGGATCAATCTCTGATATCATATGGCTTAATGCCTATCCTCTTACTAGCTTCATGGGTGTAATGTCCATGTCATATTCTTGTAGGACAGTGATCCATTTAGCCCTTTTCTCACTTGGCTCGCTTTACATTAATAGCATCTTTACTACTGCATCAAGTACCATAGCAATCACTTTACTTCTCAAGATATAGTGCTTGAACTTCTTTACTGCTCGAACCAGAGCAAGTGCCTACCTTTCAACATCCATGTATCTCAGTTCTACATCTTTGAAAGGGCAACTCATGAAGGCTATGGGCTTTTCTTCCTTTTCTTTATTTCTTTGTGTCAACACTGCTGCAGAGGTATGCTCTGAAGCAAATGAATAAATATAAAAGTCCTTGGTGTAGTCTGGACTGATCAGAACTAGAGCATCAGATATAGCTTTTTTAATGTCTTCAAAAGATACTCTAGCTTCTGGTGTCCACTCAATTTTAGCGTCCTTCTTGAGCATGGCATTTAAATGTCTAACAATTTCTGCAAAGCCAGTGATAAACTTTCTAACAAAATTAATCTTACCAAAGTAAGATTTGAGCTCCTTTTTGCTTCCAGGAAGTTGTATTTTCATGATGGATTCCACCCTGTCAGGATCAATGATAATCCTATTTTTAGTTATCAAGTGGCCTAGTAATTTTCCTTTCGTTACCCCAAATATGCACTTCTTGGGGTTCAGGGATATCCCATATTGTTCACATTTTTTAAGCACATTTCTGAGATCTTCTACATGGTTTCCTCTATCTTTAGAGAACATTGTTAAGTCATCCATGTATATGACTATGAATTTTCCTATTAAGCCTCTGAAGGCTATGTCCATTGCTTGCTAGAATGTTGCTCCAGCGTCAATTAACCCAAATGGCATGTGCCTGTAAGCAAATATCCCCCATTTTGTGGTGAAGGCAGTTTTCAATCTGTCTATTTTGTCCACCATCACCTAGTTATAGCCTAAGAAACCATCTAGAAATGACATCATTTTAGCACCATTCACAATCTGTAGGACCTCATCCAGGGAAGGTAAAGGATAATTATCCTTCTCAGAAGCTCTGTTTAAATTCTTGAAGTCCATGCATAATCTGATGTCTCCATTTTTCTTCCTCACTGGGACCAGGTTTGCTACCCAGGTGGAGTGCCTCACAGGAAATATGATCCTGGCATTTAACAGTTTCTTAACCTGCTCAAAAATAATGGGTTCCAGCAAAGCATTGACAGGCCTTTGCTTCTGTCTGAAAGGCTTGGCATCTAGCTTGAGGGGTATGGTGTGAGTGATGACTGATGTGTCATACGTTTTTAGCTCATCATAAGTCAAGGCAATGAAATGGATGTAATCTTTGAGAGCTTCAGTTATTCCTTCCAACTCTTCTTCTGTGCAAACTTTTCCAATCAGGACATTTTTCTTTTCATCATTCTGTCCAATATTAACCTATGAATATTGTCCTCCATTAGCTTTTGGAAGATCCTTCTGTTTCTGCATTTTGTCCAGATCAAATGCTCTCTCTAGCTCTATCATTCCCTTAGGAATCTTATTGTTGGGCAACTCTAAAACTTCTTCTTCTTCCCAGACGTGATCTTCTACATTGTTCTCGTCTATGATCTGTGCATCAAATATATCCCTGTTGGAAATGAAATCTAGGATATGCTGATCATTGTCGAATACTTGGAGGTTGGTTACATTGTCAGACACAGAAGGTACTGATACCAATTCTACTGAAAATCTCTTCAGACCTGAAATAGATAGTGGCTCCAATGTGCTGGCAGCCTGGACTAAAGCGTCTACCCTATGATTCTGTTCTCTAGGTACGTGGGTGATGTTGAATGCATCAAAGTCTTCAATCAGGTCCCACACCCTATGTCTATAATTGGATAGTTTTTTGTAATTATAGGAGTAAATTCCTCTTACCTGTCTCACGACTAATTCTGAGTCTCCATAGACATGCAAAATTTTCACTTTATTCTTAAGGGCAAACAATATCCCATGAATTAGAGCTTCATACTCTGTCACATTGTTGGTGCAGGGGAATTGCAATCTGTATGCTGCCAAGTAGGATTTTCTAGATGGCTCATTGAGATCTATCCCTACTCTAGCTCCTTGTTTTGACTTGGATCCATCAAATCTAAGGATCCATGGCTTATCTTCAGCCAAAGGCTTATCTGAGCCTTCTTTTTTCTTTGCAGCTCTAGCAGCTACACCACCTAATATCCATTGTAACTTCAGTATCTCAGCTTTCTTAGACTTCATCTTTCCTTTCTTATGTGAAGTTGATGTTTCTTCTTTCTTTTTACTATCAGAAGAAAAATCTTTTGGAATAGGCAACATATGCCTTTTCAAAATATGTAAACACAGTGAACAAGCAGTTTCTGAGTGAGGTGCTTCAAGTAACCTGCACCAGCCTTCAATCAAGACATCTTGTGGAGATCTCTGCTACTATGTCATTTTCTGAATCTCTTTTGATAAAAAGTCTTCAAATTTGGACAGATTGCTACCTCTGTCCTCATCAGATAACTCATAATCTGATTCAACTAAACAATCACTCCCTGGGGTGATTTTCTTTTTCCTCCTAACATTACTTTAGTTTCATACCAACATTTCTTCTGTCATCTGAATATGTGCTTCATCCTGTTGTGTAGCTTCCTCTGTTCCTGCAGAAAACAGACAAAATTCAGTGTCACTATCACTATCTGCAGAACCTACCTCTGATGAAGATGATGATAGTGATTCATCACTGCATGCTTGTTCCAGCTCCATCATATCTATGCATGCTTCACAAGCCTTCTTAGAATGTGACTCATTATGCAACCTGCACCATCCATCTATTAGAATATCATTAACAGGTATCTTTAATAATTGACATCGTTTCACCTATTTAGATAAGTGCATCTCAAAATTCTTGAAATGATCTACCTCATTTTCATTCTCAGGGTTACAATTAGATTCTACAATTATTTTGTCATCCTGAGGGTCATCATCATGATGATGAACATCATACATTAGGATTTCTTCTATCCTGACAGTCTGGGGTCTGATGGAGTAAACTCTGGGTTCCACATCCACATACATGATCTTGTTAGTTTTGTTATATTCAGTGATCATGTGCTTCATACGAGGCTCAACATCGATCCTTATTTGATTTGGTATCCCTTTCTAGGGCAACCACATGTGACTGAAATCTGTGGACATGTATCCATTAATGGTTTTAGACCAGTCCCTGCTGAGTAACATCCCATAAGTATTAGGTATATTAACTACCTGAATATCAATATAATACTGGATTCTGGGATCCGATGCTAGCTGCATGTGAATGTGAGTTAGTTCTCCTACCACACTCACTTCTGTTTTGTCCAATTATGTCACTTTTTTTAATGATTTAGCAGGATGCAACCCTAAAGCATTGCATATGGATAGGGGCATTACATTGGTAGATGCTCCTGAGTCTACGAAATAGTTGTGCAAATTTTTGCTGAACATCCTTATGGTAAGGAGGAAAGGAGGTGACTCACTCTTGTCTCTATATAAGGTCATGTGGGAGGTCTCTATAGCTTGAACAGTAGCTGGCACCTTGTGTTTAACATTAGTGTCTCTCGTAGCATGATCTTTACCACTAGACTGACCTGAAGGATGACTATCCTCTTTCGGAGTAGGATCATCTAGTGATTTCATGAATGCTTTCTTGATAGCAGGAGTTTTAAGAAACTCTGACAAAGATAGGCTGATTTTAATCTTTTTCATTTCATCAGTGAGATAAGTGACCAACTTGTCATATTCATGAGGCAGATTCACAGCCTTTGATGTTGTATTTGGTGATGCTAAATATTGAGCATTAACCTTGGGAAATCCAAGGTTATTGCTCGCCTTGGGATCAGGAGGTGTATTGAAATTGTTCGGAGGCAAGGAAGTGGTCAAAGGACCAGTAGGCCTATTGGAATTATTTCTTAGGTTGTAGTTATACTTACCCTGATATTGTTGCTGATATGGATGTACGTCCTCATGTTCATTTGAGGGCTCATGTTCATCCTCAAAGGGGAAAACATAATTTGACTCAAAAGCCATGGCTGACTCCTCACATGCTAGAGTGTAATCTTGGTGAGTAAGCACTGTCTACTAATAAGGATGCTGCATGTAACTTTCTAACACTAACTTAGAATCATATCCACAAGGAACAAGTTCATTTCCTTCTACATGAGGTGAATTTCCTGAAGTATTGGACACTTCAGTCTGGAAAATGCTAGCAGCAATTCTGAACTGAGGACAGTATAACTCTACATGTGCATTGGTGTTATGTATTCTGCACTAGTTAGTGAGGGCTACTTCTGCAAGGTTGACTCTAGTAGTCAGTTTGGGTTCACTAGGAGGCTGATTGTCTAGGGGTGATGGCAAAGAACCATTGTTTGGCCTAGTGTTCCACACTCTAGGCTGTCTGGGAGGATTATTGTTGCCATTATTGTTATTGTAGTTATTGTTGTAGCCCCTATCAGGATAATTAGGTCTGTCATTGGTATAGCCTCTATTCTGATTAGGTTGAGAATAGAAGTTCTGACTCCTCAGATGAGTAATCTTAGTAGTAAGTTTCCTTAACTGTGCTGATATTTCCTTGATTTCTTCTTTCTTTTCCTGAACCTTAGCCACTACATTTTCTATCAAAGGCTTAAAAAAGGAAGATCCATTGTTGTTGTTAGATTGATCTACAACCTGAGCTGCTTGTATTTGTCTTGGATACTGTGACATCTGGCCATTTCCATTTGGAGGTGGCATGATACTAAGTGGAGGTATTTGCAATGGGGATGGCATCACAGCTGGAGGCATCATGGCTCCATTAGGCTGTTGCTGGGTAGGATATGTTGGATAACCAGGAAGTGTGGGAAATGCAATGTTTGGTGTTGGAGCAGGAACTAGCTGCTGGCTTACTTTGATAGCTTCTTGGAAAGCTTGTGTTAAAGTTGTGACATTAGGATGTGCTCTCTTGATAAACATGGAAGTTAAAGGATCCAGGGCTGAATAATATATGCTCCTAGCAGCTTCATTAGTTACAGTATAAGGGGTAACTAACTTAGATAGCATTTTTTGGAACCTAGTTTTGAAGTTAGCAATAGGTTCTCCTTCAAATCGTTTAATTGTGGCAAATAAATGATAGTTCATTGAAGGATCGATAGGTATTTTGAACCTATCAGTAAAAGCTTTCTCCAGGATGGCCCATGATCTGACTGAACCCTGACCAAGACTAATATACCAGTTATAAGCTTCTTCCCCTAAGGAAAAAGGAAATAACCTGCATACAACGTCCTGATGCTCAATTTGAGCCCTATAGTAGGCTTTGTTGAAAGTTCTGATATGATTATCTGCATCTTGATATGGATGATACTTCGGATAGATTTTATCTGGATTCTTTGGTAAAGCATGATATGCTGTGAAAGTTAAAGGTGATTCTGCTATAAAGAAAGACATTGCAACCGATGGAGGTTGAACTTGAGGTATGACTAGTTGAGGTTGGACCTGAGCTGTGACAGGTGATCTTGTAGGTGTTTGTAAACCAATTGGAGTTACAGGAGGATGTTCTAGTGATGCTCCTAATGCACTAGAACTAGGAGTGTGATGAATGTCTACAGTTCTAGGTCTAAATCCTCTGACAGGTAATTCTTCGAAAAGTCTAGTGGATCGGGACCTGGTATTTGGCCTGGAAGCTAGGATTTCTCAAATTTAAGGAAAATTAGTTGGTTGACTGTAAAGATCCATTGGAATTTACAAGCAAAGGCTATATTTATGGTCAGAAAGTGAGACTGACTGGATATTTACGGAATATTTGCACGAACAATGCAAATATGAGGTGAGGTGACACTTGCAACCGGATATCAGGTCTCTAAAGTAGATTACCTCAAAGTTTTGACAAATTTACTTGAAATAGGGCCTACCTTTGCAAATTCACAATGATATACCACAAAGCTTGCAATATTTATGATTAATTTTGAAAACTTCATGACGGATTAGCATGCACAAGCTTAAAACAACAAATCTTTGCGTATGACATGAAATTCAGAGGTGTTTCAAAGTTACCTTACTATCTGCATCATCAAATTAGACAAGACCTACTGATGATGAGCGAGAGGCCCTCCTTCTAGCGCCAATTTATGTTGATCATGATGTTAGTCATAAGCAAACATAGAATAAAAGTTACACAACAACCTTTACTCTTCTTGAAAGATACGATGAATTCAAAGAATTCATGATCCCAAGTCTCCATGGATTAGTTCATAATCTATTGATGTTACTTAGTGGTTGATGTGTGTTGATGTTTTCTATTCAAGGGCCTTACGTTTGTTTATCAGTAGGATTATGTTCCTGTAAAGATGCTACACAGAAAGGTTATTCTACATAGTATATTTCTACAAATAATGTGTCTATACTTAGATCTTTGCATGATATTTGTCAATTGTGCATGCTTTAACTCTAAATATGCTATGAATTTTCAATTGTCTACGAGATGTCTGCATATTTCATGTTATTTGCTTCTGATTATCTATTATTTGCAATTGTGATGGTGAATTTATGAAATTAAAAGAAATTGAAAAGAATACTTCAAATTATGATGAATCTTTAGCTATTGAGCCACATACATACTTGATATAGTCATGAGGAGAAGAAATCAAACCATATTTTCACCAAGATGTTCCACAGCCAGATACAGATGATGCTAACTTCAAAGGATGATGAATGAAAACAATACAAGCAGACTGATAAGCACTCTAAGGGATGCAGCTAATCAAAGCATGTATCAAGAATCCAGACACAAATTACTCAAGATTTATAATGATTTGTAATCAAAATGGTCTTCTCTTTCATTAAGTATGCAAAAACATGTATGTTTACAATAACTTTGAAATAGGCCCTGATATTTCAGCAAACAAATTTCAATTAAGCTTCTAAATGTTCAAAATAAGGCATCCCTGCACCTTTTATAGAATAAGGTGAGGAAGCGGTTACAAATGACCGACGGTCAAGATTTATCAATTTAAAATCAATGATGGATATTCCTTTTGACTTGGTCAATTATCTCTCGTGGCACAGGTTGCCAACTGGCAACCATCTAGGTAACTTATTTTCTTCTAAGTACCTGATGCATATATTTCCCTTGTAGTGCATCTTCATTTACTCCTTAGGTTCTTCTTCATCATCATGATCATCACTTTCCGTGTCTTCATCACCCTAATGAATATCGCCTTGTATATGGACCTACATTATCATCCTAATATTTTCATATGCTTCTACTATTCTTTCAACTTCCCCGCCATCCTGATTTTTGGCTTTGTTAATGGCGTACTTGTGGGCTTCAAATTTATCTCTGAGGGTCTTCAATTTACCCTTCCTGCTGCTCAATGTTTCATTATAGTTCTCCACCCTGACTTTGATCCTCATGATCTTGTTCATTGCTTCTTCTTTCAGGTGGGTGAGAGGATCATTAGCCATCGGCTGGAAGTTATCATGTAGAGCTTTTATGGCAAAGTCCGCATCTTGGTTTTCATTTTTCCCCTCTACTTTTCCCTCTAGGGCTTCTAGGACTTCTGCTTCCTAGGACATCATGCTGTACAGTTTCACACTGATATCTCTTAACTTATTACTGTACTTCTTCCGTACATCACATTCAAACCTAATGTCCTTATACCAAATATCCACTAGCATGGCAGTGTTATTATCTAGTACCTGATTATTTATCAGGACCTGAGGATTAATTCTCTTTATTTCACTCAGAGCACCCAAGGCTTTCTCTAATTAGAATGACCTTCTTCCGGCCTCATTCTATACTTTATCAACTATCTTCCTTGAGATACCCAAAGAATTCAACCTCTGCAAAGAGGCTCTCACTACTTCCTCAACTCCCATGAGTGTGAACAACATCCACTTTCTCATGATCACTGACTCATGCTTCATAAGGTCTAATTTATTAACCTCCTCTTGAGAGATTGCAGTCAATAGGACTGCTTGATCTAATGATGTATTGTCAGGGTTAATCAACCCTTTTATGTATGAATGCAGCTGAGCAATATGCTCTTTATGCTGCTTATTCTTTTCCTTTTCTTTCTTCACCCTTTGGGTTAAAGAATCAATTATATCCTTCCCTTCCTGACCCTCTTGGTCTTCATTGGCAAACCCCAAGTTGACCGTGGTGATCTAGAATTCTTCTAGGGCAATTTTTCCATTCTCTTTCTCAACAATGGGAAGTGCTACCTGGGCAGTCCTTCTGCCTGTAGCAGGATCTCTCCTAATTGCAGATGTTAATCTGGCTTTCCTCTTAGGCTTCATGATAGTTTTTGAAAACAATGTCGAAACATCAAATTCCTGAATCTCAAAACCTGATTCCGTACCTATTTCTTTCTCAAGCCATTAAAGTACTTGATCTCCAGATCCTTGGTGTCTGTCATCATCATCATGTCCACCCTAATCTCTAGCATTTGTCTCCGTTCTCGATGGAGAGGTTGATTTACTTATTTATTCCTCATGATATTCATCATGGGGGGGATCCTATTGTATTTCTTCTTCTTGCAGGGGAGGATCAGGTTGTGTATCGACATGCTGGTCCTGGACCTGATCTTTTACTCCCTCCTTTTGTGTCTCATCCACACTAGGAATTACCTCATCCTGAGATATATTTGTATCCATGGATATCATTGTATTCGAACTAGGTGCATTTACTTGATCCTGGATCACATTCTGCTCCGCACCTGATATATCTACCTCCTAGGTCTTGAGGCCATCATGACTTGATGTTTCTTTATCATTCTTGTCCTTTTGCTAGACTTCTACTATTTTGGGTTCAACTGGTATTTCTTGTTGTTGCTAGCCCATATCTAGAATGCTGCTTTCTATTTCTATCTGTTTGACTTCCTCAATATTTTCTATTTTCTCAGGTGCACCTGCTTGATGTTTGGGACTTACATCCTCCCTGTATGTTAGGTCTATCACTGCAGGGCTAGTTACCTGATCAACTAACTTATCAAGCCCGATTTGTTGGGCTGCCCTCTCTGGGCTATTTTCTTACTCTCGCTCTGTTTGCTTCAACTCTTCCAATACCACCATCTGTGCTGATGGAGTTCCATGTGGGGTCATACGAGCAAGGGTCTCCATCTGCTGAGAAGTTACGTTTTGTACCATCTCATCATCTGATAGGTCCATAGTTTCCTCCAATGAGAAAGGACCACCTTGGCCTACTCTAATGGCTTCTTTTGCTTGCTCTTCAACCTTCTCAATCTTAAACTGAATGATGGTAGGAAGTGGCACATCATGTTGCAATTCTTGCCTGAACACTTCACTACCAACTCCCTTTAATACTATAGGGTCATGTCTTATCTCACCCCTCATAGATGTTCTCTATTTTTCAGGTGGTGATGCCACCAGGGGTGCCTTCCTTTTTCTTATGACCATCATGGGGTCATCTCTTGAGGGCTCTTTATTCACTAGCTCCTCCTCAAGAATGATATCCTCTTCCACATTCTGCTGTGAGGTTTGGCCCTTATCTGGTACTCCTACAATCTCCACAACTGGCCTTAGGATTCTTTTTGTTCTTGGTTCATCTACTAAAGGTTTTGCAGATGAGGCTAATGCCTATCCTGATGCAAATGCACCTTCAGCTGATATATCAATTCTTTCGATTATCACCCCCTTAGGTTCACTATCAGTCTTCCTTCCTCTGGGGGGTCTTTTGCTTTGTTTCTGAGGTGGTAGCCTTTCTCCATTAGATTTTCTCTTCTCAACAAGAAAGTCATCATATTCCTCATCAGGATTCTCTTGCCTTTTCCTCTTGTTATCTACTGTGATGGCTACACCTCTCTTCTTTAGTGTATTGATTTGTTCATTTACCCATGATTGGGTCAACTGCAGCACCCCACCTGTAAACTGATCTAATGAAATGTCTTCAGGTTGCGTTAGGTCAGGGGCTGAAATGGTGTCATTATACACCTTTTTATCTTCATACTCATTGGACATAGTCTTGCCATCATCTTTCTTTAATTGTACAGGCACTAGAATGCAGTCAAATGTCTTAACCTAATTGAGGGTAAGTCTCTGATATTTCCTTCTTCTGACTTCAGCCTCATCCTCATAGTTAGTCCATAAATCCTCTAAGTTCTTCTGATGTATGGGCTTCCCTATGATCTTTTGCATTTTGCCATAGGGGTCATATGATCTGGCCAATGGAAATAGCTGTAAGTTCATCAGGTTCAGACCCACTATGGCCTTCTTTATGTTTTCAGAATCAGGGCATATGTACCACCCTATAGTTACTAGAAATAATACTGGAGGTATCTTTTTGTTTTCTTTGTATGCATCTAGTATAGTAGATATCTGTCTCAAAAACTCCATCAGGACTACTCCATCAGTAGGGTACCTAGGTAGCATTAATGGCTATCCTTCAAAACCTTCTATTCTGATGTAAGAAAATGTGGCAAACTGGATGAACCAGGCACCATGCTTGTATATAACTTCCTGAGCTTCCATGCTCAATCTTTTATTTCTATCCTCCTCCTTTGTTCTGACCAGATGCATAGAAAATGCATTATTCACCAATCTGTAGCTAAGGAGACAGTCTTTTCTCTATATCTAAGGATAATGGTCCCATATATGGGCATCATTAATACTGCCACCAATCTTTCCAACTGTGGTAAGTGCATCAAATGTTCCTTTATAAGCACATGAGTATACAACATATGAAGTCATGTAAAATGAACACTCCAGGCCCCCTAGGTTCATCATTTGCTCATCTAAAGCATCACTGATGATTTTAGCTCATAATGGCTTGTTTTCTGTATAAAGGCACATCTGGATGACTCGAAACATCCAATCCTTGAAACTTCCAGCATTAGGTTGGCCTGTCGTCCTGCTGCGCAGGGCAATCATATACTGATATTCATCATCAAAATCAAATTTGTACAGATGCATTGGTAATTTGGCAGAGGTAGTGTAAGTGTTGTTCTTAGATCTCCATTGATATATCTTCTTTCTGGCATTCTTTTTATTATTTTCATATTTAATCTCCAGCTTGCGCAGATCCATACTGACTACTTTCTTTCCAATTGGGAGATTGAAAGTAGATGTAATCCCTTTTATTGAAAAATCTACATAAACCCTGCCATGTTTTTCCACCCGCCTCGTCTGAGGGTTGTAATTTCGAGCACATTCTATTATAAATTCTGGAGTTTCTGTGGAATAGGGAAATCCGGCCGCATGCCACATTCCTGATGTAAATATGGCATCTAGTAGGGTACTATCTTTATCATCATGCATCTTGGACGACCATGCCACTAAATCTGTGTTTCCCTGATGAGTCTCTCCAATGACACCATACTTGAACTGCACTCCCTCAGGTTGAGCAAACATAGGCTTAAGAAATTTAGACTCAGACCTATTCCTCCTGATGTTTGCCATGGATTCCTGCAATGAACATGACTGGTCTTACCATAATATTCACATGCATGCATACAACATCATACATTTACAGCATCATGCATATTATACTTATTAATCTCTATTTCATCATGATATGCATACTTACAATTTCAAACCACTAGAAAAGTATACTACCTAGACATACATAAAACGACAACAGGAGGGTTTTTAATTACTTACCTGATAATCCTTATCTTCTAGATTAGGCTAATGATTACAGAAAAGGGACTCAAATGATGATAATCACGCACTGCATTCTGCTGCAAGCTGTTATTCGTCCACAAGTAGCTCATATGAGGGTTTGAATGTCTGCTCTGTAAATTCTTGTTTCTTCACAAGGTAAATGCAAAATGACCTTGGAAATTCACTTTTATCCTCATTCATCAGGCAAATTAGGGCAAAACCAGGTTAAATTGATCAACACCATTGATCTTCTGCACGAAATTCACAGATGTTACCAGGTGTGTGTATCGTATTCGCAATCGGCGGGAATCCACCTACTACATTTATGTGCATTAAATGTTATGAGGTAAGAGAAGGGGGGTGATCTTCAAAAGATCATGTGATATTTGAAATATGACCCCCTCCTATGTAATATGACCTTTCACCTTTGAGCAGGAGAACTAATGTCGAGGAATCGGGTGATGTTGGGAATATCGGGTCATGTTTTGAAGATCAAGGGATGTTTAAAATGTGACAGCTCAAAACTAAAGTAACCCTTTTTCGAAAGATTAGGATGACATCACCGTCATGTTACTAAATAGGGTGATTGTTGGAGATATACCTCTGCGAGGTAAAAAGGATGATGACGTCACTGTCAGGGTGATTTTCTTTGTTCATCGAGATTGGATGACGTCATCAACATATTGGCACTGGGGTGATATTTTGTGACAGGGTGATATTTGTAAGATCAGGTGATATTCGAAATATGACCCTCACAAAATATATGAAGCTGTTTGACGGGTAAATACCACTATCACGTAAGATTGACATCTGAAGCTCTGGACCAAATGATTATTGGGTGATAAAATTGGATCGGGGTGATCTTACATAAGATGAATAATGTTAAGAAATATGATCCCCCCTTGGAATATCAGGTTTGACTAGGACTTTGACTTGTCATAACTTTCGTTCCCTAAAGAATATTAGGGTGATCCAAAAGTCAAACCTGCATGAAATTTTGTGCTCTTTCCAACCATGAGGTTATTGATATGAAATATTAACTTTTATGAACTAACCTCATTATGATGACTTACCCAGCTCCCTTATGCAGGGTCACCTGCATGACTTACTTTTACTAGACCGGCAAAAAGCAGAAAAACCAAGAACAAGCCAAACAAAAAGTTGGGTCCCTATTTTGTCAAGTCAAATGGGGTGTGTTGTGTAACCACACAACAGGTCTCTATGCTGAGGTTCCTCCCCTGCCATCCTTACAAGGATCGGGAGGTAATTTTTGACAACAAAACATTCCATCTAGACAAATTAGATTTGATCCCGGTGGTTCTTCTTATAAAATGAAAAAAACCCATGAAAGAACAAAGCCCTATCTTACAAGAGATAAGTGGTAAGAGAAAAAGAAAAAGAAAAGCAAGAGAGAGAAAGAGAAGAAGACAAGCTTATGCCATAAACCTTGTGTTGACGCCTGAATTGACTGGTGGTTTTCTGAGCAATTTTCATTCAGGCACTCTCCCTAAGTATCCAAAAAATGCTCTAAGTAACGGACCTCCTCAGTATTTTTCAGCTGCATCATCATATTTTCTTGAGGAGGAGGTCATCATCATCATGTTTGTTTCCATGAGGGTCAGCATCATCATGTTCTTCGTCGACCGGTTTCTCATCGTCATCATCATATTTCGCTGTCGGGTGATGTTCGGGTTTTATCCTGATGATGCTGACGAGCTACAGTGCGCCCTTATCTGCTTGCGAGGGTGATGTTTCAAAGTCTCCGATGATCTTCCATTTATCACCTTGCGCGAGCATGATGATGATGTTGCTTATTCTTTGAGTTGCTCGACCTAACTTGTTTTATCCTAAGGGTCGTCATCATCATCATTTTTTCAGTTGTCATCCTGCTGCTTGTGGAGGTCATCATATTTTCTGCCTTCATGATATTTCGCCGGGGTGATATTTCTATCATCGGGTGATCTTGGTTATGATCATCCTGATGATGATGTTGAAGAGTTTCAAGTACGACCCGATATTCACTAGGGTCATCATATTTCGAACGTCAGGATGATCTTAGTCAATATCATCCTCATGATGTTGTATCACTTCTTGTTCTTTGTTTCTCATCCTGATGATGCTGACGTCATCCGTATATCAGGGTGATATTTTTCTTTCTGCCTAACTGCATCATGATATTCCGAAGGAAGGGGTGATATTTTCATATCACCCGGATATAAGTTTGTTTGTTCGAGCATCATGATGATGCTAATATCAAGGAGATATCCGCCTGTTGGCTTCGCGCATTATCTCCGGGGGGTGATCTTTTCAAGCAGCATCATCATATTCAGTTATCGCCCCGATCTTATAGAGGAGCTACAGTGCAACCTGATATTTGAACATCAGGAGGATATTTCCAAATATCCGGTTGTCTTCCGAATATCATGATGATGTTAATATGATGATGTCGTCATCAAGGTCCCGCGGGGGTCATATTTCTAACACTGATCATCTTGAAGAGACCTCCTGATATTTGCAAACATGATGATGACGTCATCCGGATATGAGGAGGTGTGCAGTAGGCAGATATGATGATGACGTCAGCAGGATATGATGATGACATCATCAGGATGTTCATCGGCCAGACTTTTGTTATAAGCTCAGCAGGAGGATGTTCCTCCGAAGGATCAGGTTGTGCCGATTATCATGAAGGTTATGTTTCAAATATCATGATGACGTCAGGGTGATATTTCGAACAACAGGATATCATGCTGCTGGAGGATGATGATGATGAAGTCTATACTAGTGTCGTCAGGAGCAAAAGCGCCGACATGATATATGCTCATGACCTAGTATATAAAGTGCAAAGGAGGTTGCTGCGGGGTGCATGTGGGATAATGTTATCCTGCATATTCGAAATATCATGATGATGAATCTCGGCGGGAAGCGGTTGCGACTGTCTGTTTGATGTTCTTCCCGAGGCCGCGGGTTGGTGCGCCATCAATGGCGATTGTTGCAGAGGTATGGGCGATGGCGTGGACGAATGTTGTACCTGATTGAAGATCTGAATCCCTAGGCGGCGGCGCAAGGCTCGAAAAATCTTCCTGTCTCCTCCCCTACCTGCTGCATTCAAGTTTGAGCTCCATTTCTATGGTACTGTATATCTGGCGGGAATTTTGGTCAACCTGGTAGTTAATGCTGAAGACACCCTCCTGCTATATAATGCAGATGGTGTTGATCATTCAAGGTTGTTGAAAGTTGTAGATTTTCGGCTCTGTAATCCAAAACCAGCTGATCTGGTTGCTCTGTACAGTTTTTCTTGTGAGTTTATGTATCTCCTGTTGTAGGACTTGGCATGAATCCACTGGTTTCATGGTTGATCTTATATGAGTAATGCTACCTTAGCATGTGTTGTGTTAATTCTGTCTCCAGTATTGCATGTATCCTTCTTCTGGATCTGGATGTTTGCTTATGTTTAGATTCTAGAGCATAGAATTCCTATGTTGAATGTCTGATCTTTTAACCTCTGCTCAAGGGGCAGATTAAACTGTTTTCAGGTTGAACATTGGGAAGGGTATACTGCAGTAGGGATGCCATAAGTAGAGATAGCTCAACACTCTATATTGGGAGATATCTGTAAGGCAGATATCATGTGTATCCCCCTGAAATCCAGTTTTAGCTATTTATGCTGATCATTCACAGGTGTATGTCTACTGACTCCAAGCCCTGGATAGGCACCAGTCATGCTGTGTTCTTGTGTTATACACCATGTCCAGCTTTGCATCCAAATTCAAACTAAAACACTTCATACTTCCACCTGTTAGTTGTAGGAGTAGGATTAGGAACCCCCTGCATGCTCTCATACCCAACCAGACATCATGTCCAAGAATGTTGCCAGCCTTGTGATCTATCATACAGATCTTGGTCCATACATGAGAGCATTCTGCCTGCTGTTGTCAAGTCAGATCTTTCTATCTTTGAGCCAGTCAAGGTTACATCTTAAGTTATAGGGATACCCCCCTTGGTGCGGCAGAACCAGAAGTGAAGGGGAGGAGCTCACGCAACCTCCTGTATTCAGTTGGCCTGAATCTGCCTGTGCATTAGAAGTGGCAAACCCTAATGCTGATTCAGAAGAAATGTCAACACCTTGCATCTCAACAAGAAAACATTGATCCAAACATTGAACAAAACAAAGATGATCCTAAGAATGAACAATCTAAAGTCAAGGATAAGAATTGGATATGATACCTTATGTCCCACTTTCCTCTAAAATTTAGGAGTGGAAGGATTACGATGATTTACTTGATGACCGCTAGCCTGGGAGATCCTACAAGTAAGTATCTCTAACCCTTTATCTCTTTCGTGATGTGTTTCCCCCGTGATGTGTTATCTGTTGTTTAGGCCTCTTGGGATGACCATTGATTCTCTTGTAAGGTCCAGGATACCAGGAGACCGCCTCTATTGTGACCTTCTTCTATTTGTATCATCATTCTTCTATATTGCCTCTCTCTCTGATTTCATTATTGTGTGTTGTGTCTTACAGACATAGTATTGCAGTTGGTGACTTGGGGGCACCCTCCTATGTGACTGTCCCTAAGACACTTTTTTCTCCTCACTAATTTATTGTTTCCCTTCCTCTAGTGTTTCTATCTAGCAGGTGGATGAGGAAAAACATTTATACTGATGCGGACCTAGTATCCCTTTAGTGAGAAATCAAAAATTGGACTTAGTTCCTAATATGACGATGGGGTTATATATCGTATCCGATGCTTGGCTAGTAGAAGCATTTGTGCTTTCTATATAGTGATTTTGATTATCTTTATCTCACTTAAAACCTTAACAATATTGCTGCTCCATGTACTTTGTTTGTCTTTGAATCTCGCCTTGGTGACACTCGATTCAAAGATTTTCGTGATATAGCCCCATGGTTATCCTCGATCTCTAAATTCATAGTATAACTTTGGCTCTTTATGTGATTAATCATATGCATTGATGTTGTTGTTTATCATGATTATGTGGACACTAACATGTTTCTTGTAGGGATGTGTTTGTGGGAACATTTGGCAATCGTAAAGTACATGTCACCTCCAGGGGGCATGGGCTTTCTGAAAGTCTCTGTTCCCTTGTGTGTATTCTTCCTACCTTAATATGCTTGATATCGATGCATGATATCAACCACCTTAAGGTGGGGGCATATATAAGGTAAGCTGTCTGTTGTAGATGTTAGCAATGTGCTTGTGCTCAAGTGCAGTTTAAAGACCAGTGCAATGAGTGCTTCCTGCACCCTGAGTTTGTTTGCAATCAATCAATCATCTTAAGCCCTCTACGGAGGCAGGGGTAGTGTATCTCTTATGGAGAGTACCCATCCTGTCATTTTCAAAAGTCCTCTATAGAGGCGGGGAGCGGTTCTGTGACTAATTTAACCCTTAAGCATGTCTTCGGTGATTGTTGTGGTAAAGCACAATCATCGATGTGTGCTTGTAATTGTTGGGAATTAAGGTGTCTCAACCTTGGTAATTCTTTGTATTATTTCATTGTATTTATTTATTTATTGCTAGTGTGTCTTCTGTGATTGTTGTGGAAAAGTACAATCATCGGTGTGTGCTTGTAATTGTTGGAAATTAAGGTGTCTCAACCTTGGTAATTACTTGTATTATTTCATTGTATTTATTTATTTATTGCCTTTTGTATATTTTGGATGCAAATCCTATGTTGTCATTTTGTGGGAGTTGGCATGGTGATGTGTCATCCTACATGGCATATGACCACATGTAATTTTGTCCTCACATGAGGAGATAGGTGTCCCACTTTGTAGTAGGAGTATTTTTCCATGTGTCAGCATCTTGGATGTTGTGTAAGGGAATATTGACTGAAATGGTTATGATAGATTCCTATGACAAAGTTATGACATGTAAGAGTCAGAAATAGAAGCTTGTAAGATAAGTGAAGACATGTGTCGAGGAGCATCTTTGAAAAAGGCATCTTTGGGCATCCCAAGTTGGACTATGACATGTTGTAAAAGAATATGCTATTTATAGCCTATGTGTGACATATTCTCTTACAGCTATAAGTTATGATAGCTATGACAGATTCTATGACAGTCGTAAGAGTCGTAAGAGCATCTGTCATAGCCCATTTTGGAAATAGTAACCTCTTTGGGATGGGGTGTATGGACAAGTGTCAGATGCATCTTACAATGTTGACCAAGTATCCATAGGCATGGGTTTTGGGCCATGAGGTCAAGTTGGATGCCCATTCCAAGATAGAGCCAATTTTGCCTTGTATATTCTATATAAATAGGTGCTTTGAGGAGGAAAAGAAGTATGTAGTTGACAGGTACTGTTATGCTACCAGATTGACTCCAGACATGAGTGTTGAACACTATTGAGAGCTTGCATTGCAAGTGTATTGTAAACCATATTCAGTTTTGATAATACATTGTGCAGGTTTTTGAGTGTGGGGTTTTTCATCTGATAAGGGTTTTCCCCACGATATATCTTGTCTCTCTTCTTCTGTCTTCTTTCTGGTTCTATGTGTATTGCTACAATATCTCTGTTATATGTTTCATGTTGCTATAATTGTAAAGATTAAATTGAATTTGCATAGCTCTCCCCTCATTAGATTAGTGTAGGAAGCGATTTACGCACACCTAGCTTCCTTTCAGTTGGTATCAAAGCTTGATCACGTTTGGTCCTAGTTGTTGGGTAGGGTTTTTTGAGTTGTTCTTAGGTTGAGTGGGAGTCTGTGCAGAGTATTCTGAATCTTATTGCACCAAGGAGATGGCAAGCACATCTGAAAGGATAGAGGTGGAGAAATTCAATGGCACTAATTTTGAGCTATGGAAGCTCAAGATGGAAGACATGCTTGTTGATCGAGACCTCTGGGAAACTATTAGTGGAACAAAACCTATGACAATGTCACAAGCTAATTAGGATCTCAAGGATCAGAAGGCTAAGGGTCTCATAAGACTTAGTCTTGCTAATTTTGTCTTGTTAAATGTCCATGAGGAGAAAACTGCAAACTTGCTTTGAAAGAAGTTGGGAGATGTGTATCAAGCCAAATCCCTGGTTAACAAACTTTTTCTGAGAAAAAAGTTGTATTCTCTTCAAATGGAGGACGGAGGATCTTTTGTAGATCATATGAATGCTTTCAACATGTTGGTTGCACAATTGACATCCGTTGGTGTGAAGATGGAGGAGGAGGATCACTGTATGACCTTGCTTTGTTCTTTTCTGGACTCATGGGATCATCTTGTGATGGCTATTGGGAGCACCACATCCACATTCAAAATGGATGATGTCGTATCTTCGTTGTTATCTGAAGAGATGCAGAGAAAGTCTTTTAAGGCAGCCAAAGAGGCCCTTACAGTTTGTGGAAGACCCAAGGAGAAAGGAAAAAAGAAGGACAAGAAAGCTAACAAGGGTAGATCCAAATCCTATGGGAGATCCAAATCTCCTGAAAAGTCTAAGGCTCTCTGTTGGAACCATGGCAAAATTGGGCATTTTTGAAAGGAATGCAAAGAGGAAAAGAAAAAGAAGAAGAAGAACCCAGATTCAGATTTTGACAAGTCATAAGATGATGGTGATGCTTTCATCACAGCCCTGGCAACCCATGCATCTGATGATGTGTGGCTGATTGATTGTGGTGCATCATTCCACATGACCTCGCATCGAGACTGGTTTACTACATATGAGGAGTTCGATGGTGGAAGGGTGTACTTGGGTGATGAATCTCATCTGAATATTGTTGGTCATGGAAGAGTCTCTATCCGATTCCCTGATGGACAAGTAAAGGGGATCTCTGGGGTTATGCACATCCTAGGCTTAGCACGGAACCTATTTTCTATAAGTATGTTAAATGATGCAGGTGTGCAGGTTCTCTTTTCAAAAGAAGGATACAAGATGAGTAGAGGAGCTATTGTGCTTGCTAAGGGTACTAGGAGAGGTACTTTGTTTCAGCTAGAGGCATACATTTCACAATCCAATAGTTCTTTTGAATCAAGGAAGAGGACAACAGTCACTTCATCCCCACCATCTAAACAAGCAGTGAAGAATTCTGTTGTATCTAGTCTTGATGGTTGTATTCATGCCTTGGAAGTTAAGCTTCCTGCTAAAAAGACAATGTTATGGCATAAGAGATTCTCCTAGATTGGTGAGAAGGGTCTTAGAGACCTAAAAAATAAAAACCTCGTTGAGGGGTTAGATGATTGTAATATTGAGTTTGACTTTTGCAAACATTGCATATATGGAAAACAAAACCATGTTCAGTTTTATTTGAGTTCTCATAAGTCTTCTGGTGTATTGGACCTTGTTCATTTTGATGTATCTGGTCCTGTTAATGTTCCTTCGTTATCAAAAACTATATAGTTTGTATCTTTCATAGATGACTATAATAGAAGGACATGGATTTATTTTCTCCTAAAGTCTATAGTAAGTTTAAGGAGTTTAAAGCTCTTGCTGAAAATTAGACTGGTAAAAAAATTAAATGTTTGAGAACTGAAAATGGTGGTGAGTTCTATTCTAAAGAATTTGATAAATATTGCAAGGAACTTGGGATTGAAAGACATAAGACAACTCCATATACCCCACAGAAAAATGGAGTTGTAGAGAGGATGAACAGGACACTGATGGAGAAGGCTAGGAGTATGCTTAGTGGAGCTGGCCTAGAACAAACATTTTGGGCTGAAGCTGTTGCCACTACTTGCTATCTTGTAAATAGATCTCCTACATTATGTCTTGTTGGTAAGACACTCATGGAGGTGTGGTCTGGTAGAAAGCCTTCAATAAGGTATCTTCATGTTTTTGGTTGTGAGGCATATGCACATGTGCCTAGGGAGAAGCAGTCAAAATTAGAGAACAAGGTTGTTAAGTGTATCTTCATTGGCTATGGTTTTGGTGTGAAAGGATACAAGATTTGGGACCCCATGGATGAAAAAGTGTTGTATAGAAGAAGTGTCATCTTTAGAGAGCTAACACCTTCTTCCACTGTTTTATAGCTAGAAGAAAAGAAAGAGGATGTTGTTTAGTTTCCTGCTACCCCTGAGAAGACTGAATAGAAAGACAATGTTGGACCTGATGATGAGGAGAGCTCTAGCAGCTCTGAAGGCTTAGATGAAGAAGCTAAACCTCAACCTCAGCTCTTGAGGAGGTCTACAAGAATTAGAAAGCAACTTGAGAGGTTTGGTTATACATTGCTTGATTCTAGTTGTGCTTTTGCTTTGATTACTAACAATGATGAACCTAGAACTATATCAGAGGCTATAGATATGAAAGATGTAGGTTCTTGGAAGGAGGCCATGGAGGATGAGATGGCCTCTTTGGAAAAGAATCAAACTTGGGACTTGGTGCCTTTTCCTGTTGGACGGAAACCTGTTGGATGCAAATGGGTGTTCAAGAAGAAATTTGGTGCAAATGGCAGTGTTGAGAAGTATAAGGCCAGATTGGTTGCGAAGGGGTATTCACAAGTGGAGGGTATAGATTATTGTGAGATCTTCTCTCCCTTTGAAAAGCTGACATCCATTCGATTCCTATTATCTCTTGCAGTAGCTTATGACTTAGAGGTAGAATAGATGGATGTGAAGACAACTTTTCTTCATGGTAATTTGGAGGAAGAAATTTACATGTCACAGCTAGAGCATTACATGGTGAAAGGTAAAGAAAATGTGGTTTGCAAGTTAAAGAAGTCTTTGTATGGTTTGAAGCAGTCTCCTAGGAGGTGGTACTTGAAGTTTGATGCCTTTGTATTATCAATTGGATTTGTGAGATCGAAATCAGATCACTATGTGTATTATAAGTTTGATGGTGATCGTATTCTCATTGTTGCATTATATGTTGATGATATGTTGCTCATTGGGAAGGGTAAGAATATGATTTTTGATTTTAAATCTTAGTTGTCAGCACAATTTGAAATGAAAGATTTAGGGGCAGCTAGGTACATTCTAGGAATGGATATCAAAAGAGATAGAGCTAAAATAAAACTTTGGTTAAGCTAGAGTAAGTATGTGAAGACTGTGTTTGATAGGTTCAACATGGTAGATTGTAGACCATTGTGTATTCCAGTTTCTTTGGGAAAAAAGTTATCTGTTGAGGATTGTCCAAAATCTCCTAGTGAGGTGGAGGACATGAGCAGAGTACCTTATGCTAGTATTGTTGGTAGTTTGATGTATTCTATGGTCTGCACAAGACTAGACATTGCCCAAGCAGTGGGAGTCCTTAGTCGATTTATGGCTAATCTTGGACGGGTACATTGGGATGAAGTTAAGTGAGTGTTTAGATATTTTGAGGGGTACTTCTAAGTATTTAATATGCTATCATGTTAATGTTATAGGAACTCTGCATTCTATTGATATTCGTGGATTTGTGGATTCAGATTGGGTTGGTGACATTGACAGCAGGAGATCCACCAGTGCTTATGTGTTTACATTGTTTGGTGGTGCTATTAGCTGGATGAGTAAGTGACAACCTGTGGTTGCTTTGTCCATGATAGAAGTTGAGTATATGGCAGAAACTCATGCTTGTAAAGAAGCCATTTGGCTTAAGAGATTGTGTTCAGATATTAGTGTTCATGCAGGTTAGATTACAATCAGTTGTGACAGTCAGAGTGTAATTTGCCTTGCGAAGAATCTAACTTTCCATGCCAGAACAAAGCATATTGATGTATAGTTTCACTTCATATGAGACATGGTAGAGGACGGGAAGGTAAATTTTGAGAAGGTATATAGTTTGAAGAATGTTGTAGATGCATTAACAAAACTAGTTAGCACAGAGAAGTTTAGCTGGTGTTTGGAGTCTATGGGCCTCTCGGCCTATAGCAGTTAAATCCTGTTATTCTATTGGCTCTTACAAGGTGTTTGACAAGTGGGAGAATGTTGGGAATTAAGGTGTCTCAACCTTGGTAATTCCTTGTATTATTTCATTGTATTTATTTATTTATTGCCTATTGTATATTTTGGATGCAAATCCTATGTCGTCATATTGTGGGAGTTGGCACGGTGATGTGTCATCCTACATGGCATATGACCACACATAATTTTGTCCTCACATGAGGAGATAGGCTTCCCACTTTGTGGTAGGAGTATTTTGCCATGTGAATGCATCTTAGATGTTGTGTATGGGAATATTGACCGAAACGGTTATGACGGATTCCTATGATAAAGTTATGACATGTAAGAGTCAGAAATAAAAGCTTGTAAGATAGGTAAAGACATGTGTCGAGGAACATCTTTGAAAAATGCATCTTTGGGTGCCCCAAGGTGGACTATGACATGTTGTAAGAGAATATGCTATTTATAGCCTATGTATGACAGATTCTCTTAAAGCTGTAAGTAATGACAACTATGAGAGATTCTATGACGGTCGTAAGAGTCATAAGAGCATCTGTCATAGCCCATTTTGGAAATAAGTGACCTCTTTGGGATGGGGTGTATGGACAAGTGTCAGATGCATCTTACAATGTTGACCAAGTGTCTATAGGCGTGGGTTTTGGGCCATGAGGCCAAGTTGGATGCCCATTCCAAGATAGAGCCAATTTTGCCTTGTATATTCTATGTAAACAGGTGCTTTTAGGAGGAGAAGAGGTAGATGATTGACAGGTACTGTTATGCTACCGGATTGACTCCAGACACAAGTATCAAAGACTATTGAGAGCTTACATTGCAAGTGTATTGTAAACCATATTCATTTTTGATAATACATTGTGCAAGTTTTTGAGTGTGGGGGTTTTCACCCAATAAAGGTTTTCCCCACGATATATCTTGTCTCTCTTCTTCTATCTTATTTTTGGTTCTATGTGTATTTCTGTAATATCTCTGTTATATGTTTCATGTTGCTGTAATTGTAAAGATTAAGTTGAATTTGCATAGCTCTCCCCTCATTAGATTAGTGTAGGAAGCAATTTCCGCACACCTAGATTCCTTTCAGTAATGTGCTTGAGATGGTGATGAACCTAGAAATAGGAACACTCCATCGCTTGTCTATTGTGTTTTCTCTGTGTCTTCAAAGTGTGTGTGTTTGGCGTGTATGTTACCCCATATGCAGTTTAAAGACTAGTGCGATGAGTACTCCTGCATTATGGGAGGTTTGGCATGTCTTGCATGTGTGTTGCCCCATATTTAGTCTAAAGACTAGCGTGATGAGTGCTTTTTGCATTATGGGAGGTGTGTTTACTTTCCTGTACTTGCATTTGCATTTTGTTAGAAATGAAAGCAACACTACTTCAATGGAAATCTGATTCTTATTAATTTCAGCAATCTTTAACTGTATGTTATTAATGGAGATTATAACAAAACATAAAACCCACAAAACATAAATATACCAGAAGCAGAATGAAGCACATAACATAAGTGTTTAAAGTGGAGAAAACCCTTTTGGGTAAAAAACTCCACCAAGAAAAGAGGCCAAGTTGTATTATCTTCACAAAAGGAGATTACAAATACATTCACTTCCTCTGTCCTCCAACCTTCACTCTGACAAAACCTGGGTACCTATAAACTGTTATTTTCCCTCTCATCTACTATGTTATGGTTTATATAGAATTTACACAACCTCAAGACATTAAATGACTTCTTACAAGCCCATAACACTTGTCAAGAGTCAACAACACAACCTTGGGCGTCCATGGCCAAGAATAGGCTCTTACGGGGTCATAAATGCTGTCATACATGCATTCTACACTTGGGAAAAAGTGCCCATGCAAGCTTGAATGCCTTGGGGCTAAACATAGCCACTTACAACATCTTATGACGCGTCATATGCTATTATTAGTGTCATAGATTCTTATGACAAGTTACAGTTGTCATAGAATCTCTTACACCTTCTTACAGCATCTATGACGTGTGTCATAACACTAAAAATAGATTATTCCTCCACATGTGCACCCCACTTTGACCAATTACCATTTACCATAGTAAATGACATCCCGTAACTACCGTCGGTAACTCTGAGACTTACCGTGCAGTAACTCCGTAATTACCATGGACAGTAAATAATTTTTTACCACTGCTAGTGAAACTTGTACATCCCTTATGGGTAATTACAAATTACAAATAATAAATGGAATAAATACAATAATAGGATTTACAAGGTTAATGGCACCTTATCCCAACATTCTCCCACTTGACATTATACATTGTAAATCAACCCATAGGAAATCAAATGAAAAATAATTAGGCACTAGAAACAAGGCCCATGGCCTCTCTGCACCACACGAACTTCTCTGTGCTTACAGGCTTGGTTAATGAATCTGCAACATTCTCCTGAGTGTCTATCTTCTTCAACTCAATCTCTCCTTTTGCAACCAACTCTCAAACAAAGTGATACTGAACATCAACATGCTTAGTTCGAGCATGATACATGGGATTCTTAGCCAAACAAATAGCGCTTTGGCTATCACAACCAATCTGAATATTCCTGCAATCAAAACTAATACTTGTACATAGTCTCCTCAACCAAACTGCCTCCTTAGAGACATGAGTTGCAGCTATATACTCTGCTTCTGTGGTGGACAAAGGAACTATGGGCTGCCTCTTACTCATCCAACTCATTGCACCTCCAAATAGAGTAAACACATAGCCACTAGTGGACCTTCGACTATCCAAGTCACCTGCCCAATCTGCATCAACAAAACCCTATTTGTCCAAAGATTTATCAGCACTATCAGTACCAGATTAAACCAAACAATGATCAGGAGTACCTGTAAGATATTTAAACACCATCTTTGCATAGTTCCAATGCTGTCTACCAGGGTTAGACATAAATCTGCTCAAAACTCCCACTGCTTGGGCAATATCTGGTCTAGTGCAAACCATTTCATACATCAAACTCCCTATAGCACTAGCATATGGCACATTAGACATATCCTCAAGATGATCCTCAGTCTATGGACACATATCTAATGAAAGCTTAGTACCAATGGGTAAAGGAACTCTAATTGGATTACAGTCCTACAAACTAAACCTCTGCAAAATAGTATTCACATACTTGATTTGTGACAACCAAAGCTTTCTATTAACTCTATCCCTCCTAATCTCCATTCCCAAAATATACCTTGCAGCACCAAGATCCTTCATCTCAAATGCACCTGAAAGTTGTGCTTTAAGCTCACTGACCATACCCTTAGTATTGTTGAAAAACAACATGTCATCAACATACAAAGAAATAACCAGTATAGAATCATCAACACAATGAATGTAAACACAATGATCCTTCCTGCTTCTAACAAAACCCAATTTCAAAACAAATGAATCAAACTTTTGATACCACATTTTGGGGGACTGTTTCAAACCATAGAGAGACCTCTTTAACCTACAAACCCGATGTTCTTTTTCTTTTACCTCAAAACTTGTAGGTTGTTGCATATAAATTTTTTCTTCAAGATCTCCATGCAAGAATGTAGTCTTAACATCCATTTGCTCAATCTCCCAATCATAAGCTCCAACAATGGATAAGAGAAATATAATAGAAGTCAATTTAGCAACAGGAGAGAATATCTCACCAAAATCAACTCCCTCTCTCTAGGACTAGCCCTTGGCTACTAGTCTAGCCTTGTACTTCTCCAATGACCCATCTACTCCAAATTTCTTTTTGAAGACCCACTTACATCCTATGGCCTTTCTTCCTTTGGGAAAATGAACAAGATCCCAGGTGTTATTAGAGTCTAAAGCCATCATCTCCTCCTACATGGCTAGATGCCAAGACTCACTATCATCTACAGAAATAGCTTCCCTGTAGGATCTAGGTTCATCGTTAGTACTCAATAAAGCATATACACAACGGAAATCTGGTGGGCTATACCTATCAACTGGATTCTGTTGTCTTGTGGATCTCCTCAAGGGTGGAGCAAGAGACTACTCGTTCTTCTGCATGATCATCTATGCCAACTTCTTATGTCACAACAGATTCTTCTTCATTAGAACTATTAGAATCTTCTTCTTCGTCTTCACCCCCTAATCCATGATTTTGTTCTTCCTGAGGTGCATCTTTCTGCTCTAACTCAAAGTGCACTCTCTTTACCTTTTCATCTTTTTCTTTTGGCTGCTCAGGTTCAAAAATAACTCTAAGTTCCCTAAAAATTATATCTCTAGAAAAGATAATCTTGCGGGTTAGTGGATTCCAAAGCTTATAACCTTTTATATTATCACCATATCCAATGAATGTACATTTTTCAGCCTTTGGATCCAACTTAGATCACTTTTCCTTAGGCACATGAACAAAAGCCTCACAGCCAAAAACCCTTAAATGTGAAACAAAAGGTTTCTTACCTGTCCACACTTCATAAGGTGTCGAATCAAAAGCCTTACAAGGAGATATATTTATCAAGTAGCAAGAAGTACAAATAGTCTCTGCCCAAAAGAATTTATCCAACTATGCATCACTAAGCATACTTCTGGTCCTTTCCATAATTGTTCAATTCATCCTTTCTGCAACACCATTCTATTGTGGTGTATACAGAGTTGTCTTTTGTTTGATTATACCTGCATGCTTGCAAAACTCATCAAATTCATTAGAGCAATATTCCCCTCCATTGTCAGATCTTAATATTTTTATCTTTAAACCTGATTGGTTCTCTACTAAGACTTTAAATTCCTTAAACTTAGTGAAAACTTTAGATTTATGCTTCATAAAATAAATCCATGTAAATCTGGATACATCATCAATGAAGGTTACAAAATAATGAGATTTTCTGATAGATTCATTATCCACAAGTCCAAACACATCCATATGAATAATTTCTAACTTCTCTTTTGCTCTATTGCTTCCTGAAGGAAATAATTTTCTATTTTGTTAACCAAACACACAATGCTCACAGAAATCAAAGTGCTCATCAAAATAAGAGAAACTGTCTAACAAATTTTTATTCTTAATAATTTTCAATACATTATTACTTGTGTGGCCCAATCTACGGTGCCACAACATACATGTATTTTTAGTAGTGGCCTCAGATACATAGGAGGCATTACAAACTATAGTGGCTTCAAGCTTAAACAAGTTCCCGAATCTCTTCCCTTTCACTACCACCAAGTTCCCTCTCACCAATCTACAACCATGCTTGTCAAATATCATATGCATTCCCAAATCATTCAACTTCGAAACTAAAATCAAATTTCTAGCTAATCTAGGAACATGCAAAACACTAGCGAGGGTTTTATTCCTCCCATTACTGAAACACAACAATACCTTTCCTTTCTCGACAATCGGATATGAGAGTTGTCACCAAGGTAGATATTACCTCCATCATATTCTTCATATGTGGAGAACCATTCCTTATATGGGATCATTTGAAATGAGCATTATGAGTCAATCAACCAGTGATCATTAGAAACAAGATTACATGCAGAAAGTAAAACTTCTTCACCTACATTCAAGGACTTATCCGAAGCACACTCCCACTATTTCTTGGGATTTCTGCACTCCTTCACATGTCCCCTTTTACCGCAGTTCCAACACTTAACTCTATTCTTTTCACCAGGAATATTAGACCGGCCCTTAGACTTGTCCTTAGCCCATTTCTGATCTCTTTTAGGTCCTCTTTCCTTAGACCTTCCCTTGCCACTGAGAGCATCCCTTGAACTATCTAAACTCTTCTTCCTCAATTCCTGTGACAGTAGCACTGAAACAAGAGCATCCAACTTCGGATCCACGAGGTTAGCAGTGATAGCAAGGATAACATTCTCCCAAGACTCAGGTAAAGAACAAAGAAGTAAGATACATTTATCTTCCTCACTAACCTCAACATCTACTCAATCAAGCTGACTCACTAACAAATTAAAAGAATTTAAATGTTCTGTAACTGATTCACCTTCTCGCGTTTTCATGGAAAACAATTTTCTTTTTAAATAAAGTTTATTTACCATACTCTTGGCTTGATAGATCTCACCCAACCATTTCCACAACTTGTATGTAGTCTCTTCCTTTGCGACATTCAACAGGACAAAGTCTGAAAGACACAACCGGATGGTTCCCCGTGCCTTCTTATCCAGTCTATCCCACTCATCTTGAGAGACATCATCAGGTTTCTTCTCTTTTTGGACAACCAACCATTGGTTTCTTTCTTCCAACAAATCTTCCATTTTCAACTTCCACAACTCATACCCCGTTCTGTTGAACTTCTCAATGTCCATTCGAGAGGTTAATGCAACAGTGGATGCAACCATAATAACAACACAAGATCTGCAAAATAAACACAACCAAATCTTCCACCGTAGCTACAGCTTCCACACTACCACCCAAGAGTCAAAGTTGGCCAAGCTCTAATACCAAATGTTAGAAATGAAAGCAACACTACTTCAATGGAAATCTAATTCTTATAAATTTCAGCAATCTTTAATTGTGTGTTATTAATGGAGATTATAACAAAACATAAAACCCACAATACATAAATATACTAGAAGTAGAATGAAGCACATAACATAAGTGTTTAACGTGGGGAAAACCCTTTCAGGTAAAAAACTCCACCAAGAAAAGAGGCCAAGTTGTATTATCTTCACAAAAGGAGATTACAAATACATTCACTTCCTCTATCCTCCAACCTTCACTCCGGCAGAACTTGGGTACCTATAAACTGTTATTATTCCTCTCATCTACTATGCTATGGTTTATATAGAATTTACACAACCTCAAGACATTAAATGACTTCATACAAGCCCATAACACTTGTCAAGAGTCAACAACACAAGCTTGGGAGTCCATGGCCAAGAATAGGCTCTTACGGGGTCATAAATGCTGTCATACATGCATCCTACACTTGGGAAAAAGTACCCATGCAAGCTTGAATGCCTTGGGGATAAAAATAGCCACTTACATCATCTTGTGACGCATCATATGCTATTATTAGTGTCATAGATTCTTATGACAAGTTACAGTTGTCATAGAATCTCTTACACCTTACATCATCTATGACGTGCATCATAACACTAAAAATAGATTATTCCTCCACATGTGCACCCCACTTTGACCAATTACCATTTACCATAGTAAATGACACCCCGTAACTACCACCGGTAACTCTGGGACTTACCGTGCAGTAACTCCATAATTACCATGGACAGTAAATATTTTTTACCACTGCTAGTGAAACTTGTACATCCCTTATGGGTAATTACAAATTACAAATAATAAATGGAATAAATACAATATTAGGATTTACAAGGTTAATGGCACCTTATCCCAACACATTTCATATATATGAGAAAAAGAAAAGAAAAGAAATCATTCCTGTCTTCTATGCATTATCTGTCTTCTATGCATCTATTGTCTTCTCCATGTTTTGCATGACTGTAACTGTCTTCTCCATGTTTTGCATGCTTGTCATCATCTTCAATGTGTCTGGCATGTCTTCTCCATGCTTGGCGTGTTTGTTGTGTTTGTTGACCATACTTTAATGCATGTATTGGCCTCATGTTTATACATACATTAAAGTGGGGGCTAAATGTAACGTCAAAAAATGTCCCCTTGGGGGCTTTTCCCTCATAAGGTTTAGCTCCCGGGTCTTTTATCTGTATTTAGGACATCTTGCATCATATTTTGACATCCCAATGAAATGAACCCTAAGTTTCATGACAAATGGGACCTAGGGGTATCGCTTGAACCTAACCCTGACCAAAATAGGGGGGTGGACTTGGATGCCCGCACCCTAGTCCTGCCCTATTTTGGGTCAGTCCCAAATTTTGAGTGTCGGCTTGTGACCATTATTTGGGTCCTATGTCGACACGGTAAGTTTGAATTATGAAATTCTTGGTGGGAGTGTTTGTAGTTGCATATAAAAGCATGTTTAGGCATTGATTTGTAAACTATATGACTACTAGATGATTATTGTGAACTTTATACATTCTAAAGGTGATTCAAGGCATTCATTGTGTAGCAAGAGCAGATTTGTGTTTTCTATGTGTTTGTATTTGCAGATTTGAGCAATCATCTCCTCAAAAGCATGAAAAGCTTCTTCCTCCCATGAGATCTTCACTACAAGGTAACATCATTTGTTTTTTTGAGCATTTATCATTTGGTTTTTACCTCTGCCTCTCAAAGGCACATACTCTCTATCTGACAACAGTGTTTGGAAGACTTGAATGTCTCTCCGGGGCTTGACTGAGGCAAGCCTCTAAACACCACAACCGCCTCCCAAAGTTTTGTGATTGCAAGTTACAGGTTGAAGATACAGAAAAAGTGGAGTTGTAGGAGGGCATTACAGAGTGTCAGATTTGCAGATTAGAGTTAAAATGGCACCCTAGACTTGGGTGCCCGCTCTTTAGTCCTCTAGATTTTGTGACGCAAAAATCTCTATGACAACAGGAACAGGTTGTAGACTGAGCTTCCAGATCTTGACAAAAACCTAGGCACTGGACTTGGGCAACCGCTCATTAGTCCCTAACTGTTCCACTTCTGAACCCCAAAAATAGGTACACAATTATTTGTTATTTTACATCTTTCTGTAGCAACATTTTCTGATATTCATCTGTTTGCTATCGTATTTGCATAATTAGGGTTTTAATGTATAATTGAGCATAAGTGAGCATAGTTGACAATCAAATCATACAAATCCAAGTTTCCCTACATCTCATAGTGACTTAGGGTATGATAGTACATTGCAACTCGACCCTAGGTCCTTGAATGAAAGGGTTAAAGGAGGATACATACATAAAACTACCAAAAACTCAACTATCCAAATTCCACCCTTTACACAAACAAACTTATTATCTTTTTCTAAAAGAATATTCTTTGACAAACCATGCAATCTCACAACTTATATAAAAATAAACCATCTATATACTACATCATTTGTCTTCTTACATGGAATAAAATGTGTTAGTTTGGAAAATTTATCCACAAATACAAATATTGAATCATGTCCTCTCTGTGTTCTTGGTAGTCATAGTAGAAAATCCATACTTATATTTTCCTAAGGTTTATCTGGAAGTAGTAATGGCTAAATCAACCGAACATTTTGACTTCTCCATTTTTCAACTTGACAAATTCTATAAACTTGAACATATTTCCTCACATCCTTATATATTTGTGGCTAAGAATAGTTCTCACTCACCAATGCCACTATCTTATCCACTCCAAAATGTCTTTCTACACTATTGCTATGCTTCTCCTTGATCAAATTCTCTCTCATTGAGTTTATTAGAATACACAATTGATTACCCTTAAACAATATTTAATTTTGAATCAAACAATCAAGCCACTTACTTATATCCACACTTACCATTTCTTTACATTCTTTGAATACTTTCACAAAATCTAGATCAACTTCATACAAATGTTTCAAGTATTCAGATTCAACTACCTCTTCTCTCATTTGAGTTAGCAAATTCTATCACCTACTCAACACATCAACAATTTTATTTGACTTCCCACTCCTATGCTTCAACACAAAAGTATAACTTTACAAAATATCAGCCTATCTCATATGTCTCTAATTCAACTTACCTTGGTTGTTTAATTACTACAATGGTTGATGATCTATCTACAACACAAATTCCTTTACTAGAAAGTAATGTTTCCACTTCTTCAATGATTTAATTATGATAACATTTATGATCATAGACTGAGTTTATCCTTATTTCATCATTCAATTTCTCACTAAAATATGCTACTAGTCTTCCATCTTCATTCAACACTACTCCTATTGTACTTCCACTTGCATCATAATCAACCTAAATACTTTGTTAAATCTAGTAGTTCTAATAATGGTTGTTATGCCACCTTATTCAACAATTCAGAATTCCTATCTACTCTTGATGTCCATCAAAACTCCTTATCTCCCTCATTATCTCAATTAATGGTGCACAAATTCTACTAATTTTTTTGATGGACTTCCTATAGAAACCTGTGAAACCATGAAAAGATCTTACCTCTCAAACATTCACTAGTGTAGGTAACTCCATAATTTCTCTTACCTTCTCCAGATACATCTTCAATCCTTTAGCCAAGATTATAAATCCCAAGTATACCAATTCTATATTCATGAAACTACAATTATTCACATTGATCAACTTTTCTTCTCACAATCTTTGCAACACTAATCTAATATGTTCTAGGTGTTCCTCCATAATATTACTGAAAATCACAATGTCATCCAAGTAAACAATCACAAACTTACCCAAAAATTACTTCAAAACCTCATTTATCAACCTCATAAATGTACTTGGTGTATTAGTCAACCCAAAAGGCATAACCAACCACTCATACACTCCATTTTTTTAAAAGTTGTCTTCCACTCATCTCCTTCTCTAATTTTGATCTGATGGTAATTTCTCTTCAATTCAATCTTGATAAAATACTTTTCTCCAATAAAATAGTTCGCTATGTCATTCATTCTTGGCAAAAAAATCTAAACTTGATTGTGATCTTATTGATTTCTCTAGAATCTGTATGTATCCTCCATTTCACCATCCTTCTTAGGTATTGGTACCTCTTGTACCACACATGGGCTTAAGATTTCTCTAATCAAACCTTTCCTCAACAACTCCTACACTTGTCTATTCTTTTCTACATTTTTTGTTGGTGTCATCCTATGCACCACCTTATCTAGTAAACTAGGTCCTGGTTAGGTCCATAAGATGAATGTTGCCAATGGTAATCCATTTGACACATTGTCTGATATGATATCTTGATATTCTATCAATATTTCTAAAATTTCTTTCTATAATATCTTTTCTTCATCTATAGTGGTGCCTATTGTTCTTGTAGTTCCACATACCTTTGGGATCAATATAAAACACATATTTTTTAAGTCAAACCATCTAGACACTTTCTCTTATCTACTAAACAAATTCTGGTGTTACTGTGCAAACATATCCTTCTCTATCTTTCAACAGAATCAACTTGTGTCTCCTACCATTTTTAGTTATAGTGTGAGTACTTGATTTCCCATCATGTACAACACTCCTATCAAGTTTTCATGGTCTTCCCAACAACAAATGACATACATCCATTGGCATTATATCACAAAAAATATCATCATGATATGTTCCTATTTTAAATTTGACCAAACACTATTCTTTCATCAACACTTTATACTCCTTTTGCAACCAAGAAATCCTATATGGTTTAGAGTTTTCTAACCTTCTCAACTTTAGTTTATCAATCATATCCTCTAACACTAAATTGTTAGTACTACCTCTATTAACAACCTTACAACATTCACCTCTTGATTTGCATATTATCTCGAGCAACTTCTTCCTTTGTATTGGCTCTTATCCACCGTCATGCCTTAGCAAGGATCCTCTCATGACAAGTGACTCATGATTATTTGGTTCATCTTTTGGGATTCATCCACATATGGATTTCTTGCACAACTTTCTAATTTCTTGTTTGTATTTCCTTGAACTTGCGAACACTCAAATGCTCTATGATCTCCTCCACACTTGAAACAATTTCCTCTAGAAGATATTCCATCATTTTTTCCATATCTTCCTCTACCTCTTTGGTATCCATTTATTCTATCATTGCATTATGAATTTCTATCAACTTTGTCTTCTTTCTAAGTATTATTTCTTCCTTATTCATTGCGATATGTAGTACTATCTTTCCTTGCCTCTACTTCATCATTGAAGGATCTTCTATCATCATATTGAGATCTTCTCTGGTATCTTCCTTCTTTTTCTCTTTATTGATTTTTTTTTCTCTCAAATCTATTGTTTAACTTCTCTTATACCTTCATAAAAAACTGAAATGCTTCTTCTAATTGTTGTCAACCTCACCAAGCTCAATCCTTCATGAATACTTCCTCTTAGTCCATTGATATATATTTCAACCTTTTCCTTACTTTCTTTGCTATGTCCAGTCCTAATGATCATCTTGTAAAATTCTTTTGTCTAGCTCCACATAGTGGGCCTAAGTGAATGCCTCATCAATATGTTGAGGCTTTGCCATAAGCATTGGTATATTTAGGTGTCCAAATAACCCACCTATATACTTCATTGATACATCTTTTCTATGACATATTTGCCTAGTTGTATTGCCCTCTTCCTTAACTAATTTGTATATTCTTGTACACTATCCTTGATGATGTTGAAAATAATGCCATTGAATAATTTTTTCTCCTTCATAATAGATGAGATAAAATTTCTTTTTCAGCAGTTTCTTGAATTCTTCCCACTTTGAAATAGGAGAGACTTTTTGAAATTCTAGGGACAATGCATACTGTTAGAAAGATAGTTGCCGTTATACCAAAAGATCAACCTATTAATGCCTAATACAACTGCTAGAGTTAATTAATCCACAGGAGGTAGTTAAGCCTTGTCACGAACCCAAGTACTCCACCGCACTATTGCAAGTATGGGCCGAACTGGTATTGTCATTGATGTCAACATACTCCTGTTTCATTAATGATAAGAATTGGATGAGCTGTGTGTTGTGGATATTGAGAAAATTAGTCCTAATCAAGAACAGAGAAGAACAGTGAAGACAGTGAGGTAAAAATACCAGTTAAGATAAAAGTTAGAGGATGTGCTTCAAAGGGTTTGTAGATATGTGTCTTGAGATGATCCAGTAAAGATTTTAGAGGTCTGTATAAAGATTTGAAGAAACTATGGCCACTTAAGTAAAACTGGTTCTAGCAAGTGTTCAGAGGTGACAGAGTGATATAGATAGGTCCGGTGAGATCCAGAAATGGAATATCCTATTCTGCGGATTTGGTGGAGTGTTTATGAAGTCCATGTGAAGTAACAACTCAATTGGTTCGTGATCTGGAGGTCCGTAAGCATCTATTCCAATATGACAATGATGACAGACTGTGTTCTTGAGGTTCTGGATGAAGGAGAGAATGATTTCAGTAGACAGCAGTAGTGTGGATGTTCTTGGTGATTCATGCAAGCTTGTGGAGGTCTTTGGATTGTATCCAGTTCATGTTGATGGTCCGCATTGAAGATTGAGCTCATAATTAAAGATTTACTTTTGGATGATGATGTTCTTCTTAAGTCTGGCCAACCGGATGAGTTACACATCTTGCGGATGATCTGGAAGGTGTCCAGTGAAGAATGGCGTGTTCCCAAAGAAAGATTGAAGTCTCAAATCTGTGTAGCTGACAATGTATTGATCCGCGTGAAGTCTTTTTGTAATAAGTCATGTTGTATTTATGTACTTGCTCTATTATGTATGCCAACTTGGATGATAATTCCTAAGTCGATGTCTTGTATAAATAAGGAGTTGTAAAGTCATTTCAAAGAGTGTTGTGTGGAGATGAGAGTGTGGTAGAGAGGAGCAGAGCGAAAGGCAGAGCAGAAGTATTGAGCTTAAATGGAACTGAATCAAGCATGGTGAAGATGCTATTCTCCAATTCAAGTATGTAACACTTATTATTTTGTAGACAATGTGTCTCCTGTAGGCAATGAGCCTCTTGTGAGCAGTGTGCTCGGGCAGTGAGACCTAATTGGCATGTGCCATTTTATTTTTTCTATTCTTCTAACAAAGAATATAATCTTGGGTTAATCACCTCATGGTTTTTCCCTTAATCGGGTTTTCCAAATCAAAATCTTGGTGTCTTGTGTGTTAATGTGTTTCAGCTCTTGATTTAATGCATTATGTTTCCATGATTAATTTATTATTATGCTGCTGAATTGCAAAGTGGATTTAAGTGTTTAATTGGAAGAAATTTTTGGATAACTGATTTACCCCCCCTCTTAGTTGTCTGCCTAAAATCTAACAATTGGTATTAGAGCTAAGTTCCTCTAAAAGAGCTTAACCACTTGAGGAAATCTAGGATGTCGTCCTACAAGAAGGATAGTCCGAAGTTTGATGGAACCAATTTTACTCTTTGGAAAAGTTGCATGCAATGTCACTTGCAATGTATGGGAATACAATATTGGACCATGGTCTTAAAGAAGTATACTCCTCCACATAATGGTTTGAAATCTGTAGATGAAATCACAGATGCTGAAAACAATCTGCAGACTAAAGAAGCTCTTCTAAGTGCCTTGTCTAATTTAGAGCTGACAAATGTTGTTGACCTACAAACTGCTTTTGAGATTTGGGAAAAACTAGAACTTTTGCATGAAGGAGACAAGTATGTCAAATGTGCCAAGCTACAGAGTCTGAAAGGAAAATTTGAAAATCTGAAGATGAGAGAAGATGAAAATATCACTACATTTATGCCAAGAGTAACTGAGCTTGTTTGTGGCATTAGATGTGCTAGTGGAGTCTTGGATGAAGATGAGATTGTTGGCAAAGTTCTTAGATCCCTTCCTGATTCTTACAAGTACAAGGTTGCTGCTATTGAAGAATTTAGACCTATTTCAGGTATCACAAGAGATTAATTGGTTGGTAAGTTGGATGCATTTGAATTGACTGAGTTTGGAGATGCCCCCCAAGACTGAATCTGCATTCAAAGCTAGTCCCTCTGTTAAAGGAAAACAAAAGTTTGGTTCGAGAGAGAACTCCTCAAAGAAACTATCCTGGTATGAGAAAGCAAGAAAAGACCTGGAAGAAGATGAAGAATAAGCTACTCAACTTGAAGCCCTTATTGCAAAAAGGCTACCAAGAGGATCCGGTAAGTATGAAGGGAAATTGCCTTTTAAATGTTTTAACTACAATAAGATTGGCTATTTTGCCTCAAGGTGTCTGGAAAGCTTTTCAAGGCCAAATCCTAATAGATCAAGGTTCCAGAAGAATTATTACTATGTTCATCAAGATGATGATAACGAAGGAGTAATAGATGATGAATCAGAGACAGGAAACAAATCTGGAAGTGACTGGGTGTTTATTGCCATCAAGGAAGAAGATCCAATGCCCTTTGAATCTGTCAATCATAAATTTGTAGAAAGAGCTTTGGCTTCCCAAGTTGAGGAAAAAGATGATTGGGTCATTGACAGTGGATGCTCTCACCATATGACAGGTGACAAAAATAAATTCATAGATTTAGAAAGGTATGAAGGAGGAGTGGTAAAATTTGGTGATAATTCTGCTGGTAGAATCAAGGGTAGAGGACCTATTTATTTTGATGGAAAGAACAAAACCGGTAATGTACTCTATGTTCAAAGCCTAAAGCACAATCTTCTTAGTGTTGGACAGTTGGTGGACAAGGCTATGATCTCTTATTCAAAAATGGAAAATGCAAGAGATCTTTGAAAGGTTCGGAACAAAGATTGCATCCGATACTCAAACTAAAGGTAACATCTTCCACTTGGTTGGTACTGGTAAAAGTTGTTTAATTGTTCAAATTGATTAGAGTTGGTTGTGGCATAGGAGAATGTGTCATGTGAATTTTGATAATATCATCAAGATAAGCAACACTCAGGCTATAAGAGATCTTCCAAGATTGGTAAAACCTACCAATAGTTTGTGCAAGGAATGTCAGTTGGGTAAACAAAGCAGAGTCTCATTCAAAAGCAAGGAACAATCTTCTACCAGATTATTGGACTTAGTTCATACTAATCTATGTGGTCCGGCAAGAATCAAGAGTGTACAAGGTGATCGATACTTCATGTTATTAATTGATGACCATTCCCGGATGATGTGGATGACTTTTCTGAAAGAGAAATCAAAAGCTCTTGAGAAATTCAAAATATTCAAAGCTATGGTAGAGAATGAAACTGGATTAAAATTAAAATGTCTGAGGTCTGATAGAGGTGGAGAATTCACATCCGGTGAGTTCATAGAATTCTGTGAGAAATATGGAATAAAAAGATAGTTGTCTACTCCTAGGACTCCACAATAGAATGGAGTAGTGGAGAGAAAGAACCTGACCATCTAGGAAGCATCTAGAACCATGATGATGGAAGAAAATGTTCCTCAGATCTATTGAAGAGAAGTTGTAAGAACTGTAGTCTATACTCTCAATCGAGTACAAATCAGAAGCAATACCGGTAAGACTCCTTATGAACTTTGGTTTGGCATCACTCCCACTGTGAGGTATTTCAGAGTCTTTGGTAGCAAATGTTACATTAAAAGAGATGAAGATCTAGGAAAATTTGATGCTAGAAGTGATGAAGGACTATTCTTTGGTTATTCTACTCAAAGCAAAGCATACCGGTGTTATAACAAAAGATTAAGGAAGATTGTTGAAAGTACAAATGTGAAGGTTGATGAAGGTGTTGAAAAACCCTCAAGGTTTTATGAATATGATGAAGATGATCAAAATGATGTCTTTGTTCAAGAAGTCCAAGATCCCTTTAAAATTTAGATTCAGACTGATTCGGTAAATCAGGAGAAGAGATAAGTTTGAATGAACCTGTTCAAGAATCAGAAGTGCAAGAAACTCCCAAAGTTCCTAGGTATGTAAGACTGAATCACTCTGAAGATCAGATCACAGGCGATAAAAGAAAAGGTGTGCAAACAAGAAGAAGGATTGCTCAAGATTTAGAAGAGTATTGTCTGATTTCAAAGATTGAACCTAAGACAGTGAATGAAACTTGCAATGATGAAAACTGGACTAAAGCAATGGAGGAAGAGCTGATGCAAATTGAGAAGAATCACACTTGGGATCTTGTTCCCAGACCTAAAAATAAGAATGTGATTGGAACCAAATGGGTCTTCTAGAATAAATTGAATGAAGATGGTGAAGTAGTCAAAAACAAAGCCAGATTGGTCTGCAAGGGTTACTCCCTAGTAGAAGGAGTTGATTTTGAAGAAAATTTTGCTCCAGTGGCAAGAATTGAAGCAGTCAGATTATTTCTTATTTTTGCTACCTTCAAGGACTTCAAAGTATATTAGATGGATGTCAAATCTGCCTTCCTGAATGGTGACTTGGAAGAAGAAGTGTACATTGAGCAACCAGATGGATTTCAATTGTATGCTCATGTTGATATGGTTTGCAAATTGAAGAAAGCATTGTATGGACTCAAGCAAGCCCCAAGAGCCTGGTATGAGAGATTGGATAAGCACCTTTTGAAGATTGGTTTCAACAAAGGTACTACTGACAGTAATTTGTATTTCAAAATTGATCATGAAAATATCTTGATTGTTGAAGTGTTTGTTGATGATATCATTTTTGGAGGAAGAGATAGTATGTACAAAACCTTTGCAAATCAAATGAAAAGTGAATTTGAGATGTCCATGTTTGGGGAAATGAATTTCTTCTTGGGTCTACAAATCACTCAAACAAAGAAAGGAATATTCATTTCTCAGACCAAATATGTAAAAGAATTGTTGAAGAAATTTGGGATGGAAGACTTAAAACCAATGAATACTCCCATGGCAACCAAATGCAAATTGAGCAAAGATGATGACTCTCCTAAGGCTAATCAGAAAAAGTACAGGTCAATGATTGGAGGATTATTGTATCTCACTCAAACTAGACCTGACATTATGAATGTTGTTGGTCTTGTTGCTAGATTCCAAGCTGATCCTAGAGAATCTCATGTCATGGAAATCAAAAGAATTTTTAGATATCTGAAAGGGACAGTTGAGTATGGGTTGTGGTATCCTAGAGATCATAATTTGTCTCTTTATGTATATACTGATGTGGATTGGGTAGGAGATGTGGATGACCGAAAGAGTACCAGTGGTGGAGCATTCCTTTTAGGGAAGCGATTGGTTTGTTGGCTGGGTAAGAAACAAGAGGCAATATCTTTGTCCACTGCAGAAGCATAATATATTGCAGCAGCAGGTAGTTGCACTCAAGTATTGTGGATGAAGCAAATGCTAAGAGACATCAGGGTGGAGTATGAGGAACCTATCACAATCTTCTGTGATAATTCAAGTGCAATAAACATATCAAAGAATCCGGTGTTGCATTCAAAGACTAAACATATATCCATCAAGTTTCACTTTTTGAGAGAGAAAGTGAACAAGAATGAAGTCAGATTGGAGTTTGTGCCTTCCAAGGATCAGATTGCAGATATTTTTACTAAACCTCTACCTAAGGACTCTTTTGAGTATCTCAGGGAGAAGTTAGGGTTTCTACCCCTCCAGTTCTAAATTAAGGTACACTGATATGCATCAGTCCAGTGGATCTCATAGTCATATCTTGTGGTCCGTATTGATGATGGGAAGCTACTACTTAGGGGGAGCACCTGGCATGATTTTGAAGTAATGCAAGTATGTGCCCTTTACCATTGATGTCAAAGGGGGAGAGAAGACATGTGAAAAACAAGTAGTTGCTGATCAAAGGGGGAGCAAGAAAGGAAGAGAAGACATGTGAATGGTTGTTACTAATAGGGGGAGTTGTGACAATAAGGAGAAGCTCTTATTTTGATGGTCAAAATAGTTTTTCACATCATATGTTGCCATCAATGACAAAGGGGGAGATTGTTGCAAGTATGGGCCTAACCAGTGTTTTCATTGATGTCAACATACTCTTGTCACATTAATGATAAGGATTGGATGAGCTGTGTGTTGAGGATATTGAGAAAATTAGTCCTAATCAGGAACAGAGAAGAACAGTGAAGACAATGAGGTAAAGATCTTAGTTAAGATAAAAGTCAAAGGATGTGCTTCAAAGGGTTTGTACATATGTGTCTTGAGATGATCCAATAAATATTTCAGAGGTCCACATAAAGATCTGAAGAAACTATGGCCACTTAAGTAAAACTGGTTCTGGTAGGTGTTCAGAGGTGACAGAGTGATACAGATAGGTCCAGTGAGATCTGGAAATGAAATGTCCCGTTCTGCAGATTTGGTGGAGTGTTTATAAAGTCCATGTGAAGTAACAACTCAATTGGTTCATGATTTGGAGGTCCACAAACATCTATTCCAATATGACAGTGATGACAGACTGTGTTCTTGAGGTTCTGGATGAAGGAGAGAATGATTTCAGTAGACAGTAGTAGTGTGGATGTTCTTGGTGATTTAGGAAAGCTTGTGGAGGTCTTTGGATTGTATCCAGTTCATGTTGATGGTCTGCATTAAAGATTGAGCTCATAATTAAAGATTTACTTCCGGATGATGATGTTCTTCTTAAGTCTGGTCAACTGGATGAGTTACACGTCCTGTGAAGAATGGCGTGTTCCCAAAGAAAGATTGAAGTCTCAGATCTGTGTAGTTGATAGTGTGTTGATCTGCGTGAAGTCTTTTTGTAATAAGTCATGTTGTATTTATGTGCTTGCTCTATTATGTATGCTGACTTGGATGATAATTCCTAAGTCGATGTCTTGTATAAATAAGGAGTTGTAAAGTCATTTCAAAGAGTTTGTGTGGAGATGAGAGTGTGGTAGAGAGGAGCAGAGCGAAAGGCAGAGCAGAAGTATTGGGCTTAAATGAAACTGAATCAAGCATGGTGAAGATGCTATTCTCCAGTTCAAGTATGTAACACTTATTATTTTATAGACAGTGTGTCTCCTGTAGGCAGTGAGCCTCTTGTGAGCAGTGTGCTTGGGCAGTGAGCCCTAATTGGCATGTCCCATTTTGTTCTTTATATTCTTCTAACAGAGAATACAATCTTGGGTTAATCACCCCATGGTTTTTCCCTTAACCGAGTTTTCCACATCAAAATCTAGGTGTCTTGTGTGTTAATGTGTTTCATCTCTTGATTTAATGCATTATGTTTCCATGATTAATTTATTATTATGCTATGGAATTGCAAAGTGGATTTAAGTGTTTAATTGGAAGAAAGTTTTGGACAACTGATTCACCCCCCCTCTCAGTTGTCTGCCTGAAATCTAACATGCACAACACAAGGAGACCAAGGGCACACACCTTGCAACAATCCCCCCTAGTGCAAGTGAGGGGTTTAAACATGTGACCTAGGCTCTGATACCAATTATTAGAAATGCGGTTGCCATTGCACCAAAAGATCGACATGTTAATGCCTGATACAACCATCAGAGTTAATGAATCCACAGGAGGTGGTTAATCCTTGTCACTAACCCAAGCGTTGCATTGCACAACACAAGGAGACCAAGGGCCCACACCTTGCAACACATACCTCTCATACCATGCAATATCATGGCTTGATAACTTGATCCTAGAAAATGAAATTGATTGGTAAAGAGTAAGGTAATGAAGACTAAAGTACATTTCCATATGGGATATTCAATGGTCCAATTTTTTAGTACTAATCTCTCCATCAGACTATTGTATGCCAATCTTATATTTAGCCTTAAATACACTACATGTGGATGACACTCCTTATTCTGGTTTATCTTTCACCAATTCTTCTTCTTCCTCATGCTTAAGCATTCCCATTTCTCTACCAAGGCTTGCATGATGCTTTCAATTCAATTTATCTTCCCCAGTAAATTAGAGATTTTAGCCATATCTTCTTTGACTCTTCTAAAATAGATATTTCCTTCCTCCTCTCCTTCTCTAACCATTGCTCTTACAACTCTATTCCACTTCTTTTTTCCAATTTTAGGTTTGTAATCAACTAGGTTATCATTTTTGCTCGACATTGTAGGTGGAATAAATTGACCATAATTCTACTTAGAAACCACAAACTTGTATCTCTAATACCACTTGATCCATAAACCACTAGGTTGATCTAACCCTAATGGTGCATTAGTTATGGATTCCTAAGTTAATTCCAAAACAACTCTTAGAAACAATATGAAAATTCATATAACAAGTAGGAAAAACAATTAAATAGAGCACAAACATGCATTAGAAAAAACACGACACAAGATTTTCTTGAGAAAATCTAAAAGGGTGAAAAACTCTAGGAAGGTAATGATAATAACATCACATCATTATTTGATGTTAGTACATAGAGAAAATTTTATTTTAATGGTCTTTTGGAGATGTACAACTTCTCCTATTCTCCACTTTGCTCTTTCTTTTACAAGAACTTTGATACAACTTCTTTCCATCCATTAATTTTTAATGGGAGACCCCACCTAAGCTAATATAACATTTAGAATGACTTGATGTTTGTCTTTTATCTCTTCTTTGGTTGCATGGCACAATGAGGGAGATGGATAGTTGCATTGGAATGAGAATAATCACATATTTACAATTTTCTAACTTGCCATTCATTAGTATTGCCACCCAAACAAACATCGTCTTAATTGTAATGATTGCCAATGAGGATTAAAAGTATCATCTATAATAGAAAATTCTAATAGTCATAATTATTCACCATCCCACATAATTATTCACTACCTTAAAAATTAACCCCATGTGAGCAGACAAAATGTGGCTAGGCAAAGCCAACTAGTCACTAATAAGAGACAAAATAGTCTCTTTGAAGACCCTCTATCTTAATATCCTCTAGCATGTAGAATTAGCTACAATTGACTTGCAGTAAAAATATCAATTTTAATAATAGGCTCCAAGACCCCATGGTTTAGAATTTTTAACTAATACCAAGATGCTATCAAATCCAAACTCCAACCACATACTTTGTTTTTTTTTTAGCATTTAAAACATTGTTGAAAGAAATATAGACCACTTAAATCAAATGACCTTAGTAGAGGATTAAGTCTAAATGACTTGCAACATCTTATTAATTCAACTACAATAGTGTTAAAGATATTTTCCTTTGCTACAAGTGAACTTATAGCAATACAAAATACTCACCACAAGTGACCTTCTCGTTGTTACAAGTGCACTTATAACATGTGCTCGACTATAGAACCATCCTAGATTGAGCATCCAAACCAATTGTTGATTCACCACATCAATTAAAAATTTATGAAAAATTTAGGTTATAGTTTGCACTTTAATTAGAAACTTATGTAAAATTTAGGTTTTAATTCTCCACCTCAATTATGAATTTATGGAAAACTTATGTTTTAATTCACTAAGTTGATTAAAAAATAAGATGAATTTTTGTTTCCCAATCACTCACATTTTATTTTTAAAATTATATTTTAATATAAAATACCTTCCCACCTTGTCACTTAAAGTCTAGATTTTGGAAAAAAGTGCTAGGGGATTATGCCTATACATAGGGAATTCATGACAATTTCTATAGAATTTTTTAGGAGATAATTCTAAAAGTATAACCAATTTTTACTACATGTATATTTTTATTAATATTTAATAAGTCTTAGGTAGAAAACTCAAATGAGCCTTGTGTACAACCACCTTAACTTGACCTAAAATAATTGTAACATCATTTTTTTTTTAATGTGTAGAGCATGATGTGTAACTTAAGCTCATATAGATTTTTTTAATAGATTTGACAACCAAAAGTTATTAAAAGAATAGGAAGATATACCTTTTCAAATTGTGAGACATTTTGTTTGAAAAATGATACATAATTTAAAAATAGATTTAAATTTTGAAAATAAATATTTTAAAAGTATAAATCCTTCTTTATAAAACACAATAATTATATCAAACAATTGAAATATAAAGTCATCATTCATATCATTGAAATGGAGTTTGTCAATGGATTCCATCATGAACTTGTAGTTGCACGTCCAAACCTTTGTTTTTTTATTATTAAGCCTAAAGACAATGCAAACAAGGGTGGGAAATTAAAATTTGAAAAACATGTTTGGACCAAATATTTGTTCTATCAAGATTAGATATTTAGTCCCACCAAAAAGTTTTGGCACCCAAGCACTTCCTCCAATTCCACTGATATTTTCTTGCATCCAACCTTCTTTTACCTTTGAAAGCATGCCTTCCACTTTATGAAAATATGTTCTTTGTTGTGTGGAAAAAATATTCTTGATTGGATAGCCAAGTCTCTTTGGCTAGTATGTTCTAGATTTGCACTAAAGTTATTACTATGACTCATGTCTTTATTTAATCATATCGAGATCCATCCAAAGTAGCTTATGAAAAAATCACCAAACTTTTGCATGATTTCCTCTAGGCTAATACCAAGTAGACTAAAGGGTTTAATAGAGTTGCCTCAGATATTTTTTTCTTATCATTGGCCAAATGGGGATTGGGCATCATTGATGTCCATAGAAAAAGTGTTGTGTCTTTTCCTAAAAGGGTCATCTATACTATTGAAATCTTGGAGAAGAGGAAAATTCTCTTTAGAATTACATCTCAACTGGTTCTTTATGGAAAAAATTCTTAGAAAAGAGTTGGTTTCCACACCCTCTTTATCATCATATCTCTACCTAATATTGAAGCCTCTTTGTAAAATTTAGAAAGCCTTTGAGGCCCAAGTTAAGTTGTTCCTAAAATAGGTTTGCAATGATTTTAGGTCTGGACTTTCTTTTAATGATTGTAATGTCTCTTTCAATAGTTCTAGAGTTCCCTTGGCTAGAACTCTAAGCATTAAAGCTCTTAGGTTTTTCAAAAAAAGAATTCATAATATTAGAGATATGATCTCCTCCAAATATTGGGCCCCTTCGTTGGTGTTTTAGTCAACATCTTATTAATTCAACTACAATAGTGTTAAAGATATTTTCCTTTTCTACAAGTGAACTTATAGCAATACAAAATACTCTCCACAAGTGACCTTCTCTTTGTTGCAAGTGCACTTATAACATGTGCTCGACTATAGAACCATCCTAAATTGATCATCCAAACCAATTGTTGATTCACTACATCAATTAAAAATTTAAGAAAAAATTAGGTTATAATTTGCAATTTAATTAGAAATTTATGTAAAATTTAGGTTTTAATTCTCCACCTCAATTATGAATTTATGGAAAACTTAGGTTTTAATTCACTAAGTTGATTAAAAACTAGGATGATTTTTTTTTCCCAATCACTCACATTTTATTTTTAAAATTATATTTTAATATAAAATACCTTCCCACTTTGTCACGTACAGTCTAGATTTTGGAAAAAAGTGCTAGGGGATTATGCCTATACATAGGGGATTCATGAGAATTTCTATAGAAGGTTTTAGGAGATAATTCTAAAAGTATAACCAATTTTTACTAAATATATATTTTTATTTTAATAGGGCTTAGGTAGGAAACTCAAATGAGCCTTGTGTACAACAACCTTAACTTGACCTAAAATAATTGTAACATTATTATTTTTTGAATGTGTAGAGCATGATGTCTAACTTAAGGTCATATAGATTTTTTTAATAGATTTGACAACCAAAAGTTATTAAAAGAACAGGAAGATATACCTTTTCAAATTTGTGAGACAATTTGTTTGAAAAATGATACATAATTTAAAAATAGATTTAAATTTTGAAAATAAATATTTTAAAAGTATAAATCCTTCTTTATAAAACCCATTAATTATATCAAACAATTGAAATATAAAGTCATCATCCATATCATTTAAATGGAGTTTGTTAATGTATTCCATCATGAACTTGTAGTTGCACGTCCAAACTTTTGTTTTTGATTATTAAGCCTAAAGACAATGCAAACAAGGGTGGGAAATTAAAATTTGAAAAAACTGTTTGGACCAAATATTTGTTCTATCAAGACTAGATATTTAGTCCCACCAAAAACTTTTGGCACCCAAGTACTTCCTCCAATTCCACTGATATTTTCTTGCATCCAACCTTCTTTTACCTTTGAAAGCATGCCTTCCACTTTATGAAAATATGTTCTTTGTTGTGTGGAAAAAATATTCTTGATTGGATAGCCAAGTCTCTTTTTTTGGCTAGTATGTTCAAGATTTGCAATAAAATTATTACTATGACTCATTTATTTTATTAATCATATCGAGATCCATCCAAAGTAGCTTATGAAAAAATTACCAAACTTTTGCATGATTTCCTCTAGGCTAATACCAAGTAGACTAAAGGGTTTAATAGAGTTGCCTCAGATATTTTTATCTTTTCATTGGCTAAATGGGGATTGGTCATCATTGATGTCAATAGAAAAATTGTTGTATTTTTCTAAAAGGGTCATCTATACTATTGAAAGCTTGGAGAAGAGGGAAATTCTCTTTAGACATTACATCTCAACTCGTTCTTTATGGAAAAAATTCCTAGAAAAGAGTTGGTTTCCACACCCTCTTTATCATCATATCTCTACCTAATATTGAAGCCTCTTTGTAAAATTTAGAAAGCCTTTAAGGTCCAGGTTAAGTTGTTCCTCAAATAGGTTTGCCTTGATTTTAGGTCTAGACTTTCTTTTAATGATTATAATGTCTCTATCAATAGTTCTAGAGTTCCATTGGCTAAAACTCTAAGCATTAAAGCTCCCAGGTTTTTCAAAAAAGAATTCATAATATTAGAGATATGATCTCCTCCAAATATTGGACCCCTTCGTTGGTGTTTTAGTCAACATCTTATTAATTCAAATACAATAGTGTTAAAGATATTTTCCTTTGCAACAAGTGAACTTATAGCAATACAAAATACTCACCACAAGTGACCTCTTTGTTGCAAGTGCACTTATAACATGTGCTCGACTATAGAACCATCCTAAATTGAGCATCCAAACCAATTGTTTATTCATCACATCAATTAAAAATTTATGAAAAAATTACGTTATATTTTTCAATTTAATTAGAAATTTATGTAAAATTTAGGTTTTAATTCTCCACCTTAATTCTGAATTTATGGAAAACTTAGGTTTTAATTTACTAAGTTGATTAAAGACTAGGATGATTTTTTGTTTCCCAATCACTCACATTTTATTTTTAAAATTATATTTTAATATAAAATACCTTCCCACTTTGTCACTTACAGTCTAGATTTTGTAAAAAGGTGCTAGGGGATTATGCCTATACATAGGGGATTCATGAGAATTTCTATAGAATTTTTTAGATCATTCTAAAAGTATAACCAATTTTTATTAAATATATATTTTTATTATTTAATAGGGCTTAGGTAGGAAACTCAAACGAGCCTTGTGTACAACCACCTTAACTTGACCTAAAATAATTGTAACATTATTATTTTTTGAATGTGTAGAGCATGATGTCTAACTTAAGGTCATATAGATTTTTTTAATAGATTTGACAACTAAAACTTATTAAAAGAACAAGAAGATATACCTTTTCAAATTTGTCAGACATTGTGTTTGAAAAATGATACATAATTTAAAAATAGATTTAAATTTTGAAAATAAATATTTTAAAAGTATAAATCCTTCTTTATAAAGCCCATTAATTATATCAAACAATTGAAATAAAAAGTCATCGTCCATATCATTGAAATGGAGTTTTTCAATGGATTCCATCATGAACTTGTAGTTGCAGGTCCAAACTTTTGTTTTTGATTATTAAGCCTAAAGACAATGCAAACAAGGGTGGGAAATTAAAATTTGAAAAAAGTGTTTGGACCAAATATTTGTTCCATCAAGACTAGATATTTAGTCCCACCAAAAACTTTTGGCACCCAAGTACTTCCTCTAATTCTACTAATATTTTATTGCATCCAACCTTCTTTTACCTTTGAAAGCATGCCTTCCACTTTATGAAAATATGTTCTTTGTTGTGTGGAAAAAATATTCTTGATTGGATAGTCAAGTCTCTTTTTTTGGCTAGTATGTTCTAGATTTGCACTAAAGTTATTACTATGACTCATGTCTTTTATTAATCATATCGAGATCCATCCAAAGTAGCTTATGAAAAAATAACCAAACTTTTGAATGATTTCCTCTAGGCTAATACCAAGTAGACTAAAGGGTTTAATAGAGTTGCCTCGGATATTTTTTTCTTGTCATTGGCCAAATGGGGATTGGGCATCATTGATGTCCATAGAAAAAGTGTTGTATCTTTTTCTAAAAGGGTCATCTATATTATTGAAAGCTTGGAGAAGAGGAAAATTCTCTTTAGACATTACATCTCAACTCGTTCTTTATGGAAAAATTTCCTAGAAAAGAGTTGGTTTCCACACCCTCTTTATCATCATATCTCTACCTAATCTTGAAGCCTCTTTGTGAAATTTAGAAAGCCTTTGAGGCCCAAGTTAAGTTGTTCCTCAAATAGGTTTGCAATGATTTTAGGTCTGGACTTTCTTTTAATGATTATAATGTCTCTATCAATAGTTCTAGAGTTCCATTGGCTAAAACTCTAAGCATTAAAGCTACCAGGTTTTTCAAAAAAGAATTCATAATATTAGAGATATGATCTCCTCCAAATATTGGGCCCCTTCATTGGTGTTTTAGTCAACATCTTATTAATTCAACTACAATAGTGTTAAAGATATTTTCCTTTGCTACAAGTGAACTTATAGCAATTCAAAATACTCACCACAAGTGACCTCTTTGTTGCAAGTGCAATTATAACATGTGCTTAACTATAGAACCATCCTAAATTGAGCATCCAAACCAATTGTTGATTCACCACATCAATTAAAAATTTATGAAAAAATTAGGTTATAATTTGCAATTTAATTAGAAATTTATGTAAAATTTGCGTTTTAATTCTCCACCTCAATTATGAATTTATGGAAAACTTAGGTTTTAATTCACTAAGTTGATTAAAAACTAGGATGAAATTTTGTTTCCCAATCACTCACATTTTATTTTTAAAATTATATTTTAATATAAAATACCTTCCCACATTGTCACTTAGAGTCTAGATTTTGGAAAAAGGTGCTAAGGGATTATGCCTATACATAGGGGATTCATGAGAATTTCTATAGAATTTTTTAGGAGATCATTCTAAAAGTATAACCAATTTTTATTAAATATATATTTTTATTATTTAATAGGGCTTAGGTAGGAAACTCAAACGAGCCTTGTGTACAACCACCTTAACTTGACCTAAAATAATTTTAACATTATTATTTTTTGAATGTGTAGAGCATGATGTCTAACTTAAGGTCATATAGATTTTTTTAATAGATTTGACAACTAAAAGTTATTAAAAGAACATGAAGATATAGCTTTTCAAATTTGTGAGACATTTTGTTTGAAAAATGATACATAATTTAAAAATGGATTTAAATTTTGAAAATAAATATTTTAAAAGTATAAATCCTTCTTTATAAAGCCCATTAATTATATCAAACAATTGAAATAAAAAGTCATCGTCCATATCATTGAAATGGAATTTTTCAATGGATTCCATCATGAACTTGTAGTTGCAGCTCCAAACTTTTGTTTTTGATTATTAAGCCTAAAGATAATGCAAACAAGGGTGGGAAATTAAAATTTCAAAAAAAGTGTTTGGACCAAATATTTGTTCCATCAAGACTAGATATTTAGTCCCAGCAAAAACTTTTGGCACCCAAGTACTTCCTCCAATTCCACTAATATTTTATTGCATCCAACCTTCTTTTACCTTTGAAAGCATGCCTTCCACTTTATGAAAATATGTTCTTTGTTGTGTGGAAAAAATATTCTTGATTGGATAGCCAAGTCTCTTTTTTTGGCTAGTATGTTCTAGTTTTGCACTAAAGTTATTACTATGACTCATGTCTTTTATTAATCATATCGAGATCCATCCAAAGTAGCTTATGAAAAAATAACCAAACTTTTGAAAGATTTCCTCTAGGCTAATACCAAGTAGACTAAAGGGTTTAATAGAGTTGCCTCAGATTTTTTTTCTTGTCATTGGCCAAATGGGGATTGGGCATCATTGATGTCCATAGAAAAAGTGTTGTGTGTTTTTCTAAAAGGGTCATCTATACTATTGAAAGCTTGGAGAAGAGGAAAATTCTCTTTAGACATTACATCTCAACTCGTTCTTTATGGAAAAATTTCCTAGAAAAGAGTTGGTTTCCACACCCTCTTTATCATCATATCTCTACCTAATCTTGAAGCCTCTTTGTAAAATTTAGAAAGCCTTTGAGGCCCAAGTTAAGTTGTTCCTCAAATAGGTTTGCAATGATTTTAGGTCTGGACTTTCTTTTAATGATTATAATGTCTCTATTAATAGTTCTAGAGTTCCATTGGCTAAAACTCTAAGCATTAAAGCTACCAGGTTTTTCAAAAAAGAATTCATAATATTAGAGATATAATCTCCTCCAAATATTGGGCCCCTTCGTTGGTGTTTTAGTCAACATCTTATTAATTCAACTACAATAGTGTTAAAGATATTTTCCTTTGCTACAAGTGAACTTATAGCAATACAAAATACTCACCACAAGTGAGCTTCTCTTTGTTCCAAGTGCACTTATAACATGTGCTCGACTATAGAACCATCCTAAATTGAGCATCCAAACCAATTGTTGATTCAGCACATCAATTAAAAATTTATGAAAAAATTAGGTAATAATTTGCAATTTAATTAGAAAATTATGTAAAATTTAGGTTTTAATTCTCCAACTCAATTATGAATTTATGGAAAACTTAGGTTTTAATTAACTAAGTTGATTAAAAACTAGGATGAAATTTTGTTTCCCAATCACTCACATTTTATTTTTAAAATTATATTTTAATATAAAATACCTTCCCACATTGTCACTTAGAGTCTAGATTTTGGAAAAAGGTGCTAGGGGATTATGCCTATACATAGGGGATTCATGAGAATTTCTATAGAATTTTTAGGGAGATAATTCTATACGTATAACCAATTTTTATTAAATATATATTTTTATTATTTAATAGGGCTTAGGTAGGAAACTCAAATGAGCCTTGTGTACAAACACCTTAACTTGACCTAAAATAATTGTAACATTATTATTTTTTGAATGTGTAGAGCATGATGTCTAACTTAAGGTCATATAGATTTTTTTAATAGATTTGAGAACCAAAAGTTATTAAAAGAACAGGAAGATATAGCTTTTCAAATTTGTGAGACATTTTGTTTGAAAAATGATACATAATTTAAAAATAGATTTAAATTTTGAAAATAAATATTTTAAAAGTATAAATCCTTCTTTATAAAACCCATTAATTATATCAAACAATTGAAATATAAAGTCATTGTCCATATCATTGAAATGGAGTTTTTCAATGGATTCCATCATGAACTTGTATTTGTAGGTCCAAACTTTTGTTTTTGATTATTAAGCCTAAAGACAATGCAAACAAGGGTGGGAAATTAAAATTTGAAAAAAGTGTTTGGACCAAATATTTGTTCTATCAAGACTAGATATTTAGTCCCACCAAAAACTTTTGGCACCCAAGTACTTCCTCAAATTCCACTGATATTTTCTTGCATCCAACCTTATTTTACCTTTGAAAGCATACCTTCCACTTTATGAAAATATGTTCTTTGTTGTGTGGAAAAAATATTCTTGATTGGATAGCCAAGTCTCTTTTTTTGGCTAGTATGTTCTAGATTTGCACTAAAGTTATTACTATGACTCATGTCTTTTATTAATCATATCGAGATCCATCCAAAGTAGCTTATGAAAAAATCACCAAACTTTTGCATGATTTCCTCTAGGCTGATACCAAGTAGACTAAAGGGTTTAATAGACTTGCCTCATATATCTTTTTCTTGTCATTGGCCAAATGGGGATTAGGCATCATTGATGTCCAAAGTAAAAGTGTTGTGTCTTTTTCTAAAAGGGTCATCTATACTATTGAAAGCTTGGAGAAGAGGAAAATTCTCTTTAGACATTACATGTCAACTGGTTCTTTATGCAAAAATTTCATAGAAAAGAGTTGGTTTCCACCCCCTCTTTATCATCATATCTCTACCTAATATTGAAGCCTCTTTGCAAAATTTAGAAATCCTTTGAGGCCCAAGTTAAGTTGTTCCTCAAATAGGATTGCAATGATTTTAGGTCTAGACTTTCTTTTAATGAAATCTTGTAATGTCTCTATCAATAGTTCTAGAGTTCCCTTCGCTAAAACTCTAAGCATTAAAGCTCTTAGGTTTTTCAAAAAAGAATTCATAATATTAGAGATATGATCTCCTCCAGATATTGGGCCCCTTCGTTGGTGTTTTAGTCAACATCTTATTAATTCAACTACAATAGTGTTAAAGATATTTTCCTTTGCTACAAGTGAACTTATAGCAATACAAAATACTCACCACAAGTGACCTTCTCTTTATTGCAAGTGCACTTATAACATGTGCTCGACTATAGAACCATCCTAAATTGAGCATCCAAACTAGTTGTTGATTCATCACATCAATTAATAATTTATGAAAAAAATAGGTTATAATTTGCAATTTAATTAGAAATTTATGTAAAATTTAGGTTTTAATTCTCCACCTTAATTATGAATTTATGGAAAACTTAGGTTTTAATTCACTAAGTTGATTAAAAACTAGGATGAAATTTTGTTTCCCAATCACTCACATTTTATTTTTAAAATTATATTTTAATATAAAATACCTTCCCACTTTGTCACTTACAGTCTAGATTTTGGAAAAAGGTGCTAGGGGATTATGCCTATACATAGGGGATTCATAAGAGTTTCTATAGAATTTTTTATGAGATAATTCAAAAGTATAACCAATTTTTATTAAATATATATTTTTATTATTTAATAGGGCTTAGGTAGGAAACTCAAATGAGCCTTGTGTACAGCCACCTTAACTTGACCTAAAATAATTGTAACATTATTATTTTTTGAATGTGTAGAGCATGATGTCTAACTTAAGGTCATATAGATTTTTTTAATAGATTTGACAACCAAAAGTTATTAAAAGAACAGGAAGATATACCTTTTCAAATTTGTGAGACATTTTGTTTGAAAAATGATACATAATTTAAAAATAGATTTAAATTTTGAAAATAAATATTTTAAAACTATAAATCCTTCTTTATAAAACCCATTAATTATATCAAACAATTGAAATATAAAGTCATCATCCATATCATTGAAATGGAGTTTGTCAATGGATTCCATCATGAACTTGTAGTTGCAGGTCCAAACTTTTGTTTTTTATTATTAAGCCTAAAGACAATGCAAACAACGGTGGGAAATTAAAATTTGAAAAAAGTGTTTGGACCAAATATTTGTTCTATCAAGACTAGATATTTAGTCCCACCAAAAACTTTTGGTACCCAAGTACTTCCTCCGATTCCACTGATATTTTCTTGCATCCAACCTTCTTTTACCTTTGAATGTATGCCTTCCACTTTATGAAAATATGTTCTTTGTTGTGTGGAAAAAGTATTCTTGATTGGATAGCCAAGTCTCTTTTTTTGGCTAGTATGTTCTAGATTTGCACTAAAGTTATTACTATGACTCATGTCTTTTATTAATCATATCGAGATCCATCCAAAGTAGCTTATGAAAAAATCACCAAACTTTTGCATGAATTCCTCCAAGCTAATACCAAGTAGACTAAAGTGTGTAATAGAGTTGCCTGAGATATTTTTTTCTTGTCATTGGCCAAATGGGGATTGGGCATCATTGATGTCCATAGAAAAGTGTTGTCTTTTTCTAAAAGGGTCATCTATACTATTGAAAGCTTGGAGAAGAGGAAAATTCTCTTTAGACATTACATGTCAACTGGTTCTTTATGGAAAAAATTCCTAGAAAAGAGTTGGTTTCCACACCCTCTTTATCATCATATCTCTACCTAATATTGAAGCCTCTTTGTAAAATTTAGAAAGCCTTTGAGGCCCAAGCTAAGTTGTTCTTCAGATAGGTTTGCAATGATTTTAGGTCTAGACTTTCTTTTAATGATTGTAATGTCTCTATCAATAGTTCTAGAGTTCCACTCGCTAAAACTTTAAGCATTAAAGCTCCCAGGTTTTTCAAAAAAGAATTCATAATATTAGATATATGATCTCCTCCAAATATTGGGCCCCTTCATTGGTGTTTTAGTTGAAATTCAAGCTCTCCAAAAATGTATCATCTATTCTATTTTTTTAGGATCTTTTCCCTAATGTTATGCTCCATATGTTGGGATTACAACCACCTCTCCCATGGTCAATAAATCGGTGGTGGATTTTTCATTCTTCTTTCAAAAATTATAATCTTAGTCTTTTGTTCAAGGTCCTTAGCCCTTTCTCTTTACCTCTTGGTAAGATCAATTGCTATTGGGGTCTAAATTGTTGTTTAAACCTAGCTTTATTGACTTTTAAAGTGGATCTACCATGGTAAAATCAATCCAAAAATTGGTTATTTTCTTTTTTGTCTGATTTACTAAGGTTGTATCTTTAGGTGAAAGGATTATGCACATTGGTATTTTGCATGAAGATGTCCCATATATAATATACTTGAGACCATCAAGCATATTTTCTAGACTTACTCATGAGCCCAAAGAGATTGGAATCGGAATCACAAATTTTTCCCATCCGTTCATCTCAAGCCTTTTTCTTGGAGAATTGATCTATTTGGGGATATAATAGGCAATTGCATTCTTAGATTCCTAATATATGGAATTTTTTTAGAGTCTTTATCCCCTTTTAGCTTTGGAAGTCTACAAATCTAACTATTTTTAATGAGGACATTTCTATTTCTTTTTCTCTTAATGTGGAATTTCATGTTCTCACTTCTAGTTATTTTCATATCTAGGTTTAGACTGAGAAGGCGGCTCTAGATTTTGAACATCTCCAAGATCTTCTCAATACTAATTCTAGGGAAGTATGCCTTCAACCAGAGTAGATCCTACTAGATAATTTGCCCAATGACTACCTATGCCTAGAGAAGGGAGCTACTCACACAAACACAACAAGCTTTTGCCTCATCTTCCTCAATAGAAGAGCTAGACATTATTATTGCATAGCAAAATTGTAGGGCCTTTAAGATGGCCCTCTCTATCCCAAGGTGGCATTGACAATAGTAACATCACACCTCGACTACTTGGGTGGGGTGTGCTTGTGCATCTTGTTGTTCAACATGCTCAACATAGGTGGGTGGCACTTAATGCTTAGGATTGGCAGACAACTCTTGATCCTCCTTAAGTAAGCCCTCTAAGTGGGATAATAGTCATTTTTGGCATGATTTACCACCACCTCTTCCTAGTGCACCAACTTGTGCATAGTGCTTTGGTTATTGTTTGGTGAATCATAAGCCACATATGGTTTATGTTTATCTTTTATAAGTCCTACATATCAATTGACCATCTTTTAGTATAAAACTTTGTATGTACTTTAATAGTATTTTTTAATTTATATATAGATGATGAAGTGTTTCCAATTTAAAAAACTACTAATTATTTATTAATTTGAGGAAATTTTATTTTTCATTTTAGCTAAGAAATTATGTGAAATCTCTTAATGGTGAGAACTACTGAGTTTTCCTATATTTAGTTATATATAATTGCTGCTTACAAGGTATACCATTTCAATAATAACTTCCCAAATAGAGGATTACTATGGGACCATAGTAATTAAACTATACTGATTTGTTAGGTGGGGGAAAATACATGACCTATTTGCTATTTTAAAATTTGAATTGTCTGTAGTTGGATAACGCCAACATCTCATTGAGATTAATGAAATTATAAAGCTTTGCATATCTCTCAAAAATTTCAAAATTTTCCTTAAACAATGGGTAACTTCAAACAAAATAAGAATAGAAAACATTCATTATTTTTTCTTGTGTGAAGGGCAATACCTTGCAATAAAAGCAAACAGCTCGACAGAGCAAATATATATTATCATCAACTGAGATTAAATATCAGATAAATCTTGTCAAACTAAATATGTATTGTAAGGTTTATCCAGTGCAGGCCATATGCTATAATATTTATATAGAATCATCAAATTATTAGCTTGTACATAGCATCTTAAACAATTTGGATTAATTCTTTTATATAATTCTTTTCTGGAACTGTACGATTCATGCTCAACAACATCACAACGAATTAAAAAACAAACCAAACCAAGCAAACAACAATTTCATTAATAAAATCTTATACAGACACTTTCTCTATTCATGACAATCCTAAGTCATTGTCCGTGTCTGACACAAGGAAACTATAACAAAACACCATTACAATTTGTATTAAAATCATTCTACGAAGATCTTATGAAATCCTGTAGCGACATTGATAGCTAATCGACCATAACAATTAGTTTTTAGTGGACCAGTGAATATACTCTTTGGCTTCAAACAAGCCCCAGATAACAACCAAGTCTAATCTGGTGTGACTGAACAACGGTCTCAGTTCCCACAGATGTAATTTGTTAGGTTAATAAAACTAAACCCAGAAATTTAATTATTGAATTGCGAGCTAATTCGACAATTTACACAGTCGGCAGGTCTCACATCAGTAAGCTGAAGAGCCCCCATAATTGCCCATCAAACTGTAAAGCAGCTTATACATCTTATTCAGTCTAAACGGAACATTAAGATTGTATAAAGTTTTTTCTCAGTTTAAAAAGTCTGCATTTTAGTTGATATGTTATAGATTTCTTTAATTTTCATATCTAGCCTACCTCGTTACAATAGGATGGATATCCACTCTTAAACGGTAAAAATATGGCAGTGAAGGGAAATAAAACACATACTTCTAAATTTTATATTAGATTTAGGTGTAAAGATTGATTAACACACAAATTAAGACCTGGGCTAATAGAAATAAGTTATTATAAATGAGTAAGTCATTAACCTGATAAGTAAATGTTGAATTGGATAAGATGTTAGGGATTTGACTGTAAAACTTAGATCTGAAGTGCTACTATTGAAGCAGATGAGGCTTTGATCCCTATGTTGTAGCTAGACATGAACGGTTATGCAATCCTAACTTCCTCTTCTATGATTGTGTCCTCTTTGCCATAATCCTATCTCTATCAATCTCATACTCTTGAATTCTGTCTTCGATGTGGTAGTTGAATTGAGGTGAAGGAGGTGTTAAAGAACACTTTTGGGGGCTTGCTTTACTATGATTGAAGTGTTAGACTTCTTTGAGCCTATGTCAAGCCTCTTGTATGTTGTTGTCCACAATTTGTATGAAAAGAATTCGAGTACTGAAATACAAGATGTATGTTGCAATGAAAGTTTTTACTAATGTATTGTTGCTTTGATGTGAATGCCCTCAAATTTATGTTGTAATGCTCTAGAATGATTCAAATGAATACTTTGAATTATGAATAAATGTCCTATGAGATTTCTTTTCAATATGCAATCCTAGGTGTTAGTGTGTGTGTGTGCTAAAATCTCTTGAAATAAGTACCAAGATGACACATTTATCAACAATGTAGTGAATGCAACACAAGTTCTAAAAATTTGAAGTATAGACTTTATTCCTTTACTTTTGTCCCCACTTCAATGTGCATATGATAATGTGATGAAGTATGCATTCTTAAGTAACATTAGATAATAAATAAAGTAAGAAGTATGTCTGAAAATGATGCAATTTTTAAAAAGGATGCACTTTGAAGATGACCCTCATTTTCTCCATGCTCTTTGTGAGACTGCATCTCAAAATTTGCATTGACAAGCACACCAAAGCATTGGTCAGGTCACCCATACTAACATGGTCATTAAAAATAAGCATATTGCATTTGTATATACTTGAATTTAGTATCATCTCAGATTGTGACAAACAACAAAAGGATGGAACCATGGGCTTGTGACCAATTTTGCCCCATGAAATGTGTGAAAGATACATGGAAGAAGAAGATATCAATTCTCCAGGGTTGTCAAAGTGTAGTAACCAAATTGGCACCCTTAATCTATACAACTTGAGATATAAAAGTGAAAGATATCATGTGAATAAGGTTTCTAAGGAGTATTAACTAAGCTGTCCATCTCAATCTATACATCATGAAATCGATTAAAATCTAAAAAAAGATGTCCCCATGCATAGGGTTGTTGAGGAGTAGTAACCAAGTTGGCCCCCTAAATCTATGTATGACTTAGACCTGGTGAAAGCATGATAGTGTGTAATATCCTCCCTTAAAGTGGATGAATTCATCATAATAGATGTAATTTGAGGAGAGGAGTGTTTAAGGATGGACACATATAGCAATATGTTGGCCCTATGTGTGTGGAAAAGATAAGCATGAAGCATAGGTGAAAATGAGGGAAAAAATGATTTTTCCCTAAGTAAAAGGCAAATTCATGTACAAAAGATACACTATAAAAATGCAATATGAGATACATCATATGTAAGACAAAAATGTAAGCAAGACATGAGTTTATTAATGAAAGAATACATCATGCAAAAATCATAGTAGTAATTCCACATAGATGCCACTGTGAGGATCACATGGGAAAACATATTGTATATAGATAAGATAATAAAAGTATGGTGGTATATCAATGCATTCTTCTCTAAAGAGGAGAAGGAAAGCATCATAAGAGAAAATGCTCGCTAGGTGAGGGAGAAGTGGAAAGCACTATAAAGGTGAAATGAAACATGGAATATAAAATGATACAAAGTGAAAAGTGTAAGTAGAAGAAGCATGATAAACTAGGCATAAACACAAGGTCAAATTGATGTAGGCAATAAGAGACAAGAAAAGGGAGAGAACAACAAACATCTCAAGTAAAAGGCCAAAAGTAAGAAATGATTAAGAAAAGAGTTGAGATATTAAATAAGGAGCATAACAGTTGTGGCTCCATAAAAATTCCAAAGACATAAAAAACAAGAAGCAAAAGAGACTATTTCTTTGGTCAACATGTGATATCATTTGTAAGGCACTCTATAAATTTGCATCATACCAAACCCATAACATGATGATATTGTAGGATTGATGTGAACTATCATAGGCACTTCTCTTCGTGAAATTCACAAGCCTATGATGATATATCCAAAAATCTCTTGAATTATACTATTATAACATTTTAAACATACCCTCAAATGTGGTATAGGATGAGGTATAGGTGCTAAACTGGGAGAAACCTACAAAACAATGTATTAGTACATAGGTGTTGAAACATAGAATGTAGGTGTTGATCCTAGCTACATAGGAATTAAAACATAGGCGTAGGTGTGATTGTAACCTACACAATAATGCTTGAAAAGAAACTTGTAAGAAAGTTAGATTAAGGGGGTGGGGGTCCCACCGAGTGTGCCATAATGTATAACATAGAAATGAGCATAAGAAACAAGTTAAAAGACTAACCTATTTCACTCAAGTCCTAAGCTACCTTATATTGAGCAAAAGGAATACATTAAACAAGAAGTTAAGCCATTAACTACATGCAAGCCTTGATCTTGTGAATGTGCTCCTTGATGGTGTTTATGTGGATGGCTCCTTAAATGGGTAGCATAACCTTACTTCTCATGGAGTCTTGGAGTGGAAATGGCGGCATTGTGTTGCATGAAGAATTTATGTTATTTGTGAAGGGGTGAGCTCCAATTTATAGATTTTTGGAGGATCAATTAGATGGTTAGGATTTGATTGAAAGATCAAGGGTGGAGGATTGTTTAGAGGTCTCAAGCAAGGAGAGATTGACAAATGTCATGATAGGATTGGATGAGATGAGATGTCCTTGGATCAAGGAGGAATGGATGGTCAAGATTGGGCTTTGGAAAGATTGGAGGGATGAGATTGTCTTGGTAGGTGGGAGGTATAGGTTGGTTTTTATTTGAATTTTAAATTGGGAAGCATGGGTACATGCCCAATTTAAAATTAGAAGAAAAAGGATGATTTGGCTTAGATTTGAATTTTAAACTAGGAGCATGGGTACATGCCCAATTTAAAATTGGAAGAATAGGAGATGGAGGATAAATAGACCTTTGTACATGGGTCCTTGACCATGCTTTTTGTAAGAAGGCCATGTGGACATGTACAAGAGGCCCATGCCTTTGTACATTTGGAGGAATGGAGAGGATTTGACCAAGGTTAGATTAGGTTTTAGGTTGTGCAAGTGGGGGATTAGGTTAGTTAATTATGTTTAGGTAACCTAATCAAAAGTGTAGAAAATAGGGAATTAAATAAATGTAAATATTTATTTAATTCATGGGATGGGATAAGGGGATATGTAAATGTTTAATGTTTCGACTATAGGGGAAGGGGATAAATGATTAATAAATCATTCTGGCTAGGGACAAGTACCAATGCAGGTACCAATACGGGTACAAATGAATAGTGAATAGTACATGAATAGTGATTTTGACAATTGTTAGAGAAAAGCATCCAAGAGCATAGATTGCAATCCAAGAGAAAAACCTTCATGAATGAGAGAAGCAACACATAGGGGAAGTTATTTCACTAGGAGTGAAGAATATACATTGGACATGAGATATATTACAATGTACAAACCCAGATATAAATAGTCAGGTGAAAATGAGGTATGGAAACAACCAACCCCAACTACCTCAACGACAAAAATAATATTGGCCTAAGTAAAAACTTAAGCCTACTCTAACACCCCCCCTTAAGTGCAACTTAGGGAGATTATTATACAATATGAGGTTCAAAATGGGTCCCGGCAACAAGGCCATGTTAGGTACCCATGTACAACTACAATGCAATAAAATGCAATCTCTCACAATCAAAGAAAAGGAGAAAAACCCTGTGGGAGAAAACTCCTCTCCAAAAGAGAAAATAAAACTAGATGATGCATGGAGGACTCACCAGTACCCCTCAAGGACTACATGTACAACATGTATATACAATCAAGAATCCCCCCATAGGAAGGAAAAAGAGAGACATGATATCCCCCCATAGGAAGGAAAAAGAGATACATGATATCCCCCCATAATGAAGAAGCTCCAATGTTAATGAAATATGCCTAGAAATAAAAGATGATCCAATGCCTACGAGCAACACCTCTCCCCTTACGAAGAAACAAGTCCATCGAATCATGTAGAAGCCACTCCATGTCCAACTTAAGGAAGGAGGAGGGAAGTCTCCAAATAGAAACCTCTGAAGACTGAGTAGGAGTATCCAAGCATGAATAATCCACCACAAAATCATGATAAAAAACAACCAAAAAATGTGACAAATCAAGTGAAAGATAAAACTCATCAATGTCAATCTCCAAAGAAGATGTCTAGATGTATCAATAGCTGTGTTGGAACTATCATCAAAGAGGAGAGAAATCCCCTCAAGTATGTCTCCCAAATCTGCAAGATGAGACTCCACAAACAAATCTGAAATTCCTGCCAAATACTCATCCAATGAAGCAAGATCTAAGAAACTATGATCAACTTGAGAAAAACCCTTAGGAAGAGGAACTAATTCCCAAGTAGGATTCTTCATTAAAGAAGAATACTCTCATTCATAGCAATTTCCCATTCAAGAACACCTAAAACATCTGAAAACTTTTGAGGATCAGTAGAAACCACATGACTCAAAAGTAGTGTGTAGTTGTGGGATCACGTGCAAGAGAACCAACATCCTCAGGGAGTGTACGAGCCCATAATAGTCTTGTGGGTGTAGGTGGAGGAGGAGATGGAGAAATTTCAACAACAAGATCAATACCATCATCAAGAACATCATCATCGTCCTCATCATCTACAGGTAGTAAAACATCATCTAAAGAAGAAGTGGGAAGAAGAGAGGAAGGGGCCTATGATGGAGAATCTTTCAGAGTGACAAGACTCATCAAGATGAACATCCTGATGAAAATGTACCTCTCGAGTGACAGGATCAAATAAGCGATAACCCTTCACATCCTCACAATAGCCAAGAAATATCAACCGCTAACTTTTCTTCTCCATTAATTTGTGTCTCCCATTTGGAATGAATGTCCATGCATCACTACCAAATACTCTAAAAAAAGACGCCATGGGCTTGACATTAGACCAAGCCTCCTCGAGAGTCATATTCTACACTACCTTGTGAGGCATATAGTTCTAAATACAATTGGTACAATTGACAACCTCCACCCAAAATGTTGGAGCCATGGATCGAGACTGAAGCATACAATTGACCATCTCCCATAAGGTTCTATTCTTTTGCTCAGACACACTATTCTGTTAAGGAGTGCATGGCACTGTGTGCTAATGAAGAATACCTCAAGCATGACAAAAGTCCTGAAATGCCTGATTGACATAGTCTCTCCCATTATCTATGTGACTCTTTTGAAGGGAGTGCCCTGATTGCTTCTCCACAAATGTAAGGAATATCATGAAAATTTGAAGAACCTCATCCTTGTACTTCAAAAAGTACAGCCATGTGTGCTAAGAGAAGTCATCAATAAAGGTGAGCACATACTTAGCCCCTGAAAATGAAGGAGTTGGGAATGACATAAGATCACTATGCACCAACTCAAAGAGTATTGAAGCACATGTGGCCATACCCAAGTTTGGAAAAGGATCCCTGTGATGTTTGCCATGAACACAACCTTGACAAACTCCATCAAAACAAGAGATCTTAGGTAGGCCAATCGCTAAATTCTGTGTGCTCATCTATTGAAGATATCTATAATTCAGGTGCCCAAACTATTTGTGCCAAATCTCACTCACGGAATCTACATAAGCAATAAGGGATGATCCTGATAAAGACTCAAATCCATCAAACCTATACAAATGGGTCACATCATCAACTGTCCATGTAGCAACAACCCTCTCAGGATCCTGCAACTCTCGAATAATCTCATCAGTGGGAGAAAACTCAACTAGTTTCCCATCACCATGATGACAAATCTGATAGACAAAAAGAAGATTCTATGACATTTTAGGAACAAAAAGAACATCATCAATGCAACCATCATGTATCTTAACTAAGCCTGTTCCTACATCTATGAAGAGTTCCCAACTGCAATATGAGAAGTACTACAAGAGAAAATAGAATCAAGAAGATCCTCAACATGAGTCATATGATGTGAAGCACTAGAATAAGAATCCAACTATTACTGGTTGGGGATAAAGCCTTATTGTGAGAGCTTTCCCTTTTCCTAAGGAAGAAGACTTAGGCAGGGCAATATTGTGCTTCCTCATAGCTTTCTCCAATGCTGCTAATCTCTCAAAACAATGTGCATCATTATGCCCCAACTTTCCATAAAAGGAATAATTTTCCTTCTTCTTAGACTTAGAGGATGATTCCCCATAATTAGGAGGAGGAGATGGGGGATTAGTCTTCTAGTCTTTCTTTTCCTTAGGTTTGGAGGGAGACTCACCACCTATAGACGAATCTGTCTTGGGCTTCTTCTTGTTCTTACCCTTGCCCTTGGAAGATTGAACCATCAAAGCATGACTCTTAGGAAGAGCATCCATCTAAATCAACTTGGCCTACTCCTTAGTCAATCGATCACAAAATTCCTTGAATGAAGGCATCTTATGATCTTCTCCCATATCATCCATGGTAGAATATAAGGTAGAGGCAAACACTTGAAAAGGACCTCTCAACTTAGAAAAGATCAAGAAAATACACTCCTTATCATCTTTGGCATGACCACATCCTTTCAATTGGGACAAAATCAACTTGAATTGGGCAAGGAAATTCTGAATAGTGGGGAAGGCATCTAGAGAGAGAGAGATGAGATTGGCTTCAAGTTGTAAGATCTTGCACTGATTGACTTTACCATACAACTTGGCAAGCTTATCTCGCACTTCTTTAGGTGTCTTACACTCTGTAATGTGAAACAATAAATTATTAGACACATGGAGACCTATGAGTCTTTTAGCCTCTCCATTTTGTTTCTATGAACAAATTGCTCAAATGGTTTTGTGAATTCAGGTTGATTGTTATCTAACATTTTCCAAAGACCCCTAGATTGAAACAGTTGTGATATTTTGACCTTCCATGTGTGATAGTTGTGTGGAGTAAGCAATTCAATCCTTGGGTCTGACATGATAAACAATGAAACACAAGGGGACCAAAATGCAATATACACCCCCCAAGAATGAATGAACACTAAATTTGCAAATCCCAACACCAAATTTGCCAAGTAACTCTAGCAGAAGTAACTGAAACAACTTGCAACTTCAAGCTACTTGAACTGTCAAACAATAGAAAAATTTTCAATAAATACCTCGTTCATAGCAAAGTTTTTTGAAGAAACTTTCCGATGATATCTTGTTTGTTGAAAACAAACTTCGTTTGCAAAAGTTGTACACGTTTGAAAAAATGCCAATTTTAAGCTCTTCTGGACCAAGCACTCGGTCCCACCATGTGACCATGTTCATCTTTGATAGTGAAAAATGGGTCCTCGAGGGGTGATTGGTGGTGGATTTCTACACCACATGAAATCACCAAGCCAAACAACCAATCAGGCCTCGCCAAGTCACACACAAAGAGATTCAAGCCACCAACAAACCACACGCACCAATGGCCGAGTCAAACATCCAAGTCAACAAATTTTGATTGGGCCTTCTCAAGGTCGACACCACTTGCGCGCACGTACGAGGGAGACTTAAAAGCCTTGTGAGGTCAACCTCACATCAAATAGTGTAGGACGAGAGCTATTTAAAGGCCAAAAAGACTTTTTGCGTAGACCATGTGGGACTAAACTCCCTACGAACTATAGACAGAATGTGAGCGTGGCCCACCTCCAACAACAGACCTGATCAAAAACCTAAATATTTTTTTGGACTTTAGAAAGTATAAAGTCTATTGCAAATATATATTTGCTAAAGAGCTTCGTAGGAGACCCATGCACAGAGAAAAAAATACAGATTTTGATCAAAATGGATGGTCACCTCCTCCAACAACAATGAAGCTATAGTTTTCAACAACAAAAAAAAGAGAGGATTGATGCCCAAACACACCAATGCTGATTTAGTGACCTCCAAATGATTATCGTTGTCCTCTAACTGCCCATATCACTGCTATAGGCAGATTGACTTCCAACTATGCTCTCCAACAGCTGTGATATTGCCCAGCCAACAGAAAGTGAAGGATTCAAATGCATGGCCTGTGCAGTAGAATATAATGCCTCACTTGACAATATTAATTGGCTTCCTGTGTGCAATGATGTATATGAGCTAATCTTCTTGCCAAAAAAGGCTCACACCCAGAAAAAAGCAATAGAGACGCCCAACCAAAGAACCAGATCTCTGTCAAAAAAATGCCACAAAGGATACCTCCAGCAAGAACTTGCCAACAAACATGCAACCCCAAAAAAACATTCAGATTTGCAAACACCATACCTGGCAAAGATTGAAGAAGAATATCAACAAAAATGGTGAATTTGAAATTTAACAAATTTCAAATGCCAACCAAAAAACTCTGCCGAATAAATGATCTCAGACTCTGATGAAAACTCTCAGTATGGAAGTTGGTTACAGAAGATAAGATCTGATACCATGTTAGATCAAAGCATCTAGGAGCATCTGCAAACCAAGAGAAAATCCTTCATGAATGAGTGAAGCAACACATAGGGGAAGCTATTTCACCAGGAGTGAATAATATACATTGGGCATGAGATATATTACAATGTACAAACCCAGATATAAATAGCCAGGTGAAAATGAGGTATGGGAACAATCAACCCCAACTACCTCAACAGAAAAAATAATATTAGCCTAAGTAAAAACTTGTAACACCAAAAAATGTCCCCTTAGGGGCTTTTCCCTCATAAGGTTTAGCTCCCGGGTCTTTAGCACACATTTAGGACATTTTAGTTCATATTTTGACATCTTGATGGAATGAGACCTAGATTCCATGGCAAATTGGACCTAGGTGGACCCCTTGAGCTATACCCTACCCAAAATAGGGGGGACTTGGCTGCCTGTGCCCTACTTCTACCCTATTTTGGGGCAGTCCCAAATTTTGAGTGTCAGTTAGTGACCATTATTAGGTCCCTTTAACGACACAGTAAGTTTGAATTTCAAAAACCTTGGCGAGAGTGTTTGTAGATGCATATATAAACATGCTTAGGCATTCATTTGAAAATAAGATTTCAATTAGATAACAAGGGTGATGGTCAAGTGTTCTCAAGTTGATTCAAGGCTTCTATTGTGTTGCATGAGCATACTTGTATGTTTTATGTGTTGATATTTGCAGATTTGAGCATCCTCATGGCATGAAGAACCTCTTCCTCCACGAGAGCTTCACTACAAGGTGACATAATATTGTGTTTTCATCATTGATTCCTTTGGTTTTTACCTTTGCCTCACAAGGGCACACACTCTTTATCTCACAACGGTGTTCAAAGACTTAAGTGTCCTCTGGAGTTTGACTGAGGCAATCCTCTAAACACCACAACCCCCAAACCAAGTCTTGTGATTGCAGGTTACAAGTGTCGCATTTAGGAAAAGTGGAGTTGTAGGAAGGACTGGCAGGCATCAACAATTTGGGATCTGAAGAAAAGGACACAAGAGCACTTCCAGGACTTGGGTGCTCGCTCTAGTGTCCTCTGCATCTGAGTTTCAAAAAAAAGAAGTTACAGGGTTGATCAGTGTCAAAAGGATGTCCAAATTCTGCAAAGAAACTGGCACCTTGGACTAGGGTGCCTGCTCCAGTGTCCCTGACTATTCTGCTTTGAAACCCTGAAAATAGGTACTCTGTGATTTGGTATTTTACTCCTGTCTGTAAGAGCTTTTTCCATTATTCGTCAATTAGTTGTCGTATTTGCATGATTAGGGTTTTAATGGTTAATTGGGCATAAGAGAAGGAAAATTAATAATTAAATTCCCTAATCCAAGTTTCCCTACATATGTAAGTGACCTAGGGTATGATAGTGCTTGTCACTCGACCCTAGATCCTTCAATGTTTAGTGGAGAGGTGGATTTAATCATCTAAAAACTAAAACATTAACATATCCAATTTTCCCCTAAACATTTTGGTGAACCCGTGTTTTTGGACTTAAATTGCAACTTGTTGAGTGTTTGTCTTCAGATTTGGATTGATTTCATTCATTCATTTAGTCATTCATTTCATTGCATTACAAAAAAATTTAAAAAAATTGCATTGTTGGGCTTACTAAATTGTATCAATTCTTTCTAAATTTTCCTAATTCATGATTTTTACATCAGATCTGATATAAAAAATAGAAAAATAAAAAAATTCAAAATTTTGCATTGCATTTTTATCATTTAATTGCTAGGGTTTTGTGGAAATTTTGACAATTTTATATATCTTAGTAATTCCAAAATCTAGGGTTAGTAGGCAAAATCTTTTCTCAGATTTTTCTACTGATTTTAGAGGCTCATTTAAATTTTCATTTGGCTATAGTCTTGTATTTTAGTGTGAATTTGCATTTAGATTTAAAATATTTGCAATTTTGCATAGAAAATTTCAACAAAAAACTAGCAATTTTGATGCATTTTCATTAAATTTGCATGGGCATTTTGCATGTTCAAACTTGAAAATCATTTTCAGATCTAAGAGTATTTAATTTCCATCAAAAATCAAACTTCAAAACATTCGCATAGCATTTTGTCCCAAGATCTCAAACCTAGGGCTTCGAAAACAACGATTTTCACTAAATTTCACCTTATCAACTTTATAAACTTGCACCATAGGTGTGTTGTGAAGAGTATTTTTGCAATAATTTTCTATTATTAGGGTAATCATTTTCTTCCTCTCATAAAACTCTTTACAACACCCTTTTAACGGGCTCTTGTAGTGAAAATTTGGTTAAAAACTACATATTTTGACTATTTTTGCCCTAGGGTTTGACCTAGTTTGCACTCCAAGCATGTTGTGATCAATTTTATGGATTGAGGTGACTGATATTATTGATATTATTTTCTATACCTCCTAAAATTCCTTACAACACCCCTTTTTCTAGGTCTCGGAGTTGAAAAATCGTGAAAAATAGCCTATTATTTTCACTAGGGTTTGATCTTAAGTGGCACTAAAAGCATGTTGTGTTGGGTATTTTGGCACTAAGTGACTGTTATTACTAATATTATTTTCATTCCATCATCATTTTTCCTCACAAAACCCTTTGTTATGCTTTCTTGCATTGAGTTTTGGTGAAAAAAGTGCCTATTTTGACATATTTTCACTATATTTGACTTGGCATCAACTTGAAATCGCATCAAGAGTGTGTTGAGAGTGATACTTTTGCTGTTTTGGATTGATATCAGATATATAACTTGCTTCCCTTAACTGAAATCCTTACAACAACCTTTGTTTCATTCATTGGCATTGAAAACATATCAAAAAATCAAGCATTTACAACATATCCTAACCCTAAAACTTGGGCACATTGCTGCGTGAGTCTAATAACTTGCTTCCCTAAGAAAAATATCCCTTTAAGAATAAGCATAAGACACATGGGTTATAATGCTCTTGAAGAAGTTGGTACTTTGAACAATTTCTTTACAAAAGGAGAAACCCAAATGTTACAAGACATTGCACCTATTACAAGTACAATGGAAGAACAAACTTTTCATGATATTGATGATACTATTGAGGCAACAGGATATGTATCAGATGAGCAAATGGAAAAAATTTGATAAAGAGTTATCCCAATTTCAATCAATTATGGAAAATGAGATAATAGCTAAAGAAGCAGTCCCTACAATTCCTAACATAAGAGAATTAATAAAAGAGGGACAAGATGGTGTTAATGCAATTTGTGGTGTAGCACATATTGTATAAACCAACATTATGCCAGTGATTGAATGTGTACAAGTGATAAACAACACTCTATCACCATCTCATACACAAGTTTCAGCACCTATACCGACTACGGGAATATCCACTTTTACATCAACGATCTTAACAACTAATGCGAATGCTTGTAGTAATGCTACCACTAGTATTGGAGTATCTAATGGCACTAATTACAAAGTTGTGGGATTTAATTATCAGAATTTGGTTCCTAAAGGGACATCTTCTATGAATAATGGTTCTCAACCTCCTAACTAATCCACTCATTTCCAGCTACCTATTACATACTCGCAACCATCTTCTACCTATCATTATAGCCAACAACCGTTAACATGTTCCCAACTTTCGTGCATTGTATCTTAAGCTCATTCACCTCCTCACTTTGGTTCCAATTCCTCACAACAAACTACATCTCCAAATGATGCCATTTTAAACCAACTTTTACAGGGCATGACTGCTTTGCAACAAAAGGTAACAAATTTGACAAACTCTTCGCAGCCTAGTCTACCAGCATATCATACCCGTAATCTATTATCCTATGCAATCTTGAGAACCCCTATGCTTGAGAGGTTTGAGACTCCTTGCTTTGAAAAATATGGTAGAAACAGAGATCCTAATATCCATGTGGCAGCATTCACAGCTATGTGTAGTGATTTCTATTTTGAAGAGGATTTGTTGGCAAAATGTTTCCCACAATCTCTCAAAGATACCGTCTTAGAATGGTTTTTCTCTTTGCCTCCAAATTCAATTCACTCCTTTTCACAATTGATTGATCAATTTTTATAACATTTTCAAGCAAATATTGGACCCCAAGTCACTCTTATTGACTTGGTTTAATGCAAACAAGGTCTGAAAGAAAAGTTGACTGAATTCATTAGTTAGTATCAAGGACTTTATGCACAGATTCAATATCAGATGAAAGATGAGGATGTTCAAAAGATATTTATTACAAATCTACAACCTAATATTCATGATAAGATCCTCTTGACGAAGTACAACTCCTTTCAACATTTATGTACCACCCTTCGTGATTATCAACTTTTGTCTAGTTAGTATGAAAACCAAAACTCATCGGCTCAAGTTGGTCAATCCATGGGCAGATCATCACAAAATTTTTTTAAGAGGAATAATAATAGGAGTTTCATCAAGATCAATGGACCAAATACAAATCTGTCTACTATAAATAATCCAAAGAAACCATCGTATCAACCAAGAAAGTTTACTCTGATATCTAAGTCCTATCATTCTATAATGAATCAAGTTGTGAGTAATAACATTTTAAAGCTTCCCCCGATCAAACCTATTGATCCTAGTAAACAAGGACCTTACTTCGATGCTAATTCCTTTTGCCATTATCATTAGACACAAGGACATGACACTGAACGTTGTATGCGTCTTAAACATGAAATACAAGACCTTATTGATTCAAATGTCATCCAGGTATCAGGTGTGAATGATAATGGAAATAAGTCGGTTGCTCCGCTAAATTAGAATTTACAAATCTTCACTAATACTTTTCCCAAGCATACTGAAAATAATATGGTGGAACAAGGTTTAATGGAGGTAGACGAGGATGATTACCTGGACTATGATAGTATCGTGGGTATGATTGAAGTTGACAAGAAACAAGTGGATAATCCACCTCGTCCATGAAGAAATAGAATTTATGCTAAGGTTCCTCCTCCGTTATCCTTATATGGATCGAGAGATAATAAAAATGCATCAGAAAAGCAAGAACAACAACCGATACAGATGAGTAAGATGGTATAGGATGACTCTCATTACTATTCTAGAAAGATTCAACAATGAAAACTCGCTAAAAATTAGAAAGAGCAAAATGACAATCAATAGTCGAAATAATAGTGGTTCTCCCCCTCATAAGCAACAAAAAGTCTCATTTAAACAAGGATTTAAAGAACAAGCATCATATGATAACAAATAAGACTTTCATAAGAACCACTCAAATTTTGCATCAAACATGATCGAATACCTCTCCAAGAGGTTCGCAAGTTCCAACATATAATATAAAGACCTACAAGTAAGTATCTCTAACCCTTTATCTCTCTCGTGATGTGCTTGCCCCGTGATGTGTTATGTGTTGTTTAGGCCTCCTGGGATGACCTTAGATTCTCCCATAAGGTTCAGGATACCAGGAGATTGCCTCTGTTGTGACCTTCTTCTATTTGTATTATCATTCTTCTAAATTGCCTCTCTGATTTCATTGTTGTGTGTTGTGTCTTACGGACATAGCGTCATGGTTGGTGACTTAGGGGCACCCTCCTACATGACTGTCCCTAAGACACTTGTTTCTCCTCTCTTATTTATTGTTTCCCTTCCTCTAGTGTTTCCATCTAGTGGGCAGATGACGACAAACATTTATACTGATGCGAACCTAGTGTCCCTTTCGAGAGCAATAAAAAAATGGACTTAATTCCTATTATGATGATGGGGTTGAATATCTTATTCGACGCTTAGATAGTGGAAGCACTCATGCTTTCCGCATAGTGAATTTGATGATGTTTCTATTACATTTACAAACCTTAACAATACTACTGCTCTATGCACCTTTGTTTGCCTTTGAATCTAGCCTTGGTAGTACTCGATTCAGAGAGCTTCATGATATAGCCCCACAGTTATCCTTGAACTCTGAATTCATTGTATAACCTTGGCTCTTTGTGTGGTTAATCATATGCATTAATGTTGTTGTTTATCATGATATTGTAGACACTAACATGTTTCTTGCAGGGATGTGTTTGTGGGTGTTGGAAACAAGGCAAATAACTGAGAGGGGGGGTGAATCAGTTATCTTAAATATCTTAACTTTCTTTTCTTCTTTAATATTAGTGCAGCATCAAAACATAAGAGCATACATAATCATGAGAGTAGAAATAAAATCAACACACATAACACAAGGATTTTTACATGGAAAACCCTGTTAAGGGAAAAACCACGGGGTGACTAACCCAAGATTGTAGTCTCTGTTAAAAGAATAAGAAGTACAAAATGGCACTTGCCAATTAGGGCTCACTGCGTGAGCACACTGCTCACAAGAGGCACACTGCCTACAAGAGACTCACTGTCTACAATGTTTATGGAAGGTAACCAAGTGTTTGAACTAATAAGAGGCATCCACATATGCTAAGGTTTAGTTCCGGTTAGGCTCAATATACTGATCTACTGCACTTCATTCTTCCTCTGCTTTAGTGCTGTTGTTCTATCACATACCGGACTTATATTCCTTCTTCCACTCTGCTCTCTGCCTTTCTTCGCACACTATATCAACACACACACTTCTTCATACCAAAATCAATCTAGTATATATATCGGCATCAAGGATTTCAACATCTTTCTAGTCGGCAACCGGAATATTCAAGATATTTACAAGGCACTAATCTGTCAACTGAATCCATGATTAATATGTGATGCATATTCAAGACATAGAGTTAGAAGTCAGCAATCAAGTCGGCCAACCATGTATGATCTCTCAATTAGCTTGACCATCATCAATTTCTCATCTGGATTAAAGTCTGATGCTCTACTGGTCAGTTCTTCCTCAGTCTACTCTGTCTGTTAGGAACCCAACACTTAGATGCTCATATCTTTTCACTCTTTCATCACCGGAGGCTCAATCTCTGGAATGTGGTAGTCATGGTACTCCTCTTGACTTCCCCAAGTCCACACTTTTTTGAGATACATCCTCTGAGAGATCCAAACCTGATTGTCAGACCTTGCTGCATGCTCTGTTCTTGTTCACCGGACCAAAACACTCTTCAATCTGACTTCTGGTAAAGACATACTATGTGCTGCGGATGTGTGGGATAAACCTTGTTGCCATCAATGACAACAATCATGAAGCCACACAGTGTCTCTTGCCAACAATCTCCCCCTTTGGCATTGATGGAAACACTTAGTGAAAAATGACCAAGTGTCGTAGCAAACTCCCCCTTGGCTGATGCTCTGTCTTATGTACACTTTTACCGAAGATCCCCCTTAGCTAGATTCCACATTTTTCACTACTCCTCACTCCCCCTTTGACATCAATGGCAAAGGGTGGAATCCGCACACAAAAATTTTCAAAAGTCAACCTATACATAGCCGCCTAAGTATATATGTTATACTTACATATACTTAAGTATATCCACAAAAGTGGTCTTCAACTGGACAAATTCTGTTGCCCAACTATGCTTCATCCTATCCAAAATTGAGATATGACCACTCAACAAAAATATAAAAGCTTCTGCCCTCTTTAAGTCTGCCAAATCACTAGTCCGAGCAGTGGTCTGAGCATCAGTTAAGGCCTCATGCATTGTTTCTAACTTAGGGATAATTATCCCTCTTAGCTCACTCATCCTGCTTATTTTATTCTTCTTTTCCTTTTCAAGCCTCTTTATTTCATTTATAGTGGCAATAGCCTAGCACTCTTGATCCATTATGGATGAGGTGAGAGGATCAAAATTTTGAGATAAACTTCACAATTTACCCTCTTGTTCTTCCACCTTCTTTGCAATGTCATCTGTCACTGTGGACCAAGATAGACAAAATTTGTATAATTATTTGCCATCTTTAAGAGCATTTTCTAGGCTCTTTATCCCAATATCTAGATTTCTCCTATCATTTTCTATGAGTCCCTGTACTTCGAAGAATCTCTTTCCCAAAAACTCTTTCTGGACTTTCTCTTCTGCCGATTTCTCCAAAGAATCAAAAAGTGTGCTAACATAATTAACAAGAGATTTCAAGTTACTGGATGAAGAGGTTGAAAGATCCTTTTGGAAGGATGGCATGATCTTCTCGAATACACCGGATGCAATCTCTATCAACTCATAGTCTTCCATGTGAGACTTCAGAAGCTTTTCTTTTGCTTTAGCTTGAGCAAAAGATGCTACCTTCATTGTCTGGACCGGAGAGAGGGAGTCAAAATTGAGTGGTCCTTGAAATAATTCTAGTTCATCTATTTCCATCATCTCTTTGGTCAGGAAGTTTTTCACTACTTCTGTAGTGTCTCTTGCTGGAGACAGAGTCTTCTTTTCTTTTGCAGCCTCAGAACTATCATCAGAGTTCTTCTCTGTGTGTTCTTCTTCTCTTCCCTTTTCCTCCTCTACTTGACTCAATTTCTCCTCTTGTATTCCTTCTCCTTCAGTTATGGAGTTAGCAGGGGGATCTAGAAGAGAGATGTTTACTTCTTCATGGACTTCCTCTTCTGGAATAGAGGAATCCAAGTCCTTAGTCCTCTCTCTTTTGATGTACTTAGTCCTTCGTCATCCATGGCAGAAGGTTCATCATCTATGTCCTCTATAATAGGAAGATTGAATCTTTTAAATGCATTCCAGAGGATGTCTTCTATTTCTTTTGCTACATGATCAGTCTCTCCAAGCATTAGTTTGTTCATTCTTGCTTTGCTCTGGAACTCATCTTTGCAGTCCTTAAAGATCGTGTACATTTGTTTTGGAGTAATAGAAGGATAGAGTTGAATAGCAATTTGCTCTCGGATCTCTAAGTCCTTAGCTTTAGCATTCTCCTTTCTCAGTTCAAGTTCCTTCTCTAGACTTTTGGGGATTATACAGATGATTTCAATAAATGATTTATTATAGATGTTTAGATACCTAACTGTAGCATCTTCCAAGATCTTGTCAGCTTCACTATATTCAACATAAAATTCAGTCATTGGTTGCAGATTCCCATAAAATTCAGTCATTGGTTGCAAATTCCCATCCATGGTGACTAATTTGATGACATCATCAATAGAGAGAGTAGGCCTTTCAACAAATTCTCCTACCTCTTCTTCCTTGTTTTGACCAGTAGAGGATTCCTCGGATGTTTTCTTCTTCTTCCTCATTTTCTTAACTTCCTCATCTGACTCTGTTTCTTCATCATCTTTTTGGCTTGTGTATGACCTTGTGGCCTTTGTCTTTGTTCTCTTCTCTCCCTTTCCGGATGTCTTGGCTTTCAGTTTTGAGGCTTTTGGGCTCTTAGAGGTGGCATGTGCAGATCTCTTTGGATCTAGTTTGGGAGGGGACTTGCACCGAAACACTTTCTTTTTCTGCTTCTTGTCTCTCTTTCTCTGCTCGTTCTACTTTCTCTTTGTTGGCATCAACTGCCTCCTTTGATATGCCATATTTCTTGGCAATTTCCTCCACTTACCTTCTCACTTTCCTTTTTATCTTTGGTTGTCTTAGTTCAACATGTATTTTTACACTCAATTCTTGATAGGTTCCAAACCTTTCTGCCTCAGGGTCCTTTGGCTGACTTAGCAGGTGTTGAACATGTAGCTCCAGAATTTTCTCATCTACTTCGTAGCCCATTGGTATAATCGAGACTGTTCTGGGCTCAACTGCCTCCATTAGGCATTGATCAGTGTCTACCATGAAGCACACTATATCCTTGTATTTTTCAACTATAGATTGGGGGATTATCTCTCTAGACTGCATCATGCCTTGGAAGTTTTTGAAGTATCCCTAGAGTGTTGTACTTTGAACCTTGGCACCACCAAGCCCATACATATAATCTCTGATTTGTATGACAACTGGTCTGTCATTTTGCCATACCCAACCACTTGATCCGGGCATCTCATTCATATAGTAAAAGAATAAACACAAAATTAAACCACCATACTTGAATGAGTTCTTCTTGTCCTTCTTGATCTTTTGCAGGTTTTCTAACAATTGGCTCAGGAGAAGCTCACATAGATCATAGTTTGCATTTTCCCTCAGCATCTAATATGTAGTATAAATTGTAGGTCCAGACACAAAGTTCTTCCTGCTGGAATGATATATTTTATAGCTAATTATCATAGAGGCAAATTTGATATCCAGATCTGTGATATCTTCTATTGTCATTGCTCTTTTGTCAAACTTTGATCCGGTAGCCTCACTTCCTATTTGGTTCTTGACTTATTTGAGAGCAGGCAACCCACTGGATGAGTGCAAACCAGTTACTGCCCTAATGGCATCTTTTGTTATCTTGAATGGCCTCATCAGCCACATGAAGTTGTCATGTATTCTGCTAAGAACATATCAGACCCATTCATCTTCAGCAAAATAGGGAAATTAGATGCAATGTCCAAAATGCTTATCCCGGATGGCCTTGTATTGAGGTTTGAGTTCAAAGGTTTCATCTATTAGTTGTTTATGGTAGATATCCATCAGCTTTGATTCTCCAAATTCCTCAATATTTGCATGGATGTATACCCTAACATCTTCTATGTGCAGAACCCCATGTGGAATGCCAGAAAATGCACCTAAGGGATCAACTTCTAGGGATTTGTAGGGGTGTTTCTTAAACTTTGGGGGCGGCCTATCAGTGATCTTAACAACATTTGGAGTATCCATCTTGTAAAGGATTCAGAGAGGGATATTCAAGAATGGAAATACCTTTTTACTCTTCTAGGGTTCACAAAATGAGCCAGAAAAGATCGTTGGTTGAATCAGATTTGGCAGTTGATCTTTGAGAGAGTTGAAACAATCTTGTTGCAGAGCTCTTCCTTTCTTCTTTTCGCATGTAAATGTACAAATGATGAATAAAAGAACCCTTATATTTCTGTGCAAACTCTAATTTCATGTTGCAATAAATGCACACCTTAAGTCATTCTGGTTCCCTTGTTTTGACCTTGTTCTGAGAGAGAGATCCTTCTGAATCACTAAGATGCACTTAGAATTATTCTTACTGATAATTTACAATGTATCTCCCTTCCTCCAATCATGCCATTTATCTGCAGATCAAGATATTTCAATTTTGAATCATACCAGATCTAACTGTGAAAATCTTGTTTTTACTGGAAGGCTGTCAAACTGGATCAATCTTGGATGATTGGACTCTTCAAATCTCCTTGCAGATCTTTCATATTTTTACCGATGGTTATTTAGATATCTCTTTGAGAACTCTTCAATCCGCAATACTCTATGTGCCAATTTTAGGCACTAATTGACTGGCTGGGGGAATTTATTTTCCTTTGTGACTCCCCCTAAGCCAGAGCTCATCTGTTTAGTTTCTGAAAGGAATATCAGCACCAAATTCTAGTGCGGATCCATCCCCAACATTTATTGTACTTCTCTTCATCCAAATCTTGTTCATCTCCTTTTGAACTTCATCTGCATTCACTTTTCCTTTTCCTTTGTCTTGATTTTGATTATGATGTACCAAACCCTTTTTATCCCGATTCTTACTTATGCAAAATTTGGCAATATGACCGGATCTATTGCAATTGTAGCAAACAACATTCCTTGGCATATTTGACTGATATCCTTTTGATCTACATTGATTAGCCATATGTCCCATTCTACTGCATGCAAAGCATATACCATTGAATGAATTGTTTGTTTGCATATTTCTACATTCATGAGATTTTTGACCATACCTTTTGTAGTTGAAACACTATCCGGAGAAGGATGAATTAGTTTGATTCATTCTTCTTCTATACTAAGTTGCTTTATGACTGAAATTGTTGCAATTGTAGCAGTATCCATTGAAGGATGGATATCTTTGAGCATTTGGTTGCCTTACCGGAGGTCTTCTAGGCATGTTCCTTAGATTTCTTGATCCAGAGTTCTTCTGACTGGATCCAAAGCTTTAACCTTTCTGATATCCCAATCCATGCTTGTCATCTACCCTCTATTGGCTTTCAAGAAGAACTTCGAGTTGAGCAGAACTTATCTTGAATTTTTCTTTGTATTCATTTGTTGTTTGAAGATCCCTTTTAAGAGTGTCAATCTGGTTCTCTAGTTGTTCTTCATTATCTCTAGCTTCTTTAAGATTAGATTCCAAATGCCTAATTATTCTATCCATTTTGTTGTAGTCTTCTGACTTCTCCTTGAGAGATTGTTTTAGATTATCTTCAATTTTTCTTTTCTCTTCAATTTCTTGGGTGAATCTCATAACCCCTGATTCCATTTCATGTCTTACCATAATGACCTCTTTTGATAGCTTCTCACATAGATTGTTTTTCTCATTCAGATCTTCATTAGTATCATTGGCTTCACTTTGGCTTGCTAATTGTTGAAGTAGTTCCTTTCTCTTTTTCATAGAGATACTCAATTTTTCTTTTAGTTCATTTATGAAATCATCAGCTTGTTGGAGTCTTTCCCTCAAGTTATTGACTTCAGAGTGGGATTGCTCAAGATCATCTAGGGTAGACTGAAGTTGTTCCCTCATACCATACATATCCATTGAGATTCCTAGATCTTCCTCAAGCTATTAGGCTCTGTTTGGAGGAACTTGGCTTTGATACCAATTGTTGGAAACAAGGCAGATAACTGAGAGGGGGGGTGAATCAGTTATCTTAAATATCTTAACTTTCTTTTCTTCTTTAATATTAGTGCAGCATCAAAACATAAGAGCATACATAATCATGAGAGTAGAAATAAAATCAACACACATAACACAAGGATTTTTACGTGGAAAACCCTGTTAAGGGAAAAACCATGGGGTGACTAACCCAAGATTGTATTCTCTATTAAAAGAATAAGAAGTACAAAATGGCACTTGCCAATTATGGCTCACTACCCGAGCACACTGCTCACAAGAGGCACACTGCCTATAAGAGACTCACTATCTACAATGTTTATGGAAGGTAACAAAGTGTTTAAACTGATAAGAGGCATCCACATATGTTGAGGTTCAGTTCCGATTAGGCTTAAAATACTGATCTACTACACTTCATTCTTCCTTTGCTTTAGTGTTGCTATCCTGTCACATACCAGACTTATATTCCTGCTTCGACTCTGCTCTCTGCCTTTGTTCACACACTATATCAACACACACACTTCTTCATACTGAAATCAATCTGGTATATATATCCACATCAAGGATTTCAACATCTTTCTAGTCAGCAACCAGAATATTCAAGATATTTACAAGGCACTAATCTGTCAGCTAAATCCATGCTTAATATGTGATGCGTATTCAAGACATAGAGTTAGAAGTCATCAATCAAGTTGGCCAACCATATTTGATCTCTCAATTAGCTCAACCATCATCAATTTCTCATCCAGATTAAAGTCTGATGCTCTGTCGGTCAGTTCTTCCTCAGTCTGCTCTATCTGTCAGGAACCCAACACTTAGATGCTCATATCTTTTCACTCTTTCATCACCAGAGGCTCAATCTCTAGAATGTGGCAGTCATGACACTCCTCTTGACTTCGGCAAGTCCACACTTTGTTGAGATACATCCTCTGAGAGATCCAGACCTAATTGTCAGACCTTGCTGCATGCTCTATTCTTGTTCACTGAACCAAAACACTCTTCAATCTGACTTCCAGTAAAGACATACTATGTGTTGCGGATGTGTGGGGTAAACTTTGTTTCCATCAATGACAACAATCATGAAGCCACACAGTGTCTCTTACCAACAGTGGGAACATTTGGTAATCCTAACGTACATGTCACCTCCAGGGGGAATGGGCTTTGCGAAAGTCAGTGTTCCCTTGTGTGTTTTCTTCCTACCTTAACGTGCTTGATATCGATAACTGATATCAACCACCTTAAGGTGGGGGCATATAAGGTAAGTTGTCTGTTGTAGACGTTAGCAATGTGTTTGATCTCAAATGTAAAGACTTGCACCCTAGAGTAGTGCATCGTGCATCCTAAGTTTGTTTGTAATCAATCAATCAATCATGTAAGCCCTTTGCGGAGGTGGGATATCGAGCATATCCTTTTTCTTAAGCCCTCTGCGGAGGCAGGGATGGTGTATTTCTCAGAGCAGATTCCATCATCCTATCATTTTCAAAAGTCCTCTGGAGAGGTGGGGAGCGGTTCTGTGACTAACTCAACCCTTAAGCGTGTCTTCAACGATTGTTGTGGTGAAGCCCAATCGTTGGTGTGTGCTTGTAATGTGCCTGAGATGGTGTTGGACCTAGAAATAGGTACACTCCATGACTTGTTTATTATGTTTTCTCCATGTCTTCAAGTGTGTGTGTTGTGGCATGTTTGTTTTGTGTGGCATGTTTGTTGCCCCATATGCAGAGACCAACACCCTCGAGTAGTGCTTCCTGCATTTTGGAAGGTTTTGCGTGTCTTGCATGTGTGTTGCCCCATATATACAAAGACTTGCGCCCTAAGGTAGGGCATCCTGTATTATGGGAGGTTTGTTTACTTTCCAGTACTTGCATTTGTATTTCATATATATGAGAAAAAGAAAAGAAAAGATATCATTTCTGTCTTCCATGCATTAATGTGCCTTCTATGCATTGACTGTTTGCTCTGTGTTCTACGTGACTGTAATTGTCTTCTCTATGTTTTACGTGCTTGTTACTATCTTCTATTTGATTGGCATGTCTTCTCCATGTTTGATGTGTTTTTTGTGTTTGTGACCTTACTTTAATGCATGTATTGGCCTCACATTTATACATACATTAAAGTGGGGGCTAAATGTAATGTCAGAAAATGTCCCCTTGGGGGCTTTTCCCTCATAAGGTTTAGCTCCCGGGTCTTTAGCGTGCATTTAGGATATTTTAGTTCATATTTTGACATCCCGATGGAATGAGACCTAGGTTCCATGGCAAATTGGACCTAGGTGGACCCCTTGAGATGTACCCTACCCAAAATAGGGGGGACTTGGGCACCCACACCCTAGTCCTACCCTATTTTGGGGCAGCCCCAATTTCTAGGTGTTGGTTAGTGACTGTTATTATGTCCCTTTTCCTACACGGTAAGTTTGAATTTCAAAAATCTTGGCAAGAGTGTTTGTAGATGCATATATAAACATGCTTGGGCATTCATTTGTAAACTAGATTTCAATTAGATAGCAATTGTTATGTTCATGCATTCTCAAGGTGATTGAAGGCTTTCTATTCTATTGCAAGAGCAGACTTGTATGTTTTGTGTGTTGATATTTGCATATTTGAGCATCAATTTCCTCATAGCATGAAGAGCCTCTTCCTCCATGAGAGCTTCACTACAAGGTGACATAATATTGTGTTTTTATCATTGATTCCTTTGGTTTTTTCCTCTGTCTCACAAGGGCACGCACTCTTTGTCTGACAACGGTGTTCAGCGACTTAAGTGTCTTTCAGGGCTTGACTGAGGCAAGCCTCTAAACACCACAACCCCCAAACCAAGTCCTGTGATTGCAGGTTACATGTGTCACATTTAGGAAAAGTGGAGTTGCAGGAAGAACTGGCAGGCATCAAGGATTTGGGATCTGAAGAAAAGAAGGACACGGGAGCACTTCCAGGATTTGGGTGCTCACTCTAGTGTCCTCTGCATCTGAGTTTTAGAAAATAGAAGCTACATGGATAATTAGTGTCAAAAGGAGGTCTAGATTCTGTGAAGAAACTCGTACCTTGGACTAGGGCGCCTACTCTAGTGTCCCTAACTGTTCTGCTTCGGAACCTAAAAAATAGGAATTATGTGATTCAGTATTTTACTCCTGTCTGCAAGAGCTTTTTCTGTCACTCGTTGATTTGTTGTCATATTTGTATAATTAGGGTTTTGATGGTCAATTGGGCATAAGAGAAGGAAAATTAATAATCAAATTCCCTAATCCAAGTTTCCCTACATTTGTAAGTGACCTAGGGTATGATAGTGCTCACCACTTGACCCTAGATCCTTCAATGTTTAGCGGAGAGGTGGATTTAATCATCTAAAAACTAAAACATTAACAAATCCAATTTTCCCTTAAACAAAACTTAAGCCTACTCTAACAATGACAAAATATTGTAAAATCATAGTTTGAAGGGGAAATGATCAATTAATTGTTTAAACATGTGTTTATTGAGTTAATTGTGGAGAAATGGTGGTTTAGGGTTGTCTAGAGATGTTTAGTGATGGTTTAGAGGAGTTTAGGGATGAATTGGGGATAAGTACGAATGAATTAGGGATGTTTAGGGATGACACAAAGAGTGACCAATTTTAGGTTTCTACACCCCTCATCCTTAATACCCCCATCCATAAATCTTGATCCCTCAAAATTCCTAATCATGATCAACGAATGCACACACTGTCCAAAGATGAAGTTATCAAACACCCCATGGGATTCAAAAATAATCATTTGGATTCCTCCCTACCTAAAGCAAAAAATCTATAAAAGCCTAAATATTATCATGTCATAGGGCAATGATACGCAAAATCTAAACAAAATCCAAAATCTGAAAGGCTACATAAGCCTACATCAACAAAAGAAACATAAAAAATGGTGTGGGTCCCTAAACAAAAAGCACTAAATCCAAGTGGAACATCCACATCCCATTCTATTCCAAATCCCAAAATCACATTACCCATAAAAAAAATCCTAAAAATCCTATATCCATTTGGGTCCCTAAATTCCCAAATTGGCACTCCTATAATCACCCATCCCGATTCCACAACTACATCATGAATCCCAAAGCCCCATTGCTTTCCACTCCCCATCATAAACATATGCTTCAACATTCATTACAGTGTGTGCAACCATTGATCTTGGGGTAAAAGCACAAAGATGTGTTACACTTTCAGCCGACTTATCAGCACAAGTGAATTTAAGTATTTCTAACTAAAAATCAATTTTGGTCAAACATATGATCTTGTGAGATTCATTCTAGCTAAGCTAGATATGTCCACAACTTTTCCAACTAAAATTGTTGGCTAAATGCATATGTAGCACCACTATGAGGCCAATTTACCAAAAAAATAAAATTATTTGAAAAACTTGATATTTCAACAACTTCTACTTGTGTAAATAACATTTTTTTAAAAATATAAAAATACCCTTTTGTAGATCTATAAGTTTAGTTGTCAAAAATTTATATATTTTAATAGTTTAATTATTATTTATATTTTCCTTTCTATTTTTATTAAAAGTAGGTTATCAGCACAAAACATTAGGTCGATTACCATGTCAAGGAAAAATAGTAAAACATATTTTAAAAAATTGAAAAAATATGATGCACTAGATAAAAGAATCTATATCAAGATGGTATAACTTTTTTTCTATTTTAGATAAATAGTTAATATGAAAGTTGACGTCGAATGGAAACAACTACGTTTTAATACACGCACATTTTATTATTTATTTAAAAATATATATTTATAAAAATTGGAAAAAAATATATCCATGCACTAAAGTTTCAAGTTATAAATACACACAAAAAAATTGAAGAAAAAAAATTAAATTTACTATATAAAGATTGATGTCTCATGTAACTTCATTTTTCAGCATTTTATCAGCAACTAAATTATAGTGTCAATTTATTAAAAACTATATTCAAATAATTTTTTAATTTTTTTCAAAAAATACAAACATAAAATATACTAAAAAATAAATATTTTATTAGTTTACATCATTTCAAAATTCAAAACATCTATGTCACTTTTTAGTGATTCAAGTTTAAAAGTTGGATCAGCATTGGTCGTTTCCTTTTGTTGGGTGAATATTTTGTCGTTTAGCTAACTAACGTCAAAATGGTTATATCAACCACAATGTGATGAGATAAATCTCTCCTCTCAGCAAGGGGAGGTTCCCTTTTAACTATTACAAACTTATTTACACTAAATATTAGCTTTGGGTGTGTGTTACATTCATCCTTTTCTCTTCTTTTAGAAAAGATGTTTACAATGTTTCACGGTAATATTCAATAATGCTTCTATGCTTAAACAATAATCAACAATATTCTTGTAAGTTGAAGCACAAAGTCTTTCAACTTACTTCACAAAAAGATTCACGAACTAAGTGAATAATCTCAAGTACAAAGTCTTCAAATTATCCCTAGAAAGATTTTGAAAGTAACCGTATCACCAGTTGGAGCACAAAGTCTGTCAACTAACAACACCATTGATTCACACGAATGTGATTGAAAATCCTAGCGCAAAGTCTACAAGTTCTGAACACGATTCATATACAAAGTGAACAACTACAAGCTCAAAGTCTTTATAATCCTTCACCAAGAAACGCTTTCAACACACATAGATTCAAGGAAATAATATAACACAAAGTTTATATAACTTATCTTGATCGTCCTCCAATCATGATAACCGAGAACCACTTTATCCAATCAATCAATAACAGAAATCAGCAAAAATGCCATATGTACATCCTCACTCATAAAAATTTGATTCAACACAAAGTTTGATATCAAAACTTGCCTTCTTTATTGATTGGAATTTATCATACAATTTGAACACAAAGTCTCAAAGTTGAGTCTCATTTTGGGCAGCACTTTGTTGCATAAGATTAAAGATAATATTTACAATAGAGGACCTCTTTATTTATAGGGAGAGGCCTTGAGAAAATTTAGGAAAAACCTAACTACTTTGACTTATTCAAAAATAGGAGTCCTTATTGACTTGGGACTTCCTATGTTTTTACATGTAATTACATATGAGAAAAGTACATGTAAAAGTGTCTAAAACTAAATGAAAAGTACATATGAAACTACAAAAATATTCTAAGGCATGATGGCTTTCATCAACTCCCATTCCCTATAATCTGCACACATCTTCATGATGATCGGTCCACGAACCCAATTCAATAGTAATTTGCCAGGTTTGATGACTCAACATCTTTGTGTACCACTTCCATTGTCACTGCTATTCACTCTCCAATGTCTATTGCATTTTCCATACATGATTGCTCATCTCTAAACACAACTTCTCCTCCTTGACTACAAGTGGCACAACACATCATTCTCATTGTCATGACTATGAATTGAATCACCTGTCTCCATGAGTAACGGCTTCCAACATCCTTCTTTACTGTCATGTACATGCTCCTATTATCAGACCCTTGCTATCTTGTGCTTCATTACCTTGGCCTTCTTAGGAGATGGGCTAATCATTTGAAAGATAGACTCCTTCAGATGACGTGATGACCTCAACAACTTTGCAGGAGAAACCGTAACAAAAAGTCATGATCTAGCAATTAGGGGAAATACTGGTAATTTTGGGAAACTGCATGTTGATGATCATGACTATGGAGATGCGCTTGAAAAGGGCTATAGTGCGAGTAGGCCAAAATACAGAGGAAAGTGGGCTTGGAAGATCAAAACTAAAAATTTCTCAAAGTTACGAAAATTTGGGAGAGTGTTTGCATGGGTGGCAAAATTCACCGCCCTTGCATGTGTTTGGGAAGATCATTGGTTATCATGCATAAGCGGTGAAAAATGCCACCGCTACATGTTATCACTTGCAAAGGTGTAGGGTTCATGCATATTCGGTGATTTCAGCCGCCGTTGCATATGACAGGAAAAAGTTTGCATGTTGGAGCGGCAAATTTCGCTGACGTTGCAGGTAAGTTTTAGACGATTTGAGCTCGGTGTTTGAGAGGTGAATTTCATCGACATTGCACATGATAGAAATTGCAAGTTTCATGTAAGGGCGGCAGATTTCACCGCCCATACACCTCGCTTTTGTTGAGTATTATAAGGTTTGAATAGCAAAAATTACCGCCAATTGAGCCTTGGACGAAGATCTTCAAAAGGTAACATGTCAACGCGGCTGACACAGCCAATGCCTTAATACATACAAGGGTATAGGAAGTATGACTCAGTTTTGGGGTTTTACATGGAAAAAACCACTGACACCGATATAGGAATAACTTAGGGTACATAGATTGATCCTTCTGAAGACATACTCGACGCCAAGTTTAAACAAAAATGACCATACCATTTAAGAAAACAACCTTTTGATGAAAACTTAGAACAAAATTAAAATGAAGAAAAAGCTGTTCAAAACTAACAGAAACCCTAGGAAAGAAAAAGAAAACAGCTAGAAGGTTCACCTGTCCACACGATGAAAACCCTAAGTCTGATGATGGCAGATTGAGTTGAACCCTTGGACGACGCGATCAATCAGTGTGAGGGGAATCCAAAGACTGGCCAGGCAGGTAAGAAATGAAATGACGAAACAAACAAAAGGAAACATATTTAAAACTTTGAAAACATGCCTTTAACGGGTGGCACAAGTGGCCATTAATGGCACTCAGTGTTCAAGATCCGGGGAATCTTGCTTGAGAGGTAAAATCGGCCGACTCCGCATATGTGGCATCGAACATGCAATGGCGGCAAAATTGGTTGACAGTACATGTATACATTGGAGAAATATGTAACGGCGGTGAAAAGTGCCACCTTTACATATTTAAAGAAACACACATGTAAGAGCAGCAAAATTTGCCACCATTACATGTGCAACAAAATCTAAAAAAGAGACATGTAAGAGCGGCAAAAAGTGCTGCCATTACATATCAAAAATTCAAAAATTTACTAACTCTTAAAAATGGCTAAAAATTGACATATTAATCAGTTTACGACTTGAAAGAGATTTGCAAATATCGAGAAACCAATTCAAGGGAATGTCGTAGACCGGTTTAGAATATCAAATGACTTCACACGAGATCAAGGGAATCTTGTCTCGATTTGTGAGCTTAGAGAGTAGATTCAAGAAACGGACAAGTTTCATGGGGGTTGTCTACAAAAACTAAGCGCAGCTGATTTTGAGAACAACAGCTGGCTCTAACTGGGGAACTTCTTTTGATCGATCTTTGAAACAATGGCAGGGAGTAGAATCTAGTCTCTAAGTGCCTTCATCCATGTGATTGGGCTATAGAGTCAAGCTACCAAAAAGAAAAAGACACAAAAGACTAATAAAAAATGCAAAAAGATTAAAACGAAAAGGACACAAAAAAAAAGAAAACTGTACAAAAACATGAAAACTTATTTGTCACTTCACTTTGAGAAAAGCTTCAGATGATGTCTGCTATGAGATAGCAGAAAAGATGTTCCACTTCTTTTTCTTTTACTATTGAATGAGTAACATTTCCCAGTGTTTGACATTCTGGGATCTTCTTCTTCATCCAAATTGAATTGTCCCACTCTTGCTGATGAATTTGGTCCCAATTGTCATCGTCGTTTGACAAAGCAATTAGGCTCATTAAAAAGTTTCTTCAGAGAAACCAATCCTTTGGAAATGCCATTTCCTTTCAGCTGCAAAATCCCTCTGCTTGAAAAGAATGATCCCTCTATTTCTAGACCTCCATTTGAAACACTATCCAATAACTCAAGATCTTCATTAGAAATCAAGAAATAAGTACCCAAATTGGAAGATTCAAAGAGAATTTGAACTTTTGGATCCTCAAATTTCGTCATTGTATACTTGGCCTCCCTTTCAGGATGAACCTCCTACATAATACCCTTAATAGGTATTCTTGCCTCAAACATTTGAATCTTTGTCTCCTCAGCATGATCTATGATATCAACAAGCTGATATGGATTTGCTACAGAAGACGAAAAACTCTCATTTTGAGATTTTTCATTGGGAGTACTGGTCTTAAGAACAAGGGATGAAGTAGGAAGATCTGATGTACTTACTTGGTTGTCACCAGCCACATATTGATGATTATATTGATTCTGTGACCATGTAAGAACAGCATAAGATTCATCAAAAGCATCTTCTTCTTGTTTCATTTCACCTTCCAAGTTCAAGAACCTAGTGGTAGAGTCGCCAGCTAATTGCTTTTCATCTTCCATGAAAATATTAGCAACATCTTCTCCTTGATCATATTCTGATTGAAGAAGATTGTTTTGCTCCGATTCATAATAGAAGATTGCTGCATTCATAGGTGGTGCTTCCAAAGCAAGTATTCCTTGTTGTGGAGGAAACCTGTTTTGATTCTGATCCCTTGAAACATTGCCTTGGTAACTCGGAGCATTTAGAGAAGTTTCCCTTGGTATGTCCTTGTAGAGGGGAATGGACAAACTTTGTGACATCTATTTTTTCAGAGCTAACAGCTCATCAGCCAACTTTTGCACTATAGGATCCATAGTGCTTGTAGAAGATAAAGCGAAAGGGAGCTGCCCATTAGGCCCAATAGAATCTTTCTTCAACTTTCCCGCTAAGATCAAATCATCCTCCACTTCAACTACCAAACTTTGAGAAATTGCAAGATCAACTGGTGCTGCTCTTCATAAAAGAAAACTTACTTCTGGCAATTGTGAATTGATGAAGAAGCATTTTAGGTTTTTAGTTGTAGGTTGAGCAACAGTTGGGATCCTGTTCTTTAGCTTATTGAACTTTACCATGAACTCACGCATGGACTCATGTGGTTCCTTTTTCATTTGAGTAAGTTGGGCTAATAAGGCATAAGCATCTTCTACTGGCTTGAATCTAGCTTCAAACTGAGTTCGAAGTGTACTCCATCCAGTGACAGTTCCAGGTGCAAGGTGATAGAACCAATCAGCTGCAACACCTTGGAGTGTTTCTACAAACAGTCTCATAGAAACATCTTCATATTCAACTCTGAGAACACCACATGCAATGTAGAAAGCTGCAATGTGCTCATCCGGATGTTGTTTACCATCCCCATAGAACTTGGGAAAATTCTTACGTGAACCCCGATGTAGTTCATGTAGAGGCTAAGTCAATTTCAAAGGACCAAATGCATTTCCCCATGGACTTGGGATAGCCATACTCCTTGATAAGACTTAAGAGAAGATATAACAAAAATATATTACACAAAGATGAGGCTGGTATGCTTCAACCAAAGGCGAGAGGCTCGTAGTTGCGCATTCGATCCCCAGCAAAGTTGCCAAAAACTGTTGGGTGAATATTTTGTCATTTAGCTAACTAACGACAAAATGGTTATATCAACCACAGTGTGATGAGATAAATCTCTCCTCTCAGCAAGGGGAGGTTCCCTTTTAACTATTACAAACTTATTTACACTAAATATTAGCTTTGGAGGTGTGTTACATTCATCCTTTTCTCTTCTTTCAGAAAAGATGTTTATAATGTTTCACTGTAATATTTAATAATGCTTCTACGCTTAAACAATAATCAACAATATTCTTGTAAGTTGAAGCACAAAGTCTTTCAACTTACTTCACAAAAAGATTCACGAACAAAGTGAATAATCTCAAGTACAAAGTCTTCAAATTATCCCCAGAAATATTTTGAAAGTAACCGTATCACCAGTTGGAGCACAAAGTCTGTCAACTAACAACACCATTGATTCACGCGAATGTGATTGAAAATCCTAGCACAAAGTCTACAAGTTCTCAACATGATTCATATACAAAGTGAACAACTACAAGCTCAAAGCCTTTATAATCCTTCACCAAGAAATGCTTTCAACACACATAGATTCAAGGAAATAATATAACACAAAGCTTATATAACTTATCTTGAACGTCCTCCAATCATGATAACCGAGAACCACTTTATCCAATCAATCAACAAGAGAAATCAGCAAAAATGCCATATGTACATCCTCACTCATAAAAATTTGATTCAACACAAAGTTTGATATCAAAACTCGCCTTCTTTATTGATTGAAATTTATCATACAATTTGAACACAAAGTCTCAAAGTTGAGTCTCAATTTGGGCAGCACTTTGTTGCATAAGATTAAAGATAATATTTACAATAGAGGCCCTCTTTATTTATAGGGAGAGGCCTTGAGAAAATTTAAGAAAAACCTAACTACTTTGACTTATTCAAAAATAGGAGTCCTTATTGACTTGGGACTTCCTATGTTTTTACATGTAATTACATATGAGAAAAGTACATGTAAAAGTGTCTAAAACTAAATGAAAAGTACATATGAAACTACAAAAATATTCTAAGGCATGACAGCTTTCATCAACTCCCATTCCCTATAATCTGCACACATCTTCATGATGATCGGTCCACAAACCCAATTCAATAGTAATTTGCCAGGTTTGATGACTCAGCATCTTTGTGTGCCACTTCCATTGTCACTGCTATTCACTCTCCAATGTCTATTGCATTGTCCATACATGATTGCTCATCTCTAAACAGAACTGCTCCTCTTTGACTACAAGTGGCACAACACATCATTCTCATTGTCATGACTATGAATTGAATCACCTATCTCCATGAGTAACGGCTTCCAACATCCTTCTTTACTGTCATATACATGCTTCTATTATCAGACCCTTGCTATCTTGTGCTTCATTACCTTGGCCTTCTTAGGAGATGGGCCAATCATTTGAAAGATAGGCTCCTTCATATGACATGATGACCTCAACAGCTTTGCAGGAGAAACCGTAACAAAAAGTCATGATCTTGCAGTTAGGGGAAATACTGGTAATTTTGGGAAACTGCATGTTGATGATCACGACTATGGAGATGCGCTTGAAAAGGGCTATAGTGTGAGTAGGCCAAAATACAGAGGAAAGCGGGCTTGGAAGATCAAAACTAAAAATTTCCCAGAGTTAGGAAAATTTGGGAGAGTGTTTGCATGGGTGGCAAAATTTGCCGCCCTTGCATGTGTTTGGGAAGATCATTGGTTATCATGCATAAGTGGTGAAAAATGCTACCGCTACATGTTATCACTTGCAAAGGTGTAGGGTTCGTACATAGTTGGTGATTTCAGCTACCGTTGCATATGACAAGAAAAAGTTTGCATGTTGGAGTGGGAAATTTCGCCAACATTGCAAGTATGTTTTAGACGATTTGAGCTCGGTGTTTGAGCAGTGAATTTCACCAACATTGCACATGATAGAAATTGCAAGTTTCATGTAAGGGCAGCAGATTTCACTGCCCATACACCTCGCTTTTGTTGAGTATTATAAGGTTTGAACAATAGAAATTACCTCCAATTGAGCCTTGGACGAAGATCTTCAAAAGGTAACATGCCGACGCGGCTGACATAGCTGATGCCTTAGTACATACAAGGGTATAGGAAGTATGACTCAGTTTTGGGGTTTTACATGGTAAAAACCACTGACACCGATATAGGAATAACTTAGGCTACATAGATTGATCCTTTTGAAGACATACCTAACGCCAAGTTTAAACAAAAATGACCATACCATTTAAGAAAACAACCTTTTGACGAAAACTTAGAACAAAATTAAAACGAAGAAAAAGTCGTTCAAAACTAATGGAAACCCAAGGAAAGAAAAAGAAAATGGCTAGAAGGTTCACCTGTCCACATGATAAAAACCCTAAGTCTGATGATGGTGGATTGAGTTGAACCCTTGGACGGCGTGATCAATCAGTGCGAGGGGAATCCAAAGACTGGCCAGGCAGGTAAGAAATGAAATGATGAAACAAACAAAAGGAAACATATTTAAAACTTTGAAAACATGCCTTTAATGGGTGGCACGAGTGACCATTAATGGCACTCAGTGTTCAAGATCTAGGGAATCTTGCTTGAGCGGTTAAATCGACCGACTCCGCATATGTGGCATCAAACATGAAATGGCGGTGAAATTGGCCGACAGTACATGTATACATTGGAGAAATATGTAACGGCGGCGAAAAGTGCCACCTTTACACATTTAAAGAAACACACATGTAAGAGCGCTGAAATTTGCCGCCATTACATGTGCAATAAAATCTAAAAAAGAGACATGTAAGAGCAGCAAAAAGCACCGCCATTACATATCAAAAATTCAAAAATTTGTTAAACTCTTAAAAATGGCTAAAAATTGACATATTAATCAGTTTACGACTTGAAAGAGATTTGTGAATATCGAGAAACCAATTTAAGGGAATGTTGTAGACTAGTTTAGAATGTCAAATGACTTCACACGAGATTAAGGGAATCTTGTCTTGATTTGCGAGCTTAGAGTGTAGATTCACGAAACAGACAAGTTTCGTGGGGGTTGTCTACAAAAACTAAGCGCAGTTGATTTTGAGAACAACACCTTTATAAAAGTGTGACACAACTTTGTGCTTTTACCCCTTGGTTCACCTCAACCCCACGTTATTCCCATATACCTTCACCCCCCATCTTATATCCCCTATCCTACATATCTCCCCCCTCACATCCCTATGGTCCATGCTTTCACATAATCCATCCATCTATATCATCATCCACAATTACCATCCATAATCCAATCATAATCTAATATCTCCCATCAATTCATCCATCCCATCTGCATCTCACGCCATCTCCTACCAACATATATCCGTGCCATTACACTTGACATGATGCACATGCTACTTCCATCAACATGGGACATTATCACCTCCTCTTGGAAACTAACACTTGAGTCCCTATCCTCCTCCAAATCCCTTCCTCTATCCAAATCCATCCATCCTATCCAAATATCAAAAGAAAAAAAGCCAATAAATAAAAAATTCCAAAAAATAAATAAATAATAATAATAAAATAAAAAAATAAAAAAATAAAAAAAAAGTAAAGAGAAATAATTTCATTCAATGGTGAAAACCACTCCTTGTGGCACCTTGGGAAAGTACCATGATGAAATCCCTTCATGGGCATCATGTGTAATCCCTCCTCCATTAGCACCCTACACTTGGGGGCAAATCTCACCTCGCTTATCCTCTTCCATGCACTATATATCCTTATCCAGTTGATCCCCTATCTCTATCTATTTATCACATTCGTCTTCCCATCCACTATCTCCATACTTATCCTATTGTTCCCTATGAACTACATCCTTACCTATCCTCATATCATCATTTCATCCTCCTTCCCTATTTTGATCCTGACATGAACAAGGGGCAAAATATGTGAGACATGCCTTGGAAACTTCTTGAAATCCATCATTTCCAAGCATATCTATAATGTCCACCCATCCCCACACATCCCAATGCCTCTTCATGAGTGAGACATATCTAGACTAGTACATCTTCCTCCTATGTGACGTAGTTTTTGGATATCACACCCTCTTCTTCCATCCATACTTTGTCCATCCTATATCCTACTTCATTTGCCTATCCTAAATCCTCCATCCACCTATCCCACATCCCCATCTTATCCTCCCCTTGACCATGGTTTTGATAGCTTGAATATAGTCTAAGCACTCTATTCCTCCCCTATCGCATAATCATTTCATCCCTGCATCCTTTCCTTTTACTCCCTATCCACTATCTATTATCCCCTTATCACTTCATCCCACTCACCCCATCATGTCTCATTGATAGACTCAACTTTCCCTTGTCATTGGTATCTAGCTAAAGGATACCTCCATGTAAAACAATGTATTCCCCACCAAATATCCAAATCTCCCTAACATCAAAATCACAATAACATCCTTATCAATGCACATCTTGAGCTAAAAATCCTAATCAAAATTATTCAATCGCATCCATGGTCTTGTTCCTAGTCTTGTTGCAAGCCTTTGATCTAAATCATCCATCATCATTGAGATATATCATTCCCAATCCTCCTATTGTTCATATCATCAACAACACAATCCAACATCATCAATCCATCAATATTTGGCTTTTCAACTTGATCAAGGGCAACGTCATGTTTGTCTTTGAATAATTTTTTTGCATGTGTGCTGGCTTGTGTGTGTGCATTATCTTAAATTATATTGCATTGACATCGGTCCTTATAACCTACCTACCATAGCAGTATCATGGTCTTCCACTTCATGGGGCAATTATGGCATAGAGTTGCTTGTGATCTTATCAGTTGGATTATACACATGAGACACATTGTCACCCTGGTTCCTTATACCTTGGTGCATAATGTCTCATGCCATATCAAATAAAGATGGCTCTCCTTATTTAGTACAACATAACGCCTCATTCATGGAGTCAAGAATCCATTGCATCCATCCATTTCCCCCCTCTCTCCTTTCCTCCCATTCTTTTCATCCTTTCTTCCCATCCTTTTATCCCCATCCCCTATATCTAAGCCCTTCTATCATCCCCCATTCATGTGGTAATATAAATTCCACTCTCTTCTTTCTAATCCAACCATATTCATCCTTTCGAGAGCACACCCATGTTCTCCAAACCTGCCTACCCTCTCGAGGGGGCATCATCATCCCTATCCTCATCTCTCCTTGTCACTCTCACCTCGAGTGGCTGGGACATCATCATCCCTAATCCTACCATCTCTGTCTATCCAACCTAGTGTTATGTTTTTTCTTTCTTTGAAACAATATTGTTTCAAAACATCGCTTCAAAGAGGGGCAAAATGTAGACACCTAAAAACTTCCACCCTTTTTGTCTCAACACAATTCAACCCTAATCATACCAAAATTTAACCCTATAATTGGATAAATTCCTATTTATCTAATTAACCTTCCAAATCCCTCTTTTTCGACACTATTCATCCCTAAACATCTTTAAACCATCACTAATCATCTGTAAACATCCCTAAACCCCATTTTCTTCACAATTAACTGAATAAATAGATGGTTAATTGATCAATTCCCCTTCAAACCCTGATTAAATAATATGTTATTGTCAAAATCACTATTCATTTAATATTCACTATTCATCCATACCTGCATCAGTACCTATACCCATACCTAGTCCTAGCATAAATCATTTATTAATCATTTATCTACCCTTTTCTATAGTCCAAACATTAGATAAATTTAATTTATCTAAAATCCAAAAGATAAAGAAGTAGATGTATGTGATAATAGAAATGTTGGATGTATAGAAGAAGGTGTAGTTGCAAGGAAAGTGTAGAAGTGACGATATTTGGTGGATCTGGAGAATGATTGTCCTAGTTATTAATTCTTGAATTGGGAGAGGTGAATGGAGAAGTGTAGATTTATTTCTAAAAGGATATTCATGTGTTAAGGCTATTTAACAAAAAAAAATAGTTCTACCATTTATCCCTTATTTGTGAGGACTAGCTCATAAGTCATTACTCATAGTATTTAATGTAAGAGCATCCCAAGCCTATAATCAATCTTGAATTGGCCAAAAATATTTCCTTTATATGTGTTTGTTTTTTGTAGAGTTCTTTTCTTTTACAGTCATTTAGATTTGTAGGGATAATGAGGAGCTCTAGAGACTCTTTCTATGGGTAAGGTTCATGATATCCCACCTATATGGTGATTTACATAGATTTTTGGATGGTATAGGGACTAGCATAAATGATATATAACTTATGGAATTGGTCATATGAGCACCTATACATACCCCACTATCCTAAACTACCATCAGTAGAAATAACAGGCTCACCACTAGTATTTTGATAGGATACTACTAATGTAGATTTATGGAGGGAGGGAAGTATCCTCTAAGCATGGAGGCAAAATTTTGACCTACTCACCCAATAAATATTACATGGAGGTCCCATATAGATAGTTATATATAGATGTCAATCATCATTTGGGTAACAAACAATCGTTATGGAGAGATTCTAGTTTGAGAGGGTGCTTCAATAGTTTGTTCTTTGGCAGAAAATTCCCCCCACACCCACTTTGTATAGGTGATACCAACAATCATACAAACAAAGCATACAAAATTCATTAACCCCTTAGAAAATGAAATGTGCCTAAGATTAGTGGATAAAGATAAGGCCTTTGACAAGCGTGCTACAAAACACAAGTTAGTATTTTGATTTTTTTTGTCTTGGACCAATGATAGTTGCACAAAATGATGTTAAATGGCAAGGCACATGCATCAAATGATCAAATTCAAAGGTTTGAATATTTTAATTCCAAGAAAAGTGGATGAGTTTTTAACTATATACAAAGGTGTTTGTCTAGAGACAAATGTGCTCATCCATTACAGAGGTACTTGTGTATGAAGGAAAGCACAAAAACACATGATTTTTGATGAAAAATTATGGAAACAAAGGGGTTAGAACTAGATTTTTGAAAATTTTTATATTAGAACCCCCTGTAAAGTGTTCCCCTATCATTTAAAATTAAGACTTATATTTCCCAATTTTTAAAAAATGATATTTATAACTCCTAGATACATAGGTGCTCATCCAAATATGGAAACACTTTGTTTTTATAGAAACACTCATCCATGAATAGGGCTCAAAAAAGGAGATTTTGGACTTAAAAAAAGATGCTTAGAGGTAAAAATCAAGGGTTAGGATGATGATGAACATGTTAGCATGATAAAATCCTACAAAATCCACTGATTACACCCCAAAAAAGTGATTTTTAAGCTAAAAAACAAAAGATTGAAAATTTGTGATGTTGGCTCCTACGCTTAATACAAAGCCACTCAAGTAGCCTATCTAGAGGTTCTTGAGTATGACAAAGGCACTCAAGTAGCCTATAGAGGTGCTTGAGTATGACAAAGGCAACGTAGTATGTACAGAGGCACTCAAACAGGTGATGGAGATGCTCATCCAACATAGAAACTCTCATTCAGGACCTGCATGCTTCAATGAGTCTAAAAAAACTAAAAAGATGTTAGATAAGGACCAAAAGGTCCCACTGTGCATACCAAAATGTGTACGTATGAAAATAAGCCTTAAAAAACAAGCTAATGTAATATTAACCTATTCTACTCATGGTCAAATTCAACCTCATGATTGAGCTAAAGGAATGCATGCATACACAAAATGAAACTATCTAATTAACCTAAAATGGAAACCTTGATTTGTGGATTTGCTTCTTGATGTTGGATGTATGTTGATTTCTCCTCAAAATGATAGCATAACCTTGCATAACATGGAGACTTGAAAATAACTTGCAAGAGGTTGGATTTATAGATTTTTGGATGAAGGATTGGATGGATAGGATTGACTTAGAATATTGATGGTTGAGGATTGTTGAGAGGATTGGATTGATAAGAGGCCACCAAGTGCCATGCTAGGATTGGAGGATGAAAATGGTCCTTGGATCAAGAAGAGATAAAGGGTAGAAGATGGTCTTGGATAAAGTAGATGGAGAGGATCAAAGGGGGGACAAAATGACCTTTTTATACAAAGGACTTGCCCATCCCTTTGTAAGAGACCCATGCAGTCTTGTACAAAAGCCCATGCCTTTGTACATGTTGGAAGATGTGAAAGGCTTGAATGGGTTAATGAAAGATTTGGAATGCATGTGATTAAGTTGATTAAATGGTTTTAATAAATTTAATCAAAAGTGCACAAAATAGGGAATTCAACAAATAGGAATATTTATTTAATTAATGAGGATAGCGATATTAGATAAATGAATATTTATCTAATGTTAGACTATGGAAAAGAATTAATTAATTGAATAAATGATTAATTTTAGTCAATTTTAATGCTAGAGGATGGTACGGATGAATAGTGATTTAATAACAAAATATTATTTAATCACTATCAGAAGGGGGATTAGATAATTAACTGTCTAAATGAGTGTTTATTTAGTTAAATATCGAAGAAAGTGGTTTAGAGATGTCATGATTGCAGATGGATGATTTTAGGTGTCTACATTTTCCCCCTCTTTGAGATGGTGTCATGAAGTAGCATCATTTTAAAGAAAGATAAAACATAGAGCTTGGTTGGATTGGAGATGATGATGCCCTAGCCACTCGAAGTGAGAGAAATGAGGAGGAATGATGGTAGGGATGATGCCCCCTTGAGAGGGCAGCGAGTTTGAAGAACATAGGTGTGCTCTTGAAATGAATCAGGATAGAATGATGAAAGTGGAATTTAAAATAAAAGTGATTGCGAGGATAGAAGAAGTTGGATGTAGGGGATTGGAGGAAAAGGATGGGGGGATGCAAATGGATAGGGTGATAGTTATGTGTTGTGTTGCACTAGACTGGAGTGATCTTATTTGATATGGTGTGAGACGTTATGCACTAGGGTATGGGTGACAATGTGTCCCATGCGTAAAAGGAATTTGTGGATGTGGTAGTGTTAGTTGCTAACATGGACATGAATGGAAACTGTAGGTGCTACATAATGTATGGAGATGGCATGAGGAAATGCATGAGGGGATGAGTTTGAGCTCAAGAGGTTTCATGAAGGAGGTGGGATAGAAAAAGAGTGACATTAAGGAGCCACATTGATGAAATGGCACTGTGAGTAGCATGAGAAGAGGCAAAGGAGGTTAGAAGGTGATTTGGAAACCATGATTGGTTGGTAAAAAAGTTATGATGGTGTTGAAGATGCCTATAGGGAGAATGGATGATAATGACAAAGGATAGATGAGTTAGTTTAGGCAGTAAGCGAGAAAGTTGCAAAGGAATAAAGACATACATTTAATGCCTTAGATGAGTGGTAGGTGGTAATAGGCTACATAGCATGGAAAAGATGAACATTTAATACCAAGATCTAATGGCAAGTGGTAGGGATGATGAGAAGACCACAAAAGATGTGCATTTATTGTGGAAATGATAGTGGGAAGGTGTGGATGAGGTGGAAGGAACTTCATTTAAAGGCTCAAGGTACCTTGTCAACATTTATGAGGGTCTAATGTGTAAAGGGAGAATGATCGCATGAGATCCTAAGGAGATTTAGGTGTAGACTACATTGAATGTAGAACTCACATACATGGCAGGCAATAGATAAGTTTAAATGCTCAAGAATTTAGGTGGGATCCAAGAGGGCATAGAGGGGAAGATTTAAGAGGGTGCATGGAAGTTAAGAGAAGGCTCCAGTTTGGGCATGCAAATAGTTTGGAAAAAATAACAGAAGAAGAGAAAAAGGAGGAGGCTGAGAGGAGTTGATAAGTGCAAAGAAAAGAAGGGAGAAGCAGATGAGAGATAAGAGTCAATGGAGGAGATAGAAAAGGGGCATAGTGAGGCACACGAGCAATTTAGAAGGATAGAGCCAAATAGGGAGAAGGAACATGAGAGATTAAGGGTTTAGACCATGAGGAGTTTAGATGAGAATTGGGTAGGGAGAACACCCAAGGAGTCAAGTAGAAGATATTGGGAATTAAGGTGTCTCAACCTTGATAATTCCTATATTATTTTATTGTATTTATTTATTTATTGCCTATTGTATAATTTGGATGCAAATCCTATGTTGTCATATTGTGGGAGTTGGCACGGTGATGTGTCATCCTATATGGAATATGACCACATGTAATTTTGTCCTCACATGAGGAGATAGGCATCCCACTTAGTGGTAGGAATATTTTACCATGTGTCCGTATCTTGGATGTTGTGTAAGGCAATATTGACTGAAACAGTTATGACAGATTCCTATGACAAAGTTATGACATGTAAGAGTCAGAAATAGAAGCTTGTAAGACAGGTGAAGACATGTGTCAAGGAGCAGCTTTGAAAAAGGCATCTTTGGGCACCCCAAGGTGGACTATGACATGTTGTAAGAGAATATGCTATTTATAGTCTGTGTATGACAGATTCTCTTACAGCTGTAAGTTATAACAGCTATGGCAGATTCTATGACGGTCATAAGTGTTTAGGGTAAAATTGGATTTGTTAATCTTTTGTTGGGGTAAATGCAAGGATATGGGGGACCAAAAAGTCACCACCATCTCCAAAATTGAATAAAAACGTAAGCGCGTTATAACAAACTCGTGTTTTGCTTTTAATAAAAGCAAAAGAAAATAGCATTTTTTGCACATTCACCCATGCCCAGGTTAGTGAGAGCAGCAAAGAAAGCAAACAAAATGTGCTCGCGTTGATAAAAAGGAGATTTGATCAAGTGCAAGTGAGAAAACAAGAAATTCACAATGCCACCTCACCGCCAAAGACATCGTCGTGCAAATTTGGAGGCTCCAGCATAGGAATAAGGTAGGGTTTGTCTGAATTTGTTAGTTTTAGATCAATTTTTTAGTTTTGCAATGTTTGATTTATGTTTATATTACATTTACAGTTATTGGAGAAGTAGAAAATCTAAATCCAGTTGAGGAGGGTGAAAACAACCCCCAAAACCCTCCAAACCCACCTTCACATCCTTTTAATGTAAGGGATAATCAAGAACATTACCTGGGGATAATAGAAGAAAACAAGAAACATCTTCAGACTATTATTGAAACCCTAAACAATCCAAGTGGAACCACTGATCGTAAGAGGACACTTGCAAAATCACTAGAGGAGATTGTTGCTCACACGGATTCGGTGACAAAACAAATCACCGAATGCCAAGACTATAGGGAGAGGTGTCATAAATTTTATGCCAATGGCTTATCATATGAATATGTCAAGAATGAAAAAATTACAAAATTTAAATTATGTGAACAATTTACCAATCCTAAAATCGGTCAAAGATTAGAAGAAAGTTGCAAATGGTTTCCTATACATTGGTGTAGGAATGAAGAAATATCCCAACACTTTTGGGATAGATGGTACATGGTCTTCGATGAGTGCCCATGCAATAATGATGAGGTACCACAATATTTCCTAAGGAAACTCTATTGCGAGTTCCTCCTCAACAAGATTCTAAATTATTTTGACATTCGTGATTTTCAGGGTAGAGGTGGTGGCTCTACCCAAGATATACCCGAGGCTCAGCAAGATCAAAACCGTGTACCTGTACCCCGAGTGAGGCCAAATCATAGGTCACTCTCTTTGGCTTTGAAGGAGAGTATTGAGGTGGAGACATTACATTCACTGACTACTCTCACCCCACTCTATCATAGTATGCCGATGATTTTACACAGGCTGATGAGGGTGTGAGTAGTAGGCGTCATGTGTCCCCACATTTGTGTGGTACATGTGGGAACCTATGTGATTATGGATGCAGGGCACACGACAGGACTCTTCGCAGGATGCTACGATGGAGGGGTAGGATTATGCGATGCAGGGGCAAGATGATGCGATGCAGGGGCAAGATGATGTGACGTAGGGGCAGCATCCATTGATGGGGCCATCCGTATTGGATGATCTTGTTCTTAGTGATGATCTCTTACAGTATACATTTGGCATTGACTCTCAGGTAATTTGTTACAAGTTTCATTATGATTTAATATATTGTTATTTGAAATTTGTAATTATTTTTATATGATTATCTATATTATAAGTCAAATGTATGTAATTGTCTGCATAATGAATTTCCAGGGTCAAAGTCTTCATCCTACCTCCGTTAACCGTCCATTGGCAGGTTATGAGAGGAGGTCAAGACAAGTATGTAATTTATCACATGATCGTAATTATTGTAGATATGACAATGGTAATATTATTTTGTGACAATTTGATGATTTCAATAGTCACTGGCAACTGCACTATATCCTTGGTCCCCTAGACACCAACCCACCTGTTATACGGAGGTAAATTTAACCATTTCTAATCATTGTGCATTTTTAAACTAATGTTATGTATTTATTTTGTTGATTAATCTTGAACTTGATTTTTAGATGCTAAATCTAGAGACTCCTCCTAATGTTCGTGATTCAGCGTAGAGAGGCATTGATGCAGCCATAATGTCTGCAAATGCTTTGACCGAGGTATGAGCCAATAACATGAAAATGTCATAATTTTGTATTTCTTATTTTATCTCATGTCATTTGATGTACATAAATGATATTTATGTTTAGTCAATTTTGCTTCTTGATGCTTCTTACAGTAGGTCACAACTCCAGTCCATCTAACTACGGATGAAGAAGCTAGAGAAAAGATGACAGAGAGTGATCATGGGTTGGTGGTAAGTGATCAATTACATATGTTCAATGTTATATATTTGATACATTTTCTATACTAATGTGCATATTGTTTGTTTGTATTAATAGGTGCACCTAGATGAACTTTATTCGAAGAGGTCTACTCGACGACATAGAGAGGATGAGTCATGGACTAGCTCTCCATCTTCACAATCAAAGAAGGGCCACCGATTATTTCATAAAAGTCCATAGGAAACTAGTTTTTGGGACATTTTTTGTATGCCTAGATGGCTTTGTATACATACTTTTGTATGTTAATCCGATGTATATTTTTGTATATTTGCCTGTATGGCTTTGTTTGGACATGCCTATATGGCTTTTTATATAAACTAGATGTTATGTTCATGACATTATGTATATGATAATTTATATTAAATATTTAATATGATAATCAATTATTGTTACAGGAATTTGGTTTTACACGTTCCAATTGCATTTGCTTGAAAGTTTATAAATCATTTTCAAATAATCCATTTTGTGCATATCTTGCAATCATTGAATTATGTGGGACTATGCATTTCTTTGAGGCATCATTTCAAATAGTTCATGTGCCTTGTTTATGCTTCCATACTTTCCATACATGTCTACAAGGGCAACTTTGTAAATACAATACATGTGACAAAATTCCTATATCATTTATGCTTTAATGGTTGTCCACACCATGTTCTCTAGATCTGATTATAGCATAGGCAAGGAGGATACTAGCTAAGGTTGTGGAATTTTGCTTTACACCTGGCAATCACATTTTATTGAAAGTTTCTAATGCCTTATCAAAAAATCCATTTTGTTCATATCTTGCAATCATTTCATTCAATGAGGTGACATTTCTTTGGGGCATCATGCCAAACCGTTCACGTGCCTTGTCTATGCTTCCACACTTTGCATACATGTCTCTGAGGGTAGTTGCAACTACAACATCTAATAGAATTCCCATATCCTTCATGCTTTGATGGATGTCCATACCATGTTCCAAAGATCCCATTTTGGCACAGGCAGGGAGGATGCTGGCAAAGGTTGTGGAATATGGCTTTACACCTACCAACTATATTTGCTTTAAAGTGTCTCAATCCTTTTCAACAAATCCATTTTGTGCATATCCTACAATCAAGGCATTCCATTAGATTGCATCTCTGTGATGTGTTCTGTCAAATAGTTCATGTGCCTTGTCTATGATTCCACATTTTGCATACATGTCTCTCAATGCAGTTGCAACTACAACATCTGATAGAATTCCCATATCCTTCATGCTTTGATGGATGTCCATACCCTATTCCAATGACTTGATTTTGGCACATGCAAGGAGGATGCTGGCAAAGGTTGTGGAATTTGGATTTACACCTGCCAATTGCATTTTCTTGAAAGTGTTTAAAATCTTTTCAAAAAATTCATTGTATGCATATCCTACAATCATGGCATTTCATGAGATGACATTTATTTGAGGTGTTATGTCAAACAGTTTATATTCCTTATCTATGCTTCCACATTTTGCATACATGTCTCTAAGGCCAGTTGTAACTACAACATCTAACAAAATTCCCATATGTTTTATCCTTTCGATGGATGTCCATTTTGGCATAGGCAAGGAGGATATTGGCTAAGGTTGTGGAATTTTTCTTTACACCCGCCAATCTCATTTGCTTGGAAGTTTCTAATGCCTTATAAAAAAATCCATTTTGTTCATATCTTGTAATCATTGCATTCAATGAGGTGACATTTCTTAATTCACGTGCCTTGTCTATGCTTCCACACTTTGCATACATGTCTCTAAGGGTAGTTGCAACTACAACATCTAATAGAATTTCCATATCCTTCATGCTTTGATGGATGTCCATACCATGTTCCAAAGATCCCGTTTTGGCACAGGCAGGGAGGATGCTGGCAAAGGTTGTGGAATATGGATTTACACCTACCAACTGTATTTTCTTTAAAGTGTCTAAATCCTTTTCAACAAATCCATTTTGTGCATATCCTACAATCAAGGCATTCCATTAGATGGCATCTCTGTGAGGTTTTCTGTCGAATAGTTCATGTGCCTTGTCTATGATTCCACATTTTGCATACATGTCTCTCAATGCAGTTGCAACTACAACATCTGATAAAATTCCCATATCCTTCATGCTTTAATGGATGTCCATACCCTGTTCCAATGACCTAATTTTGGCACATGCAAGGAGGATGCTAACAAAGGTTGTGGAATTTGGATTTACACCTGCCAATTGCATTTTCTTGAAAGTGTCTAAAACCTTTTCAAAAAATTCATTGTATGCATATCCTACAATCATGGCATTTCATGAGACGACATTTATTTGAGGTGTTATGTCAAATAGTTTATATTCCTTATCTATGCTTCCACATTTTGCATACATGTCTCTAAGGGAAGTTGCAACTACAACATCTAACAAAAATCCCATATGTTTTATCCTTTTAATGGATGTTCATTTTGGCATAGGCAAGGAGGATACTTGCTAAGGTTGTGGAATTTTTCTTTACACCCGCTAATCACATTTGCTTGAAAGTTTCTAATTCCTTATCAAAAAATCCATTTTGTTCATATCTTGCAATCATTGCATTCAATGAGGTGACATTTCTTTGGGGCATCATGCCAAACAGTTCACGTACCTTGTCTATGCTTCCACACTTTGCATACATGTCTCTGAGGGAAGTTGCAACTACAACATCTAATAGAATTGCCATATCCTTCTTGCTTTGATGGATGTCCATACCATGTTCCAAAGATCTCATTTTGGCACAGGCAGGGAGGATGTTAGCAAAGGTTGTGGAATATGGCTTTACACCTACCAACTGTATTTTCTTTAAAGTGTCTAAATCCTTTTCAACAAATCCATTTTGTGCATATCCTACAATCAAGGCATTCCATTAGATGGCATCTCTGTGAGGTGTTCTGTCGAATAGTTCATGTGCCTTGTCTATGATTCCACATTTTGCATACATGTCTCTCAATGCAGTTGCAACTACATCTAATAGAATTCCCATATCCTTCATGCTTTAATGGATGTCCATACCCTGTTCCAATGACCTAATTTTGGCAAATGCAAGGAGGATGCTGGCAAAGGTTGTGGAATTTGGATTTACACCTACCAATTGCATTTTCCTGAAAGTGTCTAAAACCTTTTCAAAAAATCCATTGTATGCATATCCTACAATCATGGCATTCCATGAGATGACATTTATTTGAGGTGTTATGTCAAACAGTTCATGTTCCTTGTCCGTGCTTCCACATTTTGCATACATGTCTCATAGGGCAATTGCAACTACAACATTATCAATGGGTTTCATAAATTTGCATACATGTCTCACAAGGCAGTTGCATAAATGGGTTTGTACCACAAACTTCATTATCAATTCCCATTATAAAGTGGTAAATTTTATTGCAAGGTTTGATAGATCAAGTTCATATTATGAACTTCACAATGAATATCCTTCCTATCAGCTATAATAAGACTATTATAATAGTTGGAACAACAATTTAGAACTCTCCTGCCTTACTCAAAATCATCAAGAGGTATAGTCAAAATCATGTCAAATGTGTCATAAAAGTCTTTCTCCATCCTCATTGGTGCAGGAGCACCTTCACAATGTTGGTCAAATGTTGTAATTAAGAGTCTTTAGTGAGTTTTGTATGTCCAAGTCATATTTTTTTTGCTGTTGTAAGGTATAACTAAGTCCATATTGGGTGTATTTATGCCATATAGTGGTCTAGGTGTGAAATTTTGTCATGGACACGTCATAATCTAGGAAAGAACATTCTCTTATCATACTAAAAACTCCATGAAACCATGATGAAACAATGAAGCACCATGTCGAAGGTTCATGGCTGTTGTAGGTTTGATAAAAACTCATTTTTATGATGCACGGGTTGTCCTAGACATGCATAAGGTTCATAACTTCTAAAAAATCAATATGTAGTTCATTTTCTTGACCCATGGAAAAAGTTATAATCGCTGTCCCAAAGTTTAGACAATTATGTAGTAACAAAGGACAATTAGCAAAGGTGGTAGGAGTGACATTTTGTATTCCATAGCTCGTGGGACCAAATAGACTCCACCAATGGGTCAGGGTGGGCAGTTAAATGCCAGGGGAGGTCTCATTTTGTGTGTCAAGCACCGCAGTCGTTCGGGTCAGCAGGCTACCAGCAAAGTCCCTTAAGATCCCTAAGACGAAAAAACTACCAAACTTTGACGGGGCAGTTCTTGGAATTCATGGTAGATGAGAACTTTACGTTTGGACCTACAGGTGCATGTGGAGTCCATCCACAATGACCTCTCTCAGTTTCGTTCAACTCTAGTCCATTTGACCATGTCAGAATCAAACACATTCTTGCAAAATGCTTCAGTTTCATGCAGTGGAAAGGTGGTAGGAGTGACATTTTCCATTCCATAGCTTGTGGGGGTGAACAAACTTTGCCAATGCGTCAGGGTGGGTGGGTAAATTCTAGGGGAGGTCTCATTGCGTGTGCCAAGTGCAACAGTCATTTGAGACAGCAGGCTACCAACAAAGTCCCTTAAGATCCCTAAGACGAGAAAACTACCAAACTTTGATGGGGCAGTTCTCAAAATTTGTGGCAGTTGGGAACCTTCCTCTTAGACCTATAGGTGCATGTGGAGTCCATCCACAATAACATCTCTCAATTTTGTTCAACTCCAATCCGTTTGACCATGTAGAAATCAAACGCATTCTTGCAAAATGCTTTAGTTTCATGCAGTGGAAAGATTGCCAAGTGCCATATTTTTTGTTCTTCTCATCGTGGGACTGAACCAATTGCACTGACACATTGGGGTGGGCAGTTAAACACTAGGGGAGGTCTCGTTTTATGCGCCAAGCGTCCCAGTCGTTCGAGGCTGTAAGCTACTGACAAAGTAGAAAGTTGCTAACACTAAAATTTTGCATTCCATAGCTCATGGTGCCGAATGGACTTCGCCAACGTGTCGGGGTGGGTGGGTAAATACTAGGGGAGGTCTCGTTTCATGCGCCAAGCACCACAGTCATTCGAGACAGTAGGCTACCGACAAAGTCCCTTAAGATCCCTAAGACGAGAAAACTGCCAAACTTTGGTAGGGCAGTTCTCAGAATTCGTGGCAAATGGAAACCTTTTGTTTAGACCTATAGGTGCATGTGGAGTCCGTCCACAATAACCTCTCTCAGTTTTGTTCAACTCTAGTCTGTTTGACCGTACAGGAATCAAACGCATTCTTGTAAAATGCTTTAGTTTCATGCTGTGGAAAGGTTGCCAAATGCCATATTGTTTGTTCTGCTCATCGTGGGGCTGAACAGACTGCACCAACACATCAAGGTGGGTAGGTAAATGCTAGGGGAGGTCTCGTTTCAGGCACCAAGTGTCCCAGTCATTTGGGGTTGTAAGCTACCGACAAAGTAGAAAGTTGCTAACACTAAAATTTTGCATTCCATAGGTCTTGGGGATGAATGGATTGCACCAACACATCGGGGTGGGTGGGTAAATTCCAGGGGAGGTCTTGTTTCATGCGCCAAGTGCCGCAGTTGTTCGAGATAGCAGGCTACCGAAAAAGTCCCTTAAGATCCCTAAGACGAGAAAACTGCCAAACTTTGACAGGGTAGTTCTCAAAATTTGTGGCAGTTGTAGACCTTCTATTTGGACCTACAGGTGCATGTGGATCTGTCCACAATAACCTCTCTCAGTTTTGTTCAACTCTAGTCCATTTGACTGTGCCAGAATCAAACGTATTCTTGCAAAATGTTTTAGTTTCATGCAGTGGAAAGGTTTCCAGGTGCCATATTTTTTGTTTTTCTCATCATGGAGCCAAACGAACTATGCCAGAACATCGAGGTGGGTGGGTAAACACTAGGGGAGGTCTCAGTTCATGCACCAAGCATCCCATTCGTTCTGGCCTACAAGCTACCGACAGTTAGCACCTTTTGAGTTTGCCGGTAGCTTGCAGGCTGGAATGACTGAGACACTTGGACCTACAATTGAGACCTCTCATAGCATTTACCCACCCACCCTGATGCATTGGCAAAGTCTATTCAGCCCCAAGACCTATGGAATGCAAAATTTTAGTGTTAGCAACTTTCTACTTTGTCAGTAGCTTACAACCTGAATGACTAGGACGCTTGGCACACGAAATAAGACCTCCCCTAGTGTTTACCCACCCACCTCGACATGTTGGCTTAATTCGTTCAGCCCCACGATGAGCAGAACAAAAAATATGGCACCTGGCAACCTTTCCACTACATGAAACTGAAGCATTTTGTAAGAATACGTTTGATTCCGGCACGGTCAAACGAACTGGAGTTGAACAAAACTGAGAGAGGTTATTGTCGATGGACTCCACATGCACCTATAGGTCCAAATGGAAGGTTCATAGTTGCCATGAATTCTGAGAACTACCCTGCCAAAGTTTGGCAGTTTTCTCATCTTAGGGATTTTAAGGGACTTTGTTAGTAGCCTACTGTCTCGAACGATTGTGGTGCTTGGCGCATGAAACGAGACCTCCCCTAGGATTTACCCACCCACCCCGACACATTGGTGCAGTCTGTTTTCCCCCAAGTCCTATGGAATGCAAAATTTTAGTGTTAACAACTTTCTACTTTGTCGGTAGCTTACAGCCCCAAGCAACTGGGACACTTGGCGCATGAAACGAGACCTCCCCTAGCATTTACCAGCCCACCCTAACATGTTGATGCAGTCTATTTGGCTCCAAGACAAACAAAACAAAAAATATGGCACTTGGTAAACTTTCCACAACATGAAACTGAAGCATTTTGCAAGAATGCGTTTGATTCCTGCACGGTCAAACGAACTGGAGTTGAACAAAACTGAGAGAGGTTATTGTGGACAAACTCCACATGCACCTATAGGTCCAAACAAAAGGTTCCCAGTTACCACAAATTCTGAGAACTGCCCTATCAAAGTTTGGCAATTTTCTCATCTTAGGGATCTTAAGGAACTTTGTCGATAGTCTATTGTCTCGACCAACTGTGGCACTTGGTGCATGAAAAGAGACCTCCCCTGGCATTTACCTGCCCATCCCAATGCGTTGGTGAAGTCCATTTGCCCCCATGAGCTACAAAATGCAAAATGTCACTCCTACCACCTTTCCACTGCATGAAATTGAAGCATTTTGCAAAAATGCGTTTGATTTCGACATGGTCAAACGGACTGGAGTTGAACAAAAATGAGAGAGGTTATTCTGGACAGACTCCACATGCACCTATAGGCCCAAAAAAAGGCTCACATCTACCATGAATTATGAGAACTGCCTCGTCAAAATTTGGCAGTTTTCTCGTCTTAGGGATCTTAAGGGACTTTGTCGGTAGCCTGCTGTCTCGAATGACTACGGTGCTTGGTGCAGGAAATGAGACCTCCCCTGGCATTTAACTACCCACCCCAACACATTGGAAAATTCTGTTCACCCCCACGAGCTATGGAATGCAAAATGTCACTCCTACCACTTTTCCACTGCATGAAACTGAAGCATTTTGCAAGAATGTGTTTGATTCTGACACGGTGAAACAGACTGGAGTTGAATGAAACTGAGAGAGGTTATTGTGGATAGACTCCACATGCATGTGTAGGTCCAAACAAAAGGTTCCTAGTTGCCACGAATTCTAAGAACTACCCCATCAAAGTTTGGCAATTTTTTTGTCTTAGGGATTTTAAGGGACTTTGTCAGTAGCCCGCTGACCTGAATGATTGTGGCACTTAGCACATGAAATGATACCTCCCCTGGAATTTACCTGTCCACCTTGACACATTGGCAAAGTCCATTTGGTTTCAAGATATGTTTGATGAAGAATTTTGGAAGATATGTTGAAAAAAACACTAAAACAGGGCTCTAAGAGATAAGAAGGCTAAAGAAGGAATACCTCTAATCCTAGGGTCTTAAGTTTTCCTATTAAGAAAAAGAGCTTCCCTTAGCTTCAAGAAATATAAATATTCTATACTGACAAGGCCAACCACATGAAGGTGGAAACTCATGTGGCCTCACCTAAGGCCTAAGACACATGTATTCTAGTGGACACCTATATTTTATACATTACTTAGATTAATCCAACCTAAAAGGCAAACCTATGTAAACTTACAAATTAATGTGCATACTTACAACTCAGTGTAACATGACTTTACAAAATCAATGAAAATACATACAAATTAATCCAACGAACCATCTAGGTCTTCTCTACTCTTTATTGTGTCAAGTATTGCCTCATGGTCAAAGTCATGCACCTTCCACAAGGTCTTGTCCAAAGGTCTACCTTGATATTGTATCAAATGAACATTGGTTGCCATGACAAGGTTGGAGTAATGAAGAATCTTCCGATGTGTCTCAAAGTCCTCAAACAACCAAACATTAACACTCTTATGTGGGTACCTTCTAAGCCATGTTCCAGTAACAACCATTGAGCCTGTAGGGTATTCGATGTTTTCTCCATCTGTAACTGGGGCCTCCAATTTCTTTTCTGCCTCAACACAATGACACAAGTAATAATCTATTCCCTCTTTGTTATCTTCATCTGCAATAACTATATAAACATGCCCTACAATGATATGTGCAACAAATTAGATGAAATTAATCAACATTACAAAAAAATACAAAGTTTAAGATAACATTAGGAATTTCAAATTTAACTATGCAAGTAGATATATTACCTAGTTGACCTAGATCTGATATGTGGTCAAAGTCAACTAACGATTCCATCTCTATCAATCCCAGTGCTGTCGGGGGTCGATACGTGTCAAGTGGGCAAAGATAATTGAACTACCATTCATCAACCCACTCCCTTGACTCGCACTCATTCCTGGCTTGAATTGTACATGCAAAACAAAAGCACGCCATCTTCCGCGTATGTATACTCCATGAACCTACAATTGAGCTTCTGATAGAGTGTAGCTCACTTGATCCTGTCAGTGTACAACAGTCCTCATATGGTACAATGTTAGTATCATCTATCAACCAAAAAAATCTACGAACTGAAGACTTACCTGCATTACTTGGACCCATCGAAGCATTACACCACTCGACGATTGATTTTGCATCTGCCAGCTTTGCAGTATCTTTATACTTTAACTATTCTCGTGTTATGGCTCTTTTGATACATGCTCCTGCACCATCATGCTCCCCCTTTCCATGCCCGGCCTCACAAAAGTTCCACATATGCTAAACACCTATAATATTATGCCTCCTGGTTAGCCAATAGAAATTATGCAAGTTCTTGAATTGTGATGCACAGTTATCCAACCATATGATATGTTGACTGAATGATATGCCCCTTCTAGCTAGATCATTGTAGAACACCTGAAAATAACCTTGCATGAACTCCACAGAATGCGTGTGATCATCGCTTATATAAAAATGATACTCCCTTATGATCTTTCTGTCATCCTTTGTACTATCATTCGCATGAATGAATGCGATGTGCACAAATATAGAAACCTGTGTTGAGTTATAATATTGGGATTGCACCTCACATTGTGGCTGTAGACTGCAGTTCTCTGCAAAGTCGACGACTGAAACAATGTTACCAACTGGAAATGTGTCCTTGCATAACTTGAATTACAATTCCAACCATCGAGCTCTATGGGCATGTCTTACATACTCATACACTATGTTGTCATGAAATATAGGCATAAACTGATACACTGGAATCTTTTGAATAACATATTCACACCTCTTTGCTTGTTTACTATCTCTTGTATTGTATGCCACTATTTTACACTTTCTAAACTCTACTAGTTCATTTCCAACTACATGTGTTATTTCCATATATTCACATATTGGCATACATTGCAAGCCACCGCAATGCTGACATGTGCCATCCAAGCATAATTTACTGTAGAATAATTGACCTTCCTCTATCACATAAAATCATTGATATGAAGTCTCTTGAGGCAATTGGTGGGGCACGTATGCCACAATCCTACAAAACATTGTTAGTATGCAAATCTAAACATATAGACCGATAAACATCAAAATGGTTAGAAAATTCAATATGTAATCTACAACAACAAGTAGTGCATGTGTGATCTTTATTTTGACAAAGAAAGGTTTTAGCATTTCAAAATATCTTTGAGAAATTTTAATTTGAGGATACTTCTCTAGAAATTTACCAAAAAACTTTGTTTGAGTCATATCCAAAAAATGCTTTGGATGTGGCTCACAGTTTTGACTACCGATTCTCCTTCTTACCACATCCCTTTGATTCGGAGATACCCTTGTGTAATTCTTCCAAAAGCCTTCAATTAGTGATCTCAAAGCTTCGACAACAACTTTCTTTCCGTGGGAGTCTCCCAGAGAATGCCCACAATTCATTAGTTTATATCTTGAACTCTTTGACATCTTTGAATGGTTCTCATTAGATTTTTTCTATTTATTTTCATTTTTTGACTTGTCTTTCTAATGAGGCGAGCTTTTTTTGTTTGTTGGCTTACAATTGTCAATGTAATGACACGTCGTGTGACATTACTCTCCTTGGTGTGTGAGCTGGAACCCACACTCTCATACACACTCATTAGATTCATGACAATTGATTTTTCACTTGATGAATATGATGTTCTTAGGCCAAGAATCTTCATAGTGGGCCTAAATTTCAGATTTCTCATCAATTCAACAAAGAGTTGACATCTTCCGGTTTCATTTAAATTCTCAAAGAATAATTTCCATATCTTATTTACATATCTTTGGCAAGTGCGCATTGGAATCTTATCCTGCATGGGCTCCAATACATTCTCATCAATATCAATTAGAAACTTAGGCCTCCTATACAAAATTCTAGGAGGTGTTTTATTTGGTAAAGTAGACTGAACATTAGGAATTTCTTCAATATTTACTTGAGATGGAATAGATGACATACCTTCAATTGGAGGTGAAAAGGTTGAAAATGATGTACCTTCAACTTGAGGTGTGAATGATGGCATGTGACCAACTTGAGAAGAAAATGTACATGTGCCTTCTACTTCACTTGTGAAAGATGGAGTGTCTCCAATTCGTGAAGATAATGATGGTGTTCCTTCAACTTGACTTGTGGACGATGGAGTACCTCCAACTTGGAGATTCACTTTCCTCATTGCATTGAGGTTTTTTATTCATTCCCTTTGTGCCGCCAATTCCATCTCTTTCTTATCTTTGTTAGATGTGTCACATTCCTCTTCAATTGGCAATGGTGCAATATCTTCTTGTATGGTTGACAATTTCCTACTTTTCTGAATTCACATCATTCTTTCTCTTTTTCCCTCATTCTCAGCTTCACGCTCTTCTGGTGTTAGAGTCTTTTCTCATTTCCTCAGCATGATGATGATTTCTACAATCATAAAGAATAAGACAATGATCATTAGAAATTTTATAATGACAATGAATAGCACAATTAGAATGAATAACAAAGTTTTACAAACTTCTAAATAAGACACCTCATGTCAAGACTCTTTGAACATACACAAGTCATGGAGTATGCATTTGAACACACATATATACTTGAATCTAGTTTGAATAGAAGAGAGGAGGATGAAATTGGAGGAAGAAATAATATTTTATACCCTATTTTTCTGTTGTAACTCGTTATACCCTATTTTCATGCATTTTCCAAGTGGAAAGGGTGGCTAAATAGTGGTTCTTTGTGAATTTGAATGTAACCTAGCCAAGTAAGTGTTACTATAGCATATTCATGCCTATTTAAAGGTGAATCAAGTGTTATTTTGTTTTGGGTTGGAGTGGATATGAGATTTTCATTAAAACCCCCTTATTTGTGAAGAAATGAAGGGTTTTCTTGTTTGCACCCTAGATGAGCATGCCTATACTAACCAATGGTGGAATTTGAAGTTTTGTGACATATAGATCTATTGTTTTGGGGTTTGGAGTGGTTATTGAATGATCCTAGAGTAGTTGCTTTGTTAATTGGACCAAATTAAGCCTATTTCTAGAGAGGGTCAGTCATAGAACTCACATTTTTTGTGAAACAAGGGCATGAAATATTTTGATATGTTTTTCTACTCCATAATGGGTGTCTAAATACTTTTTGTTTTGTGGGTTGGCTGAGTTCACACAAAGTTATGCACATTTTTCAAGTTTGGAAGGCTACTAGGCCTTAAGGAGTGATTTGTGGATCAGACATTGGTTGATATATCCAGGCACTAAAAGTGACAAAATTGGTTTCAATACTTTATATTGACATGGTTTATGCTTGTGTTAGGGTTGGGGAACAGCTTGGAGCCCTTATGCCTTATGATGCCCTTAAGCACCTAGTTGGGCCATTACAAGATTTTGGTTTAAGGTTGAGTTGATTTGTGAAATGTGGTATCAATGCTTTGAATTCCTTCTTGTGTATGCATCATAAATGATCATGCCACTTGACTATTTACTGAGTTTAGGGGTCTGTGGAAAGTTGATTTGAGTATAACAAACAAGTTGATTTGAGTATGTACAAAGCTAACAACTATTGGTCTTATTTCAAGGTTGGAGGATATTGTTATGACAAGTGTTGGAAGCATCATCTAGAGATTCACCCAAATGACAAATGCAAGAGTAAGCGACCACAAAGGAAAAAAAAGCACACTAAAACATCAAATTCAAAGTGAGAACAGATCTCACATGATTCTACATCAACATTCAATGATGTTAGTATGTAATGATACTTGGATAGAGTATTTACTTGATTTGTAAAGGAGATAAGTGTGAGTTTCTTTCATTTGTAGGGGAATTTGATTAGCATTGCAAGTTTTTCCTATGGATTAAGTTGTGTTCAAGTTTTTCACTTGTAGAGCAAGCAAGTAGTACGTTTCACTCACTATGGGTGAGTATGAGAAGTATGGCCACTTGGAGATCAAGAAAGGACAAGGAAAATAAAGAATGTAAGAGCTAGTGATAACATGTTTTGGGTGTTGTAAGCATGCACATTTGTGTTCCATAGTAACATAAATGTTGTAGCATGTAACATAGATGACTTGTTGCATGTTGTAGCATAGCAGTGATGGTTTTCATTATTGTAATGTGCATAGACTCTTATCTCAGTTGTAGCATGTGCATAGTTGTAGGAAGAGAACTCTTTACACATTCATTGTAAACAGTGTATAAATGTATGAATTTCATTGTACATAGATGCAATAAGAAGGACCACTTTGTAATAAATTATAACTTTCATAGCATTGTAAAATGACCTTCAAATGCAAGGAGGATCATACATGGCAGCAGGGTTATATATAGACTATGATAGTGGACTGTTATATAGACTTACATGATTGTCCTACACTCATGAAAACCTCATTTTTTAGTGTTTTATCTCCTTGTAACTCCCTTTGTATCATCTTATGTCATCCTAGGGTAAAAATTAAGAGTCTTCCAAAATCAATTTTGGCTCCATGTATACACTCGAATATGAGTATGACAAACAATTGTTCACTAAAATTATTTTATATTTGATAATGTTTTTCTCTTGTATAGCTGAAAATAGGTGAAATAAAGGCATGAAGGGCTGAAACAAGGTGGAAACATAAGGAATTTGGAGTCTCTTTGACTGAACTAACTAATATACCTAGACACATATATGTCAAGAAGAACATAAAGAACATTAAAAACATAAAGACATAAAGACATTTAAAGACATAAAGAACATATATATGTGAATTAAAATTGAACATACCTTAGAATTCGATATTGCAATTGACCAATTCTCCAAAAGATGGCTTCAAAATCCTCAAATTCTTGTTTTTCTCAAGTTTGACTATGAATTCTATATAATTCTAGAATATGATTAGTAAAATTTATATAAAAAACAAACATATATCATCAAATTCAATCTATATATCAATGGTAATTAGCTTTGAAACAAAATCACACATGAAACATGAAACTTTCAGTTTAAATAATCAAATTTTCTCCAAAAACATGAAAAATCACTTCTTCTACGTTGAAAAAATAAAAAAAGGTGGTGGATTCATATCAAAATGATTCTTAATTAGTCAACCAACATCAAAAGCATTTTTTGGTTTGATATACTCGTGAAAACTAGGAATAACGGGCATGTGGGGTCTGAAACATGGATCCCACATGCTTTTTTATAGTTTACCATGCTTCCAATAATGTGATCGTGTTATAATGCGCTCACGTTATAATGTGCTCATGTTATAACACGAGCGCATTATTGGAAGCATGATAACATAAAGGTAACCTTGTATCTACATGAGAGCGTCTCTCTTTCTCTTTCTCTCTCTCTCTTCATTTCTCTATCTTATATATAAAGAGGGATCAGGAGACATGGAGAGATAGAGAGGGACATGGAGATAGAGAGGATAGGTGGAGATAGAGATGGGGAAATGGAGAGATGGGGATTGAGATAGAGAAAGGGGTCTATAGAGGGAGAAAGATAGAGATACATACATATATATATATATATAGGGGAGATATAGGGAGATAGATCTAGCAAGGGAGAGATAGATAGGGAAATACAGAGAGAGAGGTAGAGAGGGGTATACTAAGAGATGGGGTTATGAGGATAGATCTAACTCGATAGGGAAAGAGATCAAGAGATGTCTAGAGACACAAGGACAGATATTTCAAGAGGTAGAAGGATGGGGAGAGAGATAAAGAGATAGGGATCCATATGTCTAGAGAGATAGACATAGGGATCCCTATTCTCCTCTCTACCTAAACCATAAACCTAAACCTCTAAACCATAAACCCTAAACCCTTAATAATGTTAGGCTAACCCCTAACCCTAAACCCCTAAGGTCCCTAAACCATAAAACCTGGAAGCAAAGGTAGGTATAGTTAGAGAGAGGGATAAAGGAGACAAAGATATCTCTCCCAGGCTCGGTCTCCTCTATATCTCCCTATTTGCCTCTCTACCTAAACCATAAACCTAAACCTCTAAACCTTAACCCTAACCCCTAAACCCTAAACCCTAAATAATGTCCCTAAACCCTAAAAATGAGCAACCCTAAACTCCAAAACCCCTAAGGTCCCTAACCCCTAAACCTTGACCCCTAGACCCTAAACCCTAAACTCAAGCATCCCTAAACCCCTAAAGCCTAAATAATTCCCCTAAACCCTTACCCTAAAACCTAAACCATATTTACTTGAGAAACCCTAAACTCGTGTAAACCTCAAATAGTGAGGGAGAGAGAGATAGAAAGGTAGAGTTAGAGAGAGGTGATCGAAAGAGATCTAGCAAGATAGAGAGACAGGGAGAGAGATAGATAGAGAGGTAGGTATAGTTAGAGAGAGGGATAGAGGAGACATAGATATTTCTCCTAGGCTCCATCTCCTCTGTATCTCCCTATTCACCTTCTACCTAAACCATAAACCTAAACCTCTAAACCTTAACCCTTAACCCCTAAGCCATATACCCTAAACCATAAATAATGCCCCTAAACCCTAAACCCTAAAAATGAGCAACCCTAAACCCCTAAACCCCTAACTCCTAAACCATAAAACCTGGAAGCAAACCTAAACCTCTATCTCCCTATCTCTCCCAATCTCTATAACATGAAAACATTAAGCTTTCATTCCAACCAAATTCAATCCTAATCAATCCCAAATCATCCATAATCCATTCAATTTCATCTTTAATCATCCCTAAACCACTTCTAATCAGCCCTAAACCACTTCACACCATCCCAAATCACATCCAAATGAATTTAATTTCATCCCTAATCATTTTCCAATCAACTTGGATTTCATCTCAAATACCATCCCTAAACTATTCCTAAATCATTCTAATCATTCCCTAATCAGCACTAAACCACTTTAGACCATCCCTAAAACCATTCTAATCATTCCCAAATTGTTCCTAATCTAGTCCTTTTCACCTCTCATCATCCCTAAACCAATCCATTTCACGCCAACTCCATCCCAAATCAATCTAAGCTCCATCTCAAATGATCCCAAAAATAATCAAAATCAAACAAATACCTCACCAATAGCCATTAGAAGATCATAGTGCCAATCTGTTAGTCATTTTCACCATTTTGTATATCGTATTTGCCAATATGCTCCTTAGTAGCACCTACCTATCAATCACAAACATCATTCTACACCTAGCCAGTCACAGGTGTCATTCTACCCTCTGTCAGCCATAGGAGCCATCAGAACATCATAAGCACCAATATGTTAGTCATTTACACCATTCTATACATCATATATACTAACCATAAACCCTAAACCTGATCAACCCTAAACCCTTATCTCCTTGTCTCTATCATCCCTCTACCTCTCAATCTCTATGCCTATGTCTTTGGCCATGTTCATCACCCTCTATCTCCCTATCTCTCCCTCTCTAAACTCCAAACCTCTAACCTCTAAACTCTAAACCTGATCAACCCTAAACCCCTATCTCCTTGTCTCTATCATCTCTCTATCTCTTAATCTCTCTGGCTATGTCTTTGCCCATGTCCCTTGAAGTTAGGGTAAAATTGCAAATCAGGGCAAATGAATAAACAGCAATGATAAAAACCCTAGCAATGCACAATGAAGCACAAGACAACATGAAAATCAAAATAACAAATGTAAATGCAAACTGATCTCCACGCTATGCTCGATTTATCTCCATTGCTCTTCTCCACCTCGCATGAGCATGCAAGATTTTGAAGGATTGTTGTTGGAAAAATGTTGGGTGCTTATTTCTGCAGCATAACATTAAGATGAAGATGATATGAGGATGATAGTTGAAGGATGCAAAAGCTCTAATGATATTTCGACAGCATGTGGATATTTGAGGATCAATGCCTTTTAAAAATTTTGGCAGAATAAGGGTACTTGAGGCTCAATGCATGCTAATGATAACTTTGGCAGAATAATGTTACTTGAAGCTCAATGCATGCTAATGATAATTTGTTAGAATAATGTTACTTGAAGCTCAATGCATGCTAATGGCTTGTGAGGGGGTTGATTTATAGAAAAGGCTTGGTTCAAATGAATGGTTGAGATTAAAAAGATGATTGATTGATGTGGACGGCTAGGATTGATTTGGTTATTCCCACTCTTCAAGGGAGTTGTAGTCATTTGACAAGTGGAGGGAGGATAGGGCTCATGTGTGCTTGTGTACATAAAAAGTACTACATATGAAAGATATTAAATAAAAGGCTATAGTACCACTTATCTTTTTTAAATGAAAGAGGCACACATGTCGGCTAAATGATAAGATAAATTAATTAAATAAATAAAATTTATTTAATTAATTAGAAAGTCGGCTTATGATGAAATGTGAGAACTTAATTCAAATAAAATATTTGAATTAGTTGGGATATGAGTTGGATATTAATTAAATAAATAAAATTTATTTAATTAATTGGATAGTGGGATTATGATATGATTGGGATATTAATTAAATAAATAAAATTTATTTAATTAATTAGCTAAGTAGGATAAGGATGGGATTGAATGGGATTTTAATTAAATAAATAAAGTTTATTTAATTAATTGGCTAATGGATAAATAGGATTAAGAGTGGGATTTATGACAAAATGCTACATGATGTCTAAGTGATGTATTTGACTAGGTGTTGTAGGACATGGACAAAGTTGAGACAATTTTGGGTGTCTACATTTTGCCCCTCTTTGAGATGATGTTCGAGATGATAAGCTTTGTGTCGAGTAACATCATTTCAAAGAAGTTAAGGTATGGATAATCGATAGGGATAATGATGATGGTGATGATGATGATGATGATAGAAAGGATAGGTTGGTGATGCCCCCTCGAGAGGATAGGCAGGTTGGACAAACATGGGTATGCTCTCGAAAAGAAATGGCTTGGCTACGAAAGATAGAGGAAATGGATAGAAGAAATGAAGGATGCGTTATGCTGCAATGAAAGTGAGCAACCATAATGTTTGATATAGCACTAGACATTATGCACCAAGGTATAAGGACCAGGGTGACGATGTGTCTCGTGCCCCAGCGTAATACAACCTTGTCTAGATACAAGATGTGAATATTAGCTAGAAATGATAAGGATTTGATACAAATGCAAGATAACATGATAACACACACAAGCAAGCATGCATGCATGCACAAATGATACAAAAACAAACAAGGTATTGCCCCTGTCAAGTTGTAAACCAATGATTAATTGCTGATTGTGTTGCTGATAGTGTTGTCATTGCGGGAAAGCTATATCCCTAGATCAACACAAGGTTGTTTGCTGAGTTGGTTGGCTAGTTGATTGATTGATTTGGCTTACAACAAGGCTAAGATCAAGACCATGGATTGCGTTTGGATAACTTGGCTTGATTGATTAATTTGATTGGTATGGATTAAGGATGGGCTTGCATTTGGATATTTGTTTGGAATGGTTTGATTTGATGAAGGATGGATGATTTGTGGTGGATTGAGATTCTTTGGATTTGCTGAAGTGATTGGATTTGTTTTGATGGCTAGCTTGATGTGCTTTGGTTTTGATGATTGCTATTGCTAGGTTGATTGTTTTGATGATGATTAGTGTGACGTGGATTTTGAGATCATTGCTTAGATTGATTTGATTGATATGATTGGAAGAAGTGATTGATGAATTGGATGAATGAGTGTTATTGATAAGAATAATTGATGATGATGAGGATTTGATTTTGATTGAATGTTGAAGAGGATTGTTTTGGATTGATGATGATTGGTTTTATTGGTTGGATTTTTGTTGGATTTTTAATTTTTTGAATTTTTTTGAATTTTTTGATTTTGTTTTTTTTTTTTGGATTTTTTTGACAAGTTTTGGAAAATGCCAATGGATTTACAATTTGGTTAGCCTTTGTGCTTGATACCAATGACAAGGGAAAACCAAGTCTAGGTGCAAAGGATGGAGGATAGTGAATGAGATGGAAGACTCATGAGAGTTGGATGGATAGATAAGAGGATAGGCCATATAAGGGATGGATGCATGCCTCAGGATAAATAGATAGGAAGGATATAGTGGAAAGCTCATGATAAATAAATGTGGATAAGCTATAAGATGGAAAGCTCATGATAAGGGTATGCTATAGTGGATGGATCATAAGGGAGCTAGGATGTGATCTCCAAAGGCTATATTGCATAGGAATAACTTGTCCCATTCTAGGTGGTAATGCTTAGGATTTTTACATGATAAAGTTCATGACCAAGGGATGACATGATAGATTGGATTTGAATGGGATGGCTTATGATAATAGGATGACATGATGGATTGGTTTAAATGGGATGGATAAATGGTCAATGGATAGGCCTTGGTTTGGAAAGAAGGTATGTCAAGAAATATCCAAACGTGTTTCAACATTTTGCCCCTATGTCTTCATCAAAATCAAAAGGAGGAAGGATGGGTAAATGGGTTCAATGGAATAGGCATGTTTATGTAATGGCTAAGGATGGTAGGAGGTAGCATGATAGGAATGATATAATGGGATAGGTAGTTTGGAAATGGATAGGTTGGATGAGACAATGTGCCCCCAAGTGTAAGTGACATAGAAGATCAACTTACACATGACGCCTGTTTGCCAGGTTTTCATCATGGTACTTATCCAAGGCACTGGTTTACCAGGTTTTCACCATTGGACGAAGGGCTTTCTCTTTACTTTTTTTTTTAATTTTTTTTTCTTTTTTGCTTTTAGATAGATTGACAATTACACATGGTGCCTGTTTGCTAGGTTTTCACCATGGTAATGCATAGGAGGGACTCAAGTGTCTAGTTCGATGGATGTTGGTAGTCCCATTAAAGATGGATGTCCTCACATGGACCATGTCATTATGCTCATAGATGTTGGTAAGGGATTGCATAGATGGGAGATGGATTAGGTGGATAGTAGATGATGAAATGGATTATGAAAGGTCCATGCAAGGATAGATGGATGGGGATAGTGGATTATGGCAGACTTAGGATGAAAGGCTTATGCAAAAGCATGGACCATAGGAAGGTGATTGAGGAGATATGTAGGATAATGGATGAAGGATGGGGAGATGGAGGCATGTGGGAATGTTTTGGAATGGAAGGGAACCATGACCAATGGTTGCACACACCGTGATAAACATTGAAGCTTTTGATGAGATGGTGGTGTAGGAAGCAATGGGGTTGTTTTCTTAGGAGATGGTTGATGAAGTGATTTAGGAACCCACATAGATTTAGTATGTTTAGTGCTTTTATTTTACTTGTGGGATTTTTTAAGGGAATAGAAGTTTTGGATGGAAATAGGCTCTTGGATGGATATAGTTGGTTGGGATTCTTGAGATGTGGATGAGGATGCGTCATTTGACTTGCTAGCTATTTGCTTAGGAACCCAAACCATTTTGCTTTTGGGCTTTGCTTTTGGAGGTATGGGCTTGGATAGCTTTGTGAAGGTACTTTGCTTAGAAGATGGATGATTTAGAGACTTTTCACATTGATGCCCTAAGGAATGAGGATCCTTAGGAGTTTTAGTTGGATTTTTGGATTTATAAGTAAAGGCATCCAATTGTTTATTTTGGAATCCCATGGGTTTGATGGAAGTGGGATTGGTGGAATGAATGGAAGCTTTATGCTTAAACGATGTGTGCTTTTGTTGGTCATGATTAGGGATGTAAGGATACTTATGGATGATAGATATGTAAGGTGTTGGAAGCAATGGTGGCAAGGTGGATGGAGGGATATTTGGAGTTGGTAAAAGTGGAGGCAAAGTGGATGGTGGAAGGTGTACGGTCACATGCTTTTGACATTTATAGGATGATGGAGGTGGAATGGCAAGATATGTTTTGGGTATCTGATGTGGTTTGTGATGGAAAGTGGTAGGTTTAGGAGGCATGAAGGGATTACCAACATCTTTGCCTTGTTTACCTTGGGGTGTGTATCCAAGGCCATATGAGCATGGAGGGATTTTGACATGGTTTGGCTCCAAAATACCTTGTTTATAAAGGTGTAGGCCTTTACCTTTGTAGTTCATGTTTCGGAGTATGCGATTGACTATGGGACTAGATGTGTTTTGGGAACTAGACTTGAGTTCTTTATTGGATGGAGAAGATGAAATGGAGGACAATGATTGTTGTTGTCCTAAGGAAGAACATTCTTGGAGGAAGGTGGTAAGACCACTAGGACATGATGGTGGACTTGAAATGGGATCGATGGTAGATGTGGAGGGAGCATCATTAGCATTGTGTTCACTAAGATCCAAGTTATTTGTTTGATCTTTTATGCTTACTTGGGGGACAAGTGTCTTATCATGACAAGTGGATGTTTGCTCATTATGGATAGGGCTAGATGGCGGATGACTAGGAGCAATGTGAATATCTTGCTCATGGATGGATATAAGATTATGGATAGGATCAAGGTGCTCATGGATAGCTTCTTCATAAGTATCATCTTGATCATAAAGAAGGTGAATATTATGGATGGGTTGAATTTGGATAGCTTGCTCATGAATGGTTGTTGGGAGATGGATAGGATCAAGTGGCTTATGGATAAATTCATCATTATGGCTATCATCTTGATCATGGAAAAGAAACATGTTATGGATGGGTTGCATAAAAGTGTTTTGATCTTGAGTTGGACTAGGGCTTAATGTTTCCACATGCTTATGATTAAACCTTTGACATACCTCTTGGGTTTCTCGAATGGAAGTGGAAGGCTCTTGGTCAACAACATGAGAACATGATGACTCTTGACTTGGATTAATGATAGGAGACTCTTGAATAGGCTTGATGGCTTGTAGGTCACATGATGGGCTTGAAGGGCTAGGCATGTTAATTGAGAGCTCTTGGATAGGCTCAAGGATAGGTGTTTGGCATGGAGGTAGTTTATTCCTAGCTAGTAGCCAATGGATCACATCCTTCGCAAGGGTATGAGTGGATGGGAAATATAATGGATGAGCAATAATAGAGGATGATGTTGTAGGCTTAGGACTAGGATTTTGATTAGATGGAAGGATAATGGAGTTTGATGGATTAGGATGTGGACTAGATGGGTCTGACACATGGGATTGGGATGATGTGACATGTTTTCCCATTATAGGTAGGTACACCTTGTAAACAATTGGGACAAATATTGAGCATTTATTTGTAATATGGCCTTTGGTCCTATGGTATGCACAATAATCATGTTCATCATATGGACTTTCTTCACATGGTTTGACTTCAAGAAGTTCAATGAGTTTTGCTTCAAGCATTCTTTGTAAAACTCTCTCAGCCGCATCCTTTGGTGAAGGATTAGAATGACATGGTGATGAAGGTAATGAAGGGCTTGGTGGTTTGGAATGTTGATGGACCAATGGACTAGGAGTAGGATCACATGGTGGTGTTGGGATAGGATTAGTTGGCTCATGTGTTGGCATGTGATTGGATGATGAAGGCCACTCTAGATTGGTATCTCCCTTGTCAAAGGTAATTAAGTCTTGCATGGGATAACTTGGGCTTTGATTTATGTACAAGGGACCACTTGGACTTGGATGTGCTTCTTGTTGGAAAGGTGGACTTAGGTCTATCAATGGTGCTTGATGGTCTTGTTGAAAAGGTGTACTTGGACCTGCTTGATTTATGTACAAAGAGCCATTTGGACTTGCATGTTGTTCTTGTGAGGACACTTGGTTGCCTTGTGGATGGGCTTGATAGTGCATTGGAATGGTGGCACGAGGGATTGGATAAGCTTGAGGTGGATATTCATAGGTTGATGTGGCATTGACTTGGTGGATAGGTGGATTAAGTTGATAGGAAGTGGATGGATATGACATGTGGCTATGAGGTGGATTGGGTTGGTATGGAATGGCTAAGGATTGTTGTACTTGTCGAGCTTGACTAGTGGTGAAAAGGTGTTGAACTTGGGCTATGAAGTGTTGCAATTGAGGTGATTGGCTTACGTGGGGTTGAGCTTTTTGGATGAAGAATTGTAATATTTCAATGGCATCTTGGTTTAGGGGTTGTGATCCTTGATAAAGATTTTGGAGGAATCTTTGGAATTTGATTTCTAGGTCCTCTAGTGTAGACATGTTGTCACCCAAGTGTATGTCTTAAGTCCTTTTAGCAAGTGCTTGTTTAGGGATTTGGTAGATGATGTGGAATGTTTAGATGATGTGTTTAGATTGATTTGTTTATGTGTTTGGTGTTTATAGCTTGATTTGGCAATGTTCAAACAAATGATTATGCATATACACACATGAATCACTCACGCAAGACACATAAGCAAGTTGTTAGTTTGAAAGAATGTGATGATGGTTAAGCAAGCACGTGAAGACACTTCAACAAGTCCTAGTTAAGGCAAGGCCACTATCACAAGGAGGTTCTAATAAAAATTCGGGGGACCGGCACCCCACGAGCATCCAGCAAGCCACTTAAGACTTTAACTAACCCTACTAGGAGTTTTAATATACACAAAGGTACACCTCCTTTTGAGTTAGCACTGTATGGTGAGCGCTAATACCGGTTAGACTTGGCTTTCGCCTTATCCTCTAATTTTTATAGCGGACCAAATGAAAGTACCGCTTGAGGTCATTCCCTTGGGGTGGATACCAAGGCAGGCCTCTCTAAGGCTAAACAAAAGCAACACAAGTAAATGTTTTTAATCTCCAAGTTTGTGTTGGGACGCGAGGAGAGAGCATACACATTTACTTGGTCACACTCGCATGGGGTTCATTAACCTTAGAAGTTCAATGTGTGGAAGACAATGCAAGCACTTGTTTGTTTTAAAAACTCAAATCCAAATGTGATGAAAGACAATGGTTCGTTTTAGCCCAATTTTTTTATGTGAATTTGCAAACAATTGTTCATTTTATACCCAAAATCCAAATGTGTTTGCAAACAATGATTAGAAGATGAGAAATGAAATGATTGCACCTGGTTAATTCGCTATCCAAATTGCTATAGATGTTGATGTCAATGTTGCTCCAGCTCCTTATGATCACCTACAACATAAAAAAAAATAATATTATAATGCAGGCATAAAAAGTAGGCTCATCAGGCAAGGAAAATTATAATTTTAGATGCATAGCCGAATTAGATTTGATTAATTCGATACATTTTTGGTTCGAAAATTAAAAAATCAAAGAAGAGACGCCAATTAATTTTTAGAGAACTTTCTGAAATGTAAAGAAATCAGAAAAATTCCCTGTTTTGTGCCCAAAAATGTAGATTTATGAAAAAGGTACAGTCGGCAAAGATCTGATATTTTCGCACTGTAAACGACCTCTAAATTAAATCTGCAAAAGATAGACCCCTATTAGAATTTAAAGAGATTTCCAGAAATATAAAAATTTCTGACAAATTCACTGATTTACGCCCAGAATTGCGATTTTATGAAAAAACATAAAAACGTGATAAATCCCACAAAAATCATGATAAACCTAAACTTTTTCTGCTATAGCTTCCTTATATCATGGAAAAATGTCTACTAAAATATTGTAGAAAAATTCATAGCCGTTTGGAAGATATGATGAAATCTTTAAACCTAGGGTTTTGTCAAAAAAACAACAGATCTGCAACAAAAAGTTAATTAAACCTGCAAAACTCAACAATGGGGGTTAGATGAATGCAAATTTTTACTACAAAAACTTGCAAAAAAAAGATCAAGCGAAGTGAGTCCCACCGGGCGTGCCAAATGTAGTTAGGGTAAAATTGCAAATCAGGGCAAATGAATAAACAACAATGATAAAAACCCTACCAATGCACAATGAAGCACAAGACAACATGAAAATCAAAATAACAAATGTAAATGCAAACTGATCTCTACGCTATGCTTAATTTATCTCCATTGCTCTTCTCCACCTCGCATGAGCATGCAAGATTTTGAAGGATTGTTGTTGGAAGAATGTTGGGTGCTTATTTCTGCAACATAACATTAAGATGAAGATGATATGAGGATGATAGTTGAAGGATGCAAAAGCTCTAATGATATTTCGACAGCATGTGGATACTTGAGGATCAATGTCTTTTAAAAAATTTGGCAGAATAAGGGTACTTAAGGCTCAATGCATGTTAATGATAATTTGGCAGAATAATGTTACTTGAAGCTCAATGCATGCTAATGATAATTTGGCAGAATAATGTTACTTGAAACTCAATGCATGCTAATGGCTTGTGAGGGGGTTGATTTATAGAAAAGGCTTGGTTCAAATGAATGGTTGAGATTAAAAAGCTAATTGATTGATGTGGACGGCTAGGATTGATTCGGTTATTCCCACTCCAAGGGAGTTGTAGTCATTTGACAAGTGGAGGGAGGATAGGGCTCATGTGTGCTTGTGTACATAAAAAGTACTACATATGAAAGATATTAAATAAAAGGCTATAGTACCACTTATCTTTTTTAAATGAAAGAGACACACATGTCGGCTAAATGATAAGATAAATTAATTAAATAAATAAAATTTATTTAATTAATTAGAAAGTCGGCTTATGATGAAATGTGAGAACTTAATTCAAATAAGATATTTGAATTAGTTGGGATATGAGTTGAATATTAATTAAATAAATAAAATTTATTTAATTAATTGGATAGTGGGATTAGGATATGATTGGGATATTAATTAAATAAATAAAATTTATTTAATTAATTAGCTAAGTAGGATAAGGATGGGATTGAATGGGATTTTAATTAAATAAATAAAGTTTATTTAATTAATTGGCTAATGGATAAATGGGATTAAGAGTGGGATTTATGACAAAATGCTACATGATGTCTAAGTGATGTATTTGACTAGGTGTTGTAGGACATGGACAAAGTTGGGACAATTTTGGGTGTCTACATCCCTCACCCTCTATCTCCATATCTCTCCCTCTCTAAACTCCTAACCCCTAAACCCTAAACCCGATCAACCCTAAATCTGATCAACCCTAAACCCTATCTCCTTGTCTCTATCATCCCTCTACCTCTCAATCTCTTTGCCTATGTCTCTAGCCATGTCCCTCACCCTCTATCTCCCTATGTCTCCCCTCAGTCTCCTCAATATCTCCCTATCAGTCCTCTCTCTCTAAACCCTAACCTAAACCTCTAGACCTTAACCCCTAACCCCTAAATAATGCCCCTAAACCCTAACCCCTAAACCCTAAAATTGATCAACCCTAAACCCCAAACCTCTAAACCATAAACCCTGGAAGCAACTCTAAACCTCTATCTCCCTAGATCTCTCCCAATATCTATCGATCCCCTCACACACTTTCTCTCTCTCTAAACCCTAACCCCTATTTACCCTAAACCTGAGCAACCCTAAATCCCTAACACCTAAACCCTAACCCCTAAACCATGAACCTAAGCAACCGTAAACCCCTAAACCTTATTTATAATTCCCCTAAACCCTAACCCAAAATCCTAAACCCTAAACTTGAGCAACGCTAAAATCATAAACCATAAATAATGCCCCTAATGTCTAAGCAAACCTAAGCTCATAAACCCTAACTAATGACCCTAAACCCGAGAAACTCTAAACCTCTCTCTCTCCCAAAACCCCTAAACCCTAAATAATGCCCCTAAATCCTAACCCTTAAACCATAAACCATAAACTTGAGCATCCCTAAACTCCTAAACCCTAAATGATTCCCCTAAACCCTAAACTTAAGCAATCTTAAACTCATAAACCCGACCCACACTCTCTCTCTCTCCAAAACAAGAAAAATAGGACTCTTTATCTCTCTCTCTCTCTCTACATATCACCAGGTATCTCTCCCAAGTTTCTCTCCCCTCCATCTCCATCCTCTCCCTTTTCCTCCCTCTCACTCTCCCTTGTCGACAAAGAACATGGAAATGCAAGAAAAATAGGACATGTAAAGATGGATGATGATATAAATTGGGATTTAATGAGATGGAAACAAGATAATTTATGAAATTTCTTTGGATGGGAAGAATGAGGAGAGGTAGAGAGGGGAGGGAAGTAGAGAGTGAGAGAGAGGATAGGAGGTAGAGACAGGATGGAAGTAGAGAGTGGGAGAGAACCATAGGAGGTAGACAAGGCAAGGAAGAAGAGAGAGAGGATAGGAGGTAGATAAGGGAGGGAAGCAAAGACTGAGAGAGAGGGTATGAGGTAGACAGGGGAGGAAAGTAGAAAGTGAGAGAGAGGGTAAGAGGTAGAGAGGGATGGGGAGAAGAGAGTGAGAGAGAAGGTAGGAGGTATAGAGGCAAGGGAAGCAAAGACTCAGAAAGAGGGTAGGAGGTAGATAGGAGAGGGAAGTAGAGAGCGAGAGAGACAGTAGAAGGTAGATAGGGGAGGGAAGAAGAGAGTGAGAGAGAATGTGGAAGGTAGAGAGGGGAGGGAAGCAGAGACTCAGAGAAAGGGTAGGACGTAGAGAGGGGAGAGAAATAGAGAGAGAGACGATAGGAAGTGCAGCTGCCCTTGTAGACATGTATGTAAAGTGTGGAAGCATAGACAAGGCATGTCAATTGTAAGACGTAACACCTCAAAGAGATGTTCTATAATGGAATGCAATGATTGCAAGATATGCAAAAAATGGATTTGTTGAAAAGGCTTTAGAAAACTTCAAGCAAATGCAATTGGCATGTGTATTGCTAGTTATGATGAGCTTTGCTTGACGTGTTTTTATCAGTTTTTAGCAAAATCTAGAGATAATCTGGAGCGTACTCCTCATCAGGATGGCACTTTTTCAATGAAAACTCAAAAAAAATACCACCATAATCTTAAGCTCTCTGTTAGCTATCTAACCATATTTTTTTTTCACATTTTGAGTACGTTTAGTGTTTCATCTTGAATTTCTTTTGTAAGTGTGTCTAATTTTTGTCAAAAACCAATGTCTACTATTTTTAACTTGTTTTTTTAATCATTCATTGAAAATTGAAATAAGTTATATTTTTAGAAACTAGACTCCATTCTACACAAATTTAAAAAAAATAATTGATTTTTGATTAGTTTTCAAATATTTTAGGGGGGAGCATGCTCAAATTTCTATTTTTCAGGATGTGTCCACTTTAAAAATTACTAAAAAATCAATTATTCATTAAAATATTATCAAAAAAATTAGGGATAAACTACATGGTGTTACCTAATTTCTCACTGGAGTGATTACTGAAATATTAAAAAAAGTTAACATTTTAGGGGGAGCACACTAGACACTATGTTATATTATTTTGAGAAAAATAGGACCAATTTGTGTGCTCCCCCTTTTTGAACCCCTTAATCTCAACCATTTCTAGAAAAAATTAGTAGTTTAGAAACTAGATTTGGAGCACTACAACTCTTGTTTTTGTTCCATCTTCAAATTTTAAGTGTAGCTATCTTCAATTTCTCATCCAACATCAATGTTTCCTGATTTCAGAAAAAAAAAGTGGCAACTTAAGACCCCATTTTGGTCCCTCATCTTGGTGCACTTACCCGTTGTTTAGATGTTAAAATCTGCCTCTCCACTAAACATTGAAGGATCTAGGGTCAAGTGGCCAGCACTATCATACCCTAGGTCACTTTCAAATGTAGGGAAACTTGGATTAGGGAATTAATTATCAATTTTTCCTTCTCCTATGTCTAATTGACCATTAAAACCCTAATTATGCAAATATGACAACAAATTAATGAATTACGGAAAAAGCTCTTGTAGACGGGAGTAAAATACCAAATTACAGAATACCAATTTTTGGGGTTCTAAGGTAGAACAGTCGGGGACATTGGAGCGGGCACCCAAGTCCAAGGTACCTACTTTTTCAGAGAATCTGGACCTCCTTCCAACACTAATCAGCCCTGTAACTTCTGTTTTATGGGATATGTCTACGGAGGACATTGGAGTGAGTGCCCAAGTCCTAGAAGTGCTCTTTTGTCTTACTTTTCTTCAGATCCTATATCCCTGATGCCTGCCCAGTCTTCCTGCAACTCCACTTTTTTCTGGATGCGACACCTATAACCTGCAATCACAAGACTTGGTTTGGGGATTGTGGTGTTTAGAGGTTTGCCTCAGTAAAACCCCGGAGGACACTTAAGTCTTCGAACACCATTGTTAGATAAAGATGGTGTGCCCTTGTGAGGCAAAGGCCAAAAACCAAAAGAATCAATGATAAAAACACAATGATATGTCACCTTGTAGTGAAGCTCTCATGGAGGAAGATGCTCTTCATGCCATGAGGAGATTGATGCTCAAATCTACAAATATCAACACACAAGTTTTCTCTTGCAACACAATAGAAGACCCTGAATCATCTTGAGAACACAATAGCTTGCTAGTAATCATCTAGTTTACAAATGAATGCCTAAGCATGCTTATATATGCATCTACAAGCACTCCCAACAAGATATTTGAAATTCAAACTCACTATGTCGGCAAAGGGACCTAATAATGGTCACTAACTGACACCCAAAAATTAGGGCTGCCCCAAAATAGGGTAGGACTAGGGCTCAGGCACCCAAGTCCTCCCCCCTATTTTGGGTAGGGTAAAGCTCAAGGGGTCCTCCTAGGTCCCATTTGCCATGAAACCTAGGTCTCATTCCATCGGGATGCCAAAATATGAATTAAAATGTCCTAAATGCATGCAAAAGACCCAGGAGCTAAACCTTATGAGGGAAAAGCCCCCAAGGGGACATTTTACGATGTTACATTTAGCCCCCACTTTAATGTATGTATAAACACAAGGCCAATACATGCATTAAAGTAAGGTCACAAACATAGCAAACACACCAAGCATGGAGAAGACACGCCAATCACATAGATAATAGTAATAGGAATGTAAAACACGGAGAAGACAGTTACAGTCATGTAGAACACGGAGCATTCATTCAATGCATAGAAGACACATTAATGCATGGAAGACAAAAATGATATCTTTTCTTTTCTTTTTCTCATATATATATGAAATGCAAATGCAAGTAATAGAAAGTAAACAAACCTCCCATAATATAGGATGCACTACCCTAGGGCACAGGTCTATGTATATATAGGGCAACACACACGCAAGACATGCAAAACCTCCCAAAATGCAGGAAGCACTACCTGAGGGCGTTGGTCACTGCATATAGAGCAACAAACACGGCGCACAAAAAAAGCACACCAAAACACACACTTGAAGACACGGAGAAAACATGGCAGACACGCGATGGTGTGTACCTTTTTCTAGGTCTAACACCATCTCAGGCACATTACAGGCACACATCGATGATTGGGCTTCACCACAACAATCACCAAAAACATGCTTAAGGGTTGAGTTAGTCACAGAACTGCTCCTCGCCTCCACAGAGGACTTTTGAAAATGACAGGATGATGCAATCTTCTCTGAGAAATACACCATCCCTACCTCCGTAGAGGGCTTAAGAAAAAGGATATGCTCGATATCCCGCCTCCACAAATAGCTTACATGATTGATTGATTGATTACAAACAAACTGAGGATGCATGATGCACTACCCAAGAGCGCAGGTCTCTGCATTTGAGGTCAAACACATTGCTAACATCTATAACAGATAGCTTACCTTATATGCACCCACCTTAAGGTGGTTGATATCAGTTATCGATATCAAGCACGTTAAGGAAGGAAGAAAACACACAAGGGAACACCGATTTTCACAAAGCCCATGCCCCCAGAGGTGACATTTACTTTGTGATTGCCAAATGTTCCCACAAACACATCCCTGAAAGAAACATGATAGTGTCTACAACATCATGATAAATAACAACATCAATGCATATGATTAACCACACAAAGAGCCAAGGTTATACAACAAATTCAGAGTTCGAGGATAACCGTAGGGCTATATCATGAAGCTCTCTGCATCAAGTACCACCAAAGCTAGATTCAAAGGAAAACAAAGGTGCATAGAGCAGCAGTATTGTTAAGGTTTTTAAATACGATAAAAACATCATCAATTTCACTACACAGAAAGATCGAGTGCTTCCACTAGCCAAGCGTCAGATAAGATATACAACCCCATCGTCATATTAGGAACTAAGTGCATTTTTTTGATTGCTCTCGAAAGGGATACTAGGTCCGCATTAGTATAAATGTTTGTCGTCATCCGCCTGCTAGGTGGAAACACTAGAGGAAGGGAAACAATAAATAAGAGAGGAGAAACAAGTGTCTTAGGGACAATCACGTAGGAGGGTGCACCCAAGTCACCAACTGCGACGCTATGTCCGTAAGACACAACACACAACAATGAAATCAAAGAGAGAGGCAATATAGAAGAATGATGATACAAATAGAAGAAGGTCACAACAGAGGCAGTCTCCTGGTATCCCGAACCTTACGGGAGAATCTGAGGTCATTCCAAGAGGCCTAAACAACACATAACACATCATGGGGGAAGCACATCATGAGAGAGATAAAGGGTTAGAGATACTTACCTATAGGGCCCCTACCAGGCTAGAGATTGTCTATAAGCAAATCATCGTCATCATCTTCCCACTCCCCAATGATGGAGGATAGTGGGACGTATGGTGCCATAGCCAAATTCATATCTTGTTCATCATGTTGTTCATTGTTATAATCATTATTGTTTTGTTGAATGTCGGGATCAATGTTTTCTTGTTGAGAGGCAAGGTTTATAGCATATTCTTGTCTTATTTTTCTTCTTTCTCTTGCTTTTCTATTTCTCTTTCTTCAACCACTTATCTTACATAAGACAGGGCCTTGCTCTTTCATGGGTTGTTGCAAATTAGAAGATGAAGCACCAAGATCAAACCTCATTTGTCACAGTGGAATATTTTGTTGTTGACAATGATCTCCCGATCCTTGTAAGGATTTTGGGGGAGGAACCTCAACATAGGGACCTTGTCCTTTCGGTCTAAAGTTCTCTTCACATGCGGGTTGATTCTCTTTTGTCATTTCTTCTGTAGGAGGACTAGGTGCTGGATGTAATAGTTTCGCTTTGTAATTTCAATAGCTCAAAAATGTGAAGTCTATTTGTAGCTCTAATTTGTCATTATTTTTTTTACAAAAGTAATCCATTGTGAAGTGTTGTTGTGTAGTTGGAGGTTTGTATGTATTTTGATGAATGACATGCACTTGTCCATTCAAAGGAAATTTAACACATTTATACATAGTTGAAGGGACTGCTTTCATAGTCTTTAACCAAGGGATTCCGAGTTTTATGTCAAAGGCATCAAAATCGGGGGTAATATCGAACCATTGTTCAACATGATTTTCAAATACAATTACTAACAATGAAATCTTACCCATTTGTTTCTTTAAGGTTCTCGTATGTGTCTTAATCATCAAGTTCGAAGGGTTATAAGGACCTTGCATCAGTTAATGTGAAAAGAGGAACTCCTCAATGGCAACATTAATAATGCAATTAGGATCGATAAGAGTTCCATCCACAGGGTTTCCCATTATTTTCATAGTGATGTAAAGAGGCCCTTCTTTATCCCCAGTTGTTCTATCATGAGGTGTAAAGACAATTTCAGGTTCGGGTGCTTTTCTTTTCATGTAAGGTCTAGGAGGGAACCTATTATTGTTATTGTGATTAGAGGCCATGTCTTTGTGCTCAAATTAATGCCAAATTAGATTTTGAAAGCTTTGCAAAATAGGTGCAAAAGATAAGAGAAAAAATAGTCTAGAATGTTTGATTTTTCAATAATTTTTCAATGCAAATGGATGAACCGAAGGGTGTTATTAATATTTCAGTCAAGGGAAGAAAATTGTATGTCTGATATCAGTCTGAAATAGTAATAAAATCACTCTCAACATGCTCTTGATGCAAATCTAAGATAATGCCAAGTTGATTATAGTGAAAATATGTCAAAATAGGCACTTTTTTCACCAAAATTCAATGCAAGAGAGCATAACAAAGGGTGTTGTGAGGAAAATGATGATGGAAAACAAATAATATCAGTAATGACAGCCACTTAGCATCAAAATACCCAACACAACACGCTTTTTGTGCCACTTAAGGTCAAACCCTAGTGAAAATATAGCAAAAATAGGCTATTTTTCACGGTTTTTCAACTCCAAGACCTAGCCAAAGAGGTGTTGTAAGGAATTTTAGGAGGGATAGAAAATAATATTAGTGATAGCAATCACCTCAATCCATAAAACTGATCACAATACACTTGGAGTGCAAACTAGGTCAAACCCTAGGGCAAAAATAGCTAAAAAGTGTAGTTTTTCGCCAAATTTTCACTACAAGAGCCCGTTAAAAGGGTGTTGTGAAGATTTTTATGAGGGGAAAAAAATTATTACCCTAATAACAGCAAAATAATTCCAAAATATCTTTCACAACACGCCTATGGTGCAAGTTTATGAAGTCGATAAGGCCAAAATTAGTGAAAATCGTTGTTTTTGAAGCCCTAGGTTTGAGATTTTAGAACAAAATACTATGTGAATGTTTTGAAGTCTGATTTCTTATGGAAATTACATAATCTCATATCTGAAAATAATTTTCAAGCTCAAACATGCAAATTTAATGAAAATGCATCAAAATTGCTAGTTTTTGTTGAAAATTTTCAATGCAAAAATGCAAATTCACACTAAAATACAAGACTACAGCCAAATTTAAATTTGAATGAGCCTCTAAAATCAGTAAAAAAATCTGAGAAAAGATTTTGCCTACTAACCCTAGATTTTGGAATTACTAGGTTATATAAAATTGTTAAAATTTCCACAAAACCCTAGCAATTAAATGATGAAAATGCAAACCAAAATTTTGAATTTTTAGATTTTTCTGTAGTTTATATCAGATCTGATGCAAAAATAATGAATTAGAAAAATTTAGGAAGAATTGATGCAATTTAGTAAGCCTAACAATGCAATTTTTTTGAATTTTCCCAATTTTTCAATTTTTTTGAATTTTGTTCAATGCAATAAATTGAATGACCAAATGAATGAATGAAATCAATCCAAATCTATAGAAAAACACTTTGCAAGTTGCAATTTAAGTTCAAAAACATGGGTTCACCAAAATGTTTAGGGTAAAATTGGATTTGTTAATCTTTTATTGTTTAGATGTTAAAATCTGCCTCTCCACTAAACATTGAAGGATCTAGGGTCGAGTGGTGAGCACTATCATACCCTAGGTCACTTTCAGATGTAGGGTAAATTGGATTAGGGAATTAATTATCAATTTTTCCTTCTCCTATGTCCAATTGACCATTAAAACCCTAATTATGCAAATACGACAACAAATTAATGAATTACTGAAAATGCTCTTGCAGACGGGAGTAAAATACCAAATTACAGAATACTAGTTTTCAGGGTTCTGAGGCAGAACAGTCAGGGATAGTGGAGTGGGCGCCCAAGTCCAAGGTACCTACTTTTTCAGAGAATCTGGACCTCCTTCCGACACTGATCAGCCCTGTAACTTCTATTTTCTGGATCTATCTGCGGAGGACACTGGAGCGAGTGCCCAAGTCCTGGAAGTGCTCTTTTGTCCAACTTTTCTTTAGATCCTAAATCCCTGATGCCTGCCTAGTCTTCCTGTAACTCCACTTTTTTCGGATGCGACACCTGTAACCTGCAATCACAAGACTTGGTTTGGGGGTTGTGGTGTTTAGAAGTTTGCCTCAGTCAAACCCTGGAGTACACTTAAGTCTCCGAACACCATTGTCAAATAAAGAGGGCATGCCCTTGTGAAGTAGAGGCCAAAAACTAAAGGAATCAATGATAAAAACACAATGATATGTCACCTTGTAGTGAAGCTCTCATGGAGGAAGATTCTCTTCATGCCATGAGGAGATTGATACTCAAATCTACAAATATCAACACACAAAACACACGTGTCTTCTCTTGCAACACAATAGAAGACCCCGAATCACCTTGAGAGCACAATAGCTTGCTAGTAATCATCTAGTTTACAAATGAATGCCTAAGCATGCTTATATATGCATCTACAAGCACTCCCGCCAAGATATTTGAAATTCAAACTTACCGTGTCAGCAAAGGGACCTAATAACGATCACTAACCAACACCCAGAAATTGGGGCTACCCCAAAATAGGGTAAGACTAGGGCACGGACGCCCAAGTTCTCCCCCTATTTTGGACAGGGTACAACTCAAGGGGTCCTTCGAGGTCCCATTTTCCATGAAACCTAGGTCTCGTTCGATCGGGATGCCAAAATATGAATTAAAATATCTTAAATGCATGCACAAGACTCAGAAGCTAAACCTTATGAGGGAAAAGCCCCCAAGGGGACATTTTTTTATGTTACAGTAAAAGTCGTAAGAGCATCTGTCATAGCTCATTTTGGAAATAGGTGACCTCTTTGGGATGGGATGTATGGACAAGTGTCAGATGCATCTTACAATGTTCACCAAGTGTCCATAGGCATGGGTTTTGGGCCATGAGACCAAGTTGGATGCCCATTCCAAGATAGAGTCAATTTTGCCTTGTATATTCTATATAAATAGGTGCTTTGAGGAGGAGATGTAGTATGTGATTGACATGTACTGTTGTGTTGTCGGATTGACTCCAGACATGAATGTCGAAGACTATTGAGAGCTTGCATTGGAAGTGTATTGTAAACCATATTCAGTTTTGATAATACATTGTGCAGGTTTTCGAGTGTGGGGTTTTTCACCCAATAAGGGTATGTGTATTATTGCAATATCTCTATTCTATGTTTCATGTTTCTGTAATTGTAAAGATTAAATTGAATTTGCATAGCTCTCCCCTCATTATATTAGTGTAGGAAGTGATTTATGTACACCTAGCTTCCTTTCAATTGGTATCAGAGCTTGATCACCTTTGGTCCTAGTTGTTGGGTAGGGGTTTTTTGAGCTAATCTTAAGTTGAGTGGGAGTCTGTACAGAGTATTCTGAATCTTATTGCAGCAAGGAGATGGCAAGCACATCTAAAAGGATAGAGGTGAAGAAATTCAATGGCACTAATTTCGAGCTGTGGAAGCTCAAGATGGAAGACATGCTTGTTGATCGAGACCTCTGGGAAACTATTAGTGGAACAAAACCTATGGCAATGTCACAAGCTGATTGGGATCTCAAGGATTGGAAGGCTAAGGGTCTCATAAGACTTAGTCTTGTTGATTCTGTCCTGTTAAATGTCCATGAGGAAAAAATTGCAAACTTGTTTTGGAAGAAGTTGGGAGATGTGTATCAAGTCAAATCCCTGGTTAACAAACTTGTTCTGAGAAAGAAGTTATATTCTCTTCAAATGGAGGATAGAGGATCTTTTGCAGATCATATGAATGCTTTCAACATGTTGGTTGCACAATTGACATCCATTGGTGTGAAGATGGAGGAGGAGGATTGTTGTATGACCTTGCTTGTTCTTTGCCAAACTCATGGGATCATCTTGTGATGGCTATTGGGAGCACCACATCCACATTCAAAATGGATGACATGGTATCTTCGCTATTATCTGAAGAGATGCAGAGAAAATCTTCTGAGGCAGCCAAAGAGGCCCTTGCAATTCGTGGAAGACCCAAGGAGAAAGGGAAAAAGAAGGACAAGAAAGATGAGAAGGGTAGATCCAAATCTCATGGGAGATCTAAATCTCCTGGGAAGTCCAAGGCTCTCTGTTGGAACTGTGGTAAATCTAGGCATTTTTGAAAGGAATGCAAAGAGGAAAAGAAAAAGAAGAAGAAGAACCCAGATTCCGATTTTGACAAGTCACAAGATGATGGTGATGCTTTCATTGCAGCCCTGGCAAACCATGCATCTGATGATGTGTGGCTGATTGATTCTAGTGCATCATTCCACATGACCTCGCATCGAAACTGGTTTACTAAGTATGAGGAGTTCTATGGTGGAAGGGTGTACCTAGGTGACGACTCTCATCTGAAGATTATTGGTCATGGAAGAGTCTCTATCCGATTCCCTAATGGATGAGTGAAGGGGATCTCTGGGGTTATGCACATCCCAGGCTTAGCACAGAACCTTCTTTCTATAAGTATGTTGAATGACACAGGTGTGCAGGTTGTATTTTTGAAAGAAAGATGCAAGATTACTAGAGGAGCTATGGTGCTTGCTAAAGGTACTAGGAGAGGTACTCTATTTTAGCTAGAGGCATGCATTTCACAATGCAATAGTTCTTCTAACCCAAGGAAGAGGACAGCCATCACTTCATCCCCACCATCTGAACCAGCAGTGATGAAATCTATTGTATCTAGTCCTGATGGTTGTATTCATGCCTTGGAAGTTAAGCTTCCTACTAAAAATACAATGTTATGGCATAAGAGATTTAGCCACATTGGTGAGAAGGGTCTTAGAATCCTAAAAAATAAAAACCTCATTGAGGGGTTAGATGATTGTAATCTTGAGTTTGACTTTTGCGAACATTGCATATATGGACAACAAAACCGTGTTCAATTTTATTCGAGTTCTCATAAGTCTTCTGGTGTGTTGGATCTTGTTCATTCTGATGTATTTGGTCCTCTTAATGTTCCTTCATTATCAAAATCTATATATTTTGTATCTTTCATAGATGACTATAGTAGAAGGACATAGATTTATTTTCTCAGAAGCAAATCTGAAGTCTATAGTAAGTTTAAGGACTTTAAAGCTTTTGCTGAAAATCAGATGGGTAAAAGGATTAAATGTTTGAGAACTGACAACGATGGTGAGTTCTATTCTATAGAATTCGATAAATATTGCAAGGAACTTGGGATTGAAAGACATAAGACAACTCCATATACCCCGCAGAAAAATGGAGTTGTAGAGAGGATGAATAGGACACCGATGGAGAAGGCTAGGAGTATGCTTAGTGGAGCTGGCCTAGAACAAAAGTTTTGGGCTGAAGCTGTTGCCACTACTTGCTATCTTGTAAATAGATCTCCTACATTAGCTCTTGTTGGTAGGACACCCATGGAGGTGTGGTCTGGTAGAAAGATTTCAATAAGGCATCTTCGTGTTTTTGGTTGTGAGGCATATGCACACGTGCCTAGGGATAAGTGGTCAAAATTGGAGAACAAGGCTGTTAAGTGTATCTTCATTAGCTATGGTGTCAGTGTGAAAGGATACAAGCTTTGGGACCCTGTGGCTGAAAAAGTGTTGTATATCAGAAGTGTCATCTTTAGAGAGCTAACACCTTCTTCCACTGTTTTATAGCCAGGAGAAAAAGAAAAGAAAGAGGATGTTGTTCAGTTTCTTGCTACCCTTGAGAAGACTGAACATAAAGACAATGTTGGACTTGATGATGAGGAGAGCTCTAGCAGCTCTGAAATCTTAGATGAAGAAGTTGAACCTCAACCTTAGCTCTTGAGGAGGTCTACACAAATAAGAAAGCAACCTGAGAGGTTTGGTTATACATTGCTTGATTCTAGTTGTGCTTTTGCTTTGCTTACTAACAATGATGAACCTAGAACTGTATCAGAGGCTATGGATATGAAAGATGCAGGTTCTTGGAAGGAGGCCATGGAGGATGAGATGGCTTCTTTGGAAAAGAATCAAAATTGGGACTTGGTGCCTTTGCCTGCTAGACGGAAACCTGTTGGATACAAATAGGTGTTCAAGAAGAAATTTAGTGCAGATGGTAGTGTTGAGAAGTGTAAGACTAGATTAGTTGTGAAGGGGTATTCACAAGTGGAGGGTATAGATTATGGTGAGATCTTCTCTCCCATTGCAATGCTAACATCCATTCGATTCATGTTATCTCTTGCAGCAACTTATGACTTAGAGGTAGAACAAATGGATGTGAAGACAACTTTCCTTCATGGTGATTTGAAGGAAGAAATCTACATGTCACAACCAGAGCATTACATGGTGAAAGGTAAAGAAAATTTGGTTTGCAAGTTAAAGAAGTCTTTGTATGATTTGAAGTAGTCTCCTAGGAGGTGGTACTTGAAGTTTGATGCCTTTATGTTGTCAATTAGATTTGTGAGATTGAAATCAAATCACTGTGTGTATTATAAGTTTGATGGTGATCATATTCTCATTGTTGCATTATATGTTGATGATATGTTGCTCATTGGGAAGGGTAAGAATATGAGTTCTGATTTTAAATCTCAGTTGTCAGCACAGTTTGAAATGAAAGATTTAGGGGCAGCCAGGTACATTCTAGGAATGGAAATCAGAAGAGACATAACTAATAGAAAACTTTGGTTAAGCCAGAGTAAGTATGTGAAGACCGTGTTGGATAGGTTCAGCATGGCAGATTGTAGACCATTGTGTGTTCCTGTTTCTTTGGGAACAAAGTTGTCTATTGAGGATTGTCTAAAATCTTCTAGTGAGGTGGAGGACATGAGCAGAGTACCTTATGCTAGTGTTGTTGGCAGTTTGATGTATGCTATGGTATGCACAAGACCAGACATTGCCCAAGCAGTGGGAGTCCTTAGTCGATTTATGGCTAATCTTGGACGGATACATTGGGATGCAGTTAAGCGAGTGTTCATATATTTGAGGGGTACTTCTGAGTATTACATATGCTATCATGGTAATGTTACAGGACCTTCGCATTCTATTGATATTCATGGATTTGTGGATTCAGATTGGGCAGGTGACATTCATAGCAGGAGATCCACTGGTGCTTATGTGTTTACACTGTTTGGTGGTGCTATTAGTTGGATGAGTAAGCAACAACTTGTGGTTGGTTTGTCCATGACAGAAGCTAAGTATATGGCAGCAACTCATGCTTGTAAGGAAGCCATTTGGCTTAAGAGATTGTGTTCAGATATTGGTGTTGATGCAGGTCAGATTACAATCAGTTGTGATAGTCAGAGTGCGATTTGCCTTGCGAAGAATCCAACTTTCCATGCCAGAACAAAGCATATTGATGTACAATTTCACTTCGTGCGAGACATGGTAGAGGATAGGAAGGTAAATTTGGAGAAGGTAGATACTTTGAAGAATGTTGTAGATGCATTAATGAAACCAGTTAGCACAAAGAAGTTTAGATGGTGTTCGGAGGCTATGGGCCTCTCGGTCTATAGCAGTTAAATCATGTTATTCTATTGGCTCTTACAAGGTGTTTGTCAAGTGGGAGAATGTTGGGAATTAAGGTGTCTCAACCTTGATAATTCCTTTTATTATTTTATTGTATTTATTTATTTATTGCCTATTGTATAATTTGGATGCAAATCCTATGTTGTCATATTGTGGGAGTTGGCACGGTGATGTGTCATCCTACATGGCATATGACCACATGTAATTTTGTCCTCACATGAGGAGATAGGTGTCCCACTTAGTGGTAGGAATATTTTGCCATGTGTCGGCATCTTGAAAGTTGTGTAAGGGAATATTGACCGAAATAGTTATAACGGATTCCTATGACAAAGTTATGACATGTAAGAGTCGAAAATAGAAGCTTGTAAGATAGATGAAGACATGTGTCGAGGAGCATCTTTGAAAAAGGCATCTTTGGGCACCCCAAGGTGGACTATGACATGTTGTAAGAGAATATGCTATTTATAACATGTGTGTGACAGATTCTCTTACAGCTTTAAGTTATGACAACTATGACAGATTCTATGACGGTCGTAAGAGCATCAATCATAGCCCATTTTGGACATAGGCGACCTCTTTGGGATGGAGTGTATGGACAAGTGTCAGATGCATCTTACAATGTTGACCAAGTGTCCATAGGTGTGGGTTTTGGGCCATAAGGCCAGGTTGGACGCCCATTCCAAGATAGAGCCACTTTTTCCTTATATATTCTATATAAACAAGTGCTTTGAGGAGGAGATGTAGTATGTGATTGACATGTACTGTTATGCTGTCAGATTGACTCCAGACATGAATGTCGAAGACTATTAAGAGCTTGCATTGCAAGTGTATTGTAAACCATATTCAGTTTTGATAATACATTGTGCAGGTTTTCGAGTGTGGGGTTTTTCACCCGATAAGGGTTTTCGCCACGATATATCTTGTCTCTCTTCTTTTGTCTTTCTTTCTGGTTCTATGTGTATTGCTACAATATCTCTATTATATGTTTCATGTTGCTGTAATTGTAAAGATTAAATTGAATTTGCATAGCTCTCCCCTCATTAGATTAGTGTAGGAAGCAATTTCCGCACACCTAGCTTCCTTTCAGAAGAGTCAACAAGGAAGGAGAGGCCATAAGTAGGATAACTTAGAGAGGAGCCCACATGAGATTGGCTAGGAAGTGAGGTGAACAAAAGGGAAGCCTGCACCTGAGACCAACTAGGAATCTTGGCAAGGAGACAAGAGGTGAAGGCCATGTGTGAGACCGATTGGACAACATGGTAAATAGAGGCGAAGCTACAAGTAAGCAGCATGGAAACAAGAGGTTGTGTGGGAGCAACAAGGTCAAGTTAGAGAGAGAAAGAGAGGGGCTAGAAGTGTGTGTTTAGTGGGAGTCAATAGGGGAAGGTAAAATCCTTACATGTAACAAAAAGAAATATTTTATGGAATAACATCATTTGTGTTTGTTTTTTAGATGGTGTGTATTTGGGTGTGTTTGGGTGCACATCTAGGGTAGGTCTCCATTATTGCATGTCAGTTACTACATGATAGTGGCTACAGGTTGGGTGGTAGGTTTAGGGCATCAACTGCCAATTGTTGTAGGTTGACTTGCATCAAAGGGGAGAACCCTTGTTTGCTTGTGCTTAGCTATGCATTGAGGGGTTCTATGTGGGCTAACTTGCATCAGATGATATTAGGGCACGTTGTGTGGGGCTAGTCACCATCACTTAGATAAAGAATGAATACTATCTTCTACACTTTAATTGTTAATGATATTATTAATTTTCAGAAAAAAAATATAGGTCAAAATTTAGTAAATTTTTTTACATCTTTGGTTTGTGACAATAAAAGTAAATACAAATAAAAATGGAATAAGGTCAAATGGTTTGATATATATATATATATATATATATATATATATATATATATATATATATATATATATATATATATATATATATATATATAAGATCAAGAAATGAACCCAACTTGACACAAAAGTGTGCCATTTATTATATAACCATATTAAGACATACCATTTAGATGGGTCCAAAACTAAATAGAAATTGACATGAGTACATACATTTCACCATTACAATTATATATAATTGCTTAAAGTTATACCATATTACAAGTAATATCTTCCGAGATAAAGAGTCGTGTGGGACCATTGTAATTAAACAATACAGATTTGTTAGGTCTGGGAAAATACAGTGCCTCTTAAAAATAAGAAAAAAAAATATCACGATTTTAACGTGGATTCTCTGTAGTTGGATCACGCCCAACAACACTCTATTCAGATTAATTAAGTTATCAAGCTTTGCAAATCTCTCCAAACTTTCAAAAAATCCCTTAAATAATGGGTAACTTCAAACAAAATAATTACATAGAGCATTAATTATTTTTTCTCTGTGGATGGCGATACCTGCCAATAAAAGCGAAAACATCCGCACAGCAAATATATTATCACCACCTAAAAGGTGATCGACTATAACAACTAGTTTTTGGTCGATCAGTGAATATACTCTTTGGCTTCAAACAAATACCAGATAACAACAAAGTCAAATCTGGTGTGATTGAACAATGGTCTTGTTCAATCAAGTACCGGATTTAGGTTTTAATGCTATTCGAAATGTTTTAATTTATCTTTGATGAACTTCTATCCTTTGTTTATTTTAAGGTTGAATTATAAGGGTTGTCTTAAAGATTAATGGTAATGAAAACAAATTGGTTTTCACATTTAGGTTGAGTTGTACATTCTTTATAAATCAAGAACTTGGGTATAGTTTTGTTGATTCTCTTGAGACTTTGGTATAAGAAATGAGGAGTTAACATTAAATTTACTAGTTTGTTTTTGACCTTTGTTTTGTCAATGAGTTAGATTTAAATTATTAAACCTTGAACTTGAATTTTTTATAAACCCTTGAACTTGGAGTATTACTTAAGTAATGAAATTTCACTTTGGTTTATTCATAATACACAAACAAATTTGAATAAGAGTTCCTTGGTGATGTAGTGACATCCTAGGTACTAACAATTGGCATGGGTTAGAAGCATGGAAATGATCATTTGGAGGAGAATGTGCACTTGTCGCCATTGTAGGTTTTCACTTGTAGCTGCTAGCAAGGGGTCACCATAGTGCAGAGGCATTTGCAACAAATGTGGCTACTTGTAGCCACAATACTTGTAGAACAAGAAGAGAGTGAGAATTGGCTCACTTGCAAAAATAAGAAGCTACAAAACAGGAGTTACTCACAACAACTAATGATTTTCCCAGGTAACGATAGGGACTTGTAGAAAAATGAGCTGGAGTGCTTGGATGTATGTGCACTTGCAACAATTGACAAGTTGCAAGGAGATAGACATTACAAGAAGATTGATGATGATGCAGTTGTATGTCCAACAAAGGGGCACAATGGAGGTTCATGTGTGGTGAGTTGAGATGCTTCAAGACTGACATGAGGTTGGTATGATACAATGGAGAGTATGGGGTTGTTGGTGGAGTAGAAATAAAAAAATGAGAAGGGTTATGAACATGAAGAAGAGGTAGTGGTAGTGTTAGTTGCTAACATGGAGATGAATGGAGTTTGTAGGTGCTACATAAGGTATAGAGATAGCTACATGGACATAAGGAAGTGCATGAGGGGCCTAAGTTTGAGCCTATGAGGTTACATGAAGCTGGTAGCATAGTATACGAGTGGCATTGAGGAGCAATGATGGTAGAGTGAGAAGTGGTGAAGGAGGTTAGAAGGTTATTTGGAGGCCATGATCAAGTGGCAAAAAAGTTGTGATAGCGTTGAAGACATGCACCAAAAATGAATGGCATCAGAAAAGGACAAATAAGGTGGTTTAGGTTGCAAGTGAGTAGGCTGTGAAGGAATGATGATGGATATTTAATCCCTAGGATGAGTGGCAGGTAGAAATAGGCTGTACAGTAGGGGAAATATTGGCATTTAATGCTAAGATCTAATGGCAGGTGGCAAGGATGATAAGAAGGCCATTGAATGTGCACATTTATCACATGAAGGATAGTGGGAAGGTATAAATGAGCTAGAAGTAGCCAAGTCCTAAGGTACCCTATTAGCATTTATGAGGGCTTGATGTGTGAAGGGAGACTGATCATGCGAGACCCTGAGGAGATTTAGGTGCATAGTATATTGAATGCAGAACTCATGTGCATGGCATGCAATAGGTAAGTTTGAACACCCAAGAATTTGGGTGGGATCTTAGAGGGCATGTAAAAGGGAATATTTGAGAGGGCATGTATAAGTTAAGAGAAGGCACCAATTTGGGCACACAAAGAATTCAACAAGAATCAAGGAAGAAGAAAAAAGAAGGGAGAGGTCGAGAGGAGTTTGAAAGCGCAGGGAGAAGCAACTGAAAGACAAGAGTCAGTAGAGGAGAGAGAAAAGGGGCATAGTGAGGCACACAAGTAGTTTAGAAGGATAGAGTTAAATAGTGAGGAGTGTGAGAGCTCAAGGGTGCAGACCATGAGGAGGTTAGACAAGAATAAGATAGGAATAACACCCAAGGAGTTGAGACAAGGAGCCAACAAGGAAGGAGAGACTATTAGTTGGCTAACTTAGGGAGGAGCCCACATGAGACTAGCTAGGTAGTGAGGTGAACAAAAGGGAAGTCCATACATGAGATTGATTAGGCAACATGACAAGGAGACAAGAGGTGAAGATCATGCATGAGACCAATTGGGTAGCATGGTAGAAAGAGTTGAACCTAAAATTAAACAACATGGAAACAAGAGGTTGTGTGGGAGAAGCTAGGTCAAGTTAAGGAAAGAGAGAGGAGAAGAGTGTGTACAACTGAGGGGTTGTAAGTGTTTGTGTAATAGGAGTCAATAGGGGAAGGTCAAGTCCCTGCATGTAAAAAAAGAATTATTTTATGCAATAAAATGAGTCATTTGTGTTTTTGTTTAGATGGTGTCCATTTGGGTGTGTTTGGGTTCACACAAGGTAGGTATCCATTACTACATGTGAGTTTCTATAGGTTGAGTGGTAGGTTTAGGATATTAGTTGCCAATTGTTGCAGACTTGCATCCAAGGGGAGAATGCCTATTTGCATCTACTTAGTCACAAGTTGAGGAGTTCTCATGCGGGCCAACTTATATTAAGTGGTATCAAGGCATGTTATGTGGGTCTAGTCACTATTATATGGTATTAGAGCATGCTACAACTTTGGGGGTGAGTGAAGTGAGAGAGTGATTCCTTTGAAAGTGTAAGTGGGTTGTGAGGAAAAATTATGTGTGTCCAAGACAACTAAGATGCCATCAAGAAGAAGAGCAATAGAAGTTGCAATTGTGAACTCTTTGGACAAGTTCAAGGTGGTGTTGAAGGCTATGAGGGCGACCAAGGCAAGGTTAGAGGCCTTTGAGGAGGAAAGAAGAATATGACATGGATGTACACTAGTTGTCCCATCCAAGGGGACAAAGAGGAGGACTAAATAGAAGATGAGGTAGAGAAGATTTCCTTAAGAGGCAATGAGCTAGTCATGGTGCCATGTGAGTAGCCTGTGGATGGAGAGATGGATCGTGTAGCCCATACAAGACCTCATGGATAGTGGGGTAGAGAAGAGAGTCCTCATGGATGAAGACAAGGAGGAATAGTAGTAGGAGAGATGCTACAAGTTGATCTAAAATAAGGGATCTTATTATTTGGAGAGGAAGGCGAGTAAGGATGTTGTGAGGAAGGCACAAAGAAGAAGGAATACAAAAAAAGGATGCATGTGGGGATAAGAGGGTTCCCAAGGTGCTACATGTAAGTGTAGTAGAGGAGAAGTCTATGTGTTAGGTTGCAAAGGTGAAAGAGGATCTTCCTAGGAGCTATAAGCAAAGGTAGTCAAGGTGTTGCAAGTTAGCATAGCAGAAGAGTGCAAGGAGGACATTTTCTATGAGGTGGTGCAAGTTGGTGTAGAAAGAGAGTGTAGGAAAGATGTTGTATGTAATTTTTTGAGTAAGTTTATTAGCAAAGTGTAGGAAGGACATTGTACATGAGGTGCTACAAGTTGATGTAGCTAAGGAATGCATGGAGAATGTTGCAACTAAGTCACTTCAAGTAAGTGTAGGAGAGCAGGGGGAGAATGCTACCTAGAAAATGTTGCAAGTAAATGCAACAGAGCAAGAGTATAGTCATGAAGCTACAAGTGGAGCTAAAGCAGTTCCAAAGATGATACTAGTGGAAGCAATAGATGATAGTGGGGAGATGCTGCAAGTTGGAGTGGTAGAGGATGGTAGAGAGATGCTACTAGTAGATATAGTAGAAGGATTCAAGAAAAAGGTTGTGTAGGAGATGTTGTGATTACAAGCAACAAAGGAACTGCAAGTTGGTGTAGCTAAGGAGATTAAGTAGGACACTGTCAATAAGATGCTAGAAGTAAACGAAATAAGTAGTGATGAGCCTCTACTTAAGGAGGCAAAAGAAGAGGAAATACATGATGATGGGTGCAAGGTGTTATAGGTGAAAGCAACAAAGAAAGATGATAAAGAGAAAGAGGTGGATGAATTGTGGGAATCCATCATGAGCATGGAGTTGAACCTAGAAGAGGAGAAGCTGACACCTAAGAATCAAGAGCTGCTGGAAAAAATAATGGGAGAAGATGTGGGAAAAACATATTGCATGAAGGAAGAAGGGCCATACTAGTGGAGATGGACTAATGGTAGTGGGCCAAATCCCACAAGGAAGGAGGAGGAGAAGAGAAGCACCCAAAGAAGATTGGGGAGTAGAAGGTATAAGCCCATGAAAGTGAAATAGGTATGACGTTGAAGGTGGAAGTAGTAGAGGACAATGGTTCTAATGAGGTGCTAAAAGAGGAGGAAGAAAAAGAAGATTCCACCAAATAGTTCAACCATGTGAGTAGGGTCTCACATATTTTCATACTTAATGATTATGATGCAATATCATCCTAGGTACTAATAGATAGCATAGGCTAGAGTTGTGGAACAAGTCATTTGGAGAATGTGCACTTAAAACCACTACAAGTTTTCACTTGTAGCCACTAATGAGGGGTCATGCTAGTGTAGAGGCACTTGTAGCCATAGGACTTGCAATAAAAGAAGATAGTGAGCATTGGCTCACTTGTAGCAATAGGAACCTATAGAAGGAGAGTTATTCACAACAACTAAATATTTTCCCAAAGAGCACTAGGAACTTCTAGGAAAAGGAGGTGAATCACTTGGATATAGATGCACTTACATAAAGTGAGAGGCTATAAGGAGATAGACATCACAAGAAGAGAGATGGTGTTGTAGTTGCATGTGTAGAAAAAGAGCATAATGGAGGTGCTCGTGTGGTGATTTAAGATACTACAAGATTGATAAGAGGTCAATGCCTTATAATGGAGGGTATGAAGTTTCTAGTAGAGTACAAGAGATTGAATGAGAAGCGTTGTGATGGTGCAGAGGGGTTGGTGGTAGTGTTATTTGCTAACATGGACATGAATGGAGTTTGTAGGTGCTACATAATGTATGGAGATGGTTGCATGGACATAAGGAAATCCATGAGGGGCTAAGTTTGAGCCTATGAGATTTCATGAAGGGCGTGAGATAGAAAAAGAGTGGCATTAAGGAGCCATGATGGTGAAATGACACCGTGAGCAACACAAGTAGAGACAAAGGAGATTGGAAGGTTGTTTCGAGGCTATGATTGGGTGGTTAAAAAGTTGTGATGGTGTTGAAGATGACAACGGCAAAAGATAGATGAGTTAGTTTAGGTTGCAAGTGTGTAGGCTATGAAGGAATGAAGACATGTACATTTCATGCATTGGATGAGTGGTAGGTAGTAATAGTTGCATAGTTTGGGAAAGATCAAAATTTAATGCCAAGATCTAATGGAAAGTGGTAGAGATGAAGAGAAGGCCACAAAATGTGTGCATTTATTGCACAAAGGATAGTAGGTATGCACAGATGAGGTGGAAGAATCCATTTAAAGGCTTAAGGTACCCTATTGGCATTTATGAGGGCTTGACGTGCAAAGGGAGAATGATTGTGTGAGATCTTGAGGAGATTTAGGTGTAGAATACATTGAATGTAGAACTCATGTGCATGGCAGGTAGTCAGTAAGTTTGAATGCCCAAGAATTTGGGTGGGATCCAAGAGGGCAGAGAGAGGAAGATTCAAGGGGGTGTGCAAGAGTTAAGAGAAGGTTTCAATTTGTGCATGTGAATAATTCAACAGAAAACAAGGAAGAAGAAAAAAAGAAGGAAGAGGTTGAGAGGAGTTGACAAGTGCAAGGAAAAGAAGGGAGAAGAAGATAAGATATAAGAGTCAATGGAGGAGAGAGAAAAGGGGCATAGTGAGGCACATGAGCAATTTAGAAGGATAGAGCTAAACATGGAGGAGTGTGAGAGCTTGAGGGTGCAGATCGTGAGGAGATTAAATGAGAATTGGGCAGGGAGAACACCCAAGGAGTTGAGCAAAGGAGTCAACAAGGAAGGAAAGGTTGTAAGTAAGCTAACTCAAGGAGGAGCCCATGTGAGATCAGTTGGGTTGCGAGATGAACAAAAGAGAAGCCTACACATTAGATTGACTAGGCATTGTGGCAAGGAGACAAGAGGCAAAGACCATGTGTGAGACTGACTTGGCAACTTGGTAAATGGAAGTGAAGCTACAAGTAAATGTTATGGAAACAAGAGATTGTGTGGGAGCAGCAAGGTCGAGAGAGAGAGAGAGAGAGAGAGAGAGAGAGAGAGAGAGAGAGAGAGAGAGAGAGAGAGAGAGAGAGGCTATAAGTGTGTTTAATGGGAGTCAACAAGGGAAGGTCAAATTCCTACATGTAAAAAAAAGAAATATTTTATGGAATAATGTCATTTGTGTTTTTCGTTCAGATGATGTCCATTTGGGTGTTTGGGTGCACATAGGGTGGGTCTCCATTATTGCATGTGAGTTATTGCAGGAGAGTTGTTGCAGGTTGGGTCATAGGTTTAGGGTATCGACTGGCAATTGTTGTAGGTTGACCTGCAACCAAGTGGAGAACCCCCGTTTGCTTTTGCTTAGCCATACGTTAAGGGTTTCTCTATGGGCTGACTTGTGTTAGATGGTATTAGGGAACATTGTGTTGGACCAACAACCATCATATGGATAAAGAATGAATACTATCTTCTACACTTTAATTGTTAATGATGACATTAGGTTTTAGAAAAAAAGATATAGGTCAAAATTCAGTAATTTTTTTTGCATTTTAGTTTGTGACAATAAAAGTAAGTACAAATAGGAATGGAATAAGACCAAAAGTTTTAAAATATATATAAATGAGAATGGAAAAAAAAATCAAGAAATGAACCTAACTTGACACAAAAGTGTACCATTTATTAAATAACCATATTAAGACATACCATTCAAATGAGCCCAAAACTAAATAGAAATTGACATGAGTACATACATTTCACCATTACAATTATATATAATTGTTGCTTTAAAAGTTATACCATATTACAAGTAATATCTTACCGGATAAAGAGCATGTGGGACCATTATAATTAAACAATACAGATTTGTTAGGTCTGAAAATATACAGTGCCCTTTAAAAGAAAAAGAAAACATAACAGGATTTTAACGTGGATTCTCTGTAGTTAGATCACGCCCAACAACACCTTATTCAGATTAATTAAGTTATCAAGCTTTGCAAATCTCTCCAAACTTTCAAAATTTCCCTTAACTAATGGCTAACTTAACTTCAAACAAAATAAGCACATAAAGCATTAATTATTTGTTCTTTGTGGATGGCGATACCTGCTAATAAGAGCGAAAACATCCGCACATCAAATATATTATCACCACCTAAAAGGTGATCGACTATAACAACTATTTTTTTTGTCGATCAGTGAATATACTCTTTGGCTTCAAATAAGTACCAGATAACAACAAAGTCTAATCTGGTGTGATTGAACAACGGTCTTGTTCAATCAAGTACCAGATATAATTAAGTTAATAAACTAAACTCACAATCGAAAGCAAGTTTGACACTATACAGAGTCGGCAGGTCTCACATCAGTTAAGTGAAGAGTCCCATTATTGCCTATCAAACGATAAAACAGCTTATACATCTTATTCAGTCTAAGATTGCAGGGTTTTTTCTTACTTTAAAAAGTCTGCATTTTATTTGATGTGTTATGGCTTTTCTTTTAATTTCCATCCACAGCCTTCTTTGTTACCAAATACAATGGATATCCACCCGCTAAATGGTTAAAAATAATAAAAATATGGTAGTGAAGGAAAATAAAACGCATCCTTATAGCAAAATGTTGGCGTAAAGATTGATTAACACACAAATCAAGAACTAGGGTAATATAAATGAGCTACGTTACCAAAACGGCAAGTAATCTTGAATTGAATAAGATGTTATGTTAGGGATTGCTTAGCTTTTTGACAATGATGGTAGTAGATGTGAATGAAATCGGACTAGACCACACCTTACAGTCAAACTTAGATCTAATGTGATGCTCTTGAAGCAAATAAGGCTTTGATCCCTATGATGGCCCTGGACAGGAACATTTATGCAATCTCAACTTCTTCTTCCATGATTGTGTCCTCTCTATTCTAATTCTATCTCATTCAGAAAGAATTTTTTTTATTGAACTATTTTTTAATGTTTTAACCTTTGATGTAATAACTGAATTGAAACTAAGGTGGTTTTAAAGAACAATTTTGGGGGCTTGTCTCGTTAGAATTAAAGTATAAAACTTTATTGAGATCGTAGCTTGTGTGTTAGAGTCTCTTGAAATAAGTACCTCAATGACACACTTATCAACAATGTTAAAGTGGGTGGAAAATAAGTGGGGAAAGTGCAAAGTATGCACTTTTGTCTTATACATTTTATCCCCACTTCAATGTGCATGTGGATCTAAAATAAAGCTTGTATGCTTAAGTAAGATAAGATGATAAGTAAAGTAACAAGCATGTCTCAAAACTTGATACAATTTTTCAAAAAGATATGACTTGTTAGATGACCCTCATTTTCTCCATGCTCTTTGTGAGATTCTATCTCGAAATTTGCACACATAGGCACAACAAAGTGTTAGTCACCACCCACACTAACATGATCACAAAAACACAAACATATTGCATTTGCATGTATTTGGATTCATTTTCATCTCATTGTGATGAACAACAAAAGGATGGGATCACGGGGTTGCAATTGAGGTGACCCCATGAAATGTGAGAAAAATACATGGAAGAAGAAGATTTAGATTGTTGGGGTTGTCACGGATTAGTAACCAATTTGGCCCCTTAAATCTATAAAACTTGATATAAAAGTGAAAGATAACATGTGGAAAGGGTTGTCGAGGAGTGGTAACTAAGTTTCCCCCCCTTAACCTAGTGAAAGCATAATAGTGTGTAATATTCCTTGTTAAAGTGGATGCATTCATTGTAATAGATACAATTTAAGAAGAGGAGAGTGTAAGGATAGCCATATATAGCAATATGTTGGCCTTAGCTATGTGGAAAACATAAGTATGAAGCATACGTGAAAATGGGGGACAAAAGGATTTTGCCCCCAGGTATGAGGACAAGTCATGTACAAAAGACGCACCATGAAAGTGCAACATGAGATGAGATGTATGGAAGACAAAATGTAAGCAAGAAATGAGTGTAACTTTGAAATAATAAATCATGTAAAGATCATATCAATAATGCCATATAGATGTCATCATGAGGATCACCTAGGAAAATATAACATGTATATTTAGATAAGATCATAAATGTATGGTGGTATATCAATGTGTTCTTCTCCAAAGAGGAGAAGGAAAGTATCATAAAAGAAAATATCCCCACATCCAAGTGGCAGAGAAGTGATAAGAGAATTGCAAGTAAAAGAAGCATGAAAAAGTAGACATAAACACAAGAACAAAGTGAAGTAGGTAACAAGAGACAAGAAAAGGGAGATCACAGAAAACATCTCAAGTAAAAGTGATGGTGTTGTCCCAACAATTGTAGCTTGCTTGTAGACTCTAAGCCACTTCTTGCAGCTAAAGGAAGTAGAATATTAACCTTTCTATAAGTGATCCTATTGCCACTCAACATAACTTCTATAGGCCCACACCCAACAATGTAGTTGTTACAGGTGACTCTAATCAGCCTGCATGCTCATACCAGTTGTTGCAAGATAAAACAACACACACACATGAAATAAAAACTACTAGCCAAAACAACCAAGCATGCAGTAGGGATTAGGCCCCAAATCAAGCATAGGCAATGATACACAACATGCAACACTGAGAAGAAAATAAAATAACCATTCTTTCATTAATATAAATTTAGAATACAGCCTGTAGACACTTTAAATTAAGCAACTACATTACAAAAGGAAGGAATTAAACCTCCCCTATCTCATAACAACACATTGATATACTCCCCTTCTTATGGGATGCCTCTCATAGTTTGAAAATTCACTTGAAGTTAACAACCCATAGCTCTTGCTGATAGCCAAGCCTCTCATTCACATAGCTCCTATGTTTTCACGTGCTTGTACATTTTGAGAGAAAGAATCTCCTATCTCCACTTCCTTTCAAAGCTTTACTTCCATTCTTTTATATGCCTAAATAGACCCCAAGTGAAGATTTCTCTTGTCCTTTGTACAAATACCCTTAAGATATCTACTCATGACATGGACAAAGGGGAACCCCTCAGGATTGGCCATCCCACACACATATGCGTCTCTTTCTATCTCCAAACAATAATTAGTAAAAGATTTCAAGTTTTCAAAATCAGCAAGAAAATTTTAAATCATGGCATGGGGAAGGAATGTTGTGGGCAAGTTTGGCATAATGCCCTTGTATCAAACTCTTAAGGTTAAAGAAATGTGAGCCCCTGCTCACTGTCAAGACTAGACTAGTGCAACTCATGAGATATGTTGCTACAAGTAAATTTAAGTGTAATTGACCTCCCTACCTTTTCTTCCTTCTTTGGTCCTTCAACACAAGCCACTTCTCTTTTTCATCCTTCCTGACATGTAGCTAAATCTCCCACATGTTTGGCATATATATTATTTTCTACTAGCATACATATCTTATTTCTCCAAGTGAAAAATCATCTCTCCTCAATGCTATAAGTGGGATAAGTAAACCATTAGGAATGACTCTACATTCATCCAAAAGATTGAACTCTTTTTCTTTCCAATTGTTTCTTCCTTCACGCTTATTCTACTTTTCTACAACTTCATTACCCAATATTTGATTGAGTAGCCCTTCCTCCTGTGATGTAAAATCTTCTTCAAGGCACTCCACTTGCATGATGGATTCAAATCACTCTATCCTTTCTTCTTCATCATCTTCTTGTGCTATGACTTACACCTCCTCTTTCATCACCTTTATGCCCACCATTGGACATATTAACATTGTCTTTCCTACACATAAAAATCAACAAAATACCATTATGACAAGATTTAATTTCCATTTAAACTTCTTTACACTGTGCCTTCTCCACTTCTTCGCTATTCTTTACTAAATCCTCATGTTCACTTGCATCCTCTTAAACCAAATTGAGCATCCATTGCTCATTTTTCTCTCCTCTCACCACTATTTTTTTCTCTTTTGGTCACACTCGATTGTACTATATATGTTTACTATTTCATGCCCCTTACAAGATAAAACAATGTTGCAACTTCACTCACCATCCTTGCAGCAAGAAAAAATTCCTTTACTTCCTCTTCCATTCTTGGAGACTCCTTGAAATTATCAAACCCTACCTTCACTTGCAGCACTTCTTTTCCATCACATGTTGCCACTACTTGGAACACCTTGCATGCAACACCATAGATTTTCTCCTCTTTCATTGTCATGGTTACCATTTTCTCTCTCTTCTTTCACATCCTTGGATTGACACAGTCTCCTAAGCCCATATTCTACCTCTATATGTTCTCCCACTTTAATAGGTCACTATTGTATTATAAAACTAGAAAATTTTAAACCTTGATTTTCTTCCTCTTTTGGAGGTTTCTCACTACTATCACATGTTGTGTCTACTTGAAACATCTTTTTTCTATTACACACAACTCTAACTTATAGTGTCACAAAGACTTCATTGTCAGCATATGCCTCCTCATAGTCAACTCCCTTTTCAATGCATGTACTTGCATCTTAGAAATTGTAGTATCACCATATGTAGCCTCACATTTTAGGTTCTTTTTCTATGCTTACTTGCAACTATTTGGGGATCACTTCTACAACACATGTAGCTTCATGTTTGGCTACTCTCAAGAATTCCCTATTTGCTAAGAATACTATCCTTGGGCTATTTGTCACCTCATCTTTTGTAGTTTCCAATGGAGTGAGGCTATGCCTTCTCCCATTCTTCTTTAAGATTGGTATTTGTTCTACCATCATGGACAATATTTCTATTATATTTCCACAACCTTGCCAAAAGTATGTGGCACACATCCATAGGAATAATTTCACGCCACACTTTGTCTTCATTAGTTACTATTTAGAAATTCACTAGACATTATTGGTTCATCAATACTTGATGTCCTCTTTGCAACCAAGACACTTTGTAAGGATTAGGATGAGCCACTCTTATTAATCCTAGCTTCTCTACCATCTCAAAGGAAACTAAATTATATATGCTCTAATTATCAATTATAAACTTGTAATACTTACCTCTTGTCTTGCATAGAGTCCTAAACAAACTTCTTCACTGCATGGGCTCATTCTCCTTGTTGGTTTTAGTAATGTTTCTTCATCGTGAGGGTTTCTAGTCCATGCCTTGGTCCTTTTATGCATTTGAATGAAATGGTTCATTACTCCTTTCATTTTCCCAAGTAACATGACTTTGGCCCCACTTCTCCTACCACTATCTTGTTGCATTTATGAGCATTTAGCCACCTTATAACCTACTTATCTTCACTTGTATAATTCACCCATGAAACCTCCACCTCTAGGACCGGATTTGCCTTCTTCTTTTGTTAAATAGGTCATCTCTCTTGCCATATGACTATTTTAAAAAATGTAATAATTATTGGCCTCTTCATCCTAACTATACCTTTTTTGTTGCACACATTTGTCCTTCATCATCCTCTATAAGTTCTATTTCTCCAATAGATCTTCCCTTGCTTCTAGTAGAACCCTGTTGTTTTCTTAACTATTTCTCTTTGGCCTTTAGTGCATATTGGCAGGCCTCCTCAATGGTTTGTAGCTTTATCATGTTTATCTCATCTTTTATACTCAACCTTAGGCCATTAACATACTATGCCACTTTCTTGTGGTCCAACTCTCGATGACCTAATCTAATGGAAATCTTGTAGAACTCTTAGGTGTATCTCTTTACACTCAACTCCTTTTTCTACAAGTTTTGCAACTTATTTAGCAACTCAATCTAATAGTCAGCTATAAGGAACTTGGCCTTCATTCTTCCTGCCATCCTATCCCATTGGGCAATTTTCTCTCTGGACCACTTATTCTTCTTTCAACCTACACCTTTTTCAACAAAAGTGTAGCATATCCCTTTTTCCTAGTTTGTGCCACTCTCACCCTTCTTAGATCCTCTATCTCATCATACTCAAAATAATCCTTCATTTCTATCAACCAGTCTATCAACTCATTTAGTTCCAGACTACTAAAGAACCATGGAATCTCCATCTTTGCTTCTTTCCCAATATTGGAGATAACTCTTATCAACCTTCTTTCCTCTACATCCATTTTTTGCATCTATATCATCATCCTTTTGTCCTACCATTTTTGCTCCTTCACTTTCACTGTCAACTCTCTCATACATAATCTATTCTCCTATTCCCCTCAAGTGCTTCCACTCAATCTTGCACTCCCCTTATAGCTTCCAATACTTCATCCATTATTTTTGCAACTTTTGTTGTTGCAACAACCTCTCCCACTCTTCTTCTCGAAGGCATCTTTATGTCCTAATCCTCCCTTTTAGTTGTAATCCCTCTTTGTTGTAGGGATACACACCCACACACAACCACCACCCCTTTTAAAATTTAACCAATATTTAAACTAAGGACCGTGCACTCCTTCCTAGAGCTATAGCCTACTCCAATACCTTGTTGATGGTGTCATCCCACCACTTGCAAAGTCTATAGACTCTGTTGGGTGTTCCTAGCTAATTGTCTAAGTTCCCCTAAAAAGTTGTCATCTTCTATCCACAGAGACCTCATGTCAGTGGCCAATGAACAGGAGACTGACTCTGTCTCCTCTGCACTTCAGGCTCTACAGGACCTAGGGGGTCTCTACTCAATACCCATGTGGTGAATCTTGGCTGCAAATAGGTATTGACACAAAAGCAGATAAATCCTCTATTATTTGGGCCAAAACTATGAGATAAATACAAAGGGGCTAGCTTTGGACTTTATTTCAGGTGTGGACCAAAGGATTTGAAACCTAATCCTACTCCTACAATCCTAGAGTTTTCAAATGATGTATTAATTTTGTTATTTATATTTTGGTTGTAAGACTAGGGTTTGAACCATGAAATCTTTCTAACTTTTGGCTGGTGCCTATCTCAAGGTGCAGAGTCAAATTTTAACATGTGTTGATGTATAAAATTGCGTAGGTTCTAACACCAACATGGGAAGTTTCAAGAATGTGGGACTTACTACTTGAAACAACCTCCAGATTTTAAAGAAGCTGGCTCTTCTCAATCTTAAATGGATTTTGAGGAAAAGGGTAAGAAACTAACAGGATTATAGATACAATTAAGCAAAACTATCTATGGCGATGCGCCTGAGTAAAAGTATTCCTTTCAAATTAAGCATAGTGAAACTATTCTCAAGATTTAGTTATATTAAAGAGTAGATACTGCATGATTAACATAAATAGATGGAATGAATATAATCAAAGGCTCACAATTAGACACTTTGCAATGACACAGATAATATCAACCAAGGCACAGAACAGAGTTCTTCTCATTAATCTTCTAGCAACATAAAAGGCACAGATACATGCACAGGTACATTAACTTTCTTATCAAGAACAACAAAATAAAGGCAAAATGATATCAACTAGCCATAGCAAAAGTCTCCGACTTCTCTTTTTGATTATGACAAAACTTATCAAAAATCTCTATCTTTGTGTATGTCTGTCTATCAATCTCTCGATCTATTACAAATATTACATATTTATAACCTAAGATCTGACTCTAGATTGTCTGTAACAACCAAATCCCAACGGCCCAATGGAACTGAAGATAACTAGAAGTCTCCAGCGGTTATGATCCTTCAAATCTGCAACAGTCTTTCCTTTCCTGCAAGCTCATTGGCTAGGGCAAAATATATGTGACACAACTCCTTCATTAAAACACAGACACATGGCGAGGCCCGCGTATTTGAAACTTGGAACATAGTGTGATAGATGGTGGCCGCAGCAAAATGAGAAACTCCTTTGTTTCTCAGAAGTCAACACGAAAACGACACTTGTCGCGCTCCACAGCTTTCAGAAACATCTACGTGTCTTCCTCCGCAAAACCCTTAAAACTGTGTCTTCATGCTCGGGTGACCTCCGCTTATGACATCTGTCACAACCTACATCACTTCTTATGAAACACATTAAAAGATGGGACCCACAGCGTTTAGCGCTCACTACCTTCAAAGGGAGAAAACTGGGATAGATGGCATCTTCCACGCGCACGCTAACTAACACGTGGCGGCCTCCACATTACTGCTTGAAACATTTACAACATTTGAAACTCCCACAGAAGATGACACTTGGCACAATCCACATCACTTTAAAAACTTTTAAGTTTCTCACTGGAAAAAGGGGCATAAACAAAACTACTCTTCTTCCGCAACCACCACGTGGCATTCTCCATGCTCTTAAAACTAAAACAAACTGTGGCCCACCATTTTTCATTACAATCATCAAAACTGATATGGAAAGAAACACACGGCAACTTCCGCAACAAAATAAAGAGACACGCGGCAAACTCCGCAGGAAAACATAGAACTTTAGGGACTACCTCCGCATGCTACACATGGTGACCTCCACATCAAAGATGAAACTTGAAATACTGAAACAATTTACTACGTGGCACGCTCCACACAAAAGTTAATATTAGAAACAAAACTACGGCTTTAACTATGGCTTGACACTTGGTGGCTTCCGTACAAAGCATTAGAAACCCACGTAGCAATATTTTTGAAACATACACAGAAACAGAAGAGACCCGTGGACTAACTGTGACTGAAACAAAATGTAGAGTTTTGACACTCTACAACATGCAAAGTATTTCAAATAGTAGTATAGACATACATTTCCAAAGGGTTTACTTGTCTCTGCCTTACAGATGCACCCAAGAATAAGTATTCACATCAACCATTCTTATGATTATCCTTGTTACCTAACATATTTCTCCACATTTGATTTAAAGCACTTTAATCTATTCCTTAAATAGAAGCAAAAAACCAAACATGAAATACAACAAATGTGTATTTGAGAACTCTGAAACCCTTAGCTTCTTTGTTGAAAAGAAAAATACAGACAACAAAGGAGACAGTTAACACAAATACATGCTCATAGCATTACTCATCTAACTTAATTTGAAATTGATAGACTACTTATGAAAATACATTCAACATATAAAACTGAAACCTGAAACACAGAGATGGGGCAAGCTACCAAGACTTGTATTTCACTCCAGAGCTCAAAATATCCAATCTTCAACAACCTTACAAAGTGAGGCTACCAGTTCTTTATAGGCACATAACATGGTACGCAACATTCAATACATTTAGTGGGTTAGATGAGATATTTCATCATTAACCTTCGCCCGAGAGCCTTGGGAATATTAATAAAATTCATAAAATAGAGGGAAGACAAAATGTAAGTAAATGATGGAATTAATTATTTTTTATTTGCCTTTGTCCAAAGAAGGAAATTAAATATTTGCCAATTGCTAAAGCTGAAAGTGCAATTTTAAAAGAAATATTTATTGGCATTTTAATAATTTAAATGCAAATATCATAGGGCAAACATTATAACATTATATTATAATGTTAGGGCAAAGGAAATAAAGTCAAACTTGAGCATTTCGAACACTCATTCCTCCCTCTTCTTGAAGCCATGTGATGGTGTGAAATCACCATCTCAGAGAAGATTTTAGCTTTTTGTCTCTTTTGCCATGAGTGTTGGAGTGTTTCCTTTGCTGTGGAGGTGCCTCTAATAGATTTTGTGCAGGCTTCAGGCATGTATTGGTTGCAGAGATGAATGCTGCTCACGTTTTTTGTCTTCAGGGCAGATTTTGGGGGTCCATTTGAGCTCAAAACTGATGATTTATGGTCTAAATTCATCCCCTAACCTATCCTATTTCCTGGGCAGAGGTTTTAGACATGATTGTGATGAATTTTGGGTGCCTGCAGCCATGAAAACGCCCTTGCATCAGCAAAAACGACCCAGTGATGATGAAATTTGACATAGAGGCTGCAGGATTGTGTTCTTTATTATCTCAAAGGATGAATGCAAATAGAAGGAGTCTAAAGAGAAGGCCGTGCAGTGCCATATCACAGCTGGGCATAGGAATGAGAGAACCTTTAGGCACCATCGCATGGCTTCAAGAAGAGGGAGGAATGAGCATTCGAAAGGCTCAAGTTTGACTTTATTTCCTTTGCCCTAACATTATAATATGATGTTATAATATTTTCCCTATGATATTTAAATTATTAAAATGCCAATAAATATTTCTTTTAAAATTGCACTTTCAACTTTAGTAATCGACAAATATTTAATTTCCTTCTCCGGACAAATGGTGCATTTCCACTGCAGGCAGACGGGATATCAGAGGGTCGTAAAAATTTGCATAGGGCCATTATTAATTATTTAGAGACAACACATTTCCTCATAATTTGCATCGCTGAAAGAATTTAGGGACCTCCTTTGTAAACTGGTCTACCAGATGCCTTTGCCACAATCAAAATACATTAAAATGCTACATCATATGGCCTCTGATTTTGATGAAACTGGAACTGGAGAAGTTTTGGACCAAAGCAAGAAATGGGTCGCCCTCAGAATTGCGAGATTGAAAACTTTTCAGAACACCAAATCTAGCCCAGTCATAGTCAGAAAAGAATTAATTAGCCCATCAAAATGCATCCTGGAAGCACAAAACTGAGCAGGCATGTTACCATATGTGCCAAAAAACTTCCCACCATACAGGTTTGCAAGTTGACTTCTAAGCTGCAAGATTTTAATAGGCGAAAGCGGGCTTCGGAGTAGATTGAGCAGCATGTTGACCTAGCCTATGTCAACACATCAAAAGAATATAGGCACTTTAAATTTGCAAAATTTGAAGGTGCCAATAGACTCAAACCTACTTCTCATAACCAAAGGAAGTAGAATATTAGCCTTGTTGTAGGTAGTCTGAAGCCACTCAAAATAACTCATATAGGCCCACACCTAGAACTATCATTTATGTAGGTGACTCTAATCATATTTCATGCTCATCCCAATTACTAGAAGTAGCAACAACACACACACACACACACACACACACACACATCCACATGAAACCAAGAACCACCGACCAACACAAGCAAGCAGTCAATAGGGGATTAGGCCATGAATTAAGCATAGACAAAGATGTACATAACATCCAACACTGAGTATAAAATAAAAGAACCATTCCTTCATTAATATAAATTTGGAATATAACCTTTACACACTGTAATGTTCCGTTTTTGAGCCATTGATGCAAAATGACTAGATATTTGGAAAATTAGCAAATACTTATTTTTCCTTGGCAAAACGAAGATGGAATATGACTTAGAGTATTTTTGTGATATTTTTGGAGAAGTCAAAACTAATAAAATAAATTGCCAAGGGTAGGAGCGAACCACTTGGAGAGTGGAAAAATAAGAAAAATGGAGAAAAATAGAAATAAGTAAATGACAATTAAAAATAATATTATATTTATTAAAATATTATTATATTTGCCCATAAAGTGACCACCCAAGTCTAGTGGGAATTTAATAATAAAATATTATTATTTTATCTCTCCAAATGGGCTACCCAACTTGACGAGAAATAAAGAAAATTAAAATAAAATATTATTTTATGATGGTGGATTTGAAAATGAATAAAAATGTAGTGGAATTGGGCGCCCAAGTTGTGGGTTATAAAATATGACATTTAGGAGTCATTTTCATCATATTAGATATTTGTCATTTGAAACTTAGAGATCTTCTCTTGGTTGTAACTGTGTTTCAACAAGCTTCTAAGGACAAAAACCCTTAAAATTCGTGGTTTGGATGAAAACCTATTCCACTTGGTTAGATGGATCCATCCAAGGTTCATCATTGGACATAACTGCAGGTTTACTTCATTTTGGAGTTTCATATTAGCTAGGGTTTAGAAGGAGATCATCATATCAGGTAGGGTTTGAAGCTTTCTTTGCAGGTTGAGGACTAATTGATTCATATCTGAAGGTTTTCTTGACATATTTTCATCATCACATGCATTGCTAGGGTTTGGAGGTGGAGCTCCATGTTTTGGAGGGCTTTTTGGTGTTTGTTATCATTCATTTGTATGTAGATTTGTGTTTCAGACCTAAGAAAATTCATATCAGATTGCAGATCAGAGGATTTTGAGGCATACTTTCATATTATATTGACATATTTTTCACCTAGGGTCTCATCACTCCATCCTAGGCATGATTGATGCCCTTTTGGAGGTAGTTTGTGACATGGAAATGTGTGTTTCAGTCAGCTCAAGATTTATATCATCTTCAACAGTCATCAAAGATTAGAAATAAGGGTTTGGAACAACATTTACATCATTCAATCATCATTGTACATCATTCTAACCTGGGCGGCTACCATTTGAAGGAATCACTTCACTTTGGAGGGTGTTTATTGGCCATTGAAGACCACATCTACAGTCATCATTAGATCTAATTTGTAATCAGACATATTTGTTGTGTAATCAACTTCCATACATGTGTATGATTGACATGATATCATCCTTGGATCATCTGGGTATGTTGTTGTGATGTAACATCTTTCAAATATTCAATTTGAACAATCTAATTGGTGTTCCTATTAATAACAACAGTTTAATTTCATTTTCAGTCATCTATTTATTGTGGTATTTATGCAAAAATAATTTTATATTGTTATCACATCATGGAAAAACATTTATGCATTGAAAACGCTAAAAAACCAATCAAAATCAAACAAAAACTAAATCAGAAAATTAGATCAACAATTAGAAATACAAGGCAAACTAAGAAGGGTATCTTATAGTGGTATCAGAGCTAAACATCCTACCAGCCTGGAGGGTTTAGATTGTTTATATGCAGCCACATGAAATTGGTCTGCACAGGTATTACTTCCGTAGAAGAGCAAGTCAACAAGATAATCAAGAAGAGAATCCAATTACAGGTGCAAATTAGGTTGACATGGATAGGGAAAGAAGAAATGGGAGTCCACTAAGAGATGGCAGGAATGTTGGTGATATTCTAAGGGAGATAGCAAGATGACATCAAGATATGACAGCAGGACAACAACAAATGACCAATGCCTTGACACAAATTATGCAAATAATGCAGGTGATGAATCAAAATAGGGACAATGTGAGAGCTATTCTAGCCCCTACATGTGAAGGTAGTGTAGTAGGTACACCTCGTGTTGGGAGAACACATGCTAACACAATGGATAGACCATTGCAGCCTACATTTCTTCCAAGAGAGGAAGAAGTTGAAGAAGTTGTTGAGGATGAGGTAGAGAAACCATTGGTAAATGAGTTGGTTACCATACATCATGAATATATAAAACTTCCTGAAGATGTCAAAGAAGATCTAAATTTCAGCCAATACATGAACCAATATAAGGATAGAAGAAGATCAAGAGTAGAGCAAAGACCTAGAAGACAAGGAAGGTGACATAAGGAATTCAAGGAAGCTATGAACAAAGTACCTCTACCTAACTTTTATGGTAGCGGTAATACTAGTACAAGAGCTTCAGTTCACAAGATAGATACATTCCTAACTCTGAATCTAATGTAAGAAGACAAAGCTATATAGTTTGCAACCATGCATTTGGAGGGAGTAGCTTATTATTGGTGGCATCATGGACTTGTGACACAGAACCATGCAATGATCAATTCTTATGAGGATTTTAGACACAAACTCATTGCTAGGTTTGACAAGAAAGATGTAGAAGTCTACTATAGGGATTTGGCACAAATGAGACAAATTGGGCATGTGGATTCCTACATCAATGAGTTTCAAAAGGTTGCTTTTATGGCTCTTGATATGTCAGAAAAGAGAGTGACAATGTTGTTTGTAGAAGGTTTGAATGAAAGATGAAGAGTTTGGTAAAGGCTCGTAAGCCTAATAAACTTGATGATGCAATTCATCTTGCACTTTACCTTGAGAGATCACCTCCTTCATTTTAGTCCCAAAAGAAGAGCTTCAAGCACGAAAAATCAAATCAACATTCACTTGAGAAGCCCACACCTACAAAATTTGAAGCTACACCAAAGATGGATGTTGAGACAAAGAATGATCTTTGCAGAAAAAAGTTATGTTTTTCTTGCAAAGAACCATGGGAACTGGGTCATAAGTGTCTTGGAAAAGGTAAAGTGCATTATATAGAGGTTCTTGATAATGAATATGATGACACTAGTTCGGAAAGTGAACTTTGGACAACCAACACCACATATTGAAAGTGATGGTAACAAAGTAATTAGGATCACTTAACTTTTAGGAGCTCCAAGGTATAACCCATTCCTTTTTGAAAGTATCTTGTTTGGATGTAAGGTCATGGAACTTCTTGATAGTGGAGATATGCATAACTACGTTGATGAGAGTTTGGAGGATAAGATAGGATTGCATAGTGATGATTTTGAGGGCTTTGATGTGACTATAGCGAGTGGTCAAACTATTCCATGAAAGAAGAAAATCAACAAGCTTAGCATTCTATTTGGTGAGTATACACTTGGTGATGACATCTATGTTCTTGATTTGAAAGATCATGATATTATTCTTGGGATGCAATGGCTACATTCACTTCATAGAGTCATCCAAGATTTGCAAACCATGGAGTTGAGTTTCCAACATGAAGGGAAACAAATCACAATGAAAACACTCAAGTACACATTGTCACACCAAATTACAGCTAAGAGTATGAGAGTTATGGACAAGGAAACACTTCCTAAGGACATCTATGAGGATTTCACAACGTATATCAGCATGGGACAACAAAAGCATGATGGAGGATTACACACTTAATGAAGATTTGATCATGTGATTTCTTGAGGGCAAGCAATCTTGGTGTTGGAGGACTTGTAATGTCCCCTTTCTTGAGCCATTGATGCAAAATGACTAGGTATTTGGAAAATTAGCAAATAATTATTTTTCCTTGGAAAAATGGAGATGGAATATGAATTAAGAGTATTTTTTTGATATTTTTGGAGAAGTAAAAAATAATGAAATAAATTGCCAAGGGTAGGAGTGAACCACTTGGAGAGTGGAAAAATAAGAAAAAAGGAGAAAAATGGAAATAAGTAAATGACAATTAAAAATAATATTTTATTTATTAAAATATTATTATATTTGCCCATAAAGTGACCGCACAAGTCTAGTGGAAAAAATAATAAAATATTATTATTTTATCTCTCCAAATGGGCCGCCCAACTTGAGGAGAAATAAAGAAAATTAAAATAAAATATTATTTTATGACGGTGGACTTTAAAATGAATAAAAATATAGTGGAATTGGGCACCCAACTTGTGGGTTATAAAATATGGCATTTGGGAGTCATTTTCATCATATTGGATATTTGTCATTTGAAACTTGGAGATTTTCTCTTGGTTGTAACCATGCTCAACAAGCTTCTAAGGATGAAAACCCTTAGAATTCATGGTTTGGACGAAAACCCATTCTACTTGGTGAGATGGATCCATCCAGGGTTCATCATTAGACATAATTGGAGGTTTACTTCATGTTGGAGCTTCATATCAGCTAGGGTTTGGAAGGAGATCAACACATCAACTAGGGTTTGAAGCTTTCTTTGCAGGTTGAGGACTAATTGATTCAGATCTGAAGGTTTTTTTGACATATTTTCATCATCACATGCATTGCTAGGGTTTGGAGGTGGAGTGCCATGTTTTGGAGGGCTTTTGGTGTTTGTTATCATTTATTTGTATGCAGATATGTGTTTCAAACCTGAGAAAATTCATATCAGATTGCATATCAGAGGATTTTAATACATAATTTCATATTATATTGACATATTTTCCACCTAGGGTCTTATCGCTCCATCCTAGGCATGATCATTGCATTTTGGAGGTAGTTTGTGGCATGGAAATTTGTGTTTCAGTTAGCTAAAGATTTATATCAGCTTCGATAGTCATCACATATCAGAATTCAGGGTTTGGAACAACATTTACATCAGTCAATCATCATTGTAAATCATTCTAACCTAGCCAGCTACCATTTGGAGGCATCACTTCACTTTGGAGGGAGTTTATTGGCCATTGAAGACCACATCTACAATCATCATTAGATCTAGTTTGTAATCAGCTTTCATACATGTGTATGATTGACATGATATCATCCTTCGATCATCCAAGTATGTTGTTGTGATGTAACATCTTTCAAATCTTCAATTTGAACAATCTAATTGTTGTTCCTATCAATAGAAATAGATTGATTTCATTTTCATTCATCTATTTATTGTGGTTTTTATGTAAAAATGATTCTATATTGTTATCACATCATGGAAAAAACATTTATGCATTGAAAACACTAAAAAACCAATCAAAATCAAACAAAAACTAAATCAGAAAATTAGATCAACAATCAGAAGAACATGGTAGAATAAGAAGGGGTTCTTATAGTGATATTAGAGATAAACATCCTACCATCTTGGAGGGTTTAGATTGCTCATATATAGCCACATAAAGTTGGTCAACACAGATATTACTTCTGTAGAAGAGTAGGTCAACAAGATAATCAAGAAGAAGAGAATCCAAATGCGGGTACAAATCAGGTTGACATGGATAGGGAAAGAAGAAATGGGAGTCCACCAAGATATGACAGGAATGTTAGTGATATTCTAAGGGAGATAGCAAGAGGGCATCAGGATATGGCAGAAGGATAGTAACAAATGACCAATGCCTTGACACAAACGATGCAAATGATGTAGGTGATGAATCAAAATAGGGATAATGTGAGAGATATTCCATCCCATATAGGTGAAGATAGTGTAGCAGGTACACCTCGTGTTGGAAGAACACATGCTAACACAAAGGCTAGACCATTTTAGCCTACATTTCTTCCAAGAGAGGAAGAAGTTGTTAAGGATGAGGTAGAGAAACCATTGGCGAATGAGTTGGTTACCATACAATATGAATATATAGCACTCCCAAAGATGTCAAAGAACATCTAAATTTCAACCAATACATGAACCAACGAAAGGATAGAAGAAGATCAAGGGTAGCGCAAAGACCTAGAAGACAAGGAAGGCAACACAAGGAATTCAAGGAAGCTATGAACAAAATACCTCTACCTAACTTTGATGGCAGGGGTAAGACTAGTACAAGAGCTTGGGTTCATGTAAGCTAGATACATTCCTAACTCTCAAACCAATGTGAGAAAATAAAGCTATACAGTTTGCAACCATGCATTTGGCAGGAGTAGCTTATGATTGGTTGCATCATGGACTTGTGACACAAAGCTATGCAATGATCAATTCTTATGAGGAGTTTACACACAAACTCATTGCTAGGTTTGACAAGAAAGATGTAGAAGTCTACTATAGGGATTTGGCACAAATGAGACAAATTGGGCATGTGTATTCCTACATCAATGAGTTCCAAAGGGTTGTTGTTATGGTTCCTGATATGTTAGAAAAGAGAGTGACAATGTTGTTTGTAGAAGGTTTGAATGATAAGATGAAGGGTTTGATAAAGGCTCATAAGCCTAATAAACTTGATGATCCAATTCAACTTGTACTTGACCTTGAGACATCACCTCCTTCATTTCAGTCCCAAAAGAAGAGCTTCAAGCATAAAAATCTGATTAGGATTCACTTGAGTAGTCCACGCCTAGAAAATTTGAAGCTACACCAATGATAGATGTTGAGAGAAGTAATGATCTTCACATAAAAAAGTTACGTTTTTCTTGCAAAGAACCATGGGAATCGAGTCATAGGTGTCTTGGAAAAGGTAAAGTACATTACATAGAGGTTCTTGATAATGGAGATGATGACACTAGTTCGGGAAGTGAACATGGACAACCAACACCACATATTGAAAGTGATGGTAACAAAGTAATTAGGATCACTTATCTTTTAGGAGCTCTAAGGTATAACCCATTCCTATTTGAAGGTGTCATATTTGGATGTAATGTCATTGCACTTCTTGATAGTGGAGCTATTTACAACTACATTGATGAGAGTTTGGTGGATAAGAGAGGATTGCATAGTGATGATTTTGAGGGCTTTGATGTGACTATAGAGGGTGGTCAAACTATTCCATGCAAGAAGAAAATCAGCAAGCTTAGCATTCTATTTGGTGAGTATACACTTTGTGATGACTTCTATGTTCTTGATTTGAAAGATCATGATATTATTCTTGGGATGCAATGGCTACATTCACTTCATAGAGTCATCCAAGATTTACAAACCATGGATTTGAGTTTCCAACATGAAGGGAAACAAATCACAATGAAGGCACTAAAGTACACGCTACCACACCAAATTACAACTAAGAGCATGAGAGTTATGGACAAGGAAACACTTCATGAAGACATCTATGAGGATTTTTCAATGTATATTAGCATGGGACAGGGCAAATCATGATGGAGGATTGCAGACATTTGGCAAATTGGATCAATATTTGAGGAGGATTGTGACACATAATGCATATTTGATACATGTGATTGCTTGAGGGCAATAAATCTTGAGGGGGGAGGACTTGTAAAGTCCCCTTTTTGAGCCATTGATTGAAAATGACTAGATATTTGGAAAATTAGCAAATAATTATTTTTCCTTGGCAAAATGGAGATGGAATATGACTTAGAGTATTTTTGTGATATTTTTGGAGAAGTCAAAAATAATAAAATAAATTGCCAAGGGTAGGAGAGTACCACTTGGAGAGTGGAAAAATAAGAAAAACGGAGAAAAATGGAAATAAGTAAATGACAATTAAAAAAAATATTTTATTTATTAAAATATTATTATATTTTCCTATAAAGTGACTGCCCAAGTCTAGTGGGAAAAATAATAAAATATTATTATTTTATCTCTCCAAATTGGCCGCCCAACTTGAGGAGAAATAAAGAAAATTAAAATAAAATATTATTTTATGACGGTGGACTTGAAAATGAATAAAAATGTAGTGGGCGCCCAAGTTGTGGGTTAAATATGGCATTTGGGAGTCATTATCATTATATTGGATATTTGTCATTTGAAGCTTGGAGATTTTTTCTTGGCTATAACTATGTTTCAGCAAGCTTCTAAGGATGAAAACCCTTAGAATTCATGGTTTGGACAAAAACCCATTCCACTTGGCGAGATGGATCCATCCAGGGTTCATCATTAGACATAATTACAGGTTCACTTCATTTCGGAGCTTCATATCAACTAGGGTTTGGAAGGAGATCATCATATCAGCTAGGATTTGAAGCTTTCTTTGTAGGTTGAGGACTAATTCATTCAGATCTGAAGGTTTTCTTAACATATTTTCATCATCACATGCTTTTCTAGGGTTTGGAGGTGGAGCACCGTGTTTTAGAGGGCTTTTTGGTGTTTGTTATCATTCATTTATATGCAAATTTGTGTTTTAGACCTAAGAAAATTCATGTCATATTGCAGATCAGAGGGTTTTGAGGCATAATTTCATATTATATTGAAATATTTTCTACGTAGGTTCTCATCGCTCTATCATAGGCATGATCGCTACCCTTCTGGAGGTAGTTTGTGGCATGGAAATGTGTGTTTCAATCAGCTAAGGATTTATATCAAATTCAGCAGTCATCACAGATCATAAATCATGGTTTAGAACATCATTTACATCGCTCAATCATCATTGTACATCATTCTAACCTATGGGGCTACCATTTTGATCCATCGCTTCACTTTGGAGGGAGTTTATTGGCCATTAAAGACCACATCTGCACTCATCATCAGATCTGATTTGTAATTAGACATATTTGTTGTGTAATCAACTTCCATACATGTGTCTGATTGACATGATATCTATTGGAGTACAATCAACACTGAGAAGGGGGGTGAATCAATGTTGTAGCTAAAACAAGTTATTTACTTCTTAACAAACTTGAAAAGAGAAAGTGAAGGAATCAAACTTGACAATATGCTTTATCAAAGGAAGGAATCAAATACTAAACAACAAATAAGACTGAATGTTCAAGCATGAAAGACAAATGAATCACACAACAATTGAGGCCATGACACAATAGATTTCATGAGTGGAAAACCCTCATAGGGATGAAAAACCACTCTAAACTGCCTCACTGGCTTAATCAAATCCCACTTGTTACAAAGCCTCACTGGCTACTTTGTTTAGAAGCACCTACTTCAAGGAGCACCAACCCCTAATACATTTAGAAGCACCAACTTCAAGGGCACCAACCCTTATTACATAAATATGAAAATATATAGAGGAAAATTTTGTTTCTCTATATAGCAAAACCTTATATCTCCTTTTGCTTTTCACTTCAACAAAACCTTTTCAATCACAAACTTTACAACCTTGTGTTAATCTCTGAAACATGTGTAACTCTCTGTGAGAAGCAATACATTTTTCTAATCAACCATAAACAACTTCACCTTCCTTTCTTACATTCCATAAACATTAACACATCTTCAATCTTTTACATACTGCAAGTACCATGTTATCCTGCATAGAACTGGTCAATTATCATATTAGAATGTAGGTATACCAATCAACCTTCCATATCAATGATCAAAAACTCCAAACATATCGAATAGATCTTAGAATTAATTTTATTGGCCCTCTACACTACTTATAAACTTTCAAAAATCTAATTTTTGCCTTTTATGACACACTGCATGTCAAATTTAGAAAGGTAAGTGTGACCATTGAACTTCAAAAAGTAACTAAAAGGCATCCATCGGATCAAATTTCACGCCATTGAAGATATTCAATCTTTATCATCAATTAACTTTGGTGCTCATAAGACTTTAGTAATCTGTAGCTATCGATAGCCCTAGGAAGTCGGGGCCGGTCAACAAATGTTTCGAAGCCCTTAAAACATAACTTAAGTTATGTTATAACCTACTGACCAAGTCAACATAGAAATAGGAATAAAGTAGTGATAGGGAACATAGGGTATAATATGATATGCATTAAGCTCATTAACTTAGGGTTTTTGATCCCTTAGCACTATCAACACATCAAACCCTAATAGGAGAAATGATGAAATAAGCATCTTAGACATATCAAAACTGAATGTTGATGATTCTGCAGAGACCATATAGAGTTCAAAGATATTATACCAGAGTATGATAGATAGTTTATACCTATGAAGTCTTGGAAGAAATTGAGGAATATGACTATAAGTTTTTTATGCAAATACATCATCTCACACCTATCTCAAAACTCTGAATCAATTCTTACTCTGCAAGAATCACTACTTTGACAACATCCTGATCATCATCATGAGGGTATACTAAAGAAGGCACACAACACACAATTTGATGAGGCACAAGGTACACATAAAAACCAACATCAATGACAAGGAGGCATTTCTAGAATACTATGAAGACTTGAAGCACATGACTTGCACTGCACATGTAATGCATGAAATGAAGCATGCCTGAAGAAGACTAAACCACATGAAAGCAAACAACAGCTCGTGAAGCATCTGAACCACATTGAAGCACCTGAGAATTATGATGATCAACTCTCAACAACTCTGACCATGATCTTGTGATACTATGAAAAGAAGGAACATCATGAAGAACCTCCTTGCCTTGTGATGCTATGAACACTCGTCAACCATGAAGATCAAATCTCTACATATCTTGTCATGACCAACATAAGATGAAGATGAACACCATGAACACCCATGAAGAAGTCCTCATTGCATCTCAAGATCCACTATTTTGACATCAATGTCAAGACAACCACCATGCCAAACATAACAAACTCCCCCTTTGGCTTTGGCATTGATGTCAAAACACTAGCATTGTAAACCATTAGCAATCCATCAACAATCAAACCTTCTTTTCAATTTATCTCCCTCTTTTTGACAACAATGGAAAACTCCTTCTAAGTTTAGTCATGAAGCAATGGGACTTATTTAAGACTTCCATACTATGTGATTGGACACTATCATGTAGACCTAAAATAGTTGTAGACTATTTATTGATTGACGACCTCATCATCAGGACTGCGCATTATTGTCCACATTCACTACTGCAATTAACTATTTACTATTCATTTGACTTGTGGCCTCTGAATGACTATTGTTGTACACTTAACACCAAGACCTGCACCAAGGCTCCCCCTATCTCATGAGTTTGAGAACATGACTTTAACTAACTCCTTGATGTGGTGAATGAACACTGAAACTGTGTACTGACTCTGTCACATGAAAACAACTAAAACACAGTCCAATCTATCAAAAATTATTTCCTTTCTCTAACTTGTAGTCAATACACATAATTGTGATATATTACCACATCTCTTTGAAACATTTTGTCAAAGGATTCAAGAGCCTTTTGTCTACCACTTGTTGAAGTCAAATCTTTTGAATTATATCAAATCATACAGAAGGTTTGAAAAATTTGTCCAATGCACACTATCTCCTGTGCCGTAAACAGGACTGTCACAAAAAATACACAGTGATGTTGCCCCTGCTACTCCAAACATTAGCATGCTTCCCCAAGTCAATTTGTCTATCATTAACAAGACTAACCTACAACTTATCGGCATATATCCTTTGTAATACATATTTTAGTATAACTATACTACATTGAATTTGTTCATAACTGAGTATACAAAAAAAATGATTGGATTTCAGGATTGCAAAAAATCATACAATTACTCCCCCTATATCCAATAGCATGATGAACTCATTGAAGAGAGTAGAGTGACAAAAGCCCAAGCCTTTGTCTCAAGGATTCAAACACTTCTTTAGGCAATGGTTTTGTAAAGATATCAGCAATTTGATTAGAAGTATGAACATAATCCAACACCACATCATTTGCAAGGACTTTTTCTCTTAGAAAATGATATCTAATGGCAATATGTTTGGTCCTAGAATGCATAACTAGATTCTTGGACATATTAATGGAACTAGTATTCTCACAAAGAATAGATATAGGCTTAGAAACCTCCACTTTGATGTCTTGAAGTGACTGAACCATCCAAAGAACCTAATACAACATGAAGATGTTGCAACATATTCAGCTTCAACAATAGATAAAGAGACACAATCTTTCTTCTTACTATGCCAAGCCACTAGTCTACCACAAAGAAAGAAGGCTGCTCCACTTGTGCTCTTTCTGTCATTAGGACATCCTACCCAATCAACATCAATATATGTAAGAAGAGTGAAATCATTGTGTCTAGGATACCACAATCCAAAATCAAGGTATCTAAAAATCCTCTTAACTGCATTTAAATGAGATTGTTTAGGACATGCTTGAAATCTTGATACCAAGAAAACTTCCTGCATGATATCAGGCCTTGAAGCAGTTAGATATAAGAGGCTTCCAATCATGGATCTATATAAGGACTGTTCTACCTTAGGTGAATCATCATTTTAGCTTAGTTTTTACCATGTTTCCATAGGAGTACCAACTGGTTTACATTCATCCATTTGAAACTTCTTAAGCATTTCTTTGGCATATTTGATTTGTGAGATAAAAATCCCCTTTTCAAGTTGAGAAACCTGTAAACCAAGGAAGAAAGACAATTCTCCCAACATAGACATCTCAAATTCTGATTTCATAATATCAGGAAAAGAATGGCACATGTTATCATTATTGCTTCCAAAAATGATTTCATCAACATAAACCACTACAACCAAGATATCCTCACCTTTGGCAATATAGTACAAGTTGTTGTCCACTCCACCTTTAGTAAATCCTTGCTCTTGCAAGTACTTATCCAACCTGTAGTACCATGGTCTTGGGGCTTTTTTCAAGCCATACAAGGCCTTTTTCAACCTATATACATAATCTGATTTGTCTTTACATTCAAAACCCTCAGGTTGTTCCATGTAAACCTTTTCCTCAAGATCACCATTTAGAAAGGCTGATTTGACATCCATTTGGAACACCTTGAAATTTTTATAAACTGAAAAAGATAAGAACATTCTTATTGCTTCTAGTCTAGCCACAGGTGCAAAAGTTTCATCAAAATCAATCCCCTCAATTTGAGAGTAACCTTTACAAACCAATCTAGCTTTGTTTCTAACAACTTTGCCCTTATCATCAAGTTTGTTTCTAAAAACCCATTTTGCACCAATAACATTTTTACCTTCAGGTCTAGGAACAAGCTTCCATGTCTTGTTCTTCTCTATTTGATTCAATTCCTCTTCCATAGATTTAATCCAAGCTTCATCCTTGCTAGCCTCCACATAGGTTTTTGGCTCCATTTATGATATCAAGCATACATGTGCTTGATTACTTGTAGCAGCAAGTCTCCTCCTTGTTAACACACCAATATCTTTATCTCCAATGATCGGCTCTTGTGGATGATCTCTTTGTAATGTCTTTGAAGAAGTTTTGGCTTTAGTTTCCATAGGCTTTTCAGAAGTTTCTTCTTCCACTTGAACTTCCTCCTCTTTTTCTGAATGATGATCTTCTTCTTCTTTACCTTGAGTTAGCTGCACACATGGCTACAAACCTTCATCCACTTTGATATTAGTGCTTTCTATTATTCTTTTGAGTCTTTTGTTAAAACATTTATAGGATTTACTATGTGTAGAATAGCTTAAAAAAATGCCCTCATCACTCCTAGAATCAAAATTCCCCAAATTATCATCATCTCTCTTAATGAAGCATTTACTACCAAAAATTCTAAAGTATCCAACATTGGCTGACCTACTATACCATAATTCATAAGGAGAATGGTTAGATTTTACCCTCAACTGTACTCTATTTAGAGTGTATACTGCTCTATGGACAACTTCCTTCCAATAAGTATTGGGCAGATTTGCATCATGAAGTAATGTTCTTGCCATCTCCTTCACGGTCATGTTTTTCCTTTCAGCTACTCCATTCTGTTGTGGAGTTCGAGGAGCTGAATATTGTCTTTTGATGCCATGTTTCTCACAATATTCTTCAAACTCCTTAGATGTATATTCTTCACCCTTATCTAACCTCAGACATTTGAGCATGAAATCTGATTCCTTCTCAACCATCTTCTTAAAGATCCTGAATCTGTCGAAGGCTTCTAACTTGTGCTTCAAAAAGGTCACCCAGGTCATTCTAGAAAAGTCATCAATAAAGAGCATAAAATATCTTTCACCACCCAATGCTTTAGTCCTTGTAGGACCACACAAATTTGAATGAACAAGTTGTAAAGGCTTAGAAGAAGAATATTCTTTGGATTTAAAACTGACCTTAGTTTGCTTACCAAATTGGAATTCTTTGCAAGTAGTGCTGATTGGCTTGGAGATGAGAGGCATATTCCTTACATTCTGATTTTTGTTGATCCTTTCAAGGTTATCAAAATTTACATGACCAAGTCTATTGTTCCATAGCCAACTTTCTTCAACTTGACCCATGAAGAAAATATGTCCATCTACACTTCTATTTTCAGTCTCATGAAGATTATAGATGTTTCCACTTGTTCTTAACCCTGCTGCAACAACTTTTCTTGTTTTCTTTTTAATTTCAAAACCATGAGCATTAAAAACAACATTGAATCCACTGTCACAAATTTGACTGACACTCAATAGATTATGTTTTAAGCCTTCAACATAATATACATCATGTAATGGAGTCTCATCATCCAAAAGAATAGTACCTTTTCCTTTGATCAAAATGCAAACATTGTTACCAAACATGACTGAACCTTCTGTGTGGTCTTCAAGCTTGATGAAATTTCTTTTATCTCCTATCATATGGTTAGAACAACCACTATCTATAACCTAATGTTCTTTCTTCTTGGCATTAAATGTAGTATGAACAATCATAGCTTCAACATTCTTACTCATTATCTTAGGTTTCCAAACAAGTATTTTCTTATTATCACTTGAAGAGGACATTTTGGAAAGAGCAATCATCCTAGTTTGTTACACTTTCAAGTTAGGCTTACAAAACTTGGATATGTGCCCAAAGTTATTGCATTGAAGGATCTCAGCCTTCTTAAGAACTCAAAAGGATTCCTTCTCAAAAAGTTTGCTCTTCTTCTAGAATCAAAACTGCACTCATTTGCTTTGTGTCCATACTTGTTACAATAAAAACAATAACCAAGAAAATGCACATTATACCTGAAAGAATTACTCCTTTTGAAGTTTGCTGGTTTCATGAGAATTTTGTTGTTAATATCAGCTTGTTGATGACTCTTGGTGTATGAGAATTGTCCTTCATTAAACCCAACACCAGTTTTGTCGTTGAAGCCCTTTTGTTTTTCTAAGAGATCTTCAAGCTTATCACTACTGTTACACATATCAAGTCTTCTTCTCAAAGTCACAATTTCAGCTTTTAGAGCATGGCACTCTTTATCTTTGGCATCTAACTTCTTGTTTTCCACTTCAACAATTCTTTTACTCTCTTCAAGATTCAATTTTAGGTCTGCAATTTGTTTTTCATAATCAGTAACTTTGCTGATCAGAATTTCATTGTCCTTTTGAAAATGATTTCTTTGAGCAACTGTCTCCTTTTTGAGCTTCTTGATCTCACCAAGTGCACACTTCAACTCACCTTCAAGATCAAGCTCTGCTTCATCATTTTCAGATTTATCTTCACATTTATTATTTTGATTTTCATTTATGACTGCCATGAACAAAGTCTCCTCTCCTTCCTCAAGTGACTCCTCTGAACCACTATTTGTTATATCAACATCTTTTGTGAACAGACTCTTCTTCTTTTTGAAGTTGTTTTCCTTTTTAGGATAGAATTGTTTCTTCTTGACTTGTTTATTATTTCCTTCTTCATCACTATCTGGATCTTTGTATGGACATTTAGCAGTAAAGTGTCCTATCCTACCACATTCAAAACATTTAAATGGAACTTTACCTTTGTACTTTCCTTCTAACCCCTTTTTCAATCTGCTAACAAAAGAAGATTCTTGATCATCAGCCAACTCTTCTGGACCAAATTTTATCTCCTCCTTTTTGATTGATTTAAATGCAACTTCTTTACTTGAAGGAGTATCATTACAAACCCTCATCTCAAAAGCAGTAAAAGTACCATGAAGTTCATCAAAGATCACTTTTCTCAAATCTCTCTTCTACTACAGACACCTTGGATTCATATTTAGAAGTTAGAGTCCTTAAAACCTTGGTTACAACTGCCTTTTCTTCTAAGGTATCACCCAAAACTCTAATAGTATTAACAACCTTTTGAACCCTAAGAAGATAATTAGCCACCTTTTCATCATCATTCATTTTGATACTTTGAAATTTAGCTCTGTAAGATTGTAAATTTACTTCTTTGATTTTTCCATCTCCTTGATAGATATTGGACAGCTAATCCCAATAGCCTTAGCTGACTTAAAATCCATAATTTTGACAAGTATCTCATTGGACAAACCATAGCAAATTGCATTTTTGACCTTAGCATTATTATCATATGCCTTCTTCTCATCAGGAGTTGAAGGACTTGTTACTTTATACTCATTTTCTATAGCATCCAAAACATCATACCCCAAGGAAAATAAATATGACTCCATTCTGAATTTCTAGAAAGCATAATTAGACCCATCAAATAAAGGTGCTTTGAATGTAGAAAATCCTTCTTGACTGGCCATGACTAGTACTCCACTTAAAGGATCTACCCAAGCTTGTTAGCCTTTTAAAGGGAACATGGCTCTGATACCAGTTGTTGGAGTACAATCAACACTAAGAGGGGCGTGTGAATCAGTGTTGTAGCTAAAACAAGTTATCTACTTATTAAAAAACTTGAAAAGAGAAAGTGAAGGAATCAAAATTGATAATATGCTTTATCAAAGGAAGGAATCAAATACTGAACAACAAATAAGACTGAATGTTCAAGCATGAAAGACAAATGAATCACACAACAATTGAGACCATGACACAATAGATTTCATGAGTGGAAAACCCTCATAGGGATGAAAAACCACTCTAAACTGCCTCACTGGCTTAATCAAATCCCACTTGTTACAAAGCCTTACTTGCTACTTTGTTTAGAAGCACCTACTTCAAGGAGCACCAACCCCTAATACATTTAGAAGCACTAAATTCAAGGGCACCAACCCTTGTTACATGAATATGAAAATATATAGAGAAAAATTATGTTTCTCTATATAGCAAAACCTTATATCTCCTTTTGTTTTCCACTTGAACAAAATATTTTCAATCACAAACTTTACAACCTTGTGTTAATCTCTGAAACATGTGTAACTCTCTATGAGAAGTAGTACATTTGTCTGATCAACCATAAACAACTTCACCTTCCTTTCTTACATTCTATAAACATTAACAAATCTTCAATCTTTCACATACTGCAAGTACCATGTTATCCTGCACAAAACTGGTCAATTGTCATATTAGAATGTAGGTATACCAATCAACCTTCCATATCAATGATCAAAAACTCCAAACATATCGAATAGATCTTAGAATTAATTTTACTAGCCCTCTACACTACTTATAAACTTTCAAAAATCTGATATTTGCCTTTTATGACACACTGCATGTCAAATTTAGAAAGGTAAGTGTGACCATTGAACTTCAAAAAGTAACTAAAAGGTGTCCATCGGATCAAGTTTCATACCATTGAAGATATTCAATCTTTATCGTTCGATTAACTTTGGCGCTCATAAGACTTTGGTAACCTATAGCTACCAGTAGCCCTAGGAAGTCAGGACAGGTCAGCAAATGTTTCGAAGCCCTTAAAACATAACTTAAGTTATCTTATAACTTGCCAACCAAGTCAACATAGAAATAGGAATAAAGTAGTGACGGGGAACATAGGGTATACTATTATATGCATTAATCTCATTAACTTAGGGTTTTTGATCCCTTAGCACTATCAACACATCAAACCCTAATAGAAGAAATGATGAAATAAGCATCTTAGACATATCAAAACTAAATGTTGATGATTCTGCAGAGACCATATAGACTTCAAAGATATTATACCAGAGTATGATAGACAGTTTATAACTATGAAGTCTTGGAAGAAACTATGAGGAACATGACTATAAGTTTTTTATGCAAATACATCATCTCACACCTATCTCAAAACTCTGAATCAAATCTTACTCTGCAAGAATCACTACTTTGACAACATCCTGATCATCATCATGAGGGTATACTAAAGAAGGCACACAACACACAATTTGATGAGGCACAAGGTACACCTAAAAACCAACATCAATGACAAGGAGGCATTTCTAGAATACTATCAAGATTTGATGCACATGACTTGCACTGCACATGTAATGCATGAAATGAAGCATACCTGAAGAAGACTGAACCACATGAAAGCAAACAACACCTCCTGAAGCATTTGAACCACATTGAAGCACTTGAGAATTATGATGATCAACTCTCAACAACTCTGACCATGATCTTGTGATACTATGAAAAGTAGGAACATCATAAAGAACCTCCTTTCCTTGTGATGCTATGAACACTTGTCAACCATGAAGATCAAATCTCTGCATATCTTGTCATGACCAACATAAGATGAAGATGAACACCCATGAAGAAGTCCTCAGTGCATATCAAGATCCACTATTTTGACATCAATGTCAAGACAACCAACATTACAAACATAACCATATCATCCTTTGATCATCCAAGTATGTTGTTGTGATGTAACATCTTTCAAATATTCAATTTGAACAATCTAATTGTTGTTCCTATTAATAGCAACAATTTGATTTCATTTTAAATCATCTATTTATTTTGGTTCTTATTCAAAAATGATTCTATATTGTTATCACATAATGGGAAAAATATTTATGCATTGAAAACACTCAAACACCAATCAAAATCAAACAAAAACTAAATCAGAAAATCAGATCAACAATCAGAAAAATAAGGCAGAATAAGAAGGGGTTCTTATAGACACTTTACATTAAATAACTACATTAAACAAAATGAAATAATTAAACACCACTTGTTTCACAATAGCACACTAATGTACTACTCTTCTTATGGGATGCCTCTCAATTTCAACATTCACTCAAAGTTAATATCCTGTATGTGCTTGCACATTTTGAGACCATGAATCTCATGTCTCAACTTCCTTTGAAATCTTTACTTCCACTCTTTTATACACCTCCATAGACCCTAAGAAAAGATATCTCTCATCTTTTGTCCAAATATCCCCAAGAGCTTTGAACACATGGACAAAACGAATGCCCTTAGGATTAGCTACCCCACACATATATACCTATGTTCTCTATTCTCTCTCTCTCTAGCCAATGTTTAGTAGAAGATTTTAAGTTTCTAAAACCTATGGGAAAAATTTAAAATTTAAATCATTGCATGGAGAAGGAATATTGTGGGTAGTTTTAGTGTGATTCCCTTGCATTAAAAAGGCCAAACATAAGCAATGATTAATAAAATAGATGTGATATTAAATAGGGAGGAACACAACAATATGGCTCCATCAAAAATTTAAAAGACATAAAACCTAAAATCAAAAGAGACTATGTTTTTGGTTAACATGATGGTATCATAGGGCACTCCATAACTTTGCATCATCCTAAATACATAGGGACTATTGACCAAAGGGAGCACAGATCATAGTTATGAGCCGTATTCTCTATTGAAGTTGTATTTATACCTAAATATGATGAATAAGAAAGAGGATTAGAACATATGTGGTGTATTATAGATTAGTGAGGTGGATTATAACATACATAAATAAAATAAAACATTTACACATTCACCATATACACATATTAGATCCCATATGTTGGAGCCCATGTTGAAATTCCCATTTTATGTCTATTGCAGGGACTTCTGAAGGTCATAACTTTTGACTCGGATATGGGTTTTCTACGAAATTTTATAGGTGGATGTGTTATGAGGTGGCCAGTGGTTTCCCAACCTACCTTAGTGGGTTGGACCCCATCTTGGCACTTTTTTGGGGCTTGAAACTTTCATCTTGGCCCTCAAAATGACAATTTAGTATTTTTTTCTAGATTTTTAAAAAGTTGCTTTTGTAATAACTTGAAACTCATGTTTTGAATTTAGAATATTAGTTGGCCTTTCATCCTACCTTAGTTTTAGGAATCTTTTGGGAAAAAACTAGATTCTCAAGATATGATTGTAAAATTACCTAAAATGGCAAAATCTGACAATTGTCGAAATCTGCCGAAAAAGGTAATTTTTTTTTTGTTTGTTTTCTTGGATATAAGAGAGTTTTCTCTCATTGTAGCAGCAGAGTTGATGAATATAAGTTTTTTTATGTTCCAGCTTCCAAATCTTTTGCTCTCATATGTTTAATGGCACAATTCTATTGAGTGTATGTTGTGTGGTGCATCATCTGGTATCAGAGTAGGAAGATGGATGGGAGAGGAAGAGGAAGAGGCGGTCTTGCCCAGATGCATAGAGAAATGTAAAATCTACAAAGGCAAATAGCAGAACTTACAACACGGATGGAAAACCAAATACTAGGTAGAGGAGGAGATGAATTTGATGAAGAGATAGGTCAAGGAGGTGCAAATCAAGATACATAACATGAAGAAGAAGAATTAGAAGGCACGAGTTTTGAAAAGAGGATGCTCAGGTCCTTGGAAGGGAAAAATGAAGGGATCAAGGTAGATGTTTCAGATTATGCAGGTAGTCTTAAACCAGAGGAGTTGATAGACTGGTTGAATGATATGAGAAAATTTTTTGAATGGAAATCCATGACAGAGGAAAAGAAGGTAAAATTTGCATGCACCAATTTAAAGGGTCATGCAATGATTTGGTGGGATCATCTTCAAAAGGAATGAACAAGGAAAGGCAAGGATAAGATCATGACATGGAATAAAATGGAGAAGAAGTTGAGAGAAAACATTTTGCCCATAGATTATGCGCAAACCCTTTTTCGTAGGTTTCAAAATTTAAAATAGAACCTCTCTTCTGTGCAAGATTATACAAATGAGTTTTATACGCTGTCTATACATATAGAACATTAAGAAACTGATGAACAGACGGCTACTAGATATGTGAAAGGCCTGAAATTTTCTATTCAAGATGAATTGAGTATGCATCGACTCAATAGTATGGAAGAGGCTTACCAATTGGCTCTAAAGGCTAAAGAAAAACAGAACAGACAGTACCATCAGAGGAATAGAGGAGGAAGAAGGGGTACATCAACCCCATTTCGAGGAGGTTTGAATTATGGCAGGGGAGAGTCATCCCATGGATTGGAAAAACAAGTAGACACTCGACAAGATTCTCTGAATTAAGAATGAGGAAGGGGATTTCAAAGAGGTAGAGGTTATGGTAGCGGTAGAGAATGGGAAAACTAGAGAAGGCCTTTCACTTGTTTCAGATGTGGAGAAGAAGGTCATAGGGCATTTGAATGCTCAAATTATAACATGCAAGAAAGAAATCAAGGAGGACAACCTAGGGTGAACCTGATTCAAATGCAGCATGAAGTGGAAGGGACGAAACTAGAGGTTCCACCAGATGTGGGAGAAAGTCTCATGATGAGAAGAGTAATGGTGATTCCAGAGAAGGAGAAAACACAAGCCAAAAGCTCTGATGGTTCGTGGCTTCGAACCAATATCTTCAGAACCAGATGCACTTCGGGTGTCAAGGTATGTCAAGTTATTGTTGATGGAGGTAGTTGTGAAAATATGGTTTCTAAAGAAATGGTAGAAAAATTGAATTTACACTGTGAAAAACATCCTCATCCGTATCGCATTGCATGTTTTAAAAAGGGAAATGAAGTCACTATTGATAAAAGATGCCTAATTAAGTTTAGCATAGGGAAGATCTATTAGGATGAGATATGGTGTGATTTTGTCCCAATGGATGCTTGTCATGTGTTATTGGGAAGGCCATGGCAGTATGATAGAAAAACTATGCATGATGGAGAGAAAAACACATACACCTTTTGGAAAGATGGCTCTAAGGTGATTTTATTGCCTCTCAAGGATGAAGGAAAAGGTGAGAACATGTTGTCTGAAAGAGATCTTGTTAAAGAAATTAAGGTGATAGGGTGTTCCTATGCATTAGTAGTGAAAAAAGGTGAAGAGGAAGACATTTCAGTTTCCCCAGAAGTAGTAGAGCTATTGAAAGAATTTGTTGATGTTTTGCTTGATGAATTGCCTGATGGTCTACCACCAAAGAGAGATATTCAGCATCATATTGATTTGATTCCAGGAGCAACTCTACCCAACCAAGCAGCTTATAGGATGAATCAAACACAACATGCATAGATGAATAAGCAAGTAACATAACTCATAAGTAAAGGTGTGGTGAGAGAGAGCATGAGCCCATGTGCTATACTTGCATTGTTGACCCCCAAAAAAGATGGAACATGGAGGATGTGCACTGATAGTAGAGTAATTAATAAGATTACCATCAATTATCAGTTTCCTATACCTCGTATGGAGGACATGATAGATGTCCTTGCAGGGGCCAAATATTTCAATAAGATAGACCTACGAAGTGGCTACCACCAAATCTGGATTCGAGAAGGGGATGAGTGGAAGACAACCTTTAAGACTGGAGATGGATTATATGAGTGGATCGTTATGCCATTCGGGTTATCAAATGCACCTAGCACATTTATGAGATTGATGAACACTATACTACGCCCTTACATTGGTAAGTTTGTGGTAGTTTATTTTGATGATATTTTGGTATTTAGTAATAGAAAAGAAGAGCACCTACAACACTTGAGGATCATCTTTGGTGTGTTAAGGAAGGAGAAGCTCTATGCCAATTTGAAGAAGTGTAGGTTCATGCAGGATAGTTTGGTTTTTTTAGGCTTTGTCATTTCTAAAGATGGTGTCAAAATGGATCCAGAAAAGGTTAGGGCAATTCTAGAATGGCCTAGTCCAAGCAGCATCACAGAGGTAAAAGGTTTTCATTGCTTGTCCACTTTCTATCGAAACTTCATTCAAAATTTCAGTAGTATTGTAGCTCCTATAACAGATTGTACCAAAGGAAGGGAGTTTGTATGGACCAAGGATGCTGAGGAGAGCTTTAAGTACTTGAAGCAAAAGGTAACAGAAGCACCTATACTTGCATTGCCAAATTTTGATAAGGTATTTGAAGTAGAATGTGATGCCTCCCAAGTGGGAATAGGTGCTGTGCTTAGCCAAGATGGAAAACCTATATCTTTCTTTAGTGAAAAGATGAATAAAGTGAGAAAAAATTAGTCTACTTATGATTTGGAATTTTATGCAATTGTTCAAGCATTGAGGCATTGGAGACATTATCTAGTTCCCCAGGAGTTTGTATTGTTTACAGATCATATTACACTGAGATACTTGAACACACAAAAAAAGTTGAATAGTAGGCATGCCAAGTGGGTCTCTTTCTTGCAGGGTTACAATTTTGTGTTGAAGCATAAGTCTGGAAAACAAAATTAGGTTGCAGATGCGTTAAGTAGGTGTGTTACACTTTTGACCACAATGGAAACTGAGGTGATTAGCTTTGATGCCATCAAAAATTTGTATGAGTCTAATGATGATTTTTGGGAGATTGTAGAACAATTGAAGGCACCAATATCTAGTAACTTGGATCACTTTAGGGGTGAATATTTTATGAAAGATGGGTATCGATTTAAAGGAAAACAACTATGCATACCAGTTGGCTCTATGAGGGAAAACATTATCAGAGAATTTCATAGTAGTGGGTTGGCTGGACATTTTGGCAAGGACAAGAGAATAGCCTTGATAGAAGATAAATATTACTGGCCAAAGATGAAAAGGGATATAACTAAGTATGTAACAAGGTGTAGAATCTGCCAAGTGGCTAAGGGACATTCATAGAATATAGGGTTGTATATGCCATTACCAGTACTAGTTGCACCATGGACAGATTTGAGCATGGACTTTGTGTTGGGACTTCCACATACTCAATGAGGTAATGACTCCATTTTTGTAGTTGTTGATAGGTTCTCCAAGATGGTTAATTTTATTGCATGTAAGAAAACTAATGATGCAACAAGGGTAGCAGAGTTATTTTTTTCAGAAGTTGTTCGACTGCATGGTGTTCCAAAGACTATTACCTCTGATAGAGATACCAAATTCCTCAGTCATTTCTGGAGGACTTTATGGAAGAAGATGGAGACCAAGTTACAGTTTAGTAGTGCCTATCATCCTGAAACATATGGGCAAACATAGGTAGTCAATCGGAGTCTGGGAAATTTGTTGAGGTGTATTGTTCGAGAAAAACCAAAAAAAGGGGACTTGGCATTACCCCAGGCCAAATTTACCTATAATAGTTATGTTAATAGATCAACGGGAAAGTCTGCTTTCCAGATTGTGTATGGTAGGAATCCTCAGGGTGTTCTAGATTTGGTACAGATACCAATGAAAGATAGGGTCAGTGATGATGGGGAAGCATTTGTAGAACACCTTCAACAGTTGCAGAACAAAGTGAGACAGAAGTTGCAGGATAGTAAGGAGAGGTACAAGAATACAGTGGATGCTAGTAGGTGACATTAGACATTCAATGAAGGTGACTTAGTGATGGTATATTTTGAAGGTTTAAATCAAATTGCTATTTTGAAGGTTTAAATGATTAAATTTGGCTCTAAAAATTGTCAAAATTGGTGTGGAATTTTTTTGGCTAGTAGATCTCTTCGAGCTCTTCAGTTTAAATAAAAAATTTCAATAGGGTGCCTAGATCAAAAGTTATGGCTTCCAGAAGTTGTGCTTCTACATTAGATATTTCTGGTTATGGGTTTTTGATGTACATAAAAGAAAAATAAAAGGCATCAAGTTACAAAGTCAAAAGAGGGTAAAAATAGAAGATTCCCAGTGATGTAATGTTTTGATTTTTCTAAAATTTGTAATAGATGGTGTGAATTTGGGTGCTATTTTTCAAAGAGGGATTTGTATAATTTAAGGATATTATCATTTGTAAGTGTGGGGGATTTTGGAGGAATAATTGTAAAGAGAAACTCTGCTTCAATTTTGTAAGCTTTTTTTGAGGGATAATGGAGGTCTGAAATATCATTCCAGTGTGTTTATTGTAATGAATTTGATCTAAAATAAAGATATGAGTGAGAAATTCTAGATTTTATTGTCTCCTATACAATATTTCATGTTCTTGGAAAGAAGTAGATTCTAAAGGAAAATAGAAAATTTATGCTTGCACATTTGTTGTAAGACTTGTTGGTCTGATTAGTTCATCTTCAAGAAGGGTGTAAAATCTTTTTAGATAGTGACTGAAAAGTGTATAGTGTTTGTAGAGATTTTGTAAGTAGAATCAATTTCAGCCAGTTAATTACATGGGTTTTAATCATTGCTAAACCTTAGAGATTAAATTTTGTTAATATAATATCGAATCAATTTTTAGACGTAATCCTAATGTGCAGGCATTGATCTTTTCTAGTATCCCTATCCACTCACATGTTTAAAAATGAAAAAATCACACTTTGGTGTTGCATATTAGTAGTTTAGATGTTTCCCCATAATACATAAATTCATTTTTGTAACTCTATCAAGTCCTTGGTGAAATCATTGTTGATGAGTATTTGTAGATAATTTTGTATAGTGTTGTTATGTTCATGTCCAATCATTAAGGGTAATAGGAAAGTTGATATTGCAAAGTCATTTTTAAATCCTTACTTACATGCATGAACAAATTATCTATTGTTCACCATGATAAACCCATTTTTTATAAAAAATCCAATATTGTTCAAGAGGTGTACTTGTTGGGACACTAGTTTTACATCACTTAGCTTGTGAAAAATCTCATATAATCTTTTATAAACTTCCCAAGTGTGCTTATGGTTTTTCCCTCATGCCTTATCCAATTCCTTGTAAAGTTTTGGATTAAGTTGATTTTGGGAGGGGTTTCTAATGTTTTTATTGTTTCCCTAGGTTTTCAAGTTTCTAGGGATCCTTGGAACCTTGGAACTTGTCCACAGGTTCCAAAGTTCCATGAAACTTTGTGTTCTTTGTTTTGTTTCCAAGATTCTCCTAAACTCTTGGTCCCCATCTAGTTCCCATTCTTGGTCCTTCTTCATTCCCCGATCCTGGTCCCCATCTGGTTCTCAATTTTGGTCCTTCTCCATTCCTTGATCCCAATCCCTCTTTGGATCTCAATCCCAATCCTCCTCGAGTCCCCGATCCTAGTCTCTGTCTATTCTCGACCTTGTAGTTCTTTATGGTCTGATTCAAAATTCCATTTGCACATTGGAACCTTCTCATTGGTGTTGAGGTTTCAAGGTTCATCAGAATCCTGAAACCCTGAAGGTGTGTAGAGGATGTGGCCAAATGTGTCAACAACTTGCAAGTGTTCCATTTATGTCTCAATTTGACCTTTGTGACTTATCATGGACTATTTTACCATCTAGATGCACTCATTTCTTCTTGGGCACGATTCTATAGGCATTTCTTAGATTATAGTTGGTGGATTTCATAGATTTTATGGGTTTCTCTTATTCCTAGATTCATGGCGGTGGGTGAATTCAAAGTTCTAGTTACTCTTTGATTTCTCACCCACTGATTAGGGATACAATAGCAGGGTATAAATGAAATTTATTTTCTCTCTGCATAGGTTAGTCATTCTTGTTCTTTTCCAAGAAGCAAAGGTGCATAACTTTCTTAAGGTTTCAAGCAACGCCCAGTCGACTTCTTCAAGGTGCAACAAGGTGAAATGTATGAAGACTAGAAGGTATAACTAATGTCAATCCTAAACTTATCCTTTGTTACTTGTATTTCTTTAGGGATATCCCTAAATCGAAGCTAGGGTTTCCTCTTGCCATGTTTTTTGGTATGATTGTAATAATAAATTTGATGAATATGACAAATTTTGAATACACTACATATTTGGTGGTGATCATTTTTGAGTTACACATGGATGAATATTTGTAATAAGGGTTTACTAAGTATATTCATTATTGTTCATCATTTTTTTAATGCATATGAACATTTAGATAGGTCGGGCATATATTTCTATGTTGGTGTTTCCCTTTGATGAATCTTTGACTCTACAACCCATTGAATAGGCATCGTTTTGGAAAGTGTTGATCACCCACACATTTTTAAATTGAAAAAAATCTATCAACTATGAAGTATAAATGGCTCTTAATGTGTATGCATCATTTGGTTCTTCTTATTAACTAGGGTACATATTTTATGAGTTTATCAGGCTTCAATATTTTCTAAACCAAATATTACATGGTTTTGGAGATGCCTTCATTAGCTTAACAAGAGGTCATATGATGTAGTAGGCTAGTTTTAACCTAGTGACAATCTTAGGGGTTAAAACTATAACTTGGGTACTACTATTGTGTTATCATTTTATATATCCTATATTGTAATTAATCCCTATTGAGGGATACCTCTAGGAACACTCTCATTGGTTTAGTTGATCGAAAAGTGAAGAGGAGACTACCCACTCCTATCAATTGTCCCTTAATCATCCTCATCCTATTGATAAGCTCCTTTCTTGTCTTCTTGACACCCCTACCCTAGGAGATTAGGAAACACTATAGGGTTTTGGACCTACAGTTTTGGGACCCAACAATACCTACCTAGGTCTTGAAGAGCCTAGAGTGTAGGAGAGACATCCATCTCTCATTCATTGTCCCATTTTCTCAGTGATCTTGAACATAGAAATTCACTTCTTGGAAATTATTGACAGCATGTTGGAGAACCAACACCATAAATCTTCATAACTCCATTATATTAACAAGTGGTATATATTATCATTCTCTCAACACATTATTATCTATCTTCTCATTTATTTCTCTTTCTTTCCTTTTACAACTATTATATCTCACTCTCACCCTATGTTATGTCTCATATATATTCTCTCTCTTATCTATGTTCTTATCACTCTTCTCTATATCTTCTATAGTCTGTTATGTTTTATCTTCTATACCTTGTTGCACATATGTTACATAAGGTTGTCACTGATGTGGTTGTCATTGATGTCAACACTTAGTTTGGACTGTCATTGATGCTTATGTTGATAATATACTATGGTGTTGTGCTAACAGTGATGTTGCTGATGTTCATGGTTAGATGTCATGTCTTGTTTAAGTTGTATTGAGTATGTTTGTTGTTAGCAGAGATGATATCATGATGATATATTAAGATGGGAATTAGAAGCATTAAGATGAGAATTAAAAGAATTAAGATGAGGCTATTAAGATGAGAATTAGAAGCATTAAGATGAGGATTATAAGTAATGCTGATGTTGGGAAGATAGTGCTAATGGTCTGTAGCATGTTGTATGCTCTTTTCTGTTGTTCCTAAGGAAGTATGTGTTTCTACAAGGAGGCTCTGGTCTTTGGATGTTGGTGAAGGTTTCTGGTGCAGGAAGTTGCCTTGAAGATTGTTTGGGAAAATGCTTCACATTCCTCCACCTTTGAAGATATGGTCATGTGGTTCAGAAGTTAATTTTAATGTGTTGTAAAGGTGATACATTAAAAGTTTCATATCATTTGTCCTCCATAGAGAAAGTTGTAAGTGACAGAGTGCAGGAATGTATTGTCCGATGGCTAGTTTCAATGTTTGTTGGCTTGTACAAACTTGTTGGTATATGAAGTGGTGAATTGACTAGTGGAGAATGATCCTGATGATCTTGTGATGTTTCCTATTGCTCCACAAGGTGTTTTTTGGTTTCTCTACAACAGGTTGTGGTCTGAAATGAAGGTGTTGTTGGGTTATGCTTTTGCTTGGTTGAATGAGGTATGTTGAAGGTGTGCACTACAAATTCTTTGTTGTGTGGAGTCCAAGGAGTGTTTGGAGATGTTGTATGGGTCATGATGACTCATTTGGGTGAAGCACAAGCAATATTTTATCTTCCATGAGTACCTCCAAGTGGTAATGGTTGATATGCTACAAGCTTCATGTTTTCTTGCTTTAGGCTGATCTATTTCAAATGTGTGAAGTGTGTGGATGTTATTCTTTGAAGGATGATGTTGTGAAGGGTGTTTAGGACTAGGTTAAGCATGTGTTGGAATCTACAAGGCATGTTCCTCTTCCTGGTGTTGTGTGTGGTTCTTTTTAGGGCTTTCCATCTACATGTTTCATGTTTGGCCGACTTGTAATTGTAATGTTCTTATTATCTTTGGTCAACATACAATGTAATCAATGAAATATCATGTATATATTGTAAACCTAGTTGATCTAGGTGAAGTGTGATTGTGAGAGTGTGTGGAAGGAGAAAAATGTGGATGAGTAATGCATTATGATGTGTGACTGAAAGAGAAAGAGCAAAAGTGATAGATCCTATCCAGATTCATATTGGAGATATTTTGAGATAGAAGGGAAGTGAAGAGTGTGCCTAACTGATTGTTGGAGGTAGTGAGCCAAAGACAATTTCTTGAAGGCTAAAAGCAGTGAGTCAGTAAGCTACAGAGAGGAAATTTGAAGAAGTTGTAGAAGTTGTCAGAGTAGAAGTGTAATCATCAAAAGAGAAGTGAAAAAGAAGAGTTACAATCATCAAAAGGATTGAGTTTCATTGTTAGATTCATATAGTAGGACTGTCATGCTGTAATCTTTTCTTGGTTTGTTCTTAGTTCAGGGAGTAGTTTTTTCCTTGGGTTGAAGCCCTAAAACAAAGTCTGCAGGGAGTTGTATCTTCCTTGGGAGTGACCCTATAACCTTTTTTAGGTAGTAGTAGCTTCCTTGGGTTGTAACCCTAAAACAAAGTTGTAACTGTGATTCTTTTGTGAGGCTAGATTAGGACAATAGCTCCTAGCCTCTTTTCTCATAGTGGTTTTTCCCCTTTGGGGTTTTCCACATATATCTAGTGTTATGTGGTGTTATGCATTGTGTTGATCTTTTATGTTTCTGTTAATGTTGTAAAGATTAAGTTTTAGTTTTCTCCGAAGGGTTTGAGATTTGTTTAAATATTGATTCACCCCCCTCTCAATATCAGGTGTGTTTAACAATTGGTATCAGAGCCAAGTTCCTCGGAAGGAGCTTAGCCACTTGAGGAAGTCCCAGGATGGCTCATAATGGATCTTACAAGGCACCTATGTTTGATGGAAAAAATTACACCTTTTGAAATCTAAGGATGGAAGGCTATCTATCTTCTCTAGGGTTTGGTGTTTGGAAATTTGTCAAGGATGGTTACACTGCTCCTGTTGATGATCCTACAAATCTAGATGAGATTAAGTTATATTATAGAAATTCCAAAGAAAAGAATGCTATCATGAAAGGGCTAGCTAATTCAAAACTTCTGAAGGTAATGAATTGCAGTTCTGCTAAGGAAGTCTGGGTAAAACTTAGCAGCATTTATGAAGGAGATAATAGAGTGAGGCAAGCTAAGATGCAAATCTTCAAGAGCAAATTTGAGACCCTGAGGATGGTAGAAGATGAAGACATTGCTAGTTATATGCTCTAGGTGGATGAAGTATTCAATGGCATCAGAGGTCTTGGTGGAGAAGTGAAAGAAGATGAGATTATGAAGAAGATTCTAAGATCTCTCCCTAAATCTTATAGTCATAAGGTATCTGCTATTGAGGAATCTAAGGACTTTGATACCTATGTAGTAGATCAATTGTTTGGTGCTCTCACAACCTTTGAAATGAAAGAGTTCAACAAATATGCTCCAAAGAAGGAAGAAACATTCAAAGTCAGTAAGAAGATAGAAGTTAAAACTGCTAATTAAGATGATGACCTTGATGAGGTAGAGGCAAAATTTGTGAGAAGATTGAAGAAGGGCACCAGAAAATACAGAGGTAAGTTACCTTCAAGTGCTTCAATTATGGGAGAGTTGGTCATTTTGCCTCTAAATGTCCTTTTAAAGAATCAAGGTATAGCAACAAAAGAGAAAAGTTCAAAAGAAGTCTCTATTCCATGGAGAACATATGTTATTCAGAAGATGAGGATCATGATGATTCAAATGATGAAACATTTTTCATGGCCTTGAAAGTTGGTAACAAAGAGAGTGCTATTGGAAATTGTAAGAAATTTGGTACCTTGTAGGCTGAAAAAGATAATAAATAATCAATGGTTGTATGGACTTCTTTTCATGCAAGAGAAGAAGCAAATGCTTGGGTTATTGACAGTGGTTTCTCTAACCACATGACTAGTGACAAAGGGAAGTTTGTCAGCCTTAAGAAGTGGAATGGTGGAGCTATCAAGTTTGGTAGTGATGAGTTTGCACAAATTTGTGAAAAGGGTGCTATAACTATTGATGGAAAGAACAAGACTGAGGATGTCCTCTATGTCAAAGGGTTGAAGCACAATCTCCTCAGTGTGAGTTAGATGTGCAGTAAAGGCTATAATATTACATTTCATGCCAAAGGTTGTGAGATTTGGAAGGTAGGGTCTGGAAGATTAGTTGCAAAAGGTACTAAGACATGGAGATATCTACCATCTAAAGGAGGTAAATGGAAGAACTTGTTTATTGGCTCAATCCAATGAGTGTTGGTTGTGGCACAAGTGGATGGGACACATCAACTTTGATAATATGGTGAAGATTAGCTCTACTCATGCAGTGAGAGATATGCCTAAGATAACCAATCTTGCAAAGACATTATTCAAGGAATGTCAAATGGGAAAGTAGACAAACACAAATTTCAAGAGCAAGGAGTATTCTTCTACAATGCCACTAGAGTTGATTCATACTGACCTATGTGGAACTACAAGAACAAAGAGTCAACAAGGTGGAAGGTACTTCATATTTCTTATTGATGATTACTCTCAAATGAATTGGGTTACTTTTCTAAGAGAAAAATCTGAATCCTTTGATAAGTTTAAGATTTTCAATGCAATAGTTGAGAATGAAATGAATGCTAAGCTCAAATGCTTAAGATCTAATAGAGGAGGTGAGTTTGCTTCAAATAAATTTGAATTTTTTTGTGAATATCATGGTATTAGGAGACATCTGTCTGCTCCTAGGGCCCATCAATAGAATGGGGTAGTGGAGAGGAAGAATAGGATTGTGCAAGAGATGGCTAGGGCAATGTTGAAAGATGCAAATCTACCTAATATGTATTGGAAGGGAGCGGTTCACACTATTGTATATCTACTTAATAGAGTACAATTGAGGGCCAATAGCACTAAGACCCCTTATGAGCTATGGTATAGAAGAAATCCCACTGTTAGATACTTCATGATCTTTGGCAGCAAATGCTATATTAGGAGAGATGAAGAAGACCTTGGAAAGTTTGATTCAAGGTGTGGAGAAGGGATCTTTCTTGGTTACTCATCCAAAAGCAAGTCCTATAGATGCTACAACAAGAGATTGGGAAAGATGATTGGAAGCACAAATGTTAAGGTAGATAAAGAATTGTGTCAGATCTCACAAGAACTAGAGGTTTGCAGATCTGATATAGCTCCCTACATTGAAGAATAAGAAGAATAGGAGAAAGAAGAGAAGGAACAAGAATCAGAGAAAACCCCTAAGGCTCTAGAAAATTATGTTTAGAGGAACCATTCAGTAGATCAGATCATTGGGGATAAGAATGAAGGTGTATAGACCAGGAGAAGGCTTGCAAAAGCAAGTGAGCAAGTGCTTACTATCAAAGGTAGAGCCCAAAACCTTTGTTGATGCTAGAAAAGATGAAGGATGGATGAAGGCAATGGAAGAAGAATTGAATCAAATAGAAAAGAATCAGACATGGGAATTGGTTCCCAAACTAACTGATAAGAATTTTATAGGAACAAAGTGGGTGTTCTGGAACAAGCTGAATGAAGATGGTGAGATTGTAAGGAACAAAGCAAGATTGGTGTGTAAGGGTTATTCACAAGTTGAAGGTATTGATTTTCAAGAGACTTTTTCTCTGGTAGCCAAGATGGAGGCAATCAGAATGTTTCTTTCCTTTTATACTCACAAGAACTTCAATGTCTATCAGATGGATGCCAAGTCAACCTTCTTGAATGGCGATTTAGAGGCAGAGGTATACATTGAGCAACCAGATGGTTTCCAACTATCAAAATATCCATACATGGTGTGAAGACTCAAGAAAGCTTTGTATGGACTCAAGCAAGCTCCTAGAGCTTGGTATGCTCGGTTGGATAAGTACTTGCTTCAACAAGGTTTCAAGAAAGCTACTATAGATAGTAGTCTTTACATTAAGGAAGAGGAAGAAAAGATTTTGATAGTTGTTGTATATGTTGATAACATCATCTTTAGTGGAGATGATAATATGTGTAAGAGGTTTGCAGAAGAGATGCAGAAAGACTTTGAGATGTCTATGATTGGTGAGTTGTCTTTCTTCCTTGGGCTTCAAACTCCTCAACTAGATGATGGTATCTTTATTTCTCAGGCTAAGTATGTTAGAGAGATATTGAAGAAATTTGGTATGGATGATTCCAAACCAATAAGTACTCCTATGGTTACTATTCATCACTTGAGCAAGGCTGATGAGTCACCTGTGGTTGATTAGACCCTTTATAGATCTATGATTGGAGGATTATTGTACTTGACTACTTCTATACCTGATATTATGCATGCAGTATGTTTGGTTGCCAGATATCAAGATAATCTTAAGCAAACTCATCAGAAGGCAGTAAAAAGAATATTCATATATTTGAAGGGAACTCTGGATTATGGCTTATGGTACATCCAATAGGTAATGACTTTGATCTAAGTGCTTACACTGATGTTGATTGGGTTGGTTGTGTTGATGATAGAAGAAGTACAAGTGGTGGTGCTTTCTTTTTAGGAAGCATATTGGTTTCATGGCATAGTAAGAAACAAGATTTAGTATCTTTATCAACTGCAGAGGCAGAGTATATTGTTGCAACATCTTGTTGTACACAAGTGTTGTGGATGAAGAAAACATTGAAGGATATCAAGATACATTATGATGAGCCTATTCCTATTTTGTGTGATAATACAAGTGCTATCAATATTTCCAAGAATCTAGTAATGCATTCTAGAACCAAGCATATATAAATTAGGTATCACTTTTTGAGAGAGAAGGTTGCAGATAAAGAAGTGAAGTTGGACTATGTTCAACAAAGGATCAGATTGTAGATATTTTCACAAAGACTCTTGCAAAAATTACTTTTGAATATCTCCGACAAAAGTTATGGGTAATTGTCCCTCCTTCTTCTTGCTAGATGCATAGTTGGTGCATCTGTCTAGGGGGTTATTTCATGCCATATATTTTTCCTGGATTGATGGTGGCTACCTCTCAGGAGGAGCAGGTAGTGGTTGTTGCTGACAAGGGGAGAAGGTTGAAAAGGAGAAAATGTGCCCTAAGGGGGAGAAGTAGTTGCCCTTTTTCATTGATGTCAAAGGGAGAGAAGGAGAAGTTGTGTGTTGCCATCAATGCCAAAGGGGGAGATTGTTGTGCATATGTTACCCAAGGTTGTCACTGATGTGGTTGTCATTGATGTCAAAACTCAGTTTGGACTATCATGTTGATAACTGAGAGGGGGGGGTGAATCAGTTATCCTAATTATTTCCCTTAATGAACTTTCCTTTTAATTGATGCAGCATAGAATCAAACACAAAAACATTAATCATGAAATAAGAAACACATGACACAGTATTTTTGACGTGGAAACCCTATTAAGGGAGAAAACCACGGGGTGATTAACCCAAAATTATTCTCTGTTAGAAGAATAGGAAATTACAAAATGGCACTTGCCAATTAGGGCTCACTGCCCGAGCACACTGCTCACAAGAGGCACACTGCCTACAAGAAGACACACTATCTACAAAGTGATGAGAATCACAGTCTTGAACTGATTGGAAGCATCTGCATATGCTGGAGTTCAGTTCCGGTTAGGCTCAGTACACTGATCTGCTGCACTTCATCTTTCCTCTGTTCTTTATTCTGCTATCTTTCACATACCGGATCCTTTTTGCTACCTCTGCTCTTATCTGGACTTATTCGCATATATCTCCACACCATCACACCCTTCACAACTAAATCCATCCTCTATATATATCCACATAAGTAATTTCATCACTTTTCTACTCGGCATCCGGAACAGTCTAGTTTCTTACAAGCTCTCATTCTGTCGGCTGAATCCTTCCTCACCAAGCAATGCGGATCAAGCATATACTTGTAGATATCATTAATTATGTCGGCCAAACATGATTCATGCCTTCACAACCTCTGTCATCAACAGTAACACATCCGGAAAGCAGTCTGATACTCTGTCAGTCAGTTCTTCCTCTGTTTTCACTGTCTCTCAGGAATCCGGTACTCAACCATTCATATCTTTTTTCTTGTCCATCACCGGAGGCTAAATCCTTGGAATATACCACTCAAGGTAGTCCTCTTGACTTCCCCAAATCCGCACTGCACCAGGACACTTCCTCTGAGAGATCCGGACCAATCTGTCGGACCTTGCCACATGCTCTGTTCTTCTTCACCAGACCACAACATTCTTTATTCTGACTTCCGGTAGAGACACATCATGACTTGCGGATATGTGGGATGACCTTTGTTGCCATCAATGACAACAACCATGAATCCATATAGTGTCTCTTGCCAACAATCTCCCCCTTTGGCATTGATGGCAACACTTAGTGAAAAATGACTAAGTGTTTTCACTATGCTCCCCCTTTGCTGATGCTCTGTCTTTATATACAATTTCCAGAACTCCCCCTTAGTTGGATTCCTCATTTTTCACTGCTCCTCACTCCCCCTTTGACATCAATGGCAAAGGGTAGGGTCCGCACACCAAAATTTTCAAAAATTTTCTATATATAGCCACATATTTACATACTCACATGTACTGAAGAATGTCTGCAAAGGATGTCTGCAATTGGATCATTTCTGTAGCCCAACTTTGCTTCATTCTATCCAAAATTGAAATGTGACCACTTAACAAAAATGCAAAAGCTTCTGCCCGCTTCAGATCTGTCGGATCTTTTGTTTGGGCGGTGGTCTGAGCATCACTGATGGCCTCATGCATAGTTTCCAACTTAGGGGTTATAATCCTTCTAAGTTCTCCCATCCGGTTAGTGATGTTCTTTCTTTCCTTCTCAAGATTCTTTATTTCATTCAAGACTGCAATAGTCTGACATTCTTGATTTATTATAGAGGAAGAGAGAGGATCAAAACTTTGAGATAAGCTTTGTAGCTTATCCTGTTCCTCTTTTATTTTCTTGTCAAATGCTGCTGTTGCCTTTGACCAGGATATACAAAATTTATAGATGTCACCGCCATCCTTAAGAGCATTCTCTAAGCTCTTTATTCCAATGCTTACAATCTTCCTATCTTTAGAGATTAATTCTAATATTTCTGAAAATCTCTTATCCAAAAATTCCTTCCGGACCTTTTCTTCAGCTGATTTTTCTAGAGAATCAAAATGTGTATCAACACTGCTGACTAAGGTTTTTAGATTACCGGAAGTGGAGGCTGTCGGATCTATTTGGATTGATGGCATAATCTTTACAAGTACTCCGGAAGCAGCCTCTATCAACTCACAGTCTTCCATATGAGACTTCAGGAGCTTTTCATTTGCCTTGGCATTTGCAAATGAAGCTATCTTCATTGTTTGTACCGGAGAGAGAGAGTCAAAGTCGAATGGGCCTTTTAGAAGCTCCGGTTCATCAATCTCTAAAGTTTCTTTGCTCAAAAATTGTTGAACAGTTTGTGCAGTGTCTCTTGCCGGAGACAGATGTTTCTTTTCTTCTGCAGTCTTGGAGCTGTCAACCTCTTTGTCTTTCACCACTGCTTCCTTCTCCTGTAATTGCTCTTCTTCTTTGGATCCGGAGACTGTAGGGGAAACCGGAGGAGAGATGCTAGCTTGTTCATGGCCCACTTCTTCTGGAGCAGAGGGTCCCAAGTCCTCAGCTGTTTCTGTACCTAAGTCCTCTACAACAGGAAGATTGAACCTTTTGAAGGCCTTCCGGAGGATCTCTTCTGTTTCTTGTGCCACTTTGTCAGTCTCACCAAGCATGAGTTGATTCATCCTGGCTTTGCTTCTGAACTCATCTTTGCAGTCCTTGAAGATAATGTTCATTGTCTTGGGATCAATTTGAGGATATAGCTGAATAGCTATCTGCTCCCGGATCTCAAGATCTTTAGCATGAGCATTATTCCTTCTTACTTCCAATTCCTTTTCTAGGCTTTTAGGAATAAGAGATATGATTTCAATGAAAGCCTTATTATATATGTTAAGATATTTGACTGTGGCCTCCTGCAGAGTCTTTTGGTCGGCCTCACTGAAGTCATCATAAGATTCAGTCATTGGTTGAAGGTTTCCATCCACCGTGACCGACTTGATTATGCTCTCTAGAGACAGAGTGGGCTTTTCAACAGATACCTCTGCCATTTCATCCTTATCTTGGCCTGTGGAGGGCTTACCGGATCCTTTCTTTTTCTGTTTCTTTATTTCTTTTATTCCCTCATCTGACTCTATTTCCTCTTCATCCTTTTGGCTTCCATAAGCCCTTGTGGCTTTTGTCTTGGATCTCTTACCGGATGCCTGGACTTCCGGTTTTGAACTTTTGGTTGAGGGAGGTGCAGATCTCTTTGATGATCTGGTCCGGGTGGGAGCTTCAACCGGAGCACTTTCTTTACTTTTCTCTTCTTCCTCAGCCTTCCTCCTCTTTTCCCGGCTAGCATCAAGTGCCTCTTTTGAGATGCCTAGGCCTTGAGCAATGTGCTCTACTTCTTTTCTCACTTTTCTTTTAATTTCAGGTTCCCTGAGTTCTACATGTATTTTTACACTCAGCTCCTCAAAGGTTCCAAACCTTTCTGCCTTAGGATCTTTGGGCTGACTTAGCATGTGTTGAACATGCAGCTCCACTATCTGTTCATCCACTTCATACCCCATGGGCATGATCCAGACAGTCCTTGGCTCCACTGCCTCCATTAGGCACTGATCAGTGTCAACCATAAAACACACTGAGTCTTTGTATTTTTCAACAAGAGACTGGGGAATTCTCTCTCTTGCTTGCATCATGCTCTGAAAGTTTTTGAAGTATCCCCATAGAGCTGTATTTCTCGCTTTTGCATCCCCAAGTCCATGCAAGTAGTCTCTTATCTGGACTGCAACAGGTTTGTCATTCTGCCATACCCATCCACTTGTTCCGGGTAGCTCATTCATGAAGTAGAAGAATAGACATACAATAAGAGTACCATACTTAAAGGAATTCTTCTTATCCTTCTTGATTTTTTGTATATTTTCCATTAATTGGCTTAGCAGTAGTTCGCAGAGATCATATTCTGCATTCTTTCTTAGCATTTCATAGGCAGTGTATACTGCAGTTCCGGATACAGAATTCTCCCTGCTGGAGTGATAGATCTTGTATCCTATTATCATTGATGCATATTTGATATCTGGATCCGAAATATCTTCAATGGTCATTGCCCTCTTGTCAAATTTTGATCCGGTGGCCTCAGTTACAATGTTGTTCTTGACAGATTTGAGGATAGGTACCCCTCCGGAAGAGTATACACCAGTTACTGCTCTAATTGCCTCTTTTGTGATCTTGCAGGGTCTATCTAGCCATAGAAAGTTGTCATGCATCCTGCTCAGTACATACCGGACCCATTCATCTTCTTCAAAGCAGGGGAAATGAATAAATTGCTCAAATTGTTTCTTCTGGATATCCTTATACTCTGGTTTAAGCTCAAAAGCATTGTCTATCAGTTGCTTGTGATAGAGGTCTCTTAATTTGAATTCCCCAAATTCTTCAATGCTTGCATGTATGTAAACCCTAATGTCTTCGGTATGTAAAACTCCGTGAGGAACACTAGAGAAGGCTCCTAGTGGATCTACCTCCAATGATTTGTAGGGATGTTTCTTGAATGAGGGGCGAGGTCTATCAGAGATCTTAACTATGTTTGGAGTAGCCATTCTTCAAAGATTTGTAGTGAGGTAATGAAAAACGGAGAGTACCTTATGCGCCTTCGGTTTGCACGGAGTGGTTGGATTGATTTCTTTATGCAATAACTTTAGCAGGAGATCCTTGGTGTGCTTGATGAACCTTGTTGCAGAGCTCCACTTTTCGCTTCTTCTCGAGTGCAGAATGAGCAAATGACCTTTGAGAAATCCCTTAAATTGCTCCGCGAACCCTAATATCTGTCTGCAATAAATGCTTCACCTACATCATTCCGGTTTGCCTTGTCTGGATAGCTTGGAGTATCCCGGATTAGTCCTGATCTGTGGATATCATCCGGATCTTTCAATCATGAATAAATCGAGGTAACATATTACAAGAACATCCCAAACACTCTGTCCAATCCGCAGAACAAGATAGTGCATTTCTGGATCTTTCCGGACCTTTTTGTAATCCTTTATCATACCGGAGCATCTCCCTGAACAGGTCTTATTTGATCGATCACAGCTTCTTCATAACTCCATGCGGACCTCTGAAAACTTGACTGAAGTATCTCAAGACTCATATCTACAAACCCTTTGATCCGCATCTTGTGCCACATCCGGCACCACTTGTTTGGCTGGGGGAACAAGATTTTCTTTGAGTCTCCCCCTGAGCCTGAGCTTACTTTTTAATTTCCGGAAGAAATATCAGCACCAGAGTCTGGTGCGGATCCAACCTCTACATTCTCTGAACTTTTCTTTACCCAAATCTTGCTCATCTGATTCCTAACCTCATCCGCATTCATCTTTTGTTTACCCTTGTCTTGATTCTAATTATACACCGGACCTCTTTTGTCCTGATTCTTGTTTCTGCAGACTTTAGCATTATGACCGGACCTATTGCAGATTTGGCAAATAACATTTCTTTGCATATTTGACTGATATCCTCTTGATCTGCATTGATTAGCCATATGACCTACTCTATTGCATGTGAAGCATCTACCTTTGAATGATTTGTTTACTTGCATAATTCTGCATTCATGGGATTTGTGTCCATACCTTTTGCAGTTGAAGCACTGTCCGGAGAAGGATGAATTAATCTGATTCATTCTCATTTTGCACTGATCAGCTTTGTGACCAAAGTGGTTGCAGCTGTGGCAGTATCCATTGAAGGATGGATATCTTTGAGCATTTGGCTGTCTTACCGGAGGTCTTCTAGGCCTGCTCCTTGGATTTCCTGATCCAAGATTCTTCTGACCGGATCCGGAGCTTTCTCCTTTCTCATATCTCAAACCATACTTGTCATCTGTCCTCTTTTGACTTCCAAGAAGAACTTCAAGTTGAGTAGAACTTATCTTGAATTTCTCTTTATATTCATTTGCTGTTTGAAGGTCTCTTTTGAGAGAGGCAATTTGATCCTCAAGTTTTCCTTCATTATCTTTGGCATCTTCAAGATCAGATTCAAGATGTCTGATAATCCTGTCCATCTGGTGGCATTCTTCTGATTTTTCTTTAAGAGATTGTCTTAGATTGTCTTCAGCCTTTCTTTTTTCTTCAATCTCTTGAGTAAACTTTATAGTTCCTGATTCCATTTCATGTCTTAACATAATGACTTCTTTTGATAACTTTTCACATAACTTGGTTTGCTCAGTCAATTCTTCATTTGTATTGCTTTCTTCACTTTGTCTTGCCAACTGTTGAAGTAGCTCCTTTCTCTTTTTCATAGAGAGACTTAATTTGTCTTTTAATTCTCTCATGAATTCATCAGCCTGTTTGAGTCTTTCCTTTAATTCACTGACTTCAGAATTTGACTGTTCAAGATCCTCAAGAGCGGTCTTGAGTTGCTCCCTTAAACCATATGCATCCATTTGAAATCCCAGATCTTCCTCAAGCTGTTAGGCTCTATTAGGAGGAACTTAGCTCTGATACCAATTGTTGATAACTGAGAGGGGGGGTGAATCAGTTATCCTAATTATTTCCCTTAATGAACTTTCCTTTTAATTGATGCAGCATAGAATCAAACACAAAAACATTAATCATGAAATAAGAAACACATGACACAGTATTTTTGACGTGGAAACCCTGTTAAGGGAGAAAACCACGGGGTGATTAACCCAAAATTATTCTTTGTTAGAAGAATAGGAAATTACAAAATGGCACTTGCCAATTAGGGCTCACTGCCCGAGCACACTGCTCACAAGAGGCACACTGCCTACAAGAAGACACACTGTCTACAAAGTGATGAGAATCACAGTCTTGAACTGATTGGAAGCATCTGCATATGCTGGAGTTCAGTTCCGGTTAGGCTCAGTACACTGATCTGCTGCACTTCATCTTTCCTCTGTTCTTTATTCTGCTATCTTTCACATACCGGATCCTTTTTGCTACCTCTGCTCTTATCTGGACTTATTCGCATATATCTCCACACCATCACACCCTTCACAACTAAATCCATCCTCTATATATATCCGCATAAGTAATTTCATCACTTTTCTAGTCGGCATCCGGAACAGTCTAGTTTCTTACAAGCTCTCATTCTGTCGGCTGAATCCTTCCTCACCAAGCAATGCGGATCAAGCATATACTTGTAGATATCATTAATTATGTCGGCCAAACATGATTCATGCCTTCACAACCTCTGTCATCAACAGTAACACATCCGGAAAGCAGTCTGATACTCTGTCAGTCAGTTCTTCCTCTGTTTTCACTGTCTCTCAGGAATCCGGTACTCAACCATTCATATCTTTTTCCTTGTCCATCACTAGAGGCTAAATCCTTGGAATATACCACTCAAGGTAGTCCTCTTGACTTCCCCAAATCCGCACTGCACCAGGACACTTCCTCTGAGAGATCCGGACCAATCTGTCGGACCTTGCCACATGCTCTGTTCTTCTTCACCGGACCACAACATTCTTTATTCTGACTTCCGGTAGAGACACATCATGACTTGCGGATATGTGGGATGACCTTTGTTGCCATCAATGACAACAACCATGAATCCATATAGTGTCTCTTGCCAACATATCATTGATGCTTATGTTGATAATATACTATGGTGTTGTGCTAACAGTGATGTTGTTGATGTTCATGGTTAGATGTCATGCCTTGTTTAAGTTGTATTGAGTATTTTTGTTGTCAGCAAAGATGATATCAAGATGATATATTAAGATGAGAATTAGAAGCATTGAGATGAGGATATTAAGATGAGAATTAGAAGCATTAAGATGAGGATTAGAAGTAATGCTGATGTTGGGGAGATGTTGTTGACTGTATGTAGCATGTTGTATGCTCTTTACTATTGTTCCTAAGGAAGTATGTGTTGCTACAAGGAAGCTCTAGTCTTTGGATGTTGGTGAAGGTTTCTAATGTAGGAAGTTACCTTGAAGACTATTTTGGAAAATCCTTTACACTCTCCACCTATGAAGATTTGGTCATGTGGTTCATAAGTTAAGTTTAGTGTGTTGTGAAGGTGCTTCATTAAAAGTTTCATATCATTTGTTCCTCCGCAAAGAAAGTTGTAAGTGATAGAGTGTAAGACTATATTGTCTGGTGACTAGTTTCAATGTTTGTTGTCTCAAGCACCAACTTGTTGTTGTATGAAGTGGTGAATTGGCTGGTGGAGAATGATCCTAATGATCTTCTGATGTTTCCTATTGCTCCACAAGGTGTTTTCTAGTTTCTTTGGAACAGGCTGTGGTCTAGAATGAAGGTGTTGTTGGGTTATGCATTTGCTTGGCTAACTGAGGTATGTTGAAGGTGTGCGCCACAAAGTCTTTGTTGTGCTAAGTCCAAGGATTGTTTAGAGATGTTTTATGGGTCATTCTGACTCATTTGGGTGAAGCACAAGTAATGTTTAATCTTCCATCAGTACCACCAAGTGGTAAGGATTGATATGCTACAAGAGTCATGTTTTCTTGCTTAAGGCCAACCTATTTCAAATGTGCAAAGCACACATATGTTATTCTTTGAAGGATAATACTGTGAAGGGTGTTTAGGACCAGGTTAAGTATGTGTTAGAATCTAGAAGGCATGTTCCTCTTCCTGGTGTTGCATGTGGTTATTTTTAGGGCTTGCCCTCTACATGTTTCATGTTTGGCTGACTTGTAATTGTAATGTTCTTATTGTCTTTGGCTGACATATAATGTAATCTATGTAATATTATGTATATATTGTAAACCTAGTTGATCTAGGTGAAGTGTGATTGTGAGAGTGTGTGGAAGGAGAAGAATGTGGATGTGTAATGCATTATGATGTGTGATTGAAAGAGAAAGAGTGAAAGTAATAGATCATGTCTAGATTCATCTTGAAGATATTTTTGAGACAGAAAGGAAATTGAAGAATGTGCCTAACTAATTGTAGGAGGTAGTGAGCCAAAGGAAAAAATTCTTGAAGGTTGAAAGCAGTGAGTCAGTAAGCTGCAGAGAAGACATTTGAAGAAGCTATAGAAGTTGTCAGAGTAGAAGTGCAATCATCAAAAGAGAAGTGAAAAAGTAGAGTTGCAATCATTAAAAGGATTGAGTTTCCTTGCCAGATTCAGATAGTAGAAGGACTGTCATGTTGCAATCTTTTATGAGTTTGTTCTCAGTTCAAGGATTAGTTTCTTCCTTAGGTTGAAACCCTAAAACAAAGTCTACAGGGAGTTGTAGCTTCCTTGGGAGTGACCCTAAAACCTTTTTCAGGGAGTAGTAGCTTCCTTGGGTTGTAGCCCTAAAACAAAGTTGTAACTATAATTCTTTTGTGAGGCTAGATTAGGACAGTAGTTCCTAGTAGCTTTTCTCACCGTGGTTTTTTCCCTTTGGGGTTTTCCACATATATCTGGTGTTATGTGGTGTTGTGCATTGTGTTGATCTTTTAAGTTTCTATTAATGCTGTAAAGATTAAGTTTTAGTTTGCTCCAGAGGGTTTGAGATTTGTTTGAATACTGATTCACCCCCCCTCTCGGTATCAGGTGTGTTCAACATACCTTACATGTGGTACATATATACATTCTATGGTCCTAAGTATAGGGACATGTCCCTCTTTATGCTCTTTCATTGTTATGTCAATTGTAGGTGTTACAAGTTAGCTACATGTGCCACATGTCTTTGTCTTGTGATGTATTTAGCTTGCTCTATCCTACCATCATCAATCCTTAGCTAAACCCATTTCTTGTCCTCAAGACATGCTGGCTCTGTCTACCAGTGCATAAATATAATTGATGTTTTCAAAATATACCAAAATTTGTACCAAATTTGTCCAAATAAAAAAATTACCTGTTTATGGTAAAATATTCTTATAAATCCCTCAAAAGTGAGTGTATGTATTATTCCATTGTATTGCTTCCAATTGTAATAGGTGAATATGTCCATTTATCTTAATGAGTATTACTTCTCCCTCTTTGGTATAGTTTGGAACTTGGATAGAATCTATAGTCTATCCTACATCAATTAAAAGATTTGTTAGTCATGCCAACCACAAGTTTACTACCTATCTTAATTGTTTCATTTGTTTAATTAAATTTCCCCTTTAATCTCATATATAATGGAGTTGATTATCTATATTTTCAATTTGTACCCTAATATCTTCATCTAAATCCTGCATCATGTTATTTGAAGTTGAATCTTGCATTATACAATTTTCCAAGTTGTTTATTTGAATTTTTCAACCTTTAGTTAGTGCACACCAACCCAAACATAATTGATATAATGTATTAACATTAGCACAAGTCCCTTCCATGTTATTGATCTTAATACTTATCTTTGTTTGAGATGTGGTGTATTTTAGTCTAACAAGCCTCTAGTTGTGTTCTCTTGTTCTGCATAGAGTTCTTGCTTTAATTTATCTTTTTTATCTCCCAAGTTTAAAATTTTGCAATAACCCCATTGATAATTTATCTCAACAATTATTCTAAAAGTAAAGAAGGATATATATATATATATATATACATATATATATATACATATATATATACATATATATATATATACATATATATATATATGTATATATATATAGTAAGCGGTCTTGAACATTTTCCATTATTTTCTATAAGGACTCATCAATATTCATGTATTGATTCAAGAGTCATTCCCTAGCATTGTTATGCATGATGTCTCTTATTTGAACTTGTTGAATGGGAGAAATTTTGTTAAGTTCATTTGTTGGCCTATTGGTGTATATGTAAAAAGTGTTTGAGGTAAGGTGACTATAGGTTGGGCCTATTTTTCTTGAGCACTAAACTCCCTAATTTTGTCGATATGGTCCACAACTTGTGATGATGTAGGAGTAAGTAGATTTGATCAGTACGGGATTGTTTTGCAGTTGATTCTACCAAATTTTCTTTTCCTTTTTGGGGCATTTCTTCCTTTTTTTATCAAACCCACTATCTTGTAGTGTATTCTATGGTGGATGCTTAATATGTTACTTTTCTCCCTTACCATCTTATCATCTTGCAACATCCGTTGTGAGGTCTATTTTTCCTTATTTATCTTTTGTTCTTATGTTATGAATTCTTCTCCACAACTAGGTCCTAATACCTCCATCTAACCTATATGTATGTCCTATTCTTCTTGTGTAGTACCATCACGTAATTCATTAACCAAACCCTTCACACTAATCCCTTTTGTGCCATAATCCAACTACTCCTTTTGACTTAACTTTTATTTCTCAACCATAACTTTTTATACTAGAAAAGTATTATAGGCCTTCTCAGTGGCCTTCATTATTTGATTTTTTATCCTCCCCTTAGGCTCTTTATCTTGTGATAAGAGAGTATCAACTCTCTGCTTGGATCTTAGCTCTTGATTTTATAATTGTGCTAATTTTTCTCTGCTAGTTAGAGATAGGTCTGTATTTTAAGCCATTTGTTCTAATGCATCTTTCCTCATAATCTATTCAATTTTTCTATCTCCTCTCTTTTTCCCCTAATTATATCAACTAGTTCTTCAAGAAAACCCTTTATTATGTCCATCATTGAATCAAGACTACTAGCAATGTAGTCCAACATCGCCTAAAGAATGAATTTCTTGTTCATAATAGAGACTATTGTATACATTTGTGCTTCTTGCAAAGGCATCCATTATGTAAAAAATGACTTGTACAAAAGTTTTACATCCATTATATCATCCTTCTCTTCTTATTTTTGACTTGTTGTTTTTTGTGGAGACCGTGGGGATCGGCTTTTTTTCCTCTTTTTATTTTTATTTTCTTCTACCACTTTGATTTTGTTCAATTGGGATTCTATTTAACTCTTTGCAACATTTCTACTATAAGAGTTCTAGGTGTAACTTCCCCCTCTTCTTCCTTTTCCTCAATATGTGTAAATTTTATCTTTTCCTTTATCTCTGGTCTTGCTTTTGTCTTGGAGGGCCTTGATTTATTCTTTTTTTTTTCTCCACTCTCATTTGTAATAGGGCATCTATAGGTACTCTGGTAGGTGATTTCACCCTTTTTTCTTCTTGCTTCTCCATTTGCATTGGGGTGGCAGGAAATTTCCTCTTTGTGGAAAGTAGTGGAAATCTCTTCTCTAATTCTTCCTCACCTAATTTCAAATGTAGGGGACCCCATTTTTATGCTATCTAATCATCACACTTGTGTTTCTTTGACTTCCTTTACTAGTGATGAGTTAGATATTTATATCAATTCTAGTGGTTGTGGATCTTGGTGAATTCTCATTTTCTCAAATAATTTTTGTTTACCCTTTTTCACCTTCTCTTGTGCTTCCTTTTTAATTTTATTATCATCCACCTCATCATATGTTCTAAATCTTTTACCATTGGGGAACCTAGGGAGTTCTAGAAAGGCTTGGGCATTGGCCTCTATAAGTTTATCAGATGAATCATAAAGTAACCTAGGCACCCATTAGATTCTAGGTTCTACTACTTCCATGTATATGTAGTCAATGTCTACTATAAATGCTATCTCTTGTTGATATTTTCTAGCTATGGTGTGAGAGGTTCTATCCATGGAAAGCATTTTTCCTTGAAATTTATTGAAGAAATCATTAAATGCTTTCTTGTAATCTTCCTTTCTTTAGAATGCATTTATGTGCAAGAGGATTTCACTTCCTATGGCTCTTGTATCCCCCACAAATATCCTAAAATATTTGGCATTTCTTTCATAAAGTAAAATGCTAAACAAAAAATGATTGATCCATACTAGAAATTGGCTTGGTAGATCTCAACCAAATGTTTCGATAAATAATATGCAGTGGATTCTCCAGCTACATTTAACAAAACTAAATCTATAAGACAAAGCCAAATTGTCCCTCATGCTTTCTTATCCATCTTATCCTACTCATCTTGATTTATTTTGTCTAGTTTCTTTTCCTTTGTTGCATCCAACTATTGATCCCTCTCTTCAAGGAGATCCTCCATATTCATCATCCATCACTTGTAGTTAGTTCCATTGAACTTCTCAATATCCAATCAAGATGTAGATGCAACCATGGATTCCACACACACAAATCTACAAAACAAATTTAACTAGAACTCCTACTACAATATAGAAAACCTTCACTCTTCCACCCAAGAAGCAAATATAGCTAGGCTCTAATACCAAATGTTAGAAAATGAAGGCAAACCACTATGATATGAAAGTCTAAAATTATATTGCAAATCTAAAATTTGATCCATAAAATGCCAAATGGAGATTAAAGTGCATGTGAAATTAGCAACAAGGAAATCAACAAACACATAAGAATCTCACAACATAGTGTTTATGTGGAGAAAACCCTTTCAGATAAAGTACTCCACCAAGAAAGAGCCTAAGTTGTGTTATCTTTGAAAAGACTAAAATACATCCACTTTAATTCTACATCCACTCTGACTGCACTTGTATACCTGTGAACTTTCAAATCATACTCTACACTTCTCAATCTTATGTTAAATAGAAAATATAAACTATAAAAGAGCACATAGAATGTGGTGCCCAACATGGGAAAAATATAATGTCATATCTGGGAAATCTAGTCAATATGCTATTATTAGCCTCTTACAGTTGTCATAACCCTCTTACAAACATATGACACCCAAGATATGAAAATCCCAATGCCCACCTTGAGAATAGTCAACAATAGGCTAAAAATAGCCTCTTACACCTTCTTACAAATTTTCATAAGATGCTATGCAAAGATGGTCCAATAATAGTTGATTTGTTACAACATGTAAGGCACTAATAATAGAAGAGGCTCTTACACCTATCATAAGTCATTATTAAACTTAGACGCCCACCTCTCACATATAGTAACTCCCAAGATAAAAATTACTTTCTACTATCACAATAAATAAATATGTATAGTTGTCAATGGAACCCTCATCCCTTATAAATGAATCTATAAAATAATATTAGGAGTAATTAAATACATAGGATTTACAAGGTTGATGGCAAGTTAATCCTAACAAATATAATATTGATGTCATCTATAGGTGCATATTCAAGACCTGTTGTAGTTATCAAATTAATAAGAGGTTTTACAGGTATCTACTTAGTCTTGGCCTAGTGACAAATATTGGGGTCAAGCATGCATTGGGTATAGATGTTGTTGTTTTAGTCATGATTAATCTTAATTGGTTAGATGCCCTATTAAGGATACCTCTATGAATGCCCTCCTAGGTCTAGCGAAGCCCAAAGTTAAGGAGAGAATACCCACTCTTAGAAATTGGCTATTAATCATCCATAATTTGTTGATGAGTCCATGTCCTATCCTCTTGAAGATAAATCCCTATCCTTGAGGATATGATAATACTCTAGGATTTGTAGTTGTGATTTTGGGACCCAACAAGACCCATAGTACTCTTGTAAGTACATAGATATAGGAAGAATGTCATGTTGTGCCCTTATTCTATTTATATCTCACCTTATTCCTATGTATATTATTTGTTGTATTGTCTTACACAAATTTTGGGGATGGCATATTTAGATCTCCTTCATGCTGACCCAAAATATTTAGGCCAATTGTGTGAATGTTTCTCTTTTCATTTTTTGTTATGTTTCCTTGGGGACAATGTAAATCATTGTATTGTTCTTCATATAGATTTGTGTTGGCACAATCATAAATTATTTCAACTTTTTAATCTCTACTTGTCATGTAAATTCTTCCTTTATGATCGTAGTTATATATGCCTTGGGGAATGATGACAAAATTCCTCTACATATTATGATAAATTAACAAGCATACACTAATACTAGCACATGAAAATCCCTTTATGTGTTCTTTATGATGTTCTTATATGAAATGTGGCATTGCTTCACTTTTGTTATGTCATTATTTGGACACAATTTTAGGTATACAATTGCATTTTAGTCTTAGCAATGTCTCTCTATTTTTCCTATTTCTAGGGGTAAAGTATCATTGATCTTGGGGGCATACCAATTGTTATGTATGTTTTCTAAAGAATGTTTTCCCTTTTCTATCTTAAAGTCAATTGCATACATTTGATTTATGCAATTATTTAAAAGGGGTGCATATATACACATCCACCATTTAGATACTTTCCACATGCTTCTAGAGCATCAATAGTGTGTACTCCCAAGTATAGAGAATGTTTGGACATGATCACTCTTATCAAGATTACCTAGCAACAAAGTATAGTAGTACATGCAATCCCTAGTATTGTATTGGTGTATAGATTACCTAGAAACAATGCACACTAGTAAATGTGATTCATGATGGTTTTATACGACTCCTAGAATAGAGCATGATAGACCATGAATCATATCCACACTTTCCTAATAATAAATCATGTTGGAATTGTGTCCTTTTATTTTCTAGCAATAGATCATGCTAGAAAATATTATCATCTAGGTTGATTGTATTTCTCCTTTATATGTGTGTGTTGTGTAGCTTTCTCTTATATGTATTGTGTATATGTTGGATCATATATGATTTGTTAACACACTTTGTTTTGTAGTTTATATTTTTTGACATATTTGTGTTGCAAGCTTTTTTTTCCTTACATGTGTTTAGTAGCTCTTCATCTAGGGGCATGGTCCCTCACTAAAGACTAGTGCATGTTAATTTTACATATCCTCAACATATTTTATTTTTAGTATATTTATTTCTATACTTTATCATAGCTTATCACCTAGTGACACAAGCTCACTAAAGTGGGGGTAAAATGTAATGTCAAAAATTGTGTACCTTGCAATTTTGACACTAAAAATTGTATCTATCTTAGTTCCTATTCATCTAACATGTTTCTAGGACTCCTTTCATCCCATCATAAGCCTCTTCTTTACTCCATATGCTAAGTTTGTTGTGCATTTATGTGCTAGTGTTCTTTTTTCATGAGTTTCTTTCATATTTTTATATTTAGTTTATCTATTGTAACCATTTTATGACATTTTTTATTCGAATCTTCAAATACTAAGATAAACTTATGTTGATGTTTGTATAATTATGATTTCCTCCCAAAACAATACAACCATATGAACTTTATCCAATTGACAGAACAATGACTTTTTTACATCCCTTGATTTTGTAATGACCATTTCCATACCTTTTTATCAAGTTTGAAAAAGATTCCTCAACTCCCTTATCAAGAATAGCAATTATATGAGAGTGAATTTGAAAAAGTTAGACATTCTATTAAACAATCTCTCATGCAATAGAATGGCTATGCTCTTGGCTTCCTACACAATTTTACATGTTTTTGTTTTACTGCAACACCTTGCTTATGCTAATATCATAGTGAGCTTTTATTTCTGAAGGATCATTTTATTTTGGTTGAAGTTATTGCATAAGGTGTTAAAATTTGTAGGATTCCTCCTAGATATTATTATAAATTTCTACTTATTGGATTTCTTTTGGGAGAGGTACTTTCTTGAAAAATAACAACTTTTCTTCACCCGTCTTGAAAAGTCTTCTCTTCATAAGTTTCATGATAATGTGATACTATTGTTTTTTTATATCTATCTCTCCATATACTTTTAGTTCTTTGTATCATTTTTGACTATATGTGACAATGATAAATTCTTGGTGTTCTATGAGAATGTTTCTCTTTATTAAGTTAAGAGTATTTGGATCACCTTAAAAATTTTGTTGTGATCTCCACTTTCTTGGACAACCAATATGAAATTTCCTATCTAAAACTTTTTTGACATTCTTTTGAAGTTTCTATTGGCACTTCTAGATATTCCCCCCATATCCCATTCTTTCTTTCATACATATTTGGATAGTAATAGATGTATTTGTTACTATTCTCAATTACATATTTCATTTTATTTGAAGTGTTTTCTCATTCCTAGACAAACATAAGGAATAATCACACATGATCTACTCTATATCTACTTTCTATTTGACTGCCCATGGAGGTCGAAAGACCAAATTTGGAGCTTGACCATATTGGAAAGCTCCCAAGAAGTCAGGTCCCCATTTTCCCTATTTTAATTACATGCATTTTGATAATCTTCTTACATAGGGATTTCATATTTCTTCTTTCTTTCATTACATTTAAATTATTTAGATTAGTTTATTAGTATATCATTTCCTCTATGTTGTAGAATTTAGATTATTTTTCCAATTTGTTGTATTAGTATTATTTCTTCCTATTTCTGGTTATGTGTAGGATGTTCTTATTTTTCTAGAATGTTCATCCCCTAACAGACTATATGTTTCTAAGTATGAAGGAAAACAACACACTTGGAAACTATCATAGTTGCACTATCTTCTAGAAAATGCCTTGTCATCTACATTATAGCCTTTTATATATTGTTGTTTTAGGTTTGTTATGTTGGAAAATGTCTCCTTGGGACTTTTCCCTTTTAAGGTTTAGCTCTCGAGTCCTTAGAATGCATTGTAAGAATGTTGCATGTTAATTTTGAATCATGATGAGAAAACCCCTAAATGTTATGGAAAATAGGACCTAGGGGGCGCTATTTAAATAGATCCTGACCTAAATTGGGAGGGTGGACTTGGGTGCTAGCACCCTAGTCCTGCCGCATTTTAGGTTAGTCCCAAATTTTAATGTGGGTTTTATGACCGTTAATTAGGTCCTATGCCAACATCTCAAGTTTGAATTATGAAATTCTTAGCAAGAATGTGTGTTGTTACATATATAAGCATGTTTAGGGATTTATTTGCAAACTAGAAGATGATTATGAACTTTAAACTAACTTATGATTTTAGAGCATTCAAGATATTCATTATTGCATAGTAGAGCATTGTTATTGTGTTTGTGATTGCAGATTTAGCTTCATCTTCTCACGTGTTGAAGAATCTTCATCTATGTGAGATCTACACCTCTGAGGTGACATTTATTTATGTTTTCAATCATTTATCATTTGGATTTTGCCTCTATCCCGTAGGGATACACACTCTTTATCTAACAACAGTGTTCAAAAAACATGAATGTCTCTCTGGGGCTTGACTGAGGCAAGCCTCTAAACACCACAACCCCCAACCACTCTCCTTGTGATTGCAGGTTACATGTTTCACGTCTTGATAGAGTGGAGTTGCAGGGAACAGTAAGACTGTAGATTCCAGATCCCTGAAGAAAAGGATTACTTGGTCATGGGCATTAGTGGTAGTGTCTTCCAAAGTTACAAAACATAAATTATTATGACAGTGATAATAAGCATCTGAAGAGGCTCTGACATCTTGAAAAACATCTAGCCTTGGACTAGGGTGCTAGTGGTAGTGTCCTTCGCATCTCCCAGGGCAGAAACAGAAAATACAGTGATCATCAGTGTCAGGAAGAGATTAGGATTACATAGAGAAAATACCACCTTGGACAGAGGTGTTAATGGTAGTTTCCCCAAGTATTCCATATCCTGAACTTCAAAAAATGGTCAGTAACTAATCTTTGTCTACTACCTTAGTCTGCAAGCATTTTTCGTAATTCATCGATTTGATTAAACTGTTTTGCATACTTAGGGTTTTAAGGGTATTTGAGCATTAAATTGATACATTAGTTGATAACATCTGAGCTTCCACATCATTCCAAGTGACATCCTAACCTGTAGGTGAATCCTCTTGCAAAAGTGTGATTCAACTCGGTTGATATGTCCTTGAATGTTTGTTGAGAAAGGAGGATTTAACCCACACATCCGTTGAAACTAAAACCCCATCCATCACCCTTTTTCACATAAAACATTTTGCTGAACCCGTGTTTATTTGAATTTTGCACCTTGCTAAGTTTTGTACTTTAGATTTGCATTCATTCATCTTATTGCATTTGAAAAATTACAAAAAAATTAAAAAATTTGAAAAAAATTGGCATCCTAGGCTTGTATTTTGGCATAATTTCCATTAAATTCAATTTAATTCCATTTAATTCCTATTATTTTCATTATATCTGATTTAAATTGCAAAAATTCATATCATTTAAATAACTTTCATTGCATTTTCATGCTTAATTTGTTAAAATTTGCTTGAAATTGTGCATTTTTCATAAAAACCTAGTTTTGCATTCGCTAGGGTTTGTAGTTAAAATATTGTTTCAGCTTTTACTACCCTTTTCAAACACTCATTTAGGATTTATTTATAATTTTAGTGTTGCATCATAGTGTCCTTTTTGCAAAAATTCATGTCTAGGGTTTGAAAACCTTGCATTTTCACTAGACTTGGCCTTATCGTCTCTCTAGATTTGCACTATAGACATGTTGTGAAGGATATTGTTGCATTATTGGGTTCATATTAACCTTATTATTCACTTCCCCTCTTAACATTATTCATAACACCTCTTCTATTAGTGATTTGCATTGAAAATTTGAGAAAAATAAATAAAAAATCAAGCATTTTTAGGTCATATTCATACATAGTTTTGCACTTGTCCCTTGCACAAGCATTGAAAATCTTTTAAAATATGATTTTACATACATTTTCATACATATACACATGGATTATACTCACAACAACAATTCTAGGCTTCCCCCTAGACCTTATTTGAAAAGAAGGAGCCCTGAACCTGAAATTACATTTACACCTCATGAAAAAACATTCGTAAACAATGAAGGGCCTCTTTACATTACTGTGAAAATAATGGAGATTCCGGTAAATGGTACACTTATAGATCCTAATTGCATGTCTAATGTGATAATGGAAGAGTTTCTCCTTGCACATAATTTGACACAAGATTCCTATGAACCTTCGAATATAAGGATTAAGACACATAATGGAGCTTTAATGCCTACCTTTGGGAAGATAACTTTATTGGTTATAGATTCTGATAAAGTCATGGATCAAGTATTTGAGGTTATCCATTTATTTGACATATTTCATGTAAAATTAGGACACTCATGGTTAAAAGCTATGAACGGTGTCCCCTCAACTATTCATAATTGCATAAAATTCCCTTTACATGGACAAGTGTGTACCATTTGATGTAATACATATCAACCTTTGGCAATGGACAACAACTTTACTCTTGATTACTTTTGGCTGCAACCTGATAGAGACCTAGAGCCACAAAGAGATCACTCTTTACTACAATATAGATGATACAAAAGCAAAACTTATATCTAGAGTGGCTTGGCCTCCTATGCAAACAATAAGAGACAAACAAGCCACATTAGAATAACTTCCTAGAGAACAAAATAAAACAAGAATAAACCAAGATTTTTATGACTACAATGAAATATTTTGTGTGATAGAAGTGGATAAGGAAAAGTCTCATAACTTACCTCGTCCATGAAGAAATGGTATCTATGTTGAGGTTCCTCCCCTACCATCCTTACAACGATCGGGAGGCTTTCGCTGAAAAAAAAACACTTCATCAAGACAAATGAGATTTGAACATGGTGCTTCCTCCTCTAACATGAGACAACCTATGGGAAAACATGACAATATTTTTAAAAATATAAGCAACAAGACAAAAAGAAATAGACAAGCAAGAGAAAGAAGGAGAAGAAGACAAGATTTTACCCAATGAAATGCACCTCAATAAGAAAATAGTCCACCTAACATTGAATCAAATCAAGATGAACTTAAAACTGAACAACTTGAAAATAAGAACAAAAGTTGGGCTATGGTGCCTTATGAACCTCTCTCCTCTAGCATTCAGGATTGGGAAGATGATGACTTACTCGATGATAACCGCTAGTTCGGTTGTCCCTGTAGGTAAGTATTCCTAACCCTTTACCTCTGTATGGTATTTCCCCAGTGATGTATTATGGGTTGTTTAGGCCTCCTTGGATGACCCTTGATACTCTTGTAAGGTCAAGGATACCGGGAGACCGCCTCTGTTGTGACCCTTCTTCTATTTGTATCATCATTCTTCTATATTGCCTCTCCTCTATTTTCATTGTTGTGTGTTGTGTCTTAGGAGCATAGTGCTACGGTCAGTGACCTGGGGGCACCTTCTTACGTGATGACCCTAAGGAACTTGTTTCTCCTCTCTTGATTTATTGTTTACCTTCCTCTAGTGGTTCTATCTAGTCGGAGGATGATGAAAAACAAATAATACTGATATGGACCAAGTGTCCCTTCAGCGAGAAATTGAAAAATGGACCTAGTCCATACATGATGACGGGGTTGATACATATTAGCCGACACTTGGCTAGTAGAATCACTCCGTGTGATATTTTTATGATGTCTACTATTTGCTAACAAACTATAACAATACATCTACTCTATGCACTATGTCTATCTGAATGTGATTATTTTCATGCATTGCTTTGATCATATGTTGTGGTTATTATCTTATGGAAAGATTTCTAACCTCTCTTCTTGTAGGAAATTGTGTGTTTGTGGGAACATTTGGTGATCGTAAAGTGCATGTCACTTCTAGGGGCATGAGCTTTGCAAAAGCTCTTGTTCCCTTGTGTGTTTTCCCTTTACCTTAACGTGCTTTATATTGGTCCATGATATCAACCACCTTAAGGTGGGGCCATATATAAGGTACGCTGTCTGATGTTTTTGATATTGATAAAGTGTGTTTGCATACATTTATCTACTGCATATACTTCCTTTGCACTATAAGGCATCTCCGTGACGTGGGTGGGGTTGTATACTTTTGAGCACATGCTTCCTTTTCACTATAAGGCATCTCCATGACATGCGTGGGGTTGCATTTTGGAAAGCCATATGTAGAGGTAGGGATGGTGTATCTCTTGAGCTAGTGCACATCCTATCATTTCTAAGAAGTCCTCCAAGTAGGCGGGGTTGGTGTATCCTCCCTTAAGCGTGTCTTTAGTGGTTGTTGTGGTGAAGTGTAATCGTCAAGTGTACCTGTAATGTGCCTAAGATGGTGGTGAACCTAGCAATAGGCTCCTTCCATCACTTGTTTGTCATGTTTTCTCTGTGTCTTCTATGTGTCTAATTCCGTGTGTTTTCCCTCTTGTATGGTGTGTTTGTTCCCAAGCATAGTCTAAAGACGTGTGGCGATGAGTCCCTCATATGCTTTGGGATTTGTATGGCATGTTTGTTCTCAAGTGTAGTCTAAAGATGTGTGGCGATGAGTCCCTCCTACATTTTGGGTGGTGTGTTTACTTTCCATGTACTTGCATCTGCATTTGCATTCATATAAATGAGAAAATGAAAAAGAAATAATCACCGCATTCACTATATTCATTGTGTTTTGGGCATCTTCAATATTGTCTTCTCTGTGTTTTGTGTGACTGTAACTTTGTTCTCCATGTTTTATGTGCCTGTTACAGTCTTTATTGTGTGTGGTGTGTCTGCGATGTGTTTTCTCTAATGTCTATTTGAGACTGGGAGCTAGAGATAGTTCCTCAATCTTAGTGTATGCATTAGCTTCAAGTGCTTGGCATGTTTGTTGTGTTTTGACTGTACTTTAATGTGTGTATGGGCCTTGCGTTTATACATACATTAATGTGGGGGCTAAATGTTATGTCAAAAAATGTCTCCGTGGGACTTTTCCCTCTTAAGGTTTAGCTCCCGGGTCATTAGAATGCATTGTAAGCATCTTGCATGTTAATTTTGAATCCCGATGAGAAAACCCCTAAGTGTTATTGCAAATAGGACCTAGGGGGTGCTATTTAAAGAGATCCTAACCTAAATTGGGAGGGTGGACTTGGGCGCTAGTGCCCTAGTCCTACCCCATTTTGGGTCAATCCCAAATTTTAATGTCATTTTTATGACCATTAATTAGGTCCTATGCCGACATCTCAAGTTTGAATTACAAAATTCTTAGCAGGAATGTGTGTTGTTACATAAATAAGCATGTTTAGGGTTTTATTTGCAAACTGGAAGATGATTATGAAATTTTGGCTAACATATGATTTTAGAGCATTCAAGATATTCATTGTTGTAGAGCAGAGCATTGTTATTGTGTTTGTGATTGCAGATTTAGCTTCATCTTCACATGTGCTGAAGAATCTTCATCTATGTGAGATCTACACCTCTGAGGTGACATTTATTTGTGTTTTCAATCATTTATCATTTGGATTTTGCCTCTATCCCGCAAGGATCCACACTCTTTATCTAACAACAATGTTCAGAAGACTTGAATGTCTCTCCAAGGCTTGACTGAGGCAAGCCTCTAAACACCACAACCCCCAACCACTCTCCTTGTGATTGTAGGTTACAGGTGTCGCATCTTGATGGAGTGGAGTTGCAAGGAATAGTAAGACAGTGTGTAGATTCTAGATCCCTAAAGAAAAGGATTGCTTGGACATGGGTGTTAGTGGCAGTGTCCTCTGAAGTTGCAAACATAGAAATTATTGTGACAATGATAATCAACATTCGAAGAGGCTTTGGCATCCTGAAAAACATCTGGCCTTGGACTAGGGCACTAGTGGTAGTGTCCTCCGCATCTCCTGGGGTAGAAACAAAAAGTACAGTGATCATAAGTATCGAGAAAAGATCAGGATTCCATAGTGAAAATATCACCTTGGATAGGGGTGTTAGTGGTAGTGTCCCTAAGTATTCCGCATCCCAAACTTTAAAAAATGGTTAGTAACTAATCTTTGTCTACTACCTTAGTCTGCAAGCATTTGTCGTAATTCATCAATTTGCTTACTGTTTTTCATACTTAGGGTTTTAAGGGTATTTGAACATTAAATTGATACATTAGTTGATAACATCTAAGCTTCCACATCGTTCCAAGTGACAGCCTAACCTATAGGTGAATCCTCTTGAAAAAGTGTGATTCAACTCGGTTGATATGTCCTTGAATGTTTGTTGAGAAAGGAGGATTTAACCCACACATCCATTGAAACTAAAAACCCCATCCATCCCCTTTTTTCCTATAAAACAAGATTCTAGCTTGTTTAGGTTATCATCTCTTAGGTCATTTAATAATTCTTTCAATTTTTCTACTTTTCCCCATTTCAAAATAAAATCATAGTATTTTTTCAAGGGAATAATAAACATAGTTTATGCAAGGGAAATACACTTTGATAGGATCAAGTAGATCAGTGATATTCTTTTTCAAATTGTTTAATTATGCAAGTTGATCTTATCTATGAAAGCACTTTAGTTTGAACTTGAAATTTGTAAGGGCATCAACTAAAAACTATTTCTATAATTATGCAATTAGATTATTAGTATGATTCTCCTTTGCACATTTCCTATCTATTGTGATTTGATTAGTTTCTATGTTTCATCTATACACACTCATGGCCTGATCAGTACTAGGTTTATATTTTTATTATTTTCCCAGAAGAATGCACTAGTCATATTTCAAATTGTGGTAAAGCCTATTTTTTTAATGATTTGGTTTAAAGGAAAGTTTTCTTGGCTTGGTAACATCATTGCATGGTTATGTATGTAAGAGTCACTTCTCCAACTATATTTTTCTTGCTTCCCTTTCCTCTCTTCCCTCTCTCCCTTAATATTTTTCTCTTTCTTTCCCCTTCAGTTAGTTTAGGAGTATTTTAGATTTAAATTAGTATGAATATCTATATGTATCAAGGATTTTATTTTTATATATGGATATCTTTGTATAAGGGACATAAATAACCAAAGTGTTGAGTAACTATAAACATTAATTAACCACTAGTAAGTCCCTTGTGTTGACTTATGCCTCACCATAATAGTTTATATTTTTATGCCAATTCCTAGTAACATAAACCTTGGTGAGATTTTATATCTTTTCAAGAGAAGTGGAATAGATTTATGTCTTACTTGAATTGGTGTGGCAACCTTTTGATGTGGGTGATTTTTTACTCATCAACACATCCCAAGCCTTGTATTTATAGGAAAGAGAGAAACAAGCAAGATAAACTCACTAGAAGCTTCCTAGCAACCTTTAGCACAATTATTTAATGCCCAAAGAAAAAATAATAAATACACCAAATGTAAAAATAATTAATAATAAAGCATCTCCATGATCTCTTTGCTCTTTAAAACTAAGTTGGCTTGCAACATGTGCCCCAAGCATTAAATGTTTTTACAATATTGAGTGTATTTTATAATTAACCAAAAAATTTAGATGCATTCCTCCAATGAGTTCAATTGACCACATGTACTCACTAAACCATGACCCCTCAATGTACCACCAACATTAAATACATTTGTAATATCAAATACAACCTCCCCTAAGAAAATATTGCCCAGTTACAAAATATAAAATATTTTAATATGCAAGGTATAAAATCTACCTTCTCAACATTATCCCACTTGTTGTATACATTATATAAGTGGCCAACCATATACAAGCTCCATGCAAATGGGAAAAACATCCCTATATCTACCCTATAGCATCCATACTGCTATATACTCATGGGATTCACCACAGAAGCTTTGACATTCAAAACTACATGTCAATGTGCTTTGGCCACACATGAAAAGTATGGTTCTCTACTAAACTAGTGACATTGTTACATCACACTAAATCTTTCTTCTAACATGATATCTAAACACACTCCTCAAAGCCAAAACTCTGCCTAATAGACCATAGACTCTACCTCTAAGAGTGTAGTCAAAACAAAAACCACAACCTATCCATCACTTATCCAACTAGAGACACCAAAAAATAGGGCAACCACATACCCTCAAGTGAACCATCTACCATCCACATCTCTTTCTTATAGAATCCTTATATATCCATTATCCTATGTAAGTCCATCATCCAAGTTATCAAATTGAACACATAGACATGTATTGAAGATACTTGAAGACCCTCTACATTATAGTCTAATATTGCTTGTCCAAAATGGATTCATATATCTCATTAAGACCCCCACTTCTTGGGAAATGTTTGGTTTGGTGAAAACCATAGCAAACTACTATTGCACTCACATAAAGGATGTGTCTCATATCCTATATCTAATCTAGTGTAAAACAACAATGCAGACCATGTCCTACATGCAACACTGACAAGTGCTAATGTTTTGAATCATAGATCTCAATCCAAATCTCCATCTAGAAAAACTCTCTCCACATCTAATCATTCAACCCTAAGGTCAAACATAGAAAAAATAAATTAAAAAATTGAAATATGTAAGATTATTGTAACCTAAATAAAGATCATTTGAACATCTATTCCCACAAATAAGGAATGAACCTGTAGACACTACCTATGTCTTATATGTTAGACTTAGGGCACACAACTGAGAGGGGGGTGAATCAGTTGTGCAAAAATTTCTTCCAATTAAACACTTAACTCCACTTTGCAATTCAGCAGTATAATAATAAATCAATCATGGAAACACAATGCAACAAATTAAGAGCAGAAACACATCAACACATGAGACATCAAGATTTTGATGTGGAAAACCCGGTTAAGGGAAAAACCACGGGGTGATTAACCCAAGATTGTATTCTCTGTTAGAAGAATAGAAAGAACAAAATGGCACATGCCAATTAGGGCTCACTACCCAAGCACACTGCTCACAAGAGGCTCACTGCCTACAAGAGACACACTGTCTACAAAGAAATAAGTATCACCTACTTGAAATAGAAAATAGCATCTTCACCATGCTTGAATCAGTTCCATTTAAACCCAATACTTCTGCTCTACCTTTCGCTCTCCTTCTCACTACCACACTCTCATCTCAACAAGGACAACTTTGAAATAACTTCACAATCCCTTATTTATACAAGACATCAACTTAGGAATGATCATCTAAGTCAGAAAACATCAACAAGAACATCCGCAGGATGTGTAACTCATCCGGTCGGCCAATCTCAAGAAGAACACCATTATCCAGAAGTTATTTCTCAATTGCGAGCTCCAACTTCAATGCGGACCACCAACATGAACTGGAAATAATCCAAAGACTTCCACAAGTTTACCTGAGTCACCAAGAACATCCACACTTCATCTGCTTACTAAAATCCTTCTCTCCTTTATCTGGAACCTCAAGAACACAGTTTGTCATTACTGTCACAAAGGAATAGATGCTTGCGGACCTTCAAACCACGAACCAATCAAGTTGACACTTCATAAAGACTTCCTCAACACTCCCTGAAATCCGCATAACAGGACAATGCATTTCCGGATCTCACCGGACCTATCTGTATCACTCTGTCACCACTGAGCATCTACCGGAACTAGTTTTACTTGAGTGGCCACAACTTCTTCAGATCTTCATGCGAACCTCTGAAATCTCTACTGGACCACCTTAAGACACATATCTACAAACCCTTTAAACCGCATCCACTGATCCTCATCTGATCTTGGACTTTTACCTTACCGTCATCACTGTTCTTCATTGTTCCTGATTGAGGTTGATTTCCTCAATATCCTCAGCATACAGCTCATCCAATCCTTATCATTAATGCAACAAGAGTATGTTGACATCAATGACAACACCGGTTAGGCCCATACTTGCAACAATCTCCCCCTTTGTCATTGATGGCAACATATCATGTGAAAAACCATCAAGACAAGAACTTCTCCTTACTGTCACAACTCCCCCTATCAGCAACAACCATTCACATGTCTTCTCTCCCTTTACTTCTCCCCCTTTTATCAGCAACCACTTATTTTTCACATGTCTTCTCTCCCCCTTTAACATCAATGGCAAAGGGCACATACTTGCAATTCCACCACTTTAGAATCATATCTGCTGCTCCCCCTAAGTAGCAGCTTCCCAACATCAATCTAGATCACAAGATGTGACTGTGATACCCACCGGACTGATGCACATCAGTGCACCTTAGTTCATCACTGGAGGGGAAATAACCCCTAACTTCTCCCTGAGATACTCAAAAGAGTCCTTAGGTAGAGGTTTAGTAAAGATGTCTGCAATCTGATCCTTGGAAGGTACAAACTTCAATCTGACTTCATTTTTGTTCACTTGCTCTCTCAAAAAGTGAAACTTGATGGATATGTGTTTAGTCTTTGAATGCAACACCAGATTCTTAGATATATTTATAGCACTTGAATTATCACAGAAGATTGTGATAGGTTCTTCATACTCCACTTTGATATCTCTTAGCATCTGCTTCATCCATAAAACTTGAGTGCAACTACCTGCTGCTGTAATATATTCTGCTTCAGTTGTAGATAGAGATATTGCCTCTTGTTTCTTGCTTAGCCAAGAAACCAACCTCTTCCCCAAAAAAGAATGATCCACCACTGGTACTCTTCCGGTCATCCACATCTCCTGCCCAATCCGCATCTGTATATGCATGAAGAGAGAAATCATGATCTCTAGGATACCACAGACCATACTCAACTATCCCTTTTAGATATCTAAAAATCCTCTTGATTGCCATGACATGAGATTCTCTAGGATCAGCCTAGAATCTAGCAATAAGACCAATAGCCTGCATAATGTCTAGTCTAGTTTGAGTGAGATACAACAGTCCTCCAATCATTGACCTATACTTTGTCTGATCAACCTTAGGAGAGTCATCATGTTTTCTCAAATTACATCCAGTTGCCATGGGAGTATTCATTGGTTTTGAATCTTCCATCCCAAAATTCTTCAACAATTCTTTCACATATTTGGTCTGAGAAATGAAGATTCCTTTCTTTGTTTGAGTAATTTGTAGACCCAAGAAGAAATTCATTTCCCCAAGCATGGACATCTTAAACTCACTTTTCATTTGATTTGCAAAAGTTTTACACATACTATCTCTTCCTCCAAAAATGATATCATCAACAAACACTTCAACAATCAAGATGTTTTCATGATCAATTTTGAAATACAAATTACTGTCAGTAGTACCTTTGTTGAAACCAATCTTCAAAAGATGTTTGTCCAATCTTTCATACCAGGCTCTTGGGGCTTGCTTCAGTCCATATAGTGCCTTCTTCAACTTGCAGACCATATCACCATGATAAGACAATTGAAATCCATCCTGTTGCTCTATGTACACTTCTTCTTCCAAGTCACCATTCAGGAAGGTAGATTTGACATCCATCTGATACACCTTGAAATCCTTGAAGGCAGAAAATGCAAGAAATAATCTGACTGCCTCAATTCTTGTCACTGGAGCAAAAGTTTCTTCAAAATCAACTCCTTCTATTTGAAAGTAACCCTTGCAGACCAATCTGGCTTTATTTCTGATTACTTCACCAACTTCATTTAGTTTGTTCCGGAAGACCCATTTGGTTCCAATCACATTCTTATTTCTAGGTCTGGGAACAAGATCCCAAGTGTGATTTTTCTCAATTTGCATTAGCTCTTCCTTCATTGCTTTAGTCCAGTTTTCATCATTGCAAGCTTCATTCATCATCTTAGGTTTAATCTTTGAAATTAGACAATACTCTTCTAAATCTTGAGTAATTCTCCTTGTTGTACTCCTTTGCTTTTATCACCTATGATCTGATCTTCAGAGTGGTTCAGTCTTACATACCAAGGAACTTTGGGAATTTCATGCACTTCTGATTCTTGATCAGGCTCATTGAAACTCAACCCTTCTTCCTGATTTACCGGATTAGTTTAAATCTAACTTATAGATGAGGCTTGGGCTCCTTGAATCAGAACACCATTATGATCATCTTCATCATATTCATAAAACCTTGAGGGTTTCTCATTTCCCTCATCAACCTTCACATTTGTGCTTTCTATTATCTTTCTCTGTCTCTTGTCATAACACCGGTATGCTTTGCTTTGAGTAGAGTAACCCAAGAATATTCCTTCATCACTTCTAGCATCAAACTTTCCTAGATCTTCATCTCTTTTAATGTAACATTTGCTACCAAAAACTCTAAAATACCTTACAGTAGGAGTAATACCAAACCAAAGTTCATAAGGAGTCTTACCGGTATTGCTTTTGATTTGAACTCAATTGAGAGTATAGACTACAGTGCTGACAGCTTCTCTCCAATAGATCTGAGGAACATTTGCTTCCATCATCATGGTCCTAGATGCTTCCTAGATGGTCCGGTTCTTTCTCTCCACTACTCCATTCTGCTGTGGAGTCCTATGAGTAGACAACTATCTCTTTATTCCATATTTCTCACATAACTCTATGAACTCACCAGATGTGAATTCTCCACCTATATCAGACCTCAGACATTTTATTTTAATCTGGTTTCATTCTCTACCATAGCCTTGAATATTTTGAATTTCTCAAGAGCTTCTGATTTCTCTTTTAAAAAGGTTACTCACATCATTTGAGAATAGTCATCAATTAGTAGCATGAAGTATCTATCACCTTGAATACTCCTGATTCTTGCCGGACCACAAAGATCAGTATGAACTAAGTCCAATAATCTGGTAGAAGACAGTTCCTTACTTTTGAATGTGACTCTGCTCAGTTTACCCAACTGACATTCTTTACACAAGCTATTAGTAGGTTTCACCAATTTTGGAAGATCTCTTACAGCTTGAGTATTTCTTATCTTGATGATATTATCAAAATTCACATGACACATCCTCCTATTCCACAACCAACTCTGATCAACTTGAACAAATAAGCAACTTTTTACCAGTACCAACCAAGTGAAAGATATTACCTTTAGTTTGAGTACCGGATGCAATCTCTGTTCCAGAACTTTCAAAGATCTTGCATTTCCCATTCTTGAACCGGAGATCATAGCCTTTGTCCACCAACTGTCCAACATTGAGAAGATTGTGCTTCAAACCTTCAACATATAGTACATTACTAGTTTTGTTCCTTCCATCAAGAGAAATAGTTCCTCTACCTCTGATTCTACCAACAGAATTATCATCAAACTTTACTATTCCTCCTTCATACCTTTCCAAATCTATGAACTTATTTTTGTCACCTGTCATATGGTGAGAGCAACCACTATCAATGACCCAATCATCCTTCTCTTCAACTTGGGCAGCCAGAGCTCTTTCCACAATCTTATGATTGACAGATACAGAGGACATTGGATCTTCTTCCTTGATGGCAATGAACACCCATTCATTTCTAGATTTGTTTCCTATCTCTGATTCATCATATGTTACTCCTTCATTATCATCATCTTCATGTACATAGTAACAGTTCTTTTGGAACCTTGGCTTGTTAGGACTTTGCCTTGAAAACTTTTCCAGACACCTTGAGGCAAAATGACCAATCTTATTGCAGTTAAAACACTTAAAAGGTAATTTTCCTTCATACTTACTGGATCCTCTTGGCAGCCTCTTTGCAATAAGGGCTTCAAGTTGAGTAGTTTCTACTTCTTCTTCTTCCAAATCTTTTCTTGCTTTTGCATACCATGACAACTTCCTTGCTGAATTCTCTCTCGGATCAAACCTTTGTTTACCTTTAACAGAGGCATTGGCTTTGAATGCAGATTTAGTCTTGGGGGGGTCATCTCCAAACTCTATCATTTCAAATGCAGCCAATTTTCCAGCCAATTGATCTCTTGTGATAGCTGTATGGGATCTGAATTCTTCAATGGCAGCAGCCTTGATTTTGTAAGAAGCAGGTAGGGATCTGAGAATTTTGCCAACAATCTCATTTTCATTTAGGACTCCACCAACATTTCTAATTCCACAAACAATCTCATTTACTCTTGGCATAAAAGTAGTAATATTTTCATCATCTCTCATCTTCAGATTTTCAAATTTCCCTTCTAGACTTTGTAACCTTGCACATTTAACATACTTGTCTCCTGCATGCAAAAGTTCTAGGTTTTACCAAATCTCAAAAGCAGTTGGTAGGTCAATAACATTTGAGAGCTCTAAATCAGATAATGCGCTTAGAAGCACCTCTATAGTCCATAGATTATTTTCAGCATCTGTGATTTCATTTTGGGTTTTCAGACCACCCAGTGGAGGTACATACTGTGTTGTAGCCATGGTCCAGTATGCCATTCCCATAAATTGCAAGTGACATTTCATGCGACCTTTCCAGAGATTAAAATTGGTTCCATCAAACTTCGGACTATCCTTCTTGTAACACGACATCCTGGATCTCCTCAAGCAGTTAACATCCTTTTAGAGGAACTTGGCTCTGATACCAATTGTTAGACTTAGGGCACACAACTAAGAGGGGGGGTGAATCAGTTGTGCAAAACCTTCTTCCAATTAAACACTTAACTCCACTTTGCAATTTAGTAGTATAATAATAAATCAATCATGGAAACACAATGCAACAAATTAAGAGCAGAAACACATCAACACATGAGACATCAATATTTTGATGTGGAAAACCCAGTTAAGGGAAAAACCACGGGGTGATTAACCCAAGATTGTATTCTCTATTAGAAGAATAGAAAGAACAAAATGGCACATGCCAATTAGGGCTCACTGCCTGAGCACACTGCTCACAAGAGGCTCACTGCCTACAAGAGACACACTGTCTACAAAGAAATAAGTATCACCTACTTGAACTGAAAAATAGCATCTTCACCATGCTTGAATCAGTTCCATTTAAGCCCAATACTTATGCTCTGCCTTTCGCTCTCCTCCTCACTACCACACTCTCATCTCAACAAGGACAACTTTGAAATGACTTCACAATCCCTTATTTATACAAGACATCAACTTAGGAATGATCATCTAAGTCGGCAAACATCAACAAGAACATCCGTAGGCTGTGTAACTCATCCGGTCAGCCAATCTCAGGAAGAACACCATTATCCAGAAGTTATTTCTCAATTGCGAGCTCCAACTTCAATGCGGACCACCAACACGAGCTGGACATGATCCAAAGACCTCCACAAGTTTACTCGAGTCACCAAGAACATCCACACTTCATCTGCTTACTAAAATCCTTCTCTCCTTCATCCAGAACCTCAAGAACACTGTCTGTCATTATTGTCACAAAGGAATAGATGCTTGCAGACCTTCAAACCATGAACCAATCGAGTTGACACTTCACAAAGACTTCCTCAACACTCCTTGAAATCTGCATAATAGGACAATGCATTTCTGGATCTCACCGGACCTATCTGTATCACTCTGTCACCACTGAACATCTGCCGGAACCAATTTTACTTGAGTGGCCACAACTTCTTCAGATCTTCATGCGGACCTCTGAAATCTCTATTGGACCACCTTAAGACACATATCTACAAACCCTTTAAACCACATCCTCTAATCTTCATCCGATCTTGGACTTTTATCTTACTGTCATCACTGTTCTTCACTGTTCCTGATTAAGGCTGATTTCCTCAATATCCTCAGCATACAGCTCATCCAATCCTTATCATTAATGCAATAGGAGTATGTTGACATCAATGACAACACTAGTTAGGCCCATACTTGCAACAATCTCCCCCCTTTTCATTGATGGCAACATATGATGTGAATAACCATCAAGACAAGAACTTCTCCTTACTATCACAACTCCCCCTATCAGCAACAACCATTCACATGTCTTCTCTCCCTTTACTACTCCCCCTTTGATTAGCAACCACTTATTTTTCACATGTCTTATCTCCCCCTTTGACATCAATGGCAAAGGGCACATACTTGCAATTCCACCACTCCAGAATCATACCTGCTGCTCCCCCTGAGTAGTAGCTCCCCAACATCAATCTGGATCACAAGATGTGACTGTGATACCCACTAGACTAATGCACATTAGTGCACCTTAGTTCATCATCAGAGGGGCAATAACCCCTAACTTCTCCCTGAGATACTCAAAAGAGTCCTTAGGTAGAGGTTTAGTAAAGATGTCTGCAATCTGATCCTTGGAAGGCACAAACTCCAATCTAATTTCATTTTTGTTCACTTGCTCTCTCAAAAAGTGAAACTTGATTGATATGTGTTTAGTCTTTGAATGCAACACCAGACTCTTAGATATATTTATAGCACTTGAATTATCACAGAAGATTGTGATAGGTTCTTCATACTCCACTTTGATATCTCTTAGCATCTGCTTCATCCATAAAACTTGAGTACAACTACCTGCTACTGCAATATATTCTGCTTCAGTTGTAGATAGAGATATTGCCTCTTGTTTCTTGCTTAGCCAAGAAACCAATCTCTTCCCCAAAAAGAATGCTCCACCACTGGTACTTTTCCAGTCATCCACATCTCCTGCCCAATCCGCATCTGTATATGCATGAAGAGAGAAATCATTATCTCTAGGATACCACAGACCATACTCAACTATCCCTTTTAGATATCTAAAAATCCTCTTGATTGCCATGACATGAGATTCTCTAGGATCAGCCTGGAATCTAGCAACAAGACCAACAACCTACATAATGTCTGGTCTAGTAACCTTTTTAAAAGAGAAATCAGAAGCTCTTAAGAAATTCAAAATATTCAAGGCTATGGTAGAGAATGAAACTGGATTAAAATTAAAGTGTCTGAGGTCTAATAGAGGTGGAGAATTCACATCCGGTGAGTTCATAGAGTTCTGTGAGAAACATGGAATAAAGAGATAGTTGTCTGCTCCTAGGACTCCACAACAGAATGGAGTAGTGGAGAGAAAGAACCGGACCATCCAGGAAGCATCTAGGACCATGATGATGGAAGCAAATGTTCCTCAGATCTATTGGAGAGAAGCTATCAGCACTGTAGTCTATACTCTCAATTGAGTTCAAATCAGAAGCAATATTGGTAAGACTCCTTATGAACTTTGGTTTGGTATCACTCCTACTGTAAGGCATTTCAGAGTTTTTGGTAGCAAATGTTACATTAAAAGAGATGAAAATCTAGGAAAGTTTGATGCTAGAAGTGATGAAGGAATATTCTTGGGTCACTCTACTCAAAGCAAAGCATACCGGTGTTATAACAAGAGACAAAGAAAGATAATAGAAAGCACAAATGTGAAGGTTGATGAGGGAATTGAGAAACCCTCAAGGTTTTATGAATATGATGAAGATGATCAGAATGGTGTTCTAATTCAAGGAGCCCAAGCCTCCCCTGTAAGTTAGATTCAAACTAATCTGGTAAATCAGGAAGAAGGGTTGAGTTTCAATGAGCTTGATCAAGAATCAAAAGTGCAAGAAATTCCCAAAGTTCCCAGGTATGTAACACTAAACCACTCTAAAGATCAGATCGTAGGTGATAAAAGCAAAGGAGTACAAACAAGAAGGAGAATTGCTCAAGATTTAGAAGAGTATTGTCTGATTTCAAAGATTGAACCTAAGACAGTGAGTGAATCTTGCAATGATGAAAACTGGATTAAAGCGATGGAGGAAGAGCTGATGCAAATTGAGAAAAATCACACTTGGGATCTTGTTCCCAGACCTAGAAACAAGAATGTGATTGGAACCAAATGGGTCTTCTGGAACAAATTGAATGAAGTTGGTGATGCGTATCCTTAGGATCAGCCTGGAATCTAGCAACAAGACCAACAGCCTGCATAAATTTACAAATCATAGGATTTGGTTAAACATAAAACCTACCAAAAGAATACATGCCAAATGAATCCATGCAAATATGATAGACATCACCCATCTAAATCACTCATAAATCCTAGGACAAAGGATTTACTATTCAAATGATAGAGTATCACAAATTCACAACAAACATATCCAAACATTATGAATTTGCAACATGTAAGTACATACATAAAAAATGACTAGGGGGTTGTTCAAGAACTCTAGGCCACCAAAGGACCAACTTTACAACCTCCACCAAGTACATTCATTGATGGGCTCTACTTCATAGTCACCGCATAATCAACTCTTCCATCAAGTACATGCAAGATAAAGAATCAAGCTATCTAGGAGCTTTCAAGTCATGATATATAACCAACTCCAAGTCATCATATAACCAACTTCATAACATTTGCATGACCAGGTATTCAAGGGGTTGTTTCAAGAGCTTCTAGGTCACCCAAGACCAAGTCCACAACCTCCATGTAACCAAAAATCATCCAAAATGCCAACATGAGCTCCAGGCCACCATGTGACCAACTCCAACAATGTAGGGATGAACTCCAAGGAAACTAGCAATATGATTAGCAATCCTGTCATGATTAAGAAAATCCTCCAACATGAGATTACAAAGCTCAAATTGTGTTTCATTAATTGTCTCCACCTCCATTTTAGATTTTCTCACTATAACTATCCTTGAAACAAGATCAACTGCAACCAACTCTTACTCAAACAATAATTAATGCCCTAGTGCAATGAAGACTTCCCTTCCTTTAGTCCTAAACTAAGCTTTAATACCAAATGAAAGGAAATTTGAACTACTAGTACCAAAATCATAAACAAATTATGATACTAAATGGATACCAAATGTAAAAAAAATAGATAGTTTCCTATAATAAGGTCATAATACAAAATAATTCCACATTAACCCCATGAAGAAAAATGTCATAATGGTATCAAAAATCTATAAACATTCTAGTAACATTCTTATATAAACCACACATAATAAGAAAGAAAGAAAGAACAACCACAAAATAAAGAGACATCGATATAGCCTAGAAAAACCCTTTCAAGAAAAAACCATCCTCCAAAGCACTAAAACCAATGTACTTCTAGCAACAAAATAGTTGTAATACAATCTCAAACTTCAATCCTTAAAATGGAGATCAACATTCTCAAGCAAGAAGAAACCGTGCAAGATGTGACCTTCTTTTGTAATAGTGAGCAATCATTGTTGCAATCACCTTGAGATTGATCTAGGAATGAATAACAACCAAACATTTCACTTCATGCTCCTCAAAATCTCTTCAGCAAGCAACCCAAGCTAAGCTCCACTAACAATGAGCAAGTACAAGATGATTAAGTGATGAATGACTCCATCCCACACCTCCTATGTATAGGCAAGAGAGAAACAAGCAAGAGGAAACTCACTAGAAACTTCGTAGCTACCCTTGCCACCATTATTTAATGACCTGAGTAAAAATAATCAATGCATCCAATGCATAAATAATTAATTCTCAATCATCTTCATAGCAGCCCCTTTGCTCTCTCAAACAAGTTGGCTTGCAACATGTACCTTAAGCATTAAATGTTTTTGCAATAGTAAATGCATTTTATAATTAACCAAAAACATTAAATGCATTCCTCCAATAAGCCCAATTAATCATGTGCTCACCAAATCATGACCCCTTAGTATGTCACCCACATCAAATATTGACAATGTCAAATACAAGCTCCCCAAAAAAATATTGTCCAATTATAAAATATAAAATAATTTAATATACAAAGTACAAAACACATTCCTAACATGATTGAAAAAATGTTTGCAGTTATCAAACACAATAGGATGGTGGAGTGCAATGGAACAACTATACTCACCAGTAATAATTCGTTAAACAAATAAAACTACAAGTTCACATTTAAATAATTAATTTGGACGGCCAATAACACAGTCGGCAGGTTCTCAATAAGACAATAATGGCCGTTTAACAATTAATAACTCTGAAAAAACCACGTGCAATTCATCTGGTACTTATCTAGAATGAAGAGTTCCTACATGCATCAGCTTATATAGTTTATTTCTCTCACAACTCAAAACTAAGATTTTATATTTGTTTTCTTTGCATCTGTAGTGCCTGAATCGTCAATGAACATGAAGATTGTATATAGTTAGTACATTCTAAAAGTCTACATTTTGTTTCATTTCTTCTGTATTTGCTTAAGTTGTATCTTAGTATTCCATCTCTATTAATCAGTAATCATGGTGTGCAAGTCTTGTTGTAAAGAAGAGAAGAAGAAGAAATATAAGAGAGGACTTTGGTCACCTGAAGAGGACAGTATATTAAGAAGCTATGTTCTCAGATACGGCCATGGACATTGGAATCAAGTTCCCAAACTAGCTGGTTAGTTGGAGCCTGCAACCATTTTTTTCCTCACTCAATCTCTTTATTGCATAGTTTGTAGCCTTATATTTCATTGTAGTCTTAGTTTGTAGCCTTACATTTCATTGTTGTCTTAATTTGTAGCCTTATATTTTTTTTGTGATCCTAGTTTGTAGCCATATATTTTATTGTGGTCTTGAAATTGTGCAGGTCTCGAAAGGTGTGGAAAAAGTTGCAGGCTCAGGTGGATCAATTACTTGAGGCCAGGGCTAAAACGTGGGAGCTTCTCCCAACAAGAACAAATGATTATCATCAATGCACATGAAATTATAGGGAACAGGTAATGGATTCTTTAACTTTAGTAGACAAGAATTTTATGGCATTTTTCTGTCCCTGTTATATTAAGCATTTCTAACATGTTACATTATTACAGGTGGTCTGAAATTGCTTCGATGCTTCCTGGGCGGACTGATAATGAGGTTAAGAATTTGTGGCATACCCATTTGAAGAAGAAGCTCAAAATGAACATTTTGAGTGGAGATACCAACGCCCACAAAGCTCTTGGCGAGGAAACTTTAGTGTGTAGCAGCGCCAACCCTACTATAGAAGCAAATGACCTGCAAATGGGTTTTATCCTTTCAAATGATCAGCTTAGTTTGCAAAGCTCAACTTCTGGAATTCCTGTAAATATTGCAATACCAATTGCTACTGAGTGTTCAACGAAGCAGTCAAAAATTGGGTTTGAAGATGTCAGGCCCAATCCCGTGTGCAAATCTATGCCAGACGATAATTCTTTGCTGGGTGTTTTGTTCTCCCAATGGTTTTACTCAGATCAGAAGGAAAATCCCACCATTAACATGGCTTCCGAGACATTAGAAATTCCTGAAGAGTACGCACAGTCCACAACTGACTCAGAAAATTCCAGCTGCATAAGTTACCAGTCAGAGTTGCTTGCAATGTCAGAAGAGTACCCACTTTCAAAAGAAATGGATCACATTACAAGTTCAGAATTCACCCCAGGCCTACACAGGCCATGTGCAACCTTTTCTCCTTTTGATAGCTCTTTGCCATGCCATGAAACTATTCTCTGCAGCGACCTCTCAACAACCTTGGAAAACACAACAAGTATGAGCATTGACGAATATTGTGATATCATGAACTACAATGAGGTCGATTTGGGGATGTATTGTGACTCTAATTTGATTGAAAACTGCTCTATGCAGGAGTTGGGTTTCAGCTAAATGCTTTGCCTCGAAATCTGTTAAATAGCACAGATTTCTCAACACTAATAAAGCATGATGATTTCTTAGATTTCTTTTAATTTCCACAGGAATATTGTAAAAAGAATTCTTAAAGCTTCCACGCTCAATGTGATTAGAATGCTGTTCTGTGTTAAGCAGCTTTGAATCACTGTTTGGAATTAGCGCACATGATTCATGATCAAGATGGATAATATAATATATTGCAGACCAAAGACTCTTGTATTGATGAGCTAGTGCTGTCCATGCCTGTTGACTATATTTTTTATACATTGCTCTGCGTCACAATTGACGGCTTATTGGGCTTTGAGGACAACAAGTGTGCCATGCTATCGTTAAAGGAAATTGTTTTTTTACAATTTGAATAAAAAGTTTCTATACAGTAGAATTTTATATTTTTAGTTACCCTTACGTCTATGTTTGTATATACTTTATAAATTATTAATTTATTTCTTTGTTTAATAATAAGTTTAATAAGTAAAGATGGGTTTTTGAAATGGCCCAAACTTTTTTACATTTTAAAAGTAATAAATATAGTAATAAGCTTAGCAAGCCAACAACTTATATTTTAATTAGGCAAGACATGAATCAGAGCTGCAACAACACTAAAAGTAGGCAGGAAACCAGCATCCAAATGAGATAGAAAGCAAGACCACCTCCCAAACACTAACCACAATAAATAGGGCTACAAAGTCATCTTAAGATCCATCTCTCATCACAAGGAGATTTGAAAGCATAACTAGGGGAAGAGGAAGCCAAAAGATTTATCAAAAGTTCATCACTTGAAGCATCTAGAAAATCACAAACCCCAAGATCTTTTGTTGAATCCTCAACCCACTCTACTGCATTTGCTTCATCTCATCCTCTTCCTTCTACTTTGTCCATCTCAAACCCTTCCTGATAATTAGCTCACTCCTTCTCCCACTTCTCCCCACACTCTACATAGTTTAAAAGTTAAGTCTTATAAATTATTAATTTGTAATGTAAATTCAATACACAATGTCTATACAAGGTGTGTAGACTAATTGGTGAGAATAAGAGTATTCTTTGATTACACCACCTAGAGGTATGATTGGGCCAAGTTTGTCCCTAGTTGTAGCAGCTTAGTTAAAGGATGATTTCTAATTTAGATATATCCATACTCATCATGTTAGTAATCTAGATAATTTTTAACTATTTTTTACTTATTATACTATAATGTAACTTATTTTTGAAAAAAATAGAGAAGGGAGAATAATATGAATAAACTAGAGAATAAACAATATAAATTTGCATTGGCTAAAGATAGTTTGTTTTATCATTACATACATATTTATAGGTAAAAGGTTCATAGACTAATAAATTCACATGTTACATGTTAATATTTTTCCTTTTGTCATGTTTCATACAATTATAAATATATTGGTGAGATGGTTAATTTGGTTGGTGATTTGGTTTGTGATATGGCTAGTGGTGTCTGTAGTGTGATTTTTAAACTCCAATTTTAAACATTTTCATTTGTTATAGATTACTTGTATATGGGTATGTGTGGCCTTCTTAAGGCATTATGAAGCCAAAGCAAAGATTGTCATTATTATTGGATCTATCTACTTCTTAGATAGAGCTCATGTAATTGAAAATGATGGCATGTTTCAAGCCAAAATTGTTGGACAAAATCCATCTAAAGGGGGTAAAGAAGGAAATGAAAATCATAGAACAAGGAGACAAAAATCTAATTTCATTTTTATTTAATATGTGCATTCAAAGAATATTTTACAAAAGATAAAACTTCAGAGCTACTGCTTTGTGTTTCCTTTCTACAATAATCTACACACCTTTCTGAAGCTTCCAAAGATGACTAGACTAGTTATGTGTGTTGTTGCTTTGTTTTGTTGTGTGCTACCTTTCAGAGCTCTGTCTAATGTTTTGTATTCCTGCTGCAATCTTCTTATTCCTCTCTCATTGCAAATGCATTCTTCTCATTCTTTTATTCTCTAACTAAACTCTACGGTTCATTCTTTTATTTTGTCTTTCTTGCCTTTTCCAAAATCTTGCCACCCAATTCAAAATTCTCTACCAGCCACAATAACTATGGTATTTGGCGTTAGACGCGGTAGGGGGAAGCGAATCCAAAATGGATCTCTGATGGCTACATTAAATGAGGTAGATGCTACTCAAGATTATGTATTTCCAACACTCTGACTTAATCTTGAGCCTTCATGCATTTTCATTACAATTTTGTATTTATAGAGTTATCTTGTTTGAAGCTATTCTGAAACTTTTGGAGCTATCCTTGTACACTCAAAAACATGACTTGGTGGCCTGGGACGGTCGAGTCGGCTTTAGCATGCACACGGACCCTCTCTCCTTACCATGGGGCAAACCTCCACATCACTCTCACTCTCATGGAAGTAGTCAGTCAAGAGGAGGCGAGACATGGGGGCGGTTTGGCTCGTTGGAGAGCTAGACTTCATGGAGAGTGGTCAGCCAATCCTAGGGCCTATGTTGTGCGTTTGTTTGAATGTGGTATTCTATGACCATTGCTGTAAAGATAACTATATGACCCAAAGGGTCACTAGTTGTCATTCTCATGTTTGGATTTATCATGTTCCAATGTTGTGTAGGTTGACTATTATTCTCATTGATGTTTTGTTCAAGTTGACATTGTCATTCATATTGTTGGATGATTGCTTGTATGTGAAGTTCTCTGAATCTTTCTTGTTGTTGTTGAATTGCGAGCTAGTCTTGTTGTTCTCTAGGGTGGACCATCTCCTTTATTATGTTGAGGATTGCCTTCACCCACTCACCTCTAAGTCCAGGGCACACTCGTGACCCTAAACAAGAGAGAGATTATTTAAGCTAACCTTGATTGACCTAGGGTTTTGACTTAGGGTTTGTGTGACCTAAGGTTTGACTTTGATTGACCTTGTGTTGAGACCAAGGGTTTTGACTAACGTTGACTAAACTTGACCTTGTGTTGGGACCAAGGGTTTGTAAACCTTCTATGCTACTAATGTTTTTGTTCTTTTTTTTGTATGCATGCAAACATATATGAGTGCAAAACCGTTTTTTATGCTTTTTTCTATTTATAGAAAGGAATGTGCTTTTTTCTATTCTAGGAATTAGAAAATGAATGCAAACTAGTATGAGATTACCTAATGCAATTGAATATATGTTTTTTTTTTTGTTTTTTAAATAAGTGGATCAATTTAATCTAAGAAAGGGAAATTACTTTGAATCTATGAACTTTGGAAAGGGAAACTACTTTAACAATGCAAATCTACTTAGCCTATCAAGGAAAATGCAACATGTATTTACTATTCCCAAGAAAAAAGTTTTGATTATATAATTACTATGAAATGAAAAAATCATGAAGGAACCTATAATAAAAGAAGATGAGTGAGCCTTCACTACCCTTAGAAATCCTTGTATGGCAACCTCTAATCCTCTTCCAACAATGGGGTAATCCTCTTGGTAACAATAAGAAAAGAGAAGCAAAAGAAGCTTTGAATCTTTGAAATGAGCTCAATGAGAGCTTGATAAGCATTGTGGCTTGTGATGTGAGCATCGTATGGATGCAAAATGAGCTTTTAGGAAAGCTATATGAGATAACAAATAAAAGAAAAAGGCTATAATGTCATGTGTGAGCATATAGATGCTTGATTTGGAGAGCAATAACCTACAAGAACTGTGTGCACAAATGAAATTATCTCCCTTTATTCTTGAGGGAGGGGGGTATTTATAGGTTTGAAGAAGGGATGAAAGGTGAATAAGAAGAAGAGTTAACTCAATTTAATTGAAGAGTTAACTTAGAAAACACAAGAGTGATCTGGGCTAAAATGGGAGTGATCTACCCAGTAATAGCTTATCACTCAAGAAGAAGAGAATAAAAAGAATGCATGAGAATGCATGGATTGATAACTAAAGATGAAAAAGAGCTAAATATGCATGTTTGGGTGCATGAAATAGTTAACTCGGCCTTAGGGACAAAATTCCATGCAAATAGAAGCAAAAATAGGTGAAAACAAAGGTATTTTGAGCTAGAAACTCAAGTGAACTCACAGCTAGAAAACATGATAGAGTCACCCATGGGTCACCCCTTTCACCAATCAGGGTCGCTCAGGGGTGACCCATGGGTGACCCTCAAAGGAGGGCACCTAAGTTGAAGTGCATGATGGGATATGGAAGAGGAGGAGAAAAGAAGGGGATCTGCCTCCAGAAACAAGTCAATCAGGGGTCAAAAACTAAATCTCCACTTGTAGAAGTAGGATCTCCTTAGGGAGATCTAGAAATAATAGGGGGAGATTTGGATTGATTAAGTGAAACTAAAAATTGAAAGTTGGAGATGGCTTGGGAGGACCTCTAGACGGCCTCTAGGGGTGGGAATGGATGAAAAACATTGGGAAAGGGTGAAAACACAACAAATGGATGAATACAAGGCTTAGGGACGAAGTCGCAAGCACAGGAAACGCAAATCGACAAGTGTCAAAAAGTGTTCAAAGCAGAGACAGAGAAAATTACAAAGAGGAAATAATGCGAGGAAGAAAACACATGTCACCAAGACAATTGCTACTAAGATGATGTTATTTTATGCTTACATGTACATGACAAGGATTGTGAGTCATCTAGGAGTCCTCGTTGAAGTTGTGCGTGATTTTGGTGCTTACATATTTGCCCCCTTAGGGATGGTAGTCTACATGAAGGGCAGGCACCATTACCAAACTAGACCTTACTTATTGTCAATTTTCTCGCAATTGTACCTGCAATAACTAGTATTAGTCTAGTATCTAAATATATCAAAACAAATAATGAAAACTGAAATGATGAACATACCATAGATCGTGTGAGTTCGACTAGTTGTTTTCCTTTGTAGGAGAGACCTGTAGGAATGAATGCATGCAAAATGAACACACAAGAGATGCATAAAATTAACAACTAATCTAAAAATGCATAAGGTAAACTAAGCTAAGATAGACAAAGAGTGAGAAAATTAGTGAAATTTGAGTGAAGCGATGATGGAATCGATTGTGTGAGAAGTCATTAGGTAGATATCATCGAGGAGATCGTGAAGATGGCCACCTCTTGTTTTGACCCTAAGAGTCAGGTATGAAAATATTGAAAACCCCTTCTCTAAACCCCAAGTTACATTTTGTGAAAAATATCTTAAAATTGTCTGTTTTTGTTGATTCTTTTTGTTGCATTGTGTTTGTATCATTGTTTAGAGTAAGATTGGTTTTTTGTTTGTCAAAATTGACTGAGTTTTTAGGGTTTTAGAGCATTTTTGAGTTTAAGGGGTAGGCACACAGGGTCACCCCTTTTGCCAATCAGGTTGCTTGAGAAGATCTGGCTAAGCGACAGGGTCGCCTGGTGGAGATATGCCTGTACAACAAGGTCACCCGGGGGAGATCTTGCTAAACATTTGGGTCACCCGGGGGAGATTTGGTATGATGAAAGGGGCGACCCTGATAGATCAAATCTGTCTGAAATTTGATGTTTTCTGATGTTTACTTCACTTTGTTTCGATCTAATTTGAACACTGTATTCGTCTATTTATTGCAATTTTGAAGGTTTTTTTTTTTATGAAATTCTCGCAAGTTTATACAATTTTTATGGGTTTTTTGAGTTGACAAGATCTAATCTAAAGTTGTTTTCTGATTGGTAGGATATGTGCATTCATTAGAATACCAATCATGAGTAGTTATAGCTCTCAGAGATGTATGCTTCGCTGTCTACCGATGATCTTAATGTCCTGAAGAGGGTAGGCTTGGCTAGGATCTGCCATGTGCCAGTTGTACATTCATTGGCATGCATCTATTGTGATATCCTGACTTATTGGGATGTTGACAAGAACACATTTAGATTTCCATAGGTTTTAGGAGAGTTGACTATCACTTTTTATGACATGTATCACATTCTTGGAGTTCCTGTGAGAGGACACCCACTTGTTCTACCTTCTAGTGAGTCCTTTGAGGACAAGGCATCCTAGGCATAGATCATGGGGCTAAGTCGCCCTGAGGATTAGACTGGAGTTTTGCTTAATTTAGTACCATGACTCTGCATTCCTCGCTTGACAAAGTTCTTGATTAGCTTGATCGCTTCGAGGTTGTCTGGAGACAAGGCCTCAGCTCACTTGAGATGGTGTTGGGCACCAATTATCCAGGGTATTGAGCAAAGCACAATTTTCTCTTGGGGACAAGACATCCTTGCTATGGTCTACAAAGACTTCTATCGCATTGCACGACATGGGGCTCTTGCTTTTAGCCACTCCTCTCTAATTATGACCTGTATATTTAAGCATATTAGGTTGTACCAGAAGGAGATTCCTTTTCCTAACCATCAACTACTGAGAGCTACTGAATGGACTCATGTGGGCCACTTCGATACTTCATTACGTGTTGTGGCCACTCTAACAGATGTAGATATGGTCATTAACCCTTATACATATATGAAGGGTGCATGGTCCCATGATAGACATATTAGAGAGTATTGTCTTATCATATCAAATCTTTTAGACCGTAATGGTCTTGTTGAGGCCCATCGCATTGAGCATGTCTTACATAAGTTTGGTGAGGACTTGCCCCCAATTCCCACTTGCTATGTATAGATCTGTCCAGGAGATGGGTGATATTGGATAGGGGACTGTCATTTGGAACCCTTTGACTCCTGGGGTTTTGATCACCAGATCCTCAAGGACCCTAAGAGAGGGACAGAGGGGAGGGAGAGGAGCTCCTTCTTGAGGACTCATTGTCATGGATGACTCTAATTCTACCGATGAGGACTATGTTCTTGACAGAGATGACTTATCTGATGAGTGATTAGCAAGGGATGCACACGAGATAGATTCAGATGAGGATGATATACCTGAGGGTTCCTCCACAATGCCTAGACCTCCTCAACCTGATGAGGCAATGTAGTAACTCAATCCTTCCTGGCAACTTGGCGACCCTCATAAGTCTACTTTTGTTTTTTATATTTTTCCCTATCCTTTCTTTACTTTATTCTATGAATTGTCACATCTTTTATCTTTGCTTTGTTTTGCAGGTAGCATTGAGGAGTGGAGGGACTTCATTCGTGAGGTCAATATTGGTTTGGCGAGTCCCTTCACTAGGCTAACATGAGAGTGGCTTCTAATTGACCTTAGTGTGCCTCATAAGCTGGGTGACAATATACTAATGTCTTCGGTCCTGCCTACCATGGGTGTTAGGAGAGTGTTGTGTTGAGGGTTGAGGTTCTCATCCCTAGAGGTGAGAACATTATTCTTTGTGAGATGGACCACCTTTGGATTCGAAGACTAGAGTCTAGTATTGTTGGTCCTTCATATTCTCACACTCAGAGTAGGGCACCTCATTCACACAAGTCTCATGGAGATATGAGTGCTACACATAAACAGAGGAGCAGGAGTCCGGAGGTTTCCATTGGAGGGAACTACCCTTGAGATTTTTTTCTATTTGTCTTTTGAAATCATTCCCCCTTGCATGTGGAACCTTACTTTCCCTTGAGAGAATTTTGTCTTAGCTCTTGTACTCTTGTAAATGTAAACTTCTAATATATCTATGAAAATTTTGTCTCATTATGGTTGTTTTTCTATTGTACGAGTACTCATCTCTTGTGCACTTTGGAATTTTTAGAACTCTTTGATTATGTTTAGACCTTCAACTCTAAGAATGCAAGCATGATAATGATGACATGTCTTTTTATCCTTTTTGGAATATATATGAAATGCAGGTGATTATATGTAGATGCAAGAGCGCAAGTGATATTGAAATGAAACTTTTACTTCTATGGAATGCAATGAGTTATGACATTCACATTATTGCTTTAGAACTCTTTTTTTTTTGTTTCGATATGAATTCATTGTGGAATAGATAATATGACCACTCTTTAATATGACTTTCAATCCAAGGGATTGTAGGCTATTTTGATATAAGAAACCTAATCAAGTCTGTGAGATAGGGATTTAGAACTCAAGTGTGGAGTAGGAGTGAAATGAAGTTCTTATGAATTTGAGCTTTTGCTCTAGAATTAGATCATAGATGGCCAACAAGATATAGCCAGGGTAAATGATAAATGGGAAAGAACTAGGGTCCCTAGATAGAAAATGATACTAAAGACTACTAGACTCTTGGCTTTGCTTAGCTAGTGCATGTGTGTGCTTTGCACCTTTCTCTTTTATTTTCTCTGGTAGAATGTCACCCTTGAAGCTTTAAGCTTAGACTGATCTCCACCTAGGGGTATAGACATTGAGCTATTATGGAGTAAAAAGTAAACACATGCCTTTTTACCTCCTAGTTTAGCTCCTAGGTCCCTGTGTTAACATTATACAAGCTAAATATTCATCTCGATACAAAATCCCCTGAAACTAATACAAATTGTGAACAAGGGGACCATAATTTACCTTACCCTAGACCAAAAACATGCCTTAGGACTTGGGCACCCACACCCAAGTCCTCCCTAATTGGTCGGGGCTAATTTCAATGTATGTCGGCATAGGACCTTTAAAAAGGTTTCCCTTTGTCGACTCTTTTGATTTAATTCATGAATGTTAGCGGGAAAGCATATATAAGTGAGTGTTTGAATTCATTTTGAAGTAAGAAAGGGATAGCGAACTTATAATCTTGGAGAAAAGAGCATTCAAAGAATTCATTATATTTCTAGAGAAGATTTGTGTTTGTATTGTGTGTGTCGTTGTAGACTTGGAATCATCATCCATCTCCTTATGAGTTGAAGGATCTTTATTCTCCTAAGGGCTTCACCTCTAAGGTGATATCATTGTCATTTGAATCATTTCATCATTGCTTTATCTTTAGCCTCTGCCCTACAAGGGCATGCACTCTCTCTAACAACAGTGTTGGGAAGCTTGAATGCTATCTCAAAATTTGACTAAGACAAATCCCTAAACACCACAACCCCCAAACCCCTTTTCTTCTTATGTGCAGGTTACAGGTGCAAAATCTGAAGAGGTGAACATACAGGAAGGTTGTGTAAGGGGAAGGGTTTTGGGATCCAAAATTAGTTTGCAAAAATTCCTCTGCAGAAGACTTGGGCACCCACCCTGAAGCCCTCCTGCTCAAATAGGTGCTGAATTTGACATCAGGAAACTCTTTGTGACATTTCTCTAGTTTTGATTTTTTGAAGATTCTATCTTTCTAGACTTGGGTTCCCACCATGTAGTTCTTTGACATCTCTACTTTTGAAATCAAGTTCTCCTCTATTCACTGATATCAATGCTTCTTTTAGATTGTCTGTATCTATCATAGTTTGTGAGTTATGCTCTAATCATCATAGAACTAGGGTTTGATGCATATTTGACCTAGGGTTTGACAAAAGGCTTGATTTTAAATTAGATCTTTCTAAAGCACTCTTGAGCACAAAATTAGTAACTAAATCCTCCTTCATTTGGTAGTGACTTGGCTCAATTTTGTCCTTGAATGTTATTGTGGAAGAGGGTTTGATCTAGTGTACATACTAGCTTACATCATTCATCTAAGTTTCCATACATAAAATTTTGGTGAACCCATAGCATCGATAATTTACATCTTGTTGAGTGTTGAATTCAGATCTTGCATTAATCCATATCATACTTATCCTTATTCATTGAAAAATCTTGCGTAAATTTGAAAAAAGTGAAAAAAAATAAGCATTCTAGGCTTGCATAAAGGCATAGTTTTGCATTATTTTCATTACATGTCATTGAAACATTTGATTTTCTGATTTTATACATCAAACCGGATCCATATTACAGTAATTAATCATTTAATAATATAACATCTTGCATTTTAAGATTTCATTTGCTAGAGTTTTGTTGAAAACTTGCATTTTTTCCTATAACCTAGTCATTTCAAAAGCTAGGGTTGTAGTCAAAATCTTATTTAAAATTTTTCTGTTATCATAAACAATTTTCAAATCAGATCTAGCATTAATTTATAGCATATTTTCATTGTTCATTTGAAAATTTTGCATCGTTTCATACCTGGTTTAAAAATTCACATGTTTGTAATTACACATTGTGTATTTCAACATAAGCAATTTGAAATCTATTTTAACATTTCTTTGCAAGAAATATTAACAATATCTATATTATCTTTTGTGCTACACTTTTAACATCTTCAACACTCCATTTGTAGTGACACTAGTTCCTTGCAAAAATCTTCAAAAACCCGGTTTCTTCAACTAGTGTTGTGGTGTACAAAAAGTCTCTCATATTGGTTGTATTTGATAAATGAGTAAATCTTATTGTACATTGTTGTTCCAAGACATTTTATTATGGCATATTCATGTCATTTATCCTTGATATCTTTGTATGCATATATCAAAGATCTTGATTCTCATAGATTCATAACCCTCATGGGTGAGCATCCTTCAATGTTAGAAAATATAACTGAATTTATCTCCATAAATACCAGATGAGAAAGATGGTCATGATAGTTCTTCTTTCATTACTACTATAAATCATGATAATTCCTTAGATCTAATATCTAAAGTATATGATGATGATGATTCCATGAGTCATTCCATTCCTCCTTTAGTTGAATGTTCAAGCACTGTGGATATCACTAAGGAAGTGGAGATCCTCGATCTTCCTCCTTTGGTTGAATGTTCAAGTACTTTGGACATCACGAGGGATGTGAAAACCATGAATAGTTCTCCTTTGGTTGCATGTTCAAAACCCTTGGACATCACTCAAGATACAATCATCGACAATTCTTATAACAACATTTTACATTTCCTTCATTCCAATGCTCTCCTTTCAAAAGACGAAGCATTGGTGGATGAAGAAAGGTCTCTCACATTAAATCCTTGAGGGATGGATGTTGAGCTTAATCAAAGTAAAACCAATGTTAATTCAGTCATCCCTAAGAGACTTATCCCACCCACTAAGGGAATATTGGATAAGTGTACTAATGCTCCTAAACTCATTGTGAGTGGGGCGCATAATGTGCCTCCTTGTTTCAAACCAGTGATTACGGTTCAAGGTGCTCCAACACCACCTAGACCCTCAGGATACATTCTTATTGCAAAAAACATTACTCAAGGAAATCAAGTGTATCAAAATGTGTCGCAACAACCCTATCACAATGTGGTTGCTCACACATATAATATGTGAAATAATAAACAAAGTAAACAAGAAATGAACATTCTAATCCCTTTAATAACCTCTCAACCTATGCTTCATCAACCACCTCGTCTTACTCATAAGGTTGATCAAGATTATGATCTTGCTAAGCAACTTTGTGCTACTCCCGCTAAGATCTCTCTAAAAGAACTCATAAAAACATCACCTACATACCACAAAATGCTTTAGGAGGCTTTACAAAAGGTGATTGTACCACCTTCTATTAAGCCTAATGATGTAGCAGCTCTGTTAGATTATACACATGCTACGAAAATGGATATTGTGTTTCAACAACATGAATTACTGTCACTTAAAGTTTAAAATCAATATGATCCTCTTATAATCTTTATCACAATAAACAAAAAGTTGATAAAGCAAGTTTTGATTAATAATAGATCGACGCTTAATGTTTGTGGCATTGATTTGCTATATAAAATCAAGGTTGATACATCGTTAATCAAACCAGATAAACTTAACATTCATGGATTTGATAACATTAGTAAACAATCATCGGGTAACATAACTTTACATGTAAAGGTTGGACCCATGATATTATCTACCCTTTTTCATGTCATGCCCGGTGCACTTTCATATAACATCATTCTGGGTAGACCGTGGATTCATGCCATGGGGGCAGTTCTGTCTACCCTTCAACAATCAATAAAGTTTATTTACAAAAATAAACATCACACCATCGAAGACGATTCAGAGCCAAAAATTTGTTTACACATTGAAACACAAAAACAAGTTGTCAATCACAAGATTCTCAATAGCTTAAAAGTTAACTCATGAATACATCTTGCCGCAGATAATACTATGCAAAGTTCAACATTGAATGCATTTCTTGGTGATGATTAGGGTGCATTATATTTTACTCCTACCTTTATAGGGGAATATAAAATCAATAATGTTGAAACATCAAAATTTGCCTTGATCTCATCCAAGCAATCTTTGGAAACACCTAAGAAACCTAAGGTTTCTTTAGTAGAAAACAAAGACTATAATACTCTTACTTATACTATAGAATATGAGACCTATGAGGCTCCACCATCTTCTAAAGAGATGGATTCTCTCTATGGTTGTAGATTTCAAATTCTTTACAAAAATTATGACTACATAGGCAATAGTTGTGGTGTAAAACAACAAGGAATCAAAGTTCCCTTAGAAGTTGTGCCACATAGCTCTTTGGCTGGTATTGAATACCATTATTTGAAGCCCACCAAAGCTTATCATCACCCTAAGCTTAATGTTAACATGATATCAATAAGTCCAAGATTAAATATGATATATCCTGAGATGATAGACATAGATTGTCCACCAGGAAATATCCCATTGAAACAGGTAAGTATTTCTCCCTCATTTAGCCACACTCATTATAGTAGCACCTATTCTAGTTGCTCTCAAGGGTGGCATCCTCCTAGGTATATATGTTTTTAGAATTGTGTTGTGTTCCCTTGTGTTGTGTTAAATGTTGTTTAGGTCTCCTTGGATGACCCTTGATACTCTTGTAAGGTCTAGGATACAAGGAGACCGCCTCTGTTGTGACCATTCTTCTATTCCTCTCTCTCTTATTGTAAGTGTTTCGTGTGGTGCCTTGCCTGGGCATAATGTTGTGGAGGGTGTCTTGGGGGCATCTTCCCATGTTGTGAACCTAAGTCACTTTTGTCTCCTCTCTCATTTTTGGTTCTTACATTCTTCAGTGGCTCTACTAGTCGGTGGATGATAAAAACAAATAAATACTGATAAGGATTGTGTGTCCCTAAAACAAGAAAGCAATAAAGGACCCAGTCCATAAATGAAGATGGGGTTGGTATATTACTGACACTTGACTAGTAGAATCACTCTGTGTTGTGATGTATCATATTGTGAAATTTGTTGTAACAAACCTTTGTAATACTATAAAGTTGCTTTTATGCACTTTGGATTATTTTGTATCTCACCTTGTAGTTACACTTGGTTTTGAGATACCTACAGTATTACCTCATGGCTATGCTTAGTTCCAAACCCGTAAGTGTATCCTTGGTCTATTAAGTGAAATGATTTATGTATAGTTTTCATGAATTGATTTGGTTGTTATCCTAGAATAGATTTTCTAACTAAAGCTTATATATTGTTGATTATGTTAGCAAATGTTATAAATGTGTTTGGGAACATTGGGCGATTGCAAGTACATGTCACTTTGGGACATGGGCTTTGCGAATGCTCTTATTCCCTCATGTGCTTTTAATTTACCTTAAATGTGTTTGATATCGGCAAGTAAGTTCAACCACTTTAAGGTGGGAGAATATATCATGGTAAATGCTTGGATATTTTAGATATTGATAAAGCTGTGTATGCTTCCTTTTCACCGTAAGGTGTCTCCGTGATGCAGGTGGGGTTGTGTACTTTATTTTGTTTTGTGTATACCACCTTTTCACTATAAGGTGTCTCCATGATGTAGGTGGGGTTGTATGCCTTGAGCACATGCTTCATTTTCACCATAAGGTGCCTACAAATGCAGGTGGGTCGCATTTTAAATCCCTTCTACAGAAGGTGGTATTGTGTCTTCCCTTGAGCGGATGCACATACTTTTAAAAAGTCCTTTGTGCGAAGTGGGGTTGGATCTTGAGTTATTCACCCTTAAGCATGTCTTTGGTGGTTGTGGTAGCGTAGCTTAACTATCAGGTGTGCTTGGTGTGTCTTAGATAGTGGAACATAGCGATATGCTCCTCCCTATCACCCATGATTGTTATGTATAAGACATATAGTGTGTCAATGACTACTCTACGATGCTTGTGTATTTCGTGTGTCTTCCGTACATGTCTAGTGTGTCTTGCATGTTTTATGTGCCTTTGATGGTGGTGCATAGCAATGAGCTTCCCCCATTGCCTAGTTAGGGTTATATATATATATATATATATATATATATATATATATATATATATATATATATATATATATATATATACCCTAAAGCATGACTTCGTTCATGTCTTCACCATGTATTGTGTGCTTCCTTACTATATTCATTGTGTCTTATCTAATTATCAAGTGTTTTCTTATGTTTGTCTAATTTTAGGGGCTAGAAATGGTCTTCCAAACTTAGGGTGTGTCTTCGCTCTTGTGTTTGATGTGTTTGATGTACTTTTTCTATACTTTAATGCATGTACTGATCGTAAGATCATACACACATTAAAGTGGACACTAAATGTTATGGATTAAAAAGTGGGCACATGCCTTTTTACCTCCTAGTTTAGCTCCTATGTCCCCATCTTAACATTATACAAGCTAAATATTCATCATGATACAAAATCCCATAAAACCAATACAAATTGGGAACAAGGGGACCATAATATACCTTACCCCAGACCAAAAGGGTGCCTCGGGACTTGGGCTCCCATGCCCAAGTCCTCCCTAATTGGTCGGGGCTAATTTCAATGTATGTCAGCATAGGACCTTTAAAAAGGTTTTCATTTGTCTATTATTTTGATTTAATACAGGAATGTTAGCAGGAAAGCATATATAAGCGAGTGTTTGAATTCATTTTGAAGCAAAGAAAGGGATAGAGAACTCATGATATTGGAGCAAAGAGAATTCAAAGAATTCATTGTGTTTCTAGAGCAAATTTGGAATCATCATCCATCTCCTTATGAGTTGAAGGATCTTCATTCTCCTAAGGGCTTCACCTCTAAGGTGATATCATTGTCATTTGGATCATTTCATCATTTCTTTATCTTTATCCTCTACCCTACAAGGGCATGCACTCTCTCTAACAATGGTGTTGGGAAGCTTGAATGTTATCCCTAAACACAACCCCCAAACCCCTTTTCTTCTTGTGTACAGGTTACATGTGTGAAATCTGACTTGAGGTGAAGGTACAGGAAGGTTGTGTAAGGGAAAGAGTTTTGGGATCTAAATGTAGTTTGTAGAAATTCCTCTATGAAAGACTTGGATGCCTGCCCCAAAGTCCTCCTACTGAAACAAGTACTGAATCAGACATTAGGAGACTCTCTATGACATTTCTCCAGTTTTGAGTTTTTGAAGATTCCATCTTTCTGGACTTAGGTTCCCACCTCGTAGTCCTTTGACATCTTTTCATCTAGAATCAAGTTCTCCTCTATTCATTGATCTCAGTACTTCTTTCAGATTGTTCTATCTATCACAATTTGTGAGTTATGCTTTGGTCATCATAGAACTAGGGTTTAATGCATATTTGACCTAGGTTTTGATAAAAGGCTTGATTAAATCAGATCTTTCCATAGCACTCTTGAGCACAAAATTAGTAGTTGAGTCCTCCTTCATTTGGTAGTGACTTGGCTCAAGTTTGTCCTTGAATGTTATTATGGAAGAGGGTTTGATCTAGTGTACATACTAGCTTACATCATTCACCTTTTTCATATGTATAACATCAACAATCTTCTCTCTTTCACTCTTTTCTTTGCAACTCTCTTTTTTTATGCCTTTTCTCTTTTCTTTTGTATTTTCTAGAATGCCTCACTTGATTTTCTCTTTTTTTTTTGGATTTTTTACATTTATGAAATGAATTCTTTTGGAACTTTGGATATGCAATAGTTTGATCTCTCAATTCTCACCTTTTCTCGACACTCTTATTTTTTATCACTCATTTTTTTATTCACTCATATTTTAGATTGCTTCCTTCAGAGTTTTGATCTTTCTAATGTTTTTGGCTAGGGAAGATAAGGGGTTGAGTGCCATCAAAAGTTTTCATAATCCAATTGGACTTCCTTTCTACTAGGGAAGAATTGGGGAGGCCTACTTGCAAACTTCCTTTGAACACTATAGGTATGAATACTGACTTTGCTTAGACCTAACATCTTGGATCATTAAGACTGGGATTACTATAAAGCTAAGAGCTAGGCTTTTAATTAGAATCACTAGGAATGAAGGGGGAGAATGGCGATTGTGAAAATAAGGAATCTTAAGACTTAAAAGGATCACCTATACCTAGGCAACCTTAGACTCCTTACTGGAAAGAAAATAATGTAAGAGCGAGTCATTAACTGTAATGCAAGATGAACATAATGATACTAAAATGTAAGAAACAAAACTCTTTATGACATTTTTATTTTGTAATTTTTTTATATTTTTTGGAATATTTGATTTTTTTGTGTTTTTATGTTTTATGGTTTTTATGACTTTTAGACATAGTATTTCTTGAGGTGAAAGGCATTGACTATTTCACCAAATTCTTCTCCCTCCATTGTGCACAAGAGATGGGCATTATTTTTGATATCTTCTTTAACCATGTAAGGACCTTTCCAGTCCTCTGTGAGTGTTCTCTTTCATCTTCTCTTTTTGTTTTTCATGCTACCTCTTCTTAGGATGAGCTCTCCTATCCTATACAGTTTCATGTTATCGTTTGACTCTATCCTTTCTAACTCAGTGGTTTGTCTTGGTAATGTGAGACAAAGTAAATCCTGGAAATATTTTTGATGGGAGGGAGTCCAATACAAGACTCCATCACACCTTAGTAATTCCATTAGCATATCAAATTGATCTTGCATGTAAATCTTTACATCTTGCCTACCTTGAATGTTTTGTAAAAACTGGAATAATTCAAAGGGAGTTTGAGGTTCCCTTTGCTCGTCAGGAAGGACAAAGCTAATACTTGTCCTTCTATTGGGCTCAGGTCTCAAATCCATAGAATATCCAATGTAGCTTCCCAACAACTCAAAGATGACAGGATCATCAATTCTTATTGACATTCATGTTGAACAAAAGGAATACTGAGAGGGAGGGTGAATCAGTATTCTATAAAATAATTCCTTTGTATCCTCTTTAATCCATTTACCAAATTCAATGACATGAAAGCAAAACAAACATAGAAATAGCAACCATAAAGATATAACACATAGACACCAAGATTTTTACATGGAAAACCCAAAAAGGGAAAAACCATGGTGAGTGTTAGCTCACAATATATTATGATAGCAATGCCAGATTACAAAAGGCTCACTGCCCAAGGGCTCATTGTCCAAAGAAGTGCTCATTGTAGGTGGACTCACTATCCACTGAGAAAGAAAGATAGAAGAGAGAAGGAAATTGGCTCACTGCCAGTGGTGAACTGTTACAAATGCATCTACCATATGTTGGAGTATAGTTCCATTGAAAGCTCAATACACAGATTCAAAGGTCTTCATTATTTCTGCCCTACTTTTCTGCTCTACTACATATACTCGGTTTTCTACCCTTATTGTCCTTTTTTGCTTTGTAAACTACCTTAAATCATGCACACATCAAATTCACACTACATCCACTTTTTTCCATTTCTCCAACACTAAAATCCATTGAATATATATATCCACAACAAGATTTATCTCATGATTAGGTTGGCAAGCCAAACATGAAACGTGTATACAAATGTTATACCTTGTCAGCTTGATCTTGTGCACAAATAGCAATGCGGACCCAAACAAACATATAATAGTCTTCATATAGGTCAGAACCAATCATTCAACCACTTAGATTGATTGTTCAAACAATATATCTTCACCACATATAGATCTAACATGTCTGTCGGCTTATCCCTTAAATACACACTTGACCAGTTCAACTGTCACATCATAACATCCAATACGAACCATATGATACTCTAAAAATCATATCCAATATCCATTATAGCTCACTTGTCATACCTTTAGAACCGCAGAACATAGTATTCAACTACAGACAAATGCAGATCTCTTAATTGTCACTCAGTCACTATGAAACATTGTTAGACTGTAAGCCGATATGAACAACTTGTAGAAAGTGCTCAAAGGAACTTCAGAAGCTATAGCTCTAGGTTTAGGTAGTCATAATAACTATCTTTGTTACCTCAGAACCGTAAGACAAAATATGTAATAGCGGAGGAATGCAGACCCTTTTACTTTGGTACTATGCACTGTTTCTATCTTAACTCTGTTCGCCCAGACTTAGACATTTCACCATATGACTTCCAGAGGAAGTCAAAAATTGAACATTGGACCATGTGATCACCAAATATCTATGAATAACATACCTAAACCACATATAATGATCTTCAACTGCAAAGGCATACTGACCCAATCTCTGTCACTCTGTAGCTTGCCCATACTTAGCCATTTTGACTAAGTCTTTCAGACCTTTACCAAACCTTGGTGCCATAATTGAAAACCCATTTACTATGCTTTGTTTCCATCAATGACAACATACAACTTTTCATTAGAGTAGTGTCTCTTTACTATGTTGCCAACAATCTCCCCCTTTCGCATTGATGGCAACACTTAGTGAAAAATGCTTATCTGCTCCCCCTTTCTATATACACTCTATTTTTTCTTCTCCACCTTAGGTGTTTGCCCATTTTTCACTAGTTTTCTTCTCCCCCTTTGACATCAATGGAAAAGGTGTATGTACAAGATTCAAAATTGTGTCAAGCCAGCAAAAACTATAAAAATTGTTATATTCTGTCGCATATGTACAAGTACAATCTTCAACTTAATTTGTTGTGGGTTGTAGGATGTCATTGAAAATGATCTTGATTTGAGCCAATTCTCCATCCCAACTCTTCTTTGTATTGTCCAAAATTTGAATATGGCCATTTATTAGGAAGACTAATTTCTCTGTCTTTTGTATATCAGAGGATGTGTCAATTAGTGCATTTACCTACAGTGCTTTTGCTACAAGATTTGACATTGAGTCTAGATTAGGACTTATTAGTCCTCTCAACTTACACATTCTATTTTTCATTTGATCCCTCTTATTCATTAGATTAATTAAGTCATTATAAATATTGATAACTTGTATCTCTTTGTTGCTTACTAACTCAACTGCTGGATCAAATGACTTAGAGTTATTTGTCACTTGTAGTTCCAGATCCTTTATCTTTTCTTCTAACTCCTTTGTGGCATCTGGCCATGATAAACACAATTTATACAAATCACAAGCTTCTTTAATGGCATTATGTATACCTTTTATTTCACTATCTAATAAGGTTTTATCATTGATCAACATGGTCTTCAACTCAGTTAATCTCTTCTCATCAAACTCTTTCCTTACTTTTGTTTCTGCAGACTTTTCAAAAGATTCAAAATGAGTGTTGATTGATTTTATCATACCTTTAAGTTGATCAGTTGATGATAATGATGTGTCTTTCTGGTATGCAGGCATCAACTTCTCCAACACATCAAATGCTGCATCAATGAGCTCATTGTCTTGTATATGTGTTTTCAACATCTCTTCTTGAGCCCCAGCTTGCACAATTGATACCAGTTTCAATTTCTGCAAAGGAGACATTGAGGCCAAGTTTATTGGTCCTTGCAAAAAGTCAGGCTTACCTAAAACTTATCTCTTTTTCCAAAAATTTCTTGGCAAAATCTTTAGGATCCTGTAATGTAGCAATGTCTCTTGCCCTTTCATCATACACTTCTTGATTCTGCTCCAGAGGTTCCAAATTCATATCCTCATATTGATCAATGTTTTGATATAGTGTAGGACTCTTCTCAGCTGGTACTTCTTCTTGATTATCATCTTTGTTCTTCTCATCAGTCTTCTCCTTGTCTGTTTGGTCATCAATTTGTTTTTCTAGATGAAGACTTGTCTCAATTTGGCCTTGTCAGCTATATCCAGACCATCAGTAGCAGGGGTAGGATCTTCTTTCTCCTTTAGATCTTCATCATTCTTATCTAACACTTGGTCCATGTTGACTTTCGGAGTAGCTATGTCATCTCCACACTTGTTTCTTCATTGTCATAGATGGTTGGGAGATGAAATTCCTTCAACACTTTCAAAGTAACTTCTTCAATCTCCTTAACTACTTTCTCAATGTCATTTAACATGAGAGTGTTCATCCTTTTCTTTGTTCTAAACTCTTTGTTAAGCACTTTGGAGATTTTTTCCTTATCTTCAGGAGTGATCTCCAGACATAACTTTATCAATGTATGCTCTCTGAGTTCAATGTCCTTGGCCATAGCAGCTTCTTTTCTTGCAGTCACCATACTTCCCAAGCTATCTAGGAGATCAATAATTATTTCAATGAGAGCTTTATTGTATATGTCCAAGTATTGGATGACAACAACCTCAATGACCTTTTCATTTGCATCGTTGAAGTCATCATACAGTTGGGCAATAGGTTTTAGATTGCCATCAACTATAATGGCCTTCAATACTTCCTCTAGACTCATTGTAGTCAGGTCTTCTGCAGTTGCTTCAGTCTTAGCCTTCTTTCTCCCTTTACCCTTATCGGAGGCTTCTTTTCTGTGGCACCAAAGGATTTGCCTTGCTGAGAACTGGAGGGTGGTGCACTTTGTGCCCTCATCTTCTTCACCTCTTCATCGGTTTTAGTTTCCTCATCATTAGCTGCACCAACACTGACATACACTCTCTGACCTTTGGTCTTCTTTCTCTTGCATATTTGCGCTTCTGCAGTGTTAGGGTTAGATGAAAAAAGATATCAATTAAATGCAAATAAAGATTAAACAGAGGAATGAAAAATAAATAGAAATAATAACAGCAAGAGACAAGTTTTAACATGGTTCACCCAAACTCGTGCTACATCCACCAACAGAGAGTCCAATATTATTATCCAGTAAATCAAACCAATTACAACCAGCAATCCCTGCAACTCAATACCATTGCAAATGCTACAATACAATATTACCCAAAACCCTAACCCTTAGCCATTTTTATCAAGCCTTATGTCAGTTACAAAAATAGGTTTTTTATGTCAGCTCATGGGAAAAGAATTTCGGGGGCTGCACCCCTAAACCCTGGTGAGGATACATAACTAGTGTACAATACTTGCATGATCAGTTGACTCCTACCAACAATCTCCCACTTGGAGATTGATCCTGGACGACACCGCTACATGTGCAGCTCCCATTGGAAATAAGCACCCTGGACTCTGCTGTTCTAATTTTATTGTTTCAGTCTTGAAGACCAACAGAAGCTAAAGAGGAGCTTAGCTTCTCCCTTGTCACTACCTTTGTAAACATATCCACTAGATTTTTATCTATATGTATCTTTTCCATCCTTAACTATCCATCATCCAACACTAACAGAATGAAGTGATACCTCAACTATATGTGTTTGGTCTTTGAATGCAAGACAAAATTCTTTGCAAGATGTATGACACTCTAACTATCCGTAAACAAATAACTGTTAGCCTGTTGTTTTCCCAATTCTTCCATGAAATATTGTAGCCATATCATCTCCTTGCTTGCCTCTATTACAGCTACATACTCTTCCTCCGTGGTGGATAAAGCAACCACCTTTTGCAACTGTGAGATCCAACTCACTACTGTCCCACCTACAGTAAAGACATAACCTGTAGTACTCCATCTGGTATCAATATCCCCTGCCAAATCTAAGTCTACATAACCTACTAAATCAGTATTAGAGCCCCTAAAACATAAATGTGTATTGGATGTACCTCTCAAATATCTGAGAATCTATTTTACCGCATTCCAATGCTCCAATCTGGGATGACTTATATACCTACTTATGACTCCTACAACATGTGCAATATCTGGTCTTGTGCATACCATGGCGTACATTAAGCTTCCTATAGCTGAAGCATATGGTACCTTGGACATTTTTTCTTCCTCCTCTTGTGTCTTTGGACACATCTCCTTAGTCAATTTCAAATGACTAGGCAAAGGTGTGCTGACAGCTTTTGCATTCTTCATATGGAATCACTGCAACACCTTTTCAACATAAGCAGCTTGAGATAGAGTCAATTTCCTGTTCTTCCTATCTCTGCAAATTTTCATACCAAGGATTTGTTTTGCTGCCCCCAAATCCTTCATAGAAAATGATTGTGCTAATTGTTGTTTTAACTCTCTTATGTGATCCATGTTAGACCCAGCTACAAGCATGTCATCAACATATAAACATAAAATAATGTAGCTGTCATTATCCAACCTCTTAAAATAAATGCAATGGTCAGAATTACACCAGCTATAGCCTTGGTCAGCCATAAAACTATCAAATTTCAAATACCATTGCCGAGGTGCTTGTTTCAGGCCATACAAACTCTTCTGCAATCTACACACTAGTTTCTCCTTACCTTTGACCTCAAATCCTTGGGGTTGTTCCATGTATATCTCCTCCTCCAAATCACCATGGAGAAAGATAGTTTTCACATCTAGCTGTTCCAAATACAAATATTTAGTAGCCACAATACTTAAAACAATACGAATAGAAGTCATCTTAACAACCGGAGAAAAAATCTCATCAAAATCAATGCCCTTTTTCTATACAAATCCTTTTACAACTAACTTGGCTTTAAATCTTTTCTTACCTCCATCTTTCTCTTTCAACTTGTAAACCCATTTGTTTGGTAAAGCCTTTTTACCTATAGGTAACTTACATAATTCCCAAGTCTGATTTTTCATCTCCATTTCTTCTTTCATTACAACCTCCCACTAAACCTTTGTATCCACCTGTATAGCTTCATCATAGCCTTCTGGTTCACTAGCATCTGTTATCAATATTGAATAGAAAGAGGGAGAAAACCTTTTAGGAGGTCTACTTAGCCTTGTTGACCGTTTAACATTCACTGGAGTTTGTGGTATTTTTGGTTGCTATTGCAGAGCATGAGGGACCACTGGAACATCACTATTTGGAGTATCATCTAGCACCACATAATCTTTTTTTTTCTTCTCATGTTGTTGCAACTGATCTTCGTACAATACCTTCTCATTGAATACAACATCCCTACTCACAATTTTCTGATTTTCAAAATCCCAAAGCCTATAACCAAATTCATCAATGCCATATCCAATGAAGGTACACTTTTTTGATTTTGCATCCAGCTTGGTTCTATTTTCAAAATCTACCTGTGAAAATGCTTCACATCCAAAGGTTTTGAGAAAAGAATAACTCACCTTCTTACCTGTCCATGCTTCCTCTGGAATACCATAGCCCAAAGGAATTGAAGGACCTCTATTAATTAAATATACAGTGGTGTTGACAGCCTCTGCCCACATATTTAAAGGCATCCCAGCATGCAATCTCATGGTCCTTGCACGCTCCATTATTGTCCTATTCATGCATTTAGCCACTCCATTTTCCTGTGGAGTCCCTGGAACCAGTTTTTGCCTACAAATTCCATTAAAGGAACAATAATCCTCAAATTCTTTACTGCAATACTCACCACCATTATCAGATTTGAGACATTTTAATCTTTTACCTGTCTCATTCTCAACCAAGCTTCTTCATTTCTTAAATGTTTTAAATACATCAGATTTCTACCTAAGGAAATAAATCCATACCTTCCTAGTTGCACCATCTATGAATGTAACATAATATGTAGAGCCACCGAGAGAAGATACCTAAGCTAGTCCCCATACATCTGTATGCACAAGCTCCAACTTTTCATCTTTCTTTTGCTTCCCATCCTATAGAAAACTAACTCTCTTTTGTTTACATACACACAACTTTCACAGAAATCTATATTAATACATTTTAGACATGGTAAAACTTTCTTAGAATGAAGTACCTTCATACCTTTTTTCACTCATATATCAAAGTCTGTTATACCACAGTGTTGTCTCAGAATCTGCAGCAACTTTTTTAGTCTCTTCCTGCGAACCTGCAGCAACTGTTCTTGAACTTGTTTGTTTTTTCTCTGCAACAGCTAAAGTAGAAGGAACAATATGACTTGTACAAAGATATATAAGGTTCCTACTTTCACACCTTTTGCTACTATTAAGGCACCTTTTGAAACCTTCCAATTTTTATCAGTAAATGTAACAATGCAACCTTCTTCAGCTAGCTACCCTGCTGAAATTAAATTCCTACTGAGCCTTGGAACGTGCCTTACCTCTTGTAGTAGCCAATGATTCTCATTCTATAACTTAATCTTAATTATTCCCTTTCCAACAATCTGACAAGGTTCGTTATCTCCCAAATAAACCAACCCAAAATCCCCTTGGACATAATCAAGAAAATAACTTCTATGGGATGTAGCTTGAAATGGGGCCCTTGAATGTAAAACCCATGAATCATTAGCATTATCTAGGGAAAGAATCAAAGCATCATATTTAGATTTATTACTTACCACATTTGCCTCCTTATTGCCTTCTTGTTTGTCTCCTTTATTTATTTTTCCCAGACCAACAATCTTTCTTCAAATGACCTAGTTTCCCATAGTACCAGCAATCCTTTTGTCCTCTAGTTTGGGATCTCTTATCCTTTGATTTTCCTCATGACTTCCCATTGCCTCTAGAACCTTTTCCTCTCTCCTTTGATCTTCCCCTGCTTTTTGTATTCAAAACACTACCTGATGTGGACCATCCTAAGCTTTTCCTTCGCATTTCCTCACTAAGGATAACACCAACGACATCATCAAATTTCAAAGTGTTTGAACCAGAGACAGAGTTACTTATAGCCATTACCAAGCTATTCTAGCTTTCTAGCAAAGAACATAAAACCAAGAGAGCCCTCACCTCTTCATCAAATTTCACTTTTATAGAAGTTAACTAACTAACAATCGTATTAAACTCATTTAAATGATCTGTCATAGATCCACCTTCAATCATTTTCCTATTAAACAAACGCTTCATGAGAAATACCTTATTTGAGGTTGAGGGTTTTTCATACAATTTAGCCAAAGCTTTCATCAGTTCATCTGTTGTCCTCACTTTTGTTATAGTAAACACCATAGATGGTGCCAAGCACAACCGAATGGTTCCTAGTGCCTTTCTGTCTAGAAGATTCCAATCCTCATCGATCATTCCTGTCGACTTCTTGGATACTCCTTCCAATGGCCTCCATAAATCCTTCTGAAAGAGATAATCCTCCATCTGCATCTTCCATAACTGATAGTTCTACCTATTAAATTTATTGACCTTCAATTTACCCTCGTCCGCCATTGCTCCTACTCAACCGTGAGACCTTCCTGCAGATGATAATTGAATACAACCTACTTTGATACCACTTGTTAGGGTTAGACGGTAGAAGATATCAATTAAATGCAAATAAAGATTAAACAAAGGAATGAAAAATAAATAGAAATAATAATAGCGAGAGACAAGTTTTAACGTGGTTCACCCAAACTTGGGCTACATCCACCAACAGAGAGTCCAATATTATTATCTAGTAAATCAAACTGATTACAACTAGCAATCCCTGTAACTCAATACCATTGCAAATGCTACAATACAATATTACCCAAAACCCTAACCCTTAGCCACTTTTATCAACATGCAGTTGTTGTGGAGGGAATACATAACTAGTGTACAATACTTGCATGATTAGTCACCACCTACCAACATGTAGTTGTTGTGGAGGGAATACTGGAGGATTTAGATGTTGTTCCAGATGAACTTACACCTCTTGTTCTTCTTTTTGGTGCAGCAGGTGCCTCTTGAACTTCCAGAGCTTTATTAGCTTCCTTTTCTTTAGTTGCTCTTTCTACCTCAGCTCTAGCTCTTGTGGCTGATATTTGTTCTTTGGTGAATCCTTTACTTTGTGCATATTCTTCTGCCATTTTCCTAGCCTTTTTCTAGATTTCAGGCTTCCTTAGTTCAACATGAACTTTTATAGATAGATCTTCATATGTGCCAAACCTTTCCTCTGAGGTATCCCTAGGTTTGCTTAACATGTGCTGGGCATATCCATCTAACACATCAGCTACTACTTCATACCCCATTGGCATAATCTAGACTATTCTAGGCTCAACAACCTCCATCATGCACTGATCCTTGTTGACAATGAAGCATATGTCATTTTTATATTTTTCCACAATTGTCTTAGGGATCCTTTCCCTAGATTACATTACTCTTTGGAAGTTCTTGAAATAGCCCCATAGGGCTGTAGTCTATGCATCATGACTTCCTATACTACTCAAATGATTTCTAATTTGTACTGCAACTGGTTTATCACTAGTCTATAACAAATTCTTAATCCCTGGTAGATCTTGCATAAAATAAAAGAATAGGCATAGAATTAGAGTATCGAACTTGAATGAATATTTTTGCTCCTTTGTCTTCTTAAGGTTCTCAATCCGTTTGTGTCAAAGCAACTCACAGAGATCATAGTCTGCATTCTCCTTAATCATCTGATAAGTAGTGTATATAGTGGTACCAGAGACAGAGTTCTCTTTGTTAGTGAAATAGATTTTGTAGCCTAACACCATGGATGCAAACCTTACTGCATGGTCTTCAATGTCATTAACTATTAAAGCTCTTTTGTCAAATTTGGCTCTGGTGTCTATCATCACGGTGTCATTCTTCACAGATTTTAACATAGGTATTGTTACAGTGGAATTCAATCTAGTTATAGCCCTTATTGCATCCTTTGTGATCATAAATGGTCTTTCCAACCACATGAATTCATCGTGTATCTTGCTCAAGATGTACCAAACCCATTCATCTTCTGTAAATGTTGGGAATTCTATATATTGAATGAATTTCTACTCACTTAATGCCTTATATTCTCCCTTCAGATCAAAATTGTCATGGTTTAGATGTTTAGATAGAGATCGTCAAACCTACTATCACCAAATTCTTCTAGGGCAACATGAATGTAAGCCCTAACATCCTTCACATGCATCACTCTATGTGGTATATCTAAAAATGTACCCATTGGATCAATTTTTGTTGATTTGAAGGGGTGTTTCTTAAATTTTATTTGTGCTCTCTTAGTGATATCAACAGCTTGTGGAGTAGCCATTGCAACAATTAAACAAATATGTTGTAGGGTTTCAAACTGGAAAATACTTCTTTTGCTGAAATAGGATTTTCTTTGATTTGCTTTGGAAATCTCTATAGTTTCTTTGAATTTGGTCTTCAGCTCTCCTTGGACACTTGATAGCTTGAATGCAAAGTGAATGTTCCTTTGGATACAACCCTTTTAACCCTCATTTCCCAAAACCTAATCGCCATAAATGTTATTTTTCAAAAAGATGTCAAACACTTCATTTTTAAATATAGTCGATCAAGATTGCTCCGCAATGTTCTGCACTTGAACCTTTTCTACTAGAATTTATTTCAAAAGATCTGTCATATAAAGCTTTTTATCATGTCTTCGTGCCAGATTCTAGCACTGACTATCTGGCTGGGGGATTTGGATTTTCAATATAGCTCCCATTGAGCCAGAGCTCCTAGTTTACTTCCCAGAAGAAGTAACTACACCACAAGCTGGAGTAGATCCATCCCTAACCTCATTAACATCCTTCTTAATCTAGACCTTGCTCATTTCCTTCTAGATTTTCACTGGATCAATCTTGTATAGTAGTTAGCCATTTCCTTCTGGAATCATGCAAGTATTATAGTTGCTCATTTCCTTCTGGATTTCCTTCTATTGATTAGATTCATTCTTAATTTGTATTGGTTAGCCATATGTCCAAATCTATTGCATGTAAAGAACTTTCCATTGAAGGATTGAGTATTCCTTGCATTGTTAAAACCATTCCTAACTAGACTTCTACATTCATTTGATCTATGACCAATTTTCTTGCAATTGAAACATTGACCAGAGAATGATGGAATATTTTGATGCATTCTACTCCTAAACTGAGTAGCCTTATGACCAAACTTATTGCAATTAAAACAATAGCCATTGAAAGATGGGTACCTTTGAGCATTTGGCTATCTCACTAGAGGTCTTCTAGATTTGCTTCTCTGATTCCTGAATTGGTTACCTTTGTTTTTCCTCATCTCAATGTTTTCTTGACCTGATTTAAAACTCTCTCCTTTTTCAAATCCCAAACCTTTCTTGTCATCTAGATTTTGCTGACTATCAAGAAACTCATCAAGTTTTGAAGAGCTTATTTTCAACTTTTTTTTGTAACTGTTTGAAAATCAAACTTTAGAAGTATAATGTCTTTTGCCAGCTTTTCACATTCTTCAAATTTGTCTTTTAACATTTGATTCAAATGTTCCTTATCTTTTTCTTTTTCTTCAACCAACCTTGATAACTTATTTAGGGTTTCATTTGCTACAATCAACTGTTCACTTAGCTCTCTATTCCTATCCTTTGATCTATTAACTTACTCTCTTAGATTCATAATGCATTCATCTACTTCTTCGACTTTTTCCTTTAAATCTTGGATATCTGCTTCATTCTTATCAAGATCTTCAAGGGTTGTTTTTAATTCTTGATCAATTGTGAAACTGCATGGAGCAGGATACCTTCTGACTGCCATGAGTACTCTTTCCTAGATCTTCCTCAAGCTGTTAAACTTCTTCCAAGGAATCTTGCTTTGATACCAATTGTTGAACACAAGGAATATTAAGAGGGGGGTGAATCAATATTCTATAAAAAAATTCCTTTGTATTCTCTTTGATCCATTTACCAAATTCAATGACATGACAGCACAACAAACATAGAAACAACAACCATAAAGACATAACACATAGACACCGAGATTTTTATGTGGAAAACCCAAAAAGGGAAAAACCACAGTGAGTGTTAGATCACAATATATTATGATAGCAATACCGGATTACAAAAGGCTCACTTCCATAGGGCTCACTGCCCAAGGACTCAATGTCTAAAGAAGTGTTCACTATAGGTGGACTCACTATCCACCAAGAAAGAAAAATAGAATAGAAAAGGAAATTAGCTCACTGCTAGTAGTGAACTATTACAAATGCATCTACCATATGCTGGAGTACAGTTCCATTGAAATCTTAATACACAGATTCAAAGGTCTTCATTATTTCTGCCCTGCTTTTCTACTCTACTACATATACTCTATTTTTTGCCCTTATTGTCCTTTTCTACTCTACAAACTGCCTTAAATCATGCACACATCAAATTCACACTACATCCACTTTTTTCCATTTATCCAACACCAAAATCCATCATATATATATATATATATATATCTGCAACAAGATTTATCTCATGATTAGGTCAGCAAGCAAAACATGAAATGTGTATACAAATGTTATACCTTGTCAGCTTGATCTTGTGAACAAACAACAATGTGGACCCAAAGAAACATACAATAGTCTTCATATAGGTCAGGACCAATCATTCAACCACTGAGATTGATTGTTCAAACAATATATCTTCACCACATATAGATCTAACATGCCTGTTGGCTTACCCCTTAAGTACACACTTGACCAGTTCAACTGTCAAATCATAACTTCCTATGCGGACCATATGAGACTCTAAAAATAATATCCAATATCCATTATAGCTCACTTGTCATACCTTTAGAACCATAGAACATAGTATTCAACTATAGACAAATGTGGATCTCCAAACTGTCACTCAGTCACTGTGAAACATTGTCAAACTATAAGGTGATAAAGAACAACTTGTAGAAAGTGATCAAAGGAACTTTAGAAGCTATAACTTTGGATTTAGGTAGTCATAATAAGTATCTTTGTTGCCTCAAAACTGCAAGACAAAATATTTAACAGCGGAGGAATACGGACCCTTTTACTTTGGTACTGTGCATTGTTCCTGTCTTAACTCTGCTCACCTAGACTTAGACATTTCACCATATGACTTCTGGAGGAAATCAAAACTTCAACACTAGACCATGTGATCACCAAATATCTATAAACAACATACATGAACCACATATAATGATCTTCAACTGTGGAGGCATATTGATCCAATCTCTGTCACTTTGTAGCTTGCCCATACTTAGCCATTTTGACTAAGTTAGTCTTCCGGACCTTTACCAAACCATGGTGCCATAACTGAAAACCCCTTTACTATGCTTTGTTGCCATCAATGACAACATACAACTTTCCATCAGAGTAGTGTATCTTGACTATGTTGCCAACAATTCGCATTCTCCATTCTTTGTTAAACATTCCTTCACTTTCTTCTTCATCTAGAAGTCTCTCAACCATTTCAATTTGTACTAAAGGTGCTTCCCATTCATCAATCTCATTTGACTGCACTGAAGAAAAAGTTGTAGGTTGCACTTGTGGTTGAGATATCATGAACATCTTTGGGAGAATTCCTATCATGTTGGTTGATTCATTGTCCATAGAAGTTACATCTTCCATTGGTGTCATTGGTCTATATGATTCTTCTGATGCTTTGAGATGTTCATATGACTCACTTTCTTCTGGTGTTTTAGGGATACGTGACTCACTTAATGGTGACAAGGGAGTGTAGCTTTCTATTTCATCTTTTTCAAGATCTGAGAAAGTGTGAGGGTCTGCATTTCTCAAATCAAACGTAGTTGTTTCAAACATTGGTCCTTTAGTTCTATGGTGTTTTTCCACTATACAAGTAAAGAGTTTGTAGGCTGGTTGTACATTGATCATAAGTATTTACAAAGGGAATTGGAGAAGTCCATCCTTCTCTATCCATTCCATGATTTTTACCATTTTTTCCTTGGGGATAACCTCTTTTTGTTTTGGTGGTGCCTCATTTTCTAGTGCCTTCATCTTTGCATAGTTTATAGTCTTTCCTAGAATTTATGTCCTTTTGATACATATCGATTATGTAGTAGGACTGGGAATAGACATCTTGTTTGTAGGAAGTTCATAGTCTATGGGGATGCCTATCTTTTTGTTTGTTGTATTGGACTTTATCGTGCTAAAAGGATTTGGATCCCCTTTTGTAACATACACCCTCCCAAGATGTAGGAATCAAGCCTCTTGGAATAACATAGATGGCACAACTTTCATTCTGTGTATCCAGGGTCTTCTAAAAAATAGATTATATCTAGTGTCCTTATCAATGACATAAAACATGCTTGGGACAGTCTTTGGTCCTAAAGTCATAGGAAGCGTGATCTTTCCTATCGTAGTAGCCTTTAAATTATCGTACCCACTTAACATGTCTCTAGAGATGGTGATGTTGGTGTGTCCATAACCCATTCTTTCTAAGAGAGAAAATAGAACTATGTTCATTGCTACCCTGTCGTCAATTAAAGTCCTCTTGATGTAGGTGTCATAAATCCACACTTGCAAGTATAGCACAGGATCTCCTTTTTTAGTTAACTCTACCTCAGAGGGCATTTGCTTTAAATCAAAGAATAATCCTAGTTCTTTAAGCTCAGAGTTTGGTGGGTTTATGTCAAAATCCACATGATTGACTTGTTCACTAGGTAGAGGTGTGATTTGATCAAGTTATTTCAATCCTATTAATTTCAATAGTGTTGAGCGATGTGAGGGAGAGTTCCTAAGAAGGTCAAATGAATGAAATATGTGTGTAAGTTTTCTTTAAAACCTCAATGAGTTCATAAGGTCCAATTGGTACTGGTATTGGCTCAACCACCGAGACAATACTTTCATGTATTTCTTCTTTCTCTTTTTCAAGATCTCCTTCCTCTTCTTCATTATGTAATATTTTGACCAATCCCAACATCCTAGCTTCTCCTTTTTCTCCTAATTGTGGCGGGATGTTTGCGTTGTTACCTTGGGCTACGTTACTTTCATTAGTCATTTCTGTGTCTTTGTGTGCAGGAAATGGGTCTTGATAGATTCTCATGTTGGCATTCTGTAGAGCTATTGGCACTTGAGTTTGCCTTGCCCCCTTGTTATTTGGTGTGACCTCTTGCGAATTTAAGAACATCTGTATGAACAACCATTGTTGGTCTTTCCAAAAATCTTTCTATGAATCTGTTATACTCTCTACAAGATCATGTGCTATGCTCCCTAGTCCTATGAAAAGAATAGAATTGATTATACTCATAAGGGGTTATTTCATACCTTATGTCATTTCCATTTCCATTCTAATTCCAAGATTGATAATTGTCCCATGGGTAATATGTGTTGTTTCTAGGATGATCAATTGCATTAACATTGGGAGGGTAGTAATCTCTTTCATTATAGTCATCCCTCACTTTCCTAACTGGGAGTTGATCTGTAACCCCATTTATCATTACATTTCTATTTTTTTTGAGAATCTTGATAATAGGGGCATTGTTTCCTATATCCTCACTCATTAGTTTTCCATTTGACCCATAAGTCCTTCTGCCACTATCAATGGTTACTTAGTCAATCCTTAAAGCACTTTCCAAGTCTTCTTCGTAGGACTTGTAAGGTAACTTTTGAACTTCTCTCATATCCCTGTTTAAGGCATGCAAGAAAAGATCACATAATTCACGATGATCCATGTTTGGAGTTCTTGTCGAAGAATAGAGAACTTGTCACCATCAAATGACAAAATGGGCTACTGATTTGTTTGGTCTTGTTTCATAGTTAAGAATTCTCAAATCCCCATCTTCACAAGTTTGTTCATGTGGAAAGCCATGAAAAACTCTTCGATTAATTTTCTGAATGAATGTATTGAGGCCTCAGGTAGGTGATAATACCAATCTAGGGCTATTCCTTCTAATGTCTTCAAGAAGATTTTGGCAACAACCCCATCCCAAGGGAGGAGTTCTCTTATTTCAGTTGTGTAAGATTTAATGTGTGAGTTGGGATCTCCTTCTCCTTTGAACTTCAAGAGATTAGGTAATGGTCGAGATAATGGAATGATTCTTATGATTAGGTCAAGTGGCTCCTTTAAGTACTCCAAGTATTTGCCTAAAAAGGCACTCTATTATTGAGGAGTTGACAACATTAGCCCCATAGGTGGGTTTTGATAATCTAATGCTATTGTTTGATTCGCTTGGCTTCCTAGCATTGCTTGATTGTTCTAAATAGGAGGGTTCCCATTCAAAAATGTGTCATTGCTCCCATTTCTTGAGTAGTAGTTGAGATAAGGGGGTTTCTGAGATGCCCTTTGGTCCTGTTCAATTTATATGTTTTTGTATGATTTCTATCTTCTCTCTGGGACAGGTTGTTCTACCTCTAGAGTTATGATTCTTTATACTAGCATTATGATTAGGTCTGCAGGAGTGGGACCTCTAGTCACTTCCTCATTTCTAGTGTTTTCCTTATGAATGTTATCATGATTTTGTGTTTCTTCTCGTATAGCATTCTCTTGTTTCTCTTTTAATAGAATAGCTTTCAGGGATTTTTGAGCATCGTTTGCTTCTTGTAATTTATTTTGTTCTAGCCTTTTTACTTCATCATCAAGATGAGTACTTGAGGTGCTTGTGGATGGTTGATCCATGCGGTGGACTTTTGATCTCATCTGTATTCTTTTAGCTTTGTGAGGTGTGTTTGGTATGTCAGGGTTATGCTCCCATGCAAGATTGTTGAAAGATAAAGAATGTCTAGGTTCTCTTCAATCTTATTCATAGTCAGAGTCTTTATAGTCATAGCAGTTTGAGATCAGTGCATTTGGGTTAGGTGGCACATACCTATTGAAAGAGGGAGTTTCTAGTTCCCTAGAGGGAACAATCCCTAAGTTTAAGTCTAGTTCCGTCATATTCGGGGGTGCCATAGACACCACAGAATAAATGGAATGAGCAAAGGTGAAGGTGACAAAGGTGGAAATGGTAAAGATAGTTATGAAGAAGAAAATGTTAATGATTGAATCCTTAGAAGTTAAAATGCCAAATGATGATGTTTAAATGGAATTTGAGTGATCTTTGAAACATAAAACTACTCATCCTAGTTGGATTTGTAATTTCATGTCAAGTTCACCAAAATATGTACACTCAAAAACATGACTTGGTGGCCTGGGGCGGTTGAGTCGGCTTTGGCACGCACACGGACCCTCTCTCCTTACCACAGGGTAAACCTCCACATCACTCTCACTCTTATGGAAGTAGCCAGTTGAGAGGAGGTCAGACATGGAGGTGATCTGGCTCATTGGAGAGATGGACTTTGCAGAGACTGGTTGGCCAGTCCTAGGGCTTGTGTTGTGTGTTTGTTTGAATTTGGTGTTCTATAACCGTTGTTGTAAAGATAACTATATGACCTGAAGAGTCACTAGTCACCATTCTGCTATTTGGGTTTTTGATGTTCCAATGTTGTGTGGGTTGACTATTATTCTCGTTGATGTTTTGTTCAAATTGACATTGCCATTCATATTGTTAGATGATTGCTCGTATTTGAAGTTCTTTGAATCTTTCTCGTTGTTGTTGAATTACTAGTTGGTCTTGTTGTTGTCTAGGTTAGATCTCCTCTATCTCATCAAGGATTGCCTTCACCCACTCACCTATAAGTCTAGGGCACATTTGTGAGCCTAAAAAAGAGAGAGATGGCTTAAGCTAGCCTTGACTTGACCTAGGGTTTCAACTTAGGGTTTGTGTGACCTAAGGTTTGACTTTGTTTGACTTTGATCGACCTTGTGTTGAGACCTACGGTTTTGACTAACATTGACTAATCTTGACCTTGTGTTGGGACCAAGGGTCTGTAAACCTTCTACGCTGCTATTGTTTTTGTATGCATGCAAACCTAGATATGAGTGCAAAACATTTTTTGTGCTTTTTTCTATTTATAGAAAGAAAGTACTTTTTTCTATTCTAGGAATTAGAAAATGAATGCAAAGTAGTATGAGATTACCTAATGCAATCGAATCTATGTTTTTGTTGTTTTATGAATAAGTGGATAAATTTAATCTAAGAAATGGAAATTACCTTTAATCTATGAACATTGGAAAGGGAAACTACTTTAACAATGTAAATCTACTTAGCCTATCAAGGAAAAAGTAACATGTGTTTACTATTCCCAAGAGCAAAGTTTTGATTATCTAATTACTATGAAATGAAAAAAACATGAAGGAATCTAGAATAAAAAAAGACACGTGAGCCTCCACTACCCTCAGAAATCCTTGTATGGAAACCTCTAATCCTCTTGCAACAACAGGGTGATCCTCTTGGCAACAATAAGAAAAGAGAAGTAAAAGAAGCTTTGAAGCTTTGAAATGAGCTCAATGAGAGCTTGATGAGCACTGTGGCTTGTGATGTGAGCAACGTATGGATGCAAAATGATCTTTTAGGAAAGCTAGGTGAGATAAAAAAAAATAAAAGAAAAAGGATGTAATGTCATGTGTGAGCATACGAATGCTTGATTTGGAGAGCACTAACCTGCAAGAACTGTGTTCACAAATGAAATTGCCTCCCTTTGTGATTGAGGGAGAGGGTATTTATAGGTTTGAAGAATGGATGAGAGGTCAAGAAGAAGAAGAGTTAACTCAGTTTGATTGAAGAGTTAACTTAGAAAATAGAAGAGTGATATGGGCTAAAATTGGAGTGATCTACCCAGTAATAACTTATCACTCAAGAAGAGAAGAAAAATAATGCATGAGAATTCATGGATTGATAACTAAAGATGAAAAAGAGCTAAATATGCATGTGTGGGTGCATGAAATAGTTAACTCAACCTTAGGGACAAAATTCCATGCAAACAGAAGCAAAAATGTGCAAAAACATAGCTATTTTGAGCTAGAAACTCAAGTGAACTTGCAACTAGAAAACATGACAGGGTTGCCCATGGGTCACCCCTTTCACCAGTCAAAGTCACCCAGGGGTGACCCATGGGCAAACCTCATAGGAGGGCACCTAGGTTGAACTGCATGATAGGAGATGGAAGAGGTAGAGAAAATAAGGGGATCTGCCTTTGGAAACAAGTCAAACAGGGGTCAAAAACCAAATCTCCACTTGCAAAAGTAGGATCTCTGAGGGAAGATTTGGAAATAATAGGGGGATATTTGAATTGGTTGAGTGAAACTAAAAACTAAAAGTTGGAGATGGCTTGGGAGGACCTATAGAAGGCCTCTAGGGGTGGTAATGGATGAAAAACATTAGGGAAGGTTGAAAACACAAAAAATGGATGAATACAAGGCTTAGGGATGAAGTTGCAAGAATAGGAAATGTAAATTAACAAGTGTCAAAAAGTGTTGAAAGTGAAAAGAGAGAGAAAACTACAAAGGGGAAACAACACAAAGAGGAAGAAAACACGTCATCAAGAGAATTGCTGTTGAGAGGATGTTATTTCACACTTACATGTAACTAAAAAGGATTGTGAGTCATCATAGGGGTCCTTGTGGAGGCTATGCATGATTTTGGTGCTTACAATCCTGTTTGGAGTTGTTCTGACCTTCTAGAGTTGTTTTGTATCCTTTTGGAGTTGTCCTGTGTCTTTCCAAAGCTATCATGTCCAGAGTTGTCCATCCTTTTGAAGCTATCATGTCTTCTTCTAGAGTTGTTTATCCTTCTAGAGTTTTTCTGTCTTTCCATAACTGAGGTTTTGGAGCTCTTTTATCTTTCCAAAATTGATGTTCTGAAGCTCTTCTATCTAAAGTTATCAAGTGTTCTAGAGCTATTTGAGACTGTCCTTCCAGAGCTGACCCTTCCAGAGTTTTTATGACTTTCTAGAACTATGGTTCTAGAGCTTTTCTGAGACTATCTTTCTAGAGATACACTTCTGAAGTTAGGTCCTTCTTGAGTTGTCTTTCCAAAGTTGATTTTCAAAGTTTTCCATGATGTCTAGCCTATCTCTTAGGTGTTCAAGAAATATTTTGACAATGCCTTCGTGAAAATATCAACAAGCTATTGTTCAAATCTATAGAACTAAAGTTCAATCTCTCCATGCTCTACCAACTCCCTTATGAGATGGTAGTGGATCTCAATGTGCTTGCTTCATCTATGGAAGACTAGATTCTTTATCAGGGCTATTAAAGAAACATTGTCACAAAATGTGGTTGTACCATCTTCTTGCTCCTTATTCAATTCAAGTTTGCAAGGATTTTTCTTAGCCAAATAGCCTATCATGTTGTTGCATTTGTTTTTATGTACTCAGCTTCTGCTATGGAGAGAGAAACTATGGGATGCTTTTTGGATGCCTATGATATTGCTCCTGAACCCATGTGGAACACATATCCCAATGTGATTTTCTTGTCATCTACACTCCCTACCCAATCAATTTTAGTGTAGTTCTAGCCAGCTTAAACTCATTAGATGTGGTATACAAAATATCATATCCTTTCGTACTATTGACATATGTTAGGATTCTCTTTCTTTCTTGCCAGTGTGTGTCCTTAGGTCTCTCCATGAACCTAGAAATTAGGCTTACTACATACATTAAATTAGGTCTTGTAGGAGTCAAATACATAAGACTTCTAACCATGCTCTTGAAGAGGGTTGGGTTTACTTCTTTTTTTCCCTCTTTGCTTAATTTCAAACTTGTAGCTATTGGTGTTGGGGTAGGTTTGTTGTCTAGCATTCTAAATCTCTTCAAGATTTGTTTAGCATAGTTAGTTTGTGAAATAAATATGGCATGCTCTATTTGTTGGACCTATATGCCTAGGAAATATTTTAGGAGACCTGGGTCTATCATTTTGAACTCACTTTTCATTACCTCTTTGAAATCAACAATAAAGAGGTCACTATTACCAGTGAAAATTAAATAATCTACATACAAAACAAAAATCAAAATCTCACCATTAGGTGCTTTGATGTAAATTGTGGGATCACTATCACGTTTTCTAAATCAACTACTTAGAAATTAGGAATCTATTATGTTGTACCATGATCGAGGTGCTTGCTTAAGCCTATAAAGAGATTTCTAAAGCCTATACACTTTGTTTTCATGCCTTGGGACTTCATAGCCAGGTGGTTACTCTACATACAACTCTTCTTTCAACTCTCCATTCAAGAAGGCTGACTTCATGTCTATTTGATATATCTTGAACCATTTATGCTAGGCTGCAATTGCTAAGACTGTCTACACTATTTCCATCCTTACAACTAGTGCATATGTTTCATCATGATCTCTTCCAAGCTATTATTTGTATCCCTTAACAACCAACCTTGTTTTATGCCTTTCAATCTTTGCCTCAACAGTACTTTTTGTCTTATAGACCCACTTAACTCCAATGACCTATTTACCCTTGGGTAAATTAGTTAGCTCCCATGTTTTATTTCTCTCTATAGTTTTCAACTCTTCATCCATGACCTTACACCACTTCTTCTCTTTCATAGCTTCCTTAAAATGTATTGGATCACTATAATAAAATAATACAAAATCCATATTTTCATCAAAATCAACATACCTCAAGTGTTGTCATAAATTTCCCTCACACTTCTTGTCCTCTATGGTATTAATTAGGCAAGCATAGAATTTGAATTTCTAGAGTTGCTTGATTGCTAGGATGATGAAGAAGACTAAGTGCCAGAATGTACACCCTACTAAAAGGTTTTGGAGCTACAGGTTCTGGAGTTGTTACCCTGCTAAAAGGTACCAGAGTTATTGGCTTGCTAAAAGGTTTTAGAGTTGCTTCTTCTAGAGCTTCTTCATCCTCAAAGGTTATTGTGACAAAAATACATGTGGTGCTATACATTGTTCCATCCCATGATTCATTCTCAATTAATTCAACATCCATGCTAATCACCACTTTCTTGGTGATGGGATTATACAATTTGTAGGCTTTAAACTCTTCACTATAGCCTATGGGTATGTGTAGGATCATCACGGGCCAAATAGTGGCAATAGGAAAAAAATTGTGTTTTTACTTAGCCAAATTCGTGACTTGGCAAAGTTTGACTTTCATATGTTTTGAAAGGGATATATGTTTTGGTTTGGATACCAAACCAAAATGGATATCTATTTCAAAACAGATATCCATTTCTAGAAATAGAAATTGGATATCTGTTTTGTATTTCTAGAAACGGATATCCATTTTGGATTTCATGCCCTAAATTGCTTTACCTGATCCTTCATATGATTTGATTCATGATACATGGTTTGAGAAGGATACACATGATATACCCTTACCCTCTAGTGATAAAATTATGAATGATACTTTATGTGGTGAAGCTACACCTTCATTAATCCTTCATGACATTGTTATTCCTTGTGATGATGATGTCCTTCATGTGATATGTTAGGACATAATGCAAAGTTAACATGGCATGAACTCTCTTGAAAGGGTAAGCATGGACTATAAGAACATTGAAGTAGTTGGATCTGTTAAGCTCACCATTTATGAAAGAACCTTAAAGGTTAACCTTAATTAGGTAAGGTTATGTTTCAGTGTGGTTGTTTGTGCAACAATGTGTAAATTAATGTTACCTAAGGATAAATCTAACTATACTAACATTTTAATAACCATGAGAGCTGGGACTAACAATTAGACTAAAAACTTGACAAACAATACAACTTGGACACATGTAGGACTTGGAAAATGGAAAAGAATATAATTAAATGTGGAAAACAATGAAAAAGTGGTATTAGTTGTACCTATATAGAGAAGTTGTTTAGAGGTTGGCTGGGGAATTATTTAGGGTTTAGAGGTTTAGGGTTTCTCGGGTTTAGGGGTTTAGGGTTTACAGTTTAAAGAGAGATAGAGAGAGGGGACTGATAGAGTTTGGGAGAGATAGAGGAGACAGAGGGGAGAGATAGGGAGATAGAGAGTGAGAGACATAGAGAGAGAGAGGTAGAGGGATGATAGAGATAGGGAGATAGAGGTTTAGGGTTGCTTGGGTTTAGGGGCATTATTTAGGGTTTAGGGTTTATGGTTTTGGGGTTAGGGGTTAAGGTTTAGAGGTTTAGGGTTTAGGGTTTAGAGAGAGATAAAGGACCAATAGGGAGATATAGAGGAGTCCGAGGGGAGAGATAGGGAGATAATGAGTGAGGGACATGGCAAGAGATAGCGAGAGAGATTAAGAGGTAGAGGAACAAAGGTGATAGGGAGATAATGGTTTATGGTTACTTGGGTTTAGGGTTTAGGGGTTTGGGGTTTAGGGTTTCTCAAGTTTAGGGGTTAGGGGTTAGGGTTTAGGGGTTAGGTTTAGAGGTTTAGGGTTTATAGAGAGAGAGGAATGATAGGGAGATATAGAGGAGTTTGAGGGGAGAGATAGAGAGATATAGAGGAGTCTGAGGGGAAAGATAGGGAGATAAAGAGTGAGGGACATGGCCAGAGACATAGGGAGAGATATTGAGAGGTAGAGGGACAAAGGTGGTAGGGAGATAGGGGGAGAGATAGGGAGATAGTGGTTTAGGGTTACTTGGGTTTAGGGTTTAGGGGTTTGGGGTTTAGGGTTTCTCATGTTTAGGGGTTAGGGTTTAGGGGCATTATTTAGGGTTTAAGATTTAAATTGTTTAGGGGTTAGCGGTTAGGTTTAGAGGTTTAGGGTTTTGGATTTAGGGTTTATAGAGAGAGAGGAATGATAGGGAGATAGAGAGAGGAGACCGAGGAGAGAGATAAGGAGATAGAGAGTGAGGCACATGGCCAGGGACGTAGGGAGAGAGATCAAGAGAGGTAGATGGATGATAGAGATAGGGAGATAGGGGAGAGATGGGGAGATATAGGTTTAGAGTTGATTGGATTTAGGGTGTACCTGGGTTTAGGGTTTCTCAATTTTGGAGATAGCTAGATAGAAAGAGAGAGGAGACAGATAGGGAGAGATAGAGGTGACAAAGAGGAGAGATAGGGGGATAGAGAGTGAGCGAGATGTCCAAAGAAATAGGGATAAGGATTGAGAGGTAGAGGGATGATAGAGATAGGGAGATAAGGGAGAGATAGGAGATAGGGTTTAGGGTTGCTCCTGTTTAGGGTTTAGGGTTTAGGGGTTAGGGTTAAGGGTTAAGGTTTAGGGGCATTATTTAGGGTTTAGGGTTTATGGTTTAGGGGTTAAGGTTTAGAGGTTTAGGGTTTAGTGTTTAGAGAGAGAGGACCAATAGGGAGATATAGAGTGAGGGACATGGCCAAAGCATAGGGAGAGAGATTGAGAGGTAGAGGAATGATAGTGATGGGGAGATAGTGAGATAGGGAGATAGTGAGATAGAGGTTTTGGGTTTCTTGGGTTTAGTGTTTAGGATTTAGGGGTTTATGGTTTCTCAAGTTTAGGGTTTAGGAGTTAGGAAATAGGGTTTAGGGGATAGGGGTTAGGGTTTAGGGGTTAGGTTTAATCATGTGTTAATAAATGTTGTGGAGTGAGAAAGGGGTGGTATGGGTATGGTTGAATGGAGTAATGAGGTGATTTAATTGGTGATGACCTAGGTGAAGTGATGGGTAAGGTGTCTTATGTGGGATTGCTAGAAAGTGTGATTAGTAATGGTGGGGATAGCTAAATGTCATCTTCTAAGGGTTCAAAGGTGAGGAAAGAGTAAGATGGGGATATGGGATAATCCATGGTTTAATTATTATTCAAGGGAGTGTCCTTATATAATGATTATCAACGATGGTGTCAATAGGGGGAATGGAGTCTATGAATGTAGGTGTGGGAATGTGAGCTACAACATTTGGATTATAGTATTAGATGAATAATGGAAAGTACCTGGGCACCTGTCTAGTGATGGAAGGAGTCACATCATCAAATGATGTTTGGGGAAGGGCTTTTATTAGGAAAGTAAGGATTTGGGTGATGGTCTAGGGTTTAGTGGAGAAGAATTTATGGAAAATTTGGAGGTCATTAAAATTAATATCCCTCCACCTCTATCTCCCTATCTCTCCCTTATCTCCCTCTCTCTATCATCCCTCCACAGGTCTCAATCTCTATCCCTATCTCTCTAGACATTTCACTCACTCTCTATCTCCCTATCTCTCCCTTTGTCTCCTCTATCTCTCTCTCTCTCTACCTATATCTATCTCTCCCTATCTCTTGCCTCTCTCTCCCCTATCATTCCTCTATCTCACTGTCTCTTTGGACATCTCTCTAACTCTCAATCTCCCTATCTCTCCCCTTTGTCTCCTCTATCTCTTCCTATCTGTTTCCTCTCTATCTCTTGCTCTCTCCCCTATCATTCCTATATATCCTATCTCTCCCCCTATCTTTCCCTCTCCCTTATCGATGAAGGAAATGGAAACAAGAAAACTAGGACTCCCTTTCTTAGGTTTAAGGTTTAGGGCTTAGGGGAATTATTTAGGGTTTATGGTTTAGGATTTGGGGGAATTATTTAGGGTTACTTGGGTTTAGGGTTTAGGGGCATTATTTAGGGTTTACGGTTGCATGTCAAAAGTAGTCTCTCTCTCTCTCTAAATCCGTAAACCCTAAATAATGGCCCTAATCCCTAACCCCTAACCCGTATCTACCTCTCTCCTGTATCTACCTCTCTATAGATATCTCCCTCTCTCTATCTTGCTCTCTCTATCGACATCAATCTAATGATGTTGAAGATGTGCTAAATTGATTTGTCACCTTTAGAAAATAAATGACATCAATCCAATGATTGTCTTGGAATTTGAACAGGTATAGAAAAATAAGAGGTCGATCTCGAGTGTCACAAGTTTGATCTCAATTGTTGACACAAATATCATCTAATATGTAAGTTAAACATGAAATGATTTGTTAGAATTTACACCAAAACTACTTGCTTTTACAATTTTTTTATGACAATTATCTATTCAAAAGTGCCTTTGAAATACTATGAGATACCTTAGTATAACTAAATCATATAAAAATCAAATATATATATCATCATAATCCTATATAAATTTTGATAGTTTGTCCAAAATCTCTCCTTTCATATGATACAGTCTTTCTAAAATTTGGATTGTATATTATAGCTAAAATACCTAAATACTAAAATGCTAAAATGCTAAAATACTAAACAAAAAAACAATGTAAACAATTGAGAAAAAGAAAACGGATATCTGTTTTGATAATGGATTTCCATTTTCAAAATGAATATCCATTTTGATAACAGATTTCCATTTTCAAAACGGATATCCATTTTGAAAAAACATAAAAAGCGAAAAAGGGTCACATTTTTGCAAACCCGCGGCTTGCAAAACGCAGTGTCATCTTTAAAGAATGGATATTAGAGGTGAAGAACGGATATCCGATCCAAAAAGGTAAGATCTTTCGTATTTTTTTTGTTTGTTTTGTATATTCAAGCAAATTTTTAGGTTTTTTATGCTAAGTGGGTATGTTTTACATATTAATTAGGTAAAATGGATGCACAAAATGAAAACCCAAACCCTCCACCACCAAACCCTCCCCCTCCAACAATAGAAGAGAATATTCAAAGAAATATTGATCAAATAAGTAGGATCATAGAAATGTATCGCCACCACCCTCGATTGTCTACAATGACATTGAATTTAGAGGGAATCATTAATCATGTTCAAACTTTGTCAACCCAACATGAATCATTTAGGCAATGGCGAGAAGCCAAGAAGGCCAAATATTCTAACGGTTTGTCATATGATGAAGTCAAAGAATTAGAGATTACAAAAACTATGTTAGCCCAATACTTTGTCAATCCTAAAACCGGATTGCATGTTGATGTCCGTAAGCCCAAGTTTTCAATCAAATAGTGTATTCATGAGGGCATTAGTCAGAACTTTTGGGATTGTTGGTGGATGGTTTTTGATAAACCACCCAACAACAATTTAGATGTACCTTTGTATTTCCTTCGTAAATTCTATGCAAAGTTCATCATGGGTCATGTTAATTATTTTGATTTTAGAGAGTTTCAAGGAGTGGGTAAGGGAATGCCTCAAGATAGACCTGGAGCAATAAGACAAGTACAAGGTCCCTATATTCCCCCTCCTACTATCCCTTCTCCACCCCCAATGTAGCACCCAGATGTTGTTGTAAATGCAACACAACAGGGCCTTAGTGCCATACACTCTTTGACCAAGCATTTGATTATACAGACATCTCAATTTGCACAAGCACATGATGAAGGCGATGATATTGGATCACTTGGTTTTACTAGACCATTGTCCACACATGTATGTGTGCCCCATCATTGCATTTCTTCAATCATTTATGCTTAGGTCCTATTATGGAGAGTAGTGAGCCACCATTGAACACATCAGAGTATGATCTCCATTCACGAGATGAGACAATGGGGTCCAAAACTCAAGCTGAGGGGTCAGGGACAAGAGTAGAAGCTACCGGATCAGTGAACCATAGAGAAGGAGAAATGCATGAGCAATCTTTTATGCAGGTAAAATTTAAATTTAAATTTTATGGTCTATTCCATTTGAATATATAAACAAATTTATTAGTACTAATGTATCTAAGTGGGATAACAATTGATGACAGAGGAGGAGTTGACAAAAGTTCATCATGGAACTTTGTCTACCATCCAATTTGTCTTGGACTTGCCGATATAATTTGTTCTACACATCAACCTTTTTTTATGCATTTATTTCTTTGTGAGTAATTATATATTAATTTATATCTTGATGTTAATTTTATTTTATAGTCAATCAAAAATGTGAATGATGTGGCATCTTTGCCAATAGTCTTTTCTTGAACTCCTGATTGACCCAAGGGACTATCATTTGCAGAATGGCTTTCTCAATGCCAACAAAGGGTGGAGGTAATTTGATTGAATTATACTTTAATTGATTGTTTGTGTGTAGCACATCTAACCTTTTTAAATGTATGCATTTCCTATTTTGTTTAATAATTATATATTAATTTATTTCAATGTTACTTTGCTTTTATGTAGTCTCTTGGGAATGTGAGTGATGTGCCACCTTTGCCATCATGCTTCACTAGGACACCTGATCATCTTAAGAGAAAACCATTTGCAGAACGATTGTCCGAACAACAACATAGAGTCAAGGTAATTGAATTGAATTTTTCTAAATAATTGATAGTTTATCTAGCGGTCTTATAGTTGATTGTAGTGATTTAGATGTATGTTAATAAATGAAAGTTCTTAATTGTAGTAGATAAGAATCTATTTACTAACTTTAAATTATTTTTATTTACCATTGAAGAGATTAATCAAATTTGTGTTTTGACTTGTTAATGCAGGAAACTTCGCCTCCATCAATTACTAGACATTTTGGTACAAAGAGGACACTTTTTCAAGATCCATCACAGATTCAGGATCCATCACAGATTGAGGGTCAAGTGGACTTGTAGTATTTGATGTAGCTATTTGGCATGTAGATTGTATATAGATTTTGAGACATGGCATATGCCACATTGTGTAAAAAATGTTTTGAGTTGGCATATTTGCCAAATTTTTGTATATGTCTACCATTATGGACTAGATTTTAATATATATACACCTTGATATACAATATAATTTAAATTCCTTATGTACATGTCATGAAACTTCCCATGATGCCAAACATTATGATGATAGTTCTTTAGTCCATTGATGATATATTTAGCATTGAGAATGGTTTTAGATCAATAGAATCAATAGAATCAATATGACAAAATTCCTTATATGCCCTAATCAAGCATAGTAGCTTGAAATCTAATAAGGTCATGATAGACCATTTCATCATGTATTTAGTCTTCATCTTGTCAAAATTTGTAAATATGTCAAAGTTGTCATATGAAAAATGTAAAAAAAATACAAAAGTATGGAAGATGAACAGTCAAGTACTCAAAAGTCAGTTGGAGACTATTGGTTTCCCTCAAATCATGTATAAATATGCATAAACCTTCATGGAAAAGGCATTGGAGATGTATTTAAAATATTTTGAAAATGAATTGAAGACAAGTTTGAATGAAATTAATGTCAAGAAACTCTGTTTTTGTAGATTTTACTCTTTTCTTGCTATTTCTTTGTTTAGTACAGCCCTGTATGGATGTGTTAGGACCTGAGAGCAATTGTAATTGAAAGCTGGTGGAATCTACTTTCTTGTGTTTTAGGTGCCAATAAGGCGAATAAGGACACTGGGGACACATTATAAACATAAAAAACTTACATCTTGGGAAGAGGTGCCAATAAGGCCAATAAGGATACTATTTCAGTTGGGTGTGTGTGTGTATGCAAATCCCATTTATGGCTGAGAAGCTCTCTATTTACTATTATTCAACTCTCATTGATAGGAGGTTGGCTCTACAAGTATTGCAATTTGTGTATGAAACCTAGATGCCCACAAGATCCTATATGTATGTATGTATGTATGTAAATCCTATTTATGGTCAAGTAGCTCTCTATTTACTATCATTGAACTCTCATTGATAGGAGGTTGGCTCTCCGACTATTGCAATTCAATCTATTTGTAATGATGCCTCTATCATGTTGAGTTGGATCCTATCTCTGTATCAATTTAAAATCATGAAGATCACAACACCATACAATCCTCATTGGGTTGTTAAAATGCACAAAACAATCATACAAGATAGTCATTCATGAAATTACTATGCAAAGAGGGTTTATAAGTTGCATTAGGGTTTGTATAAATGATCTAATGGATTTATAAGGCTGTCAAACACCAAAATGGATGATTTATATGAGTTTTGGGACTATCACAGTCCATGTATGGTTGTTAAAAAGATACACATGGCTGTCCAAAACTGCCCTTTATGACTATCCTAAAATAACATCGTGTATATGCTCATAAAAGCTATCAAACTCTGAGAATAAACTCTTCATTGGATAAGGAGTGGAAGGATAAAGTCACATTCCCAAAAACCTCTTAAAATTACATGTCTCCCCTTATGAAAAGTAGGGTCTTTGCCGATACATTATTCCGTAAGAGCAAAGTCACTTAAGATCCTAAGAGCAAAAACCTTGTCAGGTGCCATATTTTTTGTTCTGCTCATCGTGGGGCCAAATGGACTGTGCCAACACATCGGGGTGGATGGGTAAATGCTAGTGGAGGTCTCATTTTGTGCACCAAGCATCCCAGTCATTCTAGGCAAGAGGCTACCGACAAAGTCCCTTAAGATCCCTGAGACCAAAAAACTGCCAAACTTTCATGGAGCAGTTCTCAGAATTTGTGATAGCGGGGAATCTTTTGTTTGGATCTGTAGGTGTATATGGGGTCCATCCACAATAACCTCTCTCATTTTTGGTCAACTCCATTCCGTTTGACCGTGCCAAAATCAAATGCATTGTTGTAAAATACTTCAATTTGATGCAGTGGAAAGGTGCTAGGTGTGACATTTTTCATTCCATAGCTTTTGGAGTCAAATGGACTATGCCAACACATCAGGGTGGGTGGGTAAATGCTAGTGTAGGTCTCATTTTGTGCGCTAAGCGTGCCAGTCATTTCAGGCAAGAGGCTCCCGACAAAGCCCCTTAAGATCCCTAAGACAAAAAATGTGCCAAACTTTGATGGAACAATTCTCAGAATTCGTGACAAATGGGAATGTTGTGTTTGGACCTATAGGTGCACGTGGGGTCCATCGACAATAACCTCTCCCATTTTTGGTCAACTCCATTCCATTTGACCATGCTGAGATCAAATGCATTGTTGCAAAATGCTTCAATTTGATGCAGTGGAAAGGTGCTAGGTGTGACAATTTTCATTCCATAGCTCGTGGGGTCAAACGGACTACACCAACGCGTCGGGGTGGGTGGGTAAATGCCATTTGAGGTCTCATTTTGTGCACCAAGCCTCCCAGTCATTTCAGACAAGAGGCTACTGGCAAAGTCCCTTAAGATCCCTGAGACCAAAAAACTGCCAAACTTTGACGGAGTAGTTCTCAGAATTCATGTCAGCTGGGAATGTTGCGTTTGGACCTAGAAGTGCATGTAGGGTCCATCAAAAATAACCTCTGTCATTTTTGGTCAACTCCATTTCGTTTGACCGTGCCAAAATCAAACACATTATTGCAAAATGCTTCAATTTGATGCAGTGGAAAGGTGCTAGGTGTGACATTTTTCATTCCATAGCTTGTGGGGTTGAAAGGACTATGCCAACGCATCGGGGTGGGCGGGTAAATGCCAGTGGAGGTCTTGTTTTGTGCACAAGCATCCCAGTCATTTCAGGCAAGAGGCTACTAGCAAAGTCCCTTAAGATCCCTGAGACCAAAAATGTGCCAAACTTTGACGGAGTAGTTCTCAGAATTTGTGATAGCTAGGAATGTTGTGTTTAGACCTATAGGTGCACGTGGGGTCCATTGACAATAACCTCTCTCATTTTTGGTCAACTCCATTCCATTTGATTGTGCCAAAATCAAATGCATTGTTGCAAAATGCTTCAATTTGATGTAGTGGAAAGGTGCTAGGTGTGACATTTTTCATTCCATAGCTCGTGGGGTCGAACGGACTGTGCCAACGCATCGGGGTGGGTGGGTAAATGCTAGTGGAGGTCTCTTTTTGTGCACCAAGCGTCCCAGTCATTCTGGGTAAGAGGCTACCGGCAAAGTCCCTTAAGATCCCTAAGACCAAAAAACTGCCAAACTTTGATGGAGCAGTTCTCAGAATTCATGATAGCGGGGAATGTTTTGTTTGGACCTATAGGTACACGTGGGGTCCATCCACAATAACCTCTCTATTTTTTGGTCAACTCTATTCCATTTGACCATGCAGAAATCAAACGCATTGTTGTAAAATGCTTCAATTTGATGCAGTGGAAAGGTGCTAGGTGTGACATTTTTCATTCCATAGCTCATGGGGCCGAACGGACTATGCCAACACATCAGAGTGGGCGGGTAAATGCCAGGGGAGGTCTCGTTTCATGCGCCAAGCGTCCCAGTCGTTCTGAGCTGTAAGCTACCAACAAAGTCAAAAGTTGCTAGGATTGAAATTTTGCATTCCACAGGTCTTGGGGCTGAACAGATTGTGCCAACATGTCGGGGTGGGTGAGTAAATGCTAGGGGAGGTCTCGTTTTATGTGCCAAGGCTCCCAGTCCTTCTGAGCTATAAGCTACTAGCAAAGTGACTTTGCCAGTAGCTTATAGCTTGGATTGACTGCAATGCTTTGCACATAAAACGAGACCTCCCCAAGCATTTACCTACCCACCTCGACGTGTTGGCATAATCCGTTCAGCCCCAAGACTTGTGGAATGTAAAATTTCAATCCTAGCAACTTTTGACTTTGTCGGTAGCAACTTTTGACTTTTCACACCTAGCACCTTTCCACTGCATCAAATTGAAGCATTTTGCAACAATGTGTTTAATTTTGGCACGGTCAAACGGAATGGAGTTGATAAAAAATAAGAGAGGTTATTGTCGACGGACCCCACAGGCACTTGTAGGTCCAAACACAACATTCCTAGCTATCACAAATTCTGAGAACTACTCTGTCAAAGTTTGGCACATTTTTGGTCTTAGGGATCTTAAGGGACTTTGCTGGTAGCCTCTTGCCCGAAATCACTGGGAGGCTTGGCACACAAAATGAGACCTCCACTAGCATTTACCTACCCACCCCAACATGTTGGCATAGTCCATTCGACCCCATGAGCTATGGAATGAAAAATGTCACACCTAGCACCTTTCCACTGCATCAAATTGAAGCATTTTGCAATAATGCATTTGATTTCAGCACGGTCAAACAGAATGGAGTTGACCAAAAATGAGAGAGGTTATTCTGGATGGACGCCACATGCACCTGTAGGTCCAAACAAAACATTCCCCATTGTCACGAATTCTGAGAACTACTCCATCAAAGTTTGGTAGTTTTTTGGTCTCAGGGATCTTAAGGGACTTTGCCGGTAGCCTCTTGCCTGGAATGACTGGGACGCTTGGTGCACAAAACGAAACCTCCACTAGCATTTACCCACCCAGCCTGATGCGTTGGCGCAGTCCGTTTGACCCCACGATGAGCAAAACAAAAAATATTGTTCTAGTTGACACATTCTCAATCATTGACATGGATGATATCTCAGTACCATTCCTTTAGGCACAATATGAGCTTCCAAGGGAAGGTGCAATTGTGAGGTTGGAGATGATGAAAAGTGCACCTCATTGACAATCATGTTTTACTTGTCTTCAATGATGATTCCTTGATTCAACTTAATCCTTTGATAATACATTTTAACCTCCTTGTCAAAGTGCACTTTCAAGGTTGCTTGAGCAAGAGCTAGCGCCTCAACATCTAGGCGCACTTTTGGTGTTCTAGAAGCATGAACTAGCACCTCAAATAGTAAGGCACTCATTCTAGGTTGTTTGTTCAATAATTGGCGCCTTGTATTCTTTGGACATTCTTTCAACTTGTGGAGACAACCTCAACTTACAAGATCAATTCATTATCAAGGCACATATCCAAAGTCATAGAGATATGAAGTGGTGCCTCACTAATCTAGGTGCACATTTGATGGTGTAGAGAGGTAGATGTGCGCCCAAGTCATCATTTGATGCCTTCAATAACTATAAACTCCTTTGATGATGCATTTTATCCTTCCAATTCAATATCTAGCCTTAGGCGCACATTTAGGTTGATCAATCATAATCTAGCACTGTAAGTACCAAGGTGCACTTTTAGGTTAGTTTGATCAAGGATTAGCACCTTCACTTCTAGGCGCAAGTTTGGAGTTGAAATACATCAAAATAACAAGTTTCTTCATCACTTCAAACATCTTTAACACTTTGAAGATCTCCAATGCATGATTGAATATCAAGAAACCAATGTATCATTTAATGAAGGTCTTGACAAGCAGAACAAAAAATATTGTTCAAGTTGACACATTCTCAATAATTGACCAATGAAATTGATGCAAACATGCAATTTGTTCATGTTGTGCCATCATGTTGATGCAAACATTCTCTATCATTCATATTGTCACATGTTGTAAGCTATGTCTGTGAAGATGTAAACATAGTATTGGTGACATGAGCAACACTACTACATATTCTTAAGTGTTGTAAATATGCATCTTCTTATTTAATCATGTGTTGTAAATGAAGGAATGCAATGATTGCAATATGTGCACAAAACGGAATTTTGATAAGGATTAAAAGGAAATGTTAAGAAAATGCAATTGGTAGGTGTAAATCCAAATTCCACAACCTTATCCACCATTCTCCTTGCCTATGTAAAAATGGGATCTTCGGAACATGATGTATTTACAACTACCCTTGTAGACATGTATGCAAAGTGTGGAAGCATAGACAAGGCATGTGAACAGTTTGGCATGACACCTCAAAGAGATGTTATCTCATGGAATGCAATGATTGCAAGATATGCACAAAATGGATTTTTTGAAAAGGCTTTAGAAACTTTGAAGCAAATACAATTGGAACATGTAAAACCAAATTCCATAACCTTTGCAATCATTCTCCCTACTTGTGCCAAATTAGGATCTTATATATACATATATGCATAATGTCATGAAAATAATGTATAGTGTATATATCAAGCCATATAGGCATGTACAAATAAAACCATATGGGTATATACAACGATATACATTGATAACATACAAAAGTATGTTTACAAAGCCAAATAGGCATATGTAACAAAATGTCCCAAAATCAAATCTCCTATGGATTGCTATCAAATAATCTATGGCTCTTGCTAGGCCATGAAGATGGTGAACTAGTCAATGACTCATCCTCTATCACTCATCGACTAGACCTCCTCGATAGAGATTTTTGAATTTCCACCTATTAATACAATTAAACAACGTGCACATTAATATAGAATTTAATATTCAAAATATATAACATGACGTAAGTAATCAATCACTTACCACCAATTGGTGATCCCTCCTGATTATTTGTTGCCTCTCTTCTTCTATAGAGCTAGATGGGTAGGGGAGGTGACGTCCTGTGAGAAGCATGAACAAGTAAATTTAACTGAACATGAATATCTTAAATATGTACATTAAATGCTACGCTTATTATAGGACTGTTCTAGGACTATTTTAGGACTGTTGTAGTTAAAACTATCCTAGTAGACATGTATAGGACTATTATAGGACTGTCATCTCATGGAATACAATGATGGCAAGATTACTATCAAGATTAGTATGAAGATTAAATATGACTATTATAGGACTTTCATTAGAATGCAAAGTAAGGAAGCATAGGTAAGGCACATGAACTGTTTGGTGGAATACCTCAAAGAAATGAGAATTTTATCAGATGTTGTAGTTGCAATTGCCATGTGACACATGTATGTAATATGTGAAATCATAGACAAGGCACATGAACTATTTGGCAAAAGACATCAAATACATGTCATCTCATGGAATGCCTTATGTAGAAAAAGGTACAAATGTGCAATATTAAGAAATACAAATGAGAACTAAAAATCATACTTCGAGTATAGTCAAAATAACCTACGATGCCATACAAAATAATTTACAATGCCATGCAAAATAATCTACGATGCCATGTAAAATAACTTTATTCGCAGTCCTATATAGTCAAAAGCATGCATTATAGTTAAAGAAACAAGATTTTTAATAAAACAATTCTAGAAAATAGAAAAAACAAGAACAAGTTAAGATAAAAAATGTCATACATGTCCATCTAGAAGTTTAAATGCTAGTCAAGCATACCTAAGGGGTCATCTCTTACCTTCAAAGTATCCAATATTGCTTCATGATTAGCATTACTAATTGTCCATAGTTCTTTTGATTTTGGTTTTCGGCGATGTTTTAGTAACTTGACATTTGTTGCAACAACTAGGTGAGAATACATCAATATGGTTTTATGCTTCTCAAAGTCTTCAAATGCCGGGATGCCATTCTTTTTAATCATATATGTTCGTAACCAAGTCCTAGCAATAACAACTGATCCTGTAGGATATGTGAACCCATCATCATCTATCATAGGTTGTGTTAGCTTTTATTTTCCCTGTACACATTGTGCCAACCAATAGTTTGACCTCTCTTCATTTCCATGCGGTGCAACAACTGCATAAACATGACCTAGCTATACAAGGTCTGAAAGATGTTCATAGTTAAATGAGCTCTCCATGTCATTGATAGAAGATGATTGACCTTCATATAAAGGGATTAAATATTGTGGAATCCATGCATCTACCCACTCACTTGACTCACAATTGTCCCAATCACATTTAATACAACTCTAACAAAAACAAGGTATTTCTTGTGTCTAAATAGTCCATGTACTTGCATCTGAGCTTTAAAATGAATGCATCTTTGATGATTCACTGATTCTCTGACATTCCAATTTCTCAATCGCTATCCCATCATCAACCAACCAAAAGAACTTGCGCACTTCAGAATCAAGAGCCACTCCTCATGACAATGCATAGTTACACCACTTAACAATGGAATCTGCATCACTGAATATAGCACCACCTCTAATCTTTAGTTGTTCTTTAAAAAGAGCTCTCTTCACGCATGCACCTGCTCCATCATGTTCACCTTTTCCGTGCCTAGCTTCAAAAAAATTCCAAATATGAGGTATACCCTTCTCTACATGCATTTTTCTCAACCAATAGAAATTACGAGCATTCTTGAATTGACTAGTGCAATTATCTAACCAAATGAGATGTTGATCCATTCTAATATCTTTTTCTTACAAGAACCCATAAAATTGTTGAAAACAATATTGCACAAACTCTATTGAATGAGATCAATCATCACTCATGTAAAAATGCTATTCTCTGACAATCTTCCTGTTCTCTTCCGTACTCTCAGGAGCATGTCTGTATGTGATGTGAACAAAAATAGCAATCTAAATAGAATTGTAGTGCTGGGATTGAACTTCATTTTGGGGTTACAATGTATAGTTTTCTGCAAAATCAACTACAAAGACAATAGTTCCAATTAGGAAAGTGTCTTTACACATCCTGAACTGTTGATCTAACCATCAAGACCTGTGGCTATGTCTAACATACTTGTAGAAAAGATTTTTCTTAAAATCATCAATAAAATCAGCAATACTTACCTCTCTTACAATCAACTCACATCTAGAATCTTCACCTCCATTTTTCAAATTGCATTTCACTGTCTCATATCTCTTTTTCTCAACCATTCTCTTTCCAAAATCATGCTCATTGCCCTCATGAAAACATGATACAAACTTTGATAACCCACCACATTATAAATAATTTTCATTTAAACAATCATTCTTGTAGAACATGCAACCATCATCTCTAATACATAGAAATAAATCCAATAAGTCCCTAGATGACTTTGGTAGTTGAATTGCACCACACTCCTATAACATTTCGTTAGTGTGCAAAGTAGAATGAATATTGCATAATAATTCATGGTACATAGAAAAATCTACATGGTATTTGCAACATGTATTACGAACTTTAAGAGGAACACTAAAATGGCTTAAGAGATTCAAATGCTCTTTGTGAGATTGTCATACCTGGGTGAGTTTCACAATATTGTTTGGCTACATTCCAAGTAATGTTTAGGATGTGGTGTGTAGTCTTTATCACCAATTCTTAACTTTACAACATCTTTTGCATTCAGTGATACCCTAGAGTTAGTGTGCCAAAATCATTCAATTTCTTCCTTTGTGTTGTCATTTAGCTTCTTGTCAACTCATGGAAGCCTACCACTGAAAGCCCAAGTATCATTGGCAAGAGGACTATCTAGCCTTGATCTTAATGCTAGTGCTTTTGACAATGTTTTACGATTCAATCTTAAGTCAACACAAGTTTGCCTCATTAATCAAGCATTTCTTAATTGTTTGCTTACTATTGAGGTTGTTATTACTCTATGGGCAGCTCTTTTATCTTTCTCCTTGCTAGTCTTTCCAATAGAATTGAGTGCATTGAAAAGGCTTCTAACAATAATTTTATTCCGATCGGACACTTTGTTTAACCGAATCTTTAATTTCTTTAGTAAAGGTCTCATTTTGTAAATCTTTAATAATTGCACAAAAAGTTGGCATTGTTCAGTTAATGTTTTCTTCTCAAAGTATCCATTGAAGAGTTTTGTAGCCCACAACCGAACCGTTCGTGACGACCTCTTGCCTTCAAGTTTTTCCGTTATGTTCTCATCAATTTCAAGTAACCATTTGGGGTTCTTGGGTGTTTTCCAATTTTATCATGGTTATTCTCTTCTTGACAAATGTCCTCTCTTCTTATGAAATTTGGAGATACATTGATTGTTCTTGTTTCATCCATGTTATCAACCTCATCAATTTTATCAACGAATGGATTATGGAGTGCAATTTCAACATCATGATGTTCATATCCACTTTCTTCAAGTGCACATCTTCATTTTTCTTCTTCTTCTTTGTCCATGGTATTGCTATTATGAATAGGTGTTTCATAACATTTTCTAATATTTTCATTTGCAATATCATGGTGAATTTCATTCTTATCTAACATTTCATTATAATCAAAATTAACATCTTCAATTTGCATGTCATTAGATGGTAAAGAAGAAGATTCACCTTGATGAGCATCCACCAAACCCACTCTTCCAATCCTCTTCCTTTCCCTATCTTTTTCCCTAATTGCTTCAATTTCCTCCAATGTAACTTTCCTCCTTTTTGCTTTACGACGACTGTTGCTCCCCATTAGGGGAACAAAAATATCACCCTTATGATTGTAACAAGAAAATTGTGTCTCCAAAAGTGCATAAAAATATTCCTTTCATTGTCATAGCCATAAATCATGAGTATTTTGACAGCAGACGGTCTCTAGTTGTGGATGTTAGGCCCAACAATATTCCTTTTATCTTTTTTCTGCATTTACATAACGGATATCCATTTCTTAAATCCCAATTCTTTGCCAACGGACACTCTACAACATCCATATCGCTACTACAAAATAGATATCCATTTTATTATGTACATTTGGATTCTAGACTAGGGATTCATTTTATTATTCTATAGACTTGTGAATTACCATCTAATTTGAATGTTTATACACTAATCCACCTAGGTATCAACTTAATAAAGCTCTAGATATAAGCCATTATTTGATTTGAGTAATCTTACTTTGGACACATTTGTGAAGACTCCTAAAGAGCCTGGACATATAATTGTAAAGATGATATAGCCTCCATATAAGCATAAAGATGATATATAATTTTAGTTTGTTGAAGGCCATGTAAATCAGTCATTGATGAGGACTCTGCTACACCTAAAGTTGAGTCCTTTGTTTAAAACTTTGAAGCATGCAAAGAGGCAAGTGACTTGTAATGCTTAAGTAAACACGAGTCCCAACATGATGTAGTTCAACTTGATGACATGTCTAAATAGTTTGTATTGCATGAGGACTTCCTTATTCATGCATATCATTTGAATTTATAATTAGGTATATTTTTTTGAAGTGTATGAGTTTGAGGCTTTCAATTTTTGTATTAACTCACTTCAAGATGCTAGCAGCCATGTGAACATGATTAATATGGGATCCAAGAGTTATCCTTTTCCCATGCATTTGGAGTGGATTGTTGGCCCTTATGATTGTTTAAATCATGTTGGCCTAGCATTTGAATAGTTTCTTAGTGACATGGATGGGAATGGATAATGTATAGACTTTATCACACTTTAGGGTTTTCCCATTATGCTAAAATGTTATGACTATCCACTTATTCTATTTTAGGCTATCATGAAATGAGGAGCTTCTAAAGGCAAAAATGTTGTCCCAAAAAAAGGCTCAATGTTATTCGTAAAGACATTAGATTGTTAAAATACAAATTCAAGGGTAGATATTCCTTGGGCTATTTTAGTATAGAGAAGCAAAATTGCAATATATGACTATCCTAGGAATTAGAATGGTTGATCATAGGATATTCATGGCATTTTGATATTAATGGATGGATTGATGGATGTTTAGGGAGTTTAAGTTTAAATGTAATGTATGAGAATTCTTATTTATGAACGATCTAATAGGTCTTATGTCTTATTTGCAGGCCATTCAAGAAAGAAATGAAAAGATACCAAGGACTATCATAACACCTATTACAATTAGGTGCATCAAAGGATTGTCATCTAGGACCTTACCAATATGGGAAGTTATCAAAACCATTTCATGTTTAAAATTAAAGGCTTTATCACCTCTTTGTCCCTATAGGCCTATTAGAACAATAAGTCACATTTTATTCATATACCGGTGTTGAGAATAAACACTAAGCATTTGTAGTTATTGTTGCAAGTATGAGGTTAACCAGTGTTGTCATTGATGTCAACATACTCATATTGCATTGATAAGAAGGATTGGATGAGTTGTGTGCTGAGTATATTGAGCAAATTAGTCTTAATCAGGAACAGTGAAGAACAATGATAAGAAGAAGGCAAAAGTACTCAATAGGTTGAGGATCAGAGGATGTGGATTAAAGGGTTTTTAAATATGAGTCTTGAGATGTTCTAGTTAAGATTTCAGAGGTCCGCATGAAGATATGAAGAAGTTGTGATTGATTAAGTAGAACTGGTTCCAGGAGATGCTCCGGAGTGACAGAATGTTACAAAAGGTCCGGTGAGATCTGAAAGTGCATTGTCAGATTCTGTAGATTGGAAGGAGTGTTTGGGATGTCCTTGTGATGTGTCATCTCAGTTTGTACGTAGTTTGGAGGTCTAGAAGAACCTATTTCAGTTTGACAGTCGTGACAGACTATGTTCTTGAAGTTCTGGATGAAGAGGAGAAGAGATTCCAGTAGGAAGAGGAAGTGCAGATGTACCTGGTCATTCAGGCAAGCTTGTGAAGGTTCTTGGATCATGTTGAGGTTGTGTTGTTAGTTCGCATGAGTGTTAGATCCTGGAATTGAAGATATTCTTTCGGATGAAGATGTTCTTATTCAGACTGGCCGATCGGATGAGTTATTCATCTTGCAAATGTTCTTGTGGATGATTGCCAACTTGTGAATGTTCTTGTGGATGATTGCCGACTTAGATGATAGTTCCTAAGTTGATCCCTTGTATAAATAAAGGTTTGTGAGTTCATTTCAAGTGTGTGTCATGGAGTGGATGAGTGTGGTATAGCAAAAGAACGAAGGGCAGAGCAGAAGTATCTTGGGCTTAAATGGAACTGATCCAGACATGGTAAAGATGTCAATCTCTAGTTCAAGTTTGTGATTCTTATCACTTTGTAGATAGTGCGTCTCATGTAGGTAGTGTGCCTCTTTGTGAGCAGTGTGCTCGGGCAGTGAGCCCTAATTGGCATGTGCCATTCATTTTTGTTATTCTTCTAATAGAGAATAATCCTTGGGTTAATCACCCCATGGTTTTTCCCTTAACTGGGTTTTCCACGTCAAAATCTTGGTGTCCAATGTGTTGATGTTTATCTACTCCTATGTTTATGCATTATGCTTTCATGAATGGTTAACTGATATGCTATTAACTAACAAAGAAGAATCAAGTGTTTTAAGTAGAAGCAAGTTTTTATACAACTGATTCACGCCCCCTTCTCAGTTGTGTGCCCTAGATCTAATAGTTATGGCAAGTGTAAATGGAAATAGATTACAACTTTAGACAATCTATCCTCTCCTAGATTGCACTGACTGAGTGGTAATTAAAAATTCCTTATCAATGTCCTTTATATACTGAAGGTATGGGTGAGAAAGGTAAACTTTGTATGTTGTAGACAAGGCCTCAAATGTAAAATATATTATGACAATAACCATAAGGACTATTAGGCATGAATGCTATCACTATTATAGATTGTCAAACCAACCATAGGCTGCCATAATAGTACACTGCTAACTATCATACCTTTAGGCATGGTGCCATGAACCTTATGAGTAGAATGCATTGGTATTTGTGAGAAATGTATTGCTTATGTTAAGAATAAGTATTTATATTGTTTGAACATCATCAAAAGGTGGACTACAAATATGACTTTGTCAAAGGAAAACTTTAGTGGCAAAAATCTAACTATGAACTATTGTGCCATCCAAGCACAATCATGACCAACATCAAGGGATAGTCAAGGCATGGTTGTCTTAAGAAACACAATTGAAATTGTCCATGGATATTTTAAGTAAATCATAATATTCATGATCAAGAATCAACTCTGACTGTCTCAACAGTGGTGGTAAATTTGGCTTCAAGACAATAAAAAATGAGTTTAGGGATTCATTATCACCAAGTAATAAAGAAGAGTAACCGTAAGTGTCGACCTTCAATTTGATTATACAAGAGGATGAAGAAGGGGCCAAAGTATTTTCATACCATAATACAACATACAAAATGAAAATCATGAAGTCAAAACATGTGCAAAGGGTATCTATGTTAAAGAGGAGAGTTGTGAATGGACGATGACTATCACTGTCAAAATAAGATATAGTCTCACTAAGGACAGTTAGGTGATTTGTGGATTGTCATGACTACAACGCACAAGAATCTTGTGTATGAAGAGGAAAGAAATATAAATAAAAGAATATTGAAGGATTGTTGCACCTGGGTACAATGATCCTAAAGGATTGTCATGCTAAAAGGATAGTCAACAGTACAAAGATTCATATTTCAAGGCTATCCTTAATCTCATTCACATGGTCCTAATGTTGGTTTGATTTGCATGGAGTGAGATGACACTATCAAGATTAACTGAAAAGGTGAAAGGGTTTGGTACCAAATTTGGTCACAAGTGTAAAAATTGCAATAAGCTTGAGAATATTGTTCACTAAACCTAGAACTATCACCAAGCAACATCCATTTCATAAGATGTGATCAACAAACATGTAAGAAAAATGGATATCAACCTTCTTGGTTATGTGTTCTTGATATGAGCCCATACTTTTCACAAGGAGCCACCAATTTTTAACTAAATATTTCCATTAGAAACGGATAAAAAAATGTTCCCCCAAATGAGGAAACTAGATTGTTAATTAGAATTCTATGTGTAATGTGATATGAAACAATAGATACACCTATAAATGACCAACTAACTTTAACTTCTTGTATTATTGCCTCGATGTTTCAAATATGTTGCTTCTCTTCATCCAAAACCAATGGTACATAATTTTTCATAGATCAAGGAAATGGATATCCGTTTTGAGCTGCTAAAACGGATATCCAATATTGGTTGTTGACTTTTTATGGATTCTAATGTGTTTTCATGTTTTAGTCTCTTCTTTGAACTTCACCCTTCGTGCTGATGACTTTTTTTTTATGCAAAATTGATAAAATGAAAAGGGTTTATAGAAAAAATTGTTATCTTTCTAAAAATATAAGATTTGTTTGGTTATCATTTTATTAAATAATTATTAATAATTTTCTATATACCATGTCTCTGAAAGCCTGATGGACACACTGATTGAAAAACATCCATATCTTTCAAACCATTTACCTTTTTGAGATCTGAAACCTGTGTCACACTCTATACTTTTCTGGCTATAGGTTAAAAAAAATGAATTTCAATTTTTTTTTATTGAGTTAGGTTGGCTGGAAAACTACTTTTTAGTTTTTAAAAAAGTCACAGTAAAAAAATCATAACTAATTATTTTATTGGAAAAAAATTTCAAATAAATATGTCACATCCGGACATGAGTCCTCTACTTATTTTGAAAGTTTCAAAAAAATATATATATTTTTACTCATAGTTAGGTTGGCTAGACAGACACCCACTTTTTTTTTTTTTTGAAAAATTTAATAGTTGTTCATTGAAATATTCAATTTTCACTAAGTAAATTTAGTTTAAAAAAAAAAAATAGTAACCTATAAACTAGATTCAATTCTCTACAAATTTCGGTCTTACATCTTTTTCAAGTTGTGTAGATAATCCATTCAAATTTTCACATGAACTTGATAAAGTCTCATTTTTTGTATTTTCATTGCCACTTAGAGGTATAGTTTGGCCCATCATGATCCTGCACATACCCCTATGAAGATGTATTTTCACCCTTGTCATTAAGTTTCTTCCTCTTCTCCTTTATCACAAATGGATATGCTATACATCTAAATATTCTCAGGTGCTCTACACTCCATTTGTTGTTTGTCCATGCTTCTTGTGGAGTCTTGTCACAAACAACTTTTATGGGGCACCTATTCAATAGGTAGATTGTTGTTGCTACAACTTCACCCCAATAATCATTAGACAAATCTTTTTCCTTCAACATGTTTGCTACCATCTCTATGATGGTTATATTTTTCCTTTCAAACACTCCATTTTGTTGTGGAGTGTACCTAGTTGTGAACCATTTTTCAATGCCTTAATTCCTATAGAAATTCATAAATTCTTTGGAGGTGTACTCTCCCCTTCTGTTCACTCTAAGGACTTCGATGTAGTGGTTGCTTTGTTTCTTAGCCAAGTCCTTAAACACCTTAAACTTCTCAAATGCTTCTGATTTGTTCTTTAAAAAATACACCCATGTTTTTCTACTATAATCATCTATGAAGGTCATAAAATAAGCATTGCCACCTAGGGTGTGGGTTTTCATGGGACAACACAAATTTGAATGTGCAAGCTCTAATTTTTCTCTGGCTCTCCTGGAGTACCCTGATTGAAAGGGTTTTCTATGATGTTTACCTAAGATGCATGCTTCACATTTTCTATCAAAATCTACAATAGGTAGTTGGCCCCTAACCATGTCTTTTCTAGCTAAAAGACTTAAACTAGAATAGATTAAATTCCCATACCTGAGACGCCATAGTTTGGATGGGTTTTTAATGACTATCTTGAAGGCTGACTGTTGTAGGCTTGTTGACTTTGTTGGTAGTGGGATTTGCATTTTGAGGGGAAACATCATGTTCTTCATCATTTGAACCGCTGAAATCACTGTCTTGCTTCTAAATATGCACAACACTCCATTCATGCAACAAATTGAATTGTAAATTTCTAATAAATTTTTTTCATAACTTTGTTTGTTTTTACAATTTTCCAATTTCCAAAATTCAAGCAAATGAAAACAAATAACTACTACATTTTCCTACAACTCAATTCTAATTCAAATGAAGCCATAAGTAAACCACATGAAGTGGCATGGCAAAGGAAGAGCAAGGTAATTTTAAAACAAAGAGATTGGAAGAAAATACCTCTCCAATAAATTCTTGAAAGTAAGCACAATGAAGAGTTTGTAGAAGACAATCTTTTTGCCACACACTCCAAATCCTTCATCAAGCAATCTTTAATCCATTCCTCAAACCAAGAAAGTAAGAATCCCTCCATTCCAATCCAATAAAATTATTTTTCCAATCAAGAAAGGAGAGGGTTTGAGGAGAAAATGCCAACCAAAATAATGCCTAATCTAAAAATAACTCTATTTTTTCTTTTATAACAAAAAGCCCTTTTTCATTTTCTTTTTATCTCTTTTCTAATTCTCAAAATACTTTTCAAACAAATACTTGAAATAATAGGAAAATTAGATAATTATATTAATTCAATTATTCCTGGACTAGGTAATTACAATTTAATTTAACCGCATTCCAAAATGTCCAAACACTCATATCAAAGAATTCAATTTTCCAAAGTAATGAACAATTCTATCTTTTCGAAGGCAAAATATTAAATTTTAGGAAAGAATTAAAATCACTTTAAATTTATTACTCTAGCATAGAATAATGCAATAAACATTTTCACTAAGAGAATTAATAATTTTCAACTAATTTAATATTTCGAAAACACGAAAAACGCATTTTTTGAGATAACTTAAAATATAGTGTGAAAAGCTAAGGAAACACACGTAAAGGACTCAAACACACATTATGGGTTTCCACAACACAATGATAAGGGTGAGATGGCTTAGCATCCCATGTCAACCTACTCCACATTTCCCATATTAGTCAAACACCTATAATTTTCATATACACTCAAGTGAAATATCAGGCATACCCACTCCACATATAATAGTCGAATCAACATAATCCACCCCAACATGGTGTAAATCATACATGATATAAAATCATCATATCTAATGTAATTATCTACAACTAACATGAGCCAAGAATATGATGCATAATCAATCAACATTTAACAATGCTGAAATAATATGACAGTCATAACTATATACATGAAAATGATTCAAAGGAAAACAAAAGATAAATGCAAACACACAAATCTCCTTCAATCAAATCTACACACTTCGATTAGAATGGAGTAGAGTTGCACCCAAGCCCTACTAGCTTTGTTATGAGAGATTGATAGAATGATTAAGATGTCAATATGTTGGTTGCTCGTGATTCTTTGATTCAGGGCTTTTGCTCGTGATTCTTTGATTCAGGGCTTAAATTTGACAGTTGTATAGCTGTATTTATCCATTTTAGCTGTAAAATACAATCAAATTTTTAAAAAGACTGTATCATATGAAAGGAGAGATTTTGGACAAACTGTCAAAATTTACATAGGATTATGCTGATATATATATTTGGTTTTTATATAATCTACTTATACTAAGGTATGTCATAGTATTTTAAAGGCAACGTTGAATAGATAACTATCATAAAAAAATTGCTTGACAGGCAAGGTCGACTGTCAAATTTAAGCCCTGATTTGATTTTAGAGATGAGATTTGATTTTTTCTTTATTTGATCAAAAAGGAAATAAAACAAGATAAGATAGGATTTGAAAAGATAGAAAGAGATTTGATTTTAGTTTTAAATCCTCAAAAGGAAATGAATCTTTGAAAAAGGATGGGAGGATAATTGATGAATTATCTAATTAAATTAATTAATTAGATACACATGAGTTCAATTTTGGAAAGAAATCAAGATCTTATTAGAATCTTATTAATTAATTAAATATTTGATTTATTTAATTAATTTTGGATTTATGATTTAATTAATTAAATACTATAAATTATTTAATTAATATGAGAAGAAAGAAGGGATTTGATTTTTCACTTTATTTCACAAAAGAGGAAATAAAACAAGTAGAAGATAAGATTTCAAAAAGGAAAAGGATTTGATTTTTATTTGATTTAAAAGGAAATAAATCAAAAGAAGATGAGAGGATAATTGAGAGGATTATCTAATTAAATTAATTAGATACACATAAGTTAAATTTTGGAAAGAAATCAAGAAAATATTATTAGGATTTTATTAATTAAATAATATAAATTATTTAATTAATATTAGAAGAAAGAAGGGATTTGATTTTTATTTGATTTAAAAGGAAATAAATCAAAAGAAGATGAGAGGATGGTTGAGAGGATTATCTAATTAAATAAATTAATTAGATACAAGAGTTAAAAAAGGAAAGGAATCGAGAAGAAGATGTGATATTAATTAAATAAATATTTGATTTATTTAATTAATGTAGGACCATGATTTAACTAATTAAATAATTATAAATTATTTAATGAATATTAGAAGAAAGAATGGATTAATTAAATAATTGTAATTTATTAATTAATGATAGGAAGTGGGAAAATAATTAAATAATTAATAATTATTTAATTAATAATTATTTAATTAATATGGAAGAATAATGTATAGTGAGTGATGGTGAAATTAGAGTCAATTTTAGGTGTCTACATTTTGCCCCTCTTTGAGATGGTGTTGTGAAGCAACATCATTTCAAATAAAGATAAAATATAGTGTTTGGTTGGATAGAAGAAGATGGTGGGATTAGGGATGATGATGCCCCAGTCACTTGAAAGTGACAAGGAAAGATGATGTAGGGATGGTATGCCCCCTCAAGAGGATAGGTGGGTTAGAAGAACATGGATATGCTCTTGAAATGGATGAAATAGACTGGTTAAGGAGATGGAGGAAAGATAAGAGATGGATCAAATGGATGAATGATACGTTATGCCGCATTAAGGTGAGCAACCATATAGTTTGATATAGACTAGACATTATGCACCAAGGTATAAAGACCAAGGTGACGATGTGTCTTGTGCAGCCAACATAATATAACCTTATGTAGACATGAAGAAGGAAACTTAGAGCATAGTCCAAGTGCATAAAAGGTATAATGAGACCTTAGATGCAAAGGTATACAAAAAGATATTCCACCATACACAAGATATGAATATTAGCAAGAATGATAAGGACTTGATACAAATGCAAGATAAAATGATAACACATACAAGCAAGCAAGCAAGCATGCACAAATAATTTGAAAACAAACAATGTATTGCCCTTGTCAAGTTGTAAATCCATGATTAAATGATGATGATTGATTGAGGATAATGTTGTCATTGTGGGGAACGATATATCTCTAGAACAACACAAGGATGCGGGAATGATATATCCCAATGATGATGATTGGGTAAATGATTGATTGATAGGTTTTATAGCAAGGTTGGAAACAAAACCAAAGTATGCTTTTGAATGATTGGCTAGATTACTCGATTGGATTGGTATGGATTAAGGATGACTTGCATTTGAATTTATTGCTTGGATTTTGAGAATGTTGTAATTTTTTGGATATTTCTTTTTTTTTTTTTGGATTTTGGAATTGTTTTGGTGTTTGCAGAGTTTGAATTGTTTTGGGATGACATTGGATAACAATTTGGACAACCTAGATGCTAGATACCAATGACAAGAGAAAACCAAGTCTAGATGCAAAGGATGGAGATGGAATTGGATGAATGGATAAAAGGATGGGAGATAGTAAATGGGATGGAAGACTTATGATAGATGAATGGATAAAAGGATAGGCAATAGTGGATGGAATGGATAAGATGTTTAGGATGTGATCTCTAAAGACTATGTTGCATAGGAATAACATGCCCCATTGTAGGTATAATATTTAAGATTTTACATGACAAGGCTTGTGATGATAGGATTGATTGGATTTGTTGGAAAGGATGGGGTATATCAAGAGATTTCCAAAGCATGTTTCAACATTTTGGCTCTATCTTTTACAAGATCTAAAGGAGGAAAGGAGGATGGATGGATCAAGGGGATAATTATGTGGGTATAATGGATAATGATGATATGATAGGAATGATAGGTAGAAGGAATGATAGGATGGGTAGATGAGACAACATGCCCCCAAGTGTAAGGTACATAGACAATCGACCTACACATGATGCTTGTTCACTAGGCTTTCATCATGGTACTTATCCAAGGCACCTGTTTGCCAAGTTTTCACCATTGGATGAATGATTTTTCTTTACTATATATTTTTTTTAATTTAGATGGGATGTGTTAATAATTAGCATTAAACATTGATGTGGACTAACAATAAAACTACCATAACATTAACCTATAACAATAAATGTTTAGGTCTAGTATCAAACTATCAATCTTATAGTTAGCACCCAAAAGCTCACATTTATAGATAACATAAACTTTAAAGGATCTAAACATTCATGCGAAAGGCCGATCAAAAATTTTTGACATAAAATTTTGACTACAATGAAGGCAATCTAGATCCATGGTCAGTGCTAACATTAAGTGATTACCAATCACATTGAAACATCCAACTTCCAACTAACTGTAAATGGAAAAACCTTGCGCCTTGGTTTAATGTAACCATTAGGGCTCCTTTGTTCCCACTCATGGCTTACTAATGCAAAGGTTTTCATCTTCAGTGGTAGTTATCATATAGGATCCCAAAAGCTAATTGTTATACCTCACTAAAACTTTAAAGCATACCAACATTCTTGCTCAAGGTCGATCAAAATGACCGATCCAGCTTGACGGTTTCCAAAGTCACTCCAGTCTCAAGGTCGATAGGAGGTTAGAGGATATGTTCACTATGACCAATGTTAAAGGGTGCACCAATAGTTTCCCACCTTGTGAAAACTGCCCACTCAAAGTTCAAACTGACAAATCACTATGTTCTCCCAAAACCGGCCGCAAGGAAGACCAATGAATAAAACATTAATGGTTCAGCTTATGGTCCAAGTTGATGGAAGGTACAATTAAAGTTTCAATTTTATGTAGACAATGAAATCAGCTGACAATATGTGTTAGAGTAAATGATAAAAGATACCGATAACTGTAATGTTGGGGGTTAGGAATAGATGCTAGTAGCTCAAAACAAACTGCTAGCAAAAAATATTGCAAATAACTTTGGATGGCTAATTTTAAAAATTTGAATGGTAAGCTTCAAAATATGGATAATAAACTTAAAACGGTCTACTTCTATCTTTAAACTTAAACCTTACTTCTGCAATGGTTTTAACACTAACGCATAACTCCTATTACCTTCATGATTAGCCAGGAATTTAAATGATAATGCCCTACCTCATAATAAAAGCCTGCAGTGGATCTAACCAGGAATATTAGTCTAAACATAATGTTTTAAGAACAATGATGTTTGAACTGAGCCCTTGTATGATCTATCTGTATTGTACGGGTCTGTAAGATATGGATTTGAAAGTAATTCAATTTTTTTTTTAAAAATGACCTTTAAATATATCAAATTTTATATGGTTCCTAGGGTTTTTGATCCTTCTGGATGGTACAGTGAGGTCAATTTTGGCATACCATGCTTTCTGTAAAAGCTCATCTCTATATCTATAACAAAAGGCTAGCAAAAACTTGCAAAACCAAGGTTAATCAAGGGATGTGGGTCCCACCGGGCATGCCAAATGTATGATGTAGAAATGTGAAATAATAAACAGAAATCAATCACAATGAAAGCTCCTATTTCACAATCTAAATCACCTCACAACGAGCAAAGGACTATCAAAATCAAAGGAAAACAATGAAACAATGTTACCACAAGAGCCCTTGATGCACCATGACGAATGATGGATGTACTCTAATGATGTTTGATAATGATATTTGATGTATGAATGTTGATTGCTCACACCAGCAGTATAATGATACTTTCATAGGTGCAGACAATAGCTCATAAGTCATAAAGTGCTCTCGAGGCAAAAATGACTTGATTGATAATGATATTTATATGATCTTGAATGTGGGAATGATAGCACCTATTTGAATGAGGTCAGCTAAGACTCATAGATAAAAGTGTATAAGGATTAGGATAAGTGAAAGATAATTAATTAAATAATAAAATTATTTAACTAGTAAAAGCACCAAAGGTGCTATCAAATGGCCAATAGGCACAAATATTTATAGGCCTATTGTTAAATAGTATATATTTATATTTTTTCTAGAAAATCATTAAATGTAACTAGACAAGGCTATAAATACTATAAGAATTTTTTTTTTTTTTGCAAGTAAAAAATAATGATAAAAGCATAGATGCATTAATTTTCAATTTAAAAAAGTAACTTTAGTGGATAAAAGATATATATTCAATAAATCAACCTAACATAGTTTTGCAATTTAAAAAAGTAATTTGAGTGTATAAAAGATATATTTTTAAAAAGTACTTTTAGTAATAATAAAGTAAAACTATAATAACAATTTCCTAAATTATAATAAAATTTATTTTATATTTAAAATTAAATAAAATTTAAATTTAGATTTGAACTAAACTTACTTTAAATTAAAATTATTTTTTAAATAAAAACTAATTTCAAACTAAATCTAAGCTTATATTTAAGATTATTTAAATCTTAACTAAACTAATTTTTTTATAACTAAATAAATAAATAAAATGATAACAAAACCATAAAATTTTGACTTTTATATTAATTTTAAGGAGAAAAAGATGGAGAAAATCATGAAAACTATGGAACCAAAAAAGAATTTGGGAAAATTAAAAAATAAAAACCCAAAAAAAAAATTGCAAGAGAAAATCAAAGAAATTATGGAAAAAAGATATACCTCAACGTATTTTAGATATTTTTTTTAAATATAAATATACTAGTTTATTAAAAAAAATATATAAATAAATTTACAATTATAATCAATAAGTAAATTGTAGATTAGAAACATTTACCTTTGATTTCTTCCTCAATTTCAAAAGAATCTTAAAAATTTTCAAGCCAAAACTAAGATTAAATAATTTGAAAGATTTAAAAATAACAAATAACTTATAAACTAAAATTGAAATTGTTTTCTCGACATAGTGGATCATATAAAATAATAAAAACCTTATTCATAAAAAAAATTAAAAAATCAGAGAGTTTATCATCAAAATAAATAATAGAGAATTAACCATTCAAAAAACTAAAATAATTGAATATACTACATGGTATTTTAAATTTAAAATAAATTTTAGGCAATGAAAAGAATATTTATTGTTACCTATTCAGTCTACTTAAATATTACTATTATTGTTACCTGAATCACCAATTCATTGAAGGTGGGGTGGAGAATATCCCATAAGGCACTGAACCTTGGTTAAATCTAGTGAATATATGGTTTTTTCAAACCCACAAGAATTTTCTTAAACATCAGTGACATGCACATTCATAATTTATAAGTATTCAATATTTCAAACCCCTGCTTACTCATGTAAACATTTACAGACCATGCAGATTCATAATTTAAAAGTATTAAGTATTTCAAATCCAACTAATTCATGCAAACATTTACACCAGATGACAATGCTTAAGAGAAATACCTCTTCAATTGGAACTGATGGATTGAAGAAAACAAAAAATTATCAAACACATGCTAACCCATAGAAATTTGTTGTTCTATATATAATAGTAAGATAAAGGCGTTACTATCCAACATACTCATTCAACTTTAAAAGAAAATGAAACTTTCAAAAAATTTGTGATTTTTTCCATTTTTTTCCTTCAAATTTTTTAGTTTTTAGTTTTTATTTGTACAATTTCTTTTTTCATTCTATAGTTTTTGTGATTTTTCTTATTTTCAATTTCTTTTTTGTTTTTTGTTTTTATTTTTTCCAATTTCTTTTTAGTTATTATTTTTTATTTTTTCCAATTTCTTTATTTGGTTTTTATTTTTTATTTTTTCCAATTTCTTTTTTGGTTCCATAGTTTTTGTAATTTTCTTATTTTCAATTTCTTTTTTTTTAAAAAAAAAAATTTCCAAATTTTTTTAGTTTTTATTTTTTATTTTTTCCAATTTCTTTTTTGGTTCGATAGTTTTGGTTAATTAATTTTTTTTGGAAATAATAATTTTTTTTGGACTACCAAATTTTTGGCATTTATAAAATGGTGTACACATATAGGATAATAGGATAAAGGCGTTACTATCCAACACACTCATGCAACTTTAAAAGAAAATGCAACTTTTAAAAGATTTTGTGATTTTTCCATTTTTTTCCTTTCAAAGTTTTTTGGTTTTTATTTTTTATTCTGTCCAATTTCTTTTTTTGTTCCATAGTTTTTGTGACTTTCTTATTTTCAATTTCTTTTTTAGTTTTTATTTTTTATTTTTTCCAATTTCTTTTTTAGTTTTTATTTTTTATTTTTTCCAATTTCTTTTTTGGTTTTTACTTTTTATTTATTTTGTCCAATTTCTTTTTTGGTTCCATATTTTTTGTGATTTTCTTATTTTCAATTTCTTTTTTACTTTTTATTTTTTATTTTTTCCAATTTCCTTTTTATTTTTTATTTTTTCCAATTTCTTTTTTTGTTCCATAGTTTTTGTTGGATGACCAAAAAATTGTGGACTACCAAATTTATTTTTAACAATTGGATAACCAAAAAAATGTGGGACTACCAAAAAAAATTTAGCAATTACAAGATGTGTGCACATATAGAATGGCCCTATCGGCCAAATTAATTATAGGACAAGTGGGAGAAACAAATTAATTAAATAAATAAAATTTATTTAATTAATGTGGCTAAATGATGAACTAAATTAATTAAATAAACATAATTTATTTATTTCATTTAGGAAATGGACTAGATTATTTAAATAAATAAAGATAATTTATTTAATTAATTGGATAATGAAAGAGTCCTAAGATGAAAGTGTCACAAGATGTCGCAAGATGGTGTCTAGGTGATGTTGTAAGGACAAGGTCAGATTTAGGTGTCTACACTTAGATTCTTTAATAAACCTTCATGGTCATCCTCCATTGAGATGTTATCAGAAATAGGTTTAGGCTCAAAAGGGATAATAGCTCTTATCACTTCATATTCCACATTGTCCCAATCAAAGACTCCATTGATAGGGTCAATAACATTCCATGTCCTTAATTTCCTCCCCACTATTATCATTTTGTAAACTAAATCTATTATTTTAAGCCATCTTCCTGTTAGGAAGATTCAAAAAATGTGCTCTAACATGACCATCTTTTTACAAAAGAAATAGGAATTGAGACCAACTAACTCATTTATCTTGAAGTCACCTCATTACCACGCAATGGGAATTCAATTTTATTAGGGAAAGCCTTTGCCATGTCTAGAGAAATGAGAACTCTAGCATTCATATGAAACAAAGAAGACTTGGTGTCTTCTAAGACCTCCACCTATTTAGGCTTAAGCAATTGAGGTCCAAGCAAAAAATAAACATGAGGAGGTAAGTCACATATTTCAATCCACCTAGATGAAAGAACAAAAGACCACATTTTTCATCTAAGCAACAAGATCCTACAACAAAGCCTTAAACACAAATTTCCCCACATTCAAAAATTTTTTTAATCACTCTTTTTGCATCTCACTATTCTTAAAGCAAATAAAATATAAACCTTTTTAAATCATTCTACACATATTTTCATATAGTCCAAGATTTTTATGCCAAACCAACAAAACCCAATCATCAAAAACTTTCTAGAGGAAATAAAATCTTTACTTAGATAAACAATGAAGATGTCCACATTTTAAAGCATATTTCTTCATTTTCAATATCTTCAAGCAACTCTTCATTAGGATTAACCTTCAAGGTAAATGTAGAAGAGTTACCTTGCCTAGTATTTCCTTGTTCTACTCCTCCATCCTCCTCCATCCTTAATGAAAGCTACAACCTCAGAAACCTCCATAGACTTGCCAAATACTAGAGCAGTTTTATAAAACTTACCACTACCAAAACCAACATTTTTATCCACACCAACTCCATCCGCAATGCTTCATGCAAGATTAGACATTTCTTCTCAGCCAGACTAACATTACACTTTACCTTCCCCTATAAGGAAATGACCCAAAGGGGTCAAGAACACCCAGGCTCAAAACAATGGGAAATAATAAAAAGGACCTAATAAACCCAAAACCTACCAACCACATAAAAATCAATTCAAATAAAAGACCAAACAAAGGCAACTAAAACAATTCACACTAAGAAAACCACATAACAAAGAAGGGAACTCTATATGGAGGGTGACTCTTCACCTCCCCTAGCACCAGCTACCTTCCTCCAAATTTGAAGATTGTTTAGTCAGTGACAGTTGTTTTTTGTAACTGATAAATGACTTTGTTTGGATGGGCTTAGTTTTTGTTTTTTTGTTAACTGATAAATGACTTTGTTTGGATGGGCTTAGTTTATGTATAGTGTGCTAGCTTTTCAACTTTAGTCAATTGGTTGAAGTCACAATAGCAGTATGTATTATTTTTGAGTATTTCTCACAGTAGAGGAAAGTGTATCAATTGTAGAAACAATGTACTTCAATTTTGGGTCATTTTGGGATGGTGAGCATGCATCTTTAGTTTTCAATCATTTTTGGACAGCAAGCATTCATTTTTTTTATTTTTCTTTTCAGTGGTTTTTGTTTTGGATCGACTATATTGCCCAATGGATGCTTCTTTTGATTGGGTTCTTTCCTTCCCATGAGTAGGAAAGCGCCTGTGAGTTATCAAGAATGTTATGCAAAATGTGCACACCATTAAAACTTTTTAGATCATGCAGTGAAGGGGATGTAGGCAAACAAAGCGACACAGTTGTAGCTTGTATAAAAGGGTTTGGAGGTCTCTGGGCTGATGGCATGTATTGGCAAGGCCAATGAAAGATTGGGCAAGTCATGGTGAAGGCATAGAGGTATTTGGAGACCAAGATAAGGTCTTAGGAAATCGCACGCAGAGCATTCTTTTAATTAACTGCTTGCATAATAATAATGAGGCCCCCCAACCATGTAATGAAGCTCACAAATACATGACTTCAGAACAGATGAAAACAATTAAGAAGATAAAAGATTAGCAAAGCTAGCAAGAGTAGTACATTTGAGAAAGTGAAAGATTGGAAAAATGGTGTTTGCAAAATCTGTATAATGTAAATGCATGCATCTCATCTAGATAGTTTGAATACCTAGCAGTGTTAAGAGCAGCCTATTTTAATGTTTAGTTTAAATACCTTCTTTTGAAATTTTTTGTAGGCTCACTACCATATTTAAGTTCAATACAGTAGATATTATGTAATTAGCCCTGCCAACTTGATTGAATAGCAATATTGAAAGTTCAAAGATGAATTTGCGTAGGCATTCCAAAGTCAAATATAGCACATTAATATTTGGTGTGAGCCAAAAAGATTACGAGATTCCAATAAGGAGCTTAGCAATAAAGATGCAAGGAGGGTGCAGTCAATTCTAGATGATAGCCACATGAGACCACAAAAGGCCAAAGGAAATATGGAGAAGGCACAAGCCATATTCAATCCAGCATGGCATTTAAAGTAAATGGTGTTCACCAAAGAAATAAATACCAAGCACTTCATAAGTAATGTAAATGATTTAGAAGCCTAAAGGCCCTTTTGATCTTGGCACAACAATATAGAGTCTTGGCATAGATCTAAATGAGTGGCATGACATATGATGAAAGGAACAAGGTAAAACAAAATATGATGAGGCAGGTTAGAGTGTATGACACATCTATTAGACTTGCAAAGAATGTTTCAATGTGGTCCCATCATTGTGATTAGCACAGACAATGAATTGGATGCATCAAGTGAATATACTGCACATTGATTTTTAGAAACCAACATTATATCCTTGGGAATGTCAGCATGGTCTGTGAAAACCAATAATTTCTTGATGCCTACATGGATAAGTATATAGGCTAGGCATTGAGAGAATGTTTAGGTCTACCATGGACATTTGAAGGAACGAATAGTGCCTAATGTATTTGCTTAGTGCAACAAGTAAAGCATTATGAGCAAGATAAATACTAAGTTTGGCACAGATTTAAAAGAAGGCTAGTGTAGATCTTATAGGTGTTAGCATGGCATAGAAACATAACACCCAACAAAGGAGAAGACCAATATATGTATTTCAAGATTAACAAGCTGCAGCAAACAAGGTTGGCACAAACTAATAAGATAGGTGGGGCGTAGTATCTAGACTGTGCAACAAATGGTTAAAGGCCCATACTCTTTTGTGGCATGGAATAAAGGAATTACAAGGAGGATGTGCAAGTGTAATTACATGGCACTAGGATGAAGGTTGGAAGCCATTATGAATGGGTGGCATGTCATTTGGAGAACATTAGTAACCTGGGCTCACATTATATAATAAAAACATGGCTCGATGATTGAAGGAAGCTCACCTAGGATGTTGCTGGGACTAGTGTGAGTTTAAAAATATATTCTGACAACATAACCAGCATAGCATAATAAAGAGAGGGCATGATCAAAAGGATTTTGGCTCTACCATAAATGGAATGAAGTAGTGCATTGGTCAAAGAATCTGAAAGCAACAACATTATGTAGGCCATATATGATCTAGGTATAAATGTATGAGATTAGGGCATGAGATTTTGAGGTTGGCCTAAGGTCATGAGTTGGGCATAACCATATTGAAAGGCAAGAGTACAATTTAAAGACCATGCCATATATAAAAACCAACAAGCACCAACGGCAAGCATTGCACAAATTAGTATAATGTTGGATTTGTGACAACAAGATAAAGCAAAGAAAGTAAAAGCCTTATCTTTGAAACAAAACAAAAATCTTTTGTTTTAAATCTAGTTTTTTCCTAAAGAAAGAAAAAAATACTTTCTTCTAAATTTGGAGGCAATTATGTTGATATTTTTTATCTTTGTAGCTTTTCCAAAGGCAAGGAAATTTTGTAATTGCAGCTGTGTGAGGATTGTAAATTTTTCTTTTGAACAATAAGAATACCAATACTTTGCCCCGTAGATGTTTCTCCGGCATATTGCTGGAGTTTTACCATGTAAATCCTTTTGTTATTGATGTGTGATATTTTATTTTGTTTATTCATTATTCTGTTACTGTCTCTATTTTCTTTGCAATTAACTTGTGCTGCACTATTATAAGATTTTGGGTTTTAAGCTTATCATTAAAATGTGAAAGAATCTGGACACATAAGACATAAAAAATAGTACTTATATTCAAATCAAACACAGAAATGTAGAATTATGCAACAATTGAAATGGTGCAAAGCAATTCAAGGAATGGCATCAAGAAATTTGTGAGACCAGCAAAGAGATTGAATGCCAACTTGGAGTGGCTAGGACAATAGACTTAACGAAGAACATTGAAAGAAAGGTGTATATGTTTGATCATGGCGCATATGATTTTGGGATCCAGAGTTCAAGTGACGTAGACCATATATCTCTAGCCAATAATAAGGTAGTGATCAAAGCAACATATCATAGCATAGGTTTGAAATAATATAGCCAGCAAGGAGGAGAAATGTGATGCATGGAAGAATAATGAGATGGTTGCATGGAGCAATTTGTAGCAATAGTGCACCATCTATATGATATTTTAATTATACAAATCCAAAATGAAGTTATGACACAAGCATAAAGATAATTGTTGCTACCAACAGGGAATGGCGTGAAGAAATACAAGGGCCTACATATATGTGATAAAGAAACCTTCCAACATGGAGCCATAGGAAACAACAAATTACAAGGCAGTCCAGCATAGCAAGTGACCTATGCGAATATTTTCTAGGCATGGAATAATTTACAAGAGGCCCACGATTGTTTGGAAGGCAAGCAATACCATTTAGAAGGTTTATGCCATGGCAGGAGGCATTAGAGTCTGGTGTAAGAGAGGAAGAACTTTTGATCAACAAGAATCAATAGAGATTGGATCTTCTTCATATCCAACGGATAACATCAGTCCACCTTACTTTGTAACATGCATGGAATCCTTCCATTGGTGGATTAAGGCTGAGCTGTTCATTACTGGGTCTTACCAATATAATACAATGCATATTTTAAGTTGAGTGGCCCATATCTTTTATTAGAAGCTCTGTGAACGTTAAGCAGGGCATATGTTTTAAAAGGAGGCCTGCACCATTTGATTAGAATTAATGAACAGACGCTAGGAATTTATGGTGGAGTATATTGAGATATATGGAAAAGGGCACACCACTGGTCAAGAAGTTCCACCTCAGCTAAGGTCCATCACATACTAAAGCAAACACATTTTTTGAAAGGTCCATGCTTTATTTATTAAGCCCGTGGCCGTGAGCATAAGGAAAAGGCTTCTTGTTTTAGGTCATGCCCTTCATTGATCTAATGTAATTGGATGGCTGCCAGAAGTTGGAGAAGGAAAATAGAGATGTAAGACTTAAAAGTCCCTCAATTGGCTAGGAATAGCTGACATGGCAAGCCAGGAGACCCACCATGCAACCAATGAAGCTCATAAAGCTATTATTTTAATCAAGGATGTTTAAAATAATGATTTGAAGGCTGCATTATGCATATATTATATTTCTTGCAATGGTTCAAAAATCAAATGTGGTGAGTACAAGTAAGGATAAATATTAAAGTAGCTGGGCTTTAATATTTAAAATGGGTTAGAGTGGGAAAATATTTTGCAATGGGAAAACAAACTAAATAGGTAATGAAATATATTCACATGGGTAAAAACAAAAACAAAGTGCCGAGGTTTTTGAAATGGGCTCTCCCACTCCTCTTCCTGCCCATGTTCCTGGTTCATAGGATTCCTCTGTTGCTGGGCTAATTGCAGGGTCTTCTTCTACTGCTGGTGTGGCTGCAACTGTTGGTGCGCCGTCTATGGGCTCAGCTATTTTTGCTGTTGGAGCGTCATCTGTGTCTACAACTGCTACCTTACAGGGTTCGTCTACTACTTTACATGCAGGGGGTCAGTCTGCTATTGTTGGGTTTTCTTCTGTTGATGGTGTGGCTGCGGTTGTTCGTGTGCCATCTGTGGGATCTGCAGCTCGTGTGGCTGTGGTTGTTTGTGTGTCATCCGTGAGCTCAGTGGTTGGTGTGGCTGTTGATGCGATGCCCGTATCTATGGCTGGGGTTTCATCTGCTACTGGGGTGCCTGCGGCTGGTGTGTTTTCTTCTGCTACTAGTGTGGCTATGGTTGTTGATGCACTGTCTGTGCATTCAACTGCTAGAGTTGCCGTTGGAGTGCCATTCGTGACTACGACTGCTACTTTTCAGGGTTCGTCTGCTGCTTTATTTGCAGGGGTTCCATCTGCTGTTGGGGTTTCTGCGGCTACTAGTACGCCGTCCATTTCTAGGGCTGCTGCTACATCTTATGCAAAGATTGTTAGTAGTGGTTCTCCTCGGTGATGTGAGGAGTTTGCTAATGCTGCTGCTGTTCTGGTATCTAGGAGATCTATTTCTCAGTCAGACTTGCCTCCCCCTGTAGTAGTCCTAGGGGATGAGGTTTTAAAAAATATTGACTATTTCTCTGAGCAGGGTTTGATTTATAGATTTGACCATTGGTGGCCTCAGCTGGGCGATTTGAACCTCTGGATTTCAGAGCATTGGTGCCCTATGACGGGGGGGAAATAAAAATTTACCCTTGTGCAAAGGGTTTCTTTGTAGTTGTTTTTGCTTTAGTTTCTGATCGGAATGCTATTCTTCATACTCAAGCCTGGTTTTGGGGCAATCATGCCCTCTTTCTCAAACCTTGGGTTCCCTCCTTTAACCCATTGATTGAGTCTTTCAATAGAATGCCTGTTTGGATTCATCTCCCGAATCTTCCACTGCATCTTTGGTGCAAATCTTGTGATGAGGGTATTGGTAATTCTTTGGGCTCTTTTATTATGGTAGATCAAGTGACTACCTTATTTTCTCATACCACATATGCTTGTGTTCTTGTGGATCTCAATCTCTCTAAGCCTCTCCCAGCTGAGATTATGCTACAGGTTGCTGATAATTCTTGGAGGCAGCTTTTGGACTATGAAGGTATTCCCTTCTGGTGTCGTAGATGCTTTGCTATGGGTCATCTAGCTTCTGGGTGTCCTCACTTAAAGATCCCTCATTCTTCCTCATGGTGGAAGAATTCTTTGCATGAACATCTTATAGTTGGTACTACTGAGGATATTTTTGGGTCAGAGGTAGTTGAATCTTCCTCTGATGATGATGGGTCTACTCCTGATATTGAGAGGGTTCCTAATTTTTCAGCTATGGATACTAGTGCTGGGATTACTGGTGTTGTTGGTAGTTCTGTTGCTAAGATTGCTGGTGGTTCTACTGGTGTTGTTGATGTTTCTGCTACTGGGATTGCTGGTGTTGCTGGTGGTTCTGCTGCTAGGATTGCTGGTGTTGCTCGTGGTTCTGCTACTGGGATTGCTGGTGGTTCTATCGCTGGTGTTGCTGGTGGTTCTGCTACTGGGATTGCTAGTGTTGCTGGTGGTTCTGCTGCAATGATCTCAGCTGCTAATATGTCTCGCACTGTTAATATAGGTACACATGTTGCTGGGGCTGATGTTGTTGTGCCCCAAGTTCCACCCTCTTCCGAGGATTTGGAGAGAGTTTCTCCTTCTTCTCCTATTTCTGTGGATGGAGATGATGTTCTTTGGACTATTGTCCAAATGAGGAAGCGAGGTCTTCCCAAGCATGTTTCTTTGAACCGCACTCGTGCCAAGGGTGTTCGACCTGATAGGTCTGGTTCTGCTATTGTTTAGGTTGTTGCTTCTTGCAACCTTGCTGCTTAATCTGTTGGGCTTTGCTGATATTTTTTTTATAGCAAGGTTGATATGCCTTTGCTGCTAGTCTTTTCTCTATGCTGGATGAGTACTGTCAGTATGCTGTTTTCTTGCCCCCTAGGCTTAGTTTTGTAAAAAGGGTTCAGCCCCTAGTTTTTGCCACCTTATTATATTATATCAAAAACAAAGTGGAAGGAGAAAAAATGTTTGTAAGAAGTAAAATTAAAAGAAGATATTAAGAGTGAGGCTTAAATATTTGGTTAAGATATGTAAGTGGGAAATTAAAAATCAAAGTAAAATTAAGTGTTCTTAAAGAGGTAAATCAAAACTAAATAAATGAAGGCAATATACTTAATATTCTCAAATGAAGTTTCACAAAGAATATTTCAAAAAATAAAATAAAAGCCATAAGTATGGAGGTGGACCCTTTTAAACATTCAAAGGTAAAATAAAAGAAGATATATTAGTGGGAGTTTTCACATCATAAGGAATAGAGGAATGAGGATAGATATTAAAGGTGGTTGTTTTAATATTTATTTTCTTTTGAGTGTTAAAGTAGTAAACAATAATATTTTGTTAACCTATTATTTTGAAAAGTGTATTCATACAGGGGAAAGAATTAATATTAACATCATGAATGAGGATAGATATTAATGGTGGTTGTTTTAATATTTATTTTCTCATGAATGTTAAGGTATTAAATACAACATTTTGTTAACCTATTATTTTGAAAAGTGCATTCCAGGCCAAAGAGTTAACATTAAACATGTAACACTCAATTAGGTAAGAGTTTTCAAAATTCAAACTACAGTCAATCATCTTCAACAATTCTCATCCCTTTCTTTCTTCTTCTTTCCACTTGTCTCTCTTCCTCTTCTATATATATTAAACATTTTGAAGTGTAAAGGCATATTTGACGATTTGAATAGAACTATGTTGTTCTTCATGCCTAGGTTGTTGTTGTTTTCTCTTCTTTGGTCTTTTGATTTCTATCTCCAAGGGAACCTCGATACTTGTCTCTTGCTGGCTAGCTCCATCTACATGTGGTTGTTCTATGTATATTTCATGACCATTATAAGAGGTTGTTGCTCTAGTAGTTTTGACTCCTATATGTCTGTGGTCTTATGCATGTTGATGTTATATGTTGTTTGCTATTGTTTGTTGACCATATGGGATGTGTTGCAAAGCTTTGATTTACTTGGATAGTAAAGGGATGTCTATTCTTGGATTATGGCCTTTTATTTCTATTATTTAATTTCAATATTTCTCTCTTTACCCTCTTAGTTAGGCTTACTTGGAATAGGTAGGGAGTTAACCCTCATCCTGAATATTAATTTACAAATCTAGTCCCATGTTCATAGATCATTCCATTATTGTTGGTCCTACATGGCACATTTGTACTGAAAAAGACATTTAGACCTATCAACAATTTTTGGCATGCCTCATGAGTCCTAAATTAAGACATTTGCCTTCATTCTATCCCACAAATCTAGTTCTACATAATATAGTTTTGGTGGAAAGTTGTAGAAAAAATAGCTTTAAATGAGCATGCATCCTCCACCTGGTGACTCCACTATCTATATAACTTTATTCCCCTATTTTTGCAAGCCATGTCTAATTCCTAGCTCTATGTATATTTGACCATTAAGTCCAATGTGTTAGCAAATTCAAGGAATCTTCCATTTGTTTCTTAGAATTATACTGGTCTGCTACTACTACCACAACAAAGGGATGTCATTTCTAGAATCAACTTTAAAGGAATGTTCGTATTTCTATAGAGATGGTTCAACTACACCTCCTTATCACATGTAAGATGTGTTAAATTTATGCAATATTCATGGTGTCACAAGTGAAAATGTTGTGTTAGGATGTTGCCTATGCCTCGCAATGGTAAAGCTCTTGATTTTTTCAAGGTTTGGTGCCTATATATTGTAAACTATGAGCATTTTGGAATCATGTTACACAAGTGGTTCAGGGATAAAATACAACAATTATGTTTGATTGAAACATCTCACCATCACTATAGGAGACCCATAGAATCAATGGATAACTTTAACTTTAGGTTCTATAAAAACTTGGGAAAGGATATCAATTAGTTTGCATTCCCTTCTAGGTTTTGTTTTTGTCTATTATCTAAAAGCATTGGACTCTAATTTAGCATAGATGGTTAATTTAATTGGTGGTGTAACTCTTCCTTGAGCCTATGATGTTGTTGTCCAAGATAAGACGAACCTTGTTTTGGTTGGAAAAATTTCTTCTATGCCTATTGCCCCATTGTTGTCTTCATCATGTGTCCCTCCTCATGTTGCTCAAAGTTATCCAATGCAAACATTTATTTACCACCCACCCCTCCTCTTTCAATTTTATTGATCCTAATGAGGTGGTACAAATAAAAATTATAATAGGTGAGTTCTCTTGCAAGAGATTTTAGCACTCAAAACTTAATATGTTGCCCTAAATAACCAGTATCAATCCACTTATCAACATAGGCATGATGCATTTACTACACCAAACACCCATGTACCTCACATAGAAGGACAAAGTATACTTGAGCCTAACCATTTGAAATAGTGCCCTCATAATCAAACCATCCCCATGCAATATAATCAGCCCATAATATATCCCTCTCAAATTCCACCAAGTCCTAGACTTGAAGATCCAAATACCATGGTACAAAATGAGGTTTATTTCATAAATGATAATTGTGAAAACCCTAAATTCTTATGTCAAAGTGAATAACAAGAGAGGAATATTGATATCCACACATTCCTTTTAGCATGTCAAATTCATTCTTTGCATATATGCATTAATCAAAATCAATGTGAAGATAAGGAATCTATAGCTCCTCTTGAAGAGAAGATGTGTCAAAATATTCCAAAAGATCCCTTAGAGGATGACATTGTGAATGCATTTGAGGGGCTACACTATATAATGCAACAAGATTACAATGTGCTTGAGGAATAGGAAGAAATGGACCTATTTTCCATCTTGGGTGAGGGTTATACTCTTCTTGCTGAAGAGGATGTGATCTTGGAGTGGGATGCAAGATTAGATTTGAGGCCTATTTCAACAAACCAACAATAGGTTTCTATGCTATACCCAATGTTAATGGAAAACTATGTGCGCCCTTTAACTATGAATAGTAATCATCTCATGGTTGCCATAGAGGTTGGTGAGTGTTCAAAGGGTGAAGAATTTTTTTCTCCCATAGGGAAAGAAACATCGCAACATATTATGGATAATCCCTTAGAGGAAAGAATTTTTGACTTGTTTGAAGAGACACCATATTGTATTGAAGAGGATTGTAGCAACATAGATAGATAAGAAGAATACAAGGATTTATTTTCTATCCTTAATGAAGGATGTACACTTTTGATTGAGGAAGATGTGCCCTTCCATCCCTATTGCAAGGTTTATATCTAAGGATAATCATGAATAGATTGTTGATTTGGTTGTGAGAAACAAGATGGTGAATTTGTTTTCTATTGTAGAGGAAGGATACAATCCTTTTTGAAAAAGATGAGAAAATGCATGGTAGAACTAATTCGTGTGGTAGTGAGGAGTCTTATTTTGAAGCCAAAATCATGAAATATTACATCCATATAATTTCTCCATTGATATTTAGTTCTATTTTGGGAAGCATTGTTGTGTTCAAACCAAATTTTGGTGTTCTCCAAAGTGGTGAGGAGGAAAAACAATAAGAGGAAAGTACAATAAACAATATAAGAATTTCAAACCTTCTTATTTGCAGGCATGGGTGAGTTTTGCAACATCCAAACATTCCCTCCCACCCTCCACTTGATTCCAATCAACATTAACATCATGAAGAAGAGAAAGGTAAACCAAGTGTTTGTGTAATGGAGAATAAAAAAGAAAAAAGGTACAAATTCTTGTTGTTATTATTCTTACACTTTGTATAGTTAATTTCTAGTCATAAAATTATTTCATGGCATGTTCTAGTAAAGAGGGGTAATTATTTTTCAAAATAAAAAAAGGGATTTGTTTCACTAGCCTTAGTTTACATATAGTGTGCTAGCTATTTAATTTTGGTCAATTGGTTGTAATCACAACAACACGTATTTTATTTTATAGTATTGCTCACAATAGAGGAAAGTGTATTAGCTACGATAAAAATGTGCTTCATTTTTGGGATGACAACCATTCATCTTAAATTTTTAGTCATTTTTGGATAGTGAGCATTCCTTTTTGGTGTTACTTTCCAATGGTGTTTATTTTGACCTAAATTTGTTTCCTAATGGATGCTTCTTTTGATTGGATTCTTTCTTTCCCATGGGTAAGAAAGACAACATGAGTAACCAATAATTTCATGTAAAATTTGTATTTTTAGATCAGGTAGCAAAGGGGATGTATGAAGACAAAGTAGTGTAGCCACGACTTGTATAAAATGATTTGTAGTCCTCCAAGGTGATGGTGCATATTGGGAAGGCCAATGAAAGATTGTGTAGGTCATGGGTAAGTGCACAAAGATGGGGGACCAAAAGGAGGTCTTAAGATGCCATTTTTTTTTAAATCAAGAAACATTGATGTTGGATAATAAATTGAAGATAGTTACACTCAAAATTTGAAGATACAACCAAAACAAGAGTCGTAGTACTTCGAATCTAGTTTCTAAACTACTATTTCTTTCAAAAATAAGTGATATTAAGGGGTTCAAAAAGTGGGAGCACACAAATTGGTCCTATTTTTCTCAAAAAAACATAACATAGCATCTGGTGTGCTCCCCCTAAAATGTTAACTTTTTTTTAGTATTTCAAAAATCGCTTAAGTGAGAAATTAACTAACACCATGTAGTTTATCTCTAATTTTTTCTGATAATTTTTTCATGAATAATTATTTTTTTTGTAATTTTCAAAGTGTACACATACTGAAAAATAGAAAATTGAGCGTGCTCCCCCCTAAAAAATTTGAAAACTAATCAAAAATTGATTTTTTTTAATACATGTAGAGTGGAGTCTAGTTTCTAAAAATGTAACTTATTTCAATTTTCGATGAACAGTTAAAAAAAAGTCAAAAATACTAGACACTAGTTTTTGACAAAAAATGGATACACTAACAAAAGAAATTCCTGATGAAACCTTTAACTTACTCAAAATGTGAAAAAAATTATATGGTTAGATAGCTAACAGAGAGCTTAAGATTATGGTGGTATTTTTTTTACTTTTCATTGAAAAAAGTGCAATCCTGATGGGGAGCACACTCTAGATTATCTAAAAATTTGGTTAGAAACTGGAAAAACACATCCAAATTAGCTCAACATAACCTGCTCACGTTATGCCAAGATAATTTGCCTTTACACATGCCAATTGTATTTTCTTGAAAGTTTCTAAAGCCTTTTTCAACAAATCCATTTTTTGCATATCTTGAAATCATTGCATTCCATTACAGAACATCTCTTTGAGGTGTTAGGTCAAACAATTGGCATGCCTTGTCTATGCTTCCACACTTTACATACATGTCTACAAGGGAAACTGTACTTCCTACCATCTCTCTCACTCTCTACTTCCCTCCCCTCTCTACCTCCTACCCTCTCTCTGAGTCTCTACTTCCCTCCCCTCTCTACCTCCTACCCTCTCTCTCACTCTCTACTTCCCTCCCTTGTCTACCTCTTACCCTCTTTTTGAGTCTTTGCTTCCCTCACCTCTCTACCTCCTACCTTCTCTCTCACTCTCTTCTCCCCCCTCTCTACCTCCTACCCTCTCACTCTCTACTTCCCTCCCCTCTCTACCTCCTACCCTCTCTCTAAGTCTCTGCTTCCCTCCCCTCTCTACCTCCTACCTTCTCTCTCACTATCTTCTTCCCTCCCTCTCTACCTCCTACCCTCTCTCTCACTCTCTACTTCCCTCCCCTCTCTACCTCTTACCCTTTTTCCGAGTCTCTGCTTCCCTCACCTCTCTACCTCCTACCTTCTATCTCACTCTCTTCTCCCCCCTCTACTACCTACCCTCTCTCTCACTCTCCACTTCCCTCCCCTCTCTACCTCCTACCCTCTCTCACTCTCTCCTTCCCTCCCCTCTCCACCTTCTACCCTCTCTCTCACTATCTTCTTCCCTCCCCTCTCTACATCCTACTCTCTCTCGCACTCTCTACATCCCTCCCCTCTGTACCTCCTACCCTCTCTTTTACTCTCTTCTTCCCTCCACTCTCTACCTCCTACACTCTCTCTTGCTCTCTACTTTCCTCCCCTCTCTACCTCCTACCCCCTCTCTCACTCTCTTTTTCCCTCCCTCTCTACCTCCTACCCTCTCTCTGATTCTCTACTTCTCTCCCCTCTCTACCTCATACCTTCTCTCTTGGAGCACTCTCTGCTTCCCTCCCCTCTCTACCTCCTACCCTCTCTCTCACTCTCTACTTCTCTCCCCTCTCTACCTCCTACCCTCTCTCACTCTCTACTTTCCTCCCCTCTCTACCTCCTTCCCTCTTTCTCACTCTCTTCTTCCCTCCCCTCTCTACCTCCTACCCTCTCTCACTCTCTACTTCCCTCCCCTCTCTACCTCCTACCCTCTCTCCCACTCTCTACTTCCCTCCCCTCTCTACCTATTACCCTCTCTCTCACTCTCTTCTTCCCTCCCATCTCTACCTCCTACCCTCTCTCCCACTCTCTACTTCCCTCCCCTCTCTAGCTCGTACCCTTTCTCACTCTCTACTTCCCTCCCCTCTTTACTTCCTACCCTCTCTCTCACTCTCTTCTTCCTTCCCCTATCTACCTCCTACCCTCTCTCACTCTCTACTTCCCTCCCATCTCCACCTCCTACCATCTGACTATCTACTTCTCTCCCCTCTCTACCTCTCCTCATCATTCTTCCCATCCAATCAAATTTCATAAATTATCTTGTTTTCATTCCATCATCCCAATTTATATCCTCATCCCTCTTTGCATGTCCTAGTTTTCTTATTTCCATGTTCTTTGTCGACAAGGGAGAGAGGGGAGAGATATGATGATAGAGAGAGAGAGAGAGTCTTAGTTTTCTTGTTTTGGAGCTTGAGAGAGAGAGGGTTGGTCAAGTTTATGAGTTTAGGGTTGCTTAAATTTAGAGTTTAGGGGAATTATTTATCATTTAGGGGTTTAGGGTTTCTTTTATGGTTTAGGGGTTAGCGGTTAGGATTTAGGGGCATTATTTAGGGTTTAGGAGTTTTGGGAGAGAGAGCGAGAGAGAGGTTTAGGATTACTCATGTTTAGGAGCATCATTTAGGGTTTATGAGTTTAGGGTTGCTCAAGTTTAGGGTTTAGGAGTTAGGGTTAAAGGGGAATTATTTATGGTTTAGGAGTTTAGTGTGGTTGCTCAAGTTTAGGGGTTTAGGGTTGCTCAGGTTTAGGGTGAGGGACATGGTTAGAGACATAGGCAGAGAGATTGAGAGGTAGAGGGATGATAGAGACAAGGAGATATGGTTTAGGGTTGATTGGGTTTAGGGTTGATCAGGTTTAGGGTTTAGGGGTTAGGAGTTTAGAGAGGGAGATAGAGGGTGATAGAGGGTGAGGGACATGGCCAGAGACAAAGGCAGGGAGATTGAGAGGTAGAGGGATGATAGAGACAAGGAGATAGGGGTTTAGGGTTTAGGGGTTAGGAGTTTAGAGAGGGAGAGATAGGGAGATAGAGGGTGAGGGACATGGCCAGAGACATAGGCAGAGAGATTAAGAGGTAGAGGGATGATAGAGACAAGGAGACCGGGGTTTAGGGGTTAGGAGTTTAGAGAGGGAGAGATAGGGAGATAGAGGGTGAGGGACACAACCAGAGACATAGGCAGAGATATTAAGAGGTAGAGAGATGATAGAGACAAGGAGATAGGGTTTAGGGTTTAAGGGTTAGGAGTTTAGAGAGGGAGAGATAAGTAGATAGAGGGTGAGGTACATGGACAGAGATATAGGAAGAGAGATTGAGAGGTAGAGGGATGATAGAGAGAAGGAGATAGGGGTTTAGGGTTGATCGGGTTTACAGTTTAGGGGTTAGGAGTTTAGAGAGGGAGAGATAGGGAGATAGAGGGTGAGGGGCATGGCTAGAGACATAGGCAGATAGATTGAGAGGTAGAGGGATGATAGATACAAGGGGATAGGGGTTTAGGGTTGATCAAGTTAAGGGTTGATCAGGTTTAGGGTTTAGGCATTAGGATTTTAGAGATGGAGAGATAGGGAGATAGAGGGTGAGAGACATGGCCAAAGACATAGACAGAGAGATTGAGAGGTAGAGGGATGATAGAGACAAGGAGATAGGGGTTTCAGGTTGATTAGGTTTAGGGGTTAGGAGTTTAGAGAGGGAGAGATAGGGAGATAGAGGGTGAGGGACATGGCCAGAGACATAAGCAGAGAGATTGAGAAGTAGAGGGATGATAGAGATGATATATACTTATAATATATACTTATACATCTAGAGAAAAAAAACACTAAATTTACTTGTTTGCATGCATGAAAGCTTAATGATTTCATGCTTCCCAAAATGTGCTAGTGTTATGGGAAGCAAAAAAATGGGAAAAAACCATGTGGGATCCATGATTGAGACCCCACATGTCTATTATTCCTTGCTTTTCATGTGTGCTATCGGACAAGAAAACACTTTTTCATGTTGTTTGACATATTAAGAATCATTTTTTGATCAATCCACCACCTTTTTTTTCCAACGTAGAAGAACTAATTTTGCATGTTTTTTGACAAAATTTGATTATTTAAACTGAAAGTTTCATGTTTCATATTGTTTCAAAGATAATTACCATTGATGTAGATTGAATTTGATGATATATGTTTGTTTTTTCCATAAATTTCACTAATCCTATTCTAGAGTTATATAGAATTCATAATCAAACTTGTGAAAAAGAATAATTTGAGGATTTTGAAGCCAAATTTTTGAGGATTGGTCAACTTGAATATCGAATTCTAAGGTATGTTCTTTATGTTCTTTAGAACACTCACAATCACTAATGTAACCAGTTGTATTAACATTTAAAATATAGTGAGCTATTGATGCTACAAATATGATATATATTTGGTTCTCATATAGTAATGAGTTGTCACTATCATCCTCTTAGCCATTCAACTTTCAAATTATGTTTTTCTTCTCCCAAAGTGCCAATACCTTTGTATTAGATGTAGTAATCTTTCATGTGAATAGGGTAGTGAGAGCCTATTGCATATTTTGAATATCTGCCCTTAATAGTGATCTAGAGTTTCATGATAGTCTTCTATGTTTATAATGTGATAGTCTATGTGGTTGTTTGTAATAGTCATAGCGCAGTTTAAGTCTCAATGCATGGTTACCACATAGGCTTCTATCACTATCTTATCAATTTATGATCAAACTCTTCAATAAGATCTTGAACAATCCACAAATTTCTTAGTATGTAACAAGTTCAAGTCCTTAAAGGTCAATTGACCATACTAACCACATGACATAACCAATTTGTATCATCGAGAGTTGCTTTTAGAGAAGATCTATTTTTAATAAACACATTTGCGTGATAGAAACATTCTATTTACATTGTCATGAGAACTTCTTCCTTAGATCTTCTATTTGTTGTCATGACAACTTCTTCCTTAGATATTCATTAGATCTTCTTCCTTCTCATCTTCTCATCATTATATTCTTCTTTAATAACCTATCTCACCATTTATCTTTCAATGATCTTGTGATTGCCCTTATAATGAACCAATTTGCTTATGAAATCCATAGGGTTTGATCATTCTTATTTTGGACTACTGTTCAAACAATATCATGTGATATTCCTAAGGTTACAATGACTATCCTATACATTTATGATTCCTAGAAAACCCCTCCTTTACACCTTGACAAGATATGAAATTATCTTCATAGGGTTTGATGTTCCTATTGAATGCCATGATAGTCCTAGTTGTGTTGATAGTCCATTTAAGGTGCTTAACAATTCTAATATATATATAATTAGTCCTTTTCATCATTGCCATCTCTTACCTTGTAATCCTAAGGAGTACCATACAATATAGGTGACCATGCATTGATATCTTCATAATCATCCAAAATTAGTAGAAAAATAACTATCTATAAACCTAAGCATGATAGACTAGCAAGTATTTTGTTTCTAGGTGTTCTTAGGTCACTAGTTATTTTGCATATAATTGGTAATGTTCTTAGGATTTGATACAATCTATGAGGGATTTATTCTTAGGGTTATCTTTTCATGATACATAACAAAAAATATGAAATGAGCAGAACTTGAAACATGACTATTATTGATAGTGTGCATTTGTTCAACTTACAAACTATGATTGTCTTCTCCCAAAGTGCCAATACCTTTGCATTTGATATAGTATATGCATCCTACAACCTCTTTGAAGCCACCACTACCTACCACTCATAATAGGCATTAAATTCCTACCTTCATCCTTTGTAGCTGATTATTTTGCTACCAACATCTACTCAACTATCCTTTTTTTTCCATCCTTCCTTGAATGGATTCCTTCAATGTTGTTGCAACTTCCTTTACCACCCAATCATGGCCTCCAAATAGCCCTTCAAATCTCTTTGTCATAAATCACACTACTTGCAATGTCCTTCCATAATCATGGCTCCTTATTACCACCCTTTCTACTATTTTACTACCTTCATGTAGCCTCTTGATCTCCTTCTTAGATCTTTTGTGCACCTCACAACCATGAAACCAACTTGTACCTTCATTACACAACTAATGCAACCACATTAGAAACCGACACTTCCACTACCACCTCTTCATCTTCATGACCCGTTCTTATTTGGTTGCATCTACTCTACTAGCAAACATGTACTCTTCAAGCATAAAATACCAAACTCCTCATTGTTGATCTTGCAACCTCTCTTTCTCCATATGAGAACTCTCATTATTCTACCTTTGTTGCATGTTTGTGTGCAAGACCATCACTCCTCTTTATGACCCCTTGGCCACCTTGCAACATTGCCTCTTATGCTACCCTCAAACCTTAGCAATCTCAATATTTTAGCAAGTGTGCCTACGCCAAGCACCTCATTCCTTTTGTTGCAAGTGCCCATCACTCCATGGGTACACCTCAAGTTGTTGCAAGTAGCCTCTACTTTACTATAACTTCTTGTTTTTGCAAGTGAGACATTTCTCACTCTCTCTTTTGCTACAAGTCCTATGGGTACAAGTAGCCACCTTCTACTTTATCTCCCAATTGTTGCAAGTGAAGTAATGCTCACACTCTCCTTTTGTTACAATTCCTATGGCTGCAAGTAGCCACCTTTCCTACAAGTGTATTTTCACTATGCTGACTCCCTTGCCAATGGTTGTATGTAAAAATACCTATAGTAGCTGCAAGTGCTCTTTCTCCTCCAAATTTGACTAGTTCTATGCATGCTAACTATCAGTCCTTTTCATCATTGTCATCTCTTATCTTGTAATCCTAAGGAGTACTATACAACATATTGATATCCTCATAATCTTTCATTTTATATAGTAATATTTTATGTGAATAGGGTAGTGAGAGCCTATTGCATATTTTGAATATCTAACCTTAATTGTGATCTAGAGTTCATGATAGTCTTATATGCTTATGATGTGACAGTCCATGTGGTTGTTTGTAATAGTCATAGCGCAATTTGATAGTCTTTTCCCTCAACATCACCTCCATAAGCAATTTTTCTATCATTGTATATGATAATGTTCACATATGGGATATACTCAAAATATAGTTTAGGACAACTTGTTTTACATGAAATGATAATCTTTAGTCAAGTATATCATGATAATCCTATATACCTCCAACAATTTTTATGATAGTGGCAGCTATATTTTCATCATGGGACAATACCTTTGCATCTTAGGGTGATGGTTATGTATTACTTGTGATAATTGATCTTTGAAAACCTTGCACTAATGATCTACCTTCACCTTATTGATACCTATGGAAAAATATCAAAGATATTTGGAAAAGGCATTATAAATAACTTCATGACAATCATGGTTGATAGGATAGTGCTAAAACTCACAAAAGATCCTCCTTTACAAGTAGGTAATCATGAAACAAAACTCGCCCCTAAATTTCTGCACCTTGTTATTCTACCCTAACCCTAACTCTGCTAAAAATTAGACTTGTAGAACCATACCAAGACAGTTGATAAAGGATAGGCTCTATTGTCATGAATTAGTTGTTATTCATTGTCATTATCAGTTGTTGATAAAGGATAGGCTTTGCTATCATGAATCAGTTGTTATTCATTGTCATAATTAGTTATTGATAAAGGATAGGCTTTGCTATCATGAATCAACCGTTATTCATTATCATTATTAGTTGTTGATAAAGGATAGGCTCTACTGTTATGAATCAGCTATTATTCATTGCCATTATTCATTGTCATTATCATAGTTCTAATTATCATTGTCTTATTCATCATGCTTGTACAAATCATCATCATGCTGAAGAAATGAGCAAAGACTCTAACACTAGAAGAGCGTGAAGCTGAGAATGAGAGGAAAAGAGAAAGAATGAGGTGAATTCACGAAAGTAGGAAATTGTCAACCATATAAGAAGACATTCCACCATTGCCAATTGAAGAGGAACATGACACATGTAATGAATTTAAGAGAGATATGTAATTGGTTGCACAAAGGGAACAAATGCAAAACCTCCATTCAATGAGGAAAGTGAATCTCCAAGTTGGAGGCACTCCATCGTCCATAGGTCAAGTTGAAGAAACACCATCATTATCTTCTAGAATTGGACACTCCATCTTCCATAGGTGAAGTAGAAGGTACATCTTCATTTTCTTCTCAAGTTGGTGGCACACCATCATTCACCCGTTAAGTTGAAGGTACACCATCTTCTCCATCTCAACTTCAAGCATTTTCATCTTTTTCATCTCCAATCGAAGGTATGTCATCTCTCCCATCTCAAGTAAATATTGAAGAAATTCCTAATGCTGAGTCAACTTTACCAATTAAAATGCCTCATAGAATTTTGCATAGGAAGCCTAAGTTTCTAATTGATATTGATGAGAATGTGTTGAAGCCCATACTAGATAAGATTCTGAAGCACACTTGCCAAAGATATGCAAATAAGATATGGAAATTAGTCTTTGAGAATTTAAATGAAACTGAAAGATGTCAACTATTCATTGAATTGATGAGAAATCTAAAATTTAGGCCCACTATGAAGATTCTTGGCCTAAGAACATTGGATGCCTCAAGTGAAAAATCAATTGTCAAGAATCTAATGAGTGCATATGAGAGTATGGATTCCACCTCACGCACCAAGAATAGTAATGTCACACGACATGTCATTATGTCGATATTAGTAAGCCAACAAACAAAGAAAGATCACCTCATTAGAAAGACAAGTCAAGCATTGAAATTAAGTAGAAAAACTCTAATGAGAGTTGTTGGAAGATGTGAAAGAGTTGAGGGCCCAAACACTAATGAATTGTGGGCATTCTCTGGGAGACTCCCACAGAAAGACAAAGTTGTTGAAGCCTTGAGATCTATCATTGAAGAATTTTGGAAAAATAACACAAGGGTATCTCCAATGCAAGAGATGTTGTGAGGAGAATTGGTTGTCAAAACTGTGAGCCACATCCAAAGCATTTTTTGGATGTGGCCCAAACACAATTTTTCAAGAAATTTCAAGAGATGTATCCTCAAATTAAAATTTGTCAAAGATATTTTGAAATGCTAAAACCTTTCTATGTCAAAATAAATCACACACACACTACTTCTTGTTGTAGATTACATATTTAATTTTCTAACCATTTTGATGTTTATCGGTCTATATGTTTAGATTTGCATACTAACAATGTTTTGCAATATTGTGGCATACGTACCCCACCTAATTCTTTGTTTTAAACTTGACTATTTGGATATCGCAAGCAGTGTCTTTCTATATAGTGTTGTCATGAGTCTAGGGTGAAGGGCAGTTTTGTCATTAAGAGGAACAACATTATGTGGAAGGTCTGTCCTGTCACAATCTTTTTGTTTAGGATATTTCCATGGATCCATGTTATCATGTTGAGGGTTGGGACATATTTATTATCAAGATTTAGGCATCCAGGGTCATAATGGAAATTTCTAAGATTGTTGTCTAGTAATTCATGTTTGTCAGGATAGTGAAGGTTAGGATTAGTCACCTTACACTTCATTTTATCAGAAATGACCCACTTGGTCATAATGTTGTATGAACTTGTCACTTAGGCTTGGGAGGTTATCATCATTGCATGAAAAGAACTTGTAAAATAGGATCTTTGGAACAATATATGGACAGCCATCAAAGCATAAAGGATATAGGAATTTTGTCACATGTTGTAATTACAGCTGTCCTAGTAGACATGTATGCAAAGTGTGGAAGTATAGACAAGGCACATGGACTATTTGATACAACACCGCAAAGAGATGTCCTCTCATGGGATGCAATGATTGCAAGATATGCAAAAAATGGATTTGTTGAAATGACTTCAAAAACTTTCAAGTAAATGCAAATGGCACGTGTAAAGCCAAATTCCACAACCTTTTCCAGCATCCTCCCTATGTCTACCAAAATAGGATCTTTGGAACAATGTATGGACAACCATCAAAGCATAAAGGATATAGGAACTTTATCACATGTTGTAATTGTAGCTGCCCTTGTAGACATGTATGCAAAGTGTGGAAGCATAGACAAGGCACATGGACTATTTGATACAACACCACAAAGAGATGTCCTCTCATGGAATGCAATGATTGCAAGATATGCAAAAAATGGATTTGTTAAAAAGACTTTAGAAACTTTCAAGCAAATGCAATTGGCACGTGTAAAGCCAAATTCCACAACCTTTGCCAGCATCCTCCCTATCTCTACCAAAATGCAACTACCCTTATAGACATGTATGCAAAGTGTGGAAGCATAGACAAGGTACATGAATTGTTTGACATGGTGCCTTGAAATGAAATGCCATTTCATGGAATGCAATGATTGCAAGATATGCAAAAAATGGATTTTTTTTATAAGACATTATAAATTTTCAAGAAAATACAATTGGTGGGTGTAAAGCCAAATTCCACAACCTTAGCCAGTAGCCTCCTTGCCTATGCCAAAATGAACATCCATCAAAGGATAAAAGATATGGGAATTTTGTTATCTATGTTGTAGTTGCAATTGCCCTTGAAGACGTGTATGCAAAGTGTTGAAGCATAGACAAGGCACGTGAATGGTTTGGCATGATGCCTCAAAGAAATGTCACCTCATGGAATGCAATGATTGCAAGATATGAACAAAATGGATTTTTTGATAAGGCTTTAGAAACTTTCAAGCAAATGCAATTGGTGGGTACATAAAGCCAAATTCCAAAACCTTAGAAATGGTAACTTTGGAACATGGTATAGCCATCCATCAAAGTATAAAGGATATAGGAATTTTGTCAAATGGTGTAGTTGCAACTACCCTGTGAGACATGTATGTAAAGTGTGGAAGCATATACAAGGAACGTGAACTATTTGACATGATGCCTCAAAGAAATGTTGTCTTATGGAATGAAATGATTGCAAGATATGCATGAAATGGAGTTTTCATAAGGCTTTAAAAACTTTCACAAATGCACAAAAGAAAATTTCAACCAAATGCAATTGGCAAGTCTAAAACCAAATTGTACAACCTTATCCAACATCCTCCTTACCTATGCTAAAATGGGATTTGGGGAACATAGGGTGGACAACCATCAAAGCATAAAGGATATAGGAATTTTGTCACATATTGTATAGACAGACGTGTGGAAGCATAGACAGACGTGTGAACTGATTGACATGATGCCTCAAAGAAATGCACAATCTCATGGAATGCAACGATTGCAAGAAATGCACAAAATGGATTATTTGAAAATGATTTATAAAGTTTCAAGCAAATGCAATTGGCACATGTAAAACCAAATTCCTGTAATGATAATTGATCATCATATTAAATATTTAATATAAACTATCATATACATAATGTCATGAATATAACATCTAGTTTATATGTACAAAGCCATATAGGCATGTCCAAACAAAGACATACAGGCATATACAAAAATATACATCGGTAACATACAAAAGTATGTATACAAAGTCATCTAGGCATAAAAAAAATGTCCCAAAAACTAGTTTCCTATGGACTTTCATCAAATAATCGGTGGCCCTTGCTTGACCGTGAAGATGGAGAGCCAATCAATGACTCATCCTCTCTCTGTCATTGAGTAGACCTCCTCGACAAACGTTCATGCAGCTTCACATGTTAATATAATCAAAAAATATGCACATTAATATAGAAAACATGAAATATATAACATCACATATGTAAGATTGATCACTTACTACTATCTGATGATCACTCTCGATCATCTTTTCTCTCTCTTCATCGGTAGTTGGATGGGATGGAGTTGTGACCTCCTATGAGAAGCATCAAGAAGCAAAATTGACTAAACATAAATATCATTTATGTACATCAAATGACATGAGATAAACAAGAAATATAAAATTATGACATTTTCATGTTATTGGCTCATACCTCGGTCAAAGGATTTGAAGACATCATGGCTGCAGCAATGCCTACCTGCATTGACTCACAAAGATGAGGAGTCTCCATATTCAGCATCTGAAAATTAAGTTCAAGATTATTTGACAAAAATAAATACATAACATTATTTAAATGCATAATAATTAGAAATGGTTAAATTTACCTCTGTATTTTGTGTCCAGGGTACCAAGGAAACTGTGGAGTTGTCAGTGAAGCTCCCTGTTGAAATCATCAAATTGTCACAAAATAACATTACCATTGATATATGTACAATAATTACAATCATGTGATAAATTACATACCTACTGACTTGAACTCCTCTCATAACCTGCCAATGGACGGCTAACAAAGGCAGGATGAAGACTCTGACCCTAGAATTTCATCGCGCAGATAATTACATACATTATTTTTTACTTATAATATAGATAGTCATATAAAATTAATTACAAATAAGAATAAGAATATATTAAATCAAGATGAAACTTGTAATAAATTACCTGGGAGTCAATACCAAATGTACTCTATAAGAGATCATCGGTGAGAACAATCTCATCCAATATGGATGTCTCCATCATTGGATGCTGCCCCTGTGTCACAGCATCCTGCCAAGAGTCCTACTATGAGTCCTGCATCCCATAATCACACAGGTTCCCACATGAACTACACAAATGTGGGGACAAATGACGCCTACTACTCTCACCCTCATCAACCTGGGTAAGATCATCGACATGTACTAGAGACTGCGTGAATTTGATTTGTAAAATTTTTGCACATACTATCTCTTCCTCCAAAAATGATATCATTAACAAATACTTCAACAATCAAGATATTTTCATGATCAATTTTGAAGTACAAGTTACTATCAGCAGTACCTTTGTTGAAACCAATCTTCAAAAGATGCTTATTGAATCTTTCATACCAGGCTCTTGGGGCTTGTTTCAGTCCATATAGTGCTTTCTTCAACTTGTAGACCATATCACCATGATTAGACAATTGAAATCTATCCAGTTGCTCAATGTATACTTCTTCTTCCAAGTCACCATTCAGGAAGGCAGACTTGACATCCATCTGATATACTTTGAAATCCTTGAAGGCAGCAAAGGCAAGAAATAATCTGGCTGCTTCAATTCTTGCCACCGAAGAAAAAGTTTCTTCAAAATCAACTCCTTCTACTTGAGAATAACCCTTGCAGACCAATCTAGCATTATTTCTGACTACGTCACCATCTTCATTCAGTTTATTCCGGAAGACCCATTTGGTTCCAATCACATTTTTGTTTCTAGGTCTGGGAACAAGATCCCAAGTGTGATTTTTCTCAATTTGTATCAACTCTTCCTCCATTGCTTCAGTCCAGCTTTCATCATTGCATGCTTCACTTACTGTCTTTGGTTCAATCTTTGGAATCAGATAATACTTTTTTGAGTCTTGAGCAATCTTTCTTCTTGTTTGAACACCTTTACTTTTATCACCTATGATCTGGTCTTTAGAATGATTCAGTCTTACATATCTGGGAGTTTTGGGAATTTCTTGCACTTCTATTTCTTGAATAGGTTCAAACTTATCTCTTCTTCCTGTACTTCAGGATTCTTCAGATCAATCTAGATCTAAGTTTTAGAAGGGGCTTGAACCAAAACATCATTCTGATCATCTTCTTCATATTCATAAAACATTGAGGGTTTTTCAATTCCTTCAGCAACCTTCACATTTGTACTTTCTATAATCTTTCTTAATCTCTTGTTATAACACTAGTATGTTTTGCTTTAAATAGAATAACCCAAGAATATTCCTTCATCACTTCTAGCATCAAATTTTCCAAGGTCTTCGTCTCTTTTAATGTAACATTTACTACCAAAGACTCTGAAATACTTTACAGTGGGAGTGATGCCAAACCAGAGTTCATAAGGGGTCTTACCAGTATTGCTTCTGATTTGTAATTGATTAAGAGTATAAACAGCAATGCTTACAGCTTCTCTCTAGTAGATCTGAGGAACATTTACTTCCATCATCATGGTTCTAGATGCTTTGTGGATGGTTTGGTTCTTTCTCTCCACTACTCCATTCTACTGTGGAGTCCTTGGAGTAGATAACTATCTTTTTATGCCATGTTTCTCACAGAATTTTATGAACTCTCCGGATGTGAATTCTCCACCTCTATTAGACCTGAGACACTTTATGTTTAACTCGGTTTCATTTTCCACCATAGCCTTAAATATTTTGAATTTCTCAACAGCTTCAGATTTCTCTTTTAGAAAAGTCACCCACATCATCCAGGAATGATCATCAATTAGTAACATGAAATATCTATTACCTTGCAAACTCTTGATTCTTGCCGGTCCACATAGATCAGTATGTACTAAGTCCAACAATCTGGTAGAAGATTGTTCCTTACTTTTGAATGTGACTCTTCTCTGCTTACCCAACTAACATTCTTTATACAAACTATTAGTAGGTTTCACCAGTCTTGGAAGATCTCTTGCAACCTGAGTGTTGCTTATCTTGATGATATTATCAAAATTCACATGACACATTCTCCTATGCCACAACCAACTCTGATCAATTTGAACAAATAAACAGCTTTTGCCAGTACCAACCAAGTGGAAGATGTTACCTTTTGTTTGAGTACCAGATGCAATCTCTGTTCCAGAACTTTCAAAGATCTTACATTTTCCATTTTTGAATCAGAGATCATAGCCTTTGTCCACCAACTGCCCAACACTGAGAAGATTGTGCTTCAGACCTTCAACATACAGTACATCACTAGTTTTGTTCTTTCCATCAAAAGAAATAGTTCCTCTAACTGTGATTCTGCCAACAGAATTATCACCAAATTTTACAACTCCTCCTTCATATCTTTCCAAATCTATAAACTTATTTATGTCATAGTCATATGGTGGGAGCATCCACTATCAATGACCCAATTATCCTTTTCTTCAACTTAGGCAGCTAGAGCTCTTTCTATCATTTTATGATTGATAGATTTAGAGGGCATTGGATCTTCTTCCTTGATGGCAATAAACTCCCAGTCACTTCCGGATTTGTTTCCTATCTCTGATTCATCATCTGTTACTCCTTCATCATCGTCTTCATGAACATAGTAACATTTATTTTAGAATCTTGATCTATTTGGATTTGTCCTTGAAAATCTTTCTGAATATCTTGAGGCAAAATGACCAATCTTGTTGTAGTTGAAACATTTGAAGGGCAATTTTCCTTCATACTTTCCAGATCCTCTTGATAGTCTTTTTGCAATAAGGGCTTCAAGTTGAGAAGCTTCTGCTTCATCTTCTTCCAGATCTTTTCTTTCTTTTTCATACCATGATAGTTTCTTTGAGGAGTTCTCTCCTAGATCATACCTTTGTTTGCCTTTTATACAGGCACTAGCTTTGAATGTAGATTCAGTCTTGGGGGCATCTCCAAACTCATCCAATTCAAATACAACTAATTTTCTAATCAATTGATCTCTTGTGATATTTGATAAAGATATGAACTCTTCAATAGCAACAACCTTGTGTTTGTAAGCAAGAGGTAGGGATCTAAGAACTTTGGTAACAATCTCATCTTCATCCAAGGTTCCACTAGCACACCTAATGCCACAAACAAGCTCATTAACTTTTGGCATAAATGTAGTGATATTCTCATCTTCATTCATCTTCAGGTTTTCAAAATTTCCTTTCAGACTCTGTAGCTTGGCACACTTAACATATTTGTCTCCTTCATGTAGAAGTTCCAGTTTTTCCCAAATCTCATATGTAGTTCTTAAATCTATAACATTTGTCAGCTTTGAATTAGATAAGGTACTTAGTAAAGCTTCTTTAGCCTAAAGATTGTCTTCAGCATCTTTGATTTCATCTACAGTTGTCAGACCATTCTTTGGAGGAACATACTTCTTTGAGGTTATGGTCCAATATTGCATTCCCATACATTGCAATTGACATCCCATGCAACTTTTCCAAAAGGTGTAATTAGTTCCATCAAACCTCAAACTATCCTTCTTGTAGGAAGACATCCTGGATCTCCTCAAGTGGTTAAGCTCTTTTAGATGAACTTAGCTCTGATACCAATTGTTAGTTTTGGGACAGACAATTGAGAGGGGGGGTGAATCAGTTGTCTCAAAACTTTCTTTTCTTTAAACACTTAAATCCTTCTTGTATTTCAATAGCATAATAATAATTCAATCATGGAAACACAATGTAATAATTCAAGAGTAGAAACACATTAAACATATGACACCCAGATTTTAACGTGGAAAACCCGGTTAAGGAAAAAACCACGAGGTGACTAACCTAAGATTGTATTCTCTATTAAAATATTATGAGGAACAAAAATGGCACTTGCCAATTAGGGATCGCTACCCGAGCACACTACTCACAAGAGGCCCACTGCCTACAGGAGACACACTGTCTACAGAATAATAAATATTACATACTTGAACTGGAGATTAGCATCTTCACCATGCTTGAGTCAGTTCCATTTAAGCTCAATACTTCTACTCTGCCTTTCACTCTTCTCCTCTCTACCACACTCTCATCTCAACTAGGATACTTTGAAATGACTTCACAACTCTTATTTATACAAGACATCGACTTGGGATAATCATCAAAGTAGGCACAATACATGCTTTATTTTATTACAGAGAAAATACACAAATACAACTTGATTTGTTACAAGAACTTTATGCATATCACCACACTATTGGCCACACATATCTGAGACTTCAAAATTCTTTGAAGAACACGCCATGCTTCGTAGAACATCTTCAAGATCATCTGCAAGATGTGTAAACATCCAGTTGGCCATGATTAGGAAGAACATCATCACGCAAAAGTAAATCTTCAATTACAAGCTCAATCTTCAATACGAACCGTCAACACGAACTGGACACAATCTAGAGACCTCCACAAGCTTTCCTGAATCACCATGAACATCCACACCACTTTTGCTTACTGAAATCATTCTCTTCTTCATCCAGAACCTCAAGAACACGGTCTATCATCACTGTCACATTAGAATAAATGCTTACAGACCTTCAGACCGCGAATCAATTAAGTTTTCAATTCACATTGGCTTCCTAAACACTCCACCAAATCCGTAGAACAAGATATTACATTTTTGGATCTCACCAGACCTATTTGTATCACTCTGTCACCTCTGAACATCTGCCAAAACTAGTTTTACTCATATGGCCATAACTTCTTTAAAACTTCATGCGGACCTCTCAAATCTTGATTGGATCATCTTTAGAAACATATCTACAAACCCTTTGATGTGCATCCTCTGATCTTCATCTTAGCTGGGATCTTCACTTCATAGAGTTTCATTGCTTCACTGTTCTTCTCTGTTTCTGATAGAACTAATTTTCTGAATATCCTCAGCACACAGCTCTTCCAATCCTTGACATCAATGCAATAGGAGTATGTTGACATCAATGACAACACCATTTAGGCCCATACTTGCAATAGGGTTTTAAGGGTTTGGAGGGTTTTGGGGGTTGTTTTGACCCTCCTCAGCTAGAATTGTGTTTTCTCTTGCCTCATTAACTATAAATGCAATTATAAAAATCAATCAAATATTGAAAAAGTAAAACATTCTTCTCAAACTAACAACAAATAATCAAACCCTACCTTCTTCGGCTGCTAGACCCTCCAAATTTGCTTCATGACGTCTTTGGTAGTGGTTTCAGTGAGGTGGCATCGTGAAAATATCGATTTATCTCTTGCATTTTCTTGGAGAGACTTTCCTTGAATGCGCTCATGCTTTGATCCCTATTTTTTTTCTTCTATAAACTCACTCTTTGGCCATGGATAATGGTAGAACTAGAAGTTTTTTGCACTTTTAAAGAAAAATAAAATGCGAGCGCGTTATAACATGCTTGCATTTTTCTCTGTTTTGGACCAAAAAGTCCCATGGTGGTGACTTTTTGGTCCCCCATCTTTGTGCATACACCCTCATGGTGAAGGCAAGGAGTTATTTTGAGACCAATGAAAGATCTTATGACATCCCATGTAGATTATTCTTTTAAATAAATTCTTACATATTAATACTAAGGCCTATTGCCATGTGATGAAGCTCACACATATAGGAATTCATAACATATGAGAACAACAAATAAAATAAAAGATCAACAAATCCAACAAGAATAGTACATTTGAGAGAGTAAAAGATTGGTAAAATGGTGTTTGTAAAACTTGTATAATGTTAATGCCCACATCTCATTTGGACAGTTTGAATGCTAGGGAATGTTAAGAGCATCTTGTTTTAGTATTTAGTTCAAACACCTTCTTTTGATAATTTTAGGGGGCTCACTATCATATTTAAGTTTAGTATGCCAAATATTATGTGATTAGCATAACTAGTTTGATTCAACTAAAAATATTGAAAAGTCAACGATGAATTGACATATGCATTCTAGAGTCTAATATACAACACATTAATATTTGGCATGAACCACATATACTAGGACATGCCAATAAGGACCTTAGAAACAAAGATGGAAAGAGGGTGCAATCAATTCTAGATGCTAACCACACAAGACTATAAAAGGCCAAAGGAAATACAGAGAAGGTGTAGGCCATATTCAAATCTAGCATGGCATTTAAAACAAATTGGTGCTACAATTTATCAAATCATGTAAGTCAGGAATCATGATGTACACCAAAGAAAGTAAGACCAAGCACTTCATAAGTAATGAAAATTATTTGGAAGCTGGCAATCCCTTTGTAGCTTAGTGTAACAATATATAGTCTTGGTGTAGATCTATATGAATGGCATGATATATAATTAAAGGAATAAGGTAAAATAATATGGTAGTTTAGGATAGAGTGTATGGCACAAATATTAGACTTACAAAGAATGTTTCAATGTCGTATTGACATAGTGATTAGCACAACCAATGATTTAGGTGCATCAATTGAATATAATGCATAGTTCAATTTTTATAAACCAACTTTACATCCTTAGGAATGCTAGTATAGTATGTGAAAACCAATAATTCTTGATGCCTACATGGACAATTATATAGGCTAGGCATTAAGAGAATGTTTAGGTCCAACATGGAGATTCAAAAGAATGAATAGTGCCCAATGTATTTGCTTGGCATAGCAAGTCAAGGATGGTGAGCAAGATGAATACTAAGTTTGGTACAAATTTAAAAGAAGGCTACTGTAGAGATTAGAAGGTGTTAGGATGACATAGAAACATAGAAACCAACAAAGGAGAAGACCACCAAATGTATTTCAAGGTTAACAAATTGCAACAAACAAGGTTGGCACATACCAATAAGATAGGTGGGACAAAATATTTAGGCTTGTACAATGAAATAAAAAGCTGGCATAAGTATATGACTACACAATGAATGCTTAAAAAAATTTCTATTTTATGGCATGGCATAAAATAAATACATGGTACTAAGATGAAAGTTGGAGGCCATTATGAATCATTGGCTTCTCATAGAGAACATGGTGTAATACACTAGTAAGGGACTTACATTGTATAAATAAAATATGGATCAATAATTAATGGAGGCACACCTAGGATGTTGCTAAGACTAGTGTGAGTTTAAAAATATATATTTATGACATAACCAACATAGCACAATGAAGAGAGAACATGACCAAAAGAATTTTGAATTTGTGATAAAATATAATGAAGTAGTGTGATGGTCAAAGAATCTACAAGCAACAACATTGTGCAAGCCATATATGATCTAGGCATCATATATATGACATTAGGGCATGAGATTTTGAGGTTGGCCTAAGGTCATGAGTTGGGCAAACCATATTGAAAGGCACAAGTATAGTTTAAAGACCATGCCATATATAAAAGCCAACAAGTACCAAGGAGTATTGCATAGATTGACACAAGCCATAAATTATGGTGCATTTATTCAAATCTAATACAAAGATGTAGAATTGTACAAAAAATGAAATGATTGAAATTAATTCAAGGAATGACACTAAGCAATTTGTGAGACTAGCAAAGAGATTGAAAGTCATTGTGGAGTGGCTAGGACAAAAGACTTAACGAAGAACATTTAAAGTAGGATGTAAATGTTAGACTATGGAGCATATGACTTTGGGATCTAGAGTTATTTAAGTGGCATAGGCCATATATCTATACCTAGCAATAAGGCAATGGTCAATGCAACATATCATGGCACATGTTTGAAACAATAGAACTAGCAAGAAGTAAAAATGTGATGCATAGGAGAATAATTAGATGGTTGCATTGAGCAATTTATGGAAATAGCACCACACCACCTATATGATATTTTAACTTTACAAATACAAATTCAAGTTATGACACAATCCTAAGGATAAGTGTTGCTTCTAATTGATGCAGAGGTAAACGCAACGGGAGCTTACAAATGGGAAGGAGGAGTCATTAACACAATCAGCATGTTAAAATCCTATCGGCTTATCATCATCATCATATTTCTTGCTAACACAGACAGCATCATCATATTTCGAAGAGGCATGAAATATCCTCCTGCTGACTACTATTCACTTCCTTATCGCCTTTCACCTTTCGCCTGTCAGCAGCATCATCATATTCGGCTAGCGCAAACATCCTCCTGATGTTCACTGTTCATCTTACCGCCAACCTCTATCTTCATCATCATGATATTCAACATCACCTTCATCAGCAGGATATAAAATATCTGGTTCCTCCGATATATCCTGATGACGACAACTTCAAGCACCTTTCTCTCGATGCTTACGTCACCCCGATATCCAACTACTCAAACAACAGCATCAGGATATGACTTATCCAGTCATATTGAAACATCCTGATGACGTTAACCAAACTTTATGCCGATGACTTACGCCGATGCCAAAACACTTAGCGACAGCAGGATAAACTTGCATAGGGTGATATTCGCAATATCCTGATGATGATGACGTCACATGCACCTGATGATGATGTCAACAGGATATAAGACACTTATATCCTCTGCAACATGATAATGAATATCCGGGTGATCTCTTAATATCCTGATGATGATCTTTCCGGTCCTTAGCCAAAAAGTGAACTTCCACTCCTGCATACGATAACGATATGCGGATGATGGATACACACGAAAGATGATCCTGATGACGATATACACACTGAGTATATATCTGACTTATATCATCCTGATGCACTTTAAACATACAATCTTTGTCAACTTCATAACCCGATCCGGATAGCGATATACTCACAGATGACGATGCGATTCACTCCGGCTGGAAAAGCACATGTAGATCCCTGTATATCCGTCAGCTGCATGCAAACTCACAGAACCGCACAATTTCACAAAGAAAACATGAGGATCGGGCCGGATCACCTTCAGATCAAAACTTAACAGTTTATCTTCCTGAATCCTAGCACATGAGGATGCTAGGCTGATTCATAGCATGCTACCAGTCGATCTCCCACACAATGAAATGCATAAATAGAAAACTAAAATGCAAACTAAACTAACATGCATGACCATTCCACCGATTCACAGAATCAACCAGTGGAAGGGTTGAAAGAATCCATCAACTTGTAATCAGAACAGAAATCAAAACATAAACAGCTGATAAACCAGATAATGCAGTTGATGAGATCTTATTTAGATGAAACACAAATGTCCTGTTTCTACAGCAATGTTTCACAATGTCTGGACTGATCTCTGGATCTCACTCAATCACCAGTACAACATAACACAACTACTACTCTCTCTGTGATATGATCTCAAACCCTAACTGATCTGAGTTATTTATAGCAATATCCTACGAGTACTACCAACTCGGTTCCCAGTGGCTGGGAGCTTCCAAACGGCTGGGAGAGGACAACTCAGACTACCTGATCACGAACTCTAACTACCTACACACTCTCCTAGGTTGATCTAATACATATGCATTGGTCCAATGGACCTTATTACATTATGAAGTCAAACATGCTAAAAATAGACTAATGTCCTGTCATGCAGACAATGAACCTATATCCTATCTTGTAAGGGTGCTCCTGCACCATACTCCCCAGAAGAAGAAATCTCAAGTCCACTTGAGATGAGAGTATGAAGATCTGCACCATGTTTCTGGATCTGCTCTTTAGTCATCCAGACTGCTTCAGAATTAGGTTTTCCCTTCCAAGAGACTAGATACTCCAAGTACTGTTTGTTTCGGGTCTGTTTGACCACTCTGGTGTCCAAAACCTTCTGCAACTGTGGAGGATCATGCTTGGGAATGTTATCATGGACTGTATCCTGTAGGAGTTCCTGATCTGCATCTGGATAAGACTTGTATGGAGTTAAATCACATACATTGAATATAGGGGACAAACCAAGATCAGGTGGGAGTTGTATCTCATAAGCATTCTGTCCATGCTTGTGCAAAATCTGACATGGTCCAACTTTTTTCTGCATGAGTTTAGTATATTTTCCCTTAGGAAGTCTGTCCTTCTTCAAATGAACCCATACCAAATCTCCAACATCAAACTGTACATCCTTCTTCTTTTTATCAGCATATTCCTTATACTTCAAGGTGGTTTGCTGTAGTTGGGTCTTGACTTGACCATGAACCTCTTTTATGGCTTCTGCAAAAGCTTCTCCTTCTGCACTAACAGGGTCTACTGTAGGTAGATCTCTCAATTCCAAAATTCCTCTGGGATGCATACCATAAACTATCTGGAAAGGTGATTTCCCTGTGCTCCTATTGACAGTATCATTATAGGAAAATTCAGCTTGAGATAGAATATTATCCCACTTTTCTCCATGTTGTTTTGTCAAACATCTAAGCAAATTTCCTAAGGAATGGTTCACTACTTCAGTCTGTCCATCCGTTTGAGGATGATATGCAGAGGAAAAAGATAAATTTGTTCCAAGTTTCTTCCAAAGAGTTCTCCAGAAGTGACCAATAAACTTCACATCCCTATCTGACACTATACTCAATGGCAATCCATGGATTCTGACAATCTCCTTGAAAAACAAATCTGCAACGTATGAAGCATCAGCAGTGGTTTTGCATGGCAAGAAATGTGCCATTTTGCTGAATCTATCCACTACAACAAAAACACTGTCAAACCCTTTCCTTGTCCTTGGTAAACCCAAGACAAAATCCATACTTATGCTTTCCCATGGTCTGGAAGGAATGGGTAAGGGCTGATATAAACCTGCATTAGTTGACCTGCCTTTAGCTTTTTGACATATCACACATGTCTCTACAAACTTTCTGACATCTGATTGTAACTTAGGCCAAAAGTAATGTCTTCAGACAAGATCAAGAGTCTTATCTAGACCAAAATGACCTGCCATAGCTCCACAATGTTTCTCCTTAATGATGTTTAACCTCATAGAACACCTTGGAATACATAACTGTCCACCTTTGAACAACAATCCATCCTGAATCAAAAATTCAGAGAATTCAGCATGATATTTCTCTCCAAAAGAAGTACATACATGATATATCTCCCCAAAATCTTCATCAGTCTCATACATGGTCTTTAGTGAATCAATGCCAACACTTTCTAACTGAATCTGGTTGACTGTTAGAACTCTCCTACTCAAAGCATCTGCAACTTTATTCTTGACACCTTTCTTATGCTTCAATGTAAAAGTAAAAGCTTGTAAGGTTTCTACCCATTTCATGTGTCTGTGGTTCAGCTTTTCCTGGCTGTTTATGAAACTCAGAGCCTGGTTATCTGTGAATACTATGAATTCCTTTGTCATCAAGTAATGCCTCCATTTCTTGAGTGACTGGACTAAAGCATACATTTCCAAATCATATGAGGAATACCTCTTTTTAGCATCATTGAGCTTCTCACTGAAAAATGCAATAGGTCTACCTTCTTGGCTGAGTACTGCTCCAATGGCCATGTGACTAGAATCACATTCCACCTGAAAGATTTTGTTAAAGTCTGGAAGTGCAAGGACTGGCTGCTGTGCCACCTTCTTCTTCAATGTTTCAAAAGAATCATCTGCTCCTTGAGTCCAAACAAATCTGCACTTCTGTCCTCCTTTGATGGTATCAAGCATGGGTGCACAAATATGACTAAACCCTCTTATAAACTTCCTGTAGAAGGTTGCTAACCCATGGAAACTTCTGACATCATTCATAGTCTTTGGGGTTGGCCAAGACAATATGGCACTTACCTTCTCCTTATCCATTTGTAACTTTCCTTGTGAAATAACAAAACCCAAATATGTGATCTCCTCTTGCATGAACAAACACTTGTCTAAATTTATCATCAGCTGCTCTTCATGTAACCTCTTAAGAACCAAATCTATGTGTCTGAGATGTTCTTCTTTTGTGTTGCTGAAAATCAGAATGTCATCTAGATATACTATGACAAACTTACCAATGAACTCTGTCAAAACCTCATTCATCAACCTCATAAAAGTACTAGGTGCATTAGATAAACCAAAAGGCATAACCTTCCACTCATATAACCCTTCATTAGTTTTGAATGATGTTTTCCATTCATCTCCTGGTCTAATCCTGATCTGATGATATCCACTCTTCAAATCTATTTTTGTAAAATACTTAGCACCTCCCAAACAGTCAAGTAAATCCTCTATCCTAGGGATTGGAAACCTATACCTGATTGTGATCTTGTTAATAGCTCTGGAATCTGTGCAAAGCCTCCAAGTACCTTCCTTCTTTGGTGCTAGTACAGCTGGTACTGCACATGGACTTAAACTCTTCCCAATCAGACCTGAACCCAATAATTCTTCAATTTGTCTGGCTACTTCTGCATTCTGTTCTGGAGTTAGCTTATAGGCTGCTTTGTTTGGAAGTGTTGACCCTGGAATTAAGTCTATGCAGTGACTGATATCCCTAACAGGTGGTAGGGATCTTGGCATTCCCTCTGAGATGATACCTTTGTACTTATCCAATAGCTCTTGGATAGCTGGGTCTATGAACCTTTGTTTTTTCTCTTCCTTGACTTCTTGCTGCTGTTCTTTATTCACCCTCATACATGGGATTAGGGCATATGCAACTGCACCTTCTGCTGCTACTTCTTTCATGAACTGTTTACCTTCCATTAGCATTACCTTCACCTCTTTTCCTTTAGATTTCTCCTCCTTCTCTGTTAATGGTAGTAACGTTATAACCTTACCATCTTTATTGATTGTATAGGTATTTCTAATACCATCATGTTGTGCCTTCAAATCATACTGCCATGGTCTACCAAATAAAAGATTGCAAGCATCCATCTTGGTAATGTCAAACAACAACTTATCCTTATAGGCTCCAATCTGAAATTCTACCCAAGCCTGCTCTTCTACAGTTGTCTGCTGACCTTGGGTAAGCCATGAGACTTTATATGGGGATGGGTGAGGCAATCTCCTAAGCTTAAGCTTTGTCACCATTTCTTCAGACACAAAATTTTCAGTAGAACCAGAATCAATCAAAACTTTACATGCCTTACCTCCTGCTTTGCAAATAGTCCTGAAAATAGACTTTCTTTGAGGGGATTCTTTGTCAGGTACCTTCATGGTAGTCACTGTTCTTCTCATCATTAGAGACTCTCCACTTTCTGGGTATCCATAATTATCAGGAGCATTCACACTCTGAAAAGAAGTAGAGCCTGTCATACTTTGATTATCAGGTTCTTGGATCAGATTTGTTCTCCTTTCTCCTGTTGAGCTTGTGGCCTTTTCTGGACATCTGCTAGCTATATGGCCTTCTTTTTTACAGTTATAACATCTGATGGATCCTCTGCCCTGGGATCTTCCTCTGAAAGGTCTTCTACCTCTGAAGTTTCCTTGCTGACTATAATTTTCCCCCTAGTTCTGACTATTGTTTCCCTTACTATTGTCATGACTGGATTCTCCTTGATATCCATGTCCATGTCCTCTACCTCTAAAAGGACCTCTTCCACCCCTTTGTTGTCTTCCTCTTCCTCTATTGTGTTGTTCTTGTTTTCTCTTTAACTTCTCTTCCACTTTCAATGCCAACTGAAAGCATTTCTGAACTGTATCTGGATTATGCAGACTTAAATCTTCCTGAATGTTGAACCTCAATCCATTAAGGTATCTGGCTACCTTCTCTTCTTCACTTTCCTTTACCTTTGTTTTCATACAAAGTTTCATGAATTCTTCTGTATATGAGCTGACATCTAGCTCCTTCTGCTTCAGGTTTTGCTTCCTCTTGTGTAGTTGGATACTGTAATCCAATGGGACATAAGCTTCCTTTACTAATGCCATCATCTTCTTCCATGTAGCGACTCTACGCTTTCCTTCCTGTACTCTATAATCTTGGACGAAATTCCACCATGTCAAGGCAGCTTCTTTCATTTTTGACTGGGCTATTTTCACCCTCTGTTGTTCTGGTATCTCCTCTGTTTCAAAGAAATTGTTCAAGGAGTCTATCCACTCCATCACTGAATCAGGTTCCATCTTTCCTGTAAACACTGGCAAATCCAATTTCACATCCATGGTTCTCCTCTCCATGGCCTTGAGGGCGTTCAACAGTGGTCTCTGGTCTGCAGGAACGACCTCCTCGTTCCAACTAGGGATCTCTTCTTCTTCCCTATCTTCTTCTCTACCAGAACCTACTCTGTTCCTCAACTTCTCTAACTCATCCTTCAATTCCTGATTCTGAGCCTTCACGGCCTTGCTCTCTACAATCTGTTTCTTTACCAGAACTGCCAACTCAACGTTGGTCATCCTTGCCTGCATCTCAGATGTTCCTTCTTCGTCTGACATCCTGCTATATCCTGATCTTTTCCAGAAGATCCTTCCTTTGCTCTGATACCACTATGATGCAGAGGTAAACGCAACGAGAGCTTACAAATGGGAAGGAGGAGTCATTAACACAATCAGCATGTTAAAATCCTATCGGCTTATCATCATCATCATATTTCTTGCTAACACAGACAGCATCATCATATTTCGAAGAGGCATGAAATATCCTCCTGCTGACTACTATTCACTTCCTTATCGCCTTTCACCTTTCGCCTGTCAGCAGCATCATCATATTCGGCTAGCGCAAACATCCTCCTGATGTTCACTGTTCATCTTACCGCCAACCTCTATCTTCATCATCATGATATTCAACATCACCTTCATCAGCAAGATATAAAATATCTGGTTCCTCCGATATATCCTGATGACGACAACTTCAAGCACCTTTCTCTCGATGCTTACGTCACCCCGATATCCGACTACTCAAACAACAACATCAGGATATGACTTATCCGGCCATATTGAAACATCCTGATGATGTTAACCAAACTTTATGCCGATGACTTACGCCGATGCCAAAACACTTAGCGACAGCAGGATAAACTTGCATAGGGTGATATTCGCAATATCCTGATGACGATGACATCACATGCACCTGATGATGATGTCAACAGGATATAAGACACTTATATCCTCCGCAACATGATAATGAATATCCGGGTGATCTCTTAATATCCTGATGATGATCTTTCCGGTCCTTAGCCAAAAAGTGAACTTCCACTCCTGCATACGATAACGATATCCGGATGATGGATACACACGAAAGATGATCCTGACGACGATATACACACTGAGTATATATCTGACTTATATCATCCTGATGCACTTGAAACATACAATCTTCGTCAGCTTCATAACCCGATCCGGATAGCGATATACTCACAGATGACGATACGATTCACTCCGGCTGGAAAAGCACATGCAGATCCCTGTATATCCGTCAGCTGCATGCAAACTCACAGAACCGCACAATTTCACAAAGAAAACATGAGGATCGGGCCGGATCACCTTCAGATCAAAACTTAACAGTTTATCTTCCTGAATCCTAGCACATGAGGATGCTAGGCTGATTCATAGCATGCTACCAGTCGATCTCCCACACAATGAAATGCATAAATAGAAAACTAAAATGCAAACTAAACTAACATGCATGACCATTCCACCAATTCACAGAATCAACCGGTGGAAGGGTTGAAAGAATCCATCAACTTGTAATCAGAACAGAAATCAAAACATAAACAGCTGATAAACCAGATAATGCAGTTGATGAGATCTTATTTAGATGAAACACAAATGTCCTATTTCTACAGCAATGTTTCACAATGTCTGGACTGATCTCTGGATCTCACTCAATCACCAGTACAACATAACACAACTACTACTCTCTCTGTGATATGATCTCAAACCCTAACTGATTTGAGTTATTTATAGCAATATCCTACGAGTACTACCAACTTGGTTCCCAGCGGCTGGGAGCTTCCAAACAGCTGGGAGAGGACAGCTCAGACTACCTGATCACGAACTCTAACTGCCTGCACACTCTCCTAGGCTAATCTAATACATATGCATTGGTCCAATGGACCTTATTACATTATGAAGTCAAACATGCTAAAAATAGACTAATGTCCTATCATGCGGACAATGAACCTATATCCTATCTTGTAGGGGTGCTGCTGCACCACTAATGGTCAATGACACATGAATAAATTTGTAAGGATCTAGACATATATGTGATAAAGAAACCATTCAATGTGGATCTATAGGAAACGATAGATTACAAGGGAGTCACGCATAGCAAGTGGCCTACATAAATATTTTCTAGGCATGCAATAATTTACAAGAGGCCTATTAGGACTATTTAAAATTCACTTGGTCCCATCTAGTTTCACAGATTTCATTTCAACAAATCCATCCTAGAGGATCTATATTCTTTTTTGTAATCATACCAAAAGTCTTTTGAAAATCCTTCATAAGTATTTCATGTCACATGTATGTGAGAAATCTCTATATTTTTATCCACATAAGTATTTTTGTGCATTACCACAATCCTGCAATGTATACCCTAATAGCCCTTTGCGGGTGTGTGGGAGCCAAAGGAAGCAAATACTTGATTACCGCACTACTGCAACAGGAGATAAGCATACTTGCAGGATAATGGTGAAAGTATAAACAACTTCAAGTTTCACCGTAGTCCCGCAATAGTTTCAAAATTTCTTTGGGGGCTCGCGGTAAAAAGTTCCAAGTAACATATAATATATACTGCAGCCCTGCAGCAATTATGATATTGACTTGTGGTATTGCGATAGATGTTAAGTCAGTGGGTAAAAATTCACCATGGTCCCACAACAATGAAATGAGTGGTCTACAGTAAAGCAGTAAGAGATAAAAGGAATCAAAACATATCCCACCATCCCATAGTAGTAACCTCACAAGGTTTACAGGATAATGGTAAATGGTAGAGATAATTGTCAAATGTAACCATGGTCTTGGAATGAAATTCAGCAAGGCTTGCAATATTGCGGTGAATAATTGAAAAGGTAGAGTTTGTTGTCCCACCGTCCCATGGAGCTCCTAAACCATTTGAGAGGGGTTGCGATACAACTGGACTTCACATTTAATGCAAAACATTTTGACCATCAGATCACTCTTGATCAATGGTGTACATTCAAAATCGATTCACAGTAATCGAAGCTTGTCACTCAGCACGAAGTAGAATTAATGGTGGAGTGGTTTGGCATGGAAACTTGGTAAATTTTGATTTGTCATGCCATTTTGGTCATTTAGATCAATTCATAGCAATTTGGGGCATTTGAAGAATGATTAAGCTGAAGCATTGGTGTAGCAAAATGATGGGAAAGTACATTCATTTTCTTCTCTGCGAAGTTGAGTGATTTCTCATTGTTTTCATGTAATTCAGTGAAGTAGATAAGCAGCTTCCAAACCTTCATTCAGTCTTAAATTCATAATGGCACCCAAAAAGACTGAATCAGTAAGCAAGAAAGGGGAATCCTCTATTCTAAAAGAGAAAAAATGACCTCTCCAACAATATTTGTTGGATGTCTTGCCCAATTCAATTGGCAAGGTAAGAAGATATTCAAAGATGAAGAACAAGGTTGCCATGATGCCCTAGTCCCCATTTCAGGTTGGAACCTATTTTGGTATTTCTATGAGAAGAAGGATGCACAGGGGCCTATTGCCAATCCATGGAAACTTGATTTGGCCAAGCTAATTGTACCTAATGTGTTTGTGGATGTTGAACTGGTCAGAGTATTATCACAACACTACCACGCAGCACTAAGGATAATGAGATTGCCAAATGGGTCACCCTTGGTGGTTGTAAACAGAGCTGCAATCATTGATTGTTTCATGCTAAACAAACAAGCCCTGACAAAGGTAGATACTCAAAAGAGTGAAGAAGATTACACCAAGTTGAGGAAGACTCATAGGAGTGATGAGCTTCCATATTATATGAGGAAAGGGGCAAACAATAGGAGGATTTATGTTCCATCTATAGCTGTGGAGCCATTCTCAGTGGAGGACTTTGCAGTATACTTCAAGAGGACCTATTTTCCTCTTTGCCAAGTGTTGGGAGTAGATGCCCAAGACAGGATGCCACTTGGCATAATGATGATGGCTATGAGAATCCAGAACCCAAAAGTGAACATTGAATATGACTTTGCCTCTTTCATTGAGAAAGAATTACATGATGGATTCCTTCATGTGAGGGAAAACATAGCACCTATAACTTTCAAACATTATTCTTTGCTGTGTCATTTGATTTTGTATCAAAATAGGAGAAGGTGGACCCCAAGAATGGACTTGAGCATGGTTGATCAAAGGGGATAGAGATTACCTGTGCAGTGTTGGTGCTATATTTGGGACAACAATAGCAAGAACTGCAATTATATAGTGTTTCATGATGATTTTGCAGTCAGGATAATGGCCTCACTGGGATACCTTTCACCTAGATTGTATAGAAGGGTCAGGGAAGTGCTAAGCCCTCTTGCATTAAATCTAGAACAAGGCCACATGCATAATTTTGTTGATTGGCTTTTTCTTCCTGATCATACTATAATAAGAGTTTATGGGTGTACACAACCACCTCATGCTCTACCCAAATTTGTGCCTGATAGATTAGCATTCTTGGAGTTCATGTGGCAAATGCTCTAGATGGAAAAGGATGTTATGAAAAAGTACAAGAAGGACACATTCCTACCAGATTCGACTGTGATTGGTGAATTGTCAGTTGGTTAAGACACCTTGGAGGAATTGCAAGCATATTTGAAAGCAAAGTATTCTTTGAAGTCAAAAAAGAAAGGGTCTGTGACCCAAAAGTACACATGAATTTTGTTATACAAGTCATTCTCACTAGGGTCGAGATATCCCATAAAATCAATTTTGATGAGGATGTGATCAGAAATTGCCTCACTCTTAAGGAGGTGTATGATAGAAAAAGAAAGTGGGAGATTTAGAAAGGAATTGAAGATGATAAAAAGAAGAAAACCCCTATCTTTTTGGGATTCTTTATTGAAGAAAATGACCCATTGAAAAGGATAAACTTGATCATTGACAATTTTGAAAGAATATATGGCAAAGTAGAGGGCCATCCTACAAAGGCTACTAAACTCCTAGTAAAGAGGTCAGCTGGAGTTGTGATCGCAGAACCTGCTCCTAATGTCATGTGTTAGTACTTGAGCCCTCTTCTCCTGAACAGCGTGGAGCCAAGAGACAAAAGGTTGATGAAATGCCTCCCTTAGTGCCATATGAAATAATCGAAGGAATAGGTCATATAGATGAAGTGGCAAACATTTTGAGGCACATGAGAGATGATGAAGAGGTTGAGCAATCCCTTGTTGGTCAGGAGACAGAAGCACACAAACTTGAGGCAAGGATGGATGCACAGGCACAAGATGAGCCTAAGATGCATGAAGATGAGAGAGTTGTGGCTTCTTTGAGATTCATGGATGATGATGATTTCATCAACACTCCAGAGTTCAAAGATTTTTGGTTGAAGATGAAAATGAAAGAATTTGAAGAGAATGTTGAAATAAATAAAATTGGTGTAGATGAGTCTTAGCATGACCAGATTGTGGCCCAAACATTCAAAGATATTAAGGTTGATGAAATAAATGTCAGCCCTTAAGAGGATCGACAAATGGTCCTAAAAAGAAACATGTTGATCATCCCTGGCATGTAATTGAAGAAAATGTTTTTGTTGGATCAAGTAAGAAGTTAGGATGATCCAATGATGTTTTCTAAATTTGACTTTGAGGATGGTGTGAGTGGTGTTGGGTATAACCCAAAAACTAAGACATTGACATTGTGGGCCACTCAAAAGAGCACAAATAAGCCAAGACTGTTAGATGTGAGCTAGGAGTTGAGAGGAACAATGATCTGGTGAAGACACTAAAGGATACATTAGCTTTGGAGGTAGCTACATTGACTATGCATTCTGCTATGTTCATCAAGGCTATTGTAAGAAACATGCAACTCAAAATGAGTGAGTATGAGAAGACTTAGATTGAAATGAATGATGAGGTAAATAAACTGTACTTGGAAAATGTGAAGCTCAAGCAACAACTGAAAGGTATTGGTTCTTCTCAGAGCATGGCTGTGACACCTTATCAATCCCATGTGCCACAAGAAGCTGGTGATAATATTGTTCCTGTTGAGCAACTGAACGCCATGAAGTAGAGTTTTGAAAAGGAGATTAAAAAGTTGAAAGAAACAAATGAGGCCACCAAGTAGGAAACAAAGTCAAAGATTTTTGGTATAATTGAAAGGATTTTGGAATATAGGGTCAAACTGGTGTTAGACAAGGTTGAGGATGTACACAGTTACTATTGTTCTTTGTCTCAGGCACTAGAGTAGATGAATGCCAATGTTCCCATACTTGACCCTTTGCTAAAGAAATGGTAGCCATTTCACCACACTCCAATCACTTTGTACAAGGCTTTGAAAAGAAATACAGATGCATCTACTACATTAAAGCCAAATGAGAAAATGGTCAAATTGATCATTGAGGAATTCTAATATGCATCAGGAGAAAGTCAAAAGATAAATACAAGGTTGAATTCATTTGGCTCCTTCAAACATCAGTTCATTCCGGGCATTCTTAAAGAAGATAAGTAGCTCAAAAGCCTTGAGAAATAGAAGGAGGAATGCGATTAAGTGGTCTCTCAAATTGTTGAACACTTGCAAAAGGATGAAGAATTGAATGTTCACAGTTTCAATTTGATATTGGACAAAATAATTGCATTGGACACAAGATATGCCAAGTTCATCTCAAATAGCAGAGGACTTATAAACAAAAGATGGAAGGATCATTAGACCAATGTGCTTCAGATTCAAGAGTATAAGTGGCCTAGTGACTACATAATGTATCAGTGGCAACAGAAATATCTGTCTATAGAAGATTGATCAAGTCAAAGATGTAGTGGAGCAATTGAACATCAGGTCGGTGTCAGTAGTCTTCTTGTCACCTTCAGCAAACCTTGGACGTCCCACTTTGTCTCTTTCTTGTCTTTTATGTTTTTTTTCAAATGTATTTGAATATTTGGTGGTCTTATTAAGACTGCTAAAAGTAAATATTGTAATATGTCACACTGAGGGGTGGGAATATGAAAAGTCATTTTTGAATGTGAAAGCTCTAAAGCTTGTTGCTTCCTTCGTCCCTATAAGAAGGAAACCAAGACCTTGGGAGAAGCTCTCTGGGAATTTGATTTTGTAAAGAGACATTGTAAAGGCCGATTTTTGAAGCATATCAATGAAAAAGATGCATTTCTCTGGTGTCTAAATTCTAGTTGTCAATTACTTGTTGAGTGTTATTGATAGATTTTTATTTGGTTGTCTCAATTTTGTCTTCTCCTTATTATTTAGATTATCATATCAAGTATATGTTTAATTTATCAAAACGTGATTCATGTTTTATGTGATTTGTTTAATAGAGTTTCTTCAAGAAAGAATTAAATTCCTCTGAATAGATCATAGTAATCTGGGGAACTCAGTTGGATAAATAAGAAGAACCTGATAAAAGACAATCTTGCTTGTTTATGCCAGCCATAAACAAATATTATGCCAAGTAGTTTGAGTTATAACTAGAAGGAAGACACAAATCTATTTGTATCTAGACTCCGTTACCCAGGAAAGGCACTGGTCAATTCTTTTCCAAAATCATTCCTTGTAAAATATTCTAAAATCCAATTTTGATTTTCTATTATAGGAGTAGGAGTAGTGGTTAGTATAAAATTCAAAAATCTATTTTAAAATCATATGTCAATTTGAAGTAGATTGAATTGGATGATTTAATTGATAAAATTTGTAAAGAATCCATAATCTGCTCAATATTCACCAATCAGTTTTGAGGAGTTGACATTCAGTGGTGAACATAAGGTAATACCCACCTAGGCACAGCAAAGCCTGAAGTACAGGGAATTTCAAACATTTTGATTGATTCTGTTTGTTGGCCAATTCACTTGTAAAACCCACTCATAAAGATTGGCATACTTTTAGGGTTTTGCAATCTGCTGATTTGGGCACCAAAAAGGCCTACACTTATTTGAAAGGCAAGAAATATCAATTAGAGGTTGCATGAAGGTTGATTCCATGACAAGAGGCATTAGAGTTTTGTGTAAGAAAGGGAGAACTTTTGATCAACAAAACTTTGTAGCCTCTAGATCTTCTTTAGATCGAATGGCTCACACTAATCTACCTTCTTACTTGGGAGATATCATGCATGGAATCCTAACATTGGTGGACTGAGGTTGAGTTATTCATTATTGTGCCCCACCAGTATAATACAATACATATTTTAAGTTGAATGGTCCATATCTTTTATTAAAAGGTTTGTGAATGTTAAGCAAGGTATATGTTTTACAACAAGGCATGCACCATTCAATTAGAATTAATGAACAAATGTTAGGAATTTATGATCGAGTGTCTTGAGATTTATGGAAAAGGGAACACATTGGTCAAAAAGTTCCACCTCAACTAGGCCCCATCACAAATTAAAGAAAACATATTTTTAAAATACCCATGCTTTGTTTACTAATCCCATAAGTATAAGGAAACAACTTCATATTTTGTAAATATTCTCGTTCCATTGATCTAATCTAATCAAAGAATTATCAAGAGTTGGAGAAGGAAAATAGATATGTTAGATTTAAAATTGTCACTATGGGCTAGGAATCACTGATGTGGCAAGCAAGGGGACCCACCATGCAAGTGATGAAACTCATGAATTGTAAAAGCTATTATTTTAATCAAATACAATTAAAATGATAATTTCAAGGCCGTATATATTATATTTCTTACCATGGTTCAAAAATCAAATTTGGTGAGTACAAGTAAGGATAAATATTAAAGCGATTGGGCTTCAATATTTAAAATGGCTTTGAGTGCCAAATTTTTTTGAAATGTGGAAACAAATTAAAGAGGCCATGAAATATATTCATATAGGTAGGTAAAATAAAGTGAGGAGAAAATGTATTTGCAAGTTCAGTAAAACCATAAAACCAAAGGAAGAGATTTGGTAAAGGTAAGTGAGTGGGAAATTAAAAATCAAAGTAAAATCAAATGGCCATGAAGAGGTAAATAAAAAGTGAACAAATAAAAGCATTATAATTCAATATTTTCAAATGAAGTTTTATTTGAGAATATTTCAAAAACATAAAATAAAAGCCATAAGTATGGAGTTGGATCCCACATAAACATTCTAAGGTAAAATAAAAGAAGATATATGAGTGGAAGTTCAAATCATGTCATGGGGAATAGAGGAATGAGGATACATATTATGTTTTAATATTTATTCTCTCATGAATGTTAAGGTAAACTACATTATTTTGTTAAGCTATTATTTTGAAAAGTGCATTCATGTAGGCCAAGGAATTAATATTAAACATGCAGCACCCAATCAAGTGAGAGTTTTAAAATTCAAAACTATAGTCACATCATCTTTAACAACATTCATCCCTCTATTTATTTCTCTTTCTCACTTTTCTCTCTTTCTCTTACATTTTGAAGTGTAAAGGTAGATTTGATCATTTGAATAGAAATGTGTTGTCTAGGTTCTTGTTTTCTCTTTTCAGTTCTTTTGCTCTCTAGCTCAAGAGGAACCTCAACACCTGTGTCTAGGTAGTTATCTTCCATCTACATATGATTGCTCTATGTATATTTCATAAGTATTATAAGAGATTGTTACTCTAATAGTTTTGACCATTGCATGTTTGTAAATGAAATGGTCTAATGCATGTTGATGTTATACTGTTTACTATTATTTTTTGACATGTGTTGCAAAGCTTTGACTCAATTAGATAGCAAAGGGATGTGCATTCTTCATTTATGGTCTTTTATTTATGTTATTTAATTTCATCGTGTTTCCCTTTTCCACTCTTAGTCAGTATTAGCTTCGAATAGGTAGGGAGCCAACCCTCATCCTAGAGATTGATTTGTATATCTAGTCCCACATTTCGAGATGTTTTTATTTTTGTTGGTCCTATGTGGTGAATTTGTACTAAATAAGACATTTAGACCTATCAATAGACTTATATGTCTATGGGGTTAGAGGTTTTTGGGAAGTTTTGGGTGATAACTATGAACAAGCTAAAAGATTTGATTTCACGTGTGCAAGAAACTTGGTGGAGCATCTATTTGTCTTGTCTATCTAATTGTAATCATTGTAATCTACTGAGTTTTCTCTTTGTAAATAACATTTCTAAATTTAACTTGTATTTTCTCATGAGTTTACTCTTTATAATCTTTGCAAGTAATTTAGTCATTATTTCCTTTATTGTTCTCATTTATACATATAATCGTATTTTTAACTAATATTGCTTAAACTCTTGCATCACACCTACTCCATATTGTGCCAAGATTAACAATTATATGAGTGGTTTCTTCATGTTTGTAGATGAAACTCAACAAATTTGTGATTGTTTCCTAGATCAACAAGTTGGTATTCTTGTTCCTTCCTGGGCTTCATTAATAGGCGGCCTAGGAGAATCCCATGCAATCATTACTCCTGATCAGAGAATCATCCACTAAATTGTTTTTGAATTTAGAGCATATAGGCAATATCTTCTCTCGGGATGTGTCGGCATTTAAAATATGTTGCAAACCGTCCCACACATTTGGGCGATTTGAGGTTTTGACGGTATGAGATTGATCACAACTGTGATTTGCCAAGAGGTTCACCGCCGCATTCGATTCTCTGCACACATGCCTTATCGAATAATCATTTAATTGGTCAAGCAGACTACATATTGCATCCCCCTTTTTTGGAATTTCCAATTTTGCACTTTCCTTGTTTTGATTGTGTTTATACATATCATGGAGTCTCCTTCGATATATGTACTGTCAATCCTATTCAAAATGCATAAACTTAGCCCATCATACAGAGCTTCCAACTTTGCTTCATTGTTGGTCCCGAAGGGGATGTGTTTCAAAGACACCCATGTGAGGATTCCCATTCCGTTTCTAATTATGCAACCAGCTCCAGAGATCCCATGATTGTCTCAAGAGGCCCTATTGTTCTTTCTCATCTTTAAACAAATATGATGTTGGACTTATACCATCCACCCTCTTCTTTTATGATTAGCAATTTATGTGTATTAGGTTCTTAAATCTAAATTTATAAAAAGAAATCTTGTGTTTAGAATATTTTTAGAAAGAAGCTTCCATCAATAAGTGAAAATGAATCAAATAAAATATCTAATTCATTTTTCTTTCAATGAAGTCTAACAAAAATAGACATAGTCTTGTATTATTGTTAAAAAATGATTGAATGATACGATTGCAATTTTTCTGTGGAGTGCAATGGAATAACTACACTCAGCAATAATAATTCGTTAAGCAAATAAAACTACACTCAGAAATTTAAACATTGAATTTGAACTGCCAATGTATTGACAACACAGTTGACAGGTTGTCCATAGCACAGTAACGGCCGTTTAACAATTAATAACTCTCTTAAAAACCCATGCGCAATTCTTCATCTGGTATTTATGTACATTGAAGAGTTCTTACTTGTAGCAGCTTATATAGCTTATTCCTCTCTCAACTCAAAATTAAGATTGTATATTTGTTTAACTTGCTTCTGTAAAAATCCATTTTCTTTATTCACTTCTTTTTCAAGTGGTGGAATATAAATTTCTTTTTTCACATAGTAAAAATCCATTTTCTTCATTGGCTTCTTTTTCCAGTCTTTCCTATTGAAACAAATGAATTTCTTCACCCAATCAAATTTGAATCATATATAAAAACCATCTAAATGATATCTTTTAAGGAATACTCCAATATTAAGTATTTTGAGATATTTTCTGATGAAAAATTCTCACCCTAACTAATGCCTCCCAATCAGCATGGAATCACACTTATGGAGTACTCCATCAATTTTATTGCTTTCTATAGACTCCGCAAATTCTTCAACCATAACATTCCCATGAGTCCATCAACATTGTACAACTATAACTCCACAACACTCCTCAACAAGTCCATGCAAAAGAATTGAAAAGATCCAATTCTAAACTTGCACAAATGAAACTAAAAATAGAAATAGATTATACCACATTGTAGAGCTTGAAAAAACAAATTCAATGACTCTAAGAACACAAATAAAATCGTTTATATGAGACCATTGTGTCTTCCAAATTTTGTTATTGCAAACAAAATTCACTAAGTTTAAGCCCTCAGGGGCCATCCGCATGACAATTGGTAGAAAATTTTACATACACCCCAATATTCCCAAGAATTGAACACAAACGCCTTTTGTTTTGACAAAATCCCACTCAACATATGACTATCTACTAAACTAAATGGGCTTAACTTCAAAAAGGGAAAATTAAAAAATGGTTGAGAATTACATTTTATCTATGTAGGAGTTACATTTAGAGGTGGGTTGCATAGGTTAAATGTAAACCAAATTGACTTGTCTTTGGCTCATGGCTTTGAAAATCATTCTTAATTTCTTGGGTCTCCTTGGCCTATATATACAAGGCTTGGGAGGAAATATTATGTCATGTTTTATGATACCAAAAATTTCTCCAAGTTCAAAGTATTGATGTCATGTGAAGATCAAAGCTTTTTATTGTATTACAACATGTAGTTACTAATAATACATTAATTTTAGTGCTTTGAAGGATGGGTTTTTTAAGTTTTCTCATAGTATATCGGTGTGAATCTTTATTGTGTTGTTTCCATTCTTCTCTTATCTTACTCCTTTCTTGTTCTTGTTCTTGTTCTTATTCTAAGTGTTGTTTACATGTGATTCCTCTGCAAAATTTTACTAGATCAAATAACTTTTAACATCTCCCCTCATAGGATTAATTAGGGAATTGATGCATATTTCTTTTTAGATAACTCTTGAAATTACATTCTCCAATCTGTTGATATGGGTAAAAGTACAAACCTGTGTCACACTTTATAAAGGAATCAACCAACATGAAAAAAAATTCTTAACTTCGACCACATAAAAGTGGTCTTTATGTTTTGAATTTTAAAATGATGTAAACTAAGAAAATGTAGAACTCTTGCTGAAGTTTATTCCTATAATTTTTCAGATTTTTTAAAAATTGTTTTGATATTTTATTTATCAATTTAAGAGCAAATTTTCTAATGCTGAAAATTTCAAGAAAAAAGTGATGTTCAGTTGACGTCAAGAAGCAAATCGAAAAAAATGTCATTTTCGCCTAATTTTTTTTTCCAAACTAGGTGACTTCAATACATAGGGCATGGAAAAAAAATTGAATTTTTAATCTATATTTTTCTCGTAATAACGTTTTAAAGTAAAACTTACCCGAATTTGATAGTTTTCAATTGATGTCAACTATTGTTTAATTTTTTTTTTCATTTTCAAAAAACAAATTATACCCTTTTGACGAGGATTCTATCCTTTAAGGAATCCTATATTTTTCAATTTTTTATCATGTTTTACTATTTTTTTAATTTCAAATCAGCCCCTTTTTGAACTTGAACAACCTACTTGAATTATTTTAAAATATTTATATACTAATATATATATATATAGATTTAACACTATGAGCTTTACAAAAGGGTATTTTTGTTTTTCTTTTTTTTAAAATAATTTTGATTGCAAAAAAATTTAGAAGTTGAAAGTTTAAGAAAATTTGAAAAAATGGTGACTTGGCTGCCAAGTGGGATGCCACTTGGACATATTCTAGTTGAATACAATTTGGTCAAAATTGTGTTTTTTTCTTGGCTTTAAAAAACAAGAATTAATTATTGAATTACAAAATATTTGGAGAGAAAAAACACTGATTTTGATAGGGGCAGACTAATATTTCTTAGATACTATGATCTGAAATGAATTTAGACTGAAAAACTTTTTTTATGCCTTTTTTCAGCTTTTTTTGGCTTTTTCTATTTTTTTTAATTATTAAATTACAAAAATATGGAGAAAAAAGAATAACTGATTTTGACAGGGGTAGAGTTGTATTCTTAGGTACCATGATCTAAAACGTGTAATTGATTAAATCATTGATTTATTGAATGTAGGTAGATCTTCAAAAATAGAGGTTAAAGTATTTCTATGTGTTATTTAACACTATGAGTTTTACAAAAGGGTATTTTTGTTTTTCTTTTTTTTTAAATAATTTTGATTGTAGAAAAATTTAATAGAAGTTGAAAGTTTAAGAAAATTTGAAAAAATGGTGACTTGGCTGCCACGTGGGATGCCACTTGGACATATTCAATTGAATACAATTTGGTCGAAATTGTGTTTTTTTCTTGGCTTTTTAAAAAAAATTAATTATTAAATTACAAAATATTTGGAGAGAAAAAACACTGATTTTGATAGGAGTAGACTAATATTTCTCAGATACCATGATTTGAAATGAATTTAGACTGAAAATCTTTTTTTATGCCTTTTTTCAGCTTTTTTTGGCTTTTTCTTTTTTTTTTAAATTATTAAATTACAAAAATATGGAGAAAAAAGAATAACAAATTTCGACAGGGGTAGAGTTGTATTCTCAGGTACCATGATTTAAAATGTGTAATTGATTAAATCATTGATTTATTGAATGTAGGTAGATCTTCAGAAATAGAGGTTAAAGTATTTCTATGTGTTATTTTTGTATGTAGGTGAATTCAAATTTGAGCAATTTGTGATGGGAAATAAAAAGACAAGAAAAAGGTTGTATGATTGAAGAAGATATATATTATCAATGTTCATGTTTCTAATGATGACCCAAAAATAATGGTTTTATGGAGATGGCTTGCTGACAAATTTTACTTTGCTAATTGGCCCATTTGTAGGGAATTTAATATGCTTGAGTCACCTAAGGATAAAGAAGACAATTTGTCAATGTGTTGGTGCAAATTTGGCAATCACAAGGCTTGGTATTATTTTAAAATATATTCCAAAGGTTGTTAACCATGGAGGTTTGGTTGTGGTTCACCATATTGTATCCTTGCAAGTTACATGATCTAAATTTTTTTCTAGTTCAAACAAGATCATCAAGAGCCTATATTATACCATGATTGCTAAGTAGCACTACTTTGCCTTTTTTTTTCTCATAATAAGCAATAAGTGAAATTGCATAGAGAGATTATTCTCTAACCATAATCCCATAATTTTTATCCTGCATGGGTTGAAAAGTTTTTGAAAATCCCAAGCACACAATTCTTTTTAAACATATCACTCCTTTCTCATAAAGGAACTATCTAACTCATCATGTGGGTGTGGAACCTTGAGCCACATCCTTTTTTGTTTTAGATAGTTCAAGTGGTGGAAAATTGTGATTGCTCATATTGTCAACTTTATGTGTTAGTTTGGCAAGAAAGTGGCCAACAAGGATATATCAACATTGTACAACTATAACTCCACAATACTCCTCAAAGAGTCCATACAAAAGAATTGAAAAGATCCAATTCTAAACTTGCACAAATGAAACTAAAAATAGAAATAGATTATACCACATTGTAGAGCTTCAAAAAACAAATTCAATGACTATATGAACACAAACGAAATCCTTTATATGAGACCATTATGCCTTCCAAATTTTGTTATTGCAAACAAAGTTCACTAAGTAAGTTTAAGCCCTCAGGGGCTATTCGCATGACCATTGGTAGAAAATTTTACATACACCCCAATATTCCCAAGAATTAAACACAAACACCTTTTCTTTTGACAAAATCCCACTCAACATATGACTATCTACTAAACTAAATGGGCTTAACTTCAAAAAGGGAAAATTAAAAAAATGGTTGAGAATTACATTTTATCTATGTAGGAGTTACATTTAGAGGTGGGTTGCATAGGTTAAATGTAAACCAAATTGACTTGTCTTTGGCTCATGGTTTTGTAAAATCATTCTTAATTTCTTGGGTCTCCTTGGCCTATATACAAGGCTTTGGATGGAAATATTATGTCATGTTTTATGATACCAAAAATTTCTCCAAGTTTAGAGTATTGATGGCATGTGAAGATCAAAGCTTTTTATTGTATTATAACATGTAGTTACTAATAATACAATAGTTTTAGTGCTTTTAAGGATGGGTTTTTAAGGTTTGTCATAGTATATCAGTGTCAATCTTTATATTGTGTTGTTTCCATTCTTTTCTTATCTTACTCCTTTCTTGTTCTTGTTCTTGTTCTTGTTCTTATTCTAAGTGTTGTTTACATGTGATTCCTCTGCAAAGTTTTACTAGATCAAATAACTTTTAACATCTCCCCTCATAGGATTAATTAGGGAATTGTTGCATATTTCTTTTTAGATAACTCTTGAAATTACATTCTCCAATCTGTTGATGTATTATCAATGTTCATGTTTCTAATGATGACCAAAAAATAATGGTTTTATGGAGATGGCTTGCTGACAAATTTTATTTTGCTAATTGGCCCATTTGTAGGGAATTTAATATGCTTGAGTCACCTAAGGATAAAGAAGACAATTTGTCAATGTGTTGGTGCAAATTTGGCAATCATGAGGCTCGGTATTATTTTAAAATCTATTCTAGAGGTTGTTAACCATGGAGGTTTGGTTGTGGTTCACCATATTGTACCCTTGTAAGTTACATGATCTAACCTTTTTTTCTAGTTCAAACAAGGTCATCAAGTGCCTAGATTATACCATGATGGCTAAGTAGCACTACTTTGCATTTTTTTCTCATAATAAACAATAAGTGAAAGTGCATGGAGAGATTATTCTCTAACCATAATCCCATAATTTTTATCTTGCATGGGTGGAAAAGTCTTTGAAAATATCAAGCACACAATTCTTTTTAAATATGTCACTCCTTTCTCATAGAGGAACTATCTAGCTCATCATGTGGGTGTGGAACCTTGAGCCACATCCTTTGCTTTTTTAGATAGTTCAAGTGGTGGAAAATTGTGATTGATCATATTGTCACCTTTATGTGGTAGTTTGGCAAGAAAGTGGCCAACAAGGATATGGAAGAGAGCTAACGATCTCATTTCTAATCAATTTGTGAGGTTTTCCACTTACTTGGAAAGAAACTCTTGTGATATCCACTGTAAAATTTTGTCTACTCAACTAAACCACAAGCTATATTCTAGATATCAACATTCTAGATTGGATTCATCAAGAGATACCACATTCTACATAACAACATTGTTATTTGGGAAGGCATGAAGTAGACTAGAGTGTCTTGGAAATGAATTATTTTCTCAAGATAAATTTTGAGAAAGCATACAACCACATTGAGTGGCCTTTTATGTTCACTATGCTTAAATCTCTCAACTTTGGATATTTCTTTCTAGCTACTATTCAATCCCTTTTCTCTAATGTTTTGTCCTACATATCCATTAATGGAAAAGTCTCTAATAGTTTGGACTCTTTAGGTCCATCCCATAAGATTGTCTACTTGCTCAATCCATTTGTGGGTTAGCCATGAAAGCCTTTGGAGCTATCTTTTTGCCAATAATGTTTTTCAAGAGTTAGTGAAGATAATCTCCCTTCCCTCCACATCTCTATAGCTTATTAATGACCATTTTACAAATGATTCTTTCCACATGATTTCAAAGAGTCAAGATTCTTTTTAGGAATCCATGACTTTCCTTTACACTTTGTGCATGGATTTTGGCTCGATCCTTCAATGGAGTAAGATCGAATGCTACAAAGAAAGTCCCTTAACATTTCTTAAATGGATGAAGTATAATTGGAAATAGATTGACAGTACATATTCCTTGTCATTTATTTTGCCTTAAATAGTTCTACCACCACTCTTTAGTAATGTCATGCAAAGAGTTTGAAAGAAGATGTCTTTCTTTCGTGGGTAAAATCCTTAGGGCTTTGAATCCTAGAATATTCTTCTTAAGGATTTCATTACCTCTAATTCACCTTAAATGACATGGATTGACCTTCACACTCTTGTCATCACAAATTCCCCTAGCAAGATCAAAGGTTCCTTCCAAAGAATATTGAAGGCCTTCAATGTGCTTAAGTCCTATCTCAAATAGGTTAGTTATGGTTTCAAATTTGGTGTTTCTTTTAACAAATATAACTTATGGTAGTCACCTATCTACAACAATTCTAGCTTACTTCTAGCTAAAACACCTAAAATTAAAGCTTTTAAACTCTTTCACAAAGGCATTCATGTCATTAGAGACTTAGTCTCCTCTCAAGACTAGACTCTATGGCCTACCTTGCAAAAGAATTTTCTACTTGTTAACATTGACTTTTATTCCATCATTCACATACAAGTTTTGATTCTAGATGTCATGCTTCACAATTTGGGGCTTCAACCTCCTCTAGATTGGTGGAAATATTTGCATTAGATTTTTGACACCACGTTTAATAATTATACCTTAGGATTTTTTTTCTAGAGTACTCAATTCTTCTCCTCAAACCTTTGTAAGCTTAAAAAGTAGAGAAGATTGAATTTGTGCCATCACACTTGGATTTGGAGAGTTAAAAAAGTTTTAAAATCCACACTAGAATTGAAGATTAATAATTTTCTTTGGTGTCTATTCTACAAATAGATTCCACTTAGTGAAAGACGTGTACATTGGTTTGGCTCATCATGAATATCTAGCTTGTCACAATTTAGAGCCCTTTAAACACATCTTCTAAACTTGCCTTCATGCCTAAGATGCCTAGAATTGGATCCATAGTTTATTCCAATGATAACTTTAAGAAAAGCCCCCTAAAATTTTATATAAAATCTTAGTGAATCTTATCCTAGTAAATTAACTTTTTTGGTGCATCCTTCCCTATTTTTATTTTTGTAGTGAATCTATGCAATTTGTCCAACAAAGTTGTTTTTTACTAGAAAATTATAGACCAATACATAAAAAAAATTATTTGTTTGGTAAATTACCAAATGATTCGAAGAAATAAAATGATTTATTATGTGAAATATTGACTAATTTAAATTATTACATAATTTAAATGGAAAATTATTATGATGCAAAAGGATAAAGATTAATTTATTTGGTGAATACACGTTGTTTGATTACCAAGGATCCAAAGTTTGTTGTTCCATTCTAGGAGATAAATCACATTGATGCAATTTTGGGGAAATATGTCCTAGAATTAACTATCAACCATTTGATTTGTTCAAATTAAGGGTTGTAACAACTTATGGTTAGTACTATATAGTGTCAAACTCATTAGGTGGTGGGACCACATGTTTTTTCTTTATATAAAAATAGGGTATAAATTAATTTTTTTGGAAAATTTTGCATCATTTGATGATCAATGATAAAAAACTGAAGGTGTACTCTAGGAGGGAAACCCAATTTACGTACTTTTGGAGATAAAAGTTGTGTAATAGGCCTAATGAATAGACAAGTATTAATATTTGATTTGCCAATGGTATTTTTGTGGCATTTATTGATGGTGGTAGTAGCTTAATTTAGAATGTTAGTATAGCTTTATGTCCATTCATGTTGCCAAACATTATACATAATCAACAATACCTAATAATAACACTCATGCCAACTAATAATAGAAATATTGATAAGATGGTGTTCCTTGTCCCTCTCATTTTAATTTAATTCTCTTCAATATATGGGAATTCCCTTATGCTATGTGGATCTATATCTAGGAGGCTTCTTTTACAACTACATTACCAAGCCTTGGAGTGAAGTCTTGCATCAAGTTATGAGGTACATTACTCAGGAGGGCTACTACAAGTGCAGATTATTTTATCACTTACCTTTCTTAAACCATTTTTGGAATAAGAATATTATTATTATCTCATTCTACCTCCTTATGTCCTTGGAAAATTCTTCCCTAGAAATCCAAGTCAAGAACATTTTTATTCCTATCCACCAGGCGATCATTTTCCTTCTTTTCTCTCATGCTAAAAATTTAAATGATGGGCCTCCTGCTACCCCAAGGATGATTCAAGAAAAGGATAGCTCTATTTATGATTTAGCTCTATCTCAACCTACTATCAAGGCCAAGAAGTGCCCTACCAAAATCCCTAAAATTAAAAGTTATAACCCCATGACAAATCCCTTTGGTTGTGAAAAGGGTGATGAGGGCATCCTAGAACAATGAGAATAAGGGCCTTGTCATTGATGTAGAAGAAATTAAATCTGATTCCTCCTATTTGGAATGGTTCCCCTCCTCCTATTAAGCCTTAGATGATAGCTACAAAGTTAGGAAATCCAAGGGAAAGGTGGGTAAGGAGATAGAAGCTAGATAAGAAAAAACACATAATGAAGAATGGAGGTATTGGAGTAAACAAAAAGGAAGGGTTGGTGATTCTAATCCCCTGAACTCTCAAAATAAAATCTTCCCCATTGAATTTGATGTCAACTTCCACAAGGGTATCATAAAGTGGATCCTTAAGGACAATGGTTATTTAAGGGAATCTACAAAGCATGTAGTAGTGTATTACAACATGGGTAACAAATTATAGAACAAGGAAAGTGGCCTCAAATAAAATATTTCAAAGATGGAGGAAAGGCTGAACAAATTTGAAGTTGAAAATAAATCTCTGAAAGAGAGTTTGAAAAAGGTTATCTAATAAAGTAGAATGACTATAAAGAACTATGTTTCTAGCATCAATATGTTGAAAGTTGGTTTCAAATTTAAGAAAGATAACCACATTGTTAGGATTAAGGTGCCATCAACCTTGTAAATCCTATGTAATTTATTATTCCTATTATTGTCTGTAAATCACCCATAAGGGATGAAATGTTTCACCAGCAGTGATCTTGTTTCAGCCTCATGTTTATATCTGGTAATCGATGCTAATTCATCTGTGATGGGGGGTCACAAGGGGGCTTCCCCCTGTGAGGGGTCCGGGGGGATCATCCCCTTGGTGGGGGGTTTTGGGGTCACACGCCTTGGCAGGGGTTCATGGGTAGCGCCCCCAAAACCACATTTTATTTATATTTTATCATTGTAAATCTGGACCGTTCGTCATTAGGTCATAGATATGACGGTAGATATTATGTCAGTTTTTTTCCCTAGAAGGCAACCCCCTTTTATAAGGATATTTGTAATACTCTTTTAGCAGAGTTGAAAGTAACAGGTTCCACTAGATTGAAGACTAAAGAAGAAGAGGAAGAGCATGTATTGTAGTCTCATATTTGAAGATAATACAACTTGGAGCATCTTTTCTTGGTGGAGTTTTTTTACCTAAAATGGTTTTCTCCACGATACATATTGTGTTATGTGTTTAGTTCTTAATGCATGTTATTTCTGTGTAGTGGGTTAATTTATGTTGCAATCTCCATTGATTCTACATTAATTTTTGAGGATATTAATAAGATTTGAATCAGATTTCCATTGTGTGATTTGCACTTTCATTTCTAACACACATTGAGAGTAGGAACATTAAAATATCAAAGACTCAAGAGAAAGGTAAAGCTATGGAAGACAAGGATACGAACCTACACCTGACTGAAGACTACATCAATTTTATGACAAAAGAGTGGGAAGCCATAAAAGCAATAAGTATTTTAGGCTCACCCTAGTCTAGGTTTTTATTGTTTAGAGGTTGTTGTTAGGATATTGACTACTATTGTGTCAGTTGTTTTTGGTTGTGTGTTTGGCCTAGAGTTAGTTTCAACATTATTTATTCTTTTTGATACTTGTCTTGGACTTATAATGTTTCACATGCTTTTTGATACTATTTAAAGGTTTGGGGACCTTTCAAAATGTCCCTTTTTTATCATCTAATAAAAAAATAGAGATTGGTTATTAAAATGTATTGTGTCTATTAGTTTTATTTTTGTCTCTATTTTATTCATTAGATTTTCATAATGCCTAGGAATATCAATTGTAGGGTTTTTTTAGAACTATGAAAGTGGAAAATAAAGGAACTATGGAGTTACAATTTGGAGAAACTATAGAAACTATTTATAACTGGTTACTTGATTGTGGAAAGTTCTATTCAAAAAGTGTTAGGGCACCATACTCTATTAGAGTTCCCCCATGGAAAATAAAGGAACTATGGAGTTACAATTTGGAGAAACTATAGAAACTATTTATAACTGGTTACTTGATTGTGGAAAGTTCTATTCAAAAAGTGTTAGGGCACCATACTCTATTAGAGTTCTAAAATGTATTGTGTCTATTAGTTTTATTTTGGTCTCTATTTTATTCATTAGATTTTCATAATGCCTAGGAATATCAATTGTAGGGTTTTTTTAGAACTATGATAGTGGAAAATAAAGGAACTATGGAGTTACAATTTGGAGAAACTATAGAAACTATTTATAACTGGTTACTTGATTGTGGAAAGTTCTATTCAAAAAGTGTTAGGGCACCATACTCTTTTAGAGTTCCCCCATGGAAAATAAAGGAACTATGGAGTTACAATTTGGAGAAACTATAGAAACTATTTATAACTGGTTACTTGATTGTGGAAAGTTCTATTCAAAAAGAGTTAGGACACCATACTCTATTAGAGTTCTAAAATGTATTGTGTCTATTAGTTTTATTTTGGTCTCTATTTTATTCATTAGATTTTCATAATGCCTAGGAATATCAATTGTAGGGTTTTTTTAGAACTATGAAAGTGGAAAATAAAGGAACTATGGAGTTACAATTTGGAGAAACTATAGAAACTATTTATAACTGGTTACTTGATTGTGGAAAGTTCTATTCAAAAAGTGTTAGGTCACCATACTCTATGTAGTTGTGTCTATCCATGAGAAGGATTTATGTGGTTCCCTCATGGAAAAGGTAAGGATGGTTACAAATGTTGTTCACTACCTAATAAGAAATTCAATGGCTCTTTGGAGGGCTAGTAGAGAGAAAATAGTGGTGCAAGGAGTTTCTAATGTTGTCGATGTTATTGAAGTTGTTAGTTCTATTCATAGTGATTGAAGCTAGTGTTTTAGTTGTACAATTGTTTCAAGGAGTGGGTGACTAGTATGACAACTATATACACCTAAAATTGGCTCATGTCGAATTAAGTAAACATTTTAATATTTATCTTAATTCTTATTTTCTTCTATCAATTAAATAAATATTCTAAGTTTATTTGATTGATTCACTATCCCATAATTAAATAAAATAAATTTATTTAATTAAATTCCCTAAATTCTTCTAATGTCACACATAATTAAATAACCATAAATTATTTAATTAGTCCTAAATTCCTCTATCCTAAGTCCTAATTTCATAAATCCACCTCATCAATCCACCTCATCTTTCCACCTCACCATGTTGCACATGTAATTAAATATTTTTAATATTTAATTAGCTAACATTCCCTCATCCACATGTCCTATTTATCCTCCAGTCAAAACTAGTTAACTCATCAATCAAATCTGTTAACTAATTAGTCATTTGAGTTCACTAATCAATCAATTATGTTAACTCTTCAATCTATTCAGTCAACTCCCCAATCAACCTAGTTAACTGATTAGTCCATTGAGTTAACTCCTCAATCTATTCAGTCAACTCCTCAATCAATTCTGTTAACTTTTTAATCTATTCAATTAGCTCCCTTGTTGCATGAAGGAGCTTGGACACTTGTCCTCTTTCTATTCGTGCACATTCCTCAACCATTCTCAACCATTGATCTCTTCTCTTCCGAGTCTATAAATGGAACCTTATTCTTCCATTTCTATCATCCAAGCTTTAAGTAGAATTACTCTGTCGAATTACTAGCGCGCCTTTGGCACCCCATTACTATCCATTTGCTTGAGATCACCCCATTGCTTTGAAGCTCATCTTCATAGCACATTCATATCACAGCCATTCTATTCTTCTCATCTTCAACAAGCAAGGGAGTATACGCTTCTGAGGGCTTTATTACAATCAAGATCAAGAACAGATAGGTGAACAATGGAAGCAAAGAGGTAAATCAGGTTGCAAAGGTATTGTCTTTTGCTTATTTGCATATGTCTCATTTTCTATTGTGTTATTGGAATTTAGTTCATCATTGAGTCCAGAAGACCTCAGAGGTAAGAAATAACATATAATTTGTCTAGTTTTTGTTACTTGAAATTTTTTGAATTTTTTTTTACTTTTTAGCGTATTTTTGCACAAATAAAAAATAAAAACAATCCAATTTTTTTTTTCTGTAAGCAACATTTAGAATCAAATTTATTTTTCTTTTTTATTTTAAAAAACAAAAAAAATCACACAGTCCAAAAAGAAAATATACAACTTAAAAAAAAAATTTAAAGAAAAAACAATCAAAATAAAACCAAAAATATATATATATTTATAAACACAATTTTTAAAACAAAAATTAAAAAAATTTTTAAAAAAATTCATTAAAGTTTTTTTGGTTTGTGGGCACAACCCACACAGGCCCTTGGCCTCGCTTCCCCCCAGAACCCCCACACCCTACTACCCCACCACCTACCCACCCCCCAATCCCATCCCCCTTGATCCCCAACCCTGTTACACCCCCTACTCCCCTATATCCTGCCACCCCCCATCCCCCTACACTCTGCTACCCCGTCCCCCCTGATCCCTTCTTCCTACTCGCCCTCTGATCCCTTGACCTCCCTCCCATCCCCCAACCACCTAAAACCCCTGCCCAGTGCCTGCAACTGCTCCATCTCCCGCCCCTCCTCTGCGATCCCACCTCCCTCACGCCACCCGCCACCCCTGCACGCCGCCCATCCCCAGCGCCCGTCCGTCACCTCTGCTTCTCCCTACCACCCATGTGCCACCTCTGCTCCCTCCCTACAGCTCCAACCCTACCTCCGCCCAACCACCACCACTGCCCAACCACTGACACCCTACAACACCTGCACACACAGCACAAGAAAAAAAAAACAAAAACAATTTTTAAAAAAATAAAAAATAATAACCTCACCAACAAAAAAGAAAAAGCATGTCAATTAAAAAAAATAAAATAAAATAAATAAATCTTAGGGTTAGGTTAGATTTTTTTCAAATGTTATAGTTTAATTTTTTTTTTTAATTTTAAAGTTAGAATTTATTTATTTATTTTTAAGGGTCTCAGCCCCTGGTCACATGGAGGATCAGGGGCCTATTTAAACCATAAACATTTAACTTATCTACTAGACTTCAAACAATCACATGTGACCAAATTTGCACTAACCCCTTGCTGTTTAAGTAACTGTCAAATTTGCTCTTACTTGTCAAAATAGGCATTTTTTTTCTTTTGGGCATAACTTCTTGCAGGAACATCAAATTTTCACAAATTTATAGTCGTTGGAAAGATGATTCGCTCTACTTTTTAGTGGTATAGGTATCTTCAATCCATTGGGTCAATATCAATAGGTATAGTCAGTCAAAGTTGCCTTTACCTTGAGAACTTCAAACGGCCATAACTTTTACATATTTTGACGAATTTTCATGAATTTTTTTTAAAACAGCATAGAATTTTGAGTAGATTCTATTTTTTCATATCTATTTTGTTGTCAAAAATAATATTTTCATGAAATTTTATAGAATATGTGTTTTTCACCTCACCATTTGATTTGCAAACTTCTCGATTCAATTTTTGTTTTCGTGGACTACAAGTGGACATCAGGAGAATACTAACCTGGTTTTGGTGCAAAATGTCCACTGAAGACAATCATTTTTTTCACTAAGTGTTGAATAGGATTGATTTAGACATTCTCATGCAACTTGCATACAATTTGTCTAGTTCTAATTAGGAAGGAGTAAACCATTGTTCATGCAACTTGCATACAATTTTCATCTAGTTCTAATTAGGAAGGAGTAACCCATTGTTCATGTAACTTGCATACAATTTTCATCTAGTTCTAATTAGGAAGGAGTAACCCATTGTTCATGCAAATTGCATACAAGTTTAATCTAGTTCTAATTAGGAAAGTAAAAAGATGCTCATTGCAAATCACATGTAATTCTAACTAGGAGGGTGGTAACTGAATCATTGCTATATTGCTATCTCTTTAAGTTAAGAATATTTCTATCTTGCAAAGGAAAGAATCATTGCTATCTCCTAATCACTTCAAAGTTAACAACTGTGTGTGTGCCCAAGTAGAGTAACGCATATAGTCTTTCTCATTTTAATTATGATTGGATAAACCACTATTTACTGTGTCTTTAGAATGATAATAGGCTTATGCTCTCCCCTTTATTGGGTGACCAGAATGCCAGACTTGTCATTTTGCATGTATAACCTTTAGAGGGGCCTACCCTTGGATGCCTGCTTGTCCAAGTGGGAACGACCCTAAGTGGTAAGAGGCTAAAGCCAAGCCCTGCTAAGCCACTCTAAATAAATTATGTTTGGAGTAAAAGCTTCAAATAATGAGTGAAGTTGTGTTATACCAACAGCCAACCTCCCCCAAAACCCTCCAAGGCGCAACCCTTATAGGCTGGGAGACTCCATAATAGAGAGTAGTGCTGCCGCATGTATAACCACTCGAACGGTTGCACTTATTAATCATCCACTATTTTAGTAGCCAAAAACCCCTATAAGCTGGTGCAGGGAAGGGCGATTATCACCTCCCAAAGATGCCTCAACTAGAAATAGTGAGAATTTAGTTTATATTGTCCCAGCCAGCCTGGGATTTGTACTTGCTTTCTTTTAGTCAAAAATAGTAAAAAAAATCACAAAAAAATCAAAAACCATGAAAACATTCTTTGTGTTTGCTATGTCTTCTTGCCATAATTGAGAAAAATCAGATCAAAAGACTGACTTGCAACCAAGAAACTAAAATGCACTGAAAAATGTGTCAAAAACTTTACAAAATCATTCGAAGAAACCAGAGCTACACATTTATCCTCTGCCAGAATCGTGCATTTACCACGACTTATTGTGCATTTACCTTCTAAAATGGTGCATTTGAAGTTGTGCATCTAAAACAATAAGCTTTTTTGGCCTTTTGTCAGTTTCTGTAAAGATGATAAACCAACTAGAAGCAGTGGCTCAGAAACTCCAATACCTGTAATTGCAAATAACCTTAGGTCTCTCGCCCCAAGATTGTATAACAATTGGTCATGAGCTCCAAGTATTACAACAAGAAATGACAATCTTGCAAGCTAAATAGACTAGTACTAGCTACACCTCACCCCAAACTCATACATCCTTTTTCTATTTTAATGATGCTCATGACAAGGCAAGCACCACCTCAAGTTGGAAATCATATACCACTCTATCTACTAGTCCCCCTTCACCATGTTCTAAGACGCATATTCCAAAACATACCAGTCCTACGCCATCACTGCCATCGCATTCCCCAAACTCTACACCGACAACCAAAGAATCCTCGAATGATTTATGGAAAAGAGTTTTTCCAAATTTATACAACAAAAGAAAAGCTATACAAAGAGCCAAATCCACTCATCCATTACCTCACTCCTCTACCCATACACCTACCAATGATGTGATCCAAGGGTTACTAGTAGAGAGTCAACCATGTCCCCAAATTCTGGTTCTTAACCTTACCAAAAATCCTTCATGTAATCCGTAACCCCTTGAGCTTATCAAAGAGCCTCCTACCATGAACCAAAGTCAAGGTCCATTGAATATCCATGTTGTTGACCATGAGCCTATCCACAAGTCTTCTACCTCCACTCCAATTCAAGAACCTCAAGCGTTATGTCAAGAACACACTTTAGAGCATGTGGAAACATCAACCCCTTATCTAAATCAAGATCAAAGCCCTCCCATCTGACGCATACATAACCTCTATCTTTTCGATGATCCTCTACCAATACATGAGCCAAAAATCCAACTTCAAACCATTCATAACCCATATCTTTTCTATGATCAAGATACTAACTTTGATGAAGAAGCTATCCATGAACAACTTGATCCTATACAAGAGCTAGAGATCCAATTCCGGCCTCTCCATAACCTATATCTTTTCTATGATCAAGATATTATCATTGATGAAGAACCTATACATGAACACATTAATACCATCACATTAAATCCTACCTATGATCAAAACCCCATCTATGATGAAGAGCCTATCTATGATCAAACAGACCATGATGATCCTCTTAATCCACTTTATGCATTCCATGGTCCTGAGTTTATAACCCTCTCTAGTCATATGCAAAGTCCAACAACTTCCACCTCCCTCAATGAGACACTTGCCTAGCAAGCAAGCATAAAAGATCAAAATGATAATAATCCTCTGCCATCCATTATCGACCATGCTGCAAATCCCCCACCATATATCTTTGGTCTTACCGCCTTCATGCATGAGTGTTCCTCCTTAGAACACCAGGAACCATTATCCTCTATCTCAACTTCTCCATCCAATAAGGAACTTGTGTCTAGTGTTCCACCTATGCATAATCCCACTATTCACCGCATGCTCCAACATATGAATTATCAAGGTAAAGGCTTAAGGCCTTCATGAACAAGGTATTTTGGAGCCTATCCATGTCAATGGTCCTCTTCCTTCATATGGCCTTAGATACACACCCCAAGGTGAACAATCTCAAGATGTTGGTACTTCCTTCACTCCTAAATCCCCCACTTTCCATCGCAAACCCTATCATATCCCCAAAACATATGTCACCATCCCACCTCCCTTATCATACACATCCGAAAAGTATGTGACCATACACCTTCCACCATCCAATCTACCTTCGCTACTTCCAACTCCTAACATACCTCCATGCATTTTACTACCACTTCTTCCAACACTTTATCCTTCCGTCTATGAATTCTCTAATAATCCAAATCATGACCAGCAGATGCACATGTTGTCTAGGCAAAGAGCTTCTACCAACTCTATTTCTACCATCCCAAAAAATTTCAACAATAAACATTTGGATACCTCTACCTATCCAATCAAAAATCCTAAGAGTCCTCATGACCTGGGATACAAATGCCAAGAATCAAAGAAACATCCTTCTCCAGAGCTGCATGCACCCACACACCTATATGCCAAACTGAAAAAGGTGCAGGTTTGCATCCAACAAATAATTACCTCTGAAGTTGCGCAAAAACTGCATACACCCAAGCCCATACCTCCACAGGAACTATCTAAAAGCAAAATGGTTTGGGTACCTAAGAAAAAAGCCCTCAATTTACATAAGGCATCCAGCTCTCAAGAATCTCAACCATCCACTTTCTCCCATTCCATCCAAAAGTCACAAATTCTTCCATCCCACATGACAAGCAACAATCAGAAAACTACTCAGTCTATGTGGATCCCTACATGCCTAAGTCATTCATCCACAAGAAAAAGTCTTTGTTGCTTCCTACACTACTTTCCCATCACTAGCTTCAATGTTTATCATGGTATGTGCAACCGGTGGTCATGATTCCCTTCCATTCCACAACCTTTTCATATACCTCCATCTCCCCTTCCTTCCACTACTATCCTACATATCTTCCTCATCCTATTCCTGTGGTCCATGATTTTGCATAAGATTTCCATCCATATTCTGCATCATAATCCACTGTCTACCTGATGCAGAGGATAAAGAAAAACACAACTCCTTATAGCATATTTCATATCAAAGGGTTTCAATCAACTCACTTTACAAGTTTATCACTCTTTGAGGCAACTCTTCCTTCATAAATCCCAAGACGGACTAGTAACCTACAAACGGAGAACAGTCCCAATAACTTTCTGTATAAACATCCAAATGAAAATCTTAGACATGCATTGGATACCCATTATGCCTCCCCACAGCATACTCTAAGATGGGTATAGGTTACTTTGGAAAATGTGCTCTAAAAACGAACTGGTAATGCTGCTACAAGGGTTCAAACTCAGAAATGTCACTGTGAAATGCCACGAATAGTCATCCATAACTTCCACACAACACAAAATGAGGTCGATCGCTTCAGTCAGATTGTAGATAACATAGTTACAGTCATTTTCCCCAAGTTACATAAAGATCCAACGGTGGAAACAAAAGTTATGGTATTTTTCCCAAAACTGGTTACTCTAAATCAGGGTTTGACAGTCTACACGAAAAATGCAATATCTTGAGAAAAACAAAACAAAAATGCATGCAACCAAAATAAAATGGAGAGTGATTGATAGGACTATCACTTACAACCAATTTTGCACTAGTCCTTGTTCGTACAAGTCCGTACAACTACAGGAAACAGTCAATTTCTGTTGAAATACATGAAAATAATGTTTTCTCTATTGATCAAAACCTACTAATCAACCACCCACACCTTATTTGGATGTTACAAGGCCTTAATAAAGGCATTCCTCATTTGTCTCTTCAGTTTCCACTTCCTTCCAATGAATTGGAACAAGGTGACCCTTCACCTTCCTCATTTTACATTTTTGAAAGATACATTTTTAGGGATTTTCCATTTTTTTATGACAACTTGTCATAAGACTTAAACATTAGACCCCTCCTAGGATCTTAACACATGAAAGATGACTTGATGGACCTTAATACAATATTAAATCATTACAAATTTAACCAAAAATTAAAGATTTGTCTAGGACAACTTTGATTTGCCAAGGTGCTCCTGCACCATACTCCTCAGCATGAAGAAAACTCTTGTCCCAAGAGTTGTGTGGTCTGCTTCAAATGACTTTTGCCTCTTTATGTCTTCAACCCTGACTTGATGACTCCTCTGCTTCCTTTTTACTTTCCAACTATGACTCCTATTAATGGAGTTTGACTGGCTGCCTCCAAGGTGCATCAGAAGTCCACTCCTTCTTGCTACAACAACACTTCTGTCCCTCACCTGGGAGTCCTCTCTTGCCTCTCTCCCCAAGACTATTGGCGACAACCAATGGACCATCTCCTATGGCCCTCTTGACAGACCTTCCTGTCTGCCTACAGCAGTGAGTGAACTTGCACCTGCAACCATAAAACTTCTCAACAAGAATCAGATAGTAAAAACCAATGCTCATCCCGAACTCCTGGTGTAGATTGCCTCCTTCGGCGCTCTATCTACACGCTCAGAATCTTCTAAGCTCTGATACCAATTTGATGTAGAGGATAAAGAAAAACACAACTCCTTATAGCATATTTCATATCAAAGGGTTTCAATCAGCTCACTTTACAAGTTTATCACTCTTTGAGGCAACTCTTCCTTCATAAATCCCAAGACGGACTAGTAACCTACAAACGGAGAACAGTCCCAATAACTTTCTGTATAAACATCCAAATGAAAATCTTAGACATGCATTGGATACCCATTATGCCTCCCCACAGCATACTCTAAGATGGGTATAGGTTACTTTGGAAAATGTGCTCTAAAAACGGATTGGTAATGCTGCTACAAGGGTTCAAACTCAGAAATGTCACTGTGAAATGCCACGAACAGTCATCCATAACTTCCACACAACACAAAATGAGGTTGATCGCTTCAGTCAGATTGTAGATAACATAGTTATAGTCATTTTCCCCAAGTTACATAAAGATCCAACGGTGGAAACAAAAGTTATGGCATTTTTCCCAAAACTGGTTACTCTAAATCAGGGTTTGACAGTCTACACGAAAAATGCAATATCTTGAGCAAAACGAAACCAAAATGCATGAAACCAAAAGAAAATGGAGGGTGATTGATAGGACTATCACTTACAACCAATTTGGCACCAATCCTTGTCCGTACAGCTCCGTACAACTATAGGAAATAGTCAATTTCTGTTGAAATACATGAAAACAATGTTTTCTCTATTGATCAAAACCTACTAATCAACCACCCACACCTTATTTGGATGTTACAAGGCCTTAATAAAGGCATTCCTCATTTGTCTCTTCAGTTTCCACTTCCTTCCAACGAATTGGAACAAGGTGACCCTTCACCTTCCTCATTTTACATTTTTGAAAGATACATTTTTAGGGATTTTCCATTTTTTATGACAACTTGTCATAAGACTTAAACATTAGACCCCTCCTAGGATCTTAACACATGAAAGATGACTTGATGGACCTCAATACAATATTAAATCATTACAAATTTAACCAAAAATTAAAGAATTGTCTAGGACAACTTTGATTTGCCAAGGTGCTCCTGCACCACTACCTACGCCATATCACTTTCATGCAATCCCCTACCAACATCTATGAGAACACTTGACATTGTCCATACAACAACATCCATCTAGCGGGACTGTCACCTTTCACAAAACTAGATACCTGAGTCTCTCCCTTCCATATCCGCATTCTCCTATCCACATGTTTCAAAAAAAAAGAGTAAAGAAAAATCCCTTCGTCCAACGGTGAAAATCTGGCAAACAGGCGCCTTGGATAAGTACCATGATGAAAACCTGGCAAACAGGCGCCATGTGTAAGTTGATCTTCTATGTCACTTACACTTGGGGACACCTTGTCTCATCAGCCTATCACTCTTCTCCTATCAGTTTCCTTGCGTATCATTTCTTATCCTATCCTTCTATCCATTACATACCTATATTGTCTAGTCTATCTATCCTAATCTTCCATTCTGCTATTTTTGATCTTGATAAAGATTGGGGGCACAATGTTGACAAATGTTTTAGATGTCTCTTGACATACCTTATCCCTCCAAAATATGTAAATCCTTCATTATCCTCTCATCCTTCTCCTTCATCTTAAGCTTTTCCAATCCTGAGTTGTTCCTATGCGACATAGTCCTTGGAGATCGCATCCTTGATTCCTTCTACCTAACCATCCATATCTACCATCACCCATCCATCTTCCTATCCGTGGTGTTTCCTTGTCATTAGTATCTAGCATTTAGGCTATCCATAATGTCACCTTATCCTAGCATGGCTTGATACTCTATCTCTTTTGTCACCTTATCACCTAAGGTCTTATCCAATATCCTATCCATAGTGTCAGCCTAGCATAGCATCTGTCGTCATTATCATAGGTTCATCCTGAACTATGCTACCTCTGTGTCATTACGTAGGCAAGGCCATTATCAATGCACCCTCGAGGCTTTCAATCCAATTGATATCTTATCGTCTATCCTCTAGTCCATCTGCATCCATGGTCCAAGTCCCGAACTACGTTGCCTCTGCGTCGTCACATAGGCAAGGCCATTTAGCAATGTGCCCCCAAGGCACTAGGTCAATCCATTAGGGTCAGTTTTACCAAGACGGAATGTGGTATCTTTTACCAGGCGTGCATGCAAGCACAAGAAGCAACCCCCTTTCAAAAGCAGAAATCTCGGCGCAAGGCATCAACCTATCCAAAGCAAAGCAAACAAGTACCTATGCACTCAAACTGATTCTATCTAAATTATAGCAAGAAAACACATCTAATGCAAGAATGTTTTGTGTTTGTGATCAAGTTAACTTACAAAGTCTTTATTTTTGTTATTATGTCTTCCTATGCTACTCGAGGATGTCAAAAACTAGAGATGCTATGATGGGGGCATAATCATTTTCTTTGTCTGTTGTTTGTGGATTAATATTTATTAATGTGATGCCTTGTCTAACAACATGATCGGAAAAAGATCCTCGAGGACTTCAAAGGTCTAACATGAAAGGGGACAATCCTTGTTTGTTGACATGCAAGAAATACTCAGGTCATCTTGGTTCAATTATACCTCGATGCTTGTATTAAATTGCTAAATCAAAATCCATGTAAGCAATACTCAAGACATCTCGGTTCAATTATACCTAGATGCTTGTATTAACTTACAACATTTGGAAAAAGTACCAAAAAAAAAGCTCGATGATGAAATAAGCACTTCAAAATACTTGCAATATCAAGATGGCAAACTCCTTTTGCATTTCATATCCATAACATATCCAATTATATTCCATATCCATACCCATACCATAGCCAATTGTATTTCATATCAGTATCCATATCCCATGCAATAAAGATTCTATGCAGAGTATCAATGTTTACAAACAAAGCTTGTGAGTCACTCTTCTGTCAATCAACTTTCTATCTATCATCATATCTCTTGTCAACAGTTCTATCTATCAGTTCGAGCAATGATCCAAATGTAGGTCCATCCTTAATCCATACCAATCAAGTCAAGTCAATCTTGTCAAATGATCCAATCACAATCAGTGGTCTTGACCCTTGTCTTGTCATAAACCATATCAATCAATTATAATCAAACATTTGTCTTATACAGGATGTTGCATTGTCGAAATTAGACCAACACACATGTCTTACATGACATGTTTCATTTCTTGAAACCAAACACTATCCTATCGGGTTGCTCTAGGGACCTATCATTCCCCGCCGTGACAACACTGTTGTATATCATTATTGATTAATCATTGGTTTACAATCAGACCGGGGCAATACCTTGTTTGTTCTTGTAGCATTTGTGCATACTTACTGGCTTGCTTGTGTGTGTTATCATTCTATCTAGCATCACATATCATTCGGCTCTTTCTTCAACCAATTTCTTCATTCTAACCTTTTTTTCACCTTTTTCATCGTGAGATTGTCCGTCTCACACCTTTCACCTTGGCTTTGCCGTCCAATCTCCTGAGGGGGCATCTTGTCGTCAAATTTGTACTAGGGGCAAACTGGGGCATGTATCATTGTCAGATAATCTTTTTCTTTGAAACAACGTGATAAAGCACATTGCTTCAAAGAGGGGCAAAATGTATACACCTAAAATTGGCTCATGTCGAATTAAGTAAATATTTTAATATTTATCTTAATTCTTATTTTCTTCTATCAATTAAATAAATATTCTAATTTTATTTTATTGATTCATTATCCCATAATTAAATAAAATAAATTTATTTAATTAAATTCCCTAAATTCTTCTAATGTCACACATAATTAAATAACCATAAATTATTTAATTAGTCCTAAATTCCTCTATCCTAAGTCCTAATTTCATAAATCCACCTCATCTTTCCACCTCACCATGTTGCACATGTAATTAAATATTTTTAATATTTAATTAGCTAATATTCCCTCACCCACATGTCCTATTTATCCTCCAGTCAAAATTAGTTAACTCATCAATCAAATCTGTTAACTAATTAGTCATTTGAGTTCACTAATCAATCAATTCTATTAACTCTTCAATCTATTCAGTCAACTCCCCAATCAACCTAGTTAACTGATTAGTCCATTGAGTTAACTCCTCGATCTATTTAGTCAACTCCTCAATCAATTCTGTCAACTCTTCAATCTATTCAGTTAACTCCCTTGTTGCATGAAGGAGCTTGGACACTTGTCCTCTTTCTATTCACGCACATTCCTCAACCATTGATCTTCTTATTTCTTCTCAACTATTGATCTCTTCTCTTCTGAGTCTATAAATGGAACCTTATTCTTCCATTTCTATCATCCAAGCTTTAAGTAGAATTACTCTGTCAAATTACTAGCACGCCTTTGGCACCCCATTACTATCCATTTGCTTGAGATCACCTCATTGCTTTGAAGCTCATCTTCATAGCACATTCATATCACAGCCATTCTATTCTAGTCATCTTCAACAAGCAAGGGAGTATACGCTTCTGAGGGCTTCATTACAATCAATATCAAGAACAGATAGGTGAACAATGGAAGCAGAGAGGTAAATCAGGTTGCAAAGGTATTGTCTTTTGCTTATTTGCATTTGTCTCATTTTCTATTGTGTTATTGGATTTTAGTTCATTATTGCTATTGTTCACATTTCTATAAAACAACTAGAGGCATATCTAAGGTTTCAATTTTCTATTTTAGTTTTTTTGGGTCATGGGTTTTTGAACTTTTTCTCTCTATTAGTTAGTTCTCTAGATATTTTGATGCTTTATTTTGTCCCAAAGATTCATGTTAGGGAATCTTTGGTATATGTAATCTTCTAATCTCTTACTAATACTAAAGGGTGTGATCTCCCATGAATCGTATTTATCTTTAAAAATGATTTTGTTTAGATTTGACACTAGTTCTTGTAATTATTTTTCTATATATTAATATAAAGGGAAATAATAAGTTATACTTGCATTAAATATTTATGTTTCTAGAAACTCCAAAAATTAACTATCAACCATCTGATTTGTTTAGATCAAGGGTCATTGCAACTTGTGTTGAGTACTATACAATGCTAATAGGTGTTGGATTTGCATGTGTTTTCTTTATATAAAAATAGGATATATAAGTTAATTTGTTTGGTGAATTTTGTATCATCTGATGAACAACTAAAGGCATATTGTAGGAGGGAAATCTAATTCATGCACTTTTGGGGATAAAAGTTTCAGAATAGGCCTAGTGAATAGATAAGTTCCAATCATTGGTTCACCAATGGAATTTGTTGTGGCATTTAGTAATGGTAGTGGTCATTTAATTTAAAGTCTTAATACAGCTTTATAAAATTATGTTCATTCATGCAGGTGTTGCCACATATTATACATAATTGAAAATTAATAACACTCATGCCACACATTTACATCTATTAAAGAGACACATGTCAATGGCCATATTGGTTAATTTGACTTGCCGTTGAATCATCGATGGGACAAAAATTACGTGGAGCATTTACTAATGGTTGTATATATTTAGGGAGACTAAATATGTCACACAACACTTCACAAGAATATATGAGATAGGCAGTTCTCCTATCATGATTCATTTCATCCACACATTTATTTCATATTAGTAAATTTATTATGCAAGCATGCAACATGTGGCAAGGAATTACTTGAAGGTTCTATCTCTTAGCCACTACTTCATCTTCATTTTTGTCACCCTATCTTTTCACCATCACATTCTACAAAAATGAACATGTGGTGTCTCTTTAAGGTGATACATGCTAAATAGATTTGATTGGAAGCATTACAAACCAGCTGATGTGATGGGTGTTCTTCTTTTAGGGTGATGGTCCTTCAACATCACCAAAGCAATTAAAGAAATTATCCAGGATGGAATTTCATTGAGGAAGCTATGCAAATTTGCATTAACACAAAAATATCCTCTCAATTTGCATCAAACATTTTTTGATCACGAGAGACAAAGAGATGATGGATGAAATTGGGAAGTGTTACATATGGGAGAAAAACATAAAGCACTTGGATGTGGCAGTCGATAATATCAATTAGTCCTTAGGATTCCCTTTATCAATAAATAGGATGGAATTTCATGGCTAAGAATCAACATGGACTATTAGAGAGATTGAGGCAAGACTAGTTTCTTTAGTTCATGAGGTGATGTGATGAAAGAGTATCTTGTGGGAAGAATGAGTTCCTACAAACTTGAGATGGACATTCTAGGTCTCATGGAGCCATTCATATAGGATGCAGGGCAAGAAAGGTTCAACATAGGAAAGACAATAAAAGCTACAACATTCATCCTTCACAAAGTAGACCTGGGCATGGAAAAGATCTATAGATAATGTTTAAAATTGCATCAAACTGCTACCAAAGGATGAAGACTCAACTAAAGTATAATATTGTACTACTACTCTATAAATACACTTCTACTTAGTTTTTTGGATTGTAAATAATTTGTTATGTGTTTAGCTATGGTCTTATAACATGACCTCTTCTATGTTGTCAATGCCCCTTGTTCACAAGGTGGATATGTAAACTTTTTGTTATGACATTAATGTAGAGGGAGAGTGCCCTAATAGTCATTTTATTGATTAAAAAATATACCTAATATCACTATATCAATTTAGAAACTTGCCTTTATTTATAATAGTAAACATGTTTTTTTGTAAATACACATAGTTGTCCATTTAGCAACTGCTTAAATAAGAAAAAAACAAGTTACATCATAAATTTATATGGGCTAACAAAGTTTAAAATAATGCAATTATATAAATATTCTACAACATCTGATATAAAAATTATTATTATTAAAATATAGGTAACATCAGGTCGTAGTACAATGTACATTAGTAGAAGTAGTTTGGGACTTTGCTTTTAATTACATTTACAATTTCATAAATTCTTATTTCTCAATAATCTAATTTATTTCCTTAATTCTTAATGGGATATGCTTTCCACAAATAACTTGGTATAATCCAAAACTAACTTGTTTAATCGCAACATTTTGGATATGTCTTCCAACATATACCCTAGGATAGTGTCAATAAAGATGTATACATAGAAATGTGCCTTATAGGTGCAACATAGCTTAATTCTTGGATACCATAGAAGCTACTAAAGTAGGATTAGGTGAGATGTTCAATTTTAAAATCAAATGCACTACAAATAGAATTCTACACTTCAATTTTGATAATTAGTATTGTAGTTTCTTCCCTACTAAAGTTCTCTATTCATCCATAATATTGTTAGATAGAAAAGAGAGACCTAGCCTAAAAGGTTAAACTAGGTCAAACCCTCTTCCATCCAACATTGGAACACAAGCCAAGCTTCGATTTTACCCTTGAAGGAGAACCAAACTATAGGGGCTTTGTCCCTTTGTTGTAAAGAGGAGAATCAACCAAATCCAACCAATCAAACTAGGACAAAACATGAAACCCAATTTGAACAAGATCTTAGCATAACAGACTATCCTGAACAAACACAATAAATCTAAAAACACAACGAAGACCAGTGAATAGAGAAGAAATTGGATCCAAGTCTGGGGGCCAAAAAGACCAGGGTACTTGGTGCCCTAGACCCAATTTAGGGTTTTACAGAAACTCTGAGCTTCACCACACCTATACCTACAAAACCTTCCTTCTTCCTAGATCTTGCCTATTGAAACTTGTTACTTCAACATGCACACACGAAGGAAAGAAAGAGGGTTGGTGCTATTTATGGAGCTTGCCTAAGTCAAGCTCCATGAATGGTGTTTCCACCTCCACAATAGCAATGATGAGAGACAAAGAGAGCATGCCATAGGAGGGCAGAGGCAAATCTAAAGTAGAATGGAATGCTATCACAAAACACAAAGGAAAGAAGTCACCATGAGCATGAAAACCCTAGCTTTCTTGATGCGGCATCACAAATTGACTCAAGAAGTTGGTGTAGCCTCAAAGAAGTAGAGAGATCTTCACAAGACCTATAGGAAGTTAGTGCAACAACAATAATCCACCATAGAGAGCTTTAGAGAAGAATAAAGAGCATGAGAGAGAAGAAGATAGAGTGAAAGTGTGCCTAGATTGCTTAGATGTTAAAATGAATAAACTAACTTTCTTATATATGCATTCCCGCTCACCAACAATGAATAAAACCAAATGGAGTTGACATGTAAAAGCTAAGGAGGTGTTCTAAGCCGACACCACAAAAATAGGACTGGGGCAAACATTTGGGATCAGGGCGGCGCTAGGCACCCTAGTCCTTTAGCCCCACAAACTCTAGAGACTGTCCATTTGAGTGGGCTTAGACCTGTCCTAACTTTATTTTGTCAGGTTTATTCATTAGGATCAAGATTTAATCATTTAATGTTCAAAAAGGTGTTTAAATAGGTCCTGATTAACAAGTGTACACATTTTACTCCATAAAATTTAGCCCCAAATTTAGCATGGGTACGATCTCATCTGCGAACTAGCACTAAAGTAAGGAGGAGACAGATTTCAAACACAACAAACATAGAAGCCATAGAATGTCACCAAAATTAAGGGGTACGCAAGCCCCCCAGTTTAGGATTCTAGGAGTCTATGAAGAATTTCATACACAAAAGACACATGACATAATTAACTCATACATAAAGCACTTAGAATACAGGAGACAAGACAAGGCATACACAAGGCATACACTTGAGAAATCACAATGTATACATGCAATACACAAAGTATACACACTTGATATGAAGCATACACATAAGGCATGAAGTGTACATAGAATACACATGAAACACACATGGAATACATGCAAAACATTCAAGGAGAATATATGAGGAATACATAGAGAGCACATGAAACACGCATGAGGCATGAAAGATGCATAGAGAATAAGAATATGCAAGGAGAATACACATTACAACAATCACAAGAAACACATAACAAAAGACTCTAAGTCAGTATGACAAAAGAGACCTCAATCTAAGAGGTTGCTCAATCACCATGCATCATTCCCTAAGATGCAATAAGAAGAATTCTAAGGGGTTAGTTAGAAATAAGAATAACAAGAGGGGTACGAAGACATTATACACAATCCATATCAAGAAAAGTGTTTCCACTCAATGGAATACACAAGCTACCTCCCACAAGAGGATTTACATGAAGCCTTGTAGAATAAGAAGGTGTTGAAACCATACCCAAAGGTACTCTAGATCCAAACTCAAGTTGGTGGTTCTAACCCTTCTCCCAAACATGCAAGGAGCCTCAACAAGATAGACTCAAGATCTTGTTTCTAAGTGTACCACAATCCTTTCCAAGAGAATGGAGTAACAAAGATAATCAACAAGTGTTTTGTTAGAAATATGAGAGTAAGGCTCATAGCACAATATGTACCCCCAACTTAAAGCAATTTATAACTCCATCAGGGAGGAATTTCCTTTAAGGTAAAATAAGGAAGAGATATAAGAATAGGCACAAGTGCTTTCTAAAAGAACACGCCCAAATGACATGTGTTCTTAAAAGCTAATTCCCCACAAGGGGTTGCCCCCAAGATGAGAAAACCAAGGAGATGCTTATAGGCATGACACACAGTGGCTTGTGTAGTCATGTATGATGTTGAGCATTGCAACAAGGTGCCACATGAATATGAGGACAATGGAAGAGAGATCACATGAAAGTAGAGTACACATAACTTGAATCAAGGTGAAGGGATACTAAATCATCCAAGAAAAGTAATGAATATATACATCACAACATATAGAAGAATATAGATACACATAGAGGAATCACACAACTCGTTCTTTCTCCTTGTAGCTTTTTGCTAACAAGGGTGCCAAGGGATCTAACTAACAACCAATAGAACATCACAATATAAGGATCACAATACATACAAGAATAACACAAATGAGAAGGAGGGTCCATACTTGCGAGTTGGCCTTTAACAAATCATCCTCCCTCGACTTGCTTATTATAAAATGGATGGAGGACAAGGTGCTCTAGGGCTACATCATGCATGGTGAAGACTGATAGAGCCAAACCATGTTTGAAGTTGTTGAATATTGTCACCCAAGACTTAACATTCCTTAGTGGAATGGCCAAGCGCTCAATGATATGCACAATAATGAGGTGTTGAATCTTTTTGTGTGTTGGAGTAGGAAGAGTGATTAAGTGGTGTTTGAGTAGACTTGACAACATACACTCTTGTTGAGATAGAAGAGAATATATAAGTGGAGTAGGAAGCAATCCTTTTTGTTGTGAACATGGTGGAGAGAACATAGGAGAAGGTCAAAAACCTAAACCTACTTTAGAGAAGTGTGGTGTTGGTTCTATGGGTTCCTTAATTCCTTGTTCTATGCATCCTAACCCATTTCCATTGTATCCAATTTTAGAAATAATTTTAAATCCACACCCATAACACATCTCCAAGTTTGAGGGAAGAGGAGAGGTCATATGACTATGTTTTTTGAAATGAGAACTATCATCATGTGTTGAAGGAGATGAAGGATCATTTTTTTATCCTGGTGAGGAGGGTCCACCTTTGTTTCAATAAGCCCATAGGGATTGAAATATAACTTGGGACCTCATCATTACCAATACATACATTAGAAGAAGATGATTCATTAGATTGAGATGATATTTTATCACAAATGGCCGCCATTTCTTTAGAAGAAAGTGGATCTTCATCAATATGAATTTTTAAGTTCCATCATTATTACTTTTGAGTTTATGTTTTTTAGGAGTAAGTGATTGTGTTGAAGAAATTTCATTTACCTTCGAGGTTGTTGGGCGTGAGAGTGAGATTTTATATTCAGCCACAAAAGAGGGTGTAAAATCTAATAAACCCCAATCATCAGCGAAAAATGCATTCAAAGGACCAACATTATCCTTACCAACACTATTGTTAGCATCAGAGGATAATGGTTTTGTTCTTCTTGAAGAAGGGATCAAATTTCTTAGAGGAATTTGATGTCTCACTTCCATTTGCAAGAAACTTTTTGGAACCAAATCATCTTTGTTTGTATAGAGCTTGTTTTCAAAAACAAACTTTATTGAGTGATGAAGAGTAGATGAGACTGTCCCCATGGCATGAATCCATGGTCTACCAAGAAGAAGATTGTATGAAAGAGAATTAGGCATGACATGGATAAGGGTAGGCAATATCACAGGTGCAGCCTTAACATTTAAGGTGATTACATACCTAGTGATTATTTACCAACATTATCAAATCCATGAAGGATGAGCTTATCTGGTTTGATGAAAGATGTGTCAACATTGAGTTTATGTAACAAGTCTATGCCACAAAAACTAAGACCTGATCCACCATCAATCATAGTGCATCTCACCTTCATTTTATTAATAATGATGAATATTGTTGATGAATTTCTGAATCATAGTAAAAACTACTAAATATCCAATAACTTCAATAGAAATAAGACAAACACAAATAAACAAAAGATATGCCTTTGCAAACAGATTTACCTCGTGCCTTCCATTGTTGCCTATCTTGCTTTGATCTTGTTTGATTATGGAGCTCTCAGAATTTGTACTTCCTTGTTGTTAAGATGACAAAGCTAGAATGGCTATGAGGAGAATTGTGCAATGCAACTACAATGCAATAACTTAGATGAAAGATGAAGGTAATGATATGCAGCCATGGTGGATGATAATGAGATGATGATAATGGGTTTGTAATGCAAATGCAATGGAGCCAAAGGCACGCTTGAGATCTATGATGGAATTCCTATAGAGTAAGATTACTAAAGCTTGAGTGGACGCAAAATGGGTGTGAGGACCTTACTTTTATAGGCTTAAGAGAGGCCAAGTCCAAGTGTCATAAGATCCATGATTGGAGGAATTATCTGTGAGGTGTATGGTTGAGATCGAGTTGAGAGAGATAATCATGTGAAATGTTCCTACTACATTTACAAGGTAGAGGAATAAGTGGATCCATGAGCCACATGTCATTGTGCTCACAAATTACCTATGAGTTAAAGGTGGAAGTCTTTGAGAAGATTGTGGAAGAAGGACTCTTGATCTATTGGAATGTGAGAGATGAACTAGAATTAGAAAGACAAGTGTCTTTGAGCATAAAGGTGATTGAGAAATAATATGACACATGTGGGTGAGGATAATTAGCTAATTAAATATTAAAATATTTAATTATGTGTGCAACCTGGTGAGGTGGAAGAATGACATGGATGCAATGATGTGGAATTATGAAATTAGGACTTTGGGATAGAGGAGTTTGTGATTAATTAAATAATTTAGGATTATTTAATTAGATGAGACATTAGAGAAATTAGGGAATATTAATTAAATAAATTGATTTTTATTTAATTTTAGGATAATGAACCAATCAAATAAATTAGAATATTTATTTAATTGATAGAAGAATAAGAATTAAAATAAATATTAAAATATTTATTTAATTCGACACGAGGCATTTTTAGGTGTATACATTTTTCCCCTCTTTGATGCAATGTGTTTTATCACATTGCTTCAAAGAATAAAAAATTTCTAGTTATGATGCATGCCCTAGTTTGCCCCTCGTTTAGGTTAAATGATGATAGGATGGCCCCTCGGGAGATTGGTCAGGTTGGATGGTTTTTGGCAAAAAGATGATGAACAATCTCACGATGAATAAGAATGATAAAGGATGGCTAAGAAAATGGAGGATGCAAGATAAGAGATGGATGAAAGAGTTGAATGACATGTTATGCAAGGAAAAAAGATAACACACACAAGCAAGCAAGCAAGTATGCACAAATGACACAAGAACAAACAAGGTACTGCCCCTGTCAAGCTGTAAACCAATGATTAACTGATATTGATTGACGATTGTGTTTTTCATTGCGGGGAATGATATATTCCTAGATCAACACAAAGATACGGGAAAGACATATCCCACTGATGATGACAATTGATTGATTAATTGAGTTAGTTTATGACAAGATTAGGATCAAGATCATTGATTGCGATTGGATAATTTGACAAGATTGATTTACTCGATTGGTATGGATTAAGGATGGACTTGCATTTGGATCATTGCTTGGATTGATTGGATTGACACTTGGATTGATGATTGGTGAGGCCCCAGTCACTCAAGAGTGAGGGTTACAAGGAAAGATAATGGTAAGTTAGCAAATAATATGAATGATGATGATGATGGCATCCCCTCGGGAGGACAATTGGTGTGCTCTCAAAATGAAAAGAGAGAAAAGGGTGAGTAGATAAAGAGATGTAGACAAAGAAAGGACTTGGATCTTAAGCCACTTAGAAAATGATATGTACGAAATGCTTATAGATGAAATGAAATGCAATTTGGTATGTATGATAGTGGATTTTGTCATCTTCTTGTACAAGTTTTTGAATTACTTTGTTTCATCATTGAGCTTTTGAAATGTTGTAATAAAATACAAGCATCTAGATATAATTAAACCATGATGACCTGAGTATTACTTACATAGATTTTGATTTAGCAATTTAATACAAGCATCTAAGTATAATTGAACCAAGATGACCTGAGTATTGCTTGCATATCAATAAATAAGGATTACAGGTCTATTTCATGTTTAGACCTCTGATGTCTTCGATGATCATTACAATGATCATGTCTTTAGACAAGGCTCCACATTACTAAAGATAAACCCACAAACAACAAACAAATAAAATAATTATGCCCCCATCATAGCTCCTCTAGTTTTTGACATCCTTGAGTAGCATTATAAGACATAATAACAAAAATCATGATATAAGACTTTAAACAACCATTAAACCTTCTTGCCATAGATATATTTTTCATACAATAACTGATAGTCATGTTTGATAGTTTTAGGTAGGTTGGTGTTGTCAGGTTTGGTTTAATGTCTCTTTGTCAAGATGATGTTTAAAGCTTGCTTGTTGTGATACTTGCCATCTAGTGATAAAACCATGATCCTGATTGTTATCCTCTGAGATTGTGACATTCAAGAATCTAATTCTCTAACTACGTTGAGGATTATGCTCTAGGCAGTCAAGTAAAGGTTCTAGTTATTATGGATAAAACATAGGGATAAATTGATGGTAGACTCGATGTGATGGGCCCTAAGGGACTGACCTAGTGCCTTGAGGGCTCATTGATGATGGCCTTTCCTACGTGATGACACAAAGGCAACATAGTTTGGGGTGTGGACCATGTGAACCTAAGACCTAGATGGTGGGAATTAGGTGGAATTGGATGGATAAAAGGATGGGTTATAAGGGATGGAATGGATGGGAAGCCTCAGGGGCCCATCAATGATGGCCTTACCTACATGATATCTTAGAGGTGATGTAGTTCGACAATGGTACAATGGATAGGTTTAGGATGGATGACAAGATGGACGCCAGGTTGGATCGACAGCTTGATGGGACAAGGCAATATGGGCGAATGAACCCAATCCATGATAGGTATCTTTATGTGATTTTATAGATGTGGTAAGAAAAGATTGGATGAGGACTAAAAATCTAAAAGATGGAGGAACCGGTTTAGTCTCAAACAAGTTTTTGATTCCCTTGCATTAGGGTTGTTAGGATTGGATTATTGGATAAAAGGATAGGTGATAAGGGATGGAGTAGATGTACGTGCAAGATAGGGTGGATGTGATCTTCAAAGACTATGTTGCATAGGAATAACTTACCCTATTCTAGGTGTAAGGCTTGGGATTTGACACAATAAAGCTTATGACAAAGGAGGATTATAGGATTGGTTTGAAAAGGGTGAGGTATGTCAAGAGATAACCAAAACATTTGTCAACATTGCACCCCCAATATTTATCAAGATCAAAAGGAGGAAAAGAGGCTGAAAGGATAACAATATGATAGGTATCTGTAGGATCAGGATGATAAGATGGTATGGTAAGATAGGATGGAAAAAGATAGGGTCAATGAGACAATGTGATCCCAAGGGTAAGTGATATAGAAGATCAACCTACACATGACACCTGTTTGCTAGGTTTTCATCATGGTACTTATCCAAGGCGCTACCAAGAGTGGTTTTCACCGTTGGACAAAAAGATTTTTTTTTTTGTGAATAGGGATAGGTGGAATATGGAAAGGAGGGACTCAAATGTCTAGTTCCATGAAGGTGATAGTGTCCCATTGGAGAAAGATGTCATCGCATGGACCATGTCAAATGCCCCCATCGATGTTGGTAAGGAGATTACATGAACGGAAAATGGAATAGGTAGATAGTGAATTATGAAAGGAACGATAGTGGACTATGATGTGGATTATGATGTGGATTATGTAGGGAATGAAAGTGGATTATGATGTGGATTATGTAGGACTTATGCAAGGAAGATGGATGAAATATTTATGCAAAAGCATGGACCATAGGATAGTGATAGGGTAGATAAGTAGGATAATGGTTGAATGATGGGGTGATGGAGGTGTGAAAAGGAATCATGACCAACGGTTGCACACACCATGAAAAACATGGAAGCTTGTGATTGGAAGGTGGTGTAGGAAGCAATGGCCATGTTTTCTTAGGAGATGGGTGAGTTAGGCATTTAGGAACCCACATGGACTTAGTATATTTTTTATTTTTGCTTGACTTGTGGGTTGAAGGAATGTGAGATTTTGGAATGGAATGGATGGAAAAGGATGTTTGGGATTTGTGAGAGGTGGATGCCTCATTTGACTTGATTTTTTTCTTAGGGACCCATACCATTTTAGTTGTTGACTTTTGTTTCGGAAGTATGGGCTTGGATGGATTTTTGAATGTATTTTTCTTTGATTCTTTGAATAGATATCCTAAGGTATTAGGACCCTTAGGATTTTTGACTTTATGGGTGAAGGAATCCAATTTTTTATTTTTGAATCCCATGTGGCGAGTGGAATGAGTGGAAGCTTCATGTGTACATAATGTGTGCATTTGTTAGTCATGATTAGGAATGTAAGGGTATTTATGAATCATAGGAGTGTTAGGGGTTGGAAGCAATGAAGGTAAAGTGTAAGGATGGATACTAGGAGTTGGTAGGAGTGGAGGAAATTTAGATGGTGGAAGGTGTATGGTCACAAGCTTTTGACACTTGTAGGATGATAGAGGTGGAATGGCGACATATGTCTTGGGAATATGATAGGGTTTGTGATGGGAAGTAGTGGACTTAGTGTTGCAAGTATGGGTCTAACTGGTGTTGTCATTGATGTCAACATACTCATGTTGCATTAATGAGAAGGATTGGATGAGCTGTGTGCAAAGGATATTGAGAAAATTAGTCTCAATTAGGAATAGTGAAGAACAGTGATGACAATAAGGTAAAAGTCCAAGATAGGTTGAGGATCAGAGGATGTGGTTTAAAAGGTTTGTAGATATAAGTCTTGAGATGCTCCAGTCAAGTTTTTAGAGGTCTGCATGAAGATCCAAAGAAGTTATGGTCGCTCAAGTAGAACCGGTTTTGGCAGGTATTCAGAGGTGACAGAGTGACATAGATAGATTCTGCAGATTTGAGGGAGTGTTGAGGAAGTCCTTGTGAAGTGTCAACTCGATTGGTTTATGGTTTGAAGGTTTGGAAGCACCTATTCCTCTGTGACAGTAATGACAGACTATGTTCTTGAAGTTCTGGATGAAGGAGAGAAGAATTCTAGAAAGCAAAGGAAGTGCGGATGTTCTTGGTGATTCAGGAAAGGTTGTGGTGATCTTTGGATTGTGTCCAGTTCATGTTGGTGGTTCGCATTAAAGTTAAAGTTCACATTTGAAGAATAACCACCGGATGTTGGTGTTCTTCCTAAGACTGGCTGACCAGATGTATTACATGTCTTGCGGATGTTCTTATAGGTGTTTTCTGACTTAGATGATTGTTCCTAAGTTGATGCCTTGTATAAATACGAGATTGTGAAGTCATTCTAAAGGGTGTCTGGTGGAGATGAGAGTGTGGTAGTGAAGAAGAGAGAGAAAGGCAGAGAAGAAGTTTTTGGGCCTAAATGGAACTAATCCAAGCACAGTAAAGATGATATTCTCCAGTTCAAGTTTGTAATGCTTGTTACTTTGTAGACAGTGCGTCTCTTGTAGGTAGTGAGCCCTAATTGGCATGTGCCATTTTGTTCTTTCTATTCTTCTAACAGAGAATACAATCTTGGGTTAAACACCCCGTGGTTTTTTCCCTTAACCAAGTTTTCCATGTCAAAATCTTGGTGTCTTATGTGTTGATGAGTTTCTGCTTACTGTTTAATTGCATTATGTTTCATGATTGATATACTGCTAATCACTAAGAAGATTTAAGTGTGAAATCAGAGAAAGTTTGGACAACTGATTCACCACCCCCCCTCTCAGTTGTGTGCCCTAAGTCTAACAATTGGTATCAGAGCCAAGTTCCTCTAAAAGGAGCTTAACTGCTTGAGGAGATCCAGAATGTCGTCTTATAAGAAGGACTGCCTGAAGTTTGATGGAACAAATTTCAATCTATGGAAAGGTCACATGAAGTGTCACTTGCAATGCATGGGTTTAGCATACTAGACCATGGTTACAACATAGTATGTACCTCCACAGGGTGGTCCAAAAGTTGCAAATGAAATCACAGATGCTGAAAACAATCTACAGACTATAGAAGCTCTTCTAAGCGCATTATCTGATACAGAGCTCTCAAATGTTATTGACCTACCAACTGCTTTTGAGGTTTGGAAAAAATTGGAACTTTTGCATGAAGGAGACCAGTATGTTAAATGTGCAAGGTTACAGAGTCTGAAATGGAAATTTGAAAACCTGAAGATGAGAGATGATGAAAATATTACTACTTTTATGCCAAGAGTAAATGAGCTTGTTTGTGGAATTAGAAATGCTGGTGGAGTCTTGGATGAAAATGAGATTGTTGGCAAGATTCTCAAATCCCGTCCTGCTTCTTACAAAATCAAGGTTGTTGCCATTGATGAATTCAGAGCCCATACAACTGTCACAAGAGATCAATTGGCTGGCAAATTGGCTGCATTTGAAATGACCAAGTTTGGAGATGATCCCCCCAAGACTGAATCTGCATTCAAAGCCAGTGCCTCTGTAAAAGGTAAACAAAGGTTTGATCTGGAGAGATCTCATCAAGAAAACTGTCATGGTATGAAAAAGCAAGAAAAGACCTGGAAGAAGAAGAAGTAGAAACTGCTCAACTTGAAGCCCTCATTGCCAAGAGACTGCCAAGAGGATCTAGTAAGTATGAAGGAAAATTACCTTTTAAGTGTTTTAACTGCAATAAGATTGGTCATTTTGCCTCAAAATGTTTAGAAATATTTTAAGGGAAAAATCCTAACAGATCAAGGTTCCAAAAGAATTGTTACTATGTTCATGAAGAAGATGATAATGAAGGAGTAACAAATGATGAATTAGAGACAGGAAACAAATCCAGAAGTGAATGGTGTTTATTGCCATCAAGGAAGAAGAACCAATATCCTCTGTATCTATCAATCATAAAGTTGTAGAAAGAGCTCTGGCTGCCCAAGTTGAAGAAAAGGATGATTGGGTCAGTGATAGTGGTTGCTCTCACCATATGACAGGTGACAAAAATAAGTTCATAGATTTGGAAAGGTATGAAGGAGGAGTGGTGAAGTTTGGTGATAATTCTGTTGGTAGAATCAGAGGAAGAGGAACTATTTCTTTTGATGGAAGGAACAAAACTGGTAATGTTCTATTTGTTGAAGGCTTGAAGCACAATCTTCTTAGTGTTGGACAGTTGGTGGACAAAGGCTATGATCCCTGATTCAAGAATGGAAAATACAAGATCTTTGAAAGCTCAAGAATAGAGATTGCATCTGGTACCCAAACTAAAGGTAATATCTTCCACTTGGTTGGCACTGGTAAAAGTTGTTTATTTGTTCAAGTTGATCAGAGTTGGTTATGGCATAGGAGAATATGTCATGTAAATTTTGATAATATCATCAAGATAAGCAATACTCAGGCTATAAGAGATCTTCCAAAATTGGTGAAACCTACTAATAGCTTGTGCAAAGAATGTCATTTGGGTAAGCTGAGAAAAATCACATTCAAGAGTAAGGATCAATCTTCTACTGGATTATTGGACTTAGTTCATACTGATCTATGTGGTCTAACAAGAATCAAAAGTGTACAAGGTGATAGATATTTCATGCTATTAATTGATGACCATTCCTGGATGATGTGGGTTACCTTTTTGAAAGAGAAATCAGAAGCTTTTGAGAAGTTCAAAATTTTCAAGGCTATGGTAGAAAATGAAACCAGATTAAAATTGAAATGTCTGAGGTTTGATAGAGGTGGTGAATTCACATCCGGTGAGTTCATAGATTTTTGTGAGAAGCATGGCATAAAGAGACAGTTGTCTGCTCCTAGGACTCCACAACAAAATAGAGTAGTGGAGAGAAAGAACCGGACCATCCAGGAAGCATCTAGGACAATGATGATGGAAGCAAACATTCCTTAGATGTTTTGGAGAGAAGCTGTTAGCATTACAGTCTATACTCTCAATCGAGTTCAAATCAGAAGCAATACCAATAAGACTCCTTATGAACTTTGGTTTGACATCACTCCTACTGTGAGGTATTTCAGAGTGTTTGGTAGCAAATGTTACATTAAAAGAGATGAAGATCTAGGCAAGTTTGATGCTAGAAGTGATGAAGGAATTTTCTTGGGTTACTCCACTCAAAGCAAAGCATACCGGTGTTACAATAAGAGACTGAGAAAGATGATAGAAAGTACAAATGTGAAGGTTGATGAAGGAATTGAGAAAGCTTCAAGGTTTTATGAATATGATGAAGATGATCAGAATGGTGTTCTGATTCAAGGAACCCAAACTCCTTTCGGTACTCAGAATCAAACAGATCCGGTAATTCAGGAAGAAGAGATGAGCCATAATGAGCTTGAGCAAGAATTAGAAGTATAGGAAACTCCCAAAGTTCCCAGGTATGTAAGACTGAACCACTCTGAAGATCAAATCATAGGTGATAAAATCAAAGGAGTTCTAACAAGAAGGAGAATTGCTCAAGATTTAGAAGAGTATTGTTTGATTTCAAAGATTAAACCTAAGACAATGAATGAAGCTTGCAATGATAAAAACTGGACTAAAACAATGGAGGAAGAGCTAGTGCAAATAGAGAAAAATCACACTTGGGATCTTGTTCCCAGACCTAGAAACAAGAATGTGATTGGAACCAAATGGGTCTTCCAAAACAAACTAAATGAAGTTGGTGAAGTAATTAGAAATAAAGCCAGATTGGTCTACAAGGCTACTCTCAAATAAAAGAAATTGATTTTGAAGAAACTTTTGCTCCGGTGGCAAGAATTGAAGCAGTCAGATTATTTCTTGCCTTTGCTGCCTTCAAGGACTTCAAGGTATATCAGATGGATGTGAAGTCTACCTTTCTAAACGGTGACTTAGAAGAAGAAGTGTATATAGAGCAACCGGATGGATTTCAATTGTCTGATCATGGTGATATGGTTTACAAGTTGAAGAAGGCACTTTATGGATTGAAGCAAGCCCCAAGAGCTTGGTATGAATGATTAGATAAGCATCTTTTGAAGATTGGTTTCAACAAAGGTACTGCTGACAGTAACTTATATTTCAAAATTGATCATGAAAGTATCTTGATTGTTGAAGTATTTGTTGATGATATCATCTTTGAAAGAAGAGATAGTATGTGTAAAACTTTTGTAAATCAAATGAAAAGTGAGTTTGAGATGTCTATGCTTGGTGAAATGAATTTCTTCTTGGGTTTGAAAATTACTCAAACAAAGAAAGGAATCTTCATTTCTCAGACCAAATATGTGAAAGAATTGTTGAAAAAATTTGGGATGGAAGATTCAAAGCCAATGAATACTCCCATGGCAACTAGATGTAAGTTGAGCAAAGATGATGACTCTCCTAAGGAAGACTAGACAAAGTACAGATCAATGTTTGGAGGATTGTTGTATCTCACTCAAACTAGACCAGATATAATGCAGGTTGTTGGTCTTGTTGCTAGATTCCAGGCTGATCCTAGAGAATCTCATGTCATGGCAATCAAGAGGATTTTCAGATATCTAAGAGGGATAGTTGAGTATGGTTTGTGGTATCCTAGAGATCATGATTTCTCTCTTCATGCATATACAGATGCAGATTGGGTAGGAGATGTGGATGACCAGAAGAGTACCAGTGGTGGAGCATTCTTTTTAGGAAAAAGATTGGTTTCTTGGCTAAGCAAGAAATAAGAGGCAATATCTTTGTCTACAATAGAAGAAGAATACATTGCAGCAGCAGGTAGTTGCACTCAAGTTTTGTGGATGAAGCAGATGCTAAGAGATATCAAAGTAGAGTATGAGGAGCCTATCACAATCTTCTGTGATAATTCAAGTGCAATAAATATATCTAAGAATCTGGTGTTGCATTCTAAGACTAAGCATATATCTATTAAGTTTCACTTTCTGAGAGAGCAAGCAAACAAGGATGAAGTCAAACTGGAGTTTGTGCTTTCCAAGGATCAGATTGCAGACATCTTTACTAAACCTCTTCCTAGGGACTCTTTTGAGTATCTGAGGGAGAAGTTAGGGGTTATTGCCCCTCCGGTGATGAACTAAGGTGTACTGAGGTGCATCAGTCTGGTGGATATCATAGTCATATCTTGTGATCTGGATTGATGGGAGCTACTACTCAGGGGGAGCAACAGGTATGATTCTGAAGTATTGGAGTTGCAAGTATGCGCCCTTTTCCATTGATGTCAAAGGGGGAGAGAAGACATGTGAAAAACAAGTGGTTGATGATCAAAGGGGGAGCAGTAAAGAATGAGAAGACATGTGAATAGTTGTTGCTGATAGGGGGAGTTGTGACAATAAGGAGAAGTTCTTGTCTTGATGGTTTTTCACATCATATGTTGCCATCAATGACAAAGGGGGAGATTGTTGCAAGTATGGGTCTAACCAGTGTTGTCATTGATGTCAACACACTCATGTTGCATTAATGAGAAGGATTGGATGAGCTGTGTGCTAAGGATATTGAGAAAATTAGTCTCAATCAGGAACAGTGAAGAACAGTGATGACAATAAGGTAAAAGTCCAAGATAGGTTGAGGATCAGAGGATGTGGTTTAAAGGGTTTGTAGATATAAGTCTTGAGATGCTCCAGTCAAGTTTTTAGAGGTCTGCATGAAGATATGAAGAAGTTATGGCCACTCAAGTAGAACCAATTCTGGCAGGTATTCAAAGGTGACAGAGTGACACAGATAGGTCCGGTGAGATCCAAAAATGCATTATCCCATTTTGTGGATTTGAGGGAGTGTTGAGGAAGTCCTTGTGAAGTGTCAACTTGATTGGTTCATGGTTTGAAGGTCTGGAAGCACCTATTCCTCTGTGACAGTAATGACAGACTGTATTCTTGAAGTTTCGGATGAAGGAGAGAAGAATTCCAGAAAGCAGATGAAGTGCGGATGTTCTTGGTGATTCAGGAAAGGTTCTGGTGATCTTTGGATCATGTCCAGTTCATGTTGGTGGTTCGCATTAAAGTTAGAGTTCACATTTGAAGAATAACCACTGGATGTTGGTGTTCTTCCTGAGACTGGCCGACTGGATGTATTACACATCTTGCAGATGTTCTTATAGGTGTTTTCTGACTTAGATGATTGTTCCTAAGTCGATGCCTTGTATAAATAAGAGATTGTGAAGTCATTCTAAAAGGTGTCTGGTGGAGATGAGAGTGTGGTAGCGAAGAAGAGAGCGAAAGGTAGAGCAGAAGTTTTTGGGCCTAAATGGAACTAATCCAAGCATGGTAAAGATGTTATTCTCCAGTTCAAGTTTGTAATGCTTGTTACTTTGTAGATAGTGTGTCTCTTGTAGGTAGTGAGCCCTAATTGGCATGTGCCATTTTGTTCTTTCTATTCTTCTAACAGAGAATACAATCTTGGGTTAATCACCCCATGGTTTTTTCCCTTAACCAGGTTTTCCACATCAAAATCTTGGTGTCTTATGTGTTGATGAGTTTCTGCTTACTGTTTAATTGCATTATGTTTCATGATTGATATACTTCTAATCACTAAGAAGATTTAAGTGTGAAATCAGAGAAAATTCTGGACAACTGATTCACCCCCCCCCCCTCTCAGTTGTGTGCCCTAAGTCTAACACTTAGGAGGAATGGAGGAAGCACCAACATCTTGAGACTGCTTTTCTTGAGGCATATAACTAAGGCCATAAGAGGGTGGAGGGAGTTAGACATGGATAGGCTCCCAAATACCTTGTTCATGAAGGCCTAAGCCTTTACCTTAGTTGTTCATTTTTTGGAGTATGCAGTGGATAATGGGATTATGGGTGGTTTAGACACTAGAAGTGATCTCATTATTTGATGGGGAAGGTGAGCTGGTAGATAATGGTTATTGCTCTCCTAAGGAAGAACATTCATGGATGAAGGTGGTGATACCAAGGGGATATGATAGGGGATTCACAATATGGCCGATAATGGATGAGGGAGGATCATTAGGATCTTGATTATCATTATGCTCACTAAGATCCAACGTATTGGTTTGATCATCTATGTGTACTTGGGAGCCAATTGTCTCATCAAGGGAAGTGAATGTTTGTGGATCATGGGTAGGGCTAGATGGAGGAGAAGTCTCTTTTCTTTTAAGGAAGGCCATGAAATGGGGTGAATGCTCAAGTAAGTCAACAAGATTGTTATTACATGGAATATGTAGGTCTTGGGTATCTTGTTTATAGATGGTTGTGGGGGTATGCATAGGATCAGGGTTTTCATGGATAAGTTCTTCATCATGGATATCATCTTGATCATGGAAAATATATATGTTATGGATGGGTTGGATTTGGATTTCTTTCTCATGGATAGCTTCTTCATAGGTAATATCTTGATCATGGAAAAGATAAATGTTATGGATGGGTGGAATGAAAGTAATTTGATCTTGATTAGGATGGGGGTTTATTGTTTCCACATGCTTAGGATTAGGTTCTTGACATACCTCATGGGTTGTTTGGATAGAAGTGGAAGGATCTTGGATAGGCTTGACATGCTCTTGAGGGTTATCATCATGAGGGGATGATGGATCTTGACTTGGATTCATCGGGGAAGATTGTTCAATAGGCTCAGGGGGTTGTGGACTATATGATGGGGTTGTAGGATTGGACATGGCATTGAAAGAGTTTCTTGTAGGTTCAAGGATAGAGATTTGGTGACATGGTTAACTCCTTGCTAGTGGCCCTTGGATCACATCTTTTGTAGGTGTATAGGTAGATGAATGATGTAATTGATGGGTGGATTTGGGTGAAAGAGGTAATGGTGTGAGACAAAAGGTTTGTTCAATGGAATACTCTCCTACACCTTTATCCTTGATTTTAAATTTTTGTTCCGCAGATTTTGATGTAGAAGGTATTGAACCGTGGGCACCAAAATGTTGTTGAATTTTTGAATCATAGTAAAAACTACTAAATATCCAATAACTTCAATGGAAATAAGACAAACACAAATAAACAAAAGATATACCTTTGCAAATAGATTTACCTCGTGCCTTCCATTGTTGCCTATCTTGCTTTGATCTTGTTTGATTATGGAGCTCTTAGAAGTTGTACTTCCTTGCTATTAAGATGACAAAGCTAGAATGGCTATGACGAGAATTGTGCAATGCAACTATAATGCAATAACTTAGATGAAAGATGAAGGTAATGATATACAACCATGGTGGATGATAATGAGATGATGATAATGGGTTCATAATGCAAATGCAATGGAGCCAAAGGCACGCTTGAGATCTATGATGGAATTCCTACAGAGTAAGATTGTTAAAGCTTGAGTGGATGCAAAATGAGTGTGAGGAACTTACTTTTATAGGCTTAAGAGAGGCCAAGTACAAGTGTCATAAGATCCATGATTGGAGGAATTACCTGTGAGGTGTACGGTTGAGATGGAGTTGAGAGAGATAATCATGGGAAATGTTCCTACTACATTTACAAGGTAGAGGAATAAGTGGATCCATGAGCCACATGTCATTGTGCTCACAAATGACCTGTGAGTTAAAGGTGGAAGTCTTTGAGGAGATTGTGGAAGAAGGACTCTTGATCTATTGGAATGTGAGAGATGAACTAGAATTAGAGAGACAAGTGTCTTTGAGCATAAAGGTGATTGAGAAATAATAGGACACATGGGTGAGGATAATTAGCTAATTAAATATTAAAATATTTAATTGTGTGTGCAACATGGTGAGGTGGAAGAATGACATGGATGCGATGATGTGGAATTATGAAATTAGGACTTTGGGATAGAGGATTTTTTGATTAATTAAATAATTTAGGATTATTTAATTAGATGAGACATTAGAGGAATTAGGGAATATTAATTAAATAAATTGATTTTTATTTAATTTTGGGATAATGAACCAATCAAATAAGTTAGAATATTTATTTAATTGATAGAAGAATAAGAATTAAAATAAATATTAAAATATTTATTTAATTTTAAATGAGGCATTTTTAGGTGTATACAAATATCATAAGAGGCGCATATTGGTTTTGCACCTCTATGGGAGTTAATTCATGTTGTTGAAATAAGATATCTAATGTTGTCACATGCATACAACTAGACAGAGATGCTACATCATTTGGTCTAACAGAAGGTGGGACAACTACCTTTTGTAGAGCCTCTTGGAGCATTCTGTGGTATGTAGGTAATGTTTTTAAATTAAATCCCATAGAGAGATCTTACCAGGAGTAGCACGGAGCTGCTCGACAAGATCATATTCTCTACCAACATGTTGAGGAAGACGAGGTGCTTGAGTAAGAATAGGTTGAGTAGGTGAAAGAGAAGTGGGCACACTCAGTGTTTTCTTTCTTTGCTTGTTATTGTGGGTGTTGTATGTGTGAGAAACCACATAATAATGAGCTTGTTGTGACACATTTTGAACAACTTGATTCCTTTGAGTAATTTTTTTGCAATATTGAGAAAGTAACCAAAAGGTCGAGATGGTTTTGGAACACCTCAAACCATAATCACGGGTTTAGAGAAAGGATGTGGATTAGGTGCCTCATATGCCATGATTTTAGGAGTATTTTGAATATTAATGCACTTGTTCACTATCCCTTTAGTGGGCAGAATAAGTCCATTAATGATTATAGAATTTACATTGTTGTCTTTTTGAGGATTACAAAATGATGAATACCCAATATCTACCTGTGGGGGATTCATTATAATAGGATAGTATTCATCCACTAATGATTCATCATTTGAAGGAAGAGAATTAGAATGAAGAGAGGGTAGAGTTATGTTAAGAAATGTATCAATGATCTCATCCTCTTGTGCCAAAAAGTTCTCACTTTTGGGAGAGGGATCCAAAGAATAGGGTGATGTAGGTGAATCTAGGTCACCATCATATGCATTAGAGGTGATGGCAATGGTATTATCATGAAATACATAGTAGAAGAAGAACTATCACCATCATCTTTCTCATGACTATTCATGGCGATGAATTTAGTAAAGTCCTCTAATATTGATAGAAGTAATATGAAGAAGCCAAAAACACATGTAAGTGTGATATAAAACATCAATGTATAATTGAATTTAGACATGATTTGAGTATCTAAAATAAGGTTACAATCAGTTACCTACAAGTGCAAGATAAGCGGGGCTTTCAAAAAATGTGATGTTATTGGTAACCACAACAACTAAGTCTTGCAAATGTAAGACGTGTAGTATGTGCAAATGATTTTACTAAGTATTTACAAGAGGGATTTAGAAAAAATTTCTTTAAATGAAGATGCATAAGTTTCAAATGAAGCTTGAAAGTTTTGTTTGTGCTATTGCTTTACAACTTTAAAGAGATGATGAGTGCATGAATGTTCTTGATTTCTCATTTAAACAAATATGACACATAGGATGAGTTACAACAACTTAAAATCAGATTTAGAAATCCTTCATCATGACAAATACCTAAAAATAAGATTTTGAATATAACAACTAAATGCAAGACTAGCTAGGGCTTCACCATCAAACCCTAGATCTTAAATGCTCATTTCTTGAACCAAAGTTCTTTGATGCAAGAATGCTTTTTCTTTGAAATTTGAACACAAATGATATTTATGAATAGAAATTCTAAATCATATTTGAACAACTAATCAACATCACCAATATTTGAAATAAGATTGTACTTAACAAACCCTAGGTGCAAGACTAGCTAGGTTTTCAAAAAATGCAAATTTTTTGAAAACCCTAATAATGAATAAGTGAAAATACCAAATATACCACTAGGAAATGATTAAATAATGTATTAAAGTAAAGTAAAATCAGATTTGAAATGCAAATGTCATCATTAAAATCTGAAATAAGATATCAAATTACAAACCCTAGGTTTCAAAATTAACTAGGTTTTGCAACAACTTTTTGAAAAAAAAACCCTAACAATGAAGAGGTTCAAATGCAAGATATAACACTATGAAATGATTAATATCTGCAATACAAATCATATCTCATCCAAAAATAAGAAATTCATATCATGCTATAATGATCTAAACTTATGGAAATAGACAATGTGACAAATATGTTTTTTCTACACTTAAATCCAATGCTTGATTTTAAAAATTTAAATGCCACAATCCAAGAACGTTGTAAACACAAGGAAAGATAAGGTACATAAAATGAAATCAATTTAATCCACCAAATAATATCACCAATATCTAAAACAACACACTAATCTACAAAACTTAGGTTCAAGACTAGCTAGATTTTCTAAAAATGCAAGGTTTTTTCATTATTAATGAACATTTGAAAGGCTTGGAAAGTATTGACAACAACAAGGATTTCTTTATGCATACTATGGTAGTCTTCTTCACTATTTTTGAAACTACCAGAAATGTATCGAACAATCTCACCTTTGTCTTTGGGATTGAAGGAGATTGTTTTCTGTTCTAAAAGAACACCTGCCCAGGCACCTTCACTTGCATCTGTTTCAACAATTTTGAAACCTTTTCCTGGCAACTTTAATGGTGGTAACTAGGAGCATTTTTGCTTGATGCGATCAATCAATGCATCATGCTTTGTTGTCCATGGTGGTGGCCTTTTTCCCAAAAGTTTATTTAACTCAATTCTATCTTCAGCAAGCTTATAATAGAATCCTGCAATATAATTAACAAGGCCCAAAAAGCGTTGTAATTCTTTGACATTGGAAACGGTAAGAGTAGAAATTTTGTGCAGGATGTGTGGTTGGGCCTCCATACTCGCCCCTGGAAGAAGCTTGATGCCAATAAACACAATGTGGGTTTGAGCAAAGAAAGACTTTGCGGGGTTGACAGCAAGACCATTATGTTGACAAATAGAGAGGAATTGACAGAGGTGGTCAAGATGGTGAGGCATATCCTGGCTGAAGACAAGAATGTCATCAATATAGGGTTGGATAAATTTGGCATAAGGTTGAAATATCACATCCATTTTTTGCTGAAAAATGGAAGGTGTAGTTTTAATGCCGAATGGGAGGACAGTCCATTCACACAGACCTTGGGGAATAGAAAAAGCTGTTTTGTAGAAATCAGCGCTTTTAAGACCAATTTGCCAAAACCCTTTTGTCAAATCAAATTTAGAATAAACATGACTCCCTTGGATAGTCTACCAAATACAATCCTTACTCGGCAGAGGATGTTGATTGTCAACAAGATAGTCATTTAATGGCTTATAATTTACAACTAGTCATTTTTCAGGTAATTTTTTTCCATTCTCATCGACCTTTGGTACATACATTGCATGGCATGAGAATGGAGATTTAGAAGTTTAGATAATGTGGAGCTGTTCAAGCTCTGCAACTTTAGTTCTGCAAGTTAATACTTCAGATGAACTCATTAGAAAATAATTAGCTTTTGCCTTGGGCATGAGTTCATTACCTTGGGGATCCCGTTTAAGAGGGAGATCACATGTCAGGTTCCTTTTCTACTTCTTTAAATATTTTGTCATGATTGTGTCAGCAAAGGTAGTTTTGATCTCTGCAAGAGATTCTTGACCTGCATCAATTTGTTTGGCTAACCAAACTGCATTAACTGGTTTCTTTTTCTTTTCCTTTTCTAGCTTGGATGTATAAGCTAGATCTTGATAAAGTCGTGGAAGCTGATATGTGTTCTGAATTATAATGAAATCAGAATCAATGGTGAAAGGTTCCCAGTGTTGAATTGCTTTGCTTCCAATGACATCATCATAGCCATCAACTTGATATTGGACAAATGTTAGATTATCTGTGAAACCATCAAATCTTATTTGAATAGGAGCAATGTAGAAGGAGGAACTATTTTCTTTTTTGGAATTACCAAAAGTAATACCTGTAGTTCCTTCAATCCAGGCATCCTTAGGGAAAGCATTGTACCTGGCAATGTTTAGATCTGCTCCAGTATCAATAAGGAATGCTAATGGGTAGGCCATTATACCTAGAAAGTGGATTGTCAAGATGATTCCAGGGCACGAAGTAGTTGGCTTGGCACTTCTTTTGTAGGCTTTCATCTATCGGCTACTTGAACCTTCTTTAAAGGTGACTCTAGGTTCACCTTGTTCTTCTATAGCTTGATGAATGAGAGGGTTGTAGGGCTTTTCTTCATAATACAGTTGTTCTTCTGTGACAGAGGCTTGAGCAGGCAACTGTATGGATCTGGCAGAATTAAACTGGCTGACAAACTTATCAAGTTCAGGGGCTTTCTCCATCTCTTCTGTGAGATAGAAATTTTGTTCATAATCAATTTCAAAAATTTCTGCCTAAGCTTGAGTAACAAACTTTTCAAGAAAGGCTTTTCTATTTCTTCTCCAAATGCATCTTGCCATGCTTCCTGGTGAAGGAGCATTAATGATGGATTGTTGATCCAAAGGCCCAGATGGCCGTGACCATTGAGCTAGAGATCCAGGAGGCTAGGGCTCTCTTTGCTGTAATGGTTTATAACCATGCTACTCAGGAATTTCTGTGGGAGAGACTGATAAACCATATTGGAGAATACGAGATCTTCTCACAGGGAGCTTAGAAGGTCGAGCGGATCCACTTTCTATGGATGGCTAGAGTAAGAAATACTTTCTAGACTTAAGTTGGTCTAGTTTGGCGGTCAGCTTTCGCCATGTCTCTTGACCCATATCCATGGTATGGAGTCAGGATTTAGTTTGGACAATATCTTCAATTACTTTGTCCAATTCGGCACGGGTGTCCCTTCTGAGCATTCTACAATAGAAGGAGACGTCTGAATCCTCGTCAGAGGATTGAACTTCTTTGGTTATTAAATTGACCTGAGCTTGTTCTTGAGCTGATACATATTCATCAGACTCAGAGGATATTATCCTTTCCAGTGCAGATTCAGAATCAAGTACACAACGATAACAGTAGACAATAAGTGTTATGCTATTCATTGTATTTCTCCTTATAATGCTCTCTCTATATTGCTCATACAATCCAGAAACCTGTTGTAAGTCCTCGTGGTGTAAGTCCCATTAAGCTTGTTGTGTCAGGGCAGATTTGAGGCAATCATTTTTATTTCGAGCACAGATTTGAGCGTAGGTTCAAGCACAAAATGGATAGAGCAAGCACTTCTGGATCGACTATGGAAAGCATCGACCATACCACAGATCGTAACACAGAAGTTAAGTTCACCAATTTCTTTACTGATAATGAAAGTTCATTTTGTACTCCTAAGTCCAGTAGTAATGTTATAGATGAAGTTTCTACTAGTAGTCAGTTTCTCGATAAAGAATTTTGTGTGCCTAAGATTAAAGCTTCTGAAATCTATAAAGATGTACCTCATGGTGTTATAGATATGTTTAATAAAAATAAAGGTTTGAAGAATTGGTTTGGTTATAAAATTTCCCAACGTTGTCATGTAGCTACCCTGCAACATGTTGTTACAGGAGGTAGTAAGGGCAAATAAAATATTTTCTTAGATGCCCTTGTTGCAAAGTTTCAAAAGGATGCCTTAGCTAGTTTAGATAATCCACAGTTCATGCATTTGTCCTATGTTAGAATAGGAATCTGTGGTCATTATAGAAAAGGCTTACCTATCATCGTAATGATGATGTTGAAAGATGCCTATTTTTACAAATTGTCTCATTCCCTTCTTGGTGCTAGTTGTGATTCAATGTCCAAAGGCCCATTCTATGTTGATTGCCTATTAGACTTTCCTGTCAGTCTAAAAGATAGAAACCTCAAAGACGTCCTTGAATACAACTTCAAGACAATGAATCTCTTCATGAAGAAAAAGTCTGTTGATCATTCCCTGACATTTCTGGTCCACTATAGATTATATAATAAGGTGATACCCTTAATGATTAATCCCAGAAAAGCCCAAGGGTTAGAAGGTCTCTCCACCATCTGGACATCCTCCAGTGATAGCACCTAGTTGACTACACCCAAAATAGTAAAGCACAAAGATATCAAGATGCCTGAAGAATGGGCACTAGATCTTTGGGATACTGATAGTCAACCTGAAGTAGAAAATGAGAAACAACCACAATTGAGAGGCATCTCAATTGAAGAAATAGATGATCAGGCAGTGATCAGATTCTCATCCAGCAACCAGTCTACCTTACGCACTGGACCTTCCATGAGAACAGAAAGAGTTTTCAATTATAACCAACTTGGTCCATCTGTGAGTCCCCTACCTCTCTCTCAGAGCTTTAGACTACAACCCTCTAAGGGTTTTGAAGATTTATTTAAAATCCCCTCTATAGCAAAGTTTAGCAGTTCTACAGCTTCAACCATACCTGCTAGTTCTTCATGCACCCATCAAAAGTTTTCTGAATTAGATAATGGGTTGTACAGATGTGAAGACTGCTCTTGTTTTTAATCCTCTGAGATCTGACTATTTCTGAATGTTTTCAGCCCGACAAGCCACTATGCCTGAACAAGATATTTCTAAGTCCAATGAAAAAGTTATAACCACTCCTGCAAGTCCTTGTCCCATTCCCGGTGCTATTGCTCCCTTTAAGGATTTCATCCTTTATGATACAACTGGAACCTATAAAGCTGATTTCTGGCCTTTGCATTTATTTCCTATCTCTGAAAAATCCCAAGGTACTAGTCAAAGCAAATTGCTTAATTGGACAAACCTGTGTCTTAGGAAATCCATGCTCCTTGCTGAGGATAGAAAGATCCGGCATCAGATCGAAGTAGTCAATGCTGAAAAAGCATGTCTCAGTGCTCAAGAGAATTTCCATTCTCTTATTTCCACTCTTGAACGCTTGGAAAAGCGTCTCACTGATCAATGCATGAACTCTATTAACAAAGATCTACAGGAACTCAAAGCCCAATATAATGAGTTCAAAAGACAAGATGAAACCTAGTGCGTAACTCAACAACAATCTTTAGATCAACAGAGGGAACTTCTGCAAAGGGTCAGAAGTGAAGTAAAATTAGATTGTGATGTGCTTGGTTCTCAATTGAATACTACAAATATACATGTAAAGCATAATGCTCAGAGACTCACTGAAATCTCTAAAGAAGTTCATTCCGTTGCACAATCACAACTTCTCATGAGTGATTCCATCAGAACGGAATCTTCTAACATACAGTCTGCTCTCCAAGAAGAGTCTAGGACCATTCAGTCCATGACCCATACAGTTCATCAGCAATAGACTGTAAGGACAAAGAATTTCCCTTCTAGTGCAAAGGGATATTTATAGGCTCAGTATGAAGGACCTAAGTTAACCACTGAAGTTAGGCAGCCTATAATTGAAAAAGTTTATGATCCCTCTATAGGGAATATGAGAGAAACCACTCCAGAGGAACAAGCCAAAGGAAAGTTCCAAATGGCTCATGGTTCTAGTTCTAATCCTAATGGATCTCATCCCATTGATCCATTCAAAAATATTCAAACTCTGAAAGCTGATACACCGCCCCTTGTTAATTTTGATCATTTTGAAGATATTGAAAATACAAGAGGCATAGATGCAATGCGAGCCTGGATAACCAATTATATATCCACAAATGATGATGCTGATGAAAAGTAGGTGATAAAGCAGGCTCTTAATGCAATGACCAGTGTTGCATGACATGTCTGGGATAGACTAGATGATGCTTACAGAGAAATGTTGTTAGATAGAGGTACAGATCAAGTCTGTGCTCAATTTTGTTGGAAAAATAGACACCAGAGAAAAGTTGGGCTACAACAAGTTTATTAAAGGTAAATGTAAGGACCTCAAATATTTTAAACAATATTGTGATGTCCAATATGAGAATTTCTATTTGTCAGGCCATGAGCAGAATCATGAATTCATGTTCACTACTTTTCTAAAAAGTTTTGGTACTATGATAGGAGAATTCTATCACAAGAAAGTTCTTGAGAATCTGGTAATAGAAAATATAGAAATGAAAGAACTAACCTATCCACAGTTAGTTCAATTCTTAACATAGATTAATGCAGAGATCTATGAAGAAGGAAAAGCTAAGAAAGAAATAAGAAGGGTACAACCTTTACTTTCTTCATCTGTTTGCTACCAGATTATGCCTTCTAATCAGTTCCCCGAAAAGGGAAAATCTTTTTGTTATAATTGTGACAGTTCTAAAAAGTCCTACAAGAAGAAAAAGAAAAAATTCAAAGGTAAGTATCCCAAGAAAAAAGGATACTTTAGGAAAAGAGATAAGAAAAGAAAGAGTTCCAAGAATTGAAAACCCACCTGTTATATTCACAAGGGTGATCATTTTGTAAACAAGTGCCCAGATCGAAATAAGAAAAAAGGAAAAGGAAAAGTCCGTGCAGCTAGAGAAGCAGGTGTTGAGAATGATGAATTTGAATTCATCAATGCTTATCCATCAGACTCAAAGGATATTATCCCTTCCAGTGCAGATTCATAATCAAGTACAGAATCCGAGTCTGAAGAATATGTATCAGCTCAAGAACAAGCTCAGGTCAATTTAATGACCAAAGAAGTTCAATCCTCTGATGAGGATTCAAAAGTCTCCTTCTATTGCAGAATGCTCAGAAGGGACACTCATGCCAAATTGGACAAAGTAATTGAAGATATTGTCCAAACTGAATCCTGACTCCATACCGTGGATATGAGTCAAGAGACATGGCGAAAGCCGACTGCCAAACTAGACCAGCTTAAGTCTAAAAAGTATTTCTTACTCCAGCCATCCATAGAAAGTGGATCCGCTCGACCTTCTAAGCTCCCTGTGAGAAGATCTCCTATTCTCCAATATGGTTTATCAGTCTCTCCCATAGAAATTCCTGAGCAACATGGTTATAAACCATTACAGCAAAGAGAGCCCTGGCCTCCCGGATCTCCAGCTCAACGGTCATGGCCATCTGGGCCTTTGGATCAACAATCAATCAGTAATGCTCCTTCACCAGGAAGCATGGCAAGATACATTTGGAGAAGAAATAGAAAAGCCTTTCTTGAAAAGGTTGTTACTCAAGCTCAGGTAGAAATTTCTGAAATTGATGATGAAGAAAATTTCTATCTCACAGAAGAGATGGAGAAAGCCCCTAAACTTGATATGTTTGTCAACTAGTTTAATTCTGCCAGATCCATATAGTTGCCTGCTCAAGCCTCTATCACAGAAGAACAAATGTATTGTGAAGAAAAGCCCTACAACCCTCTCATTCATCAGGCTGTAGAAGAACAAGGTGAACCTAGAGTCACCTTTGAAGAAGGTTAAAGTAGCCGATAGATGAAAGCCTACAAAAGAAGTGCCAAGCCAACTACTTCATGCCCTGGAATCATCTTGACAATCCACTTTCCAGGTATAATGGCCTACCCATTAGCATTCCTTATTGATACTGGAGCAGATCTGAACATTGCCAGGTACAATGCTTTCCCTAAGGATGCCTGGATTGAAGGAACTACAAGTATTACTTTTGGTAATTCCAAAAAAGAAAATAGTTCCTCCTTCTGCATTGCTCCTATTCAAATAGGATTTGATGGTTTCACAGATAATCTAACATTTGTCCAATATGAAGTTGATGGCTATGATGGTGTCATTGGAAGCAAAGCAATTCAACAATGGGAACCTTTCACCATTGATTCTGATTTCATTATAATTCAGAACACATATCAGCTTCCACGGCTTTATCAAGATCTAGCTTATACATCCAAGCTAGAAAAGGAAAAGAAAAAGAAACCAGTTAATGCAGTTTGGTTAGCCAAACAAATTGATGCAGGTCAAGAATCTCTTGCAGAGATCAAAACTACCTTTGCTAACATAGTCATGACAAAAGATTTAAAGATGCAGAAAAGGAACCTGACATGCAATCTCCCTCTTAAATTGGATCCCCAAGGTAATGAACTCATGCCCAAGGCAAAAGCTAATTATTTTCTAATGAGTTCATCTGAAGCATTAACTTGCAGAACTGAAGTTGCAGAGCTCGAACAGCTCCACATTATCCAAACTTCTGAATCTCCATTCTCATGCCATGCAATGTATGTACCAAAGGTCGATGAGAATGGAAAAGAATTACCTGAAAAATGACTAGTTGTAAATTATAAGCCGTTAAATGACTGTCTTGTTGACAATCGACATCCTCTGCCGAGTAAGGATCATATCTGGCAGACTATCCAAGGGAGTCATGTTTATTCTAAATTTGATTTGACAAAAGGGTTTTGGCAAATTGGTCTTAAAAGTGCTGATTTCTACAAAATAGCTTTTTCTATTCCCCAAGGTCTGTATGAATGGACTATCCTCCCATTCGGCATTAAAACTGCACCTTCCATTTTTCAACAAAAAATGGATGTGATATTTCGACCTTATGCCAAATTTATCCAACCCTATATTGATGACATTCTTGTCTTCAGCCAAGATATGCCTCACCATCTTAACCACCTTTGTCAATTCCTCTCTATTTGTCAACATAATGGTCTTGCTGTCAACCCTACAAAGTCTTTCTTTGCTCAAACCCACATTGTGTTTATTGGCATCAAGTTTCTTCCGGGGGGGAGAATGGAGGCCCAACCACACATCCTGCACAAAATTTCTACTCTTATCATTTCCAATGTCAAAGAATTACAACGCTTTTTGGGCCTTGTTAATTATATTGCAGGATTCTATTATAAGCTTGCTGAAGATAGAATTGAGTTAAATAAACTTCTGGGAAAAAGGCCACCACCATGGACAACAAAGCATGATGCATTGATTGATCGCATCAAGCAAAAATGCTCCCAGTTACCACCATTAAAGTTGCCAGGAAAAGGTTTCAAAATTGTTGAAACAGATGCAAGTGAAGGTGCCTGGGCAGGTGTTCTCCGAGAACAGAAAACAATCTCCTTCAATCCCAGAGACAAAGGTGAGATTGTTCAATACATTTCTGGTAGTTTCAAAAATAGTGAAGTAGACTACCATAGTACGCATAAAGAAATCCTTGCTATTGTCAATACTTTCCAAGCCTTTCAAATGTTCATTGCTGACAAGAGATTTCTGCTAAAAAGTGATTTACAAAATCTGTGTGGATTCTTCATAAAAGAATCAAAGAATAAGGTAGTAAGAGGATGCCCCCTTAGATGGGCTCAACTCCTCAGTACATATGAATTTGATTTTGTTCATCTTCCAGGAGTTGAAAATATTTTTGCAAATTTTATGTCAAGAGAGGTACATTCTGATAACCCTCAAATAGATGGAGTTGTTCGAATCATTCGAATCAGAGAACAACGCTAGTATGAAGAAAGCCATAAGGAATGGAGCACAAATCCTTTCCAATGAAGAAATTTGCATAATTTTCAAATGGCCAATGACTTTCTCTTTGATCGGTTTAGAATGCTAATTGCTAAACAACAACTAACATCTCTAGATTTATGGACCGACCAGCCATTCTTTCAGTTTTCACCTAAAGCTGAACCCATTGATCCTAATGTAGGGCATGTACTTCAGAATTGGTGTGGAGATTTTGTTATCCTAGTTAAGTTTCTCAATCCTCCCATAGCACGACCAGAGAAATGGTTAAATGCCGAGGATGGTAAGACTCTCATCAGAAACTTGTTTCAAGGACCGAATCCACCAGCAAAATATTTACAGTTTGAAGGAACTTCAGCATACACCGGGTGTATTTTTAAACTTGTTTATGATTCTCCTGAAGATAATCCAATCAGCAGACATCTCTACCAAATCTATGGTCCTGCCAGATCTTCTTTTTTTTTACCATTGGACGGTAGGCAATCATCTAAGATATTTTCATACCCACCAGACTCCTATCTGGATTCACATAAAGACCTACTGAATGAATGGTGCTACACCACAGGCTATGTCTCGAGGATTATATGGCCCTTATAAGTTGAAAACAATGAGTATTATCTGGAAGGAACAAGAAGGAAGTCAATCACCCAGATGTATTCCACATTCATCCATGCAAACCTGTGCAAATTGTGTTGACTGCTCCACCGATGATCCAAGAATACCAACGTACGGTGCCAGTGGGAATTACCATTCTCCTGACTGTACTCATCTGGATGGTAAATTTTGTGAAGGATGTATGTTCAACCAGCCAGGTCCTCTCAACCCTAGTACCTCTGACAGTACTAGATCCTAGGCTAATGGATGGGCTTGTCATCCATCAAGAGAATCTATCATCTCGTTGAATGTGATAGACATGGGCCCTTCCACGGCAAAAGGGGAAAGCTTACGTACCTCACAGTAAGCATGAGTTATTCTTCTCATGATCAAAAAGTATCTTTGTAATTATTTTGTCAGTTTTCTCCTTTATCTTGTTCATGGATTAATTGGTCTCACCTGAGGTATCTTTTCCTCAATCGGGTAATCCTCCAGATAAGGATTCGCACGTGTCCGTCTTGTATGGATGGATTCCAAAACTGGACTTCAGAGAAAGGTTAAAAGCTCTACCTCTCGCAAGAACCTATAAATGCATGAGAGGCCGCCTTATTTCTCAAGCGAGTTGGTGAGTAGAGTCTCCAAGTGAAGTCTAGAGTCTAAGTTTGTAAGTCTGTAAAGGAGTACCATTATCTCTGGTTTGCTCTTTGAGTCTAAGAGTGCTATTATCTCTAGCTTGCTCTTTATGTTTAAGATCCTCTTTCTACATAGATGTCTGAGTCTATGCCAGCGCGCATTGTAATATGATGAATGTATTGTTCTTGAGTATTTGCAATAATAATATACATAAGATCTATCTGATAGTTAGATATTCTATTCCACATTTCATTTGTCATTTGCAGCTATGTTTAAAAGTTGTGATGTAAAATTAAGCTATGTAGCTATACAAAATGATGAATGAATGTAACCTAATCAGGTATAGGGCATAAAATAACTCATATCTAAAGCAAGAAGGATACTAAAGTGCAAGAAATGACAGGTTCACCAAAATGTTTTTTTAGAGAAAGAGAGACTAGCCCAAGAGATTAAACTAGGCCAAACCCTCTTCCATCCAACATTGAGACACAAGCTGAGCTTGGATTCTACCCTTGAAGAAGATCCAAACTATATGGGATTTGTCCCTTTGTTTTATAGAGGAGAATCAACCAAATCCAACCAATCAAACTAGGGCAAAACATGAAACACTAATTGAACAAGATCGAAGCATAACAAACTGTCAAAAATAGATACAAGAAATCTAAAAGCATAGTGGAGATCAGTGAATAGAGAAAAACTTGGATCCAAGTGTAGGGGCTAGAAAGCATATGGTGCTAGGTTCCCTAGACCCAATTTAGGGTTTTATAGAAACTTTGAGCTTCACCACACCTGTACCTACAAAACTTTCCTTCTTCCCAGATCTTGCCTACCGAAACCTTTTACTTCAACTTGCAAACATGAAAGAAGGAAAGAGGGTTGGTGGTATTTAGGATCTTGCCTAAGTCAAGCTCTATGAATGGTGTTTCCACCTCGAATATAGCAATGATGAGAGATAAAGAGAGGATGCCCTAGGATGGCAGAGGCAAATCTGAAGTAGAATGGAATGCTATCACAAAGCACAAAGGAAAGGAGTCACCATGAGCATGGAAACCCTAGCTTTCTTGATGCGACATCACAACTTGACTTGAAGAAGTTGGTGTAGCCTCAAAGAAGTAGAGAGATATTCACAAGAACTGTGTAGGAATTTAGTGCAATAACAATAATCCACCATAGAGAGCTTTAGAGAAGAATAGAGAGCATGAGAGAGAAGAAGATAGAGTGCAAGTGTGCCTAGGTTTCTTATATGTTCAAATGAATAAACTAAATTGCTTATATATGCATTCCTTCACACCAATAATGAATAAAACCAAATGGGGTTGACATGTAAAAGCTAAAGAGGTGTTTTAAGCTGACACCACAAAAATAGGACTAGGGAAAACATCTGGAACCAGGGTGCTAGGCGCCCTAGTCCTTTAGCCCCACAAACTCTAGAGAGTGTCCATTTAAGTGGGCTTAGACTTGTCCTAACTTTATTTTGTCAGGTTTATTCATCGAGATCAAGATTTAATCGTTTAATGTTCAAAAAGGTGTTAAAATAAGTCATAATTAACAAGTGTACACATTTTACTCCATAACAAATACCATCCATTTTGGTTTGAATCCAACAATGCTAACTCCTAAGAAATGACACTTGACTCTAAAAAATATTCTATTTCTAACTTCTGAGTCTTACAAAAGAAAGCATGCTGCATAGTTTACACCAATGTTGGCATTTACAAAAGTAATTGTTTAATATGAATATTCAAGTCAAGAACTAAAAAGTTTATAAAAATGTAAACCTAAAACCATTTGAAAAAATTTGAAATGGACATTAATGCATACACTTTAAAGTGATGAAAATGTACATTCTTAGATTAGCTTCAGTAACAAACACCATTTTTTCCTTTTAATTTTTTTTTCTCTCTAAATTCTTCCAATAAACCTGCTAGAATGAATCAAAAAAATTCTTAATAATTGTCCAACTCCTGTTTAGAACATAAGGAGTAGTTGCACATGTATTAAATGTCACAATATGTTAAATCAAAACTCTATGTCACTATCAATAGATTTTATTATTTGTATGTTTAATTTATTGGAATGACAACTATACATTATTAACAAAATTAGTAAATTTTCTCAAAACTCATGATAGTCACTGCAATACTTCCACTCTGACACTCTCCAGTGACTTTCCACTGTTAGATGAACAATGATCAACAACTACAGTTTAATTCTATAATAAAATATGACACTTCTAGAATCATCTAAGAGATATTAGATTGGTTTAGATTAATAGTTGAGATTTGTTTAAAGAATTGCCCATTTCGATGTCATGTAAATTTAAGTTAACCTTTTTAATATTTTATTAATGGCATTGGTGGGGGGAATTTAAGGAAGTTTCAATCCATTATTACTTCATATGAAAACTTATTATTATTGGTTGTAGTACTTGTGTCTTGTACTTTACACTTATCTTAGAAGAAAGCAAGAAAATGCAAAAAAAAAGAAAAATAAGAAGATGCATAAAATTAGGTTGTAGTACTATAAATTTGCAATTCAAGTACTAAGTTCTATAAGATCCATGATTTGATACTCCATTGAAATCAGGAGTTGAGACTACACCTGAATATCACTTGTGGGTCATGGCAAAGTGATTATATTCACTTTTCTGGGTAAGTGAAATCATGCATTCCTTTCTATTAGTATAAGCCTTAAATTTCACAATTATTTTCAATCTTAGGGTTAGGTTCAAATTCGATAGCATCATGTCTATGACTAATCTTAAGGTTAAAACTTGTACCTCATATGTCAAACTACATAAAACCCCTAGTTTTACTAATGAATGTACCATAATATTTGTTAGCTTGTAATCACTAATGGGAACCCAAGAGAGCTTAGATATATGTCTCTCAGGATAAGTTTCATGGTGATTTGATTTGCGTGCATGATGTTTCATGAGGTTTTCCCTTGCCTAAAATTATCATTGTCTTTGCTGAGAAATATGATGAAAATAAAAGAACAATTGTTAATAAATATGTTAAAGAAGAAATCTTGTCCATTACCAAGTAGAATGTTGGTAGCAGGTTGGGGTTTGTCATACTTGTTGATTTAGGAACCATCCCTATTAATCCAAATTTTAGTGATTAAAAAAGTGTCAGTAAAGCTTTCTTGAGGAAAGTAATTTACAAAAAAAGCATATGATGGTAAGGTAGCCAAAAGTAATCCTCCTTATGAAAATATAATTTTAAATCATGGGCTAAGGATATCATTTCTATGCTAGCATTTTTCCTTGGACTAAGTAGTGATAATCTACTGGATGTAACCCTTCTTGAAATGGTATACAATATCCATTATGGTCAACCACCTAAATACAAATTTTTTAGGCACATTGTAGAATCCATGCATAAATATTTTTTATTAGTTAGAGGAGGTTCCAACACTAATACCTTTAGGTTCATAACTTATGTTATTTCTTTCTAAGATGGTTCTATGGAAGGTTTATGAACAACAAGCTTCAAATTTATCCCTATTCTGATGTTCAAACAAAAATGTTGGCACCACTAACTAAATGGACCTATGAAATAAGGTTGCATGACAAGAGAAGGAACTACAATCATTTTGTGGATTACTTTTGGAATCCAATTTATGAAGCAACTAAAAATAATCCACTGCCTCTATTGTTTATAACTTGTAGAGATTCCATTTAACTAGGATCATAAATAAATTTGGCTAATTGGTACTTCATGGATGAATCTACTATTTTATGGATCAAGAGTAAAGCCGCACAATCTTCCAATACATGTGAGAAAGAGGGGTTTGGCCTTAGAATATATAAGGTAAATAGATAGTACAAATCAACTATATTTGAGTAGTTATCAAAAGAAGATATTATTTCCTCCATTACCTTTTTCATGTCGAAGGTTCACATTCGAGAGAAAAGAATTCACTATGACACAAAGAATTTTAAAATTTTTGATGTTGACTCTCACTAGAAATATGACCCATGTGAGGTGATTAAAGCAAATTTAGTGGCCAATAAGAACTCTTCTAATTTAATTAAACATGAAAGTAAACCCTTGTTAGAAAGACTAAAAAACAAGAACTCTTGGGATGAGGTCAAAAAAGTAATGGAAGAAATTGCAATTGAGAAAGGAATTTCTTTTCAATAATTGCCCATAAAGATTTCAGGTCTACAATTGCATCTAGAGCTAGAGGTAGAGATGATAGGTGGGAGATAAAACAATTTTTATACAAAATTGTCTTACAAGTCTTTTTATTCAAACATGCCAATGGATCTCAAAAGAGCTTGTATAGATGTTAATTCGTCATGATAAAAAATATTTACCTTTTCATCTATGAGGAAGGATCTAATTGATCCATATGCTACAAAATATTTGGAGGATAACCTAGAAGATGAACAGTTTAGTAAATTATGGCTAATAAAGCATCCCAATGAGATAACAACTTCTCAATATGATGATGGGGTCAATAGAATGTCAGTCAAGATTACTCATACAAACCTAGTGTGATTAAAACCACAAAAGTAGCATATACTAAAGGTATATCTATATCCATAAAATGGGTTATGGAGGTGGTGTTTTGGATTCAATAGGACAAGGCATTTGGCTACCACAATAGGTAGAACCTAGAAAACCACAACATGTGTGAGGAATTGGAGCTTCACCTAATGGACACATTAAGAAGTGTCCTCATTATACAAAAAGTGGTAGTACAATTTAATTTGTTCCATATTCAAATCCTAAGTATTAGATACAATCACAATTGCAATTCTTGATCTAAGTTATAGGTTAAAGAATCAAGTGGTATATGAGGTGGTAGAAAATCTAGTGATATAGTTGGTGATGGTAGAGGTGGTAGTAGTGGTGGTCAGCAAGTTCCATAATAATAGAATATTTAAAATAGGTTAATAGAGACATGTACTATAGACCAACAAGGCCATGACAAGAGGCAAGAGACTATGATAGTCACATATGCAAGTAATCATGTGCATGGTATGTCCACCTCAAAGGAATTAGTTGTAGTAGGCACCCCTCTTGCTACTAGGACTGGCAAAAAAAAGGGTTATCCTTGGCATCAAATAAAGGACCTTGACACTCCTAGTACTCCTTCTCCATTCAACCATTGGATTGTGCCAATAGCCATAAGTTTTGATTACGAAGATGAGTTTTCCCCAAAAATGTAAAGAGATAAAAGAAAAAAGAAACAAATGCTTGAGGATAATATACTTTTAGAGCCTCCAACGACTAGGGTATTGCCTAGATATGACCCAAATATAGACACAATGGAGTACATATAGGTTGTTTCCAAAGTTAAAAAACTAGAGGATCAAATACATCACCCTAACTATGAATTAAGCACCCTTTCATTGGATTTTAGAAGAGTGAAAAGTTATGACAAAATAAATGTATCAAAAAGGAATAATCATGTGGTATACACATCATTACTAAAGGTAGAGAGAAATAAATAGGTTCAAGAATCAAATAGAAAAGTTACAGGTAGACCTAGAAAATGAGAAAGTAAGGAGGAAAATAGTAGATAACAAGAGAAGTGAATTAGAGAAAAGGATACAAATATCTATGTTATGTAGAAAAGAGAGATTAGCTCAATAGATCAAACTAGGTCAAACCCTCTTCTACAAAACATTGGGGCACAAAATGACCTTGGCTTCTACCTAAGGAGAGCCAAACTACAGGGGTTCTACCCTTCTATTGTATAGAGAAGGAATTAACCAAATCCAACCAATCAAGCTAGGATCAAGAGATCAAACCCTAATTGACAAAGATCATAATAAAAATAGATTGTCAGAAGCGGAAACCCAAAAACCAAATGAAGAACAAAGAACAGGGATCAAGTCAAAACCTAGATCTAGAGGTAGAGCTACCTAGGATAGGGGTGCTTGGGTGCCTTAGACCTTGATTAGGGTCAGTAGAAATTGATGTCTCCAATGTCTTCGCCCTCTTGTACTTTTGTTCTCTGCAACTTATCTTCGGGTGATTTCTCCTAATCTAACCTGCACACATGCAAGAAGGAAAATGGTTGGGTGCTATTTAGGAGCTTGCCTCATTCAATCCTTGTGAATGATGTTTCCACCTCCACAATACCAAAGATGATAGATACAGAGTGTGTGCCCTAGGAAAGTAGAGGCAAATCTGAAGTAGAATGGAATGCTAGAACAAAGCATGAAGGAAAGAAGTCACCATGAGCATTAAAACCTTAGCATGCTTGATGCGACATCACAACTACACTCAAGAAGTTGGTGTATACCAAAGAAATAGAAAGATCCTCACAAGACCTGCAATATGTTAGTGCCACAACAATAATCCACAATAGAGAGAGAGCATGAGAGAGAAGAAGAATCTTTCAAGAAGTTAGAGATAGCTTAGAGAGGTTTAGATGAATAGAATAACTTACTTTTATATGTATTCCCATTGATTTCCAGAGAATTAAACCACATGAGGCTGACATTGGGAATCATTTAAGAGGTCCCAAGCTGACAAGCCATTAGTTAGGTCAGGGTTAAAAGGGGGACAAGGGTGCTTGGGCTCCCTGGTCCATTAGCCCCAGACTCTTGGGATAAGGCACTTAAAGTGCCTCATAATTAGTTTTCCAAGTTTTGTACATTGGAATCAAGAATTACACGCTTAATGCTCAAAAAGGTGTTATAATAGGTTCTAATTAACAAGTGTACACATTTTAGGTCCACCCAGGTGCTAAACTAACTGTAAAATGCTAGTGTGCACATTTTATGACATAATAATCTAATTTTACATCTAGGATCAATGTGAATAAACAAGTAGAGGTGGAATTCAAAGAACTAAAGAAAAAGCCAAGAGGAAAGTACAGAAAACTATAATAATTAAAGAGCCAACTCAAAATAATTACAAAAGAGATTGATGGAAGCTAGTATCCTAGAAAAAAAAGTGTAAGAGAATCTAACAAAAGAGAAAAAAAATTGGAAAATGATTAAAAAAAAAAAAAATGGAGGAATTGAGAAAAAACATTGAGCAATTGCAATAGGAGTTGAGGAAAGTAGAAAAGGAAATAATGTCTTTAGAAAAAAAAATGTATTTTAATTTTATAATTAAACAATGATTGATATAAAACATAACATTTGGAAGGAAATAATCCATAAAACTAATGATTTAAATAAAATGTTTGAATTCATTGATGGTTTGTATTGTAGGCCCATAATTTGTCAAGCTTACTAAATACATTACCAAAAGCAGAAAAGGGATGATTTAAGAGATGCTACTTGAAAGAAAATTTTGGAAACCATGTACATTTATTTAATGACAATGAATTGACATCCAAGGGAATTCACTTGTAATAGGATTGATACCTAAATAAAGGCATCATCTATCATTCAAAAGTGTATGAAAATAGGTGAAGCATAGGGAATTGTTGAATTAGTTTGGAAAAATGTTAGTGGAGCTACATGGAAATGTATAAAAGCTCACAAATCTAGGTATACTAATGCCTTTTGACCAAAAAAAGAAATTTATTACAAAGAATGCTTTCAATAGGAAGATGGAGGATATAATGAAGCAAGATAAGGACCAGTTCCTTATGAAGCTAGATGAGACAAACATTTTTATTTTGTTAAACCATTGATAACCTTGAAACTAAGTTTGTATGATATTAAAGGAAAGAACCAATCTTAGTTATGAATTATTAACACATTTACATGTCATTCACTATGAGTTACAATAGATTGCACTTCCAATAGATGAAGAATGAAAAATGCTACAAAATATGATATGATCAACCACTGTCAATGCAGAGTACAATGCAATTAACCATGTACTTTTCATTTTTTCAAGATACTCATGTAATATTAAAATTTTAAGTGTTGGGATAGTTTGATAAATTTGAGACACAATATTACAATATTATATGTTTTTAAGTGTTTACTCAATGGACATTAACTAGTTCAACTATGGGCACCCCTATTTTTTTATTATGTTGTTCTTATATGTGTTATAGGTGAAAAACACTATAATATGAGTATCTTAATTTATATGAATATGAAAATTCTATTATATATGTTGCTTCCGTCATGAGTTGCCAAATAAACACTACAAGTATAAATAAATTTTACAATAAAATTTGAAAACAATGTTTAAATTTTAAATTCTTAAATAGGACATTGGAAAATAATAATATGTTAATTCTTAAATGGAAATTGAAAACTTCTATGTGTATGGCCATTGTCCAACTGGTACACAAAATAAATTAGAATCAAGAACAATTTGGAATATGGAATACACTATAAATACCTAATAAATCTTTGCCAATTGCCAAATCATCTACTCACTTTAACTATGAGAGTCATCCTAGAATCCCACTCTTTATTTTATTTTGTCTAGATACTTCCACTTAGCTACATCTAAGAAACACCACTAGATGTGTTGTACATTGTGTCGGATGTGCTAGTTTATTCAAAGCATTGCACAATCCTCTTATTTCCCATGTGGACCTCCAAATTCCCAATGCTCTTTCAAAAGGTAACTCTAAATATCATATCTAGTTGTATACATCCTCGAGCAATTTTCTAAATTCTTGTTAATTTTTTTTCCTATATTTGATTTCAAGAATCTCAGTGCACTCAAAACTCTCTCATCCTTTGCTTACCCAAATATTATGGTTTGACATAGATCAACAAGTTTAAAATATTATGATATTGAAACACATAATATTTTCTCTAACTTAAGTTACCCAAAGCTTTGTAATCAATCCATCTTAGAAGTGAATCTCCATGAGTTTAAACAATTCAATTATTGATATTACAAAATGGGTTGATTGCTTTGTAATCGTATATTTGTTTATAATTCCTTCTATATGTTGTTCATTAAATTCTAAACTTCTAGAGAACTATTTGGACAAGATCTTTACCTTGTTATGAAAATCAAATGGCTAACAATTGTTCTAGTATTGAGGGTATATAAGAGACATAGCATCAAATAGTTCATCTTGAGGGAGTCACTCTCTAATCTCTAAGGAAAGAGATCTTGTGCAATATCCTTTAAAGTAGTAGTTACAGATTTAAAAATATTGTCAAAACCTTCCCTTGTAACATCTTCTTGTTTGGTAGTGTGCTAGACCCTAGAAAAATAGTGCATTGGTATCTCATATCCACGCACTAATACACATAACTCCCCACTTACATTAAATTGTAAAAAATAACAATATTGTTCACATTTATCATTAAGTGCCAACTATTAAATAATTTTGGGCTTATGAATGACTACTCAATATAGATTATCGGGGGTCACACATATCATTTTTCGTATCTTTTTTCATTCTAAAATATACATAGTTCTTTCTTGAGTTGTTTTCACAAGAACGGTCATTTCCTCTAGCATGGGAAGAATACCAAATAAATTTAGAAGTGTCTATTTATCAGTTAACCTAAATAAAAGGTCAGAATATTTGTCTACTATGAGGCAATATTCATACATTACTCCAATCAGGTATTGTTATTCTACAAAAAATCTTTGCATTGCTTCATGCAAGGAGATTAATTTGCTATCAAAATCCTTAAGAAGCTTGTTTCCTATGGTTATTCTCTCAACAAATTGTTGAAGTTCCAAAAACCATTTGGGACTTCAACAAAAGTATGAGTGAACCTTGCAAACTAGATCTCCAATTTTTGATACTGTACAAAAGTCAATCACAATTTTAAATGCTAAACTCATTATGTAGGCCATGCAATGAATAGAAATAATGTATGGTGAACAAGACATTTTTACCTTTACACAAAGGATGTTTTCAATGAACTTGCATTACTGAAGCTCCATCTACCCCTAGACACACTAACTTTTTGGAAATTATTTAGTCAACCATACCTCCAGTTTCATTTATAGATTTCTTAACCATTTCAAATAGATTATTAGATGTTGCATTCTCCTTCATTTTATGAATAGAGAGTAGATGAGGTTGGAGGACATGATTTTCTACAATATACACATGCATACATACCTGGAAGAAGTATTATCTACTATTGTTACTTCATCTAAATATAATACAATAAAAGTTTAATATTTTATTTTTTACTATACATCCTATTTTTCCACTTCAACAAGAAAACTTTGTCATTCCCATCCACTATTTATTGACCATTAATGTGTCTTAGGAAAGTTAGGAACACCTTTAAAAGACAAAAAATATTATAATGTGGGTAGTCTATCATAGAACGCCCTCTAGTCAAAATATGAAAAGTAACACTCAACTAAACATTTTTTTCCATTTGTGTTGCTCCCATCATCTTTCCAACTTGAGATTGAATTGTATCTCCACATGCAACAAACTTGACCATTTTTTTAATATATTTATCATATTCTAAGGCATAATTAACATGAAGACATTCTTCATATATTTTCCATCTTATCACTAATTTTCCTCTTCATCTATGATTTGTTTTTCATAAACTTTAACATGTTTTTCTATGGTGTCAACATTTAGCTACAACTTTTTGTCCCTACCATATTTCCAATTGCAAATAGTACAACTAAATTCTATGGGGGTTCATCTTTGATTTCATTCTCCACTAGTTCTTGTGGATGGGTACTTTGACACCAAATCTGTTACATCTCTAATTTTTGTCTTGCTATACTTTTTACTTTTACTTGGATATAAGTAAATCTATTATGATGTTTACATAATGTCAAGGAAAGACATAGATTATATTGAGTGTCATTTATGGAATTATGGAAATAAATATATTATTGTCAATTTAATATTGTATTATGAGATTTAGTTTATTATTTGAATAATGATGCACTGATCATAATTTGTTGATTACAAGTTTGATACAAGATTACATGTTTTCAGATGACTCTCAGAGAAAAGAGAGAGAAAGTATCTTTCGAGCAGAGAGATATAGACCTCGGGTTACAAGTGATTATTTGCCAAAACAAGTATGAGTGTTTAATGAAAATGTGAACCAGTATTGTTAGAGGTAAGTCATGTCTTGTTAGTTTACCTTTGAACCCAATCGACAGGTAGTCGATATCTTTCAAATCTTTTATCGTCAAGTTGTTGTGTGTCAATGTAGTCATTTGAAACGACATCGTCTGAGTAAGAACAGTAACCATTTACATTTAACATAAAAATTATGACATCATTGTCATAAAATGGTTGCGTTATTATTATTAAATCACTTAGTGTTTTATGTCGACATTTAACGTCAAATGACAATCTCGTCAAGACAAGTTGATGTGATTTTAATGAAGGATTGTGATGGGGAGGTAAACTAACCCATTCACATTATTTGTAAACCTTTGTTTTATTACTATTATTTTTATTGATCAAATCATAACTATCGAATAGGATTTGATGTTATGTAAACCATATTTATTTATATAAACAAATATATATAAGCATCGATTGAGGTTAATACCTCATGAGTGTTGTTAATGCTTACTCACTTATGAGCAGTCGTAGGCATAAGTATAGGAGTGCCTTCATTGTGTCAAGTGAGGGATCAGATCATTTAAGGTGATCACTAAATGATCAAACTGTGTCTTTAATGACTAAATTATAGTTTCCTTGATTTGTTCAAATAGATAGTAAAGTTCAAAGACTACGTACAACATAGTTGAATGAGTAACCTTTCGACTATGATTGTTAATGGATAGCAAACTTGAAATGGATTTAGCCACCTTTTGGTATCAAATCTATTATAGTCGATGTATAAACATGATGGGAACCTTTTGGTTGGCTCTAACTAAGGTTTTCTTATAAAATTAGGAATCGTCTCGTTTAGAAAGTTTGAAACGACCTTTAAGTTGAAAGAAGACTAAAGGAAAATCATTTACTTTAATACTATTCTTTCTAGATTTGATTGTTCGATATTCCATTATCATGGAAAAGGAAAAATAAACCCTAGATTGACCCAGTAGGGTTAAGTTATTTAATGTACCTTTTTAGGTTACAACTTGTTTAAGCTATTTCTATATGGGTCGAAAAAGAAGGTCGAGTACCCTAAATAATAATGTTCATTTTATGTACTTGTTGAAAGGATGACGTGTCCTTATCAATAAAGTTTATCCTTGGTTTAATTACCTATTAGATTATTTACAAATCAACTTAGTTTTAAATAAGTGTCGATAAGTCAAGGAACCTAGGTAATGCAAGGATGCAAAGGGATATTCTTGTATAAAAGTAAAACCATGAGATCTATGGAACATTGATAGTGTTCGTAAACTTATCTCAGTCGAGAAGACTAAAATATTGAACTTATCGGGACTATTTAGTTAAACATAATTGACACCAAGTCAAACTATAGGAATATGATAATATCTAAGTTGAGTTGGGGTGGGTGACTACGTTCATTGTGAACGTCTATTCATATTGAATCTTTGGCCAAAGTAATGCATTCATTTTCTACATGCATTGTCAATTCACTGTATCTGGATTGCATAACCTATCAAAAAATCATACTTAGCTAGAGGGTATCTAGGGTTGTATGATTGATAGAGTTGTGTAGGATACAATACTATGTACTCGGATGGCAAATTACCACTGGTCACCTTTGGTCTATATTCCTCATGAAGGGTAGGGTCACTTCCTATGTGGAAGATGTGTGGGAGATCGCCGGTCTGTGGATGGATGTAAAACACTTGGAAGATAATCTCTCTCTCTCTAGTAGAAAACATGTTGAGGCTTGTGATAAAGATGTCAGATTTCCAGAAGCAGTAAATCATTATGACTTGAGTTTTATAAGGTTATGTAAATGATTATCTATTGCAGATATTTGTACTTGTAAAAGACAATATGTCATATTGTATCATGTTGATTATTTAAGAAAAGATATTATGCAATTTATTGAAACTTGATTTTCAGGATGAATAAAAGAAAAAATTTCTCACTTTTACCTTGCTGAATTACTCTATGGTAAATTCTTGATTTTACTATGTTTTTAGAACGTGGAAGTTACATATGGTATCAGAGCTATGAGGTTTAGCACTAGGGCTTATGAGTCCACTATGCTAACCTGTAGTCAACATTATGTGGTTAGCTAATGTTTGAATTTCTTGTGCCAAAATGGCGTGGAGAAGAACCAAGAAAACTGCTAGAAAGTTTGTTCCCCAGCTTTTTCCTCAATTAGTAGTTAAGAAGGAACCTATAGAGGAAGTTAAACTTAAAAAGCATATTAATTATACTGAGGGTGCATGGTTGGAGGATTCATAGACTTTTATTGATACACTTAAGCGGATACGGCTAGAAAGAAAATAACATTTTGAACTGGCCAAGAATCCTACTATTTCTACTTGTGTAGTTAAACTGATGCAAGACAAGGGTCAATATATGCAGAACTTCACTATAAACTAACATGCAAATTAAACTCCCTTACTAATTGACTATCCCAGCCTAGGCTTGGGTTTTGTAGCCCTATTTTATGAGTTTTTTCAACATAATTTTGCAAATTTGACCCAAACCCACATGAGAATCACTATACTAGATACCCATTTAACTTTTACATCACATATCTCCATTTGGGCATATGTTGTTTTGGACAAAAACATCAAAAGTATGACTGCCCTGCTGGATTTAGAGGGCTAATAGCTCTATTTTACAAAGGAGGTGTATGAAATACTCTACCCAAGACTGAAAACTCACTTGTATAAGCTTCAACACATCCTAAATACAACACTTTTTCAGGTTTGGGTGATTTAAAACATGGGTTTCATACCAAATCAATAACCCCCTATTGTATCTAGTCTCCTTTTGCCTAATACATAGAGATATTAGGGATTAAAAGTCCTCAAACTTGATCATGAAGTCCACCCCTACCTCTACAACCATACAAGACTCAAAAACAAACTCATTAAACTCCATTCCACCCATTTGGGGAGTTTGAACAGGTGGAATGGCTTAGATAGCCATGAAAATGTGTCAGAACAAACCCTAGATCAAGGTTAAGAGTAGATTTCAGTCAAACTGCAATAAGACTCTTAAAAATCAATGAGAATCTACCAAACCACCTCCAAACAATGCCTAGGTCACTCCTCTATCACATGTACAAACTTGTTGTACAAATCAGGCCGCACCCGGCCGTACCACGGGCTAGAGCAGCATAAAAAGCAGAAAAAATAGTATTCAGACTATTTTCCACGCCAGAAATCTCCTTGATCTCATTCATTCAAACTTGTTTAAAGACAAAAACAAGGTTTTTACTCATGACCATTCACCTTCCTATAGATTTAGCTTTCAACTCTTCATATTCTTTACAAAAAAAACACTATTTCTACTTTGAAAAGTTTCTATTTTCTGATTTCTTTTGGACAGCTAAGAAAACATCACTAAGGAAACTTCTAAATACTCCTCATTGGTCTCATATAGACCTTATTACATAGTTTTGACAACCTAAACATATAGAAAACTCCAAAATGACAACTATTTACATTGTTTGACTCAATATAAACAAGGTGCTCCTGCACCATACACCTGGGGTTGAAAGAAATCTCAGGTTCCACCTGAGATCAGTTCTTGGACAGATGTTCCATGCCTTTTGATATCATCCTCAGATATCCATGTTTCATCTTCTGGAGATAAACCATTCCATTTGACAAGATACTCTTTATAGACCTTATGCCTAGTTCTTTTGACCTCCTTAGTGTCAAGGATTGCTTCAAGCTTTAATGGTTTAGAAGGAGGTAAGTCTTTCACCCAATCTTCATCAGCATCAGCACCTGTACCTACATCCACAAGTCCCTTAAAAGGGTATAAGTCAACCACATTAAATATGGGAGAGATAGCAACTCCAAGAGGGAGTTCTATCTCATATGCATTCTCTCCAAATTTGTGAACCACCTTGCATGGTCCAATCTTCTTCATCTGTAGTTTGTGTTGGTGTAATTAAATATTTAATTACACTTTATTAAGTTTACTTAGGGCTAATTTTAGTCTTAGGTTATTCTTAAGTCATATTAGGGTTTTTCTCTAACTTGTAAATATAAAAGCAAGTTCTCATGCATGTAATTCTTTAATCCATTTCATTAATTCATCCTTACTGTGCAAATTATTCCTCTTTACTTTTTTCTCTTGTGGAAGGTAAATCTTAGGTTTTGCAGGTGATCTTTGTGGCTTGAGTTAATCATCAAATTCAACAGTTTGGTGTATTTGCCCTTAGGAAACCTCTCTTTCTTCAAATGTGCAAGTACTAAATCTCCTACCTTGAATTGAACATTTCTTCTCTTCAAATCAACATGCTCCTTGTACCTTTCCACACTTTTCTTGAGGTTCTCTCTAACTTGTTCATAGATGTCCTTCATTGCTATGGAAAACTCTTCACCCTCCGCACTCCTCTTTTCCAATCCACTCAGATCTCTAAGCTCAAAAATACCTCTTGGTTTCAGTCCATACACCACTTCAAAAGGGCTCTTTCCTATGCTTCTATTAATGGAGTCATTGTAAGCATACTCTGCATGTGGAAGGACAAGATCCCATTGCTGTCCATGCTCTTTTGTAAGACATATAAGCAAGTTTCCCAATGATCTATTGACCACCTTGGTCTACCCATCTGTTTATGGATGATAGGCAGTATTGAAAGTTAGATTGGTTCCCAATTTTCTCCAGAAGGTTCTCCAAAAGTGACCAATGAACTTAGGATCTCTGTTTGAAACTATAAAGAGTGGTAGCCCCGGGATTCTAACTATTTCTTTGAAGAATATGCCTGCAATGTTTGAGGCATCATGTGTGCATTTGCAAGGAAGAAAATGAACCATCTTACTAAATCTATCAACAACTACAAACACACTATCTACTCCTCTTTGTGTTCTTAGTAAGCCCAATATAAAATCCATACTTACATGCTCCCATGGCATGTTAGGTATTGGAAGGGGCTAATAAAGTCTTGCATTTGAGATATAGCCCTTGGCTCTTTGACAAATTCCACAACTCTCCACAAATTTCTTAACATCCCATACATCTTTGGCCAATGGTAAAACCTCTTCACTTGCTATAAGGTTTTGTCAAACCCAAAGTGTCCACCCAAATTGCCACAATACTTTTCCCTTATCAAATTGGCTCTCATAGAGCACATAGGCACACACAAGTAGTTACCCTTGAACAATAGTCCCTCTTGTAACACAAAATTAGAAAATTCATTGTGAAAAGTATTCTGAAATTGATTGCAAACAGCATATGGTTCTTTGAAATCATCATCATTCTTATACATACCTTTTAGTGCATTTATCCCTACACTATGAAGTTGAATTTCTTGCACCATTATAGACCTCCTACTTAAATCATCAACAACTTTATTTTCTTGACCTTTCTTATACTTGATTGTGAAGGTCTAGGCCTGCAAGTATTCTACCCATTTCATGTGTCTATGACTTAACTTCTCTTGGTTGTTCAAGAAACTTAGTGTATGATTATCTATGAAGACAATGAACTCCTTTGGAAAAAGATAATGCCTCCATTTCCTTAGGGACTGTACCAATGCATAAAGCTCTAAATCATAATATGAGTACCTCCTTTTTGCTTCATTTAGCATTTCACTAAAGAAAGCCACAGGTCTTCCCTCTTGGCTTAGGACTGCCCCAACTGCTAAACCACTAGCATCACATTCCATAGTAAAGATCTTGTTGAAATTAGGAAGAGCAAGGATGGGTTGTTGAGCCACTCTTTTCTTCAAGTATTTGAAACTTTCTTCAGCCTCATTAGTCAATTGAAACTTCTTCCTTTTGTCTCCCTTAATGGTATCAAGAATTGGTGAACATATATGACTGAAATTTTTAATGAATTTTCAATAAAAAGTAGCAAGCCCATGAAAACTTCTTACCTCTCCTACTGGTCTTGGAGCTGGCCAGTTGAGAATGGCTTCAACTTTGGAGGGATCCATCTTCAATGATCCTTTGGAGATGACAAAACCAAGATATACTAACTCCTCTTTCATAAACTTACACTTTTTGAGGTTTATCATTAGCTTCTCTTCATGTAACCTTTGCAAAACCATGTCAAGGTGCTGCAAGTGCTCTTCCCTTGTTTTGCTAAACACCAACATGTCATCTAAATACACTAAAACAAATTTCCCAATCAAAGGTTTCAACACTTCATTCATTAGCCTCATGAACGTACTTGGGGCGTTTGAGAGGCCAAATGGCATCACCATCCACTCATAGAGTCCTTCATTGGTTTTAAATGCTATTTTCCACTCATCTGCTTCCCTTATCCTAATCTGATGATACCCACTTTTCAAGTCAATCTTTGAGAAAAAGTATGCACCACTCAAACAATCCATTAGATCCTCCATCCTAGGTATGGGAAACCTATATCTAATTGTAATTTTGTTTATGGCTCTTGAATCAGTGTACATCCTCCATTGTCCAACCTTTTTGGGTGCCAAAACTGTAGGGACAGCACAAGGACTCAAGCTTTCCCTCACTAAACCTGTGTCTAACAATTCTTGAACTTATTTCTTTATCTCCTCATTCTGATTTGGAGTCATTTTATAGGCATCCTTATTGGGTAAACTTGCACCAGGTATGAAGTCATTGTGGTGACTTACATCTATCATGGGTGGTAAGGAGCTTGGGAGATCATCAACCACTATGTCTGGGTATTTATCCAACAAAATCTGCACTTCACTAGGTATTTCCTTTGAGTTTTCTTCTATCAAAGTAGGTATAATCAGAACTGCATATCCCTATCCACCTTCTTCAAGGTCTTTGTTGGGACAAGAAAATTTTGAAATTTTCCTATAATTCCTACCCACCCATGTCCAACCAAATAAGAAAATTGTACACCCAAAATCATAATAATAGCTGATATATCCCATAAAAATCACATGACTTTCATCACAAATGATTCTCTCACCCATCACACCATGTATAATAAGGGGCCTCAGTTCCCTAATTTTGGCAAGACCTCACTTTTGTTATACCGATCCATGCTCTATGAGAAACAGGCTGAAATGAGTATTAACATGAAAATAATGATCGGGGAGAATAATTCAAGAACTGTTGATGAATAAAGTAACACCGATGACCTTTCATCAGGGAGAGAATTTGTAGTCATGCTGAGTTGATCAGTAACAAGGACTATCGGCATGAGAAAACACTATCGAGGAATACTCCAAAACCCCCCTGACAATATAGATCATACCGATGAAGGAGTTTGGTGTGACTCTTGCCGAGCTACCCATGGAACCAAGGAAACTAATGACCATCAGGGAGAGATGCATATCGGGGTGAGAAGTTAAAGTATCTCTGACTTTGTAATGTCTCAGCAATAATGCGACATTATTTCAACTTAGGTCACACCAATGTCTAGGAAAGATAAAAACCATCAACAAAAGTGAACAAGTCAAAAAAAAGCTTGCAAGTATTGCCAAAACAATACTCACAACGATGTCGGTGACATGTTGTGAAGACCACTCTAATGAAGAATGTAAAGGAAGATATCGGGGAAACGATCATGATCGGATAGTTGGAAATAAGTCATTCTGATGTCATATCTTATCCTGATGATAACAATGGACACGCTCATCAATAAGACTCTCACCGACATTCATATCAGAGACACTTAAGATATCGGAGTAAGGTGTTATTCCCACAGAGATAAAGTAAGTTAGGCCGATGATAGCCATGCCCATTTGTATATCAGGTAGACCTCGAAAATATCTTGCCAATGCAAACTTATATATGTATTTATAAAAGATGACATCGAGAAGACAGATGAAGGCTCACAGCGATTGATCCACATGCAAATGTTCGCGCCATAAGAAGATATGAGATCACCCTGACATTACAAAAATCATACTGATGAAGGGAGTTATGCCAATGTGACATTTTACAATGATCACAAAAATTAAAACACTAGAGAAATTAATTGCAGACAAGGAAGAGATCCTCTGAAATACCATTTGAAATCATTACAATTAAGTTCAAAAGAATTGTCTGAAAGGAGCACACAAGTGGAGACTTGGAGAAGAAAACAGGGGAATTTGATCATTGCCTCTAATAACAGGTACATATATACAAACCTCTATAGCCTACAATTTGAAATTGCTCTCAAAGATTGTAATGGAGACTCCAGTGAAAGGAAAGGGAAGAAAACAACAGGGTGAGACTAGTAAACCTAAGAAATAAAAGATTGACAAAAGCCCTAAAGAGAAAATAAAAGACACGAAATTGAATTAAGACTTAATTGACCAATTGCCTGGATCAACTCCCAAAGCCCGAAGGTCTGCACAACGTAGGCCAAAAGTAGAGAAATTAGAAGACAAATGTACATATCTTGGAAACGTGTGGACTCCAATAAGAGGCTATGAGCTTTTCAAATGCCATTACAATAGGAGATTCAGAAATGTCCCAGTGTCTAACCCATGGCACTTGAATTTGGGAAAATTGGTCAGTCCTAATGTATTTGTGAATGTAGAACTCTTCAGACTCCTAGCTAAATATTACAACCCTAGCCTCAAAGCCATATGCAATCCGCAAGGAGATCCAATTGTACATTTATCTAAAAATGCTATTTGTGAAGTGTTTGATTTGGATGACTTGTACACTGTTCCTATAGTCTATGAAGATTTGGAAAAAGAATACTGGAGAATGGATACCACTTACAATGGGTGGAGATTATCTATCTATAGGCCTAAGGTAGAAGGGGAAGCAGTGCCTCTCAATGAGAATGATGGACCTCCATTCCATGTGTCATTATTTGAACCATACATACAATACACATACTACTCTGTGGGCCAAGTCCTAGGGTCAGAGGTCCCTGATTCTATGACAATTCCTTTGATGGTGATAGCCACAAACATCCATTGTCGCAATGCCATGCAGTTTGACTATGCTGCCTATGTTTTTGGAAGGATTGATTCTGGTTTGACTGCAATCAAGAACAACGCCCCATCAGTCTCTTTTGAACATTACTCACTCCTCATGCACATGGTACTTTATTATGGCCAAGTGAATTCAAAGTTGTTCAAACAGACCAAAGGGGACAAAAGTCACCCATACAAATGTGGACAAGGATATGGGACAACAGGTATGCCCATTCAAGTTATATTCATTTTGAAGAATATTGTGTAAAAGTATTGTATAGATATTTCAGTCATCCTTGTGAATATTCACTGTCAAATGAAATAAAGAGGTTTCTTAGACCTAAAGATTTTGGTGGTCCTCCTACTGTTACCCACAACTAGGGAGACTAGTATTGTTTTGAGGATGCTACCATGGTCAGAGTTTATGGTTTTGTAGACACCCCATTTATATTGCCCAAGATAGTTCCTGATAGAATTACCTACTTAGAGATAGTCAGGCAAATGAACTGCTCTAATGTGATGCATTTGAGCTCCTATGACAAGCAATCCTTCATGCCTAGTACTCTGTGCTTTGAAGATTTTACTATACTGTCAAAAGAGGGTTATGGTCTCATTATGGATAGACTAATGCATTATAACATGAGATGTGTAGAAGCAAGAAAAGGATTTGATCCTGAGGGATTCATTGATCTTGCTAGGAGAAAACAAAACCTCAGTGGATATACACATGTCCCACATCCACATGATGACATAATCAGGAATATGGAAGAAACTGAAGTTTAATTAGTGGTTGAGAAATATAATAGGGAATTAGATGAGAAAAGGAAGGAGCTTGCAGAGATAGAGTTGTTGTCCTCTGGTGATGAGGGACCTGTAGAAGAAGAAGAGCCACATCAATAGACAACCAGAATGTCCAAACAAAAAATGCAATACTATCAGTCTCGTGGTATAGAGCATGATGAGGAGGGGTCTGCTGATGTGGATCCAAGACAAGTAGCATATGATTCTTTTATTTCTGATGATCAATTTATTCATTCTAAAGAATTTAAAGCTTTTTTGTATAAATGCAAGCGTAAAGAGATCAGGGAATCAGTTGATAATGTCATAGCTGACAATGAAAGACAATTAGTTGATATGTTAAAAACAACTGTGGATAGTGAATTGCAAGCTATGACTCCTAGTAGAGGTAGACAGCTGCTCAGAGAAGCAGGCGTTATGATATTCCCTGGTCTTGATTTGAATTCTGCTTTGGTGTTTGATAGTTTTATGCATAACACAGATGACAAATATAAGCTCACTCCAGAGGGTGTCACAGAAGTGTATATGGGCACCAAATATAACAACGATGAAAATTCACTAATGATATGGGCTTTGTACCCGCCCCATAAGAAGACAACCATTATAGACACTGAAAAGGATTTTGGGCATTTCATGACTTTGAAGGCAGGGGAAACTGACCCTTTGATCACTGTAGACATTGGCATTGACGTTGCCTTAGATGCTAATCAAAGAACGAGATGCACATAAACTGAGCTGTGAGAGATTAACAAAGGAAAATGATTATTTAAAAGATGCTATTAAGAACACCTTTGGAGGGACAGTGAAAAGATTAACTCAGGGAGAAAGCTCACAAAGTGTCCAATCACCATCTATTGATCAGATAGCTCAAATTCAGATTGACACACTTGCAACAATGCTCCAAAATAGGCATGTCAACATGATGTATTGGATGAACCAATTTTGGGATATTTATTATGAAAATTATAAAATGATCCAAGAACATGAGAGGCTCCACAACAGGCTATAGGAGAAAATCCATGAGACAGAGGGTAAAGATGTTTCTAACACTACAGATATTTCCAGTACAAAAGACTTGATTGAGTGGCACCAAAAATATTATGACCAACTTAAGAATGATGCCAAAGAATGTGTTGAGGCTTTAAAAGCAGGAGTACCCATGTTACTCAAGAATGATAAAGAACTGAATAGCAAAGACGAATGGAGTGAAGACTGTCAAATGATATTGCATGAAGCCTTAGGATCTCTCAAGGACAAGGACTCTGCATCTGGGGAAGCCTACAAGCATCTAGAGAAGATGGTAACGATGGATGTGATCACAAGAAATGCTATTGAATTTACCGATACACATCGCAGCTAGGAGTACTTGGATCACATTGCTCAGCTATACCTGTGGTTGAATAGAGCTTAAGCATCATTATTTTTATTATTTTTATGTTAATCATGTTGATTCCCAAAAGACATTTTGAAGAGTTATGTCTCTTCATAAGTATTTCTATATAAGTTGAACATATGATGCTAAATTATCATCATCAGTAGGATATAATACATGAAGTTTACAATATTTTAAAAGACCATGTTGCAAGCATTATATTGAAGAAGTAAATTGAAGCTCTCTAATGCTGTGGTTTTATTTTGGCATCAATTGTTTATTAAGATTATTCAATTATATGGTTGTCTCTAGTTCAATATTTCCTTGTTATTCAAATTAATATATCAAGTATATATTTAATTCGTCAATGCACATTTGTTGTATTTGTGTGATTGGATTAATTGGTTTCCATTAGAGGAATTAAAATCCTTCTGATTAGTCACAGTAACCTGGAAGTGTTAGTTTGGATCATTAAGAAGAATCATATAATTAGGATTGCCATTCTATCTCCAAGTTGATATTATCTGTTATTCTTGTACATTTCATTCAATTGGTTCCTTCAAGAAAGGATTAAATTTCCTTCTGGTGAATAACAAGAAATCTAATTTTATCTGTTGGATTAATTAAGGAGAGTCTGTCAGTCATTTCCCTGCACGTTTATACAAGTTATAAACTAAAGTATTTTGCCAAACAGTTAGAATTATTGCCTATTATAAGCCATTGGTCTTTGTCTTCCATTTGACTCTATTTACCCAACAAGGCACTGGTCTTATTTCAATTCATCATTTAAGATTTACCTTGATATTGCTTATACAATTTATACCAATCATCCATCAGATATTAGATATAGAATTAGTTAGCAAGAATTCATCTATTCTACACCATTTGCCACTGTAGGTAGATCCATTAACTTAGTCAAAACACTTATACTTGATCTTCTTTAATTTTCAAGGTTCACCCGCCTAGGTATAGCTATGCCTAAAGTGCAGGGAGTCATCAAACCCTAAAGGTTAACTCTGTCACGTTAGTTCAAAAATGTTGCTAATCTAACCATAGAGTCTGGCATCCTCTTAGGATTCGCAACCTGCATTTTTGAGACCTGACAGTCTTCACAAACTCTTTTTCTCCTATCACCATGACACTAGACCCCACTTGCTTATCTATCCCTTCATCTTAAATAGGTGGCAATGTGAAGGAGATACCATCCTTTTCTATCACATGTATTTTTGCAGCCATCATGCTTGGCCTTTCTGTCATACTGCCAGGGCCTACCCAGCAGCAAGTGACAAGCATCCATAGGAATGATGTCACAAAGGATTCTATCCTTATATCCCCCAATGTTGAACTCTACCCATGCTTGTTCATCTACCAACACTTGTTGACCCTTGTTTATCCATGCTACCTTGTAGGGTGTGGGATGTGGAAGCCTCTTCAATTCAATTTCTTTACCATCTCTAATGAAACTAGATTATCAGTAGAACTTGAATCCATAATTACCTTGCATACCTTGCCATGTGATTTGTATGTAGTCTTGAACAATGTCTTCCTTCGAGGTGGCTCTTTAGTTGTTGGCACTTTTAAGAGAGTTCTCCTCACCATCAAGGACTCACCAATCTTAGGTGCAACATGCTGGGAAGGTGCATTAACACTTTCACTATCCTCTTCCTACACAAGTTGAGTTCTATGCTCTCCACCATGTGAACTTGAAGCTTGTTTATCTGGACACTTCCATGCAGGATGACCAAATTGGTTGCAGCTATAACATGTGCCTAAAAAAGAATTTGAACCTCTACCTAACCCACCAAACCTTCCTCTTCCATTAGATCTCCTACCCCTAAATTTGCCTCTTGATTCTCCACTTTGTTCTTGTTGTTTTTCTCATTCTCCTTGTGGTTTGTGGGACTGTCCTCTCCCACCAAAATTACCTCTTCCTCTAAAGTTTTTACCTCTGCCCCTTGACTACTGCTCATGTCTTCTTTTAATCTTCTCCTCAACTGTTCTAGGAGCAGTGAGGTTGATTTCATCTTGGATGTTCAATCTTAGGCCATTCAAGTACCTAGCCACCTTTTATTTTTCATTCTCAATGTGTCCTGTCCTTATGGTCAATTTGTGGAATTCCTCAGTGTAGGCCATCACATCTAACTCTTTTTTCTTGAGGTTTTGTAGCTTCTTAAAAGTCTAGATTTCATAATCTACAGGCAAGAATTGACTCTTCACCTTTGCCACCATTCTATCCCATGCATGAATCTTTGCTTTGCCTTTCCTCACTCTTTCCTCTTGGGTGTAATTCCACCATGTGAGAGCAGGTCTTTTCAGTTTGGTCTTTGAAAACTTCACTTTTTGATCCTCAGCCACATCCTTGTATTCAAAATAGTTGTCTAAGGCATTGATCCATCCCAATACCTCCTCACTGTCCAATTTTCCACTATACATAGGCAACTCCATCTTGACTTCAAGAGCATCACCCTTGACTGCCTTGAGCATTCTAACCACCTTCATATCATCTGAGTCCAACTCTTCATCTCCATCTTGGACTCCTCCCTAAGGGTCTCCACTTTCACCTTCATCCTCTTGGTCACTCTCATTAGCAGTGACCTTACCTCTTCTGTAGTTAATCTCTAATGCTGCAAGTCTAGTCAAAACTACTTCTTGTGACTCCTTGATTGCCTTCAACTCCTTCTCTATGACTACACTACCTTTAGGAGGCATTTTGTCTTCTCATATTACAACATTCTCTATTCAATCTGTCACTTTCCTTTACTCACTTTTCAACAAAAAAACTCCCAATACTCAATCAGAACCTAAGCTCTGATACCATTTGATGCAAGACATGGGTGGATATATGCAGACCTCCACTATAAACTAACATGCAAATTAAACTCCCTTACTAATTGATTGTCCCAGCCTAGGCTTGGGTTAGGCTTGTAGCCCTATTTTATGAGTTTTTTCAACATAATTTTGCAAATTTGACTCAAACCCACATGAGAATCACTATACTAGATACCCATTGAACTTTTATATCACATATCTCCATTTGGGTATATGTTGTTTTGGACAAAAACATCAAAAGTATGACTATCCTGCTGGATTTAGAGGGCTAATAGCCCTGTTTTACAAAGGAGGTGTATGAAATACTCTACCCTAGACTGAAAACTCACTTTTATAAGATTCAACACATCCTAAATACAACACTTTTGCAGGTTTGGGTGATTTCAAACATTGGTTTCATACCAAATCAATAACTCCCTATTGTATCTAGTCTCTTTTTGCCTGATACATAGAGATATTAGGCATTAAAAGTCCTCAAACTTGATCATGGAGTCCACTCCTGCCTCTACAACCATACAAAACTCAAAAACAAACTCATTAAACTCCATTCCACCCATTTGGGGAGTTTAAACAGGTGGAATGGCTTAGATAGCCATGAAAATGTGTCAGAACAAACCCTAGAATAGGGTTAAGAGCAGATTTCAGTCAAACTACAATAAAACTCTTGAAAAGCAATGAGAATCTACCAAACCACATCCAAATGATGCCTAGGTCACTCCTCTATCACATACATGAACTTGGTGTACGAAATCAGGTTGTACCTGGCCGTACCACGAGCTAGAGCAGCATAAAAAGCAGAAAAAATTAGAAAAAATAGTATTCAAAATATTTTCCACGCCAAAAATCTCCTTGATCTCTCATTCATTAAAACTTGTTTAAAGATAAAAACAAGGTTTTTCCTCATGACCATTCACCTTCCTATCGATTTAGCTTTCAACTCTTCATATTCTTTACAAAAAAACCACTATTTCTACTTTGAAAAGTTTCTATTTTCTGATTTCTTTTGGACAGCTAAGAAAACATCACTAAGAAAACTTCTAAATACCCCTCATTGATCTCATATAGACCTTATTACATAGTTTTGACAACCTAAACATATAGAAAACTCCAAATGACAACTATTTACATTGTTTGACTCAATATAAACAAGGTGCTCTTGTACCATAAACCTAGTAAACTGTAGCCGGTCATGACATGTCACTTGGAGGTTGTTGTGATGCTTCTGTTTTAGGAAAAGAGGTGTTGGAGGAATATCTATGTGTACATCCATCCTCTTGGTTGTTTAATTGGAAGATCTTTTAATTGGCAGTGGCATGTAGTCTTGTCATATCAACTATATAAATAAGGATGTAGTTACTCCTAAATAAATTATAATAAAGATGAGAATGTTTTATACCAATCTATTGATTGTTATAAGTTAAAAATGTTTTGATGTTTTGAGTCACATTAGATTCAGAACACTATTAGATAACTTATTTTCTGGCATGAGAAAAATGACATGTTTCATACAAAAACAAACCAGGGTGAGAGTCTAGAAAAGAATAAACCACCAATTAATCTCTTGAACAAATTGGAGCAATCCTAACCATGTTTGTAGAAACCAAGGAGAAACTTGGTAACTTGGAAAAATAAAGAATAAGATTAAGGAAACTCTAAAGGGGGAAAATTTTCTCATGGGATGAGCAAGGATAATCACCTAGAGTATTGTGTGAGTAATGAAAACACTATAACCATAGACTCTAGAAGGAAGCAAAGGATAGGCTTGCCTTACAACTCCCAAGGACATGAACAAAGTCAATCCACTGGAGTTTAATGTAATTAAAAGCCCAATTATAAAAGTTGTTGGCTAAAGGTGTGATTAGACCCAGTGTTTCACCATGGGGAATACTAGTTATCTTTGTCAAGAAAAAGGACATAACTATGCAATTGTGTATTTAGTATTGTATGCTCATTAAAGCAACGATAAAGAACAAATATCCTTTACCATGTATTGATGATCTCTTCGATCAGATGCGTGGAGTTGTAGCATTTTCAAAGATCGATTGGCAATCAATATATCATCAGTTAAGATTGAAGGATGAGGATACCCATATAACAACTTTAATTTGGACAAGAAATGGGCACTATGAGTTTGCAGTGTTGCCCCATTTGGACTTACAAATGCCTCTATCACAATCATGAATCTCATGAATAGTGTGTTTAGAAATTGTATAGATAAGTTTGTTCTAATCTTTCTGGATGATATACTTATTTATTTTAAGAATGATGGAGAACATTATCAATATGTGCAAGTGATTCTGCAATGGTTAAGAGAAATGATTTGAGTGGATAAATAAATGTCAAAAGGCAATTGATCTATTAAAAAAGAAATTACAACAACACCAATTCTGTGAATTCCTAACCCCGAAGGACAGTTTGAGGGAAAAACTGATGCCTCAAGAGAAGGATTAAAGGGTGTACTTAAACAAGATGAGCAAGTGATAGCCTAAGATTCAAGGTATGATGGGTTTCATTTTAAGTCTAATGGACTATTGAGATATAGAGGAAGAATGCATATTACTAATGTAGCCAAATTAAGAATTTTTGTGTGGAGAGAAGTACACGCTGCATCATACTTCAGATATCCAAGGGTAACTAAACTTCTAGCAGATGCAAAACCTCTTTAATTCATGAAAAGAATGAAGAATGATGTTGCAAAATTTGTAGAAAGTTGTCTAGAGTGCCAGAGGGTAAAAAAATAGAACATCAACACTCCGTAGAACTGATGTATCCACATGATATACTAGAATGGAAATGGCAAGTCATAAGTATGGATTTTGTTCAAGGTCTTCCTATGTCTAGGAATAGACATGATGTCATGTAGTTGTGGTTGATAAACTCACGAAGGTAGCACATTTCATACTAGGGAATTTGTTTGATGGAGCACCTGTGTTAGCCGCAATTTTGTTTAAGAAGTGTTTAGATTGCATTGTTTTCCTGAGAAGGTTATCTTGGATAGAAATGCGTGTGTAATGTCAAGGTTTCGGCAAACTTTGTTCTCTATGCTAAGGACTAAACTTAATAAGATTACAACTTATCATCCTGAGAACAGATGGTTAAACTGAGAGAGTTAACCAGGTTTTGGAAGATTTGTTACAAACGTATTGCATGGATCAGGATAATAAGTTGGGAGACTACTTATCACTTGTGAAATTTTCAACAATATCTAACTTTTTTCTATTAAGATGACTCCATTTGAAACATTGGACAGAAAAGATGTTGAACTCCTATAAGCTGGGTAAGCTAGAAGATAGGATTAACATTAGTCTAGAAATGTTATCAGAAATGGATGAAAAGATTTAGCTGATCAGAAAAGATCAGTGGTAATTGATAATAAATAGAAAAGTTACGTTGATGTTAAGCATACACTAAGACAATTCTCGATTAGAGAAGAAAAGTTCTTTTGAAGGTAAAATTCTAGAAAAGTTTCATAAAGTATGGAATGTATTCCAAACCAGTTCCTAAGTATAAAGGACTCTTCTAAATTTTCAAGGTTATCAATTCTATTGATTTCAAGAACCAATTTATTACCAGTTATTTCTGGGAGGCATAATGCTTTTTGTGATTCATATATGAAAAATATATTTATATAATATATGAATATTATATTCTTAGAATGTTTTACAAGTACAGAACCCAAGAGTGGTTATGATCAAGCTTCTTAAATTCTTGAACTTCTCAAGCACTGCTTGTGTACAACGTAGAGGTTATGTAGTGCTAGGTCCAGTGGGACCAATATGCAAAGGATAGTTCTACATGGGAGGATTACCATGAATTTTACCAAAAGTTTCCTCATTTATTTACTATTGTTACCAATTGAAAACAATGAACTTATTTTTAGTTACATTTTGATACTTTATATCATCGAGGACGATGAATCTTTAGGGAAAGGATATGTTACAACCCTAATTTTTTTCTTGCTATACTTTTTACTTTTACTCAAGGATATAAGTAAATCTATTATGATGTTTAGATTAATGTCAAGGAAAGACATAGATTATATTGAGTGTCATTTATGGAATTATGGAAATAAATATGTTATTGTCAATTTAATATTACATTATGAGATTTGGTTTATTATTTGAATAATGATGCAGTGATCATAATTTGTTGATTACAAGTTTGATACAGGATTACAAGTTTTCAGATGACTCTCAGAGAAAAGAGAGAGAGAGTATCTTTCGAGGAGAGAGATATAGACCTCAGATTACGAGTGATTATTTGCCAAAACGAGTATGATTGTTTAACTAAAACATGAACCAGTATTGTTAGAGGTAATTCATGTCTTGTCAATTTGCTTTTGAACCCAATCGATAGGTAGTCGATATCTTTCAAATCTTTTCTCATCAAGTCATTGTGTGTCGACATAGTCGTTTGAAACGACGTCGTCTGAGTAAGAACAATAACCATTTATGTTTAACGTAAAAATTATGACGTCATTGTCGTAAAATGGTTTTGTTATTATTATTGAATCACTTAGTGTTTTATTGTCGACATTTAACATCAAATGACAATCTGGTCAAGACAAGTTGACGTGATTTTAATGAAGGATTGTGATGGGGAGGTAAACTCAAGCCATTCACATTATCCATAAACCTTGGTTTTATTACTATTATTTTTATTGATCAAATCATAACTATTGAATAGTATTGATGTTATGTAAACCCTATTTATTTATATAAACAAATATATATAAGCATCGGTTGAGGTTGATACCTCATGAGTGTTATTAATTCTTACTCACTTATGAGCAGCCATAGGCATAAGTATAGGAGTGCCTTCATTGTATTGAGTGAGGGATCAGATCATTTAAGGTGATCACTAAATGATCAAACTGTGTCTTTAATGATATGTTGGCCTTATGGAGAAGAGTTTGTGGTGTTTCAAACCACATTTGAAACACTCCTTTGTAAGACATTTCTCCCCATCAACAATTTTAAATCTCTGCAACTTTATAGGAATCGATTGTAACCTTATAAGTAGGTGGATCGCCTTGCATTCAATATGTTGCCAACTGCAAAGTGTGGAGGAACAAAAATTAGGTGACTCATAAAGAGTCTTTCTTGAGTCTTTATAGACACGACTCAGTAGACTCGATGGATGATCATTGTCCTTGGAATGATATGCTTTTTAGGGGGAACATGGCAGAGGAATAAGGTTTTGGTGCAAAGTGAGGAGGAGGATATTATTTCCTGAGGAGTTGATTACTAAGAATGGTTTTTTTCTTAGGAAGAATATAGCCAGGAAGCTGAAGCGCAGGTTGGTTGACAGTGTATAAGTGTAACCAATTGCTCAAGTATGAGTCATGTTTACTTTTCATGATTCACTTATTGCAAATATGGACAATTGAATCTACTACATGTTGATAGTAGTTGTTTTGGTGAGCGTAGACTTTTCCTTTGAAATATTGTAGTTAAATGAACCATTAAACCATAGCTGAGTATAATAGTGCCTACTTGCAGCATATAACTCTTGGTCGATGTTGCTTATCTTGTTTTCTTGATGATAATATTACTCTCTTTATGCTCTGAGCTTAAAGGCAATGATATCAATACTTTAATAGCTAGCGAGCTTAGTGTATTTTTAATGGCTAATACTCTTTGGATAAGTGTGTTAGAAAGGCTTTGTTTTGATCTTCACTGGTTCTTTCCTTGTGTGAAGTCCTTAATTATTATATGATTTTTCATATTGATCATACTTTTGATCAGTTGTTGAGTCAATGTGTCTAAGCATTAGAGGCCGATGTCTATAATGGCACAAAGGTCAACTTTCCTGAGAAAAATAGCCTTCATATATTATAATTGTACCTATGTACAGGCAAACAATAGAATTTGACAGTGATAATAAGAGTGGAGATACTCGAATATTGTAGAGTCAACTATATATGTGCATGTTCATACTATATATATTTAGATGATGTTGTTCAAACAGATTACCTATGTTTTATGATCTCACATGTATAAGTTTCATGTATAAAAAACTATTTAGCCAACCAATATAGATTTAGTAAGACATGGAATATTATGGCAATAGTACCATTTACCCACAAGAGCACAATAGTTTATAAATGAGTGTATTATCATTAGGGGATTACCTTCTAATAATTGCAATGGGTCAGTAGTTTTCCACATCTCTTGTTCACTAAGTATTCGATATCACTTATTGGTGGAAGTGGAAAAAAAACTAATCTTTGAGTTCAAAAGTATTTAGTTTCTAATATTGATCTAAAGGTTTCTTTGGTTATATTTTAGTTTATGAAAACAACCCAGACATAAAATGTAGGTTGACAGTAGCAAACTAGTCTCTTTTACATTATATGATGTTAAGTCAATTTAAGACAATATTTAAAACATAAATGAAACCATAAGGATAGTTATAATTATGATTTCTTTATAAAGAGAAAATAATCTTGTAATGAAAGATTGATTAATCTCTTAGTCAAAAGAAGAATGAAAATTAATTAATAGGCTAATTATCCCATTAAGTTGGAATAGGGTAAATAAACCTATGCTCAACAAATTTTAGTGTTTAAGACATTGTCTAAACAATTGTCAAGCTTAAAGACTTATATTATAGTTTCCTTGATTTGTTCAAATAGATAGTAAAGTTAAAAGACTACGTAGAACATAGTTGAATGAGTAACCTTTCAACTATGATTGTTAATGGATAGCAAAATTGAAATGGATTTAGCCACCTTTTGGTATCAAATCTATTATAGTCGATGTATAAACATGATGGGAACCTTTTGGTTGGCTCTAACTAAGGTTTTCTTATAAAATTAGGAATGGTCTCGTTTAGAAAGTTTGAAATGACCTTTAAGTCGAAAGAAGACTAAAGGAAAATCATTTACTTTAATACTATTCTTTCTAGATTTGATTGTTCGATATTCCATTATCATGGAAAGGAAAAACAAACCCTAGATTGACCTAGTAGGGTTAAGTTATTTAATGTACCTTTTTAGGTTACAACATGTTTAAGCTATTTCTATATGGGTCGACAAAGAAGGTCGAGTACCCTAAATAATAATGTTCATTTTATGTACTTGTTGAAAGGATGATGTGTCCTTATCGATAAAGTTTATCCTTGGTTTAATTACCTATTAGATTATTTACAAATCGACTTAGGTTTAAATACATGTCGATAAGTCAAGGAACCTAGGTAATGCAAGGATGCAAAGGGATATTCTTGTATAAAAGTAAAACCATGAGATCTATGGAACATTGACAGTGTTCGTAAACTTGTCTAAGTCAGGAAGACTAAAATATTGAAGTTGTCAGGACTATTTAGTTAAGCATAATTGACCAAGTCAAACTGTAGGAATATGATAATATCCAAGTCGAGTTGGGGTGGGTGAACATTATGACTACGTTCATTGCAAATGTCTATTCATATTGAATCTTTGGCCAAAGTAATGATTCATTTTCTGCATGCATTGTCGGTTCATTGTATCTGGATTGCATAACCTATCAGAAAATCATACTTAGCTAGAAGGTATCTAGGGTTGTATGATTGATAGAGTTGTGTAGGATACAACACTATGTACTCGGATGGCAAATTACCACTGGTCACCTTTGGTCTATATTCTTCATGAAGGGTAGGGCCACTTCCTATGTGGAAGATGTGTGGGAGATCGTCGGTCTATGGATGGAGGTAAAACACTGGGAAGATACTCTCTCTCTCCAGTAGAAAACATGTCGAGGCTTGTGATAAAGATGTCAGATTTCCAGAAGCACTAAATCATTGTGACTTGAGTTTTATAAGGTTATGTAAATGATTATCTATTGCAGATATTTGTACTTGTAAAAGACAATATGTCATATTGTATCATGTTGATTATTTAAGAAAAGATATTATGCAATTTGTTGAAACTTGATTTTCAGGATGAATAAAAGAAAAATTTTCTCTCACTTTTACCTTGCTGAATTACTCTATGGTAAATTCTTGATTTTACTATGTTTTTAGAATGTGGATGTTACAAAATCAATCTAAATATTCCTTGATAGATCCCACGCATGCCCCATATTTATTTGAATTTTATTTTCCTCTTTCATTTAGGATCTCCATTTTCTTGTTCACTTATCTACGCTGCCTCAAGACTCCTCTGTAACATCATCTTTGGGATTTCCATGCAACTCATTACAATCTTCCTCTGAGGTATTCTCTTATTCATCAATAAATGGTACAAATCTTGATGTCATAAGTTAATTCACTAGTGTTGGACCATACACATTTCCAAACTATAATGTATTTTGATGAGTTCCCTTTACCATTTCCAAGAAACTGGCTCTTGCTTGACATCTCTCATCAATTGGAAACTACAAAAAAATGTTGTTGCATTTAAGGTCACCATCAAAGACTTGACACTATTAGTTTTGGCATCATCTATAACAATGAAATTAAACAAAAAAAATTAACAAAAGGAATCATAGATCCATTGGGCCTAGATGTATCACTACTCAATATCATCTATAACAATGAAACCAAATAAATAAATAAACATGAGGAATATTATATTATAGAAAAATAAAGAAAATATCACTTGCCTCTTACTAACTAACTAATTCCTATATTTGTCTATAGATCATTAAAAATAGAATTCTAGGTAGGAAGAAAGAACTGGGCATAGAAGAAACTAAAGAAAGGGTCCAAAATAGAATTCTTTAAAGGATGTAAAGATCCAAGAATCAAGTCAATCCAAATCAAGTGTAAAATAGAATGTGTAAAAGGATAATTCAAAGTTTGAATTATATTTATATGAATTCAAAGTTTGAATTATATTTATACGAATTCAAAGTTTGACTTATATTTATATGAATTCAAATTCAGCAAAACTTGCCAAATTGTAAAATTGTGGAGTAAAAATGTGGCAAATCCTTTGTGATTGTAAAATAGTAGATGTAAATGTTGGGTGGTTAGGACCACGATCCAAAATATATGTGGTGATTTCAAGGTGATTATGGCCCCAACCATAGCATGGTGTTATAATGGTATTAGTGAAACTAGTCGTCATATAGGGTAGAATTTTGATGGTATTAGCAAATATGTCAGCTAGTTGAAACATGCCTCCAAAATTCTAGCAATTCTCCATTACCATATAAATGCTTCATAAATAATTTGATGGTGATTTAACATGCATTGGACTCATGAATATTTAATCCTTAGCGATTTGAGCCTCCAATTGTTTACTTAAATATACCAAAATTGAATTGGACCATACAAACTATTCACCAATTGGTGAAGATTTGCCACTAGAAAATCACTAGTCTATTCTCTCATTTTCATCTTGGCTTTTTTTCCTAGTGGTCTGGTTTGTTTGGGGGCATGGCCCCATGGCCTAGTTATATTGCTAAAAATTTGAATTTATTATGAGATTATATTTTTTTACCTCTAAAAGGATAGAAATAATGTTGTTTTTTATGCTAAACCTATTGAATATTGATTTTTTTAATGAGAAAATTTCTATGATTACATTTGCCTATTTTTTAGATCTTGGCACATGACTAGAAGGTAACACTAGAATTCCAACACCAATAGGACCTCCTCTACCACTAGGTTAGAGCTCTAGGTACTATGAGTAGAGTTTTACTTGATGGTATCACTTAAAGATTATTGTCATTGACTCCTTGTTGATGGAACCTCTCACACAATTGGAGCCATTTATTTCCACCTCCTTCTTAGTAGAAGGGTTGGACTCTCCCCCAAAGGGAAATCTTTTTCTAAAGTGCTAGGTGGTGTTAAGGCATCTCTTGTGTCTCTACCACTAGTCTAGGGAGTTTGGTACTGCTTGTATTCCAGGACCCTCAATATGACTGGGAGGTCCTTTATCCTTTTTCTAGCGAGTTGTCCCCTTTGGTGGTTCCTTAGTGGCACAAAAGGTGGCAAATGCACAATGTTAATGCCTTGGCCTTAGCGTTGTACTGTGAACAAGGTTCCTAGCAAATGTAGCATGTTCTTAATGGTGGCATGTGTGCTATTTTTTGTAGTTTGGATTATTGCCTTTAGTTTTATTTTTTATGACTTGTGTTTTGATCATTAATCACTTTTTATTGTAAGCTTTCTAGTATGTACTTCATAGTTTATAATTGGTATATGTGTAAAGAAATAAAATATTATTTACTAAAAGTCAAGTATAAGGAATATAACAAGCAATATAATTCAATTAAGCTAATTTTGAGTTGTGACTAATCATGTGAAAAAAAATGGAAAAATTAGACATTAATAGTTTAATGAAAGTAAATAGTTGATTTTAGTAGCTGATAGACATTTGCCTATTGTTTTGATCATAACTTTTGAACCATAATTAAAATCACTTTTTATTGGATGTGTTTGAAGAATAATAACATAATATTATTGGGTTGATTTTGGATTGCAAAAATTGACCTTCTTTCCACATAATCAACCCTCTACACATAAACTCAATCTTTTGAGTTTTATGGTCTAAAAATTGGTTCACCTCACCTCATGATATCTAAATCTACAATAACATATTAGCAAAGTTGATAAACATTTTTAGAGAGCTTGCTAAACAATGGTCTTGTTCTCCTTAGTCAAACACTCAGGCAATCCAATTCAATGTATTGTGAGTAAATATCAAAGACAACAAGCAAACATGTAGTATGCCTATCTATTACTAAATATGTAGATGTTAATGTGACAATGAATGGTTAGAGGTGTTCCTTGAGTGACAGTGCAAATAAGTAATAAGAGCTCTATATCTTTGATGTTCAAATGAATTAGAATTTGCCCTTTTATACAACACCATAGAATACAATTTGAAATATTTTGCACTTCAAGCTAACACATGACTCTAGTTGGAGGGGGTGACATGGACCCAAATTAAAATTTGAAAGTTAAACAGTCAAGGTTAATTTCGCATTGCAATTTCAAACCAAGTAGGTGAATGGCTAAACTAAGGATCGAGACTGGTCCCTTCAGATGTATGCATGATAAAATTAGGATAAAATTAAAGAATATGCGAACATTTGTGTGAAAATACTCCACTCATATAGTAGTCATTGTACAAAGGCTAACCTAGTCAAAATAAATCCAAAAACTAATAGAGAAGATATAATTTATATAGTTATCACCGTTACAATATAATACTCATGGAAGTATTTCCAACTTTGAAAAAATTAATTAATGCGTGAATTCAAAAAAATTCTATAGAACATTTAGAAATTAACTTCACCGAAGTTGGAATGAATAAAATTAAAAATCTGATTGAATCTTCTTTTAATGAAGTCTTAACAAAAATAATTTCTAGTGCAAATCAAAATGATTACAGAGAAGGTTAAGTTCACATTAACTTCACGGAAGTTGGAATGAATAAAATTAAAAATCTGATTGAATCTTCTTTTAATGAAGTCTTAATAAAAATAATTTCTAATGCAAAACAAAATGATTACACATAAGGTTAAGTTCACGTAGCCTTGAGTGATTGTTTTTGATTAAGCTAAGCAGCATACCAAGGTGCTGAACCCTTTACAAAAAGCCCTAGGGCAGAGCAAAACCTGCCACAAACAGACCATTAACAGCACATAAACACAACCACCCTGCTATAAGACAGCAAAACCAAACAAGGGATCTATGATTGACTTGCGTGATTGTTAAAACATACGACTGAATATGATCGCCCTTTTCACACCAACACAATACGACAGTAGACTGCAAATTGCAATGGAACAACTACACTCAACAATAATAAATTCATTAGCCAAATAAAACTATACTGTCAAATTTAAATATTGAATTTACACCGTCACAAATTTAAATACTGAATTTGGACCGTCAATATATAAACAACACAGTCGGCAGGTTGGTCCATAGCACAATAATGGCCGTTTAATAATGTATACCTCTCTCAAATAGATACCCACGTGCAATTCATCTGTTATTTATCTACAATGAAGAGTTCAACTCAAAATCAACATCATATATTTGTTTAGCTTGCATCTGTAGTCCTTCAGTAATCACTTAACATGAAAATTGTATATAGTTAGAGTACTTTCAAAAAGTCTGCATTTTATTTCATATCTTCTGTATTTCCTTAACTTGCTTCTCTAGTCTTTTATCTCTATTAATCAGTAATCATGGTGTGCAAGTCTTGTTGTAAAGAAGAGAAGAAGAAGAAGAAATTTAAGAGGGGGCTTTGGTCTCCTGAAGAGGACAGTATATTAAGAAGCTATGTTCTCAAATATGGCCATGGATATTGGAGCCAAGTTCCTAAACTAGCTGGTTAGTTGAAGCTTGCAACCATTTTTTTTTCCCTCACTCCTTAAATCTCTTTATTGCATAGTTTGTAGACATATATTTTATTGTGTCCTAGTTTGAGCCCTATATTTTATTGTGATTTTAGTTTGTAGTCATATATTTTATTGTGGCCTTGAAATTGTGCAGGCCTACAAAGGTGTGGGAAAAGTTGCAGGCTTAGGTGGATCAATTACTTGAGGCCAGGGCTAAAACGTGGGAGCTTCTCCCAACAAGAACAAATGATTATCATCAATGCACATGAAATTATAGGGAACAGGTACTGGATCCTTTAACTTTATTAGACAAGAATTGTATGGCATTTTGCTGTCACTGTTATCTTAGGAATTTGTAATATGTTACAGGTGGTATGAGATTGCTTCAATGCTTCCTGGGCGAACTGATAATGAGATAAAGAATTTATGGCATACCCATTTGAAGAAGAAGCTCAAAATGAACAGTTTGGTTAGTGATGTCAATGCCCACAAAACTCTTGGCGAGGAAACTTTGGTGTGTAGCAGCGCAAGCCCTACTATAGAAGCGAATGACCTGCAAATGGGTTTTTTTGTTTCACAAGACCAGCTTAATTTGCAAAGCTCAACATCTAGACTTCCTGTAAATCTTGCAATACCATTAGCTTCTGAGTGTTCGATGATGGAATCAAAAATTGGGTTTCAAGATGTCAAGCCCAATCCTGTGTCAAAATGTGTGCCAGAGGATTGTTCTTTTTTGGGTGTTTTGTTTTCCCAGTGGTTGTACTCAGACCAGAAGGAAACTCCCACCATTAATATGGCTTCCAAAACATTAGAAATTCCTGAAGAGTACCCACAATCAACAACCGACTCAGAAAATTCCATCTGCATAAGTTACCAGTCAGAGTTGCTTGCAATGCCAGAAGAATACCCACTTTCAAAAGAAATGAAGCACATTACAGATTCAGAATCCACCCCAGGACTACATAGGCCAAATGCAACCTTGTCTCTTTCCGAGAGCTCTCTGCCATGTCATGGATCTATTCTCCAGAGAGACCTCTCAACAACCTTGGAAAATACAGCTAATATGAATATTGCTGAATATTGGGATGACATGGGCTACAATGAGGTCGATTTAGGGTTGCATTGTGACTACAGTTTGATTGAAAACTGCTCTCTACTGGATTTGGATTTCAGTTAAATGACTCTGCCTCCAAAGCTGTTACATAACATGGTGATTTCATAGATTTCATAGACTTCCTCAGGAAGGTTGTAAAAAGAATTCTTACTCTTCCACAGTCAATGTGATTAGAATGTTTTTTTTCTTTTTAGTAGATTTGAATCACTGATTGGAATTAGCGCACATGATTCATGTTCAAGATAGAGAATATAATATATTGTAGACCTAAATTCCTTGCATTGATGAGCTAGTGATGCCCATGCCTGCTGAATATAGTGTTTATACATTGATGCCCTACAGGGCTTTGGCGACCATAAGTGTTCTATATTATAGTCAGAAGGAAAAATGTTTTCATTCTATGTAAACTAGCAACTGAATAAAAAAATTCTTAAAATTTTAATCGAGAATTTCATATTTTTGTCACCCGTCTGCATGTACAATTTACTAGATAATTATTAATTTGTTATGTAATCCAATACACGATGCTTTGAAATTCTAGTTAATGATTATTTTAGTAAAATGTGCATCAGCAAATCCATTTAGATTTATTTGCCTGCTGCTAATATTTGGAGTCAATATTGTAAATTTTATAATATTTAAAATTTTAAAATGTGTTTTCTTTATTAAAATAAAAATCTTATTTCAACAAAATAAAGGGCATAAAACTGAAATTACAAAGATTTCAAGAAGATAAAAAGTGCTGAAAGCAGGGAGAAATACAAATCAATTGTTTTCCCCATGAAAAAGTCAGTGGTGAATTTGTCAAGCAAATCCCTACATGTTTTGAAGAAGGATACAGAGACTTTCCCAAACATTTTCAATGTTTGCCGACATTAGTGTTGATAACATTTAATGTATGTGATTGATCTTCCAAAATGAGTCTTTTATGATCTACATCAATTTGAATATGGAACAAGCCGTTATTATTATGTGGTGGGCATACCTGCCTTATAATATTGTAATGATAAAACTTGTTTTGCAATTAGAAAATAATGTAAGTTTAGAATAATTGTAATTGCATGAAAATAAGTAATTCCAAACAAAGCCTAAATTTTAGAATATTGAATTTCTATGGAAGGTATTGAAAAAAGACTATGAGAGAGCAATAGATTGTATGTTTTTTTTTTTAAATCTATTTCTAGAAATAACAGTGAACTAAGTTGGGGTTAGTTATACAAAAGTAGAGTGTAATGGAGGTGCTTGTAGCAATGGCTGAGTGCATTTTCTAACTCAAGAAATGGAGGCTATACATGTTATTTGTTAAGTTTCTAGCCTAGCCAAAACACATATTTTGTTTTCCTTTAGAACTATTCAAGAATTATTTAATACAATAGGATATATGTAATGTTAAGTCAAGTTTCAACATCACAAAAAATTAACAAAAAAGTATTTTCAATTACTTTCATGAAGTAAGCATTACATGAAAGTAGTATAAAGCATTATCTTTAGCATTTGTAGATACATTATTATCATTGTATGTATGGTGTGTCTTTCATCTTGTACATAAGATTAAGGGCTTGATGCATTGTCAAGACAACCCAAGGTCTTCAAGATTTTGCCTCTAAGAAAGCCCCTAAACATGTTTCTCAACATGATGAAGCTTTTAGATAATTAATATCCAAAAACACTCATACTAATATTGAAATGGTGTGGAATAATGTCCTTCCACCAAGAAGTCATATTAACCACCTTAAATTAGGTGTGGAGACAATCCAACACTAGGTAACCGGTAGCAAAATACTTGTGACAACAAAAAGGAAGGCCTTTGTAGTCAAGAAGTTGAACCCATGGACAATCCTCCAACTACAAAATAATATCTATTGGTAGATCATTGGATATGTCAATATCTACTAGGGTGTGAGTAAAAATCATGTGGGAGAAAGACATAGTAGCTAGATCAATCATCTAAAACTCATTCAATACATTTCCAATAGTTTTGTAACAAGACTTCAGCCAAAATTGAAGTGAGAGGTTGGGTAACCTAACCCAAATAGGCATGATATTGAAATATTTAGTCATATGGTTGAATGAAGGAAACCAGGCCTTAATCACAAGAGAGTGTTGACCACACATCCAAACCTGCTCATCAAGCACAACATCTCTATCACAAGTAGTGTAAAAACCACAATGAAAAACCCTTTAGCATAGGGGTAGATCTCCATATTACCTTCAATTAGGGGTCACCCAGCCTTTGAAAGCCATTTGTAGAGCATGTTGGTTTTTTCCCTGACTAGATGCTCATTCCCAGATTTCCCTACAATGTAGCCATCAGTGATCAACAGGATCTCTGGGCTAGGGGCCAACAGTGTAGGAGATAGACTCTATTTTTATCTCCTCTTCTTCTTCAGGCTCTGCAAAACCTAGGGGGGTATTCCCTATTCAACACCCATGAGAATATGCTTGTGGGTTAGCTTGGGATGTTGATACAAAGCAGATAAATCCTCTTGTAAGTAGACCAAAATTGTAGGATAAGTGCAAAGGGGCTAGCTTTGGGCCTATGTTCAGTTGTGAATCAGAGGATCTTGGTCCTAAACTACTTCTAAGGTCCTAATGGTTTGATTTGGAAGTATGAGTTTGATGTATGTGTTTGGATGCAAAACTAGGACCTGGTATGTAACCTCAACACAGAGCTAGATTGGTGCCTATCCAGGGCTCGGAGTCAGTAGACATACACCTGTGAATGATTAGCATGAACACACTAAAACTAGATTTCAAGGGGGTGTTGTAGTATCTGCCTTACAGATACCTCCCAGGACAGAGTGTTAAGTTATCTCTAATTATGGTATCCCTATTGCAGTATATCTTTCCCAACACTTAATCTGAAAACACTTTAATCTACCTCTTGAGCAGAAGTTGAAAGATCAAGCATTCAATATAGGAATTCTATATTCTAGAATCCCAGACATCCCTTAGATATCTAGATTCAGAAGAAGGATACATGCAATATTGGAGATAGAATAACAAAACACATGCAAATACAACATTACTCATATAAAACCAATCATGAAATCAGTAGATTCATGCATGAGACATACAACAAGAGATACATAAACTCACAAGGTCACCTACACAGAGCAACCAGAACTAGTTGTATCTTATCACAGAGCCAAATATGTCTAGTTTTCAACAACCTCTAAATGAGAAACACAACCTGCCTTAAAATATAGCAAGGAAGGTCCTTAGCCTTAATTACATGGTAGACCAAAATTCGCTAGATACAGTACATTGAGAAAAATGGCGCTCATCGCATTGAATGCAGCAGGTGGGAGAGGAGACAGGAAGAGATCTCGAGCCTTGCGCCACCGCCTAGGGATTCACATCTTCAGTCAGGTACTAGATCCGTCCATGCCATCACCCATACCCTGTAAGATTTGCCATTAATGATGCACCAACTCATGGCCTTGGGAAATGCAGAATACTGTGCATCGCAAACCTTTCCCACCAAAATGTATCATCCTGATAATTCAAATCATGCAAGATCTAATTATCCCACATGCAACCCGCGGCAACCTTCTCATTACTTTATATACTAGGTCATGAGCATATATGATGTCGGTGATTTTGTTCCCGATGGCACCTAGTATAAGACCTTCATCATCATCCTCCCGCATGATATCTGGATGCTCAATATCACCCTAACATCAGCATCATCATCTGCATGAGCTCACCCTAATAATTCACATCACCATGATGTGAAATATTACCCCGCAGAAAATATCACCCTACGGGAAAGTATCATGTCGTCCACATCACCTGATATAAAATATCACCCTGATGTTTGAATATCAGCCTGATGACCAACCTTACCTTCGCGTGAGATATCAGCCTGATATTCACCTTCATTGGCACAACCTGATGCATCAGAGGAAGATCCTCCTGCCTAGCTGATACTAAATGTCTGGCCGATGAACATCCTAATGACGTCACCATCATATCCTGCATCGGGATGATATTCGGAAGATAACCGGATATTTAAAATATCACCCCCACTTCAGAAATATCATGATGCAGATGGGCAGAAAAGTGGATATCACCTTGACATAAGAATGACATCAGCATCATCAGGGTGATAAAACAACAAACATGACGTGATAAAATAACATCAGGATGATCTTAACTAAGATCACCCGATGTTCAAATATGATGACCCCGATGAATATTGGGTCATACTTAGAACCTTGCAGCAACACCATCAGGATGATCTTAACTAAAATCACCCGATGTTAAAATATCACCCCGCGGGCAGAAAATCAGGTTGCAAGAAAATATGATAATGACCCTCGCGAGAAACAATAGGGAGATATTTTGGAAACATGATGATGATGACCTCCTCTGAAGAAAATATGATGCTGAAGTTGAAAATTGCTGAGGAGGCTGAAGACTTAGGACTTCTTTGGATTTTTTGGGAAGGCACCTGCATGATACCCCAAACATAAATTATTCCTAACAGAGCATATGTAGGCCTAGCCAGAAGTAGTTGAAATAGTAAATCAAACCCCTTGTTGAAAATAAGCCTCTCCCTCGACCACTTCCTTCCTAAAAATCATCACTGGAAAAGAACAAGCGCAGGGTAGAGGCGTGAGCATCCCAAGCAAAGGGGTGTCCATGAGTAGTAAAATTTGTAGTATTCTTACTTGACATGGCTTCCACATCCATAAGAAAATGAGGGCATCTGAAATATGTTGACGGGTTAAATCCACAAAAGGAAGACCATTAGCACTTGTAGGCATAGGAACTACCTAAGGAACACCACCATCTAATCTAAAAGCACATTCATTCATGCCTCCAGAAGTAGTGGAAGAAAGAGTATCCTTGAAACTTGTAGTAGAACCAACTCTAGCAATGACTTCAAGCATGGCATCATTAACCCCACCATTCACACAATAAACAAGCCCACTCACACCACATGCTACAAAAACCTATAAGGGAGAGCTAGGAGAAAACAATTGGGAGAGGGGAGGCAAATCCTCCTAAGAAGCCAAAGATAGGGTAGGGGAGTTGCCTAGGAACACCATCCAAAGATCCTTTGGTAAAATTGTGTATGTTAAGTGCAAGTAAATATATAAATGTTATTGTATTTTGTAATATGTGTGTGTACTTCGTAACTTGATTAAAAATAGATAAAATAATTAAATTAAATTATATATAAATATTGTCTAACCTTAGTATATCAACAAAAAAATTATATATAAATATTATGATATATATTTTAGTATTAAGTTATTATATAAAAAATTAATAACTTATTTAGTAGTAAAAAGTGGAGTTCAACATAACCTTGCCAAAAGCCATATTTTTCGTTTTGCACCTTGTGGGACTGAACCAACTATGCCAACATGTCTGGGTGGGTGAGTGAATGCTGGGGGAGGTCTCATTTCGTACCCCAAGTGTCACAGCCATTCCAGACTATAGGCTTCTGGCAAAGTCACTTAAGATCCCTAAGAGCAAAAATATGCCAAACTTTGACAGAGCAATTGTCGAAATCCGTGGCTCCTAGGAATGTTTTGTTTGGACCTACAGGTGCATTTAGGTTCATCCACAATAACCTTTCTCAATTTTTCTCAACTCCAAACTATTTGACCGTGCTAAAATTAAATGCATTCTTGCAAAATGCACCAGTGGCATTCAACATAACCTTACCAAAAGCCATATTTTTTGTTCTGCACCTCATGGATCCAAACTGATGACACTAACACATCCAAATGAGTGGGTGAATGCTAGGGGAGGTCTTGTTTCCTAACCCAAGTGTCTCAGTCATTCTGCACTATAGGATTCTAGCAAAGTGATTCACCATAAGCCTGTGGTCTAGAATGACTGGGACACTTGGGGTATGGAACGAGACCTCCCCTAGTATTCACCCACCCACCTAGACATGTTGGTATATTTGTTTTGGTCCCACAAGGTGCAGAATGAAAAATATGACTTTTGGCAAGGTTATGCTGAATTCCACTGATGCATTTTGCAAGAATGCATTTAATTTTGGCACGGTCAAATGGTTTCAAGTTAAAAAAAACTAAGAGAGTTTATTGTGAATGGATTCCATGTGTACCTATAGGTCCTACCAAAATATTCCCAACTACCACGGATTGTTAGAACTGCTTCGTAAAATTTGGCAATTTTTTGCTCTTAGGGATCTTAAGTGACTTTGTCAGAAGCTTGTAGTCCAAAATGACTGGGACACTTGGGGTAAAAAAAGAGACCTCCCCTAACATTCAACCACCTACCCAGATGTGTTGACATAATCGGTTCATCCCCACAAGGCACATAATGAAAAATATGGCTTCTAGCAAGGTTATGTTGAATGCCACTGATGCATTTTGCAAGAATACATTTAGTTTCAGCATGGTCAAACAGTTTGGAGTTGAAAAAAAATAATAGAGGCTATTGTGGATGGACCCCATGTGCACATGTAGGTCTAAATAGAACATTCCTAAGTGTCATGGATTCTAAGAACAACTTTGTCAAAGTTTGGCAGTTTTTTGCTTTTAGGAATCTTAAGTGACTTTGTCAGAAGCTTGTAGTCTGGAATGACTGGGACACTTGGGGTACGAAACAAGACCTCCCCTAGTATTCACCCACCCACTCGAATGTGTTGGCATAGTTAGTTCGGCCCCACGAGGTGCAGAATGCAAAATTTCACTCCTAGCTGATAACAACCAAGAGCTTCACCATCAAAAAGATACCTCCCCTAGCATTCACCTGCCCACCCCGATGTGTTGGCACAGTCAGTTCAATAGGCATCAAATTACATGTTTTCTTGTTGTCTCCAATCATTGTTCCATAGTAATTAAATCAAATCTTAGGGGTTTGACCAAGGGAGAATATCCTTTCCTAGTAAAATCCCCAAAGGTATTTCTAAACACTACCAGTCAACCATTACAGGTCACAAACATTTAGGAAAGAAAAATTCATAGAGGTCAACTTCAGTACAACTTAGGTGTAGTTAAAATCCACACTCACAGAGATAAATTCTATAGTTGCAAAAGTGAACCAGAGCATTAGATAAGGATTTTATAGACTTAGAAGAGTTCATTTAGCATCACAGGAGATTTTAGTAAATTGATAAATTAGTTTCTAACACTTGGCATAGCAGTATGTACATCAAGTTTTGAGATAAGTACCTTTACTTATTTTATTTTATTTCTAAAAAATTATTTCAATAAATTTATTATTCTTGACTCTTTTATCTAGAGTATTTGTTGAGTGCTTTCATTTACTATTTATTTACTCTAGATATTTAAAAAATACTATCAAATTATTTATTTTCATTTTGGTGAACTTGACATTCAAACCCCTCTATGGTTTTACCCTAGGGTTTTGAGGATCTTTATATATTTTATACCTTTCATTATTTTACCTTTTCTTTCAAATTTTATGAGGGTTTAGATCCACCCTCATTTGTGCTTCATTTCTTTATATTGATCAGGGTTTGGACTATTAATGTTTTTTATCTCTTTGATCCTTTCCCCACACACCTTCTATTGTGCCTTTTCATTGCTAGATCTTTATCATGGATGTTTTTACCCCTTTCTTACCAAGATCACTACCTATGTCACTATGCATCTCTTTTATGGCCAATATAGTGACTTAGTTATTACTTCAACCCTATATTCATTTGATACATCTAGTGGTCTTGATTTGCATGTGATGTGGTGCCTAGAGAGCATATCCATTTTTCATCTCATGATATTTTTATTTTACATTTACGGAGTCTCCTCCATATGCCTCTCTTGATTCATCTTTCCTTGAGGAGTCTACCAATGTAGGTACACGTGTTTCATCTTCAAATGAGGTTAATAGTTCTTCTTCTATATATTTTTTCCCATGTTCTACTAATGGTGTATTTAATGAGGGTAGTGTTACTTCTAAGCTCTCTTCTCATGATAAGTTTGATGACTCTTTGATGCATGATGATTTCGTTTATGATGCACATTCTTCAATTTAAAGCACTTATTATAGAGTCATTTAGTAGTAATGAAGATGAAATATTACATGTTAGATCATTTTTATCTTCATATTATGCATATATACATCATGATGATACTTCAACAGATATGCTTAGTGATACATTGATGAACAATGCTAAATAATGGTTTGATTCATGCCATTCATATTATGCATCATTTGATGCTTTGTCATGTGATTTTATAGATCATTTTACTAATGCTTCTTATGCCTCTCATTCCTCACTTTTTAATTGGACCTTCTATAGGGGATCCCATGTATTTTTATATGAAAATCAAGATGATATACCACCTTTTGATGTCCATAGGGATTATTCTTTGAATCATATTATGCTTTCCCATTATATCTATTTTCAAGTACTATGCTAACCCCTCTTATGGATAAATAAATAAATTATTTCCATTATAACTTTCCTACTATTTTTTATATTTAAATTGATTCAATACTATGGCATAGTACACATGCCACCCTTCTCATCAAGTAGCTAGAAACACTAACTCATTTTCTCTAATCTAAACAAGACAAGTTTTAAAGATAGACACACAAAATTCCTAGACATGGCCTATTCATCCAAGTCCACCACCTTACACTACCTACACATCCCACCCAAGGAATTAGAGTCATGTAATTCTCCTCAGATATTTTTCTCCATCTTTATCAACTATTTACCAATAAATGAAGTTTATACAATTTTAATTCTATTTATAGTTCACATCTTGAATTTTAAGAATACAACACTTTCCATGTCAAGTACAACCCAAATAATGTTCTAATCAATTGACACCAACAAACATCAAATAACATATAATAATAACAAACACAAAAAAAAATCATCAAGTGCAAATAATATTGTATGGTGCACAAATGTGAAATAATAAACAAAAATCATTCATAATGAAAGCTCCTATATCACAATCTACATCACCTCAAAAGGAGCAAAGGACTATCAAAATCAAAGGAAAACAATTGAAACAATGTTACCACAATACCCTTGATGCACCATGAAGAATGATAGATGTGCTCCAATGATGCTTGATAATGATATTTGATGTATATAAATGTTGATTGCTCACAATAGCAGCATAACAATACTTGAAATCTCATGTGATAGCCAAACGTTCTAGGTAGATCTTGCTGGGAGAAATTTAGATAGGTGTGCTAAATAGGATCTTGATTCTCCATTTAGCTAAGAGAAAATGGCTTGATTGATAGTGATATTTATATGATCTAGGATGTGGGAAGGATATAACCTATTTGGATGAGGTCGACTAAGACTTCTAGATAAAAGGGTATAAGGATTAGGATACATGAAAGATAATTAATTAAATAATAAAATTAATTAATTAATTAATTATAGGACAAGGTTGGAGAAATAAATTAATTAAATAAATAAAATTTATTTAATTAATGTGGCGAAAGGATGGACTAAATTAATTAAATAAATATAATTTATTTAATTAATTTAGGAAATGGACTAGGATTGATTAAATAAATAAAGATAATTTATTTAATTAATTGGATAATGAAAGGGTCCTAGGATGAAAATGTTGCAAGATGCCACAAGATGGTGTCTAGGTGATGTAATAAGGACAAGGTCAATGTTAGGTGTCTACATTTTGCTCCTCTTTGAGATGATGTTGCGACCAAAAGGAAGTAGCATCATTTTAAAGAAAAAAGGTATGGACAGTGGAATGGGATGCCCCCTCAAGAGGATAGGTGGGTATGAAGGACACGAGTAGACTCTCAAAATGGATATGATAATAAAAAGATAGAGAAAGACAAGTTATGCTACATTTGGTGAGTAATCATGATTTTTGCCATAACACTAGACATTATGCACCAAGGTATAAAGACCAAGGTGACGATGTGTCTCATGCATAGAAGGATGCCCCAGCACATCACAAGGTATTTGAAACCTTAGTGGGTATTATGATGAGACAACCAATAAGGTCACAAGTAACCCTATACTGTATATCACCATGATATTGAAGACCATGATACCATTGTGGTAGGTAGGTTGCAAGGACTGATGTAGATGTAAGATAAAATGATAATGCTAATGCAAGATGAAATGATGATGCTAATGTAAAACAAAATGATAATGTAGATGCAAGATGATGATGTAAGATAAAATGATAATGTACACCAGAAAACATATGTCGTTGGACACCATGTTATGGAATATCATGATGTCATTGTGACGATATGCTGCAAGGATTGATACAAATGCAAGTAAAATGATAGCACACAAGCAAGCAAGCATGCACAAAACCACACAAAGACAAACAAGGAATTTCCCCTACCAAGATGAAAACTAATGATTGATTGATTGGACAAGGATAGTGTTGGAATTGTGGGCAATGATATATCCCAAGAACAAAACAAGGATAGGGAATGATATATCCAAAAGATGATGATTGATTGATTAGATTGACATCAAGGTAAGAAACAAAACCGAGGTATGCTTTTGGATGATTTGGCTAGATTACTTAGCTAGATTCATAAGGATTAAGGATGGACTTGCATTTGGTTTATTGCTTGAATTTTTTTTGCATGTTTTGATTTTTTTGTATTTTGAAATGTTTTTCTTTTTTTTTTTTTTGGATTTTGGGGTATTTTGATTTTTGGATTTTGAAATGTCTTTTTCTATTTTTTTGTGGGTTTTTGAAATGTTTTTTGTTTTTTTTCTTTGACAATTGGGAATACTTGACAAGATAAGTATGAGACCTTGTGAGATGGGTGGTATCATGTGGATCTTAGAACTCTAGATCATCAGCAGTAGTGATTGGATAATGAACATGATGGTGATCAGAATATGCATAAGCCCATGTATGTCTAGGAAGCTTCTTTGTAAGGATAATGTCACTAGTAAGGGCACCAAGGATACTGCCATAAGGTATGTGCATGGAAATGGGGGACCAAAAGGGGGTCAAAAGTGGCCACTTTTTTTCTGAAATTAGAAAAAACTGATCTTGAATCAGGAATTGAAGATAGCCACGCTCAAAATTAGAAGATGTGATAAGAACAAGGTTTGTAGTGCTCTGAGTCTAGTTTCAAAACTACTCTTTTTTTCTAAAAATGGTGGAGATTAAGAGGTTCAAATAGGGGGAGCACACAAAGTGCTCCTGTTTTTGTCAGAGTAATGTCTGGTGTGCTCCCCCTAAAATGTTGATTTTTAAAGTATTAGACAAATCGCAATAGTGGAAAATTAGCTGACACTATGTAGTTTATGCCTATTTTTTTGGTTAATTTTTTATGAATATATGATTATTTTATGAATTTTCAAAGTGGACACATCCTGAAAAATGAAAATTTGAGTGTGCTCCACCACAATTTTTTTGAAAACTAATCAAAAATAAATAAAAAATTTCAATGTCTATATAATTGAGTCTAGAATATAAAAATGTAATTGTTTCAAATTTTGATAAGTTACATGTAAAAATTGACACCAGAAATACTAGACATAGGTTTTTTGAAAAAAGAACACATTAGCAAAAGAACTCAAAGATGGAAACCTTAATGTTATCATGTTTTCGAAAAAAATACATGGTTATAAAGCTAATTAAAAACTTGAAGTCGTCCTAGCATTTTTCGTATTGACATTGAAAAACATGTAAACCATAGGGGGAACACGCATGATATTTGGTCAAAATTTCTAACTTTTATGAAAAACATGTCCTTGGAGTTCAAAAGCTACCTCCAACCCTTTGGGTTAGATGCCCAAGGAAAATCCAACCCATAGGGTTGGATTTTCCCAAAGCAAGAAAAATGTGAGCGCATTATAAAATAGTTAAAATGAACTCTCTCTCTCTCTCTCTCTCTCTCTCTCTCTCTCTCTCTCTCTCTCTCTCTCTCTCTCTCATTTCTTTGTCTCCATTTGACTTATTTTTCCACCTCCTCCCCTCTCTTTTTCACCCCATAACCCTAGCTTCCCTAGTTTTCCTTTTCCTTTCCAATTTTCCTTTAGATCCCACCAATTTTCCCCTATTTTACTATTTTCCACCTCTCCTCTCATCATTCTTCCCATCCAATTAACTTTCATTTTATATTGTTTCCATTTCAACCTCCAAATTTATATCCTCATCCCTCTTTGCATGTCCTAGTTTTCTTGTTTACATTTTCTTTGACAATAAGGGAGAGGGAGAGGGAGAGGGAGAGGGAGAGGGAGAGGGAGAGGGAGAGAGAGAGAGAGAGGGAGAGAGCAAGAGTCCTAGTTTTCTTGTTTCCATTTCCATTGTCAATAAGGGAGAGGGAGGGAGATAGTTGGGAGAGATAGGGAGATAGAGGAATGGAAGGGGAGATAGAGGTGAGAGATAGGGAGAGATAGATAGGTAGAGAGAGAGAGCATATAGATAGGGGGAGATAGGGAGATAGGGAGAGATAGAGGAGATAGGGAGATAGAGAGTGAGGGAGATGTCTAGATACATAGGGAGAGAGATTTAGAGGTATAAGGATGATAGAGATAGGGAGATATGGGAGAGATAGGTAGATAGAGGTTTAGGGTTTCTCGGGTTTAGGGTTTAGGAGTTAATTGTTAGGGTTTATGGGCATTATTTAGGGTTTAGAGAGAGAGAGGGGTGGGGGACGATAGAGATAGGGAGAGAGAGGAGAGATAGGAAGATAGACATTTAAGGTTGCTCAAGTTTAGGGTTTAGGGGTTAGGGGTCAAAGTTTAGGGGCATTATTTAGGGTTTAGGGGTTTAGGATCACTCAGGTTTAGGGTTTAGGGGCATTATTTAAGGTTTAGGGGTTTAGGGTTGCTTGGGTTTAGGGTTTAGGGGTTAGGGGTGAAAGGAAGCTAGGTGTGCAGAAATCGCTTCCTACACTAATCTAATGAGGAGAGGGCTATACAAATTCAAATTAATCCTTACAACTACAGCAACATAGAACATGTAAATGAGATATTGCAAAAATACACATGAACCAAAAAGAAGATAGAAGAAGAGAGACAAAGATTTACTGTGGGGAAAACCCTTATTGGGTGAAAAACCCCACACTCAGAAACCTACACAATGTATTAACAAATCTGAAAGTTGTTTACAATGCACTTGCAATGCAAGATTCAATGGTCTTCAACACTCGTATCTAGAGTCAATCCAACAACATAACAATACCTATAAACCTGTTATACAACTCCCTCTCCAAGAACCTGTTTATATAGAATATACAAGGCAATATTAGACCTATCTTGGGATGGGCGTCCACCTTGGCCTCATGGTCCAAAACCCACACCTAAGGACACTTGGTCAACATTGTAGAATGTTCCTGACACTTATCCATAGCTCCCATCCCAAAGAGGTCACCTATTTCCAAAATGGGCTATGACAGATGCTCTAACGACACTTACGACCATTATAGAATCTGTCATAGTGGTTACAACTTACAGCTGTAAGAGAATCTGTCATACATAGGCTATAAATAGCATATTCTCTTACAACATGTCATAGTCCACCTTGGGGCACCCAAATATGCCTTTTTCAAAGATGCTTCATGACACATGTCTTCACATGTCTTACAAGCTTCTATTTCTGACTCTTACATGTCATAACTTTGTCATAGGAATCCGTCATAACCGTTTTGGTCAAACATTCCCTTACACAACATGGAAGATACCGACACATGGAAAAATTCTCCTACCACAAAGTGGGACACCTATCTCCTCATGTGAGGACAAAATTACAAGTTGTCATATTCCATGTAGGATGACACATCACCGTGCCACATCCCACAATATGACAATATGGAATTTACAATTATTTACAACATAGGCAATGAATTAATAAATACAAACATAAATAATGCAAGGAATTACCAAGGTTGAGACACCTTAATTCCCAACATTCTCCCACTTGTCGAACACCTTGTAAGAGCCAATAGAATAACAAGATTTAACTACTATAGGCCGAGAGGCCGATAGACTCTGAACACCATCTAAACTTCTTTGTGCCCACTAATTTTGTCAATGCATCTGTAACATTCTTCAAAGTATCTACCTTCTCTAAATTTACCTTTCCATCCTCAACCAGGTCTCGTATGAAGTGAAACTGAACATCAATGTGCTTTGTTCTAGCATGGAAAGTTGGATTCTTCGCAAGGCAAATTGTAGTCTGACTTTCACAACTGATCGTGATCTGACCTACATCAACACCAATATAGGAACACAATCTCTTAAGCCAAATAGCTTCCTTACAAGCATGAGTTGCTACCATATACTCAGCTTCTGTCATGGACAAAGAAACAACAGGTTATCACTTACTCATGCAACTAATAGCACCACCAAATAGTGTAAACACATAAGCACTGGTGTGTATATGGAAAAATGGATCAAATCTAAACTAATAAAAACCAAAATCCAATAACATAAAGAAAACGAATTTAAATAAAAGCCATGACAAGTAATCAATGCAATAAAGACTTTTACCGAAATCTGTGTTGTTTCCTTTGGATTGAATGTAGAATTGCTCAATGAAATTGCAAAGCCATAGCTGCAACAAGCAAGTGTAGTGCTCAAGAGATCAATGTCAAATGATCGTTATAGTTGCTCAATCGACGCGTTGTGTATGCTCAAAGCTCTGTTAAGTATGCCTGAGAATACGATCGAAGAGAGAGGCTCAATGAAGGAGATGAGGGGGGTTTATATAGATTTCAAGGAAAATCGATCAACGGTCCAGATAATTCAGAAGAATCAACGGAGGAGATAAGTTGAGGAATGTGCAACGAATGAAAAGCAGACATGTGTCTTGCTTTCTTTTGCATGAGAGGAGTTATCAAGAATAGAAGAATAAGTTAACTGAAGAGATAAATCAATTAAAAGAATAAAGCAATCAGTTAAGTGATTTAAAACAAGAAGAAGAGATTTGCATGAGAATAGAAGATATTTTGCTTTATTAAATATAGAAATATTTAATTGATGAGCAAGAAAGCTTGAGTTATTTTAGAGATAACTCAAATTAGAAGAAAAAGCAATTTAAATAAATAATTGATTTATTTAAATTTAGTGAAGATATTTTGGAAGAAACAATTAAATAATTAGGATTATTTAATTTAGAAGATTTGAAAGCAAATTAAATAAATAAATTTATTTAATTGTTGTGCATGATTTTGGAAGAATGATTTTTGATTTAATTAAATAATTAAGAATTATTTAATTTTAGATAAGAGGGAATTTGTTGAATTAATTAAATAATTGGATATATTTAATTAATGTGGATGTGAATTTTGGGAAGAGGATAATTAAATAATTAAAATTATTTAATTATGGAAGAATATAGAGGAATTTAATTTAATTAATTAAATAACGAGGATTTATTTAATTAATGTTGAATTTAGGAGATTTAGAAGAATTTGATGAAAATTAATTAAATAATTTGATTATTTAATTAACATTGCAATGTAGGTGATTAGATAGAAATGACGAAATGCAAGTGATTCGACGACATGGTCATTTTAGGGTGTCTACATTTTGCCCCTCTTTGATGCAATGCAGCATGTAGCGTTGCGTCAAAGAAAATAATTGTTGAAGACGTGATACAATTTTTATGCCCCAGTGTATCGAGTTGCCCCAGCATATGCCCCCTCGAGCGGAAAGACAGGGAGGCGATAGAGGAAAGGTGTTGACGCTCGACTAGAAAGGTGCGCGACCAGTAGGAAGAAAAAGCAGGAACATGGGGGGGGAAGAAAAACGGAAGGGTGGGGAAACTATAAATAGGTCCCATGGGGACCACAATCCTCATTTGCACCCATTAAGATTCTAAATTTAGAGACAAGAGTTTCTAAACTGAGTGGAGAGAGAGTTGAGCAGCCAGCGGAGAGAGATGCCGATTCCTGTGCACAGACATCGGGCGGAGCTGGTGCGGACCTACGGGAGGCCAGCAGGAGCTCCGACAGCGGTAAGTGATCGAAAAACCCCTTTGTCCTTTGTCGTTTAGGGTGTTTTTAGGGCGAGGATTGGGGGGGGGCAGCATTTTAGCCAAAAGCGCTATAGGATTGTGCAGCGTGGGTGGTAGTCGGTTGGCGCGCTTTTGGAGCGCCGCAGCGCATTTGGTCGGCGGCTGCAGCGCGACTGGCAAAAACAAGTTGCTGTTGGTTAGGTTTGTCAGCGTCGCAGCGCGGTTGCAAAATTCCGCAGCGCTTATGGTAGAGGAGGAGAGCACAGTTGGACTGGTAGTTTAGCACGACTGGCGGGGAGAGATGCCGAGGTACAGCTATGGCTGATAGCAGAGGCTACACTCTTTAGAGTGAGGCGGGAGAGAGAGGAGGCACACCGTGCACTGGGTGCAGACCAGAGGACCCTATACAGTGAGCTCGTCCGAGTGCAGGGTGAGCTGGTATCAGCTGGCCGGGAGGCAGAGTATTACAGGGGGCTGTATGTGGGTGCGGTGCCGGCAGCTCAGCATGCACCGAGCTATAGAGACAGGAGCAGGTCGGGGACATCAGGATCTCGGAGGACAGGGCAGTCAGCATCCTCGGTCAGAGGGCCACTTTTGCCGCCAGGGGGAGGAGGAGGACCATCAGGGGGACCTCCACCGAGCACAGGGGGAGGCCAGGGGCCACAGCAGGAGGGTAGCTCTACTCACTAGGGCATACTCATGTATATTGTATCATATTGTATTATTTTGGACAAATGCCTGTGTGCATTCTGATGTATATTTTGAGGGCTCTTGATAGCCTAGATGTACTATATTGGTGTATATTTGGATGTATACACATTTGTATTTTTGATGTAGACATAGACACTTTGTATTATGATGACCATTACCTGATATATATATATATGATCTATTCGACTCACTATTGTTCATGCCTTTTGTGTATGCATTCCTTGATGTCATGGATGTGATGATATGTATGTAAGATTATGGATTCATGTGATGACATATATTGTTTATATGATGCTTATAGATGTATGATGATAGAGATAGATGATGATATAGATGTGATGACTAGTGATATCTGACATGTGGGTTTTGCAGATATGCACCAGAGAGGAGAACAGGAGGAGATGGAGACTGTTGATCGATTACTGCAAGGAAAGCGATATAAAGGATGTGGAAATGCATGAATGAGCTTGTTGCAATGGCTTCGCATTTGTATATAAAGAGCAATCCTTAGTTTGATATAGCACGCGGATAGTTCACCACCAAGGTATAAAAAGACCAAGGTGCAGTAATATCTGAGTGCGTGGACGTTGACTCTGCAAGCAAGCGGTTTGAACTTAGATCCCTTAGACAGCATATAACCTTGTTGGGACATGTGAATAAGACATAGTCTTGAACATAAAATAAACTTCAATACATGTCAATGCAAGAAGAAATATTAATATGTAAGATGCTAGGTCGTAACACACACAAGATAGATATGATGCTAAGAAAGATACTAAAGATCATTCCTCAAACACGGCACACAGAAAGCAATGACTATGCCCCCAGTCCGTACTGCATCGCAACATACCAAGATTATAGATGAATCAAGGTAGCTTTGAATAGGTATTGGAATAGGGAACAAAAGATAAACCATAACACAAATTGACTGACTTACAAAGTAAACATACAGCCAACATATTCTCTTGCCAAAGAGGGTGCTCAGGAAAGATTGGATAGGAAAGATAACAGCCTTATCGTAGGAACTCTGTGTCCGTTAAAGGGGGCTATCTGCCTAAAAAGACAATGTCTTGCTGCAGGAAATGCCACATGTTGCAGGAGACGCGTGTGTTGGTCTCGACAATGGAACACTTCGTAGAAGACAAGCTTGTTGATCCAGGGCTTGGTTAAACGGTACTTAGCTGATGTTGGCAATCAGTATGCAGGATAGTAGAAGACTCTGGAAGGAAGCTTCTTTGCTTCAGGTTTGCGAAGGACTATTGCTTTGAAAGGATGCACTAGCTTGCTACTTGAGTTAGTCAAGTCGAGGCGAATGGATTTTGAAAAACGAAAGACTAGAAGGATGAAATGTTAATGGATTGGGACGGGTGGAGAATGATGGATCGTGTGTGCCTGAGTACTGGATACATCCTTCGTATTCCAGACTGCCTACATACCCTGTATCCACGGGATCAAGGCACACTTACGATGGAAGATGAACGTGATAAATATGTAGTTCTGGATAGAGTGATGAATGGGTCAAGGTGAAAGGGGGAGATCTTATGTACCTGAGTACTGGAAACTTCCTTCGTATTCCAGACTGCCTACATACCCATATCCATGGGATCAAGGTACCTTAAGATTGAGAAGAGATACTATGTAGTTCTGGTTAGATGTGATGATGTGGGAAAAGAGCGGAGAAGAGGTGATCTTATGTACCTGAGTACTGGAAACGTCCTTCGTATTCCAGACTGCCTACATACCCATATCCATGGGATCAAGGCACCTTAAGATTGAAAAGATGATATGTAGTTCTGGGTGGTGTGATGATGTAGAAGGAGTGTTGAGAAGATAACAGCCTTATCGTAGGAACTCAGTGTCCGTTAAAGGGTGTTACCTGTGGAAATGAGACAAGATTGAAGTAAGCGCTGCGAACCACGAACAAGGAACCAATCCTAGACCGAAGCTAAGGAAAGAGTTGCCCCCATTCTGGTAGAGGAAACTGTAGGGGTGACCGCCGAAGGAGACACAGAAAGACTTGACCTAGGACAAGACAATGTTAACTGTAGACACAGATCAAGACGTGGGATGACGATGAGGGACATTGACAAATTTCCAAGCTATACTAGATAGGGAAATGGAAATGCAAACAAGGTCAATGGTTTTATTATGGATGGATGGATGAAGCAGGTTGCAAACTGGACAAGGAGTGGACAGGACTCGATAGATGATGGATGCTGACTCTACGCATAGCGCCTGTTTGCCAGGTTTTCACTACGGTACTTATCCAAGGTGCCTGTTTGCCAGGTTTTCACCAGAGGATGAATGTTTTTGTATTTTTGTATTTTTGTGATTTTTTTTTGATTTTTTTAATTTTTTTGATTTTTGATTTTTTGTGGGAATACTCTGAGGATTAGGCATAGAACTTCTTGAGATGGACACTGTTAAGTGGCTCATCTAGAGGAATGCCGTCAGGTGTACCTAAAGTATAAGCTCCCGATCCATATGCTGCTGTGACAATGAAGGGACCTAACCAGTTAGGCTCAAACTTGCCCTTCTTCTCTCGATCTGCTTGATTTCTCTGATTCTCCTTAAGTACAAGATCACCAACTTGAAACCGTCTCTCTTTGATCTTTTTGTTGTAATTACGCCGGAGGCGGTTTTGATAGACATGGAGATGATTAAGTGCGGCAAGGCGCCTCTCATCTAGTAGTTCAAGCTCAGCTAATCTGGAAGTGCGATACTCATCTCCGCCGATCAGGTCCTGCATGGATACTCTGAGGGATGGGATCTTGACCTCTATAGGTAGGATGGCTTCAGAGCCAAAGATTAAGGCATATGGTGTGGCACCAGTTGGTGTTCTGATACTAGTGCGGTAGGCCCATAGGGCGGGATTGAGTTGCAAGTGCCAATCACGACCAGCTTCATTGACTGTTTTCTTGAGGATTTTGAGAATGGTTTTATTGGAAGCCTCAGCTTGGCCGTTACTCTGCGGATAGTAGGGAGTTGAAAAGCGATGTTGGATATTGTATCGTATGCATAAGGCACGAACATCTTGGTTCTTGAATGGTCTCCCATTATCAGTGAGAATGGCTTGGGGAATACCATACCGGCATATGAGGTAGTTTAGGATAAACTTGGCTATTTGCTTACCGGTGATATAGGTCATAGGAATGGCTTCCACCCACTTCGTGAAATACTCAGTGGCGGTAATGATAAACTTGTGGCCATTTGAGGAGGAAGGGTGGATTTGTCCTACGAGGTCGAGACCCCATTGAGAAAAAGGCCATGGAGTTGTCACAGGTTGTAATTCATGAGCGGGTGCGTGAATCAGATCTCCATGCTGCTGACATTGTAGACACTTCTTAGCAAACTGTGCAGCATCTTGCTCTATTGTAGGCCAATAATAACCTGTTCTGAGTATCTTCTTAGCAAGATTAGGACCGGTAGAATGTGCGCCACAGACACCTTCGTGTATGTCTCGTAAGGTAGCTTCAGCTTCTTCCGCGTTAAGACACCGTAAGAGGATACCATCGAGACTCCGGTGATATAGTGTATCACCCAGAATGATGTAACGAGAGGATCGACGGATAAAGGTTTTGCGTTGGGTGGATGATAGGTCAGGGGGAAAGGTATTGTGTTTGAGGTATTCATAGATATCTTCATACCATGGGGAATTGGGACCAACAAGTTCGCAGATGATTTCAGTAACAGGAACATCGACGGCCGGTATCAACAATTGCTCGATCAAGAATTCACACTTCTGTGTATTTGCAGGCATGTCAATCAGTGACCCCACAGAAGCCATAGAATCTGCAGCTTTATTATGCTCTCTTGGAATTTGCTCAAATGTGATGGTAGAAAAATGTGGTTTGTAGGCATCCACTAGTTGTTTGTAGGGGACCAACTTTTCATCCTTTGTTTGGTATTCATCTGTGACTTGGCGGATGACTAGCTGTGAGTCTCCATATACTTGTAATTCTGTGATGTCCCATTGAACTGCTGTGTTGAGACCTATGAGGAGTGCTTCATACTCGGCTATGTTGTTGGTGCAAGGGAATGCGAGCCGATATGACTTTGGAATGTAGTCATTCTGAGGTGTAACAAATAAGATGCCAGCTCCTGATCCATGCTGCGTGTAAGAACCATCAAAGTATAACTTCCACATTATGGAGTTAGCAAGAGTGAATAGATTCTCATCAGGAAAGTCTGCGACCATAGGATGTGTATCTTTCATAGGTGCTTCTGTTAGTTGATCCGCGAGGGCTTGTCCTTTAATTGCTTTGCGATCTGTGTACTCAATATCGAACTCACTAAGAATCATGACCCATTTAGCTAGTCTGCCTGTGAGAGCTGCTTTTGCTAGTAGATACTTCAAGGGATCAATCTTGGCTATCAGATTTGTGTGTTGGTTCAGCATGTAATGTCGCAACTTTTGGGAGGCGAACACTACTGCTAAACAAGCCCTTTCCATTGGTGAATAATTGAGATCATACCCTACCAAAGTTCTACTGATGTAATAAACTGCATGCTCCTTTCCTGTGTCATCATTCTGTGCTAGCAGGGCCCCTAGGGCCGAATTTGTAGTGGAGATGTATAAGATCAAAGGTTTGTCCGCAACTGGTGGAACCAATACAGGAGGTGTAGCTAGATACTCCTTAAGTTGATCAAACGCTGCTTGACACTTGTTGTCCCATCGAAACGAGACATCCTTTCAGAGCAAGTGTTGAAAGGGTTGACATTTATCTGCTAGCTGTGAGATGAAACGTCGAATGGACTGCAACCTTCCTTGTAGGCTCCTTAATGCTTTTAGGTTCTTCAGTGGAGGCATCTCCACTATAGCTTTTACTTTTGCTGGATCTACTTCGATGCCCCTACGAGATACAATGTATCCCAACAGCTTCCCTGATGTGACACCAAAGACACACTTCTTAGGATTGAGTCTTACTTGGTATTTTTCAAGCCTATCGAAGATCTGTCCTAGGACCTGTATATGTTCTGCTCTAGAAGATTTAGCCAATATATCATCCACATAGTCTTCCATGATGTGATGAAAGAGGTCATGAAATATCACTGTCATAGCTCGCTGATAGGTTGCTCCTGCATTCTTCAGACCAAACGGCATAACACACCAACAGTAATTGCCCCAAGGACATGTAAAGGTTGTTTTGTGTTGATCCTCCTCAGCTATTCTAATCTGGTTGTAGCCTGAGAATCCATCCATAAGAGAAAGCATCTCGTGACCTGCTGTTAAGTCCACTATAATGTCAATGTTTGGTAGTGGAAAATCATCTTTGGGACATGCCTTGTTGAGATCTCTGAAATCATTACACATGCGGATGCGCCCATTAGGTTTAGACACAGGTACAATGTTTGAGACCCAATCTGAATAGTCAATGGGTCATATAAACTTTGCGTCTAACAGCTTCTGTATTTCTACTTTCACTAGGAGAGCGATCTGTGGGTGCATCTTTCTCAACTTCTGTTTGACTGGTTTCACTTTGGGATCCACTGTGAGATAATGAACTACCAGCTTAGGGTCGAGCCCTGGCATATCCGCATAGGTCCATGCAAAGTTGATGGTTCTCTGCAAGAAGAATGCGTTAAGATTTTTGTGCTCTGTATTAGATAATGACGCTGCTAGAAATGTGGTCTTTGGATTCTGTTCTGTACCTAGGTTGATCTCTGTAGAATCTTCCACTAGTAGAGCTGATTTCTCTTGATACTTAGAAGGTAAGGGAAGGTCAAATCCTCCATCCTCAGGTGCCACAGTTGGGTTTTCACCTTTGGATACGTCCTTTATTTTTACTATTTTATGATCAGGAGGTGCCACAGCGTGGTTTTCACCTAGAGATCTTTCTTTATTTGCACTTTTGCGACTAGAGGATTTGGCATTCTCACCAAAATAAGCCGTGGGCTCAAGTTCCATGACAAAACCTGCCTTGTGATCGCCAAGAGGGATACCTTCCCGAAGTCCCATAAACTCAGCTAAAGCTTCGTCATTCTGAAATACATCTATAACGGGGGCCCCTTGTTGGTCCCAATCGATAAGTTCAGGGTAGAAAAGCGTGACATTCTGGGTGCTGGTGTTGGAAGTTAAGGATACAGAGGATAGTGTGAAAATGGAGGATTCTGCGAATAGATTGGTTATGTGGAGGGAAGAGTCATCGATGATATCCTTTGTAGATGTCGAATCGACGGGAAACTTGTCAGCTACCTCGTCGAGGATATACTCGATGTCCAAGGCACGTGGTACCTTCTTACCAAATCCTAATCCTTTCTTGTCTAGCTTCTTTGTTACCACAATGGGCTCCATAGTGCCTTGATTTTGTTTCCCAAGGCCACCTTTGCCTTTATAGCCCGTGTTTTTCACTATCCTTAAGCCATTGCCATATTGCTTTACTGGTATCGTGACTGGTTCTTTCTCCTTGTAGAGCCAAGAAGAGATGTCCTCAATAGTTTCCTCTTCCAATAGCCAGCCGTCCATGTTGGAATTGGGTTAGGAATGTTGGTGGAGGAATAGTTGCTTTTTTGGTAACTTTAGCAATGGGTGGTTTGCCGTAAGATTTTGGAGATAAAGGCATCCGCCCTACACAACAAGATTCAGAGATATCATAAGAGCCAAAGCCTATATCCCGAAAGCGAGCTGTGATTTTGGGGAGGGGTGTAGGTTCACTTGTAGAGGCTTGCGTGAGAGTTTCAGGGTCAACATAGAGAGGGGACTCAAGGGCTTTGTCATTTTTAGGCACTTGGTTGTAATTCTTATAGCTTCCTTGCAAGACACGGCAAAATTCAAAAGGATTAGGATCTCCTGGGATAGTGATCTCTGTATGGGAACTTGAGGGACTGATGGTACGTGGAGGGAACAGCTTTCATTGCATGGATCCATGGGCGGCCCAGAATAATGTTGTAAGGCAGCTCAATATCAAGGACTTGACACCTGGTTTCAAGTATGACAGGGCCCAGTTGTATAGGCAAGTGAATGACACCTTCTGAATGGCGTTCTGCATCATCATACCCCTTGATTGTAATACTATGCTCAGTGTTGACGTGATCCTCAGAGTATCCCAATTGCTTTAGTAACTTTAAAGAACAGATGTTGAGACCAGCACCACCATCTATGAGGATGCGTTTGATTTTGTGCTTATGGATGAGCACTTCAATATGGAGGGCATCGTTGTGACAAGGATAGTGGGAGGGAAGGTCTTTCTCAGAGAAGACCACGTTGTAAGGCGAAGCAATATTACCCACTATAGCTTGGAAATCTGTGACTGCTATGTTGTTAGGAATAGACGACTCTTGGAGGGCTTTTTCTAGCACTACTCTATGTGCAGGTGATGACCGTAGAAGGTCCAAAATAGAGATCTGTGCTGGTGTTCTCCCTAGATGTTCGACAAGATTATAATCAGACTGAACTGGAAGCCTAGGTGTAGGTGCACGAATGGTGACATGACCTCGATGAGTAGTAACAGCATAATCCGTAGATTTGCCTTTAATGGTGAGGGTAGACACTCGACTCTCTTCAAAACGACCTACAATGGAATCGAAGGACGTGGAAGCGTGATTGATACCTTTACCTCTATCCTGAGGAGGAGGTGGACCATGATGAGGGAATGGTTCCTTGTACATATCGAGATCCTTGTTCGTGTGTTGCGCTGGTGATTCATTCTCAAAAGTGATTTGATTAGCGTCGATAAGGTTTTGGATGAGGTGCTTAAGCTTCATGCAAGATGCTGTTCGATGACCTTTGCTCCTATGGAACTCACAATACTCATTGTCTCTGTAACGTGCAGTTTTGTAGACAGGTTCTCCATATGGGGGAGCATCAGGTAAGGTTATGAGCCCTTTCAGTAAAGCTTGCTGTAAGACCGATTCGATGGGTACTCCCAAAGGAGTAAATTGACGTTGCGGAGGGTAATCTTGTTGGGGCCGCTCTTGTTGTCGTTGTTGATTTTGATAAGGCTGCCTTTGTTGCTGCTGTTGTTGAGGTGGAGCTTGACTTGGTTTGGAGAGTTGCAGCGGTGTTTGCAACGTTTGGACATGCTTAGTATCGACCACTCCATCATTGACCACGTTTTTGTTCTTGTTCCAATATTTGGGTTTATCGTTCGATTGTTGATGAGAAGAGCTATCTTTCGTCTCTTTAAAGATTTTGACCACACCCTTAGCAATGAGGGCCTTCTCAATGTTGATACCCTTGTATGTGATTTCATCGAAGGTTGTAGCACTAAGGATTTGCAAATGGAAACCTAACTCTTGGTTAAGGTTCTACACAAAGATGCTAACAAGCTGTTTCTCCAGAATCTTGAAAGGGAATTTACTAGCCATTTGTCTCCATCGTTGAAGGAAAGAAATGAAAGTCTCGCCATTTTTCTGTTTATTGTTGCATAGGCCCGTCATGGAAATCTCATGCTCTGCGTTGTAAGAAAAATGGGTGGCAAACTTCTCTGCTAGCTCGTTGAAAGACTTGATACCCGTAGGTAAGTGTGAGAACCATTCTATTGCTTGTCCTCCAAGACTGCGAGGAAAAAGATGCATAAGATATGTGTCGTTGTGAGAGACCTCAAAGCAAGCAAGATAGAATTCCCTAAGATGGTCTTTTGGGTCACCTTTTCCTTTGTACTTATCAAACTTTGGAATAGTGAAATTTTGAGGAAAAGGGATCATTGGTAATGACCGATCAAAAGGATAAGGGCACACTTCCTCCAAAGAGAAGGTCTTTTTGGTGTGGCCAAATGTAAAATCAGATAGCTGTTGTTGTACCTCCGCAATCTTTAGTTCCATAGTCATGGGAGGGGTTGGTAACGTCTCCTGTTGTCCAAAAAGCGGTTGGTGTTGCCCATAAGGAATATTATAATGTGAGCCATGCGCAGTGGTATTGTAAGGGTCGTAAGATTGATTGGGATTGTATGGATTGTACGATTGGTTCAGATTGGGTTGGAATTGGAGGCCTTGATTAGGCAGAGGTGGAGGTGGCGCTAGGTAAGAATGTTGGCTTTGCGATGGTTGAAGAAACGTATTGGGGGGAGGAAAGCTAAAGTGCGTTTGATTAGGTTGTGATGGTGGCACATAGCTTTGGGAAAACTGATGTTGGGAATGTTGAGAGTGGCTAGGCAATGTATGAAAGAAGTTGAGCGTGGATGAACGTTGTGGAGGAGGAACATAGGTAGAAGTGATTTGCGACGGTGGGGGTTGATTGAAGATGAGAGGAGAAGAATGTTGTGGTGGAGGACCATAGGTAGAAGTGTTTTGTGATGGTTGGGGTTGCTTGAGGATGAGAGTAGAAGAATGTTGTGGTTGGGGTTGCATGACTCCAATTGGTTGAGAGACATGCAGGTGTGATGATATAAGAGGTGGCATATGTTGAGACCCTTGTTGCATGGCTAAATAAGTGTTCCCCGGATTGTAATTAGGTGGGAAACCTAGCGTGATGGGGTAACCAAGATTCTGCTTGCGCTTGGGGTGGACACTTTAGGAGGTGTTTGCACGTTGGATCGAGCTAAGGTGGCTTGCTTAGCTAACTCTGCTTGACGTTGGAGAGTTTCTTGTTGGTTTTGATAGATCTCCATAGGAGTCAAAAGTGGTGATATGGGCCTTTCCTCTGTTGGATTTTGAAAAAGGGGATTCCGATACTGCGAGCCTTGAGTAGGTAAGGGCGTAGTGACCGTGGACATGGTTTGCACCGCTTGTATGGTTTCTTGGGTGTTGTTGCTCTCCTTGAGAGTGGACACATCAAAATCTGGAGGTAACTTGGCACCTTGCTTTGCAAGCAAGCGAAAGAAATGATCTTGGTTCTCACTAAGGATTTTATCAAAGGCAGCTATAGCTCTAGGATCTTGTATAAATTCATCAAGATCTTGCCCATCTTCTTGAGAGGATTGACCTATTTCAAAGTGTCGCTCTTCTTGAGATGGGGGTTGATCTATGACATAACCTTGTGGGACAAAATCCGGAGGCAAGCCTGTGGTATACTGCGGTGCATTTAGCAAAGGGGTTCTATCCTCATGAGGATTGCTTGGTTCATCTATGTGCGGCATGTTTGGAGAGCTGATTGGTCTTGCCGCGGGTGTACTAGGAGTCACTTTGGGAGTAACGTTGAGACGACTTGATTGTGGTGTGCGAGGGGGTGACTTGTGCTTCTTAGGGATAACTTGCCTAGACTTCATGGTTTGCTGTAGCCTGGTGGTGACCATGGGATTCACTTAGGCACAATGTAATGCTGGGACTCTGTGAGATGCTTTGAAGAAACGGACAAACTCTGATGCACAAAGTACTGACCAAAGGCGCTATACTGTTTGACCAGAGGCGCAGGACTGTGCTACCAAAAGCGTGCTACTGTGGACCAGAGGCGACGGACTGAGCTGCCAATAGCGAGTTACTGCTATGCCAATGGCGAGCTATAGTGACCAAAAGCGAGCTACTGTTATACCGAGGGCGCTGAAGTAGAGTGTTAGCCAGAGGCGAGGTACTGCTATACCAAAGGCGATCTACTGTATGACCAAAAGCGAGCTGCTGTAATACCAAGGGCGCTGAAGTAGTGTCTGATGTTTGTAAAGGCAATTTTGACAGATTTATGGTTGGATTTTGTCTTTGGCAAGAGAAAACACAGCAAACAAGTGGTCAAAAAAGGCACAAGGACTGACACAACAGATAGTGTATGTTCAAGGCTCCAAACAAGCCCAATGTTTCCACAGGTCTAATACAGTTGCAATCAATAACAAGCACTTTTTATCCCTAGAGACAAGGTTTCATTGCAGTAGATCAGCTCACAGCTTAATACTCCGTTGATAAAAATATCATTCCATAAAGGTGTCGGATATTTAGTATCTTTGCGAGAGATGATAGGTAGGGATATCTCACCCTCCCCTTGGAAAGCTCAAGTAGGTCACAAGAGCTTTATGTCCAAGGGAATACTATCTCTTCTCAAGGGAGCCAATGGTGAGTATCTTAAGGGTTTAAATCGATTTCCCTTGCACTGATGATTACCGCAATGTTCAGAGGTAGGTCGGGTAGTCTCTATCTAAAATTGGTTCTTAGTGACTTTGAGGGACCAACGCCTTACGAGCAATGCGACAAGCTACTAAAAGCTTTAACCAATCCTACTAAGAGTTTCAAACACTTCGCTCAATATGAAAATCATTTCCACAAAGGGCTAGTACACCTCTTTTCAGTTTGGCATCACAAGGTAAGGCTGACGTCGGTTAGGACTTGGCTTTCGCCTTATCCCTTTTATATAGCGGTTCAAAGGAAAACTCCGCTTAGGGTCATCCCTTTTGGATGAAACGCAATCCAAAAGCAGGCCCTTCTAAAGGAAGTGCAAAAAATGTAAAATCAAACACGTCACACAAAGGTTCAATTGTCCCGTTATAAGAAAAATAAGGTGCAACTAAGCTATGCACACACACGATTGTAGTTGTAAATTGTCCCTTATGAAATGAAGTGTTTGGCATTCATGTCCATTGTCCTTTAGAAAATTGAGGTGTTTGTCCATACATGTCCATTGTCCCTTAAGAAAATTAGTATGTTCCTAAGACTTAGATTGCAAGGAAAGATTTGTTCAATTACTCCTTTTAGGCATGCAATGTGTTCTAAGACTTAGTAAGGTAAAACAAAAGGGTCTTCAACGCTCGTCCTGCATAAATATGTTAAAAACACCTATTGGCTCTGTGTGAGTAATAAGAAGCTGCAACAATTCCGTTAGTTCCACCAAAAAAATTCACAAGTTAGCAAAAATAAATCGACTTTTGACCAAAAGCGCTGAACAACTTTACCAGAAGCGACCTACTGTGTTTCAAGAGCGCTGTAATGCAGACCAGAAGCGTTGAACAATAACCAGAAGTGCTTCACTGTCGTTCAAAAAGCGCTGCGATAAATACCAAAGGCGTGTAACGATAATACCAAAAGCGCTGTAAAAGATCCAAGAGCGCTTCGCTGTATAACCGAAAGCGCGGTAATATGTTCCCAAAAGCGCTGTTCTGTCTCAGGTACAAAAAATATTAGTTTTCTTAACAATAACCAGGTCAAAATAACTTTTCATGGTGGACCTATTATCTGAAGGATGGTATCTGATAGATCTGGGTTGTGTAATCTGGAAAACTCAGAGAAATGGATCAGCCCAATAGATTAGCACAAAAAACAAGGATATGCCTAAATAAATCAGCTTAGGAGATATCAAAAAAGTAGGTTTTGAAAGACAAATATAACAGCTTGTCCGACAAAACGACAGATCTGAAATGAGAAATCACTGCAAAACCCTGAATGAAGTCAAAAACCTAATTTTAATCAAAAGCGCCTAATAACACGCCAGTAGCGTGTCTCTGTGCTACCGATAGCGCTTTTCTGTGCTACCAGAAGCGCGGCCGTGCCGCCAAGGGCGCTAAACTATTCCTGCAAAAGCACTGTGAAGTGCCGTAAGCGCCGTGCCGTACTGTGTCTTCAAAAAAAAAACAAATTTCTCAAAGAAACCAAGGGATTAGTGGGTCCCACCGGGCGTGCCAGAATGTGTATATGGAAAAATGGATCAAATCTAAACTAATAAAAACCAAAATCCAATAACATAAAGAAAACGAATTTAAATAAAAGCCATGACAAGTAATCAATGCAATAAAGACTTTTACCGAAATCTGTGTTGTTTCCTTTGGATTGAATGTAGAATTGCTCAATGAAATTGCAAAGCCATAGCTGCAACAAGCAAGTGTAGTGCTCAAGAGATCAATGTCAAATGATCGTTATAGTTGCTCAATCGACGCGTTGTGTATGCTCAAAGCTCTATTAAGTATGCCTGAGAATACGATCGAAGAGAGAGGCTCAATGAAGGAGATGAGGGGGGTTTATATAGATTTCAAGGAAAATCGATCAACGGTCCAGATAATTCAGAAGAATCAACGGAGGAGATAAGTTGAGGAATGTGCAACGAATGAAAAGCAGACATGTGTCTTGCTTTCTTTTGCATGAGAGGAGTTATCAAGAATAGAAGAATAAGTTAACTGAAGAGATAAATCAATTAAAAGAATAAAGCAATCAGTTAAGTGATTTAAAACAAGAAGAAGAGATTTGCATGAGAATAGAAGATATTTTACTTTATTAAATATAGAAATATTTAATTGATGAGCAAGAAAGCTTGAGTTATTTTAGAGATAACTCAAATTAGAAGAAAAAGCAATTTAAATAAATAATTGATTTATTTAAATTTAGTGAAGATATTTTGGAAGAAACAATTAAATAATTAGGATTATTTAATTTAGAAGATTTGAAAGCAAATTAAATAAATAAATTTATTTAATTGTTGTGCATGATTTTGGAAGAATAATTTTTGATTTAATTAAATAATTAAGAATTATTTAATTTTAGATAAGAGGGAATTTGTTGAATTAATTAAATAATTGGATATATTTAATTAATGTGGATGTGAATTTTGGGAAGAGGATAATTAAATAATTAAAATTATTTAATTATGGAAGAATATAGAGGAATTTAATTTAATTAATTAAATAACGAGGATTTATTTAATTAATGTTGAATTTAGGAGATTTAGAAGAATTTGATGAAAATTAATTAAATAATTTGATTATTTAATTAACGTTGCAATGTAGGTGATTAGATAGAAATGACGAAATGCAAGTGATTCGACGACATGGTCATTTTAGGGTGTCTACAACTGGTGGATCTCCTGCTGTTAATGTCACCTACCTAGTCTAAATCCACGAATATTAACAAAATGTGAAGGTACTAAAACAATACCATGATAGCATATGGAATACTCAGAAGTACCCTTCAAATATCTGAATGCTTGCTTAACTGCATCCCAATGAACCCATCCAAGATTAGCCATAAATCGACTAAGGACTCCCATTGCTTGGGCAATGTCTGGTCTTGTGCAGACCATAGCATACATCAAACTACCAATAGCACTAGCATAAGGTACTCTACTCATGTCCTCCACCTCACTAGGAGATTTTGGACAATCGTCAACAAACAACTTTGTCCCCAAAGAAACGGGAACACACAATGGTATACAATCTGCCATGCTGAACCTGTCCAACATGGTCTTCACATACTCTGACTTAACCAAAGTTTTCTATTGGTTCTATCTCTTCTAATTTCCATTCCTAGGATGTACCTGGCTGCCCCTAAATCTTTCATTTCAAAGTATGTTGACAATTGAGATTTGAAATTAGAAATCATATTCTTACCCTTCCCAATGAGAAACATATCATCAACATATAGTGCAACAATGAGAGTATGATCACCATCAAACTTATAATACACATAGTGATCCAATTTTGATCTCACAAATCTAATAGACAACACAAAGGCATCAAACTTCAAGTACCATCTCCTAGGGGACTATTGCAAACCATACATAGACTTCTTAAGCTTGCAAACTAAATTTTCTTTACCTTTCACCATGTAATGCTCTAGCTGTGACATGTAGATTTCTTCCTCCAAATCACCATGAAGGAAATTTGTTTTCACATCCATCTGTTCTACCTCTAACTCATAAGCTGCTACAAGAGACAACAGGAATCGAATAGATGTCAGCTTTGCAACAGGAGAGAAGATCTCACCATAATATATACCCTCAACTTGTGAATACCCCTTCGTAACCAATCTGGCCTTATACTTCTCAACACTGCCATCTGTACCAAATCTCTTCTTGAACACCCATTTGCATCCAACGGGTTTCTATCCACGAGGCAAAGGCACCAAGTCCCAAGTTTGATTCTTTTCCAAAGAAGCCATTTCATCCTCCATGGCCTCCTTCTAGGAACCCACATCTTTCATGTCCATAGCCTCTGATAGAGTTCTAGGTTCATCACTGTTAGCAAGCAAAGCAAAAGCACAACTAGAATCAAGCAATGTAAAACCAAACCTTTCAGGTTGCTTTCTTATCTGTGTAGACCACCTCAAGAGCTAAGGTTGAGGTTCAACTTCTTCATATAAGCTTTCAGAGCTGCTAGAGCTCTCCTCATCATCAGGTCCAACATTGTCTTTATGTTTAGTCTTCTCAGGGGTAGGAGGAAATTGAACAACATCATCTTTCTTTTCTTTTTCTTCTGGTTGTAAAATAGTGGAAGAAGGTGTAAGCTCTTTGAAGCTGATACTTCTGCTATACAACACTTTTTTGGCCACAGGGTCCCAAAGCTTGTATCTTTTCACACCGACACCATAGCCAATGAAGATACACTTAACAGCCTTGTTCTCTAATTTTGACCGCTTCTCCCTAGGCACATGTGCATATGCCTCACAACCAAAAACATGAAGATGCCTTATTGAAGGCTTTCTACCAGACCACACCTCCATGGGTGTCTTTCCAACAAGAGTCTATGTAGGAGATCTATTAATAAGATAGCAAGCAGTGGTAACAGCTTCAGCCCAAAGCTTTTGTTCTAGGCCAACTCCACTAAGCATACTCCTAGCCTTCTCCATCAGTGTCATGTTCGTCCTTTCTGCAACTCCATTTTGTTGTGGGGTGTATGGAGTTGTCTTATGTCTTTCAATCAAAAGTTCCTTGCAATATTTATCGAATTCTGTAGAATAGAAGTCACCACCATTGTCATTTCTCAAACACTTAATCTTTTTACTAATATGATTTTCAGCAAAGGCCTTAAACTCCTTAAACTTACTATAGACTTCAAATTTTCTTCTGAAAAAATAAATCCATGTCCTTCTACTGTAGTCATCTATGAAAGATACAAAATATACAGATTTTGATAATGAAGGAACATTAACAGGACCAAATACATTAGAATGAACAAGGTCCAACACACTAGAAGACTTGTGAGAACTCAAATAAAACTGAACACGGTTTTGCTTTCCATAAATGTAATGTTTGCAAAAGTCAAACTCAAGATTACAATCATCTAACCCCTCAACGAGGTTTTTATTTTTCAGGGTACACAGACCCTTCTCACCAATGTGGCCAAATCTCTTATGCCATAACATTGTCTTTTCAGTAGGAAGTTTAACTTCCAAGGCATGATTACAAACATTAGAACTAGAAACAACAGATCTATTAATTGCTCATTTAGATGGTGGGGATGAAGTGACTACTACCCTCTTTCTTGAATTAGAAGAACTATTGCATTATGAAATGCATGCCTCCAGCTAAAACAGAGTACTTCTTCTTGTACCCTTAGCAAGCAACATAGCTCCTCTAGTCATCTTGCATCCTTCTTTCGAAAAGACAACCTGCACACCTGCATCATTCAAACTACTTATAGAAAGTAGGTTCCGTGCTAAGCCTGAGATAGGCATAACCCTAGAGATCCTCTTCACTCAACCATCAAGGAATCAGATAGAGACTCTTCCACGACCAACAATCTTTAGATGAGAGTTGTCACCCAAGTACACCTTTCCACCATCAAACTCCTCATACTTAGTAAACCAATCTCAATGTGAGGTCATGTGAAATGATGCACCAAAGTCAATCAGCCACACATCATCAAATGCATGGGTTGCCAGGGCTGCGATGAAAGCATCACCATCATCTTGTGATTTGTCAGAATCTGAATCAGGAGCTTTCTTCTTCTTTTTCTTCTCCTCTTTGCATTCCTTTTAGAAATGCCTAGATTTACCATAGTTCCAATAGATAGCCTTGGACTTTCCAAGGGATTTGGATCTCCCATAGGATTTGGATCTACCCTTCTCAGCTTTCTTGTCCTTCTTTTTCCCTTTCACCTCGGGTCTTCCATGATTTGCAAGAGCCTCTTTGGCTGCATCAGAAGACTTTCTCTGCGTCTCTTCAGATAACAATGAAGAAACCACTTCACCCATTTTGAATGTGGTTGTGGTGCTTCCAATAGCCATGACAAGGTGATCCCACGACTCTAGAAAAGAACAAAGCAAGGTCATACACCGATCCTCCTACTCCATCTTTACACCAATAGATGTCAACTGTGCAACCAACATGTTAAAAGCATTCATATGTTCAGTAACAGATCCTCCATCCTCCATTCAAAGAGAATACAACTTTTTTCTCAGAAAAAGTTTAATAACTAAGGATTTGGCTTGATACACATCTCCCAACTTCTTCCAAAGCAAGGTTGCAGTTTTCTCATCATTGACATTTAACAACACAAAATCAACAAGACTAAGTCTTATGAGACCCTTAGCCTTCCAGTCCTTGAGATCCTAATCAGCTTGTTGCATTTTAGTTGGTTTAGTTCCAGTAATAGTTTCCCAAAGGTCTTGGTCAATAAGCATGTCTTCCATCTTGAGCTTCCATAGCTCAAAATTAGTGACATTGAATTTCTCCACTTCCATTCTTCTAGATGTGCTTGCCATCTCCTTGCTCTAATAGAATTTAGAATACTCTGTACAGACTCCCACTCAACTTAAGATCAGCTCAAAAAACCCCTACCCAATAGCTAAGACCAAAATTGGCCACACTTTGGTACCAATTGAAAGGAAGCTAGGTGTGCAGAAATTGCTTCCTACACTAATCTAATGAGGAGAGGACTATGCAAATTCAAATTAATCCTTACAACTATAGAAATATAGAACATGTAAACAAGATATTGCAGCAATACACATGAACCAAAAAGAAGATAGAAGAAGAGAGACAGAGATTTACAGTGGGGAAAACCCTTATCGGGTGAAAAACCCCACACTCAGAAACCTGCACAATGTATTAACAAATCTGAAAGTTGTTTACAATACACATGCAATGCAAGCTTCAATGGTCTTCAACACTCATATCTAGAGTCAATCCGGCAGCATAACAGTACCTGTAAACCTGTGATACAACTCCCTCTCCAAGCATCTGTTTATATAGAATATATAAGGCAATATTGGACCTATCTTGGGATGGGCATCCAACTTGGCCTCATGGCCCAAAACCCACGCCTAAGGACACTTGGTCAACATTGTAGAATGTGCCTAAGAATTTTCCATAGCTCACATCCCAAAGAGGTCACCTATTTCCAAAATGGGCTATGACAGATGCTCTTACAACACTTATGACCGTCATAGCGGTTACAACTTACAGCTGTAAGAGAATCTATCATACACAGGCTATAAATAGCATATTCTCTTACAACATGTCATAGTCCAACTTGAGGCACCCAAATATGTCTTTTTCAAAGATACTTCATGACACATGTCTTCACCTGTCTTACAAGCTTCTATTTCTAACTTTTACATGTCATAACTTCGTCATAGGAATTCGTCATAACCGTTTTGGTCAAACATTCCCTTGCACAACATGGAAGATGCCAACACATGGAAAAATGCTCCTACCACAAAGTGGGATGCCTATCTCTTCATGTGAGGACAAAATTACAAATTGCCATATTCCATGTAGGATGACACATCATCGTGCCACATCCCACAATATGACATTATGGAATTTACAATTATTTACAACATAGGCAATGAATTAATAAATACAAACATAAATAATGCAAGGAATTACAAAGGTTGAGACACCTTAATTCCCAAAAAGGGGTTAGGGTTTAGGATTTTAAGGTTTAAGGTTTACAGAGAGAGAGGACCTATAGGGAGATAGATGAGACATAGGGGAGAGATAGGGTGATATAGAGTGAGGGACATGTCTAGAGACATAGGGAGAGAGATTGAGAGGTAGATGGATGATAGAGATAAGCAGATAGGGGAGAGACAGGGTGATAGAGGTTTAGGGTTGCTTGGGTTTATGGTTTATGGTTTAGGGGTTAGGGGTTAAGGTTTAGGGGCATTATTTAGGGTTTAGGGTTTAGGGGTTTAGGGTTGCTGGGGTTCATGGTTTAGGGGTTAAGGGTTAGGGGCATTATTAAGGGTTTAGGGTTTAGGGTTTAGGTTTAGGGATAGATAGAAGAGACAGAGGGGATAGATAGGGAGATAGATAGTAAGGGGCGTGTCCAAAGACATAGGGAGAGAGATTGAGAGGTAGATGCACGATAGGGATAGGGAGATAGGGGAGAGATAGGGAGATAGACACTTAGGGTTTCTTAGGTTTAGGGTTTAGGGTTTAGGGACATTATTTAGGTTTTAAAGTTTAGGAGTTTAGCATTTACGGGTTAGGAGTTTAGGTTTAGGGGCATTATTTATGGTTTAGGTTTTAGGGTTTAGGGTTTATGTGTTAGGGGTTAAGATTTAGAGGTTTAGGGTTTAGGGTTTAGAGAGAGAGGAATGATAGGGAGAGATAGAGGAGACCAAGGGGAGAGATAAGGAGATAGAGAGTGAGGGGCATGTCCAGAGACATAGGGAGAGAGATTGAGAGGTAGAGGGACAATAGAGATAAGGAGATAGGGGAGAGACAGGGAGATAGAGGTTTAGGGTTGCTTGGGTTTAGGGTTTAGGGGTTAGCAGTTTTGGGTTTGGTGGTATTATCTAGGGTTTAGGGGTTTAGGGTTTCTCAGGTTTAGGGTTTAGGAATTAGGGGTTACGGTTTAGTGACATTATTTAGGGTTTAGGATTTAGAGAGAGGACTGATAGGGAGAGATAGAGGAGACCAAGGGGAGAGATAAGGAGATAGAGAGTGAGGGGCATGTCCAGAGACATAGGGAGAGAGATTGAGAGGTAGAGGGGAAATAGAGATAGGGAGATAGAGGTTTAGGGTTTCTTGGGTATAGGGTTTAGGGTCTAGGGATTAGGGGTTAGGGGTTAGGGGCATTATTTAGGGTTTAGGGGTTTAGGGTTTCTCAAGTTTAGGGTTAGGGTTTAGGGTTTAGAGAGAGAGGACTGATAGGGAGAGATAGAGGAGACAAAGGGGAGAGATAGGGAGATAGAGAGTGAGGGAGATGTTTAGAGACATAGGGAGAGAGATTGAGAGGTAGAGGGATTCAATAGGGATAGAGAGATAAGGGAGAGATAGGGGTTCAAGGTTGGGGTTTAGGGAACTTAGACCTACCCAGAGTGTGGTGTGGGCATATTTAGGGAATTGAGAGATAGATGGATGATAGAGATAAGGGGATAGAAAGAAAGAGATAGAGAGAGTTAGAAAGAGATAGCTAGAGAGAGAGGGAGAGAGAGAGAGAGAGAAAGAGTTTGTGAAATAGTAGAAGAGAGGAATATAAATAGCATTTTATCTAGTTTAAAATGTGCTCACATTATAATGCGAGTGTGTTTTGAACTACTAAAAATGATGTGTAACAACCTACAAAAAGGCATGCCACATGATTTTTAGTGCACATGTTCTATTTTATTCCCTGTTCTGCACTTTTTTAGACATTGAAAGAGACTTTTCATGATTTTGAGGTTCTCCCATCATTTGTTGACAAAATTGATGCACTTTTTGTTCTTGTTTCGATGCACAAGATTCCAATTACATGTTTTAAATTCAAGTTTGATATTGGAAAGCATTTTTTCATGTTTTGAGGGATTACAACACTAGATTGAATAAAATAACTAGTTTTTTGTTTTACATTGATAAAAAACAATGTAATTAAGCAAGTTTTGTATCTTAACTTGATAAATTATCAAATATTTTTTGTGTTCTTTTGACCATTGTTTTAGAATGATATATAATTCAATACAATACCAAGGAAATGAGAAACAACTCTAACGTCGAGTTAATGCAAAGAAAAGAGAATGAATGAGACAACTTTGTGAAAATAAGAAATCGAACTTCACAAATGAAGGTGAACCATCTCTAGTGATTGAATTAGATGATGAAGCATTGAAGAGAGAGAAGGAATTGGAGAAACAATGGGAATGAATGAAAAAACTTTGTGCAAGTAAGAAATCAAATGTGGGAGTACTTGAAGGTATGCAATCTTTGCCATCTCAATTCGATATTGTAGAAAATGTTCAATATCCAATTGAAAATTATGATGTATTTTCAAATGTTGTAGTAGATGATACACCAATTGATCAAGTGTTTAGTGATCAAAATTTATCTTGTAAATCAAGTTTGCCATTGAGAACACCACCTAGAATTTTTTGTAAAAAGCCTAATTTTTTTATTAAAATCTGGTGCAACTTTTTGAGGTCATGGAGATGCAAGGACGGTTGTCAGGGGTTGAAATCTCCATGCTGGAAAGTGGTTTGTCGATGTTGTCACTTCAAATATCCATCGGCCTCCTTGACGTTCTCAAGAAAGCCTTTTTTGTGAATTTTTTAATGGTTCTTCAAATGTTTTTTCTACCAAGGGGAGTGGATCCCATTCTCATCAAGGATTTCGTTGCCATGAGAATGGATTTCATTGAAAGGCCCACAAAAAGAAAAATAAACAGAGACAGTTTGGGAGAAAACCATCTACTAGAAATGCTTTTTCCTTCAAGGGACTTTTTTCTTCTAGGGTTCAGCCAAAACAACAATGGATACCAAAAATAATTCCTCCTCTTTCTGCCCCTTCTACTAAGGTTGTGATACCGAATGATCTAGTTGTCCCTCATATTGAAGATTGGAGTCAAAAGAGTTGTGTGGTAAGTTGTCCTTTCCTTCTCTTCAAAGCCATGAATTTCTCTCTTGAGCCAAGAATAACTAGTTTGATCTTGCTCGTATTTTCTTTCTAAACAAAGAGAAAGGTGTCTTTCTAGCCATCTTTGTTTCCAAAGAAGCAAGGGATTTTGTGCTTGACTTTAAAGCTTGATTCTTTTTGGGAAGAGGTATTGGTCTTCAAGCCTGGACACCAAATTTTGATCCTTGTTCTCCTTTGTTGAACATCTACCCTCATTGGGCTCATTTTGTTGGCCTCCCATTGGAGTACAGAGACCTTAAAATTGTGGAACTTGTGGCTAAGAAGTTGGTGGTTTTCTTAAAGCATGATTTTGATTCCTTTAATGATCCTGAGAAACCGATTAGGGTCTGCCTTCTGTTTGACTCTTCTGCTTCTTTTCCTTTGACTTGTGAACTTTCTTCCATTTAAAGAAAATGGGTTCAAGATATTTTATTTGAAGATGTAGAGCCTTTTTGCTCTCTTTGTAACAACTTTGGCCATCCTCATGAGATTTGCTCTATTCTTTTTGTCAAGCCCCCTGAAGCTACAAAAAATGTTGGTATTGTGGATACCCCTTTAGTATGTGAGGATCTAGTAGGTTCTCCTCTACATCACTCATCTAAAGTTTTAGCAGAGGATGTCCAATTGGAAGCAATGGATCACCAAAATGAACATCTTTTGTATGTTCTAGAGCCCGACAATGTTTCTTTTGCAACCACTATAGAAGTTTTCAAGCTAGAGAGTGAAGTTGTAGATGTTCCTCTGGCCTCAGATGGTAAGGGTGTTCTATCTACAGATGCTCAAATCACTAATATGGAGGTCCCTTCAATTCAAAGTCTTTTAGTTTTGGCCTCTATTGATGGAGATAAAGATAAGCTTTCAAAAGATTTCACTCTCCCAGACCTTGAAGTTGTCCCAGACTCTCTTGATTAGATTGATCTTTCCTCTAGAAAGGACTTAGCCTTGGATGATGCCCTTGTGGATTATGAATCACATTAGATTGTTAATGATTCTGATATTCACTTAATGGTTAATGATATAATGAGTAAACTTGGAAATGAACTACTGGAAAAGATAGCAGATGAGGTGGTTTTAGAAGAGGAAGAGGTTTTTGATTTCTTAGAGCCCAGATCAATTTGACAAATTGATTTTAAGGTGCTAGAGGAATGTACCCCTAAGTCTAAAAGGGGCAAGAAATCTAAAGTGAAGAAAATACAGGAGGAAGTTCAAACAAGGATTCAATGCACCCTTGATAGGCATTTGAGAACAAGGAGAGCTTGTCGCTATCGTCGAGAGCAATGAAAATCCTTTCCTAGAATGTTAGGGGCATTAATACCCCTAACAAAAGGCAATTCATTAAGTGACAGTTAGACTCCATCCTTGCAAATATTATTCTTTTATAGGAAACAAAATTATCTTCTTCTTCTGGGGATCAGATTTTTTCATTCTAATCTAAATGGAAATTTTTAATGGTTGAGTCTATAGGAGCTTTAGGTGGCATTGCTCTTTTATGGAAAGCAGATTCTGTTTCAGCCAATCTCATTACTTCTAAATCTAATTAGATGCTATGTCAAGCTCATAGTATTCACTCAAACTTTGATTTCTAGATCTATAATGTTTATGAGCCAACCTCTACACTGGACAAGCTTCTTCTATGGAAAGAACTCTCAATAATTCTTGAGCCTCTTAGAAATGAATTTCTTATTGCTGCTGGCAATTTTAATGCAATCTTGTCTCTTGAGGAGAAATCTGGAGGTATCATACCTCCTTTAAAAACAATGGAGGATTTTGGTAATTTTGTAACAAAAAATCAGCTTGTTGAGTGTGTACCGAAAAATGGCTTGGCTACCTAATCCAATAGAAGAAAGGACTTCTTACAGATTGTAGAAAGGCTTGATAGATACCCGATTTCTCCAGTGTGGTTTCTTAATGCTATTTCAATCTCCTCTTCAATTGTTCCTTTTTCAAGTTCTGATCACTTTCCAAAAGATTTTTACTTAGATAAAAGGTCTTTGTCCTCCTTCAAAGCCCCTTTCAAATTTGAATCTATGATCAAAAGTTTTTAACTTTTTTGGAGCACACCTAGAAATCTACCCAGTTCATTTTTTGTTCCAGAATGTACCAATTTACCAATAAGCTACATTTCCTCAAAAACCAAATTAGAAGTTGGAATAAGTTGCATTTCAAGAATATTTTTGTGGAAAAATTTAGGCTTCAAGAGGATTTGAAATCTTTGAATGAGCACATTATTGCCAATGGTATGGATAGTGCATGTTTTGAGAAAGAAACTTTTTTAAAATTCCAACTTCAAGAACTCCTTTCTAGAGAGGAAATGTTTTGGAGACAGAGGTCATAAGAGCTTTGGCTAAAGGATGGAGACAAAAAAAAAAGTTTTTTCATTCTTTGGCCAAGATCAGAAGTCATAAGAACACTATTTGCAGCATCAATTCCTCTGATGGAAAGCTTCTTTCTGTTGAGAAAGAGATACAAGATGAGGCTATTCTTTTTTATAAAAATCTTTTTTCCTCAAGCCATTTGGAACCTTCTTATGACAACACTCTTGACAATATTCATTATTGTTGTTGTATGGAGCCTAATCAGACTCGGATTAAATTTTCCCCACTTTTACCGGTGTGGTTTCCTCCCAAATTATTTAATAGGGGTTTGGGGGAGGCGTTCCTAAGATGGGGTTAAGGGGCAGGGCCCCTTACGGGCCCCCAAAACCTTAAATAATTTTTATTATTTTATAAAGGTATCGGGAGTTATTTTTCTATTGGCCGACATAAAAAACCCTATTTTTGTAACCAACATAAGGATTGATAAAAGTGGCTAAGGGTTAGGGTTTCCATTGAGATATTGTATTGTAGCATTGACAGCGGTATTGAGTTGCAAGGATTGCTAGTTGTAATCAGTTTGATTGTTGGATAATAATATTGGACCCTCTATTGGTGGATGTAGCCCAAGTTTAGGTGAACCACATTAAAACTTGTCTCTCAGTATCATTATTTTTGTGTATTTGCATTCCTCTGTTTAATTTTTATTTGCATTTAATTGATATCTTCTGCATGCAATTCCTAACACTTCTTTGGTTTCCCCTAAGGATAATAAAATGCTTATCAGGTCTTTTTCTATAGAGGAAATTAGAGTTGTTGTTTTCTCAATGGTTCCATAAAAGGCTCCAGGTTTGAATGGCTTCTTTGGTTTATTTTTTCAAAAAACTTGGGATTTTATTGTCAAAGATGTGTGGGCAGTTGTAGAAGAGGCTAGAAAAACTAAAACTATCTTGAAAGAGCTAAATAACACCTTTTTGGCTCTTATTCCTAAGAAGAAGACTCCTTCCACTTTTGTTGATTTTAGGCTGATTGCTTTGTGTAATACATTGTACAAAATTATTACAAAGGCAATCACCCTAAGACTATTGCAAATTATTCCAAACATCATCTCTCAAGAACAAGGAGGATTTGTGCCTGGAAAAGAAACCTTTGAAGGATCAATATTTGCACATGAAGTGATCCATTCCATCCATGATCAGAAGTTGAAATCCATGATGCTGAAACTGGACATGCTCAAAGCTTATGATAGGGTAAACTAGTCTTTCCTAATCAAAGTTCTTTCCAAATTTGGTTTCTCTGATTCTTTTTGTAAGTGGATTCTTGCTTGCATTTCTAGCCCAAGCTTCTCAGTTGTACTAAATGGGAAGACATGTCATTTTTTTAAGACTTCTCAAGGTATTAGGTAAGGAGATCATGTCTCTCCTTTTCTTTTTATCATCTTGATAGAGGATTTGAGTAGATCTATTCGATCTGTAGTTGATCAGAATAAATGGATTGGTGTCAAGAGCCCTCATTTTCTATTTCTTGCTACTCATTCTCTTTTCATGGATGATACTTTACTTTTTAGTTGTGCTTCCTTAGCTAAGGCTAAGACCATTAAATCTATTTTAGACTCCTATTGTGTAGCTTCTAGACAACATGTTGATCCTCTTAAATCTCAAATTTTCTTTTTTCACACTGATGTTAATTCTCAGCAGAAAAGATGTCATTGTTTGGGCTTCAAACTAGAGGAACTTCCCTCCCAACACCTAGGGGTACCTTTGTTTTCTGGAGCCAACAAAAAAGAGTTTTGCTACAAGGTGTTGAATTCGATCAGAAACAAAATTTCCACCTGGAAGAATAAATGGTTAACTTTTTCAGGTAAACTTATTATAATTAAAGTTGTTTTGTCTTCCATTCTGGTTTATATATATGATGACTATTTTGAACATGCCAAAGGGCATCATTTCAGATTTTCACAAGATTGTTAGAAATTTCCTATGGAGAGGAAATTTAGATTTTATAGAAAAGAAATTTGTTTCCTTAATTTCTTTAGACAAAATTTGCATGCCTAAAATATGTGGTGGAAATGGAATTCAGAATCTTGAGGCTCATATTTTAGCTTTGGGGGCTAAGTTGGCATAGCAAATGTTTGACAGACCAAATCAAAAATGGTGTAAAATTATGCAGGCCAAATATCTTGACTCTCATGATCCAGAAAGAATTTTCACTGTGGCAAATCCACCTATTGGTTCAAGAATTTGGAACTTTATTATTAAATGTAGAGAAGTCATTCTTCCTTTTCTTTCCTAGATGATTTATAATAGAGAAAAAGCACTCTTTTGGGAAGATTCATGGAATGGGTATGCAAAATTAGAAATTCCAGGTTTGCAATAAGCCAAGGAAATCCTTTGTCAAAACTGGGGTACTCATGCTAAGGATTACTTAGTTAGGCATGAAGATCAATCAGGGCTTTTAAAGAATTTGGTTTCTTGGAAAGATTTTTCAAATTTGAACTTTCCTCAAGACCAGAAAGACTTTCTTTCAAATTTGTTAAGACAAAGGAAAATCTTCTTCTCAACAAAATTAGATAAGTTGTTCTAGTGCCCCTCAAAATCAGGGTCTTATTCTATCAAACAAGGCTATCTATCCCTAGTTTCTTCTTTTTCTAAGGATGTAGATTGGCCTTCATTCTTATGTTGGGGTAAGTCTTGCCTACCAAAAGCAAGAGTTTTCTCTTGGCTGGCTTTGAAGAATAAAATTCTTACAAGTGACCATTTGGTAAAACTGGGTTTGGAAAATCCTTTCAAATGTCTAATGTGTGGTTTAGACTATGAATCTGTGAATCATCTTTTTCTCCTTTGTCCTTTTGCTTTTGACTATTGGAGTTGGTTTTTTAAGAATGTTAATTGGATGGCTCCAGTTCCTGATACTCTCTTGAAATTATTCCAAGGCTGGCCTATTCTCTTCAAAAAATCCTTGTTCTCCTTCATTTGGGCTATAGCCCCTTCTATTATTACCTGGAACATTTGGCTTGAAAGAAACAAAAGGATGTTTAGAAAAGAAATTATGCCTTGGGAGAAAGTTATTGCTAAAAATGAGATCTCCATTTCTGAGCTAGTCATGACTCAGGTGTTTGGAAATTTTGGAGCAACTTTTTTCTGTTTGGGATGATACTATTTTGAAAAAGTGGAAACATCTTCATGTAATTACACCTGGATGCCTAGGTTCTAGTTCCTCTGCTTCTTCAATGTTTAGAAAAATGTACATTGGATCCCCCCTCCTTCTGCTTGGATCAAAATTAATGTAGATGGGGATTCCAAGGGGAACCCAGGGAAATTTGGAATTGGTTGTATTGTCAAAAATCAGAAAGTTAGTCTTCTTTATGCCAAAGCAGCTGGGGTGGTTGATGGGACAAATAATGCTGCAGAAGCACAAGCTTTTCTTTTAGGTATTCATACTACCCTAAGATTGGAAATTAAGAATCTAATTCTTGAAGGTGATTCACATGTTATTGTTCATGCTTTTCAGAAAAGATCAATGGATAATTGGAAACTAAGCTATATATTAAGTGAAGCTTGGAGTCTTTTAAATCATTTTGATGGTTTTATGTGTACACATACTCTAAGAGAAGGAAATAGAGAAGATGATACTCTAGAAAATATGGCTTGTCTTCTAAATGGGGAGTACTCTTTGGGGATTGATCAAAAGAATATTGATAAATATGCTTCTCTTTGGGGTCTGATCAAAGTAGAGACTCTTCCATGATCCTCCCCTTCGGTGGAAATTTTGTTTTATCTAACTTTTTTGTTTTTTGACATGTTTAGAAGCGGATTATTTGGGCCTTCTTATTTGCAATGTGGCATTTTAAGTCAACTTCTAGCTGGCACTGATTGCCTAGCCTTGCACACATGTTATTCCATTGGGTTCATTGAATCCTTGGTATGATGCATGGTGTGAGATGATTTTTTAACCCTCTAAAAGATTTTTCTTGGCTTCTCATTACGTTTCCTCCCGATTGAAGGACTTTTGTTCATTATTTTGGTTCGTGCGGAGCTCTTTTTATTTAGAACAAAATGGTGGCTTCTACGCCATTCTTCCCCTGTTGCGGTGTTGTTGCCTTTCAATCTTTCAGCTTCTCAATTATGTCTATCATTCCTCGTAATGGTCATCTTCTTCTCACAATCTAGCGTTAGGAGCAGCCACTTCATGGGAATATCAACTCAGAGTTAATGGCGAGGGATTTCAAATTTTTTGATGAAGAGGTGGCTCAGATGCCCTGGCTGATGTTTGTGATAGGGAATTTCTTCTACAATCCAGGGTAAACTATGTGTCTCATCTGATTTCGCACTTTCTGTCTAATGATATGGATATGTTCCAACATGTTGACATTGTTAAAAGGTTATCTATCTTATTTGTTCATGACTATCTTATCCCGGAGGCAAAGCTCTTTGAAGATTTTACCAGTTATAATCTTCATGATGGCTTGGCTTTAATTGGGGGATTATTTCTTTGTGAGGATATTATTAAAAAACCAAGTTACAATTGTGTTTTTTAATCAATGGTTACCAGTCTGTGATCTGACAACAGAGAGGTTTTTGAGAGCTCACTTCAGGCTCACAAAACTGTGTTTGGTCATTCCAAGAGGGAGAAGTTTGAAGAATTTTTTAATGCCTAGAGTTTCTTGGCTCATTTTCAACCACTAGCAGCTCCTTTTCTCAATGACAATGATCCAGAAATGACGGATGATGACCCCGTTGCATATCAAGGGTTTAGAATTGTAGACCTAAATGTCAGAAATCCATGATATACTCTGTTTAGGGTTTTTTGTCTTATGATATCCATTGTTATCGATTTGGCCATTTAGGGATTTTTGTTTATATATCTAAGTTCTATAGTTTCTCTTTGATCTTCATGAACATATCCTGGCATGTTAGGGCATTTTTGTAATATGAAACAACTTTATTATTAATATATAAATATCATGATATTTTAAGCATCCTTACTGATTCAAAAAATTCATGAATGTACTTGTAGAAGAAATGTGAATAAGATATGGAACATGTTTTTTCAAAACATAAGTGAAATTGGAAGATGCCAATTATTTGTTGAGATGATGAAAAATCTAACGTTAAGGAAAATCATGAATATTCTTGGCCTAAGAACATCAAGTGCTAATAGAAAAAAATCTATTGTAAGAAATCTAATCAATGTATATCAAAGCATTGGTTCCACCTCACACACCAAAGATAGTAATGCTACACGATGTGTCATTACATCAACTATTGTGAGAAATCAAATAAAGAACTCTCACTTGATAAGAAAAACAAGTCAAGTACTTAATATAAATAGAAAAACTTTGATGAAATCCATTAGGAGGCGTGAAAGAATTGAGGACATGAATAACAATGAACTATGGGCATTTTTTGGTAGACTCGCATGGAAAGATAAAGCCATAGTTGAAGCCTTAAAATCACTAATTGAGGAGTTTTGGTCCAATAACACAAGAGTATCTCCTAATCAAAGGGATTTTGTAAGAAGGAGAATTGGTTGTCAAAAACATGAGCTACATCCAAAACATTTTTTAGATATGACTCAAACACAATTTTTCTCCAAATTTGTAGCTACTTATCCTCAAATTCAAATTAGTCAAAGGTATTTCAAAATGGAAAAACTTTTTATGTCAAGATAAATCACACATGCACAACTTGTTGTTGTATAGTTTAGATGGAATTTTCTATGCATTATCATGTTTATCGACAAATATGTGTATCTTTGCATATTAACGATGTTTTGCAGGAGTGTATGATAGAGGCTCCACCTAAATCAAAAAGATCTTTCATTTCAAACATTTTTTTGAAATGGTAGATGGACAAATGTTTTATAAGACATCATGTTTGGATGGAACATGTGATAGTTGCAGTATTTTGCAACATTTAAGAACTTGTGTACACATGGAGAGTGCGCATGCAATTGGAAATGAATCAATACCTTTTGGAAAATATAAGACAATGGCATATAGTCTAAAAGATGGTAAAGAAACAAAAAGGTGTGAATTGGTTAATGAAGAAATAACAATATCTACATTTATGCCTATTTTTGAGAAAATATAGTTATGAGTATGCAAGGCATGTACACACAGAGCTCGATGGCTAGACATGCAATTCAAGTTATGTAAGGACACATTTCCTCTTCATACGATTGTGTCAATTGTTGACTTTGTAGAGAATTATACACTACAACCACAAAATGAGGTTCAATCATAGTACTACAACTCCACTTAGGTTGCTATATTTATGCATATAACATTAATTCATGCACCAGATAGTACATAGGAAGATAGAAACATATTGAGAGAGTATCATTTTTATATTAGTGATGATCACACACATTATATAGAGTTTGTGCAAGGTTTCTTTTAGATCTTCTATGGTCATTTGAGTAGCAGGAATATCATGTTTGATTAGCATATCATATGGTTAGATAATTGTGCATCACAATTTAAGAATTCATGATTGTTCTATTGGTTTATTAGGATGCCTATATTTAGTAGTGTTCAACATATATGGAATTTCTCTATGATTGGGCATAGAAAAGGGGAGCATGATGGTGTTGGAGCATGTATTAAAAGAGCCTTATCATGAGAAGAGTTGAAGTACAAGGACAGTGTAAAGTTGATAGATGCAGCATCCATTGTCAATTGGTGCAACTCTATAATGGGTCTAGGTAATGAAGGTAAGTCTATAGTTCATATTCTTTTGGTTGATAGAAGAAGCTAACATTGCAAAATATGAAGATTGTTGTACAATGACATGATCGAGTGAGTTCCACTCTTTTAGAAGCTCAAATACAACTTCATGGACTATTTATTTGAGGCAGTTGGTGTGTTTTTGTTCATCATGTATGGATTTTTCTTGGAATGATCATGAGTCAAAAGAATGGGTCGATTAATGGCATGCTAGATCTTTAAGCCTGAAAGGAAGCTAGGTGTGCAGAAATCGCTTCCTACACTAACCTATTGAGGAGAGGGCTATGCAAATTCAAATTTACCCTGACTATTACAGCAATGTTAAACCATTAACATGAGATATTGCAACAAAACACAAGAGCTAGAAAGTAGACAGAAGAAGAGAGACAAAGATTTATGGTGGGGAAAACCCTTATTAGGTGAAAAACCCCACACTCAGAAACCTACATAATGTATTAACAAATCTGAAAGAATGTTTACAATACACTTGCAATGCAAGCTTCAAAGGTCTTTGACACTCGTGTCTGGAGTCAATCCGGTAGCATAATAGTACCTATGAACCTCTGATACAAACTCCATCTCCAAGCACCTGTATATAAAGAGAAGTATTACGAATGGAGGTAGCTTCTAGAGCAAGTCACACAAGGAACTTGTCCAAATCCATGTGGCCCAATTTCCAAGGCCATAAAACATGCGTATGACACATGTAAGTGATTCTCTTTCATCCCTTACAACCCACCAACTTGGGCACCCCAAATTTACCCAATTGAGGTATGACAGATGCTCTTACTATGTCATAAAATCTATCATATATGACAACTCTTACAGTTGTAAGAGAATCTGTCATAACTGTCTATTAATAGAAAATTCTCTTACAACCTTGTCACAGTTAAACTTGGGTGCCAACTTCCCCATGCAAGATGCTTTCAGACACTTGTCTTCACCTGTCATATAATCTTCCATTTCTGGCCCTTACATGTCATAGATTCTGTCATAGGAATCTGTCATAACTCTTACGCATCATAAACCTCTTACAACACCTGAAAGATGCTGACACATGGAAAAACTCTTCTACCACAAGGTGGAATGCCTATCTCCTCATATGAGGACAAAAATACATGTGGTCACCTTCCATGTAGGATGACACATCACCGTGCCAACTCCCACAAAGTGAGGAAATAGGATTTGCATCCAAATTACAATAATAGGCAAAATAATAAATACAATTAAATAATAAATACTAGAAACTTGCAAAGGTTGAGACACCTTAATTCCTAACATTCTCCCACTTGTCGAACACCTTGTAAGAGCCAATAGAAAAATAGGATTTAACTGCTATAGGCCGAGAGGCCCATAGACTCCGAACACCATCTAAACTTCTTTGTGCTCACTGGTTTCATCAATGCATCTGCAACATTCTTCAAAGTATCTACCTTCTCCAAATTTACCTTTCCATCCTCAACCATGTCTCTCACGAAGTGAAACTGAACATCAATGTGCTTGGTTCTAGCATGCAAAGTTGGATTCTTTACAAGGCAAATTACACTCTAACTATCACAACTGATTGTGATCTGACCTACATGAACACCAATATGTAAACATAATCTCTAAAGCCAAATGGCTTCCTTACAAGTATGAGTTGCTGCCATATACTCAGCTTCTGTCGTGGACAAAGCAACAATAGGTTATCACTTACTCATCCTACTAATAGCACCACCAAATAGTGTAAACACATAAGCCCTGGTGGATCTCCTACTATCAATGTCACCTACCCAATTTGAATCCACAAATCCACGAATATCAAAAGAATGCGGAGGTCCTAAAACATTACCATGATAGCAAATGGAATACTCAGAAGTACCCCTCAAATATCTAAACACTCACTTAACTGCATCCCAATGAACCCATCTAGGATTAGCCATAAATCAACTAAGGACTCCCACTGCTTGGGCAATGTCTAGTCTTGTACAGACCATAGCATACATCAAACTGCCAATAGCACTAGCATAAGGTACTCTTCTCATGTCCACCTCACTAGGAGATTTTGGACAATCCTCAATAGACAACTTTGTCCCCAAAGAAACAGGAACACACGATGGTCTACAATCTACCATGCTGAATCTATCCAACATGGTCTTCACATACTTACTCTGGCTTAACCAAAGTTTTCTGTTGGTTCTGTCTCTTCTAATTTCCATTCCTAGAATGTACCTGGCTGCCCCTAAATCTTTCATTTCAAACTGAGCTAACAACTGAGATTTAAAATCAGAAATCATAATCTTACCCTTCCCAATGAGCAACATATCATCAACATATATTGCAACAATGAGAATACAATCACCATCAAATTTATAATACACACAGTGATCTGATTTTGATCTCACAAATCCAATTGATAACACAAAGGCATCAAACTTCAAGTACCATCTCCTAGGGGATTGCTTCAAACCATACAAAGACTTCTTAAGTTTGCAAACCAAATTTTCTTTACCTTTCACCATGCAATGCTTTGGCTGTGACATCTAGATCTCTTCCTCCAAGTCACATGAAGGAAAGTTGTCTTCACATCCATCTGTTCTACCTCCAAGTCATAAGCTGTTGTGAGAGACAACAGGAATTGAATGGATGTCATCTTTGCAACAAGAGAGAAGATCTCACCATAATCTATGCCCTCCACCTGTGAATACCCCTTCGCAACCAATCTAGCCTTATACTTCTCAACACTACCATCTGCACCAATTTTCTTCTTGAACACCCATTTTCATCCAATGGGTTTCCATCCAGGAGGCAAAGGCACCAAGTCCCAAGTTTGATTCTTTTCCAAAGAAGCCATTTCTTCCTCCATGGCCTCCTTCCAGGAACCTGTATCCTTCATATCCAAAGCATCTGATATAGTTCTAGGTTCATCACTCTTAGTAATCAAAGCATAAGCACAAATAGAATCAAGCAATGTAAAACCAAACCTTTCAAGTTGCTTTCTTATCTGTGTAGACCTCCTCAAGAGTTAAGGTTGGGGTTCAGCTTCTTCATCTGAGCTTTCAGAGCTGCTAGAGCTCTCCTCATCATTAGGTCCAACTTTGTCTTTTTGTTCAGTCTTCTTATGGGTGAGAGGAAATTGAACAACATCCTCTTTCTTTTCTTTTTCTTCTGGCTACAAAACAGTGGAAGAAGGTGTAAGTTCTCTAAAGATGACACTTCTGCTATACAACACTTTTTCAGCCACAGGGTCCCAAAGCTTGTATCCTTTCACACCAACACCATAGCTGATGAAGATACACTTAACAGCTTTGTTCTCCAACTTTGATCGCTTCCCCCTAGGCACATGTGCACATGCCTCACAACCAAAAACATGAAGATACCTTACTGAAGGCTTTCTACCAGACCACACCTCCATGGGTGTCTTTCCAACAAGAGCTAATGTAGGAGATCTATTTACCAGATAGCAAGCAGTGGCAATAGCTTCAACCCAAAACTTTTGTTCTAGACCAGCTCCACTAAGCATACTCCTGCCTTCTCCATCAGTGTCATGTTCATCCTCTCTACAACTCCATTTTGCTGTGGTGTGTATGGAGTTGTCTTGTGCCTTTCAATCCCAAGTTCCTTGTAATACTTATCAAATTCTATAGAACAGAACTCACCACCATTGTCAGTTCTCAAACATTTAATCTTTTTACCAGTTTGATTTTCAGCAAAGGCTTTAAACTCCTTAAACTTGCTATAGACTTCAGATTTGCTTCTGAGAAAATAAATCAATGTCCTTCTACTGTAATCATCTATAAAAGATACAAAGTATACAAATTTTGATAAAGAAGGAACATTAACAGGACCAAACACATCAGAATGAATAAGGTCCAACACACCAGAAGACTTATGAGAACTTGAGTAAAATTGAACACAATTTTGTTTTCCATAAATGCAATGTTCACAAAAGTCAAACTCAAGATTACAATCATCTAACCCCTCAACGAGGTTCTTATTTTTCAGGGTACACAAACCCTTCTCACCAATGTGGCCAAATCTCTTATGCCATAACATTGTCTTTTCTGCAGGAAGTTTAATTTCCAATGCACGATTACAACCATCAAGATTAGAAACAATAGATTTCTTCACTGCTTGTTTAGATGGTGGGGATGAAGTGACTGCTGCCCTCTTCCTTGAGTCAAAAGAACTATTGCATTGTAGAATGCATGCCTCTATCTGAAATAGAGTACCTCTCTGAGTACCCTTAGCAAGCATCATAGCTCCTCTAGTCATCTTGCATCCTTCTTTAGAAAAGACAACTTGCACACCTACATCATTCAAACTACTTACAGAAAGCAGGTTTTGTGCTAAGCCTAAGATGTGCATAAGCCAAGAGATCCCCTTCACTTGACCATCAAGGAATCGGATAGAGACTCTTCCACGACCAACGATCTTCAAATGAGAGTCGTCACCCAGATACACCTTTCCACTATCAAACTCCTCATACTTAGTGAACCAGTCTCAATGCAAGGTCATGTGGAATGATGCACCAGAGTCAATTAGCCACACATCATTAGATGCATGGGTTGCCAGGGCTACGATGAAAGCATCACCATCATCTTGTGACTTGTCAGAATCTGAATCAGGAGCTTTTTTCTTTTTCTTATTCTCTTCTTTCTATTCCTTTCAGAAATGCCCGGTCTTGCCACACTTCCAACAAAGAGCCTTGGACTTTCCAGGAGATTTAGATCTCCCATGGGATTTGGATCTACCCTTCTCAACTTTCTTGTCCTTCTTCTTCCCTTTCTCCTTGGGTCTTCCACGAACTGCAAGGGCCTCTTTGGCTACCTCAAAAGACTTTCTCCGCATCTCTTCAGACAACAGCCAAGAAACCAATTCTTCCATTTTGAATGTGGATGTGGTGCTTCCGATTGCCATGACAAGATGATCCCATGAGTCCGGTAGAGAACAAAGCAGGGTCATACATCGATCCTCCTCCTCCATCTTTACACCAATAGAGGTCAATTGTGCAACCAGCATATTGAGAGCATTCATATGTCTAGCAACGGATCCTCTGTCGTCCATTTAAAGAGAATACAACTTCTTTCTCAGAAAAAATTTATTAACTAGGGATTTGTCTTGATACACATCCCCCAACTTCTTTCAAAGGAGTTTTACAGTAGTCTCCTCATGGACATTTAACAACACAGAATTAGAAAGACTAAGTCTTACGAGACCCTTAGCCTTTCGATCCTTGAGATCTTAGTCAGCTTGTGACAATGCAGCTGGTTTAGTTCTATTCACACTATCCCAAAGGTCTCTCTCAACTAACATGTCTTCCATCTTGAGCTTCCACATCTCAAAATTACTACCATTGAACTTCTCCACTTCAAATCTTCTAGATGTGCCTGCCATCTCCTTGCTGCAATAAGATACAGAATGCTCTGCATAGACTCCCACTCAACCTAAGATTAGCTCCAAAAACCCCTACCCAACAACTAGGACCAAAGGTGATCAAGCTCTGATACCAACTGAAAGGAAGCTAGGTGTGTGGAAATCACTTCCTACACTAATCTATTGAGGAGAGGGCTATGCAAATTCAAATTTATCCTAACTATTACAGCAATGTTAAACCATTAGCATGAGATATTGCAGAAAAACACAAGAGCCAGAAAGTAGATAGAAGAAGAGAGACAAAGATTTACGGAGGGGAAAACCCTTATCAAGTGAAAAACCCCACTCAAAAACTTGCACAATGTATTAACAAATCTAAAAGAATGTTTACAATACACTTGCAATGCAAGCTTCAAAGGTCTTTGATACTCATGTCTGGAGTCAGTCCAGCAGCATAACAGTTCATGTGAACCTGTGATACAAACTCCATCTCCAAGCACCTATATATAAAGAGTAGTACGAATGGAGGTAGCTTCTAGAGCAAGTCACACAAGGAACTTGTCCAAATCCATGTGGCCCAATTTTCAAGGCCATAAAACATGCGTATGACACATGTAAGTGATTCTCTTTCATCCCTTACAACCCCCCAACTTGGGCACCCCAAATTTACCCAATTAAGGTATGACAGATGCTCTTACAGTTGTAAGAGAATTTGTCATAACTGTCTATTAATAGCAAATTCTCTTAGAACCTTGTCATAGTCAAACTTGGGTGCCAACTTCCCCATGCAAGATGCTTTCAGACACTTGTCTTCACCTATCATATAATCTTCTATTTCTGGCCCTTACATGTCATAGATTCTGTCATAGGAATCTATGATAACTCTTACACGTCATAAACCTCTTACAACACATTGAAAGATGCCGACACATGGCAAAACTCTTCTACCACAAGGTGGAGTGCCTATCTCCTCATATGAGGACAAAAATACATGTGGTCACCTTCCATGTAGGATGACACATCACCGTGCCAACTCCCACAAAGTGATGAAATAGGATTTGCATCCAAATTACAATAATAGGCAAAATAATAAATATAATTAAATAATAAATGCTAGAAACTTGCAAAGGTTGAGACACCTTAATTCCTAACAAAGCCCACTTCCAATGTATCAACTTCCAAGAGCACTACAACTTGTGCAAATGGAATCATTGATTGACTTTGACCATATTTTAGATCTAGTTGAACCAAGTAATATGTTAATGAAATTATTATTTATTTTAGATTATGATGCAGTATTTTTTTATCATTTATTGAATTTTAATTTTTTTGTGTAATTTATTGTAAGACATGTATTCCTAATCCTAGTCCATTGATCCAAGAACCTTCTAATCCCTCAAACCCTTCATTACCTTCATCACCATCCTACTCCAGTGCTTCACTAAAAGAGACAGCTGAGATGATTTTACAATTGATGCTTGAAAGAAAACTCATTAAACCTCCTGATATCAAACCAGGTGAAGAAAGTCCATATGATGAACATGATTATTGTGCATACCATAGGACCAAAGGCCATGATACAAATGAGTGCCCCATATTTATCCCAATTTTCTACAAGATGTACAAACAGGGCTTTCGTAAGCATGCCAATTCAAATCCCAATCCATCTAACCCTATTATTCCTCCATCCAATCTAAATCCTAATATATGTCCAACCCCACCATACTTCCATCCAATCAAAATCCTAAACCTAAGACTACAACACCATCCACCATTATTATCCATCAATTATATTGTCCACTCACCCATACACTTGCAAAGGATGTGATCCAATGGCTACTAGCAAGGAATAACACATCACCATGTCATCAAACACCTATCTTTGAGCCTCCCAATGAGTCCTCCAATACCATGTCTACTCTTTCAAGCCCATCATGTGATCTACAATCCATCAAGCCTATTCAAGAGCCTCCTATTATGATCCCAAGTCAAAATCCATCATCCCCTCATGTCGATAACCATATAGGGTCTATCAAGCCTCTCCAAGAGCCTTCCACTTCCATTCAAGAAACCCAAGTGCTATTTCAAGAACATAATCCTAAGCATGTGGAAACATCAAGCCCTCATTTTAATCAAGAACAAATCACTTCCATTCAACCCATCCATAACATATACCTTTTCCATGATCAAGAAATTATTCATGATGAAGAACCTATCCATGATCACCTTGATTTTATTCATAATCCCATCACCATCCATGAGAAAGATATCCAAATTGCTCCTATCCATCCTCCACCTAGCCTAATCCATAAGCTACAAATATTTGCCTCCCTTTATGAGACACTTGCCTCCCAAGAAAACATAGAAGATCAAACAAAAAACTTGGATCTAAATGAACATAGTCAAGATCCTAATGATCCTTCATCACCCACCATCAACTCCACTTCGAATCCACCATACCCACTTGGTCTTACCACCCTCATCCATGAATGTTCTTCCCTAGGCAAGCGACAACCATTGTCTTCCACTTTACCTTCTCCATCCAATGATAAGCCTAAGTCTAGTGCTCAAACTACACATAGTCCCATAGTCCATCGCATCCTCCAAAACATGAATTTTCAAGGTAATAAATCTAAAGATGTTTGTACCTCCTTTATGCGCCCTAAGTCTACTTTCCATCGTGAATCCTATCATACACCCAAAACATATGTTTCCATTCCACCTCCATCATCCTACAAATGTCAATATCATGTGACCATACATCTTCCTCCACCCACTTTACCTTCACTCCTCCCAACTCCTAACATCCCTCCATCTGCTTTACCACCATTGATACCAATGCCTAATTATCCACTTATCCATAAATTCCCTAAAATTCCTAATCATGGTCTAAACATGAAGCTTCCACTCATTCCACCAAACCCATGGGATTCAAAAATAAAAAATTGGATGCCTATACCCATAAAGTAAAGAATCCTAAGGATCCTCATGCCTTAGGACATAAATGCAAAAATTCAAAGAAAAATCTATATAAAAAGTTACCTAAGCCCAACCCTCCACAAGAAAAGGCCAAAAATAAAATGCTTTGGGTCCCTAAGCAAAAATCACGCAAGTCAAATGAGGCATCCACATCTCAAAATCCCCACCATCTCCTTCCATCCAAAATTTCCAATCCATTCAAAAATTACAAAAATCCCACAAGCAAAACAAAAATCATAAAAATACTAAGTTTGTGTGGGTACCTAAATCACTAAATCAACCATCCCCTAAGGAAACATTGCCATTGCTTCCTACACCACCTTTCCATCAAAAGCTTCAATGTTTATCACGGTGTGTGCAACCATTGGTCATGATTCCATTTCATTCCACCACACTTCAACATATCAATCCAATCTGTTCATATATCATGTCAATCCTACATATCTTCCCCCTTTTTATTCCATGGTCCATGCTTTTGCATAAGATTTACATCCATGCTTTTCCCCTATCCTTCCATACATAATCCACTATCCCCCATCCTGGCATAAACCTTTCATAATCCACATCATAATCCACTATCCACCTACTCCATCTCCATTTCATGTAATCCCCTACCAACATCCATGAGCGTAATGACATTTTGACATAATCTATGCAATGACATTCATCCAATGGGACTATCACCTTTCTTAGCACTAGACATTAGAGTCCCTCCTATCCATTACCATGGTGAAAACTTGCTCGTAGGCACCATGTATAATTGTCATGTTAGCCAATAAAAAAAAAAGAAGAAAAATCAAAAAAGTAAAGAGAAATCCCTTCATCCAATGGTGAAAACCTGGTAAACAAGAACCTTGGATAAGTACCATGATGAAACCTGGCAAACATGCATCATGTGTAGGTTGATCTTCTATGTCACTTTCACTTGGGAGCATATTGTCTCATCCATTTTATCCTTTACCACCTATCATTTCCCATCTTATCATGTCCTATCTTGCCATATCCTATCCTACCATCCTTAGCCATTACACCCATATACCTTATCCTATTGAATCCATCCATCCTCCCTTCCTCCTTTTGATCTTGATAAAGATATGGGGACAAAATGTTGAAATATGCTTTGGATATCTCTTGATATACCTCACCCTTTCCAAACAATCCTATCATTATCCACCTATCATAAGCCTTGTCATGTAAAATCCATCATGTCATCCTTTCGCCATAAGCTTTGTTATGAAAAATCCTAAGTCTACTACCTAGAATGGGGCATGTTATTCCTATGCGACATAGTCTTTGGAGATCACATCCTAGCTCCCTTATGAGGCATACATCCATCTACTATAGCCTATCCTTGTATCCATCCATATATCATGAGTCTCCCATCCACTATCACCTATCCTTTTATTTCATATATCATGAGCTTTCCTTTTATATCTTGTTATCTATTCATATATCATGAGTCTCCCATCCCCTATAGCGTATCATGAGCTTGCCATCACATTTACTATCACCCATCCTTTTATCCATCCTTCATCCCTTGCACCTAGACTTGGTCTTCCCTTGTCATTGGTAACTAGCACAAAGGCTACCCAAATTGTAAATCCATTGACATCTCAAAACATTAAAAAGACAAAAAAATCAAAATATCCCAAAAATCCAAAAAAATCAAAATATTCCCAAAAATAAATAAAAATCAAAAAATCAAATGTTTCTCAAAAATACAAAAAAAAATTATCAAATATCCAACAAAAATCCAAGCAATAAAATCAATCCAATCATCAATTCAATTCCAACCACATCATTCAAATCATCAAATCAAATCAATCGCTCCAATCATCAATTCAAATCAAATCAATTCATCAACCACATCAATCAAATTATTCCAATCAAATCCAATCATCAAATCATTTCTTCCATTCATCCTCACCAATTCATCATCTAATCAATACAAGCAATAATACAAATGCAATCATCCTTTATCCATACCAATCAAGTCAATCAATCTTGTCAAATTGTCTTGTCGTGAACCAAATCAATCAATCAATCATCATCATCATCAATGGGGGAAAGTTTGCAACACAGGGGGACATAGTTGATTGAGAATTCAGAGATTTTACTGTGATCAGATTATATCATTTTGCCTTAGTTTAGTTGTTTCTAAGAAGGAGGCTGATATATCTGTGCATGTTTCTGTGCCTTTTGTCTTTTGCCAAATTGTTAATGAAAGAAGCTATGTTCTGTGCTAGTGGTGATATTTTCTGTGACTCTGCATAAATCTTCTGGGTTTAGCCTTTGATTTTAAATTTATTTACAATCTGTCTATGTTAATCATGCAACATTTTCTCTTTAATATAGTTGAATCCTAAGAATTTAATCACTGTGCTAATTACTGAAATACATTTAAATCAGGTGTATCGCCATAGAGTTAGGAGTTCTATTTATTGTATTTGTAATCTTGTTTTTCTTCCCTTTACCTCAAACACCATTGAAAAGGAAAAGCCAGCTTCTGTAAAATCTAGAGGTTGTTTCAAGTATCAAGTCAATAGTTTTGATCCTAATCTTATCGTAAACCAAATCAATCAATCAATCATCATCATCATCATCAATGGGATATATCGTTTCTGTATCCTTGTGTTGATCTAGGGATATATCATTCTCGCATCCTTGTGTTGATCTAGGGATATATCGTTCCTCGCCATGAAAACACTATCCTTCTCATTATTATCATCAACACTATCTCTACTAATCAATTAATCATTGGTTTACAATTTGATAGGGGTAATACCTTGTTTGTTTTTGAATTATTTGTGCATGCTTGCTTGCTTTCTTGTGTGTGTTATCTTTTTATCTTGCATTTGTATCAAATCTGTATCTTGCCAGCTAATATTCATTTCTTGTGTATGTTGGAATAGCTTTTTGCATTATCCTTTGCATCTAAGGTCATATCATACCTTTTGTGCATTAGGACTTTAATGCTCTAAGTTTACTCCCTCATACGTTAGACAATGTTGTATTATGTTGGGTGCACAAGACACATCGTCACCCTGGTCCTTATACCTTGGTGCATAACATCTAGTGCTATATCAAACATCATGATTACTCACTTTCATTGCAACATAACACATCATTCATTTCTTCTATCCCTCACCTTTCTTCCTTAACCAATCCCTTTCATTTTGAGAGCCTACCCAGGTTTGTCCACCCCGCCTATCCTCTCAAGGGGGCATCATCATATCCTTACATCATCATCATCATCCTAATCATCATCATTTCATCTCACCATTATTATCCTACTTTCCATCATCATCATATCCTTACATCATCACCCTATCACTTTCCTCTATCCATACCTTAGCTTCTTTGAAATGATGTTACTCAACATAAATCTTATCATCTCAAACATCATCTCAAAGAGGGGTAAAATGTAGACACCCAAATTTGTCCCAAATTTGTCCATGTCTTACAACACCTAGTCAAATACATTATTAGAGACATCATGTAGCATTTTATCCTAATCCCACTCCTAATTCCACATATCCCATTAACTAATTAATTAAATAAATCTTATTTATTTAATTAATTTCCCATCCTAATCCCATGCTTATCCCACTTTCCAATTAATTAAATAAATCTTATTTATTTAATTAACCTCCCATCATAATCCTATCCCATCCTAATCACCTAGCCAATTAATTAAATAAATCCCATTTATTTAATTAATTTCCCTCACATATCCCAACTAATTCAAATAAAATATCTAAATTAGGTCCTCACCTTTCACCTCATTCCAACACTTGTCCACCTCTCACTTGAATCATGTGTGGTAGTACAACTTTCATTTAATATCTTTTTTTGTGTACACAATCACACATGAACTTGTTTTTGTATACATGATCACACATGAACTTTATTCTCCTCACACTTGTCACATGACTACAACTCCCTAGAAGAGTGAGAATCCTAATCAATCCTAGTTGTCTGCATCGTTCATTTAGCCTTTCAATCATAACCATCCATTCAAACCAAGCCTTGCCTATAAATCAAGCCTCTCACAAGCCATTATCATCTAATCCACCTTTCATACATCCTTATGCTGTCAAAATCATTCTTCAATCTTCTCATCCATTATCATCTATCTTTTATCTATCATCTTCATCTTAATGTTATGCTCCTGAATTCAACAATCAATATATCAAGTAACTCACACCAATCAATCATGCATGCATCTATCTAAGGTATTGAAGATTTGGATTATGTAATGCATTATATTGTTTTATCATTTTCATTTTATCCAATTTTTTTGTATATAGTAGTTATTTCTAATGAAGATAATGATGAGGAAACAAATTATTATTTATGTCGCTATGTTGAGGAAAAAAATAAATTGACAGCCCTTGTCATAGATGGAGAAGACATTGAGTATCCTACAGGATCGGTGGTTGTTACTGGAACATGGCATAGAAAGTATCTAATGAAGAAGTTTGATGTGTGGTTGTTTAAGGACTTTGACACACATAGGAAGATTCTTCATTATTCTTACCATGTTGTGGCATCATTGATAAAATATGGTGGTAGATTGTTGAATAGAAACTTATGGAAAGTTCATGAGTCTGACCATGAAGCAATAATTGACACCATAAAGGGTAGAGTAGATCCAGATGGTTCATTAGATTGAATCAATGGAATGACAGAATGGTATGTTATTTTTCTTTGCTATCCTCATTTCACCTTCTATATTTTTGGCATTTTTCTTACCTTCTTATATGTGCTCCTTGGTCCTAGTCAATTAGCTTTGTTTCATTATAGAGATCATGACTAAATGACATGGTTGTTGATGCATTTGGATATTCCCCAGGGTTGTGATTGGTAAAAAAATATTGCATCTTTGAACAGGTGGACATAAAGAAACTTGTATAGATTTATGTTTAGAAATGTAGATTGTGCCATGTGGAGGTATATTGATGGTATTGTCTCATTTCATCATGTTGGTGTACTCATTCAGCTAAATAGTGCAATTGCATTTGCATGCAGGATTTGAGTATGATGGAGGTAGGCATAATCCTTATGAAGTTGGTGTTGGAAGGAAAGTAAGGTAGGTTTTCATGATTATTTCATGATGATTGTTCTCATTTGTATTGCAAGCCCTAATATTTTGAAGGTTTCATAGTACCAATGGTGGCATTATTGGCCAAAATATCCTCTATCAGGCTTGGAAGTAGCCATGGTTCTTCATGCATCATAGTGATAGGGATTCCTTCAAAGATTGTTTCATCATGTTACATTATGGTTTCATTCATGGAAACCAAAGTTGCAAATTTTACATCAAACTTATCTTTGTGTCATGAAATCATACAAGGATCTTATTTCAAATTGGTTTTGCCATATCCTATGAGGAGATTAAGACCATAATATCATGATGTTACTATGAGTTTTAATGACAAGGATTCCATCTTACCAAACCTCATGTGTTTCTTCATATTTGGTGCTAAGAGTTGATACAAGTGGTAAGGGTAGCCTTAATTGATGCCCTACAACACATTGGATCAAGTGAGAACACCTTTATAGTACTAAATTTTCATCTACTAAAAAGGTGCTAGGACTGAATTTTTGCATTCAACATCTCATGGGGCCAAACAAATGGCACAAACATGTCTAGGTGGGTGGGTAAATGTTAGGGGAGGTGTCTTTTTAGTGGTGAATCCTCTTGGTTGTTCTCAGCTACATTTGACAAAGACAGTCTCTTAAGAGCCCTAAGACAAAAAAGGTGTCAAACTTTGGACTGGATGTTTCATCAAACTGTTACACCTAGGAACATATTCTTTGCATATATAGGTGACTTCATGTCCACCTACAAATACCTACCTTAGTTTTTTTTAAATCAATTTCATTTGCCTTTGGTGGCAAGGAACACATTGTTCTAAAATGATTTAGTTTCATGTTGTGGAAGGTGCTAGGAGTGAAATTCTGCATTCCACACCTCATGAGGCCCAATGGACTATGCCAACATGTTAGGGTGGGTGGGTAAACACTAGGGGAGGTCTCTTTTTGTGCGCCAAGTGTCTGAGACGTTCCTAGTTGCATGCTACCAGTAAAGTCACTTGAGATCCCTAAGAGCAAAAAACTATCAAAATTTGACGAAGTGGTTCTCAAAATTCATGGCACTTGGGAATTTTTTGTTTGGACCTATAGGTACAAATGGGGTTTGTCCACAATAGCCTCTCTCAAATTTTGTCAACTCCAATCCATTTGACCATGTCAAAATTAAATGCATTCCTACAAAATGCTTCAGTGGCATTCAACACAACCTTGTCAGGAGCCATATGTTTTGTTCTACTCGTTGTGGGGCCCAACGAACTGTACCAACATGTTGGGGTGGGGGTAAATGCTAAAGGAGGTCTCTTTTCATGCACCAAGTGCCCCAAACTTTCCAAGTTGTAGGCTACTAGCAAAGTCACTTGAGATCCCCAAAAGCAAAAAACTACCAAACTTTGACGGAATGGTTCTCAGAATTTGTGGTACCTGGGAATGTTCCATTTGGACCTACTAGTACATGTGGGGTCCATCCACAATAACCTCACTTAGTTTTTGTCAACTCCAATCCATTTGACTATGCTGAAATTAAACACTTTCTTGTAAAATGCTTCAATGGCATTCAGCACAACCTTGTCAGGAGCCATATTTTTTGTTCTCCTCATCATGGGGCCAATGGACTGAACCAACATGTTGGGGTGGGTAGGTAAACACTAGGGGAGGTCTCTTTTTGTGCTTCAAGTGCCCCAGACATTCCAGGCTATAGGCTACCAACAAAGTCCATAAACATGACTTTGTCGGTAGCCTGCAGCCTAGAATGTCTAGGGTAATTGGCGCATGAAAAAAGACCTCCCCTTGTGTTTACCCACCCACCTCAACATGTTGGTATAGTCCCTTGGGCCCCGTAATGAGTAGAACAAAAAATATGGCTTTTGGCAAGGTTTTGTTGAATGCCACTGAAGCATTTCACAAGAATGCATTTAATTTTGGCACGGTCAAACAGATTATAGTTGACAAAAGCTAATAGATTTTATTATGTATGGACCCCACATACACCTGTAGGTTTGAACAAAACATTTCCAGGTGCCACGAATTCTAAGAACTGCTCCATCGAAGTTTGGCAATTTTTTTCTCTCAGGGATCTCAAGTGACTTTGCCGATTTCCTGCAGCCTGGAATGTCTGGAGCACTTGGCGCATGAAAAGAGACCTCCCCTAACATTTACCTACCTACCCTAATGTGTTGGCATAGTCCGTTGGACCCCACGATGAGCAGAACAAAAAAATATGGATCCTGGCAAGGTTGTGTTGAATGCCACTGAAGCATTTTGCAAGAATGTGTTTAATTTTGGCATGGTCAAATGGATTAGAGTTGACAAAAACTAGCTGAGGTTATTGGGAACAGACCCCATGTGCACCTGTAGGTCCAAATGAAACATTGCCAAGTGCCACTAATTCTGAGAACCACTCCGTCAAAGTTTGGTATTTTTTGTTCTCAGGGATCTCAAGTGACTTTGCTGGTAGCCTGCAGCCTAGAATGTCTGAGGTGCTTGGTGTAGACACCTAAAATTGACTTGCTCTACAAACTAATTTATCCCTCCTGTTAATTGAATAAATTTATTTTATCCCTAACCATCTGTCTATCCCTTGTGATCAATTAATTCACTTAATTTATCACTAGACCTTACAACACTATCCTCATCTATTAAATAAATATTTCTAATATTTATTTGGCTATTTTGTCCATCTTCCTAATCCCTATTAATTAGATAAATCATTCTTATCTAATTAATCTATCCTACTGATCAATCTACCCTAGCCTACCTATCCCCTAGACCTAGGTTAATTAAGCTAAACACTTAATTAACCTTGCTTAGCCCATCCTCCCACACACCTTTGAATAAAAATCAATCTTTTATTCAAAGGGGTCAAATCCTCCTTACCCCTTATTTATCACCCTCTTACACATGTAAGAGTACCTCTTCACATCTCCACATAAAGGTGAATTTTTAATTCACACTCCCCCATGAGTTGAATTAAAAATTCATTTGTCATGTCCACTCTTCCCAAAAATGAATCTTTAATTCATTTTTGTCCTCCACACCTTTCCCCATGTGAATTTAAAATTCAAAAATATTGAGAGCCCTCCAATTCCATTGACCAAGCTTAAACCATTGATCTCCCTCATCCACTCTCCTTGTGACACTTGTCACAAGGCTATGAATCCAATCCTAACCCTAACTCTCATTCATTTCTAGCCCTTGATCTCATCTTTTGATCCTCACCCTCCATCCTCTTTTCCAAAACTCTATAAATGAGACCCTCACCCAAGCCATTTAGGGGGAACTTTATCTTGCATCCAAACTCTGTCAAAATCACTCCACAATCTCCTCATCATACCATCATAATTCCAAAATTATCCCTCATCCCCATCTCAATCTCCATCCACGTCTAAATCCTTCATCTACATTGTGTTGAGCATTTGAGCAATCCACATTTCAGTCAAATTGGGTAAAATCTGAGGAGCTATCGGGTGCAACTCCTTCCCACTACCGTGGGTTTGTGGGTCAAGTGAAGGTATAATCGTTTGTGTTTGCATTTGATTTGTTCTCTACTTCATTTAGATTCATTGATCACATTGGCATGCCCAGTCTTGGATCTAATCATCGGTTGTTGCAAGTTTTGTTGTCAAAATCTTCATTTTCTAACCCTAGTGAAGCAAGTTTTGCAAGTTTTGTGGCTAAACTGTTACAAGTTGCATCTTGGGTGAAAACCAACCTCACCATCGCGATCGGGACGCTGTTTTTGAGTTTTTTTACTATAAACTTAGCTATTTTCTGTGACTGTCAATTTTTGAAAAAATTTGAAAAAATTTTAGGTCTGCAAATCCGTACTGTATGGAATCCGCAAACCCCTCTGTGAATGCTGATTTGGTTTCATGTTAAGAATCGCAGGGAGGGTTTTTGTATGGCATACACTAGTTCATTGAGGGATTATAGTCGACTGGTCAAAACCCTACGGCCATGTATATTCCTCCTGTCAGCGTTTTTACCCTAACAACACCCTAGCCCTCTCAGTCGACACTCCTTCAGCGCCGCTCAGCTTCCGTTTTTCCTCAGGCCCCCTCAACTCTTGTGGTGGCACCACCATCGGTGGTGACCTGCCCCTTCCAAACCCTACCACTGCCAGAGGATTCACCCACTCTGCAACCTCAAACACCTCCCTGTCGCCACCTGTAACCCTGTCGCCTCCCCTGCAGGTCCCATCGAAACCCCTCTGCCCCCGGTCGACACCACTTCAACCACCGCTCAACCCTTTGGTCACCGCCAGTCGACTACCCAAACCCCTGTCACCACCATCCATTCTCCCTCACCACTCCCAACAAATCTCCCCTCTCACGACCACCACATTCCAAATCCCCTATCGCTGCCTCTCCTCACCACTTAATCACCACTCACCACTCAATCCCCTGTTGCCGCCTGCACATTGCATACTGATCACCGCCTGAGCCTCACCCTCGCCGCCCATGTTCAGACTCGCCATCACCGCCGCTGATCTGTTAGGGCTTTAAGATTAGGTCATTGCCCGATCCGTTAGGGCTTTAAGCCCCTTAGGTGTTTCGAAGGTGTGGTCACCATTGTGACTGGATGGGTAGGGCTTATAGCCCCTTTCATAATTTTTTTTTATTTTTTCGTTGGATCTAGCCCCTGGTCATATCAGTGACCAGGGGCCTATTTCGCTTCTAACTGCCAGGAAAACCTTAACCGCCAAAGATAGCCGCCAGGGCTAAATAGTTACATGTAACTGCTTCCAGGCTAACTGCCAGCAATTAACACTAACTGCCAGTTTGACCCCTATTTGCCTCCCACATACCAAAATAGGCTATTTTTTTCAAACTCACACAACTTTCACATACGGAGTCAAAAATTTGCAAACAAGGACTTGCCGAAAAGCTGACAAGGTGAACTATGCAGTGGTGAAGGAATTTTTAGGTGATTGTACCATTTTCCTACACTTTATTTCAGTCAAAAAAACCTACTTGCAATCTTCAAATGGTCATAACTTTTTCGTTTTTCATCAAATTTTCTCAAATTATTTTTTAAAATTGCGTAGAATTTTGTATAGAATTTGTTTATGTACTTCTTTTCTCTGTATTAGTTTAGTTTGCATTAGATTTTATCAGATTCTTGATCTTTGCATAACAATCATCTTGGCTAGTCTACTTGCTCCATTTTCGTTCTTGTGACTTGCAGGTGATCATTCGGGGTTGGAACAACATTAGGAACAACATATACAGTAGCTTGGATAGTGAAAACAATCCAGGTACATCCATTTTAATCTTTCATCTTCAATCTTGTTCGCATACACATTTCGATTTGGGCTTCTAAAACAAACATTGTTTGATCACACATCATTGAAATTGGGCATAAAATCAACCAGTGTCTTCAATCACATCTTGAAATTGGGCTTAAAATTAACCATTGTCTTCAATCACATCTTGAAATTGGGCTAAAAAGAACTATGGCTTGACATGTCTTTCACACATTTCAATTTCTAAGGGCAATTAACCACTGCAAGTGTAAATCAAGTGTGTGTGTGTGTGTGTATGCTCTCTCCTCGCACCGCAAGGTGACCTTGGAGATCAAAAACACTTCACTTGATTTGGTTTTGTTTCCCTCTTTCTAGGAGGCCTGCTAGGGGATTTCATCACCCCTAGGGACGACCTCATTTGAGGTTGAATCGAAAGACACCCTCATTGAAATCAAAATCTTGTCACTCTTGGCTAAGCCCCAAAGAATTTTCTACCTTTGGGAAGTGAAGGTGAAGGGTGGGTTACCCTCTTCTCCCAGTTGTGTGATAGGATTTCACTTTCAATTTCTTAGTCAACCTCATGTAAACATTGCCCAAGACCTAATTGGCCATACCCTATTTCAAACTAAGCATTAGGGCTTGTTAATGTGTCTTCCACAAGTGCTTGTTTAATCATCATTAGATTTCATTTTCAAAATCCAAAATTGCTTATGTGTCTTGTGTGAGTGAATCATGTTTGTACATGTGTGATCATTTGATTAAACATTACCAAATCAAGCTAAACATCAAACACATAAGACAATTCATTCAATTCATTCTTCCAACACATTCAAATCCAATCACATTCATCCTAATCACTCATTTTTTCCACTTCATTCCTAATCACATCCAAGTCATCCTAAATCAATCCTAATCACATCCTTGTCACCCCACCATCATCAAATCATCATCATTCTATCCAAATCATTATCCATTCAACATCATTATTTCAATTCTTGTCAAATCAACCTCAAAGCCAATTAGCCCTAAGCACATCCTAGTCACATCTTCATCATTCATCCTCATCCCATCAACGTCATCCAAGTCATCATCACATCACATCAACATCGATCCCAATCAACATCCAAGTCCCCCAACATCACCATCAAACTCCAAATCCAAATCAACCCAATCAAAAAAATCAAGACCTTAATTGATCATCTAATCAAATCAACCAAATCAATTCTATGGCTTAAAGTGTCATTAGTCCACATTAAGTATAGACAATCATCCATCCTTTGAAGAAAATCAAATCATGTTAAGGTTTTGAATTTGATCCCCAACATCACAATCATCCATTATCCTCCATTTCATCTCATATCTCTCCCATGAAATGGATCCGTATGAAGCAATGCAACACTTACAAAGACTTAGATAAGTCTATGAGAACATGGATCCTAATGCTAAGGAAAAATACAAAAATGATATTAAGGATATACCCTTAGCACACCTCATCATTGGAGAATCCCAAGCCCCTACACAACCTTCATCATTTCAACAAACACCCTAGATTTCATCCCCATCAACATCATATCAATCTTCATTCTTTCAACCTTCATCATACCAACCTTCATCCTATATACCCACACCATTGACCTCATATCAACCTTTACCCTCATATCAATCTCCATCCCCTTACACATCCATGTCATCGTACCTATCCAACCAATCAATACCTCCACCTTATCCATCCCCCAACCTTTGTCATGCTTACTTTGATCAAGGGAACACCAATCTATCACACCTTATCTCCGAAATCCAAACCTTATATCAACAACCATTTCCCCATACAAATCCCCCATCCTATCAACCTTAATCCATCACCATACCTACCTTACAATCCACCAATCCCAACCCCCCCAACACAATGTTCCTCCAATCTTAATTCATCACCCTATGTATCTCCCAATCCATCAATCCCTATCACCCCTCCACCATCTAATCCACCATCAAATCTTCCAAATCCTAACACTATTACATCCAAAGAATCCTTGTGGGATTTCCTCCCAAGAACATCACCAAGCAAAGCAATGGAATCCCCCAAATCCCCCACCCCTCCAACACCACCATATAGTCCAACACCTATCCTTGAACCTATCCATGAACCATCACAACTAAATCCCATCACCCACCTATCCATTCCCAATCTGAATCCAACATCATCTACCATCATTATCCATCCATTATATTGTTCATCAACCCATACACTCATGAAGGATACCACCCTTTGGCTATTAGCAAGGAATCAAACACCCTCATGCAATCCAACATCCACCAAACCTCTTGATAAACCCCCTATCATAAGTCAAGAACCATCATGTAGCCATGTTCAAGAACCCATAAGTCAAGCACCCATCACATATATCCAAGTCACTCCCACTTCTATCCAAGCACATGAGCTATGTCAAGAATCAAATCCAAAGCATGTTGAAACATCAACCCCTTCTCCTAATCAAGATCTAACCATCCCATCTAATCCCATCCCCAATCCCCTCCCATCTATTGATCAACTTATTGATCCCACCCCTTCTTCTACCACCCCTTCACCATTCCCCATTAATCCTTTACCTTCATCAACCAATCCCATCCCAAATCCACCCTCCTATTCACTTGGACAAAGCACTTTCATTTGTGGTGACTCTCTTGTAGGAGGTGAACAACTTCCATCCACCACCTATCCTCTTCCAACAAATAATAGACTTGTGTCTTATTTCCAAAGCACCAAACATCCCATCGCATGTCGCATACTCCAACATATGAACTATCAAGGCAAAGGCTTAGGCCTTCATGAACAAGGCATCTTAGAGCCCATCCACACCACATTCCATCCATCCTCACATGGTCTTGGCTATACACCCCAAGAAAAACAATCTAAACATGTTGGTATCACCCACACACCTCCCAAAATCCATTCATCCAATCCCAAACATGGTACATCTCATAGCACTCCAAAAAGATATGTCGCCATCCCCCCTCCATCATCCTATCATTTGCAAAAGCATGTGACCATCCATCTTCCACCATCAAATTTACCTCCACTACTTCCAACTCCAAGAATTCCTATTAAATCCACTTTACCTCCTATCCTACCAACTCCCAACATCCCTATCCACAAATTCTCTTATCCTCCGATCCTCCCAAACATCTCTATCCTCAAATCCCCTCATTCATTTATCCATAAATCCACTTTTTACCCCTCCACCCATAAACCCCATAAATTTCCCAATCAAGACCAACAAAAGCACACATCTTTCAAACATGAAGCTTCCCCCAAATCCATGGGATTCAAAAGTAATAATTTGAATGCCTCAATGCATAAATCATAAAAGCCTAAAGATGTTATCCCTTCCAAGCAAAATCAAAAATCCAAAAGGCTATCAAATCCCACACCATCACAAGAAAAAGCAAAAACAAAAATAGTGTGGGTCCCCAAACAAAAAGCACAAAAATCTAATGAGGCATCCACATCCCAATTCACTCCAAACTCCCAAACATCTCACTCCCCATTTAAAAATCCCATAAATCCTAATTCTATTTGGGTCCCTAAAACCCCAAATCGACCATCCAAAAAGCCCCTATCCTGATCCCCATTACTCCCAACTCCACATCCAAAGTGCAAGCTTCCAAATACATTACGGTGTGTGCAACCATTGGTCTTGGTTCCCCTCCATCACTTGACATTCCCACATACCCCCATTTCTCCATCTTTCATCCACTATCCTACATATCTTCCCCATCACATTCCTATGGTCCATGCTATTGCATAATCCACATCATAATCCACATAATCCACATCATAATCCACATAATCCATACCATAATCCACTACCCACCATACATTCCATCTTCTCCTATCTACCAACATCTATGCAATCATCATCCAAAATGTTATCCAACATGGGACCATCTTCTCCATGCTATGGAAACAGACACTAGAGTCCCCATTCCATCAACAAAGCAAAAAAATAAAAAAAATCAAGAAAATAGTAAAGAGAAAAAATCGGTCCAATGGTGAAAACCACTCCTTGTGGCGCCTTGGGCAAGTACCATGATGAAAACCCCTTGTGGGCATCTTGCGTAATCCCTTCTCCATCCATTTTGTATACCTATACTTGGGGGCAAAACCATCTAATCATCCACATCCATAACATCCTTTTGCATATCCTATCCATGTATCCTTATCCTATCATATTCCTATCCACTACCCCCTATTTATCCCATCATTTCCCATCCATCCTGTCCATTATATCTTTCTTTTACCATCTCCCACCTTAGATCTTGATAAAGACAAGGGGCAAAATATCAACAACATGCTTTGGAGACCTCTTGGCATACTCCTTTTGTAAGTATATCCTCCATCCATCTACTGCAAAGTCCACCCATTCAAACATGAACCCACCATGCAAAACTCTAAGCATTGGGGTATATGATTCCTTGCAACCTAGCCCTTGAAGAAAATCCTAAAACCCCCCATCCATATATCATGCATACCTATCCTATCCCTCATCCCTATCTTCCATCTATCTAACATGCATCCCTATCGCTTGTCCATTCATCTACCACAAATCTCCTATCCATCATCTTTCATCGCCAATCCCCCTATCCAACCCCACCATCTTCACCTCTAGACTTTGTGTTCCCTTGTCAGTGGTATCTAGCGCAAAGGCTATCTAAACTAAAACCAATGCAACCATCATAATAAATCACACCCTTTCCACAAAATCAAAAAATCTAAAAACAATACAAAATCAAAAAAATCCAAAAACAATACAAAATCTAAAAATCCAAAAAAATCAAAATATCCAAAAAATCCCAAAAACAATTATCATCACAATCACCCAAATCATCCAACACATTTCAGCTTCCAACATCATCACATTTATCCTCAATCATCCCACATCATCATCACAAATCAGAACTACATATCATAATCACCTGCATCTTAATGTGCCTTGATCCCGTGGATATAGGGTATGTAGGCAGTTTGGAATACGCAGGAAGTTTCCAATACTTAGGTACATAAGATGCACCCATCCAACCTGCTAAGCTTACACTAGATCCAAGCATCACATTACCTATCAAAGCATTGTCCTTTAATCAAAATCATCAACTATCAAATCAGCATCAACCACAACTTGTCACCATCATATCTTGAGCCAATCTTACAACATCAACTAAACATGATCCAATCATCAATTGATTCTTGCCTTAGGATATGTCATTCCTACAATAGGCAGAATCTATCAAATCATCATCCATCTTGGCAAGAGATACAATGGCTACTTGTTTGGTTCATTAGTCTTTTCATTTTTTATTTTTATCTTTTGTCCTATTTGAAGATCACATCAAAGCTACCTTGATCTCACTATATCATGGTATGTGGCGAAAACATCTAGAATGGGGCATAGTCTTGCTTTTGCATGCTATGCTTGTGGGTTGGTTTCATTACTCCAAGCTAGTATTCTTATCTTGTAGATCATAGGGTCGATTCTAGCATATTGATCTTCTTGTGCATCTAAGGTTCATCATACCTTTTATGTACTAAGAACTTATGCTATGAGTCCCCTTCCCTCATCTAGACAAGGTTATACTATCTTGGGCATGCATGAGATCATCCCTTTGTCTGCATGTCGAGTCCATGCAAATGTTGGATAAACATCATCACCCTGGTCTTCTATACCTTGGTGAACATATCCACTTTGCTATATCAAACCTAGGATTGCTCTAAATCATTTTCAGCACAATGATCATCCACCAATCAATCTCCCAACATTATCACACTTTCATCTCGCCCCTTATCCTCCAACCACTTCTACCAATCTGTTCCATCCATTTCGAGAGCACAACCGTGTTCTTGCAACCTGCCCATCCTCTCGAGGGGGCATCACCCTTAGCAATTATCCCCAAACCTTACTCTATTCTTCTAAGCCAAAATCATTTTTCTATCTAATCCAACTCTATGTTTTAACTTCTTTGAAATGATGTTACTTAGCCACAACACCATCTCAAGGAGGGGCAAATGTAGACACCTAAAATTGACTTGCTCTACAAACCAATTTATCCCTCCTGTTAATTGAATAAATTTATTTTATCCCTAACCATCTGTCTATCCCTTGTGATCAATTAATTCACTTAATTTATCACTAGACCTTACAACACTATCCTCATCTATTAAATAAATATTTCTAATATTTATTTGGCTATTTTGTCCATCTCCCTAATCCCTATTAATTAGATAAATCATTCTTATCTAATTAATCTATCCTACTGATCAATCTACCCTAGCCTACCTATCCCCTAAACCTAGGTTAATTAAGCTAAACACTTAATTAACCTTTCTTAGCCCATCCTCCCACACACCTTTGAATAAAAATCAATCTTTTATTCAAATGGGTCAAATCCTCCTTACCCCTTATTTATCACCCTCTTACACATGTAAGAGTACCTCTTCACATCTCCACATAAAGGTGAATTTTTAATTCACACTCCCCCATGAGTTGAATTAAAAATTCACTTGTCATGTCCACTCTTCCCTAAAATGAATCTTTAATTTATTTTTTCCCTCCACACCTTTCTCCATGTGAATTTAAAATTCACAAATATTGAGGGCCCTCCAATCCCATTGACCAAGCTTCAACCCTTGATCTCCCTCATCCACTCTCCTTGTGACACTTGTCGCAAGGCTATGAATCCAATCCTAACCCTAACTCTCATTCATTTCTAGCCCTTGATCTCATCTTTTGATCCTCACCCTCCATCCTCTTTTCCAAAACTCTATAAATGAGACCCTCACCCAAGCCATTGAGGGGGAACTTCATCTTGCATCCAAACTCTGCCAAAATCACTCCACAATCTCCTCATCATACCATCATAATGCCAAAATTATCCCTCATGCCCATCTCAATGTCCATCCACGTCTAAATCCTTCATCTACATTGTGTTGAGCATTTGAGAAATCCACATTTCAGTCAAATTGGGTAAAATCTGAGGAGCTATCGGGTGCAACTCCTTCCCGCTATCATGGGTTTGTGGGTCAAGTGAAGGTATAATCATTTGTGTTTGCATTTGATTTGTTCTCTACTTCATTTAGATTCATTGATCACACTTGGCACATGAAAAGAGACCTTCCCTAGAGTTTACCCACCCACCTCGACATGTTGGCATAGTCTATTGGGCCTCACAAGGTGTGGGATGCATAATTTCACTCCTAGCACCTTTCCACTGCATGAAACTAAAGCATTTTGGAACAATGTGTTCCTTGCCACCACAAGCAAACAAAATTGATTTAAAAAAAATGAGGTAGGTATTTGTAGGTGGACCTGACATCCACCTATACATGTAAAGAAGATGTTCCTAGGTGTCACAGTTTGATGGAACAGTTGGTCCAAAGTTTGACACCTTTTTTGTCTTAGTGCTCTTAAGAGACTGTCTCCGTCCAATGTAGCCAAGAACGACTAGGAGGCTTCACCACCAAAAAGACACCTCCCCTAGCATTTACCCACCCAGACATGTTGGCAATATCCATTTGGCCCCAAGAGATGCCGAATGCAAAAATTCAATCCTAAAACCTTTCTAATAGATGAAACTAAACTAAAAGCTATGTTGTAATCTATATTTTAGGTGTTTCCTCTACTCTCCTTAGGTTGATATGGTGTTCTCACTTGATCCAATATGTTTTAGTACATTAATCAAAGGTTCAAATAGTCTTGAATATGATGAACCCATTCCAATCCATGTTAGAGCAAGAACAATGTAAAAGATATGATCATGTTAGCAGAAAAAAAAATGTAATAATGGGATAGATAACATCATCTAAAACAAAAATATATAATCTTGTAAGCACATGTATCTAGCATTTAAGTAGACAAAATGTAATGGAAAAACTCACCTTAAATAATGTACTACAAAAATCACATGAAATGGTTATCAAATTAGGGTTTATGATGATTTTTGGAAAAAATGGAAGGATTTGTTGTTGTTTTGACTATTGCAGCTATGGTAGAAGTTTCAAAATGGATTAAATTTTATCTTTTTAGACTTACATTGTGGTTTCATGGTCTTCCATGCATATTTGATTAATGTTTGTGTGTAGAGATATTACTTATGGCTACTAGGGTTCTTGTCTTTAGTATTACATCATGGGCTTGCCTTTTTCTAATGAATCCATGAAGTTATCCTATTGACTTAGTAATTAGATCATCAAGGAAAGCATTATGAAGATACTATGAGGGTGTCATGAGTGGAGGGTAGCCTTTTTTAGCATCCAAAATCCTAACTATGACTGTCATTTAAGCATGCAAATTTGTGATAGTCTTAAGATTTGTAGCAGCAACAAGAGGATGTCTTATTCGTAAGCAAAGAGCCTAGTTTTCATCAACAGTGTTCTCCCTATGTCTCTCTCCCTATGTGTTAAATTACATTGGTCACTAATTTAGGTGCATAGAATGTGGGAAAGAATTTCATCTTGTTTTTCAAATTACAAAAGGAATAGGCATAAAGAACAAGATTGCAAATTACAAGTTCCATGAATAATTTGTATAAAAATAACCATTATTATTTTATGTCCAAAATGAACACCACCGCTAATAAAAGAACCGCTCACCTAAGTTAGTGCATGTTTTGGGGTGGTGTATCACATGTATACTTGTTGTTAAGGACATATACAACTTGTAGTGGTTTATTGTCACATGTTGTAAGCCATGTATGTGAATATGAAAACATAGTTTATCCATTTGCATGAGAAAGCAAGGGATATAACATGTATTGATGACATGAGAAACACTACTAAATATTCTTAAGTGTTGTAAATATGCATCTTCTTATTTCATCATGTTGTGCTTCATTGTAGCATGAATCACTTGTTGTAAGCATGTATAATTATAGCATGTTATGCACATCACAAATGAAGGAATGTAATGATTGCAAGATGTGTACAAAATGGATTTTTGGATAAGGCTTGAAAGAAACTTTCAATAAAATGTAATTGGCGGGTGTCAAGCCAAATTCCACAACCTTATCCAACATCCTTCTTTCCTATGCCAAAATGGGATCTTCGGAACAAGGTGTGGACAGCCATCAAAGCATAAAGGATATAGGAAGTTTGTCAAATGTTGTATTTATAGCTTCCCTTGTAGACATGTATGCAAAGTGTGGAAGCATAGACAAGGCATGTGAACAGTTTGGCATGACACCTCAAAGAGATGCCATCTCATGGAATGCAATGATTGTAAGATATGCACAAAATGGATTTTTTGAAAAGGCTTTAGAAACTTTCAAGAAAATGCAATTGGAATGTGTAAAACCAAATTCCACAACCTTTTCAAGAATCCTCCCTACCTGTGGCAAATTATGATCTTTGGAATAGGGTATGGACAACCATGAAAGAATAAAGGATATAAGAATTTTGTCAGGTGTTGTATTTGCAAATTCCCTTTTAGACATGTATACAACTTGTGCGGAAGCATAGACAATGCACGTGAACTATTTCACATGATGCCTCAAAGGAATGTTGTCTCATGGAATGCAATGATTACAAGATAGGCACAAAATGGATTTTTATAAGGCTTGAAAGAAACTTTCAAGAAAATGCAATTGGTGGGTGTCAAGCCAAATTCCACAACCTTATCCAATATCCTCCTTGCCTATGTCAAAATGGGATCTTTGGAATAGGGTGTGGATAGCCATCAAAGCATAAAGGATATAGGAAGTTTGTCAGATGTTGTATTTGTAGCTGCCCTTGTAGACATGTATGCAATGTGTGGAAGCATAGACAAGGCATGTGAACAGTTTAGCATGACACCTCAAAGAGATACCATCTCATGGGATGCAATGATTGCAAGATATGCACAAAATGGATTTTTTGAAAAGGCTTTAGAAACTTTCAAGAAAATGCAATTGGAACGTGTAAAACTAAATTCCATAACCTTTGCAAGCATCCTCCCTACTCGTGCTAAATTAGGATCTTTGGAATAGGGTATAGACAACCATGAAAGAATAAAGGATATAGGAATTTTGTTAGATGTTGTATTTGTGACTGCCCTTGTAGACATGTATGCAACTTGTGTGGAAGCATAAACAATGCACGTGAACTGTTTCACATGATGCCTCAAAGAAATGTTGTCTTATGGAATGCAATGATTGAAAGATATGCACAGAATGGATTTTTTGATAAGCCTTTAAAGAAAATTTCACGTAAATGCAATTGGTGGGTGTCAAGCCAAATTCCACAACCTTATCCAACATCCTCCTTGCCTATGCCAAAATGGGATATTTGGAACAGGGTGTGGACAACCATCAAAGCATAAAGGATATAGGAATTTTGTCAAATGTTGTATTTGCAACTGCCCTTGTAGACATGTATGCAAAGTGTTGAACCATAGACAAGGCACGTGAGATGTTTGACATGATGCCTCAAATAAATGCAGTCTCATGGAATTCAATGATTGTAAGATATGCACAAAATGTATTTTGTAAGGATGTTGTCAACATATATATAATGTCATGAAAATATATATATATATATAATGTCATAAAAATATAATGTCATGAAAATATACATAATCTCATATATCCATAATGTCATGAAAATAACATATAGTGTATATATCAAGTCATATAGGCATGTACAAATAAAGCCATACGGGCATATACAACGATATACATCAATAACATAAAAAAGTATGTTTATAAAGTCAAATAGACATATGTAACAAAATGTCCCAAAACCAAATCTCGTATGGACTGCTATCAAATAATCAACGACTCTTGCTAGGCCATGAAGATGGTGAACTAGTCAATGACTCATCCTCTATCCCCCGTTGACTAGACCTCCTTGATAAAGATTTTTGAAGTTCCACCTATTAATACAATAAAAAAATATCCACATTAATAGAAAATATTCAAAATATATAACATGAAATAAGTAATCAATCACTTACCGCCAATTGGTGATCCCTCTTGATCATTTATTGTCTCTCTTCTTTTGTAGCTAGATGGGTAGGAGTTGTCACATCCTATGAGAAGCATGAAGAAGAAATTTTAAGTAAACATAAATATCATTTATGTACATTAAATGATGTGAGATAAAATAAGAAATACAAAATGACATTTACATGTTACTGTCTCATACCTTAGTCAAAGGATTTGTAGACAAAACAATTGCATCAATGCCAACCTCTGCTCACTAATCAAGATGAGGAGGAGTTTGCATATATTCAACATCTAAAAATAGAGTTCAAGGTTCTTTGATAAAAATAGATACATAACATTATTTAAATGCATAATGATTAGAAATGATAAAATTTACCTCAGTGAAAGTGGCTCTGCCTCGGGACCAAGGAAATTGTCCTGATGGTGATTGTAATGCCCTGTCATGCAACCCTAGAGAGTTAGGTTCAACTATGCAATAAATGGGCAGAATTTTTTTTTTTTAAGAAAAAGTGATGATAACAAGATATAACAAAGACTAATATCAATAATTTAACTATCTAGCTAAACTAACAGCTCTAGGGAAACATAACACCATTAATTAGATTAAACAATTTTCAACATTATACATAACTCACTAGCAACTTTCGTTACATCATAGATAGATACATCATCTTCTACAATAAAGTTTATAAGTATGGATGAGCTCATGATACATAATTGTATAAGTACAAAGGCTCTTCTTTTCTAGATACATCGAGGTTACATAATGAATATCAGTGATACACAAATTTGGAAACATAAAGTACAATATTTGTCTTCTGAAATAGGTGCAAACTAGAATTAGGAGAGATATGCCACATGATCCACAATGCCAGAAAAACCAATGGAATAAATCTCAACCACCCGACCATGTGGAACGCTGAGGTCCACCCCCCGAGCTAGGAGATAAAAATGAGGTTCCACAAAGACAACAGTCAAGAAGGCAAAGTTAAATAGATAGATGACCAACAATAAGATTCCCAACAACACTGACTCAGGAATAATAACAAATGGCTCGACAATGCTCCCAGAGGCAACATGATCAACAAGCATGAACATAAGAGGGGTAACTATCCTATAGTAGGAAGAGTGTCATTGCATGGTCCTAGCATGGGTTATCTTGGCTATCTCTCACTAGACGTCGGCCCCCATCTATGGTTATCCTGGCAGCCTCTCTCTAGGCACCGACCCCATAGGGTGACCCATATGGAATTGACTGTCCTTTCGTGAAGACAAGGAGGTTGATTATGCCAACTAGGTATTCTCATCCCATCCTTAGCCTGAGAGAGCACTACAGGCATGCATGAGGCATCCCAATTATCTTATTGAATGAATTAACTACCCAAAACCCCCTAAGTTAATTATTAGGCTTTCACTTGATTACAACTTCCATAGGGTTATCCAAGCAGCCACTTTGGGCACTGGCACCACTATAAAAGCCACCCTCCTACATGCAACTAGTAACCCTACAACCTAACAGGAATCACCTATATGACATGCATACACTGGTATTGCAAGGCATTTTTCCTCTTGCTTACCAATAATAATCACATAATTCAATATCAAAATCCAAGGTCCAATTCAACAATCTTTCTCATAAGCTACTCCAAAACCTCATACAAACTAGAGCGACAAGGACACTCCAAGACAACACCTGTGAATCTACCAAGTGACCTCTGGAGCTATATAACTTAAAAAAAACAAATGTCGATATCCTTTCTTAATTCTAATTACTACTAAGAAAATTGTCAACACTACAAATGATAATAAGACATAAATTACAATTAATTCAAATAAATCGACAAAACACCATTATTAACAAATACAATTATGATTTTCAATTCTCAACATCTCCCTACTTGGCCTATCATTTTATAACATTAACTTATCTAACAATCTCTATGGATCTACTAATCTTTCAAAGCTATAAGTGAATGAAATTAATTAATAATTTAATTTACAACTAATTTAAATCAATATCTAAAATTACACACTATCTAATACTTACATTATAAAATCAATTAGACAATATATTTAAGAAACTTTACAACCTGCTTAAATACCATTGATAATACTACTTACATTCTAATATACAACAAAGTGTCGTTTAAAGATGTAATGTATATCTATATTTATAAATAACTTCCAATTTACACAGATAACCCCCTATTATTATAATAAACTTGAAAATAAATAACTAACTAAATGACATGAGGTTGCCCATAACAAAAGAATAATTTACTAAGGTACTATTTACCAAATCATTTAATAGAGGTATCCTATGAGGAAAAAAATCAAAATAGAAGTAACTATAATAGCTCCAACTCAAGAATCTTTAGAACTAGAAACTTACCATAAATTGATATCACTCTTGAAGGTATGGTTGAAAGTAAATATGGAAATGAGAGGATATGAACTTCATTAAAAGATCTTCTTGAGGACACGATTAAGTGTTGAGAGAAATAAATTGATAAAAGATACTAGAGATCATTGTAAGATTTTCAAAGATATTTTAATAGATAAGTGTTGGGATTTGTAGTTATCTTAGAGGTTGAACCAATTGTCTAATGCTTTGCAGATGTATAGCCTTCATCCAAAATGAAGGATAATAGTTTTAGGAAGGAAATGTACCACATCAATCCATTGAGGTAGCTACTATCAATTAATAATAATGAAACTTGCTAATTTGAATGACTCTGGCAGAGATATCTTTAAAGGATTCTCACAACCCCCAGCTGAGTTGAAATAAATGAAAGTAATTTATTGCAGATCTTTAAGAGCCCTGCTTCAACAATCCAAATGGGGTTTAGCAGTGCCTAAGAGAGAGGGAGGCCGTATGACGTTTAAGGAAGAATGGTTGCAAAAGACACATGAATTGGATTCTGAGGTTTAGAAAGAAGCAAGTCATAATCAACACCACGAGGTTCGAGCCTAGGAAGATCGAATGGGCAAACATGATCTACACTAGAAAAGGCTTTAAAAGTTTACAACAATAGCCACACCAAATAAGGTAAATACTCTAGAAGAATTTACTTTATTCTTACCTGGCTGTGATTTGATGACAGGAAGAGAGCTGGTAGCCTAACGATGAAAAAGGAATAGAATATAGTTTAAAAAAATCATGGCGTTTCAGCAGGTAGCAACCCAAAGTCATCTAAAGTGTAAAGAAAGACAAAGCTTTATCAGATTTTAAAGTTGGGTAAGTTAAATCTCCATGCTGATGTGCTCATTGGTGCATGAAGGCATTCAATGGAGGTTTGATCTAAAAGTGACAAACTCTATGATGCCAATCGGCCAAATAGCAGCAATAAAATACGTTCATAGAGAGTTTATACAATAGAGATCAGCATAGCATGCTATCATTGTCCATAATCAAATGTAATACATATCAATGTCTCAACTGAATGGTTCAAAAAAATTGCTCAAGGAGATACTGAGAAAATAAATTATGGAAATTTACAATTAGGGTTTGAGACACATGCAAGGAGAAGTGCTAAACTTAGAATTTATTACTATGCAGAGCGTTGTAGTTTTACAGAAATCCCCACTGACTTGAGTGTGATTAGGTAGCAATAAGGCTGATGCTATATTTTCAAGAATGATTCCAGGAACATAGAGTATGCATGAAATAGGGTTAATGCTAGGTATGCAGAAAAATAACAATGGAATCAGGTGAATTACAATATATAGAAATTGAAGCTAAGTGGTGTATTGTCCTCATTTGATATGAAACCTATATGTTGTTTTACTGTGGTTCAACTCTACCGTCATGGAAGATATAACGAGGTTAAAATAATCAAGGTAGGGCCAAAACTAATGGATTCAGGAAAACCTCATATTCAAATTGCAATAGGAGAACAAGAGCATCTCAAGATTGCCAGTATAATTTTTAGACAGACAGTTCAACGGGAGAGAGAAAAAGAAGAGAGATTTACACAAGGACCCAAACTATCTCCTATAAAATTTATTCAATTTTACTAAAAGACATTCTCAAATTTTTTTTAATCTTCGAGCTTCAGAATACTCTTCCCATTAAATTTCTCTTTCTTTTCTCCCCAACTCTTCTTCTGCCAAGCTTTTCCCAAAATCTCCCTATGTAAATTTTCTTTTCAAAATCTAACTATGCCCCCCATGCTACAAAATTCCCCCTTCAAATATCTCTCCTGACACAAAAATAGACAACCCATAAATTCCCACTATGTCATAGTCGTTACAAACAAATCCATTAACTCAAAATTTAGTTGCATTAATGCCCACTTATAGGAAGATTTTCAAATCTACAAATTTCATGACAACTCACTTATTCACCTAAATTAATAAATGATAAAGAATAATATCACTCAAACTTAAATGAAATAAATATTTTATTCATCTATTATAGTACTCAACACTTATAATTTATTTGTTACTATTATTATTATTATCAACTATTAAGATTATTACTTTAATCAATTTATCAATATTCTACATATTTCACATTAATTATTTAATGAAATAAATAAATATTAAATATATTTATAACTTAATATTATTTGCCTACAAGATAAATCAATAATCTATTTAATGAAACTATCAACCAACTAGACAACCCAAAGTGACATACCAACAATAACTATGACATCATACCAAAGAATCCACAAGAGCACATAAATAGGCTCCAACCGACCACTGGCCAACAGAAGGACCTCAAAACTAAAACTCATCCACATAGGGAATTTGACTGACAGAGGGAACCTCATGTTATCTCCCTTCCATTATTCCATTGGGTTTAGGACACGCTCAGACCTGATAGTATAGGTGGAGTCGATGTCATGTACTTGCATTTGGCAGCAATTCAAAAAGTTGAACAATACATATAGCTATAACCTCAAACACACCGTGAGAGGGATTTGCAGCATAGTAGGGTACTCATGCATGAGTAATACTATACTATCCCTCACACCAACACATCATTCAGATAAACCTCATTATACATATCATATAATTGTCTAACAAATAATATAAAACATTCAGTTACTAATCCACTAAACAAGGATCACTCATAAATAAATCACATGATACTCATAGCCAAATTGATCACATAATCATTTAAATCCAAATGAAAGCATATCATAAGTATGAACCATTGATACTAGTAACATCATCAATGTCATCTAACATAATAAATGTCATCATCTATCATCAAACAGTAAATCCATAATCGTCAACATAATGAGCATAAATGAGTAATCCATCATCCACATATGTCATAATGTCTAAATGCAAAGAAGTGACTAACAACTGTCAGAAAACCAAAATGAGGGGCACTACATCCTCCCCCCTAGAATTAGGCTTACTCCTGGAAGCCTGCAAACAAGTATGGATATAACTCCCGCATCCTAGATGCATCCTCCCAAGTAGCAAAAGTCTCATCATTAGGATCCCATTGGACCCTGACTTGCTCAACATCTTTGCCCCTAAGTGTGAGTCTCTTGTGCTACAAAATGCCTACATGCTCCAAAGCCAGCTGTCTATCCTCTACCTGTAGAGCATTCCAATCAAGAACATGAGCATTATCTGGATAATAAGGTTTGAGTACATAAACATGAAACACATCATAGATGCGTGATAAATTGGGTGGCAAAGAAGGACAATAACTAACAGGACTGATCCTTTCTGACACCTCAAACAACCCAACAAAGCGTGGTGCAAGTCTAGAGCCTTTTTCGTAATGGATTGGACTCTTTCGCAAACGCACCCGTAGAAACACTCGATCACCAACTGAAAACTAATGATCAACCCTATGAGCATCTGCATGCTTCTTCTATCTATCCTGTGCCACCACCAAATGTTCTCTAATCTGCTCAACCTGCTACTCCATCTCCCTAATCATATCTGGTCCTAGAAGAACTCTATCCTCAAGGCAATCCCAACTCAAAGGAGTCCAACAAGGACGACCATACAAAGCCTGAAATGGAGACATACCGATAGATCTGTGGTAACCATTGTTGTATGTAAACTTCTCCAGGTATAAGTAGTCCTCCCAATGGCTCTGTTGGTCCATGACATACATCCTGAGCATATCCTTGACGACCTGATTAACCCTTTCGGTCTAACCATCAGTCTTCGGATGGTAAGATTAATTGAAGTTCAGCTAAGTCTCCAAAGCATGCTGCAAGGAAGTCCAAAGGGCTGAAGTGAACATTGGATCCCTATCAGAGATGATCCTGCGAGGAATCCCATGTAATCTAACTATGTCCTCCATGAATACTTTGCCCACAAAAGAACCATTATATGATGATCGGACAGGAGAGAAGTGAGCTACCTTCATCAATCTATCCATAGTGACCATAATAGCATCATGACAACGGGAGAAAATAGGTAACCCAACTATGAAATCTAAAGAAATGATGTCCCATTTGGGTAAAAGCAAAAAGTTGTGTCACACTTTGGGCCAACAAAATAATTTAGAGTGAGTCATTTTTAGGCGAGTCTATTTGGGGGTGAGATAGTTTCACCCGAATACACGTAGCCACTGCATGGGGCATATGTGGCAAGCTATTTTCGGGCGAGTCTATTTGGGGGCGAGATGGTTTCTCTTGAAATCATCTAGTTAAAAACAAAAAAAATGATTTCACCTCCAAATACTTTCGCCTAAAACTGTCTATGTGGCATCTTACTTGGCAGCCACCTCCTCATTTTCTAGGGTTTTCTGAAATTCTCCAATTAAACTAAATATTTCTTCAATCAGAATGGATTATTTCAAAAATAAAAAAATACCCTTTTGTAGAGCTCTGAGTCTAGAATCCAAATATGATTTTTTTTTAATATTTTGATTAGTTTTAATATTTTTTTTTAAATTATTGCAAGTAGGTTGTTAAAATCAAAGATGACACTAATTAGAAATTTTAAAAAATATATCAAAACACATCCAAATTTTTTTAAAATTATATGGTGCAATAGAGGAAAGAGTCCTCTCCAAAAGGGTATAATTGGTTTTGTGAAAATGGTAAAAAAATTATACAAAAGTTTACGTGGAATGAAAACTATCAGATTCTATAAAGTCTGACTTTAAAACAATATTACAAAGAAAATATGCATTGAAAACTAATTTTTTTCTCCATGCATTAGATATTGAACTCCTCTATTTGGGAAAAAAAATTAGGGAAAAATAAGATTGTTTGCTCTTTTTTTTGTGACGTGGACTCAAAGTCAATTTTTCTAAAATTTTTAGCAATTCAAAATTTGCTCTTAAATTTATAAAAAAATTGTCAAAATAATTTTTTAAAATTTTTGAAAAATTACAAGCATAAAATTCATCAAGAGATATACATTTCATTAGTTTACATTATTTTGAAATTCAAAACATAAATGCCACTTTTATGAGGTCGAAGTTCAGAAATTTTTTTGTTGTTGGCCGATTCCTTTATAAAGTGTGACACAGGTTTTACCCATTTCCATTCTGGGACAAGATGTGGCTGCAAAAGCCCTGCGGGATGCTAGTGCTCTGCCTTCACCCTCTAACACTCAAGACACCTCAACACAAAATCCGCAATATCTCTCTTCATACCACCCCAAAAATATAGCTGACAAAGATCTGCGTGCATCTTCTTGACACCCAGATGAGATAAATACGGTGCCCGATGTGCCTCTAACATGATTAGGATATGAAGACCCTCTGAATTGGAAACATAAATATGACCCAAATGTCACAATCGACCATCTGACTCTAGAGAGTAATCAGCAAATCTACCCTCCAAAGGTCTACCTGACTCAACCTCTAACTTCACTTCCTGATACCAGTTTTGGTAGGAAGTGCTGCAAGAATCTGACCTCTTAAATCTACTACAAGAGTGGCTGAAGAAAGTTCATGTCTCCACCGACTAAGGGCATTTACCACTACATTCTCCTTGCCCTAAATATACTTAACCTCAAAATCATACTCGCACAAGAACTCCATTCATTGCCTCTGCCTCATATTTAGGTTTGGCTGTGTAAAAATATACTACAAACTGCGATGATCACTATGCAGCTCAAATTGAAGAAAATGCCTCCACCTCACCAAAGCATGCACAACTGCGGCCAACTCTAGATCATGCGTGGGATAGTTCAACTTGTGATCCTTGAGTTTGTGAGACTCGTAGGCAATAATGTGACCATCCTGCATCAAAACTGCTCCTAAACCCTCCAAAGAAGCATCAGTACACACAACAAAGTCCCCAGTAGGATCAAGAACTGCAAAAATAGGTGCACTAGTCAGCTACTCCTTAAGGGTCTGAAAGGCTTCTTGACACTGCTCTAACCAAACAAACTTCTTCCCTTTCCTCTAGAGAGAAGTAATGGGATGAGCTATCCTCAAAAAACCCTAAACAAACTGATGGTAATAGCCTGCCAAACCCATAAAATTGTGAACCTTAGAAACTTTAGTAGGTGTAGGCCAATCTATAATGGCTTGGATCTTCGAAGGATCCACCACAATACCCTCACCAGAAATGGCATGACCCAAATACCTTACCTCTGTCTAAAAGAATTTGCATTTCGCCAATTAGCATAAAGCTGATTTTCTCTTAGACACTATAAAACCTGTCACAAATGCTCCTCATGCTCCTCCATAGTCCTCAAATAAATCAATATGTCATCCAGAAACACAAGGACAAATCTGTCGAAATAAGTGTGAAATACACCAATCATCAGGCTCATAAACATGGAAGGTGCATTCGTCAACCTGAATGGTACAACAATAAACTCATAATGTTCATAACGAGTGCAAAATGTTGTCTTATTTATATCTGCCTCAAAGATACGCAACTAATGATATCCTGACTTAAGGTCAATTTTTGAAAACACCTTAGCCCCCTTAATATGGTCAAATAGATCATCAATTCGTGGCAAGTTGTACCTATTCTTCACAGTCACCTTATTGAGCTGTCGATAGTCTATACATAGCCATAGAGATCCATCCTTCTTCTTCACAAAGATCATAGGTGTTCCCCATGGAGAAACACTAGGTCGAATGAATCCCTTGGATAACAACTCCTCCAACTACAATCGAAGCTCCTTAAGCTCCTAAGTGGTCATCCAATATGGAGCTTCTGAAATAGGCTCTGCGCCAGGAACAAGATCAATCCTGAAGTCAATGTCATGCTTAGGTGGCATCCCCAAAATCTCAGAAGGAAAAATATTTGCATACTCTCTAAGAAGTGGGTGATCATCAAGAGATGTCTATCGACTCTCCTCCATCTCCAAGTCATTAACTGACACTGCAAACAACTAACAACCCTGACACATACATCTCTTTAGCTGCATAGCTGAGATCATACGCAAGGAAATAGGTCTCTGAATACCCACTATCTCAACCTCTCTACTAGCATCATCCACACAATTCACTGACTTATGCCGACAATCTATCACTGCCTGGTGGGCATCTAACCAATCCATACCCAATACTATATCATATAAACCAAGGGATATAATGCAGAGGTCTACTGTGGAAGATAGAGGGCCAATCTTCAACTCACACCCATGCACTAGAGACTCTACTGTGACCTTAGTCCTGGATGCTAATTCAACCTGCCACCTAACATCCTGCTTTGTTGCCACTAATCACAATGCTCCACAAGAGAAGGAGAAATGAATGAATCAGAAGCACCAAAATTGAAAAGAACAGAAAAACCAATACCTCGCATCACTCCAGAAGTCTCCACAATGGTGCCTTGATGCTCTACCTGGCGGTTATCAACTGCTACAAATACTCTGTGTGACCTGCCTACATCACCTACGATCAACTCTAAAGCTGTCAGCCTCTGACCAAAACCTGAAGCATTCTTCTAAGGACACTGCTGGGCTATGTGGCCCTGTTGGCCACAAGAGAAACACCCGGTACCTCTGCCAAATCCTCCACCACTCTGAAAAGTATTAGACTGCTAATAACTCCCTCTGCTCACTGCAGACTACATGCTCTGAGCTGGTTGATCTACACGATCACTCCTAGCTCGCTACCAACTCTGATTCTTCTTATTCTGAAATCTGTTACCCTGCTGAGGCTGAGAATTCTTTGTTTTGGCCTAAGAATACTATTGCTACTATTGTCCACCCTTTGCGGGTGCATGATGATCTCTATAAGAACCTGCTACCTGAGAATGACCACCGCAAGAACTAAACACTGCCAATATGCACACCTGTATGACCTCCAAGAACCATAGTCAAATTCTCCTCTACTAAATGGGCTTTCTCAACTACTACCTCCATAGTCTTAGGCTTGAAAACACAAACTTCTCCACTAATTTGAGCATTCAAGCCCCTGATAAAGTGTTGCACTAACATAGTCTCATCATCACTGATGCTTGCATACTGCTTGAGCTCATAGAATCTATGCTCATACTTCTCTACAGACATCACCATCTGCCTCAACTCATGGAACTCATCTGCGTAGCACTACTTCCAGTGATCAAATAGGAAATGAGCTCTAAACCTCTCCAAAAACAACTCCCAAGAAACTGTACTGATGTCCAAGTGTAACTTTTGTTCCTCTAAATGCCACCATGTCGAAGAAAACCCTCTAAGATGTACGATGGCACATCTAGCCTTGGTGTTACTACCATATGGATGCATGACAAAAAAAACCTACCCAAATCTAGTAACCAAGTCTCTACCTCCAAACCACTACCAGATCCATCAAAAGTGGGAGGGCGTGCCCTCAAAAGATCTCTCATATGATTGGCTAAGGTAGCCTCCTGTTTAGCTGTCAACTCTCTCCTTCTAGGAGATCTCTCTCTCTCTCTCCCTGACCTCTAGCTGATCTACCTCCTATCCCCCTCTTGGTTGTTCTAACTCTTGTCTAGGACCTAGATGGGCAAGGGCCTCCTCAAGCAATTGACGCAACTGAGCTCCCTTCGGCTGACCCTGATTCTCCATATTCTGACCACCACCTTCCTGAGCACTCTCATGAGGGGAACTGGGAGGCGGTGTACCAACACAACCTCTCCCACATCCTCTACCCTGACCTCTACCTCAACCTCTACCTCGACCCCTAGGCATCTTCCTACACATGCATACCACCAAGGGACAACTTTGAAACATAAGAAAAGAAATACTTAGAAAGGGAAATAATTTAATCTACAGAGTTTAAGCACTAGGTCACATAATGGGCTCAATCATAACCAGAGTACCCAGTGTTTAAACTTGGCTCTGATACTAAATGTCCCTAGAGAGATAGGTTTCAATATGCAATAAATGGGCAGAATTTTTTTTTTTTAAAGAAAAAGTGATGATAACAAGATATAACAAAGACTAATATGAACAATTTAACTATCTAGCTAAACTAACATCTCTAGGGAAACATAACTGCATTAATTAGATTAAAAAATGTTCAACATTATACATAACTCATAGTAACTTTTGGTACATCACAAATAGATACATCATCTTCTACAATAAAGTTTACAAGTATGGATGAGCTCATGATACATAATTGTATAAGTACAAAGGCTCTTCTTTTCTGGATGCATCAAGGTTACATATTGAATATCATTGATACACAAATCTGGAAACATAAAGTACAATATTTGTCTTCTAAAACAGGTGCAAACTAGAATTAGGAGAGATATGCCACACGATCCATGATGCTAGAGAAACCAATGGAATAAAGTTCAAACACCCAACCATGTGGAACCCTGAGTTCCACACCTCGAGCTAGGAGATAACAATGAGGTTTCACACAGACAATAGTCAAGAAGGAAAAGATAAATAGATAGATGACCAACAATAAGATTCCCAACAACACTAACTTGGTAACAATAACAAATAGCTCGACAATGCTCCCAGAGGCAACATGATCAACAAGCATGAACATAAGAGGGATAACTATGGTATAGTAGGAAGAGTGTCATTGCATGGTCCTAGCATGGGCTATCCTAGTTGTCTCTCACTAGACGCTAGCCCCCATCTATGGTTATCTTGGCAGCCTCTCTCTAAGCACCGGCCCCATAGGGTGACCCATGCAGAATTGATTGTCCTTTCATAAAGACAAGGAGGTCAATTATGCCAGCCAGACCTTCTCATCCCATCCTTAGCCTGAGAGAGCACTACAGGCATGGGTGAGGCATCCCAATTATCTTATTAAATGAATTAACTACCCAAAACCCCTAACTTAATTATTAGGTTTTCACTTGATTACAACTTCCATAGGGTTATCCAGGCAGCCGCTTTGGGCACTGACCCACTATGAAAGCCACCCTCCTACATGCAACTAGTAACCCTACAACCTAATAGGAATCACCCATATGACATGCATACACTGGTATGCAAGGCATTTTTCCTCTTGCTTACTGATAATAATCACATAATTCAATATCAAAATCCAAGGTCCAATTCAACAATATTTCTCATAAGCAACTCCAAAACCTCATACAAACTAGAGCAACAAGGACACTTCAAGACAACACCTTTAAATCTACCAAGCGACCTCTGGAGCTATATAACTTTTTAAAAAACAAATGTCGATATCCTTTCGTAATTCTAATTACTACTAAGAAAATTGTCAACACTACAAATGATAATAAGACATAAATTACAATTAATTCAAATAAATCAACAAAACTACATTATTAACAAATACAATTATGATTTTCAATTCTCATCATCTCCCTACTAGGCCTATCGGTTTATCACATTAACTTATCTAACAATCTCTATGGATCTACTAATCTTTCAAAGCTATAAGTGAATGAAATTAATTAATAATTTAATTTACAACTAATTTAAATCAATATCTAAAATTACACACTATCTAATAATTACATTATAAAATTAATTAGACATTATATTTAAGAAACTTTACAACCTGCTTAAATACCATTGATAATACTACTTATATTCTAATATACAACAAAGTGTTGTTTAAAGATGTTGTAATGTATATCTATATTTATAAATAACTTCCAATTTACACAGATAACCACCTATTGTTATAATAAACTTGAAAATAAATAACTAACTAAATGACATGAGGTTACCCATAACAAAAGAATAATTTACTAAAGTATTGTTTACCAAATCATTTAATAGAGGTATCCTATGAGGAAAAAGAAAATCAAAATAGAAGTAACTATAATAGCTCCAGCTCAAGAATCTTTAGAACTAGAAACTTACCATAAAATGATATCACTCTTGAAGGTATGGCTAAAAGTAAATATGGAAATGAGAGGATATGAACTTCATTAAAAGATCTGCTTGAGGACACGATTAAGTGTTGAGAGAAATCGATTGATAAAAGATATTAGAGATCATTGTAAGATTTTCAGGGATATTTTAACAGCTAAGTGTTGGGGTTCGTAGTTATCTTAGAGGCTGAACCAATTGTCTGATGCTTTGCAGATGCACAACCTTCATCCAAAATGAAGGATAATAGTTTTACAAAGGAAACATACCGGATCAATCCATTGAGGTAGCTAATATCAATTAATAATAAGAAAACTTGCTAATTTGAATGACTCTAGCAGAGATATCTTTAAAGGATTCTCACAACCCCCAGCTAAGTTGAAATAAATGAAAGCAATTTATTGCAGATCTTTAAGAGCCATGCTTGGGCAATCCAACTGGGATTTAGCCGTGCCTGAGAGAGAGGGAGGCCATACTGTTCTTAAGAAAGAACGGTTGCAGGAGACACAAGAATTGGATTCTGAGGTTTAGAAAGAAGCAATTTGTAATCAATACCATGAGGTTTGAGCCCAGGAAGATCAAATGGGCAAAGGTGTTCCATGCCAGATAAGGCTTTAAAAGTTTACAAAGGTAGCCACGCCAAATAAGTTAAATGCTCTAGAATAATTTACTTTATTCTTAACCAGCTGTGATTTGATGACAGGAAGAGAGCTGGCAACCTAACGATGAAAAAGGAATAGAATACATTTTAAAAAATCATGGCATTTCAGCAGGCAGTGACCTGAAGTCATCTAAGGCATAAAGAAAGACAAAGCTTTATCATAATTTAAAGTTGGGTAAGTTAAATCTCCACGCCAGTGTGCTCATTGGTGCACAAAGGCATTCAATGGAGGTTCGATCTAAAAGTGACAAACTCTATGATGTCAATCGGCCAAATAGCAGCAATAAAATAATTTCATGGAGAGTTTATACAACAAAGATCAGCATAGCATGCTATCATTGTCCATGATCAAATGTAATGCATATCAATATCTCAACTGGATGGTTCCAAAAAGAAATGCTCAAGGAGATACTGAGCAAATGAATTGTGGAAAGTTACAAATAGGGTTTGAGACACATGCAAGGAGAAGTGCTAAACTTAGAATTTATTACTATGCAGACCATTGTAGTTTTGTAGAAATCCCCACTGACCCGAGTGTGATTAGGTAGCAATAAGGTTGATGCTATATTTTCAAGAATGATTCCAGGAACATAGAGTATGCATTAAATAGGGTTAACTCTAGGTATGCAGAAAAATAACAATGGGATCAGGAGAATTACAATATATAGAAATTGAAGCTAAGTGGTGTCTTGTTCTCATTTGATATGAAACCTATATGTTGTTTTACTATGGTTCAACTCTAGCATCATGAAAGATATAACAAGGTTAAAATAATCAAGGTAGGGCCAAAGCTAATAGATTCGGGAAAACCTCAGATTCAAATTGCAACAGGAGAACAAGAGCATCTTAAGCTTGTCGGTATAATTTTCAGACAGACAGTTCAACAGGAGAGAGAAAAAGAAGAGAGATTTACACAAAGACCCAAACTATCTCCTATAAAATTTATTCAATTTTACTAAAAGACATACCTGGGTTTTTTTTAATCTTCAAGCTTCAGAATACTCTTCCCATTAAATTTCTCTTTCTTTTCTCCCCAACTCTTCTTCTGCCAAGCTTTTCCCAAAATCTCCTTGTGTAAATTTTCTTTTCAAAATCTAACTGTGCCCCCCATGCTGCAAAATTCCCCCTTCAAATATCTCTCCTCACACAAAAATAGACCTCATTATACATATCATATAATTGTCTAACAAATAATATAAAACATTCAGTTACTAATCCACTAAACAAGGATCACTCATAAATAAATCACATGATACTCATAGCCAGATTGATCACATAATCAATTAAATCCAAATGAAAGCATATCATAAGTATGAACCATTGATACTACTAACATCATCAATGTCATCTAACATAATAAATGTCATCATCTATCATCAAACAGTAAATCCATAATCCTCAACAAATGAACATAAATGAGTAATCCATCATCCACATATGTCATAATGTCTAAATGCAAAGAAGAAACTAATAACTGTTAGAAAACCAAAATGAGGGGCACTAAAGTGATGCTCCAACATCCACCTGTTCATCATCAAATTGTAACTAAATAAGATTGCCATTAATATATGACAAAAAGTTTGCATGTACTATATTTACGATATCCCGATAAATCACATACTTGTTGACTGGACCTCCTCTCATAACCCTGCACTAGATGACTTGCAGATGTGGGATGAATAGTTTGACCCTAGAATGTCATAGTGTAGACAATTACATACATTAATTTTGACTTATAATATCTACTCATATAATTAATTAGAAATTTCAAATACAAATATATTAAATTACAGAACCTTGTAAAAAATTACCTAGGAGTCAATACCAAACGTATGCTATAAGAGATCATATGTGAGAACAATATTATCTAATATGGATGTGTTCATCACATGTTGTTGCCCCTGCATCGCATCATCCTGATGCTCTAGAATGTCTGCATCTTGGGTAGCGTCTTGGGTCCCAAAATCACATAATGCCCCACATGACCCACAAAGATGGGTGGACCGATGACACGTACTTCTCTCACCCTCTCCAACCTATGAAAGATCACCACCATATTGTGCTAAAGTCTGGGTGAGGGAACTCAAGGAATACATTGTCTCCACCTCAACAATCTCCTTCAAAGACGAAGTGAGTGAGGCATGTTGTGGCCTCATAATGGGTCTTGGTGGATAGTTCTAGGCATGATGTGGACCTTCTCTATCCTGTGCAGAGCCACCGCCTCTGCCTTGGAACTCCTAGATGTCAAAGTAGTTTGGGATCTCCTTGAGGATAAACTTGCAATAGAGTTTCCTCAAAAAAAATTGGGGGACCTCATTATTATTACAAGGGAGGTCATCAAAAACCATGTACCATCTATCCCAAAGTTTTGGGATATATCTTCATTCAGACACTAATGAATTGAGAATCATTTGCAACTCACATGTAATGGTTCTTGTGTTCTAGGATCGATGAAAAGTGCATATAGATCACCTTTGGAAAGTTTCTTATCTTTCACTTGTTTGTATGATAATTTATCAGTGTAGAATTTCTGACAATCCTTCCTATAGTCCTTCCAATTGGTGATTTTCTTTGTAACTGAGTCGATATGAGAAATAATCGACTCTAGGGAAGTGGCAAGGGTTCTTTTGAGATTGTTTCTTGTATTTAGATTTTTCAATGTTTCAAGAAAGAATTGAAGTTATTTTTTGTTTTGTTTGATTTGGCTCATATAATTTTCTTGGGTGTCATGTGGAGGGTGAGGATGTGAAGGTGGATTTTGAGGGTTTTCAGGTTGCTCTTCAGCAAGAATTTTAGCATCTAGATTGGGGTTTTGCAATGGTTCATTAACTGAAAAATTAAAAATAAAAATCCAATTAAAATAATGAAAAATAACTTCATTTTGTTTTGAAATGAATAAAATTGATAAAACCCTACCTTCTTTAGTTGCTTGACTTTGTTTCCCTCATCCATGGTGGGATTGGTGACATGACATTGTGTTTCATGGTCTTCTCCTTCAAATTTTTCAACATGTCCTTGCATTAAAACCCTAGTCACATTTTGGGACAAATAGGAAAATGCAAATGAAAAACACAGGTCACCGGACTATGTTTTTGTTGGCAAGGGACACTGCTAGGATTAATAAGTGTTGTCATTGATGGCAACAAAGTATATCCCTCATATCTACAGTACATAAATTACTCATACCAAAAGTCAGATTGGAGATAAGTTGGTCCGGTTGTCAAACAACAGAGCATATGATAGGGTCTGACAGTTCGGTCTAGAACTCTTTGATGGTGAAACCCAGCATGTTGTGGATTTGGATGAGTAATAAGGAGTATCTGAACTATTGTATTCCAGAGATCTAGCTTCTGGTGTCTAAGCATATGAAAGATATGAGCATCTGAGGATCGGTCAGTATAGGCAGAGGAAGAACTGGTCAACAGGGTATCAAACCTCAATCCAGATGTGCAAAAGGTGTTGATCAAGTAACTTGAGGTGTTATATGATTTTGGCTGACTTAAGTAATGATTTCTATGCCTAAGATTTTGGTATGCATCATCTATCAAGTATGAATTCAGCCGACAGAATAGTATCTTGCAAATATTCTAAGTGTTCTTGTTGCTAACTAGAAAGTTGATTAAAATCCTTGATACAGATATATATACCCAATGGATTCAAGCTTGTAAGGGACTTGTAGTGATAAGTGTACGGATGAAGTGTGAAGAAAAGCATAAGGCAGTAATCTAAGCTTAGAATGTGACAAGGGAGTGATACTAAGCAGAGGAAGAATGAAATGTGCTAGATCAGTATACTAAGCCTAACCAGAACTGAACTCTTGCATATACAGATGTTGTTGATCAGTTCAAACACTGGCTATCTTCTGTAAGTTCTATAGACAGTGTGTCTCTTGTAGGCAGTGAGCCTCTTGTGAATAGTGTGCTCAGGCAGTGAGCCCTAATTGGTAGGTGCCATTTTGTACTCCTTTATTCTTTTAACAGAGAATACAATCTTGGGTTAATCACCCTATGGTTTTTCCCTTAACAGGGTTTCCACGTAAAAATCCTTGTGTTATGTGTGTTAATTTCATTTCATTTCTTATGGTTTCTTATGCTTTCATGTTTTGATATATCACTGAATATTAAGATAAGAAAAGAAAGTAATAGTAAGAAAAATTTTAGATAATTGATTCACCCCCCCTCTCAATTATCTTCCTTGTTTCCAACAATTGGTATCAGAGCCAAGTTCCTCAGAAAAAGCCTAACAGCTTGAGGAAGATCTAGGAATCTCAATGGATGCATATGGTATGAAAGAACAACTTCAGTCTACCCTAGATGATCTTGAACAATCCTAGTCTGAGGTCAATAATTTGAGAGAGCAACTCAAGGAAGCTGATGATTTCATCAATGAGCTAAAAGAAAAACTCAGTCATTCTATGAAAAAGAGAAAGGAACTACTTCAGAAGTTAGCAAAGTAGAATGAAGCTAATAATACTGATGAGGATCTGAATGAGAAAACTAAGCTATGTGAGAAGCTGTCAAAAGAAGTTATTATAATAAGACATGAAATGGATACAGGGGTTATGAACTTCACCCAAGAAATTGAAGAGAAGAGAAAGACTGAAGATAACTTAAAACAATCCCTCAAGGAGAAAACAGAGGACTACCACAAAATGGATAGAATAATTAGACATCTTTTATCTGATCTTGAAGAAACTAGATACAATGAAGAACAACTTGAGAGCCAGATTGACACTCTTAAACAAGATCTTCAAATTACAAATGAATACAAAGAAAAAATCAAGATAAGTTTAGCCCAACTTGAAGTTCTTGAAAGTCAAAAGAGGGTAGATGATAAGCATGGCTTGGGATATGAGAAAGGTGAAAGCTCTGAATCTGGTCAAAAGAACTTTGGATCAAGAAGACAAAGAAACAGGCCTAGAAGACCTCACGTAAGGCAACCAAATGCTCAAAGATATCCATCTTTCAATGGAAACTACTTCAATTGCAACAAATTTGGTCATAAAGCAACTCAGTGTAGGAATAGAATAAATCAGAATAATTCATCCTTCTCTGGTCAATGTTTTAGTTGAAAAAGGTATGGTCACAAATCTCATGAATGCAGAAATATGCAAATGAACAATTCTTTCAATGGTAGATGCTTTACATGCAATAGAATGGGGCATATGGCTAATCAATGCATATCAAGAGGATATCAATCAAACAAGTAAGAAAATGTTGTGTGTTATAATTGCAATAAATATAGTCATATAGCTAGATTATACAGAAGCAGAAATTATGATGGAAAAGGTCTGGTGAAACTTGATAAAAAACAAGACAAAGGAAAAGGTAAAGTGAATGCGGATGAGATTCAGAAGGAGATGAACAAAACTTAGGTAAAGAAGAGTGTTATGAACCTTGGTGATGAGTACGCACTAGAATCTGGTGCTAGTAACCCTTCCAGAAATTAAAAGGTGAGCTTTGGCTCAAGGGGAGCTGCAAAGAAAATCAAAATTCCCCCAACTAGCTAGTAAGTGCCTGAATTCGGCACATTAAGTAAGAATCAGAGGTTGCGGATTAAAAGGGCTTCTTGGAGTTTCATCTAAAATTCATTCAATTAAGAGTTGAGAAATCTTCTTATAGATTTGAAGAAGTTGTGAGTAGGTCCGATTCTGACTGCTATCCAATAAAACAGAATTACACAAACAAATCTGATATGATCTGAAAATGTAATTTTATGGTCTACGGATTTAGAGGCATGTTTGAAAGGCTAAAGTTATGTTGTCAACTCACTTAGATGATAATTTGAAGATCTGCACAATGATTCATGAGAAATTCACTCAAAACAAGGTAATCGGATGACTTGAAATGTGCATTTATTACAAGAAATTAGGTTTTTACGTAAGGATAAAAGGATTTCCATTTATCATTTTCAACACTTTGCACTCATGAAGAAGAGAGAAGAGCTCTAAGAAGAGATCTTGTAGGTTATTAAAGTTGAAACTGAAGATTGAAATCAAGTAGAAATTTGCTCCGGTAGTTGCAACAAACCCTAAGGCGAAAAAGGTATTTCTTCTCTACAAAACTTCTCCAAATTTTGTTGTTAGAATGGCTACTCCCATGGTTGTGAATGTCACTGAGAGGCTAAGACCTAAATTCAAGAAACACCCTCACAAATCTATAGAAGTTGATCCCTTGGGTGCCTTTTCCCGAATCCCGTATGGTGTTTTACATGTAGAAGATATTAGGGTTTACATTCATGTAAACATTGAAGACTTTGGAGACTTAGAATTGATGCAAATAGTTAAGAGATGAGAACTTTGATCTCAAACTAGAATTCAAGGCCCTAAAAGACAAGCACTTTACACATTGCATACATTTCCTATCTTTTGCAGAGGATGAATGGGTTCGGTATGTGTTAAGTAGGATACATGATAACTTTATGTGGATAATGAGTCCATTCAAGATAACCAAAGATGCCATCAAGGCTGTAAATAGATTACACTCAACTAGTGGGTTGCCTGCACTCAAATCTATGAAAAATTAAACTGTAACAGATGCCACCGAATCAAAATATGATAAGAGGGCAATGACCGTAGATGATATTACTAACCCCGATGTCAAATTTGCATCAATTGTAATTGGTTACAAAATTTACCACTCAAGTAGGGAAAATTATGTGTCTGGTACTGCAATCTATACTGCATATCAGATGGTGAAGGAAAATGCAGATTATGATTTGTGTGAGCTTTTGTTGAATAAACTGATGGAGAATCTACAGAAGATTAAGAAAGATAAGAAAAATTCCTTCAAGTATGGTAATCTGGTGTTGTGTCTATTCTTGTATTACATGAATGAGTTATCAGGATCAAAAGGTCTAATCTGGACAAACGATAGACCTGTTGCAATACAAATCAGAGATTATTTGTATGGACTTGGTGATGCACAAGCCCAAAAGATAGCTCTTTGGGGTTACTTCAATAATTTCCAAAGCATGATGCATGCAAGAGAAATAATACCAAAATCAATTGTGGAGAAATACAAAGACACAATTTGCTTCATGGTTGACACAGATCAATGCCTAATGGAGGCAGTCGAGCCAAGAACTATATGGATAATGCCCATGGGCTATGAAGTTGATGAAAACATATTGGAGGTACATGTTCAACACTTGATAAGCCAACCCAAGGACACTGAGGCAAAGAGGTTTGGCACCTTTGATGAGCTAAACATAAAAATATATGTTGAATTAAGAAATCCTAAGTCAAAAAGAAAAGTGAGGAAGGAGGTTGAAGAAATTGCTAAAAGGTTTGGCTTAACAAAGGAGGGAGTAGATGCTAATAGAGAAAGAATAGAGAAAATTGAAAGGGAAAGGGAAGAAGCAAAGAAAGAAAGTGTACCGGAAGAAGCCTCTACCCGGACAAGATCTACCAGGAGTTCTGCCCCTGTTTCTCTGAAAAGCTCAAAGACTACAAAACCTGTAACCAAACCATCTGTTACATAAGAAAAGAGAAAGAAGTCTAAGGCCACAAGAACATATGTGAGCCTTAAGGATGATGAAGAAATAGAATCAGATGTAGAGGTCAGAGATTTGAAGAAGGCCAAGAACAAACCTTCCAAGACTAATAGGACTGATGAGGAGCAAAAGACAGAAGAGTTTGTTGAGAGACCCACTCTCTCAATTGAAGACATCATTAAGGTAGTCACTGTGGATAGAAACCTGCAGCCGGTAATAGAATTCTATGATAAATACAATGATGTAGACAAGAGAATTCTTGAGGAAGCAACGGTAAGATACCTGAACATCTATAACAAAGCTTTCATTCAAATAATTTCATTGATTCCTAAGAGCTTAGAAGAAGTTTTGGAGTCAAGAAAAGAAAGTGCAAAAGCAAAAGACTTGGAGATCCGAGAACAAATAGTGATACAGTTATGTCCATCTATCACTCAAAAACAAATGGACATGGTTTTCAAGGATGCCAAAGAAGAATTCCAAAGAAATTCCAAAATGAATAAGCTCATGCTTGGAGAAACTGACCAAGTAGCTAATGAGACAAAAGAAATTCTCTGGTGTGCCTTGAAAAGGTTTAATCTTCCCATCGTAGAGAAAGCAAATGAAGAGCTTTCTGCCATGGATGTTGAAGGATTAAAGAAAATTGATGAAGAACCTTCTAACATGGATGTCAAAGGATTAAAGAAAGATGATAAAGAACAATCCGAGGCTCTAGACTCCTCTGTTCCGGAAGAGGAAGTGCAGAAAGAAGAAACAACTTCTATTGGTGGAAATAAGCAAATTAGTCCATATGTCCCCAAAGAAAAGGAAGTTGAGAATACAAGAGACATTGCAGAAGTAGTACAAAGTTTCTTGGACAAAGAAGTTGTAGAGTTAGATGAACTTGAGCTGATTCAAGGACCACTAAATCTGGATTCTCTCCCCGGTTCAAATAATGAAGATAGCATCTTTTGCTCAAGCCAAAGCCAAAGAAAAACTCTTGAAATCTCATATGGAGGATAGTGAGCTGCTAAGTATTGCATCTGGAGTGTTGGAGAAGATCATGCACACTTATTAGAAGGATCCATCTACCTCTCCATCTGGTAATTTGAAGAACCTAGTTGATTTTGTTAATACACATTTTGAGTCTCTAGAAAAATCAGCAGAAACTAAGGTCTAGAAGGAATTTTTGGGAAAAAGATTCAGTAAGGTACAAGGACTAATTGCTAATGATAGAAAAACCCTAGACATTGGCATAAAGAGCATTGAAAATGCTCTTAAGGATGGTGGGGACATATACAAATTTTGTTTATCCTGGCCTAAAATGGCAGAAGACATTGAGAAGAAAATAAAAGAACAAGAAGGAAAATTGTCAAGTCTATCTCAGAATTTTGATCCCCTCACTACCTCTCTAGTAAATCAAGAATGCCAAGCTATTATTATAATAAATGAAATAAAGAAACTGGTTAAGGAGAAGAAGAATATAATGGATAGAATGGGTCAACTCCGAGGGATAATCATCCCTAAGTTAGAGGCAATGCATGATGCCTTGGCAGATGCTCTAAGTATAGCCTGAACTAGTAATCCAATAGATTTGAAGACGGCATAAGCATATGCATTTTTTTTGAGTGGACACATCTCCATTTTGGATAGGATGAAGAGAAGTTGAGCCACAGAGCTTGTATAGTTGAAAACCACATTTGCAGATATACTAAAGTATATGTAAGTTTAGCTTGAGGATTGTAGGTACATATGCGGCTTTATATAGTAATCTTTTTGCACAATTTTGGTTTGTGATTCCCACCCTTTGCCATTGATGTCAAAGGAGGAGTGAAGAGCAGTGAAAAATGAGGAATCTAGCATTAAAAGAGCACCGGTAAGCAATATGAAGAGATGGAGCACAAGCAAAGGGGGAGTTACTGTGACACTTAGTCATTTTTCACTAAGTGTTGCCATCAATGCCAAAGGGGGAGATTGTTGGCAAGAGACCCTGCTAGGATTCATAAGTGTTGTCATTGATGGAAACAAAGTATATCCCTCATATCCATAGTACATAAATTACTCATACCGGAAGTCAGATTGAAGATAAGTTGGTCCAGTTGTCAAAGAACAGAGCATATGATAGGGTCCAACAATTGGGTCCGGAACTCTCTGATGGTGAAACCCAGCATGTTGTGGATTTGGATGAGTAATAAGGAGTATCTAAACTATTGTATTCTAAAGATCTAGCCTCCGGTGTCTAAGCATATGAAAGATATGAGCATCTGAGTATCAGTCAATACAGGCAGAGGAAGAACTGGTCAATAGGGCATCAAACCTCAATCCAGATGTGCAAAAGGTGTTGATCAAGTAACTTGAGGTGTTATATGATTTTGGCTAACTTAAGTAATGACTTCTATGCCTAAGATTTTGGTATGCATCATCTATCAAGTATGAATTTAGCTGACAGAATAGTATCTTGCAATTATTCTAAGTGTTCTTGTTGCCGACTAGAGAGTTGATTAAAATCCTTGATGCGGATATATATCTGATGGATTCAAGCTTGTAAGGGACTTGTAGTGATAAGTGTATAGATGAAGTGTGAAGAAAAGCAGAAGGCAGTAATCTAAGCTCGAAATGTGACAAGGGAATGATACTAAGCAGAGGAAGAATGAAATGTGCTAGATCAGTAAACTCAGCCTAACCAGAACTGAACTCTTGCATATACAGATGTTGTTCATCAGTTCAAACACTGGCTATCTTCTATAAGTTCTGTAGACAGTGAGTCTCTTGTAGGCAGTGAGCCTCTTATGAGCAGTGTGCTCAGGTAGTGAGCCCTAACTGGCAAGTGCCATTTTGTACTCCTTTATTCTTTTAATAGAGAATACAATCTTGGTTAGTCACCCATGGTTTTTCCCTTAATAGGGTTTCCACGTAAAAATCCTTGTGTTATGTGTGTTAATTTCATTTCAGTTCTTATGGTTGCTTATGCTTTCATGTTTTGATACATCACTGAATATTAAGATAAGAAAAGAAAGTAATAGCAAGAAATTTTTGAGATAACTGATTCACCCCCCCTTCTCAGTTATCTGCCCTGTTTCCAACAGTTTTTTAATTTATTTAGTAGAAAATAACGCAATCATGTTTATGTTTCCTAGCAATAAAAAAGTGGGGTAGCCACTTTTTGGCCCCCCATCTTCATGCACACGCCCCATACATCTCTTTAAGTATAGGATTAGCCCCTTTTGTGTTTAGGCAACGTGAAAGGGAACCATCATGGCCTCTTGGGTGATTGACTTTAGTACATGAAGTGGAGTGAGAGGTGTGGTGTAAAATGGACTTGTGGTGATTATGAGGTAAGTGGGATGGAAGGATTTGATCATGGAGGGTGATGGAAATGTCATGAAATGGAGGTGATGCGGTACCAATAATCTCACAAGTAGACATTGATTTAGGGAATTCATTTGGACTTTCTTTTGTACTTGATTTGATTTGATTTTCTTCAAGTAAATACTTTTGTGATGCAAAGGGAAAAATAACTTTTTCTTTGGCTTTTGATGCCCCAAGGCTAGGTATAGCATGATTTTTCTCTTTTGAGTCCTTTTCCTTTTTCCTTTTTTCTTTTTTTCTTGTGTATTTGTAGGACTAAGGAACTCAAGATATTCTTCATCATTTTGACAAGTTGTGAGAGATATTAGATTTTGTTGATCTCGGGTAATGGAATTAGGAAGTGGTGATGATGGTTTGATGGCGAAGATGGCATTATCATGGAAAAGGCATGAAATATCAAGGTCTTTGGGAGATGCATTGATGGTCCCATCGATGGTACTTTCAATTACATTAGGAGGTTTATCTTGACTTGTATAGGTAGCATGAGATCTTTGGTTTCTAAACTAGGAGGCATGTATCCTAATCCAAAATGGTCATGATGCACTTCTATCGATATTGGCTCAATATTTCCTTGCTAATGAAGCCCAAGACCTTTACCTTTATATAACATATTTTCACACATATGTGATGGAATAGGATAACTTTGCTTTAGATGGAAAAGTGGAGATTCTTCATCATCATATTCATCTTTATAGAGCCAAGAATCTAGGAAGTCTTCAATTTGTTCTTCAGCCAAGGTTCCTTTAGAGGAAAAAGTACTAGACCTAAAATGCTTAGTGCTTGAATTTTGCATAAAGAAACATTGTGGATGATGGCCATGAGACTTTGGAGATAGAGGTAATTGACCCATATGAAAGACATTATGTAGTTCATATTCACCACAATATTTGTCGATGATCTTGAGCTTTCTGACTTTGGGATCTTGGGTGAATGAGGAAGTGGAAGCAAAGTCATTGAAATCAATATAACATGTAGAATCGGTAACACTATCTTTACTAGAGATATCATTAATAGGACAAAGATCATCTTTATGAGAAGTAACTTCCATAGCTCAACAATATTCAAAGGGTCGGGGATCCACATAGATAGTAACTTTTTCACCATTATGAGAGAACTTTAAACATTGATGGTAGGTGGAAGGGACAGCTTGCATAGCATGGATCTTATCTGGAAGATCAAGATCAAGGACTTGGAATGTGGTGTATTGTGTAACTAGTCCCACTTGTATGGGAAGACATTTAGTTCCTTCGAATTCTCTCTCGATATTATCATAACCTTTGATAGTAAAAGTACAAGGTTCCAATTCAGCTGTGAATATCCCAATTATTTTATTAATCTCAAGGTACATAAATTCAAACCAGATCCGTTATCCAAAAGGACATGCTTGAATTTGTGTTTAGCAATCAAGACCTCAATGTGAAGGGGTTTATTATGAGATAGATCAATGGGTAGTATATCATGTTGGCTAAAGGAAAGGTGGTAAGTGGAGGATAAGTGAGCCACAAGGGCTTGGAATTGATCGGGATAGATATTATGTGGAACTTGGGATTCTTGTAAAGCTCGATCCAATATGGATTTGTTGATAGGGGAAGCTATAAGGATATCCAAGATGGATATTTGTGCAAGAGTCTTCCCAAGATGGTCTAGGAGATTATAACAGGATGGTTGGGATGATGAAGAACATGGAGGCTGAGGAATAGTGTAATGTGCCGTGCCTATTTGTATTTTTTAAAAGATCTTTTTATGTGTGATTTTATTAATTTTTTGTATGATCTTTCAGACTAGATAGAAGAATGCAGAAGGGGTTTTCAGTTTTCTTGCAAATGTATTGCCAGAGCATACAATATAGAGCATAAATGGAAAACCTAGAAAATATACAAAGAATTTGAAGATACTATTGACTACCCAGATAGTAAAATAGCCAAATATGAATTATTATGACATACCCATATGTAGATTTACAACTTCATATCATGACTGTAAATAGACCAGCCACTGGGCATAGCTAGAAATCACTCCAAACACCAAGAAATACAAGTGATGAGCATACAAAGGAATATCATCAGTAGTAATGCCCTAGACGCCTCAAGAAGAATACATACTTCTATTGCAAGCACTAAAATTGGTCTATGAGAAGACCCATGAACCTCCAAGCAAGGTGTACGGCCTGGCTGTGACTAGAAATGAGTTAATAGTTGCTGCAAACTCCTTGTTAAACCCTCTACCAATACTAAAATCTGCTGCAGTCCTTAGGAAACCAAGTTGGAGGGAGTTCAATGATAAAATAACACACAAATAGTTGCTAATAGGAGGTACAGCCAGCAAAGAGTACGACCAGCAAGTGCAAGTGATAAACAGCTCTGAAACCCAATGAAAATCTGCCCCAAACAGTCATCAAACACTCCTTTCCAATTTGCATACACAAACTCCCAATAAACTACAAAGGATGTATCAATAATTGCATCAAACCTTCAATCTGTTAACTCCAATGAAGCACATTTGTGAACACTAAATGTATCAACCATAGAGGGCACCATTGAATGATATTTCACACCTGTGGGATACCGCTACTCAGGGAAGTTTTCATCTCCAAGAGCCTCTAGTTTGAATCCTCAAATCCTAGAGCCAAGCTCCAAAACCCTAGCAGGGAAATCTTAATGAGAGAAGAAAATAATAATCCAAGCATATCCAAATGAGAGCACTTTTCCTCCTTTTATACTTTTTTATCTAGGAGTCTCTAAAATCCTCTTGCATATGGGATAAAACATGAGAGGGAAAATACATTTTAAAATATTATAATTCTCTTTAATTATTTTCTCAACATCACCCTTAAAGTCCCCTCTTTTAAAACAACATTAAGTTGTTGAGCCTAGGCACCAAGGTCCAATATTAAATAATAATGTTTAATTTGCAAACTTTAAAACAGAGTCAAGATGATATCAGAAACCAATGATCTATATCTCATTGTAAAGGTCTTGACAAGATGAATCCAACCGTACTCTCAAAATCCCATTTCGGTGCCAATCCTAAACTTACTTAAAATAGTAAGTAATGACCATAAGAAAACTAAGCCAACTTAGAGGGTACCAACTGGATCCACAAACCATCTGATAACTTTGAGCTCAGTGCAATGTCTATGAGAGCCACAGCTGACTGCCAAGTCACCCAAATAGTGCCAAACTGCCACTTACCAAAAATAGTAGTGACCACCGAGGACCAAAGAGAACAACCCCAGAAAAACCTAGAAAGATTAACAACATGCAAGAACTTACTATAAATAGTAAGTACGGACAAGTTGTCTGAAATCCCTCCAGAAGGTGTTAGACATCTCCACTAGATCACTCGAACACACTGGTGACATCGAAATATTCCTCTGATTATGCTGTCACCAACCCAAAAAGCTTGCTTTGACTGATTTGCAAGAGAATCCAAAAATGGGGACTTTACAGTCTACCCTTCCCAAAGATTGCTTGTCCTCAAGCAATCTGCACCTGCATACCCAAGATGAACACCGGGATCCCAAACTAATCTGAAAAATGTCCAACAACATCTCCACTACATCCGCTAGGTAGAGGTAAAACCATGCTCAGCATCACTGTAAATAGCTACCCAAACATAGAACAATTTGCTAGACATAGTAAACCCTGAGTCCCAAAGCCAATATGGAAGTTTACCATACATATCACTCATTGATTCCCACTGTGCAACTCTGATATAATCTTCACCATGCAGAGAGTGGTGAAGCAACACAATGAAATCCAACTGAACTGATATGCCAAACATGTCACCACCTGGATCCCAACACATCGGAACCTCACATCCATCAATCATGAAGAGGTAAGTGAATCTCAAAGTGTCTAACCCACATCCCCTTCCTTCCTCTGAAAAACTCCTATGGATGTACTGACTATCCAACATAGGTGTTGGAAGATATGAAACCGCCTCTCTCAAATCGAGGGAATGATAAAACTCTCCTCCATCACCATTGTAAAAACTAAACATACCATCACACCTACTAATACTACAACCTCTTAGAAGCCATGTCTCAAATGGAAGTTTTCGAGACCAAGAAGTTGCATAATCTGTCTGATACATGTCACCATGATGGTAATCTGATCTCTAACTCTGCAAATAATCCTCTGACTATATCTAAGTCAGCCACCTGAAATATTTAGTTACATCTCTTATAGATGGCAACCCTTCATCCCACAATGGGTGGTATAAATCCTAAGCCAATCCACACTTATGCATCATCAAGTCATCTGTGTGTGGACTAAAGGAGAAATGATGAGCACTCCTCACTATGTAGTCACAATAAGAAGCACATGTATGTGTCAATGGTTGACCATCATAGTTATGAGGAACACACTTCTCATCACTCGAATCAGAAGATGGCTCATGTCTCTGATCTTGAATAGCTAATTGGGTAGATACTCTGCAAGTCCTCTCTGCATACCCAATAGCAAAGTCCCGATCTGAAAGCAATTGGAGGTACTCTAATTTAATCCACTCTATGGCATGCTAGATAGTTCACAAATCATATGTATATGTGCCCACTACTACCCCTATCTGCCTCTCCTCCAATTGTGCTGTCCAAAAGAGATCCTCCACAAACTTGTGGGTACTGTCAATACGAGTTAAGGTTCGAACAACCTTATCCTTAGAAACCTTTGGTTGATCTCTCCAACCCTGAGGTCTAGTAAGTTGTCTATCACAATTAGCTGCATAGGATGCAAACTCTAATTTGCTTCCAGGAAAGGGAAACAAATCAATGTGAGAACCGATCACACCACTAGATGATGCCCTGCATATCTCCTGTGAAAATGATAAAGTAGTGTGGTGATCTGTCACACCACTCTCTGGAAATTTCACTACTATACCACAAGAGCCATGAACAACTTGCTCTGCATCACCTGTCATGGGACTAACCTCAGGAGAGCCTAGTGCATCATGTGGTTCTCTACATTTCTCAACCAATGCACTCATCCCATCAGTAACAACTACACCTGTAACTATGATGGATGTAACCACATCCTCAACCTACTCACAAACATAATCCATGGATAAATCCTCCTCACCCCTATTGCCAAAGAAACCTAAACTGTATATGTCGATGGTGAAGACTGTGCCAAGCTCAAATCCACAGTAAGCTCATCTATCCACGTCTTAGACTCTTGAAGGGTTGTTCGAGTGCTCTTCAAAGAGTCTGTGGTAACCTCAAGCTCATAGGTGAGCTCATCAACCTCCTCTTCCTTTCCCCTTACAACATCATGATAAATATCGTCAAGCCCGAGAAGATGGTCTCTATCTGATAACAGTTGTAGGTAATTATTCTTCATTATCCGAACTGCATCTCTAAGTGCCTAAAACTCAACAAGGGAAAATCCTCTATCATCATGTTCATCCATCTCTGGAGTACTCCAACCATAGGTTGCCAACATATGTCTAGCAATATCAAAATGTTCCAAAGCTATAGCAATCATATGGTCATTAACCTTCAATTGCCCAGTCAAATGGTGATGCCTGTGTGAAAAATCATCTCCACATAAATTTTCTGATTTGTAATATGCACTATGGTAAGAGGTTGAATCATCATCACTCACCAATTGGTAAGCATCCTCATGTGTGCTATCAACTCTATACACTTCCTCAACAAAGGTATTGTTGTTATGTACCTCATGGGATGGCTCCAATGACATGATAGAAGCTGTAGTTTGGACATAACCATCGCACACCGCTACCTCCAATGTAAATGCATGCTCATCCAAAGAGCTATCCTGGGACCCGTCATTAACAAGTAAATTTTCTGATTTGTTCACATCGCCTAAAGTCTAATTTAACAAATCAAATTTGTTGTGGCATGAATCCCCAACACCTATTGCATCACTATCACCTGAAACTGGAGTGTCAGCATTGGATGACTCCACACAACCATCATCATCATGTGTAATAGCAATATCTTCACGCTAATGCAAACTGATCAAACTACTATCACAAAAATCAAAACTGTTATGGCTTGTATCCTTATGGTTTTCCTCTTGTTTGACACTCATATTTTGTGTGCCAACATTAGAAGTATCTTTTACAACTCCTTCCTCTTATGCCATAACATTTAAATCATTACTACACTCAGGAGAATGACTGCTGTCATAAAAATCAGAACTATTATCAGGGATGATAACAACCTCTTGAGTGTTGAAAGTAACCTCATTTGCCAAACCAGCATCAATTTGGGAGTCCCTTGTATCTGTGCATTGGTGGTTAGGCTCCTAAAATTCTTTGCAAGAGAAGCATAGGCCTTGTCTTCTCACGTGATTCTTGCTCACTTTCCTCTACAACTCTTGTTTCTAAGGTCTACCTCCTCTGCGGGATCTATTCTTTACCCTGATGTAAGGGTACTCAGAAAATGTCATCTCAGCTCTGAACTCTTCACTGGATGCCCTCCAATCCCTCCAAATCTCCTCCTGAAACTCAGCTTGTGTGGGGTCTTGTTTAGGAACTTGGTTCCTGGGAGCAAATGTAGAGATACCAGGTCTGTCACCCACTGTAAACTATGAAGCTCTCCTATAAATAACTGAAGCCTCATCCTCATCACCATGCAACTGTCAGAGGATCTGTGTTATCTTCTATGAAGATGTCCTCAACTCTCGTCGAGACTCCCTCATCTCTCGGGTGAATGCATTCAAGATCTCACGCACACTCAATTCGTCTCCTTTCCTGTCACCCATTTCTTCTATCACTACTATATCTGTGCCTACAAAGGGATCAATATGGAGAACCTATATGTGTACCCAGTTGCATGTCTCAATTTGACCCCACAGGATGGCAAAATCTTTAGCTCTGATACCACTGCAATGTGTCGTACCTATTTGTATTTTTTTAAAGATATTTTTATGTGTGATTTTATTAATTTTTTGTGTGATCTTTCAGACTAGACAGAAGAATGTAGAAGGGGTTTTCAGTTTTCCTGCAGATGTGTTGCCAGAGCATATATGGAAAACCCAGAAAACATACAAAGAATTTGAAGATACTATCAACTACCTAGATAGTAAAATAGCCAAATATGAATTACTATGACATACCCATATGTAGATTTACAACTTCATGTCATGGTTGTAGCTAGACCAGCCAATGGGCATAGCCAAAAATCACTCCAAACACCAAGAAACACAAGTGATGAGCATACAAAGGAATATCAATAGTAGTAATTCCCTAGACGCCTCAAGAAGAATGCATACTTCTGCTGCAAGCACTGAAATTGGTCTATGAGCAGACCCACAAACCTCTAGGCAAGGTGTACGGCCTGGTTGTGACTGGAAATTAGTTAATAGTTGTTGCAAACTCCTTGTTAAACCCTCTACCAATACTAAAATCTGCTGCAGTCCTTAGGCAACCAAGTTGGAGGGAGTTCAATGATAAAACAACACACAAATAGCTACTAATAGGAGGTACAACCAGCAAAGAGTACGGCCAGCAAGTGCAAGTGATAAATAGCTCCAAAACCCAATGAAAATCTGCCCCAAACAGTCATCAAACACTCCTTTCCAATCTTCATACACAAACTCCCGATAAACTACAAAGGATGTATCAAGAATTGCATCAAACCTTCAATCCGTCAACTCCATTGAAGCACATTTGTGAACATTAAATGTATCCACAATAGAAGGCACCATTGGGTGATCTTTCACACCTGTGGGATACTGCTACTTAGGGAGGTTTTTGTCTCCAAGAGCCTCTGGTTTGAATCCTCAAACCCTAGAGCCAAGAGAGCACTTTTCCTCCTTTTATACTTTTTCATCTAGGAGTCTCTAAAATCCTCTTGCATATGGGATAAAACATGAGACGAAAAAGACATTTTAAAATATTATAATTCTCTTTAATTCTTTTCTCAACATCACCCTTAAAGTTCCCTCTTTTAAAACAACATTAAGTTGTTGAGCCTAGGCACCGAGGTCCAATATTAAATAATAATGTTTAATTTGTGGACTTTAAAATGGAGGCCAAGACGATGTCAGAAACCAATGATCTATAGCTTGTTGGAAAGGTCTTGACAAGACGAATCCAACCCCACTCTCAAAATCTCATTCTGGTGCCAATCTTGAACTTACTAAAAATAGTAAGTAATGACCGTAAGCAAACTGAGCCAACTCAGAGGGTGCCAACTGGATCCACAAACCATTTGATAACTTTGAGCTCAGTGCAATGTCTATGAGAGCCACAACCAACTGCCAAGTCACCCAAACAATGCCAAACTACCACTTACTGAAAATAGCAATGACCACCAGGGACCAAAGAGAACAAACCTAGAAAAACCCAGAAAGATTAACGACATGCAAGCACTTACTATAAATAGTAAGTATGAACAAGTTGTTTGAAATCCCTCTAGAAAGTGTCAACCATCTCCACTAGATCACCCAAACACCCTGGTGACATCAAAATATTCCTCTGATTATGATGTCACCAACCCTGAAAGTCCACTCTGACTAATCTGCAAGAGAATCGGTGACATCGAAATATTCCTCTGATTATGCTGTCACCAACCCAGAAAGCCCGCTCTGACTAATCTGCAAGAGAATCCAAAAATGGGGACATTACAAATAGTGAATGTTCCACATCTTGTTGTAACAACACAATTATGAGATGGGATTTTTATGGTAATGGTGGTAACTTGTGAAGGATCATGATCAATACGCCCTACAATAGAGTCATAGTTGTGAGGGGTTTTATTATCGAGGACATTGTTGGCATGATTATTTTGGGAGGTTTGAAGTGGAAGGGGCAGACAAAGGGGATTGACCATACTTTGGAAAAGGGTCCTGGTAATACCCAATTTGTCATTAGATGAGGAGTTGGTAGTTACTTCTAATTTTCCTTCATCAATAAGATTTTGAATGTAATGTTTGATCCTCATACACTTGTTTGTAGGATGTTCATGGACATGGTGATAACTACAATAATCCTTCTCATTGTACCATACAGGTTTAGAATCATTAGCATCATAAGATTTAGTGACAGGGAGGTCTACCATATCGTCATTCAATAACTTTAGAAATGCCTCTTGAATGGGTTCCCCTAAGCCAATAAAGTGACATCTTGGATTGGAAGATGGCCTTAATTATCTATCAAGAAGGAAAATGGTATTAGTCTTAAGAATAGTTTTCACATTGTGTCAAGAAGGTTGTGTTGTTTGAACGTGTTTTGAATCTATGACTCCATCACTAACAACATGCTTATTCTTAGCCCAAGGTTTATATTTGTCAGTTGTTTGATTATTGTCCAATAGGTCTTGATTAAACCTTTAGTGATAAGGACTTTTTCAATATTAACACCTTTCTCAATGATCTCATCAAAGGTGGAAATACAATGGATTTGGAGATGAAAGGAAATTTCTTGATTGAGGTTTTGGATGAAAATATTGACTAATTATTTATAGGGATTGCCCATGGGATTCGACTTGCAAGCCCTCTCAACCTTTGTAGATAAGAAGAAAATCTTTCTCCATTATGTTGCTTAGTATTGCAAAGATCTAACATAGTAAGTTCATGTTCAACATTATAGGAGAATGGGCCACAAATTTTCACTTAGTTGAGGAAATGTTGTGACGCTACCAGGAGTAAGATTATGAAACCAATCTAAGGCTTGTACAACCAAACTTAGTGAAAAAAATTTCTATAGGTAAACTTCGTAATGAGAAACTTCTTGACAAGCCATGAAAAATTATTTGATGTGGTCATGAGGGTCTCCTTTTCCCTTGTATTTGTCAAACTTAGGAACTTCAGAGTTTAGGTGAAAAGGAGTTATCATAACGGATTAGTTAAGAGGATAGGGACAAAAATCCTCAAACAAGTAAAATATTTATGTTGAGTCCTAGTTTGCATTCTTTGTGCTTCATTCTCTAGATTTTGCATCTTATGTTTTGAAGGATTCACAAGAGGTGGAGCTTGATATGACACCATGGGATGAGTGGTCGAAGGATTAGTTTGGTAGGTAGCCTGTGATGAGATGAGTGGAGAAATGTTTGAATAAATGGGTTGATGACTTTGGGGGATTGACATGCTATATTGATATGATGGATTAATGGGTGGTGATGACATGATCACATGATGGGAGATAGGTTGAGAACGGATTGATTGGGATGGAATGTGAGATGTAGATGGAATAGAAAGTGTTTGTTGAGGAATGGAAGGAGATGGAAATGAGGTTTGCAATGGAATGGAAACTATAGGGATATGTTGATGAGATGTCTTAGGTGGGTTGGAGGTTTGTGGTATGGTTGATGAATTAGGTATTTTAGTGGTGGAAATGTCATTTTGTGATGAGGAGCTAAGATGATTAGGCTTTTGTCTCTTTGTAAAAATTTTCTCCAAGAAGTTTCATGACCAAATCTTATGTCCTTTGATGAAATCTATGAATGCGCGTGAAAGCTCAAGTTGATCAAAATCATGTTCATGCTCATATGTGTTGTTATTAGGTGAAATTTCTTCAATGATCACATGAGAATCCATGGTCTTATTGGTTTCAGATCTAGTTATAAGGGGTATAAAATGGTGATGTGAAGTTGTGTTTGAATTTTACAAATTTTAAATGTTCAACTTCTGGATCAATGTTTGAGATGAAATGTGGATAGTTTACGAATAATTGAGAGAATGAGTACAAAACCAAAATTTGGATCAAGTAAAGAGATAGATCTTTTATGATTGCAAACAATGATTAGAATGATGATGTGGGAGTCCACTAATCTTAGGGGTAGATAAAGTCCTAAGCAAGTGTATCCAAGATTGACAAAGATGAGATAAAAATAAGGATGAAAGATCTAGGTTTTGATTCAACCAACTTGATTTTGGTATGGATAAGGATCAATGTGGTTATGATGAAAATGCTAGTGAATATTTTGTTTGTGTTTTGATATTTTGGAAAGAATTTTATCAAACACACAAGAAGACACAATGATAAATTGGACTTTCAAAAGTGATAAAATTGATTATTGCTATCTATGAAGACACACAAAACACATGAAAAAGCCTACTATTAATCAATTGGGTGTGGCCAAGAAGTCTTAAACTAGGATGCACAAGTCTCTAAGGAAGTCCTCGATATACACAAGGTACATGAGGCCCAAATCCGTGAAATGAAAGTGAAACAATGCCAAACAATCGAGAGAAGAGGGTAACCCACCCTTCACCTTCACTTCCCCAAGGTATAAAGTTCTTGGGGGATTAGCCCAAATGATAAAATTTACACTTCCAAGAGTTTTATCTTTCGATTCACCCCCACTTTTTTTACTCCTCGAGACACTAGATTTGAGGTCATTCCCTTGGAGTGGGTGTGTCTCCGAGATGGGCCTCCTAAGAAAATGTGACAAAAGTGAATCAAATGGTGTTTTTGATCTCCAAGATCACCTTGTGGTGCAAGGAGAGAGCATACACACACTTGACCCATACAAGCAATGTTAATTAATGCTTAGAAATTGAAATGTGTGATGTGAATATAAAGATGCTCAAAGAGTGTTTTTGATTCCCAATATGATTTTTTAACATGAGGGAAGATCATACACACACCTCCAACAACAATCAAGCTCATCAAACAAATCAAACACAAGTTTATTTTATGCCCAAATCCAAATGTGATGTTGCAAATAAGTACTTGTTCAAAATGATGGATCTTCTAAAAATTAGAAATATATGATTATTTATATCAAATTAAATTCCACTAATATATTCCTTATGATTTTCTGAGCAATTTTTTAAAAAAATCACTAAATTTTAACTTAAAATGCAAAAGTTATGCTCAATTGAATATTGCAAAGAAAGGTCAACTTTAAACAAGTGAACTTGGAAATGTGTGCTAGATTTGAAGATGAGACTTGTACCAATGCAATGTACACTCAATCAGCTTTCTAACAACTATAAATTTGTAAAAATCTAATACAATTTGACCATTTTATGAGAAAAAGAAAAAAATGCCTATTTTGCTATGTAGAAGGCAAAAGAGTACTCCTTGGTGATTAATGTAACTGTTTGTAGTTTGGATGAATCTTTGATCACATGTGGCAGTCAAATCAAGTGGCGAATGTTAGTTGCAAGTGTCAGAGGCTTACTAACTGCTAAAGGTTTGCTTATCATGTTCACATGTAAGAGCTAACCACAAACAAAAAATGTTAATGTTTAATATCAAATCTAACCACAAATGTTAACTTCCAAGCAAGAAATGTTGAGAATCCTTAACCATGAGGATCAATGGATTTTTATTTAATTCAAATCTTTTCCCCTGTGTGTGGTTAGGAGAAATGTCTATTACTATGGAGGATAAGTAGGTCTAAGCCGCCGACAGTTTTTGGGAGGTGTAGCATGGTAAAGAAACTTCGTGGTTTACATCTAAATGTAGACGATCACGGGCATGGTGATGGTTTAAATTTGGTGGCTCACCCCAAACTTCAAGCATGAAACTATAAATTTATAATCGTTAAACTTTAAACTTTTAAATTTTTAACCTCTAACATTAAGGTTTTAATTGTTTAACTTTGAACTTTAAATGTTGTGTCCCGGGAGAGTGTTGCCATGGTTTGGAAGTTAATACAGTCACAAAAAATGGTAAAAGCTAAGGTTTCACTTGGAAAATATTGCTAACAGTGGGTCTTCCCACAATAATGGGTTACACTTTTTGGCCAAACTTGACATTGAAATTAACATTTTGAACTAAATCTTCACTTTCTGACACCTATAGCCGCTAAACCGTTAAGAATTTGAAGATGATGTGAACTAGTGATTTTTGAGATTTTGTTTCTAGATTCTAAATATATTTTTTTAAAAAAAATTGGAGTTAAATTGTAAAATTTTTGTATCTCCTTTGAGGACTAGTTTTTAATAGTAAACAACATTTTTTTAAAGTGATGTGTATTCTGTAGCACATAATATTTTTTCTACAAAGGATAAAATTTTGATTCTTTTGAATTTATATTGGTAACATCGATATATAGGGCATGCATTTGGTTTCATAATGTTTTGTTGAATTTTTTTTTTAATTAAGTTTTGAAGTCAAACCAATTATAATTTAGACATAGGCGTATTCCGTAAAACATAACTTTTTCTGTATGTATCGAAATTCAATTGTTTTTTTTTGTTGAAACAAAGACATCAATACCTAAGGCATAGATATTTTTCAAAAAAAAAAATCACTAATTTACTAATTTTCCATGTGTGTAGAACAAAGAACTTGATGTTCGGTGAAAAACCTACATTCACAAGAAATAAACAATAAATATAAAATCAAATTAAATATATTTAAAATTATACTTTTGGGGAAGCTTATAATAAGGACTACATACTTACAAAACATAAATTTTAAATGAATTCATTTGCTCCCCCAAAAAGTAAATCAAAAGTAGTTTTTTATCAGCATTTTGATAGGTGTAGAGGAGACTCCATTATAGGTATGGTTTAAAACTAGCAGGGTTCTATCCAAGGGAGTTTGAATCTAAGGGGTTTGATCAAACCCACTTCAATTAAAATCCATTAAATAGAACCTTTCAAGGATTAAATCATTATATTTTCTAAAAATATGTGATTTCAGCAATAATTAGGTTGTCCCAGAAAGTGTAACCCATTTTTGTGGCAGCACCCCGGTTTAATCAACGAAGGTTTTAAAACACAACGGGAATATCTTTAAAGACCTCCAGTTAATAATTTAATACCAAGCTAGTGAATGGAATTTGGTAACATGACCAAGGGTGGTGACTCAAGCAACCACCAAGGGCCTGCAACCTTAACCGTAAGCATGACTAGATCAAACCCTCTAGCTACATTACCACTTAATTGCAATTAATTTCATAAACATTGCATTTAAATAATGATTAATAAATCAAGTGATTAAACCTAAAATATTTAATTCCATGAACATGTGATAGTACAAGCCAAGTACGTAGAATAGTACGACAGATCCATACAATATGGTCTGCAAAGTAAAAAAAATCTTTAAAATTTTCAAAAAATTTCAAGTGTCCAAAATTGACAAATTTTATATGTACCCTAAGGTTTTCGTTCCTTTTGGATGCAACAGTGAGATCAATTTTGGCATAGGGTACTTCTTGTGAAAGCTCACCTCTAGATCTACAACAAAAGGCTAGCAAAAACTTGCAAAACCTAGATTAATCAAGGGACATGGATCCCACCGGACGTGCCAAAATGTATGGTGTACAAATGTGAAATAATAAATGAAAATCAGTCACAATGAAAGGTCCTATTTCACAATCTACATCACCTCAAAAAAAGAAAAGGACTATCAAAATCAAAGGAAAACAATTGAAACAATTTCACCACAATAGCCCTTGATGCACCATGATGAATGATAGATGTGTTCCAATGATGCTTGATAATGATATTTGTTGTATAAATGTTGATTGCTCACACTAGAAGCATAATAATACTTGAAAGCTCATGCGATAGCTACACGTTCTAGGTAGATCTTGCTAGGATAAATTTAGATAGGTGCACTAGATAGGATCTTGATTCTCCATTCAGCTAGGAGAAAATGACTTTATTGATAGTGGCATTTATATGATCTAGGATTTGGGAAGGATAGGACCTATTTGGATGAGGTTGGCTAAGACACATAGATTAAAGTGTATAAGGATTAAGATAAGTGAAAGATAATCAATTAAATAATAAAATTATTTAATTAATTATAGTACAAGGTGGGAGAAATAAATTAATTAATTAAATAAAATTTATTTAATTAATTTAAGAAATGGACTATGATTGATTAAATAAATAAAGATAAGTTAATTAATTGGTTAATGAAAGGGTCCTAGGATGAAAGTGTTGCAAGATGTCACAAGATGGTGTCTAGGTGATGTTGTAAGGACAAGGTCAATCTTAGGTGTCTACAATATTATTTTGCGAGGCCCTACCCATACCTAGTGTCTAAAATGTCCTAGTTACACTGAGAGGTGTAACTACATTGGCAACAAGGGGTGGTGTGTACTGGCATGAGCATAAAAACTCTTACCTTTTATCTTAGATTTGACTACCATTTACATGTCAACATATTAATATTTAAATATCTTAAATACATTTATAGATATCAAATAAATTTGACTGTCGTTTACATGTCAACATATTAATATTTAAACAACTTTAATACATTTATAGCTATCAATCTTGAGTTATTTTGAGTTTTTACTTTAGAATTATTTATTTATTAAATACACATAAATTTTAATATTTTATTATGCCAAGAGGCATTCCTACAGTCATAGCAGGGTGGAGGAGAGGAGTTGAAAGATTCCATAATTTCTGTGTAAACTAAATTAAAAATAGCAAATAAGATTCCATAATTTCAAAATATATGGACCTGATGGAAAACTAATAATAATATGTGATAGTAACGCCTCTCTACATAATAATTATCTTTTTAATTAATCATCCCCTCACAAAACAAATTTAGTTAACGAAATCATATGGCAGTTACATGACTGGACATGGATTGCTCTTCTTCACCACCATATACTAAGAAATCAAATTCCTTCATTTCCTCTGCTCTGTGAAAAGTTGGTCATCACAACGAAGCAAAATATGGATATAGAATTAGCAGATTTTGAATTACGTAATGTTACTAGCATCAGAACGGTTGACAAAGTTTACTCTGCAATAAACATGTACAGCGGTGAAATCTTTACCATAAAAGTGGTCGACAAGGAAAAAATGTGTGAACAAGACAGGAACAAAGTCAACAGAGAAATCATTGCCATGTTATGGCTCAGGAACCCAAACATAGTATGCCTCTACAACGTATTTGTAACCCACAAAAAATATACTTGATAATGGAATACACCGGCAGAGGAGACCTATAGAAAATAGTCAAAAAATTAAACCAAGATTCAGTTTAGAAATACTTCCAGCAACTAATTAGTGCCATGGATTACTGCCACAACAAGGGAAATATTTCTGATTAAAAAAATAGGTGTCGAGAGAAGGATATCTTTCAATTGTTTTTATTTATGATTTTTGTTTATTGGTGACGCCTCTTTGATTTTGTAACTATTGCATTCATTTTCTTGACAGTTGCGGCTAGGTTTGCAATAGACAGAGGAAAGTGCAGCGCTAGTTTTGATATATTCCTTTAAAAACTATGTCAGATGTATTATTGTCAATCATTAGCCAAAGAAATGGTATTATAGATACCCACGCCCATATTCTAAAATTGGATTACCCTGTGAAGAGGCTCCTCAAATGAAGTCATGGAGCTCTTCTGCAATCAATGCAACACAAAACAAGACCAACGAATTGGAGATCACACTTGAGAAGGATCAAACTTGGGACGATGCTAGGAAAGGTGAAGAGCTGGTTTACAATGTTCTACCAAAGGGTAGCATTACACCTTCAGAGCCAAGGCCCAAATTAAGTGTAGTGGTCAATGGTCAAGGCCTTTCCAGATCCATGCCTCATAGGCAGGATCAAAGTGTTATCAATAAATGTATCCTGGGCTCTGCCCCAAGTAAAGGAGGAGCAGACCATTAGAGCAGTGGAGGAGCCAGTCATTAGAACAGGGGAGGAACTGGTCATTACAATAGAAGTCTAACACTAGACAGTAAAATAGTCCATATGTTGTTTATAATAGTAAACAACTACTGATATATTATAATCATAGCTTAAATTTTGTTTATGTATGGAACTTGATCATACGGTTTTTTATTTATAATTTTTAGGTAAAACGAGGGTTCGATCTTATAGAGAATATAACGAGGGCAATCATACCAAAAAAATTGGTATGCACCCCATTTTCAGTGCCCCGAAACCTACAAATGTGATGGAATTTTATGTTATTATTTGTAGACATTAATCAATGAAGGGGGTGCATAGAAGAGATCAATTGTCTATAAATGCTTTTTAATTTTTTATGTTGCAATGGTTTCCCTTAACAAGTCCTCTATATCAATATAATTTTAGCAAGAAATTGGTTGTATAGAAATGGATCAATTATCATTCTTCTTTTTTGCCCCCTGTTATGGATTCTAAATATGAGTATAAAATTGGGATGCACCCCATTTTCAGTGCCCTGAAACCTACAAATATGATGGAATTTTATGTTATTATTTGTAGACATTAATCAATGAAGGGGGTGTACAGAAGATTTTAATTCAAAATAATCTTCCTATTGGTTGTTCACCTTCTATTTTTTGTAATAGATGATGAGTTGGATAATATGGGATGTTTGAAGGATTACAATGAATTCTCATAGAGAAGCAACATGATTTTCAAACAAATGGTAGAGGCAAGTTGCAAACAAAGCATCCAAACATTTCAATAGTCTTTGCAGATTATTATAATGCAACCCTTACAATTTTTAAGGATCCATTGTCTAATGGTAAGGAAGATAGGATTTGTTTTTCAACCATTCATGTTCTGCCATTTGAACATAACTTTAAATTTCTATATGTTGATTCAATAATTAAACTAAGAATTTGAATTGTGTAGGATTACAATCATAGGTTCTCCAAACTTCTTGTGTATATGGTGGACTCTACAATTTCAATCCACTACACATGTGTGGTGTTGGAGCATGATCATGTCCTAATCCTCAAAAATGTTTTAATTGAGATGGAGTTCATTTAACAAAGATCACAAGCCCCCCATTTAATTTTATTTTTAAGAATTGTTAGGTTAGTTATTTCAATGTACTATCAAAAAAGTTGTTATAGGATTTTTTCTAATAGCTTCAAACTGTTGAACAAGAATTTTAGTTTATGAAATTCTTAAATAAAATTATTCAATCCAGTGTTTAATTTTGTATGAAAATGTGGTAATCTTTTTTAAATATAAATTTTATATATATATATATATGAAATTATTTATGCCACTCTCATCTAAGGCCTAAATTTGATGGTGGACATGTCAAGTAAATTTTTTGTGATAATCATTCAAAGTGCAATAATATGCATATACATAAGTACAATAAGCCTAGACAAGCCTAGACTAATTTAATGATAATATTTGAGAGCTAATGTGTTTTGAATTAAATGGTAGAAGTACTTCAATTAATTGGTGGAGATCTTGAACTCCAACAATTAAAGAATGGAGGCCCTACTTCTAAAAATGGCACAAGCTATAAGAATGATGTGCATGGGAGTGGTACATAGCTATTCATTTATCCATTCAATGCAAGTATTCAAAATGTTGTGCAAGGCTCTATATTCAAACAAAGTGCGCCATAGAAAGAAGGCGGGACCTACCATTTCAACACAGCGAAGGGAGAATTCAAAGCGCAAGCATCTTGGTGTTACTACATAGCCATAGTTCAGAATAATGATGCAAAGGTTACAAGGAGTGGCAACTTCAAGAACCTCAATATGGAGCTCTAAAATCCAACACCCAGAGTCTCCTAGAATAGTCATTGTCTGATATCTATTTTCATCCAATGTATTTGTATCATTATGCGTTGTGATGTCATTTATCACTCAATTAGAGTTAGGGTTAAAATTAGAATTACAATTAAGATAAGAATTAATGTAGGGTAACAATTAGGTTAGGGTTAGAATTATGATTAGGATAAATTAGTGTTAGGATTATAAGTAGGGTTAGGGTTAGAATTAGATTTAGGGTTAGGGTTAGGGTTATATAATTAGGGTTAGGGTTAGATTAGGGTTATGTTTAGGGTTAGGGGTAGAATTAGGTTAGGGTTAGGATTATAATTAGAGTTAGAATTAGGTTTATGGTTAGGGCTAAAATTAGGATTAGGATTAGGGTTACGGTTACAATTAGGGTTAGAATTAGAATTAGGGTTAATGTTAGGGTAATGTTAGAATTAGGGTTAGATTAAGGTTACATTTAGGGTTAATATTAGAATTATATTTAGAATTAGGTTTATGGTTAAGGTTAGAAATAAGATTAGAATTAGGGTTTGAAGTATGGTTAGAATTAGAATTAGGATTAGAATTAGGCTCAGGGTTAGGGTTAGGGTTTGAATTAGGGTTAAGGTTAAGGTTAGGCTTATGTCTAGAATTAGGGTTAGGGTTTGGGTTAAAATTACAATAAGGATTGAAATTAGGGTTAGGGTTAGATTAAGGATTAGGGTTAGCATTAGGATTAGGATTAAAAGTAAATTTAGCATTAGAATTAGAGTGGGGATTAGAATTAGGTTTAGGGTTAGAAATATGGTAAAAATTAGACTTAGGATTAGGGTTAGAATGAGGGTTATGTTTACAGTGAGGGTGAGGCTTAGAATTAGGTATAGAATTAGGTATAGAATTAGGGTTTGAATTAATAACAGAGTTAGGGTTAGGGTTAGGGTCAAACATTTCAAGATTAGTGTTAAGATTAGGGTTAAGGTTAGGATTAATTCAAACCCTAAATGCTTTAAATATACTTAGGATTAGAATTAGAATTAGGGTTACAATTAGAATTATGATTAAAATTAGGGTAAGGGTTAGGTTACAATTAGGGTTAGGTTTAGGGTTAGGATTAAGATTAGAATTAGGGTTAGGGTTATAATTAGGGTTGGTGTTAATCTTACAATTAGGGTTAGGGTTAGAATTATGGTCTTTGTTAGGGTTTAGATTAGAATTAGTGTTAGTGTTAGAATTAGAAATAGGGTTACATTACAATGAGGGTTGGGGTTAGGGTTAGCGTTAGAATTAGGGTTACGACTATAATTAGGGTTAGGGTTAGAATTAAAGTTAGGGTTATAATTAGGGTTAGGGTTTGACTTGTAGTAAGAATTAGGATTAGGGTTAGAATTAGGGTTACGACTAGAATTAGGGTTAATGTTAGAATTAGGGTTAGGGTTAGGGTTACAATTAGGGTTAATATTAGTATTAAGGTTATGGTTAGGGTTTGAATTATGATTAGGGTTGGGTTTATAATTATAGCTATGTTTAGGGTTAGAATAAAGGTTGGGTTTAGGGTTAGAATTATGGTTAGTGTTAGGGTCTGAATTAGACTTAGGGTTAGGATTACAATTAGAGTTAGAATTAGGGTCAACTTTTAGGTTAAGGTTATAATTATAATTATGGTTAGAAATAAAATCAAGGCTACTATTAGGGTTACAATTATTGTTACAATTTGGGTTAGGGTTTATGAACAAATGTTTATGGTTAGGGTTAGGGTTAGAATTAGGCTTATGGTTATAATAAGGGTTAGGGTTAGGTTTAAAATTAGAATTGGGGGTAAGAATTAGAGTTATAGTTAAGGTTAGGGTTAGATTAGAGTTAGGATTAGAGTTATAATTAGGGTTAATGTTAGTATTAAGGTTAGGGTTAGGGGCTAAATTACAGTTGTTGGTGCCTGATTTGACTATCAGTTAATTTAGCAATTTTCATGCAGGCACCTTCCTAAAAAATCCAAAAATTTCCTAAGTGTTGGCCCTCAGCATTTTTCAACAGCAGCATCATATTTTCTCTGAGGTGGTCAGCATCATCATGATTTTCTGTTGACCAGATTTGTCATCAGGATCATCTTGTTTCAATATCAGGTGATGTTGGGATATCATCCCGATCCTGCAGTAGAGCTATAGTGCACCTTGATGTTCTTTGAGTTAAAGGGGTCATCATCATCATCCGGTTTACAGTGCATCATGATATTTTGTTTGGGGGGTGATATTTTGAAATATCAGGTTATCTTACTAATATCACCCCGGTGCCTATATGGCGATGACGTCATCCGGATATGAGAGTTGTGCGGTATGCAGACAGGTGATGGTGACATCATCAGGATATGATGATGACGTCATCAGGATTTTTGAAGGCATCGGTAGGAAATTGCATATCGGCATAGGTTTGAGATGCTGGGCCGATGGTGGTCGTCTTGCTGAAGAGGGTGAGGCTGTTGATGGACCATCGGGGTGACTTGTGTTGTCGGCGAAGGATATTTTGTGCTTGCCGATGGCTTTGGTCATACCGATGGTGAGATGTGGAGTTCGCGGTCGGCGAGACAACTGAGATCGATGAGAGTTTTTTGGGGTGAGCCGATGGTAGAAGTTTGGTCGATGGGCTTTTGGAGAGAAAGGCGTGTGTCGAGCATGGCAAAAGCGCTTGACACCTATCTTGCATGCAGCCATGTTTTTAAAGTGCTGAAGTGGTTTTCGCACCTTGCATGTGGGATTAATTTCCCTGCACATTTTAAAACTTCAGTAAAAAGCATTTTGGCAGGAAATTCCTTTTTGAGTGCTGCGACGGTTTCCAGGTAGGTCGCGGGTGGTTGAGCCATAAATGGCGACTGTAGCAGAGGTATGGGCGATGGTACAAATGGTGAAGCTGTCTAATTATGAATGAAGACTTCCAGATGGCAGCACAGGGCTCGAGGCCTCCCTTGTCTGCTGCAGCAATAACTTTTGAGCGCCATTCCTTCTAAGATCTGTATTTGGCGAGATTTTTGGTCAACCATGTAATTAATTGCTTGTGGTACACTTTCTGGCTGATATAGGCAGACTGTGTTACCATTTGTTGAGGTTGTTGAAGGCCTGAGGCATTTTTGTGTAAATAATGAAGAACAGGGCATGATCTTGGCTGTTTTATCCCATTTTGGAGTTTATGAGTTGCAACATGAATGTATTTTGCACATATTTTTAGTTTCAGTGTTAATGTTATATGAAAAATGCTTATTGCATGTGTCTATCTGCTTGTCTCCATTTGCTGCATGTTATTCTCTTTCTTTTGAATCTGGTTGCATGTCAGCAGTGATATCTGTAAGTAGAGGCAGTTAGGTACCCATTCTTGGGTGATGTTTGTAAGGCAAGCATCAGTCCAACCCCCTGAAACTTGAGTGAAAGTTGTAAACCATCTATTGTATACGTCTAGTTGACTCCTTGCCCAATGGATAGGCACCAGTCTGCTCCTGGATCAGTAGTTATGAGCCAAAACCCCTTGTCTTGCATCTCGGACATTATGTCCACCCATTTCATCACTTCCACCTGTTAGTTGTAGGATTAGGAGTAGGAAAACCCCTGCATGCTCTCATACCCGACCAGACATATATGTCCAAGAACGTTGCCCACCTTGTGATCTATCATACAGATCTTGGTCCATACATGAGAGTATTCTGCCTGTTGTTGTCAAGTTAGATCTTTCTATCTTTGAGCTAGTCAAGGTTATATCTTGAGTTATAGGGACACCCCCCTTGGTGCGGAAAAACCAGAAGTGAAGGGGAGGAGCTCACGCAACCTCCTGTATTAGTTGGCTGAATCTGCATGTGCATAGGAACTGGCAAACCTTGATGCTGATTTAGAAGAAAAACCAACAACAGTAAGGGTCAAGGTCAGGGTTAGGGTTAGGGTTAAAATTAGAGCTATGTTTAGGGTTAGAATAAGGGTTAGATATATTATTATAATTATATAATATAATATATAATTATTATAATATTGTATATTATAATTATATATTATTTATATAATTATTATAAAAAATATATCTCAAGTACATTGAGAGATATCCTTCTCAAGGCACCTATTTTTTTAATCAATTTACCACACATAGTTGGAAATAGGTGCCTCAAGAAGGATATCTCTCGGCATACTTTAGATATATTTGCAAGCCTAATTCTAACTATATTATATATCTTAAGCATTATTATAATTATATAATGTATTATTATAATTATATAATGTAATATCATAATAGAGGTTAGATATATTATTATAATATTTTATAGTAATAAATTATATATAATATTCTAATATAGTCTAGATAAATTATTATAATATATTATATAATAATTATATATTATATTATATCAAAAATTATATAATATACCTATATATTATAATATATAATTTTATAATAATTATATAAAATTAAACACTGAATTGAATAATTTTAAAAGAATTTCATAAACTAAAATTCTTGTTCAATAGGTTGAAGCTATTAGAAAAAATCCTATAACAACTTTCTTGATATTACATTGAAATAACTAACCTAGCAATTCTTATAACTAAAATTAAATGGGGGGCTTGTGATCTTTGTTAAATGAACTCCATCCCAATTAAAACATTTTTTAGGATTAGGACATGATCATGCTCCAACACCACACATGTAGTGGAATGAAATTGTGGAGTCCACCATATACACAACAAGTTTGGAGAACCTATGATTGTAATCCTGCAGAATTCAAATTCTTAGTTTAATTATTGAATCAACATATAGAAATTCAAAGTTATGTTCAAATGGAAGAACATGAATAGTTGTGATGCAGGGACTTCTGGAGGTCATAACTTTTGACTCAGATGTGGGTTTGTGCTGAAATTTTATAGGTGGATGCATTATGAGGTGGCATGTGGATTCCCAACCAACCCTAGTCAGTTGGACCCCATCTTGGCACTTTTTCGAGGCTTGAAACTTTCATCTTGGCCCTCAAAATGGCAAATTAGTGTTTTTTCCTAGTTTTTTAAAAAGTTATTTTGTTAAAAACTCAAAACTCATATTTCAAATTTAGGATGTTAGTTGGCATTTCATCCTACCTTAGTTTTAGGAAGTTTTTGGGAAAAAACTGGATTCTCAAGATATGCATGCAAAATTACCTAAAATAGCAAAATCTGACAATTGTCGAAATCTGCCAAAAAAGGTAAATTTTTTTTTTTTTGTTTTCTTGGATATAAAAGAGTTTTCTCTCATTGTAGCAACAGGGTTGGTGAATAGAAGTTTTGTATTTTCTAGTTATTTCAAATCTTTGGCTCTCAAACATGATTAATGGCACAATTCTATTGAGTGTATGTTGTTGGCTACATCATCTGGTATCAAACCAGGAAGATGGTTGAGAGAGGATGAGGAAGAGGCGGTCTTGCCCAAATGCATAGAGAAATGTAAAATCTGCAAAGGCAAGTAGTAGAACTTACAACACAGATGGAAAACCAAAGACTGGGTAGAGGAGGAGACAAATCTGATGAAGAGATAGGTCAAGGAGGTGTAGATCAAGATATAGAACATGAAGAAGAAGAATTAGAAGGCATGAGTTTTGAAGAGAGGATGCTCAGGGCCTTAGAAGGGAAAAATGAAGGGGTCAAGGTTGATGTTTCAGATTATGCAGGTAATCTTAAACCAGAGGAGTTGATAGACTGGTTGAATGACATGAGAAAATTTTTTGAATGGAAATCCATGACAGAGGAAAGAAGGTGAAATTCGTATGCACCAAATTAAAGGGTGATGCAATGATTGGGTGGGATCATCTTCAAAAGGAAAGAACAAGGAAAGGTAAGGATAAGATCAGGACATGGAATAAAATGGAGAAGTTGAGAGAAAAACTTTTGCCCATAGATTATGTGCAAACCCTTTTTCGTAGGTTTCAAAATTTAAAACAGAACCTCTCTTCTGTGCAAGATTATACAAATGAGTTTTATACACTGTCTATACGTATAGAGCTCAAGAAACTGATGAACAGATGGCTGCTAGATATGTTAATGGCCTGAAATTCTCTATTCAGGATGAATTGAACATGCATCGACTCAACAGTATGGAAGAGGCTTACCAATTGGCTCTAAAGGCTGAAGAAAAACAAAATAGACAATACCATCAGAGGAATAGAGGAGGAAGAAGGGGTACATCAACCCCATTTCGAGGAGGTTCAAATTATGGTAGGGGAGAGTCATCCCATGGATTGGAAAAACAAGTAGACACTTGACAAGATCCTCCGAATCAAGAATGAGGAAGGGGATTTCAAAGAGGTAGAGGTTATGGTAGCGATAGAGGATGGGAAAACTAGAGAAGGCCTTTCACTTGTTTCAAATGTGGAGAAGAAGTTCATAGGGCATTTAAATGCTCAAAATATAGCATGCAAGAAAGAAATCAAGGAGGACAACCTAGGGTGAACCTGATTCAAATGCAGCATGAAGTGGATGGGATGGAACTAGAGGTTCCACTAGATGTGGGAGAAAGTCTCATGATGAGAAGAGCAATGGTGATTCTAGAGAAGGAGAAAACACAAGCCAAAAGCTCTAATGGTTCATGGCTTCAAACCAATATCTTTAGAACCAGATGCACTTCGGGTCGCAAGGTATGTCAAGTTATTGTTGATGGAGGTAGTTGTGAAAATATGGTTTCTAAAGAAATGGTAGAAAAATTGAAGTTACACTGTGAAAAGCATCCTCATCCATACCGCATTGCATGGTTTAAAAAGGGAAATGAAGTCACTATTGATAAAAGATGCCTAATTAATTTTAGCATAGGGAAGATCTATCAGGATGAGATATGGTGTGATGTTGTCCCAATGGATGCCTGTCATGTGTTATTGGGAAGGCCATGGCAGTATGATAGAAAAGTTATGCATGATGGAGAGAAAAACACATTCACCTTTTGGAAAGGTGAGACAATGTTGTCTAAAATAGATCTTGTTAAAGAAATGAAGGTGACAGCCCATGTTGTTATGCATTAGTAGTGAAAAAATGTGAAGAGGAAGACATTTCAATTCCCCCAGAAGTAGAAGAGCTATTGAAATCACCTGATGAATTACCTGATGCTCTACCACCAAAGAGAGATATTCAACATCATATTGATTTGATTCCAGAAGCAACTCTACCCAACCAAGTAGCTTATAGGATGAATCCAACACGACATGCAGAGTTGAATAAGCAAGTAATAGAACTCATAAGTAAAGGTGTGGTGAGAGAGAGCATGAGCCCATGTGTTGTACCTGCATTGTTGACCCCAAAAAAAGATGGAACATGGAGGTGCACTGATAGCAGAGCAATTAATAAGATTACCATCAAGTATCAGTTTCCTATACCTCGTATGGAGGACATGATGGATGTCCTTGCAGGGGCCAAATATTTCAGCAAGATTGACCTACGAAGTGGCTACCACCAAATCTGGATCCGAGAAGGGGATGAGTGGAAGACAGCCTTTAAGACTGGAGACAGATTATATGAGTGGATGGTCATGCCATTCGGGTTCTCAAATGCACCTAGCACATTTATGAGATTGATGAACACTATAATACGACCTTACATTGGTAAGTTTGTGGTAGTTTATTTTGATGATATTTTGGTATTTAGTAACAGCAAAGAAGAGCATCTACAACACTTGAGGATCATCATTGGTGTGTTAAGGAAGGAGAAGCTCTATTCCAATTTGAAGAAGTGTAGGTTCATGCAGGATAGTTTAGTTTTTTTAGGCTTTGTCATTTCTAAAGATGGTGTCAGAATGGATCCTATTAGGTGAATATTTTGTCGTTTAGCTAACTAACGAAAAAATGGTTATATCAACCGCAGTGTGATGAGATAAATCTCTCCTCTCACCAAGGGGAGATTCCCTTTTAACTATTACAAACTTATTTACACTAAATACTAGCTTTGGGGTGTGTTACATTCATCCTTTTCTCTTCTTTCAAAAAAGATGTTTACAATGTTTTACTGTAATATTCAATAATGCTTCTACACTTAACAATAATCAACAATATTCTTGTAGGTTGAAGCACAAAGTCTTTCAACTTACTTCACAAAAAGATTCATGAACCAAGTGAATAATCTCAAGTACAAAGTCTTCAAATTATCCCCAGAAAGATTTTAAAAGTAACCGTATCACCAGTTAGAGCACAAAGTCTGTCAACAACACCACTTATCCATGTGAATGTGATTGAAAATCATAGCACAAAGTCTACAAGTTCTCAACATGATTCACATACAAAGTGAACAACTACAAGCTCAAAGTCTTTATAATCCTTCACTAAGAAACGCTTTCAACACACATAGATTCAAGGAAATAATATAACATAAAGTTTATATAACTTATCTTGAACGTCCTCCAATCGTAATAACCAAGCACCACTTTATCCAATCAATCAACAAAATAAATTAGCAAAAATGCCATATGTACATCCTCACTCATACAAATTTGATTCAACACAAAGTTTGATACCAAAACTCACCTTATTTATTGATTGGAATTGATCATACAATTTGAACACAAAGTCTCAAAGTTGAGTCTCAATTTGGGCAGCACTTTGTTGCATAAGATTAAAGATAAAAATTACAATAGAGGCCCTCTTTATTTATAGGGAGAGGCCTTGAGAAAATTTAGGAAAAACCTAACTACTTTGACTTATTCAAAAATACGAGTCCTTATTGACTTGGAACTTCCTATGTTTTTACATGTAATTACATATGAGAAAAGTATATGTAAAATTGTCTAAAACTAAATGAAAAGTACATATGAAACTACAAAAATGTTCTGAGGCATGATGGCTTTCATTAGCTTCCATTCCCATTCTTCTTCAGAAAATCCTCAAACATTTTCAACACTGTTTGCATCCCAAGGTTATCTGGTCCAGAAGTGTTCTCAGAAATGATACAAGCCCTTGTTACTGAATCTTTCATGGAAGTAGCTATCTTCTCATTCTTATCCAGAACTACCTTAAGAATGTCCAAGGTCAACTATATATCCAACAACTTATCCATAGAAGCCACTGAGAAAGCTTGATCTTCAAACTCTTTTATATCATGTGATGACCTTGACAGTTTGCAGAAGAAACCACAACAAAAAGTCATGATCTTGCAGTTTAGGAGAAAAATGGGCAACTTTGGGAAACTGCATGTTGATGATCATGATCACAAGGATGAGCTTGAAAGGGCTAAAAAGAAAGAGGCAAAGAAATGGATGAAAATGGGCTCGGGATAGCAATTCTAAAAGTTCTCCAGAGTTAGAAAAATTTAGGAGAGTGAATGCACGGGCAACAAAATTTGCCGCCCTTACGTGTCAAGGGGAGTTGCAAATGTCAAGGTGGCAAATTTTGTTGCTCCTGCGTTTTAAGGATAGAGCATTGTCAAATGTACGAGTGGCAAAATTGGCCGCTTTTACATATGGGAGATAAAGTTTGTGATGTCGGAGCGGCAATTTCCACTGCCATTGCATGTTACTTCAAACTCATCAAAACTTCATGTAGGGGCAGTGAATTTCACCGCCCTTACACTTAGGGTAAATAATCACAAAGAAACCAAACCTGAGCGGCAAAATTTGCCGCTATCACATCTGACGTAGTTAGAGTTTCATGAATTTCGCCACCCTTACATCGGGTATTCCAAAAATAAAAAATAAAAATAAAGGTGAGAGTGACGATTCATTGCCCTTCCACCTCTAAACACAGACACTTAACAACTAAGATAAAAACCAAAAGAAACTAAAACCTAAACAAGGATGATATCTAAAAGGTAAAAGAAAACAAGAGATCAACAGGAAACAAAATGACATTTAAAAAGGTAAGAACAATTTAGGAAAAGAAAAATACAAAATAAATATATAAAGAAAAAACCCCTGATGATAACAAATGAAAGTTGATTTTCGTGCCAACTCTCAAATCTGACAATCACGCACCCAAAATGCAAAAGGCAATCACTAGGGTTTCAAACGATCTCACGTGAGTGGCAGAAACAAATAAGATTAAAATGAAAACTAAAAAATAATAATAAAACATATAAATGTCTTTTAGAAACACTCACACGAAGTGCATTAATTGCACTCAACGTAAACTTAAATTGCACAGGTGGCAATTTTTTCTGCCCCTACACTTACAAAGTTTAAAGACTAAACATGTCATAATGGTGATTTTTACCACTCCAACACTTAAAAGGCAACGGTGAAATGCATAGGTGGTGAAAATTGTCGCCCCTACAACTAAGACAAAAGCAACATGCTTGGGCAGTGATTTTCACTGCCCTTGCATATCTCAAGAACTTAAACATGCACTAGTGGCAAAAACTGTTGCCCCTGCATGTAAACAAAAAATCTCTAACTCCTTTAAAATTGTAAAAACTAGTTTAACAACTTGAGCGAATTTCAAGAAATCAAAATGAGAAAATACTTGAATAGATACTCAGGAGAAAGAGGACTACACATGAGGATGAGGTGACTCACCTCGATTTGCGAGCTTAGAGTGTAGGCTACAAAATGGACAAGTTTCATAGGGGTCGTCCTACAAAATGAGCACAACTAATTTTGAGGACAACAAATCCAGAAAAGGTCAGGGAAATTCTAGAATGGCCTAGTCCAAGCAGCATCACAGAGGTAAAAAGTTTTCATGGCTTGGCCACTTTCTATCAAAAGTTCATTCAAAATTTCAATAGTATTGTAGCTCCTATAACAGATTGCACCAAAGGAAGGGAGTTTGTATGGATCAAGGATGCTGAGGAGAGCTTTAAGTACTTGAAGCAAAAGGTAACAGAAGCACCTATACTTGCATTGCCAAATTCTAATAAGGTATTTGAAGTAGAATGTGATGGCTCCCATGTGGAAATAGGTGTTGTACTTAGCCAAGCTAAAAAACCTATAGCTTTCTTTAGTTAAAAGCTGAATGAAGTGAGAAAGAATTATTCTACTTATGATTTGGAATTTTATGCAATTGTTCAAGCCTTGAGGCATTAGAGAAATTATCTAGTTCCCTAGAAGTTTGTATTGTTTACAGATCATATTGCATTGAGATACTTGAACACACAGAAAAAGTTGAATAGTAGGCATGCCAAGTGGGTCTCTTTCTTGTAGGATTACAATTTTGTGTTGAAGCATAAGTCTAGAAAACAAAATTAGGTTGCAGATGCATTAAGTAGGCGTGTTGCACTTTTGACCATAATGGAAACTGAGGTGATTGGTTTTGATGCCATCAAAAGTTTGTATGAGTCTAATGATGATTTTTGGGAGACTGTGGACCAATTGAAGGTACCAGTATCTGGTAATTTGGATCACTTTAGGGGTGAATATTTTATGCAAGATGGGTATCTATTTAAAGGAAAACAACTATGCATTCTAGCTGGTTCTATGAGGGAAAACATTATCAGACAATTTCATAGTAGTGCATTGGCTGGACATTTTGGCAAGGACAAGACAATAGCCTTGATAGAAGATAAATATTACTGGCCAAAGATGAAAAGGGATATAACTAGGTATGTAACAAGGTGTAGGGTCTACCAAGTGGCTAAGGGACATTCACAAAATACAGGGTTGTATATGCCATTACCAGTACCAACTGCACCATGGATAGATTTGAGCATGGACTTTGTGTTGGGACTTCCACATACTCAACGAGGTAATGACTCCATTTTTGTAGTTGTTGATAGGTTCTCTAAGATGGTTCATTTTATTGCATGTAAGAAAACTAATGATGCAACGAGGTTAGCAGAGTTATTTTTTTTAGAAGTTGTTCGACTACATGGTGTTCCAAAGACTATTACCTCTGATAGGGATACTAAATTCCTCAGTCATTTCTGGAGGACTTTATGGAAGAAGATGGGGACAAAGTTATAGTTTAGTAGTGCCTATCATCCTCAAACGGATGGGCAAACAGAGGTAGTCAATCGGAGTCTGGGAAATTTGTTGAGGTGTGTTGTTGGAGAAAAGCCAAAACAATGGGACATGGCATTACCCCAGGCCGAATTTGTCTATAATAGTTATGTTAACAAATCAATGGGAAAGTCCCCTTTCTAGATTGTGTATGGTAGGAATCCTAAGGATGTTCTAGATTTGGTACAACTACCAATGAAAGATAGGGTCAGTGATGATGGGTAAGCATTTGCAGAACACCTTCAACAGTTGCAGAAAGATGTGAGATAGAAGTTACAAGACAGTAATGAGAGGTACAAGAATACAGTGGATGCTAGTAGATGACATCAGACATTCAATGAAGGTGACTTAGTGATGGTATATTTGAGAAAAGAGCAGTTTCCTACTAGAACATACCACAAGTTGAAGTACAGGAAAATTGGTCCTTGCAAAATTACAAAGAAGATCAATAATAATGCATATGAGGTTAGTTTACTAGATGATCTTGATATTTCTCCTGTGTTTAATATTTCTGATTTATATGCATTCCATGGTGTGGATGATCCTGAATATAGTCAACCAGAAGTGACATGGCACCACCACATTCCCCATAAGAAGAAGGAAAAGATTGCACAAGTTCTTGATAAGAAAACTATCTACACTCGGCAAGGGCATTACAACAAGTAGTTAGTATAGTGGGAAGGATTGCCACCAACAGATAGCATGTGGATTACAGAGTGGGAAGTGTAGAGGTTGGATCCAGTCAAGTGACAGCAGTTCGAAGACACTCACTTGCAGGAGTTGTGTTCTTTTCAACCAGAGGAGAATGATGCAGGGACTTCCGGAGGTCATAACTTTTGACTCGAATGTGGGTTTGGGCTGAAATTTTATAGGTGGATGCATTATGAGGGGGCATGTGGATTCCCAACCGACTCTAGTCGGTTGGACCTCGTCTTGGCATTTTTTCAGGGCTTGAAACTTTCATCTTGGCCCTCAAAATGGCAATTTAGTGTTTTTTCCTAGTTTTTTAAAAAGTTGTTTTGTTAATAACTTGAAACTCATGTTTCGATTTTAGGATGTTAGTTTGCATTTCATCCTACCTTAGTTTTAGGAAGTTTTGGGGAAAAAATTGGATTCTCAAGATATGCATGCAAAATTACCTAAAATGGCAAAATCTAACAATTGTCGAAATCTGCCAAAAAAGGTAATTTTTTTATTTTTTTTGTTTTCTTGGATATAAAAGAGTTTTCTCTCATTGTAGCAACAGGGTTGGTGAATATAAGTTTTGTATTTCCCAGTTATTTTGAATCTTTGGCTCTCACACATTATTAATGGCACAATTCTATTGAGTGTATGTTGTTGGCTACATTAAGTTGAAAAATAGATCCTATCTTCCTTACCATTAGACAATGGATCCTTCAAAATTGTAAGGGTTGCATTGTAATAATCTGCAAAGACTATTCAAATGTTTGGATGCTTTGTTTGCACTGCCTCTACCATTTGTTTGAAAATCATGTCAAGATTCTCTATGAGAATTCATTGTAGTCCCTCAAACATCCCATATCATCCAACTCATCATCTATTATAGAAAGATAGAAGGTGAACAACCAATACAAAGATTATTTTGAATTAAAATCTTCTGTGCACCCCCTTCATTGATTAATGTCTGTAAATAATAACATAAAATTCCATCATATCTGTAGGTTTTGGGGCACTAAAAATGGGGGGCATCCCAATTTAATACTCATATTTAGAATTCACAACGGGGGACAAAAAGAAGAACGATAAGTGATCCATAGTTGTACAACCAATTTCTTGCTAAAATTATATTGATCTAGAGGATTTGTTAAGGGAAACCCTTGCAACATAAAAATTAAAAAGTATTTATAGACAATTGATCTATTCTGTGCACCCCCTTCATTGATTAATGTCTGCAAATAATAACATAAAATTCCATCACATATGTAGGTTTTAGGGCACTGAAAATGGAGTGTATCCCATTTTTTTGTATGGCTTCCCTCGTTATATTCTCTATAAGATCAAACTCTCATTTTACCTAAAAATTATAAATCAAAAACCGTACGATCAAGTTCCATACATAAATAAAATTTAAGCTGTGATTATAATATATCAGTAGTTGTTTACTGTTATAAACAATGAATAGACTATTTACTGTCCAGTCTCAGACCTCTATTGTAATGACTGGCTCCTCCCTTGTTCTAATGACTAACTCCTCCACTGCTCTAATGGTCGGCTCCTCCTTTACTCGGGGCAGCGCCCAAGATACGTTTATTGCAAACACTTTGGTCCTGCCTGTGAGGCATGGATCTAGAAAGTCCTTGGCCATTGACGACTACATTTCATTTCGGCCTTGGCCTTGAAGGTGTAACGCTACCCTTGGGTAGAACATTGTAAACCACCTCTTCACCTTTCCCAACATCGTCCTGGGTTTGATCCTTCTCAAGTGTGATCTCCAATTCATTGGTCGTGTTCTGTGTTGCATTGATTGCAGAGGAGCTCTATACTTCATCTAACGATCCTCTTCACAGGGTAATCCAGTTTTAGAATATGGTTGCGGGTATCTATAATACCGTTCCTTTGGCTAATGATTGGCAATAATACATCTGACACAGTTGTTAATGGAATATATCTAAACTGGCACTACACTTTTGTTTGTCTATTGTTGACCTAGCCGCAACTGTCAAGACAATGAATACAATAGTTACAAAATCAAAGAGGTGTCACCAGTAAACAAAAATCATAAAATAAAAAAACTGAAAGATATTCTTCTCTCTGACGCCTTTTTTTTTTAATCGAAAATATTTCCCTTGTTGTGGTAGTAATCCATGGTACTAATTAGCTATCAAAAGTATTTCTGAACCGAATCCTGGTTGAATTTTTTGACTATTTTCCATAGGTCTCCTCTACCGGTGTATTCCATTATCAAGTATATTTTTTTGTGGGTTGCAAATATGTTGTAGAGGCAGACTATGTTTGGGTGCCTGAGCCATAACATGGTAGTGATTTCTCTGTCGACTTTGTTCCTGTCTTGTTCACACATTTTTTCCTTGTCGAACACTTTTATGGCAAAGATTTTGCCGTTGTACATGTTTATTGCAAAGTAAACTTTGCCAACCATTTTGATGCCAATGACATTGCGTAATTCGTAATCTGCTAATTCTATATCCATGTTTTGCTTTGTTGTGAATACTGGCTTATCACAAAGTAGAGGAAATGGAGGAATTTGTTTGCTTAGTACGATGTTGAAGAAGAGCGATCCATGTCCAGTCATGTAACTACTGTATAATTTTGTTAACTAAACTTTTTTTGTGAGGGGATGATTAATTAAAAAGATAATTATTACGCAGAGAGGTGTTTATGTTACATATTATTATTAGTTTTCCATCGGGTCCATATATTTTGAAATTAGAATTTTATTTGTTATTTTCAATTTAATTTACATAGAAATTATGGAATCTTTGAGCTCCTCTCCTCCACCCTATTGTGACTGTAGGAACGCCCTCTCGGCGTAATAAAATATTAAAATTTATGTGTATTTAATAAATAAAATAATTCTAAAGTAAAGACTCAAAATAACTCAAGATTGTTTAAATATTAATATGTTGACATGTAAATGGCAATCAAATTTATTTAATATCTATAAATGTATTTAAGAAATTTAAATATTAATATGTTGACATGTAAATGGCAGTCAAATTTAAGATAAAAGGTAAAAGTTTTTATGCTCGCGTCAGTACACTCCACCCCTTTAGTGTAACTAAGACATTTTAGACTCTAGGTATGAGTAGCCTTGCAAAATAATATTGTAGACAGCTAAGATTGACCTTGTCCTTACAACATCACCTAAACACCATCTTGCAGATTATAGACTTTTCCACAGCCATGGGGGGATTTAAAAACATAACTACTACACGCTTTCAACCTCCAGCCTTTTGGTTGACAGGCACACACGCTAACCAACTGAATTATTCCAGCCCCATGGAATGTATTATATAGTTGTGAAAGATTAATCTCTGAGATCAAAGCACCGACTATATAGTTCGTCGCTCAATATAATACAGACATACATTCAAAGATAAAGAAAAGTCTAATGATACAGACCTCCAACAAAAGCATAAATTTTTTTTTGATGACTTTTGGTATATAGAGATTCGAACATTGTAAAAATTAATTTCCGTTGCTGGGATTTGAACCCCGGTCACCTGGGTGAAAGCCAGATATCCTAAACCGGACTAGACGACAACGGACATAAAATTAATTGAATCTTAAACTTAACAATGTTTTTATAAACCAATCATTTGCTCTTTCTTTCATCAAACCCGCACCATTTTTGAACTCCCTAGTTGAAACATGTCTCCAAAATTCTAGCAATTCCCCATTACAAACATGTGTCTACTATGGAAAAAATATTACTATATAAATGCTTCATAAATAATTTGGTGGTGATTTAACATGCATGCATTGGAATGATAAATAGTAAATCCCTAGTGATTTGATCTTCCAATTGCTTCATTAAATTTACCAAGATTGAATTGGCACATACAAACTATTCACCAATTGGTGAAGATTTGCCACTAAAAAATCACTAGTCTATTCTCTCATTTTCATCTTGGATTTGTTTCTTAGTAGTCTACATTGTTTGGGGACACCACCCCATTAGGGCTTAAATTTGACAGTCAACCTTGCCTGTCAAGCAATTTTTGTGTGACAGTTATCTATTCAATAGTGCCTTTAAAATACTAAGACATACATGAGTATAAGTAAATTATGTAAAAAACAAATATAGGTATCATCATATTCCTATATAAATTTTGACAGTTTGTCCAAAATCTCTCCTTTCATATGATACAGTCTTTTCAAAATTGCAATTGTATTTTATAGCTAAAATGCTTAAATACAGCTATACAATTGTTAAATTTAAGCCTGGGCTCCATGGCCTAGTTACATTGCTAAAAATTAGAATTTATTATGAGATTCTATTTCGTTTTATCTCTAAAAGGATAGAAATAATGCTATTTTTTATGCCAAACCTATTGAATATTGATTTTTTTAATGAGAAAATTTATATGCATATATTTTCCTATTTTTAGATCTTGGCACATGACTAGAAGGTAGCACTAGAATTCCAACACCAATAGGACCTCCTCTACCACTAGGGTAGTGCTCTAGGTACTATGAGTAGAGTTTTACTTTATGGTATCACTTAAAGATTATTGTCATTGACTTCTTGTCGATGGAACCACTCACACAATTGGAGCCATTTATTTCCACCTCCTTCTTAGTAGAGGGGTTGGACTCTCCCCCAAGGGGAAAGCTTTTGCTCAAGTGTTGGGTGGTGTCAAGGTATCTCTTGTGTCTCTACCACTGGTCTAGGGAGTGCGGTATTGCTTGTATTATAGGACCCTTAGGATGACTACCCAGAGGTCCTTCATCCTTCTTCTAGAGAGTTGTCCCCTTTGGTGGTTCATTAGTTAGACAAAAGGTGGCAAATGCACAATGTTAATGCCTTGGCCTTAGTGTTGTACTATGAGCAAGGTTCCTAGCAATGTAGCATGTTCTTAATGCTGGCATGTGTGCTTTTTTTTCTAGTTTGGATTATTGCCTTTAGTTCTAATTTTTTATGACTTGTGTTTTGATCACTGACCACTTTTTATTGTAAACTTTCCAGTATGTAATCCAAAGTTTATGATTGATAGACATGTGTAAAGAAATAAAATATTATTATTTACTAAAAGTCAAGTATAAGGAATATAACAAGCAGTGTAATTCAATTAACCTATTTTTGAGTTGTAACTAATCATGTGAAAAAAATTGGAAAAATTAGAAATTAATAGTTCAATGAAAGTAAATAGTTGATTTTAGTAGTCAATCAACAATTGCCTACTGTTTTAATCATAACTTTTGAATCATAATTAAAATCATTTTTTATTGGATGTGTTGGAAGAATAATAACATAATATGATTGGGTTATTCCCAAAAAAATCTTGGGTTGATTTTGGATTGCAAAATTGACCTTTTCCACATAATCAACCCTCTGCACATAAAATCAATCTTTTGAATTCTATGATCTAAAAATTAGTTCACCTCACCTCATGATATCTAAATCTACAATAACATATTAGCAAAGTTGATAAACATTTTAGAGAGCTTACTAAAAAAGGGTCATGTTCTCCTTAGTCAAACACTCAGGCAAGTCGATTCAATGCCTTGTGAATAAATATCAAAGAAACAAGCAAACATGTAGTATGCCTATCTATTGCTAAATATGTAAATGTTAATGTGGCAATGAATGCTTAGAGGTGCTCCATGAGTGACAGTGCAATTAAGTAATAAGAGCTCTATATCTTTGATGTTAAAATGAATTAGAATTTTCCCTTTTATACAACACCATAGAATACAATTTGAAATGTTTCAAGCTGACACACGACTAGTTGCAGGGGACGACATGGACCCAAATTAAATTTTGAAATTTAAACAACCAAGGTTAATTTTGCATTGCAATTTCAAACCACGTAGGTGAATGGCTAAACTAAGGGTCAAAACTAGACCCTTGAGATGTGTGCATGATAGAATTTAAGGATAGAATTAAGGAATATGCCAACATTTGTGTGAAAACACTCCACTTATATAGTAGTTGTTGCATAAAGGCTAACCTAATCAAAATAAATCCAAAAACTAATGGAAAAGATATAATTTATACAATTATCACCATTATAATATAATACTCATAGAAGTATTCCCAACTTTAAAAAAATTAATTAATGCCTAAATTTATAAAAATTCTATAGAACTTTTAGAAATTAACTTCATGAGGTTGGAATGAATAAAATTAAAAATTTGATTAAATCTTCTTTTAATGAAGTCTTAACAAAAATAATTTCTAGTGCATAACAAAATGATTGCAGAGAAGGTTAGCCTTGCGTGATTGTTAAAACATGCGACTGAATATGATCACCCTTTTCAAACCAACACAATACGACAGTGGACTATAAATTACAATGCAACAATAATGGAGTGAGGATTCATCGTTTGAACCAATGCAGGGCGAGAGCGATCTAGGTGATGATGGGGGAGAGACTGATGATGAGGACGGTGTGGAGTTTGATCCAGACAGTAGAGGAGAAGCAGAAGATTGGTTTGGGTCATCCAATGAGGGAGAGGACATGTGTTTGCTCAACTTATGGCTTGAAGCATGTTAGAGCGTCGGTTCTACTGCATCTAGGAAGAACCGTCACAATTCTGTGTGGATTTTGGTGCTCTGTAGGATACTAAGAAGTCAGTCACTGGTGGCTATGAGGGTCATGGTATCCGCAAAGGGTTTCTCCTTCCCTCTCATGCATGAGTGGTTGGTGTGTGTGAAGGGGCTTCTTGCCCTGTGGTTAACACGAGTAGTGTCTCTAGCAAGGGAGGGATTTTGAGTGATCCCTATGTCTTTCGAAGGAGTGTTTCTATTCTCATGGGTTCATGAATGTAGATGGCTTAGATGAGCCCTCTAAGACTGCGGGCTTGTTGTCCTGCCCTAGCCAAATGAGCCTTCCCCTAGATTATTGTAGAAGGACATTGTACTGAGGCAGTTCTCCTCAGTCCACCTAATGTTCTTACGAAGGATGGTCTTGAAGGTGGAGGGAGTTATTCTTCTTTGTAGGGTCAGGGCTCATCATCTGAGCCAGGTCCTTTGCCTAGGGCCTCATTTTCTGTGGCTGCTTCTGGGGAATCTTAGATTTATGTTCCTGACTCTGTTATTGATAGATTTGCTACTTGGCTCTAGAATTCTCTAGTCAGGAGATTCTATGGTAACCGTCCTAATATCGACATGATCAGAAGGTGGGTACTTCGAAAGTGGAAGATTAAGGGGCAGGTAGAGGTAATAGCTTTGTTGAATAACTTCTTCCTTTTTTCATTTTCAAACCCAGAAGATAGTTCTAGGATTCTTTTGGGTGGTCCCTGGTTCCTGGGGAAAAATGGACTATTTTTATGGGCATTGCCAATGCCTTTGGATAGTACATTGCGATGGATGTTGTTACAAAATTCAAGAGACTATTGTTGTTTGCCAAATTTTCTATTTTTTGTGGAGACAGATAGGGTAATCCCTTCTCAGATTACTATATCCTCCAAGCTAGGTAATTGGGTACAACAAATTGAATTTGAGAACTCTTCAGTCATATGTGATCATTGCCTCAAAGTGGATCATGCTGCTGATGTTTGCCCGAGATTCAACATAAACCATCTCGTGTGGAGGAAAAAGGTGCAAACAACTGATAGTGCTTGCAAAGCTACTAAAGAGGATGTGTTGGAGAAAAGTAGGGAGAATGAGGAAGCTATGATGAAGGATCCTTTGACGATGGTGCAACAACAGAAAGATTTCAATTTTATGGACAAGATGAAGGTGCGATGTGATAATGGGACTCTGAGTGGACCTTTGGATTTTCCTAGTTCTCCTAAGAAGATGAGATCTGAGAGCAAGGATTTCAAATTCAAGATGCAAAGCTCCTTGGAGCAGTTTGGTTTCAAACCACCTTGTCTTTCAGTTGGTTTCATGCTTAGGGTGCTTGACCCTGCGTCTGGTTTTCTAGTTGTTTTACTCCTGTTGTCTTGTGTTGTTTGTTGGTGGTTTTGTTTAGTCTTGTTGGGCTTCATTGGTGTATTTCTTCTTATGTACAAGGGTTTGGGCCCTTTCAAAATCTCTACTTACCATAATAAAAAACAATAATAAATTCATTAACCAAATAAAACTATACTATCAAATTTATAAATTGAATTTGGACCGTCACAATTTTAAATACTGAATTTGGACCGTCCATATATAAACAACACAGTCGGCAGGTTGTCCATAGCACAATAATGGCCGTTTAATAATGTATACCTCTCTCAAATAGATACCCATCTGCAATTCATCTGTTATTTATCTACAATGAAGAGTTCTTATTTGCAGCGGCTTATATAGCTTATTGCTCTCTCAACTCAAAATCAACATCATATATTTGTTTAGTTTGCATCTCTAGTCCTTCAGTAATCAATGAGCATGAAAATTATATATAGTTAGAGTACTTTCAAAAAGCCTGCATTTTATTTCACATCTTCTGTATTTGCTTAACTGGCTTCTCTAGTCTTTAATCTCTATTAATCAGTAATCACGGTGTGCAAGTCTTGTTGTAAAGAAGAGAAGAAGAAGAAGAAATTTAAGAGGGGGGTTTGGTCTCCTGAAGAGGGACAGTATATTAAGAAGCTATGTTCTCAAATACGGCCATGGATATTGGAGCCAAGTTCCTAAACTAGCTGGTTAGTTGGAGCTTGCGACCATTTTTTTTTTTTTCCTCTCACTCCTTAAATCTCTTTATTGCATAGTTTGTAGCATTATATTTCATTATGGTCTTAGTTTGTAGCCATATATTTTATTGTGTCCTAGTTTGCAGCCCTATATTTTATTGTGATCTTATTTTGTAGCCATATATTTTATTGTGGTCTTGAAATCGTGCAGGCCTACAAAGGTGTGGGAAAAGTTGCAGGCTTAGGTGGATCAATTACTTGAGGCCAGGGCTAAAACGTGGGAGCTTCTCCCAACAAGAACAAATGATTATCATCAATGCACATGAAATTATAGGGAACAGGTACTGGATCTTTTAACTTTATTAGACAAGAATTGTATGGCATTTTGCTGTCACTGTTATCTTAGGAATTTGTAATATGTTACAGGTGGTCTGAGATTGTTTCAATGCTTCCTGGGCGAACTGATAATGAGATAAAGAATTTGTGGCATACCCATTTGAAGAAGAAGCTCAAAATGAACAGTTTGGGCAGTGATGTCAATACCCACAAAACTCTTGGCGAGGAAACTTTGGTGTGTAGCAGCACAAGCCCTACTATAGAAGCGACTGACCTGCAAATGGATTTTTTGGTTTCACAAGACCAGCTTAATTTGCAAAGCTCAACATCTAGACTTCCTGTAAATCTTGCAAAACGATTAGCTACTGAGTGTTCAATGATGGAATCAAAAATTGGGTTTCAAGATGTTAAGCCCAATCCTGTGTCCAAATGTGTGCCAGAGGATTGTTCTTTTTTGGGTGTTTTGTTTTCCCAGTGGTTGTACTCAGACCAGAAGGAAACACCCACCATTAAAATGGCTTCCAAAACATTAGAAATTCCTGAAGAGTACCCACAATCAACAACTGACTCAGAAAATTCCATCTGCATAAGTTACCAGTCAGAGTTGCTTGCAATGCCAGAAGAATACCCACTTTCAAAAGAAATGAAGCACATTACAGGTTCAGAATCCACCCGAGGACTACACAGACCAAATGCAACTTTGTCTCTTTCTGAGAGCTCTCTGCCATGTCATGGATCTATTCTCCACAGAGACCTCTCAACAACCTTGGAAAATACAGCTAATATGAATATTGCTGAATATTGGGATAACATGAGCTACAATGGGGTTCCATTGTGAGTATGGTTTGATCGAAAATTGCCCTTTACTGGATTTGGATTTCAGTTAAATGACTGTGCCTCCAATGCTGATTTCTTAGATTTCATAGACTTCCTCAGGAAGGTTGTAAAAAGAATTCTTACTCTTCCACAGTCAATGTGATTAGAATATTCTTTTTCTGTTTAGTAAATTTGAATCACTGATTGGAATTAGCGCACATGATTCATGTTCAAGATAGAGAATATAATATATTGTAGACCTAAAGCATTTATGAGCTAGCGATGTCCATGCCTGCTGAATATATTGTTTATACATTGATATGCGCCAAAACTGACGCCCTACAGGGCTTTGGGGACCATAACTGTACTATATTATCGTTAGGAGGAAAATGTTTTCATTCTATGTAAACTAGCAATTGAATAAAAAAATTTCTTAAAATTTTAATCGAGAATTTCATATTTTTGTCAACCGTGTCTATCGCTGCATGTACAATTTACTAGATAATTATTATTATTTTGTTATGTAAATCTAATACACGATGCTTTAAAATTCTAGTTAATGATTATTTTAGTAAAATGTGCATCAGCAAATCCATTTAGATTTATGTGCCTACTGCTAATATTTGGAGTCAATATTGTAAATTTTATAATATTTAAATTTTTAAAATGTGTTTTCTTTATTAGTACCTGCCTTAGGCAGTACTATTGCAATGAGTTTTTTATCTAGCGATTAATCTATGTAGAGTAACCAATCAAAACATAGTATTATTTTTTATGTTGAACAAATTTTAATTTTTTCTAAGTTTATATGAGAAAATTTTAACAAAAATTATTCTGAAAATCATTTATTTGTGTTGTGATTGGTTAAAAATTTGAGCTCTTTAAGGACAAATTTTACGGAAATACTATTTTGAGTAAAACAAACACAAATCTAACAATATAGAATGAAATGAAGTGAGTAATTAAATTATGAGTGGGTAAATTCTTACTTATTAAACAAATAATATTTTTTAATGTTAAACATATAATATTTTTTCTTTAAATCTATGGAAATATAACAAAAAATTATTATTAAAAATTAAATAATTTTATTAATATTAATATTAAATATTACACAATATTTTATATATAATTATCATTTTACTATAATATAAAATAAATATGAATATAATTCTATTAGTTTGTATATTCAATAATTTAATATATATTTTATTACTAATATATTATTAATTCTAAACACATTACTTATTCTTCACAATTAAATTTATATATCTTGAAAATTAGCTATATAGGAGTTTGAATTATTAGATAATTATAAACTAATTTTCATAATTTATAACTATTATGATATTTTAATCAATTTTTTAAATATTTAAACAATATTAAATTATTACAAACATTATATTGTCTCTTACATATTATTGATTTACAAATATCTTAATTAAAAATACTTTAATAGTTTTTTTTGCTAATTGTATATTAAATAATTATCATTAGAACTAATTTAAATATATTAAATATATATGTAAAGATGCAACTTCAAAACTTTTATATTTTTTTTTGCTTGGTAAACTGGTTCAGCTCCCTTTGTATTATATTAAACCAAAATTAGAACATAGAGTTTGAACATTATATATGCAAAACATCCATATTAGGGTTTGAGACAAAATACCTTGTTCAAACTACTAATAACCCTACCATCCATATCTATCAGTTGTTTATACATATATCCCCTGCCCCCAGCACCTATCGACTAACATTTACTGAATAAACATTATAAACATTGTGAAAAAAAAACACAAGCTCACGGCTTCAAGCATTAGCATCCTCCATGTAGTAGAGGTTGAGTAGCTCCCGCATCCAGTCATATTCAACTTCAAAACCAGCTAGCTTCTTCAAGAAGGCAATACCCTTTGCTACCTTGCAACACCTCACTGCAATTTTGTTTACCCCCGACTCTGCTACGAACGGCCACCATTACACCACATCCTCAGCATGATTGACTCTGTGGAAATCATCTGGAAGAGGGATTCTAATCCCAAAACGTGCCACCCCAACCACCTCCTACCATCCTCTAAATTCTGGTTCGACAAAATCTTCCATAAGTTTTTTTATTGTGGCTTTGTCTTCATTGAGATCGAGCAGGACCGCTAGAAACATGGATAATAGGTCTAAATTGATCCTGTAGCAGTTGCAATTACACATAAACTCCTCACCCAAAGTCCATTCTATGGCAAACAGGACAATCCCACTCTTGGGTTTAAACACCACCCCCAACCATTTGGTTGTGATTTGGCCAAGGAAAGATAGCTGGTGTTTGTTGTAGATGAGATAGATAGGGGTTTCCATATCTGTTGAGCTCTTGTTTGCTCAAGCCACCACTTAAAATGACTGTTGTCTTCATAGCCTCGCGCTACTTTTAGCTCCCTCTGCATGCTTCACCAACCAAGGATTAGACGAACTGATGAGAGCTTGTGTTGGCTCAATCATGAGAGATTATTTCCCATCATGAGTCTCTCTCTGTGATAATTGCTTTGTTTGCCAACCCATCAGCTTCAAGGTTTCCTTCCCTTAGAACATGGTTGGAAACTATATTATCAAAGTTCTCCATTAGGCCTAGTGCCTCATCTAGCAACAATTTTAACTTCCAATTTGGCAAATTTTTAGTTCTTAATGCATTTATGACCAACAAGGAATCCCCTTCCACCTCCAAATTCTTAACTCCTAATCGTTGGCATAAATTTAGGCCAAGAATTAGAGCTTGAAGCTCTACTTCATTATTTGTCCCAATCGCAAGCTTCTTAGCCGCCTTCCCAAAAACATTACCATGCTCATCTCTAACTATATAGCCTGCTCCTAACCTACCTGGGTTTCTTTTTTATGCCCCATCAAAATTCAATTTTGCCCATCCTTCTGTCGGAGGGCACCACCTTGTTTCCTTCCTTCTTGTTTGGATGTCAACATCACTACCCCCATTAACGGGGAACTTCAAAACTTTTATATTACTTATATATCTTAAATATTATTTTTAGTGTCACAAAAACATTTCTCCCACTGTAATGATGGTAAAGTAAATAATATTTTTTATGGCTTTATTTTGTCATAGGATGAATCTCACCGGAAAACAAAAGAAAGAAGATATCTCACTAAAAAATCAAACAATTGCTAGTATTTGTAGGTGAATTGTTTACATGTTTTACAAATTGGGGACTGTTTTATTTATTTATTCAGTGATGGTAAAGTAAATAATATTTATTTCTAGCTTTTTTTGGCCACAAGATGAATCTCTCAACAAATAAAAAAGAAAGAAGATATAGGTGAGTTATGTTTTAGACAAGGAGAAGCTTTAGAACAAAGATGAATAACTAATTTAGTTTCTAAATCTTCTAGACATTATGTTCACTGGAGTTATGCCACTACTTTATTGCACTAAGAGGAACTTCTTCTTGAGCGTTGCTTTTGGCATTACAACCCAAATCCTTGAAGAAGATAGCATTAAAACAAAATTAAGTTAATTGTAAATTTACCATTTTCACATGCAATGCCAAGATTGTGTCCCATGCTTTTAGTGTTCCTTTTTCCTTTTCTTCTTTTCATGCATACAGTATTTTCTTCCTTTTCCAACATTAGGTGATACACTTCATAGTATACTTATCCCATTTCTTTTATTACATTTTCTTTCATGGCATAAATATTCCATATGGTTAAAGATTTAAAGATTTAAAATAATTTATGATGATATATCTGCAAAAATATGTGGTTGAACTCAAACATAGTAACTTCTAAATATTTTTGCATTTTAATAATGGATATAGTGTGGAATTTTCCCCCATATTAAGAAAACCTCAAGATGTATGAGGCATTGGAGCTTCACCTAATGGGCACATTAAGAAGGGCCCTCATGATCAAAAAGTGGTATTAAAATTTAGTTTGTTCCATCTTTAAATCCTAAGTATTAGATACAATCACAATTGCAAGGGTCTTCACTTTCTTGATCTAAGTTATAGGTTAAAGACTCAAGTGGTATATAAGGTGGTAGAGAATCTAGTGCTATAGGTGGTGATGGTAGAGGTGGTAGTAGTGGTTATCTGCAAGTGCCACAATAATAGAACATTCAAAATAGGTTTATAGAGACATGTATTATAGACCAACAAGGCCATAATAAGAGGCAAAAGACTATAATAGTCACATATGCAAGTAATCATATGCGTGGTATCTCCACCTCAAAGGAATTAGTTTTAGTAGGCACCCCTCTTGTTAGTGTGACTAGCAAAAAATGGGTTATCCTTAGCATCAAATGAAGGCCCCTGACACTCTAAGTACTCCTCCTCCATTCAACCATTGGATTGTGCCAGTAGCCATAAGTTTTGATTACAAAGATGATTTTTCCCAAAATTTGTAAAGAGATAAAAGAAAAAAGAAACAAATGTTTGAGGATATTGTTATTTTAGAGCCTGTAACAACTAGGGTATTGCTTGGATATGACCGAAATACAGACACCATAGAGTACATATATGTTGTGCCCAAAGTTAAGAAACTAGAGAATCAAATGAATCACACTAACTATGAAGTAAGCACCCTTTCATTGGATTTTAGAGGAATGAAAAGTTGTGACAAAATTGTTAGATTTAGGACAGACAACTGAGAGGGGGGGTGAATCAGTTGTCAAAAACTTTCTTCCAATTAATCACTTAAATTCTTTTCTTAATCTAGCAGCATAACAATAAATCAATCATGGAAATGTAATGCAACAATTCAAGAGCAGAGACACATTAACACATATGACACCAAGATTTTGACGTGGAAAACTCGGTTAAGGGAAAAACCATGGGGTGACTAACCCAAGATTGTATTCTCTATTAGAAGAATAGAAAGAATAAAATGGCACATGCCAATTAGGGCTCACTACCCAAGCACACTGCTCACAAGAGGCCCACTGCCTACAGGAGACACACTGTCTACAAAAAAATAAGTATTACATAATTGAACTGAAGAATATAGCATCTTCACCATGCTTGAGTCAGTTCCATTTAAGCCCAATACTTCTGCTCTGCCTTTCGCTTTCCTCCTATCTACCACACTCTCATCTTCACACCATTTTTTTTGTAAATGACTTTACAACTCTTTATTTATACAAGACATCGACTTAGGGATAATCATCCAAGTTGGCAAACATTACAGAGCAAATACATAAATACAATATGATTAATTACAAAAGGACTTCACACGGATCAACACACTGTCGGCCACATAGATCTGAGTCTTCAATCTTTCTTTAGGAACACATCATTCTTCACAGAACATCTTCAAGATCATCCGCAGGATGTGTAACTCATCCGGTTGGCCAAACTTAGGAAGAACATCATCATCTGGAAGCAATTCTTCACTTACGAGCACAATCTTCAATGCGGACCACCCACATGAACTGGACATAATCCAAAGACCTTCACAAGCTTACCTGAATCACCAAGAACATCCACACTACTTCTGTTCACTAAAATCATTCTCTCCTTCAACTGAAACCTCAAAAACATAGTTTGTCATCACTGTCATAGTGGAATAGATGCTTGCGGACCTCCAGACCACAAACCAATTGAGTTGTCAGTTCACATTGGATTCCTAAACAGTCCACAGAATCTGCAGAACAAGATATTGCACTTCCAAATCTTACCAGACCTATCTGTGACACTCTGTCACCTCTGAACACCTGCCAGAACTAGTTTTACTTAAGTGGCCATAACTTCTTCAGATCTTCATGTGGACCTCTGAAATCTTTACTAGATCATATTAAGACACATATCTGCAAACTCTTTGAAGCGTATCCTCTGATCTTCATCTTAGCTGGGATCTTTACCTCACTGTCTCCACTGATCCTCTATGTTCCTGATTAGGACTAATTTTCTCAATATCCTTAGCACAAAGCTCATCCAATCCTTATCATCAATGCAACAGGAGTATGTTGACATCAATGACAACACTGGTTAGGCCCATACTTGCAACAATCTCCCCCTTTGTCATTGATGGCAACATATGATGTGAAACATTGTTTTAAGGATCAAGACAAGAACTTCTCCTTACTAACATAACTCCCCCTATCAACAACAACCATTCACATGTCTTCTCTTTCTTTACTGTCCCCCCTTTGATTAGCAACTACTTGTTTTTCACATGTCTTCTCTCCCCCTTTGACATCAATGGCAAAGGGCACATACTTGCATTACTTCAGAATCATATCAGTTGTTCCCCCTGAGTAGCAGCTTCACAAACATCAATACGGACCACAAGATATGACTGTGAGATCCACCAGACTAATGCACAATAGTGCACCTTAATTCAGAACCGGAGGGGTAATAACCCCTAACTTCTCCCTGAGATACTCAAAAGAGTCCTTAGGTAGAGGTTTAGTAAAAATATATGCAATATAATCCTTGGAAGGCACAAACTTCAATCTGATTTCATTCTTGTTCACTTGCTCTCTCAAAAAGTGAAACTTGATGGATATATGTTTGGTCTTTGAGTGCAACACCAAATTTTTTGATATGTTAATTGCACTTGAATTATCACAAAAGATTGTGATAGGTTCTTCATACTCCACTCTAATATCTCTTAGCATTTGCTTCATCCACAATACTTGAGTGCAACTACTTGCTGCTGCAATATATTCTGCTTTTACAGTGGACAGAGATATTGCCTCTTATTTCTTGCTCAGCCAAGAAACCTATCTCTTCCCTAAAAAGAATGCTCCACCACTGGTACTCTTCCGGTCATCCACATCTCCTGCCCAATCCGCATCTGTATATGCATGAAGAGAGAAATTATGATCTCTAGGATACCACAAACCATACTCAACTGTCCCTTTTAGATATCTAAAAATCCTCTTGATTGCCATGACATGAGATTCTCTAGGATCAGCTTGGAATCTAGCAACAAGACTAATAGCATTCATAATGTCAAGTCTAGTTTGAGTGAGATACAATAGTCCTCCAATCATTGACCTATACTTTTTTTTATCAGCCTTAGGAGAGTCATCATCTTTGCTCAGTTTACATCTGGTTGCCATGGGAGTATTCATTGGTTTTGAGTCTTCCATCCTAAATTTCTTCAACAATTCTTTCACATATTTGGTCTGAGAAATGAAGATTCCTTTCTTTGTTTGAGTGATTTGCAAACCCAAGAAGAAATTCATTTCCCCAAACATGGACATCTCAAATTCACTTTTCATTTGATTTGCAAAGGTTTTGCACATACTATCTCTTCCTCCAAAAATGATATCATCAACAAACACTTCAACAATCAAGATATTTTCATGATCAAATTTGAAATACAAATTACTGTCAGCAGTACCTTTGTTGAAACCAATCTTCAAAAGGTGCTTATCTAATCTTTCATACCAGGCTCTTGGAGCTTGCTTGAGTCCATACAGTGCTTTCTTCAACTTGCAGACTATATCACCATGATCAGACAATTGAAATCCATCTAGTTGCTCAATGTAAACTTCTTCTTCCAAGTCACCATTCAGGAAGGCAGATTTGACATCCATCTAATATACTTTGAAATCCTTGAAGGTAGCAAAAGTAAGAAATAATCTGATTGCTTCAATTCTTGCCACCGGAGCAAAAGTTTCTTCAAAATCAACTCCTTCTACTTGGGAGTAACCCTTGCAAACCAATCTGGCTTTGTTTCTGACTACTTCACCATCTTCATTTAGTTTATTCTGGAAGACCCATTTGGTTCAAATCACATTCTTATTTTTAGGTCTGGGAACAAGATCCCAAGTGTGATTTTTCTCAATTTGCATCAACTCTTCCTTCATTGCTTTAGTCCAGTTTTCATCATTGCAAGCTTCATTCACTATCTTAGGTTCAATCTTTGAAATCAGACAATACTCTTTTGAATCTTAAGCAATCCTTCTTCTTGTTTGTACACCTTTTCTTTTATCACCTATGATCTAATCTTCAGAGTGATTCAATCTTACATACCTAGGAACTTAGGGAATTTCTTGCACTTCTGATTCTGGAACAGGTTCATTCAAACTTAACTCTTCCTCCTGATTTACTGGATCAGTTTGAATCTAAATTTTAGAGGGAGCTTGGACTTCTTGAACAAAAACATCATTTTGATCATCTTCATCATATTCATAAAATCTTGAGGGTTTTTCAATACCTTCATCAACCTTCACATTTGTACCTTCCACAACCTTCCTTAGTCTCTTGTTATAACACAGGTATGCTTTTCTTTGAGTAGAGTATCCCAAGAATATTCCTTCATCACTTCTAGCATCAAATTTTCCTAGGTCTTCATCTCTTTTAATGTAACATTTGCTACCAAAGACTCTAAAATTCCTCACAGTGGGAGTGATGCCAAACCACAGTTCATAAGGAGTCTTACCGGTATTGCTTATGATTTGTACTCGATTGAGAGTATAGACTGTAGTGCTTATAGCTTCTCTCTAATAGATCTGAGGAACATTTACTTCCATCATCATGGTTCTAGATGCTACCTGGATGGTCTGGTTCTTTCTCTCCACTACTCCATTCTACTGTGGAGTCCTAGGAGTAGACAACTGTCTTTTTATGCCATGTTTCTCACATAAATCTATGAACTTGTTGGATGTGAATTCTCCACCTCTATCAGACCTCAGACATTTTAATTTTAATCTGGTTTCATTCTCTACCATAGCCTTGAATATTTTGAATTTCTCAAGAGCTTCTGATTTCTTTTTCAGAAAAGTCACCCACGTCATTTGAGAATGATCATCAATTAATAACATGAAGTATCTATCAGCTTGCACACTCCTGATTCTTGCCGGACCACACAGATCAGTATGAACTAGGTCCAATAATCCAGTAGAAGATTGTTCCTTGCTTTTGAATGAGATTCTACTTTGTTTACCCAAATAACATTCTTTGCACAAACTATTAGTAGGTTTTACCAATCTTGGAAGATCTCTTACAGCCTGAGTGTTGCTTATCTTGATGATATTATCAAAATTCACATGACACATTCTCCTATGCCACAATCAACTCTGATCAATTTGAACAAATAAGCAACTTTTACCAGTACCAACCAAGTGGAAGATATTACCTTTAGTTTGAGTACCGGATGCAATCTCTATTTTGGAGCTTTCAAAGATCTTGCATTTTCCATTTTTGAATCGAAGATCATAGCCTTTGTCCACCAACTATCCAACACGGAGAAGATTGTGCTTCAAGCCTTCAGCATATAGTACATTACTGGTTTTGTTCTTTCCATCAAAAGAGATAGTTCCTCTTCCTCTAATTCTGCCTGCAGAATTATCACCAAATTTTACCACTCCTCCTTCATACCTTTCCAAATCTATGAACTTATTTTTGTCACCTGTCATATGGTGAGAGCATCCACTGTCAATGACCCAATCATCCTTTTCTTCAACTTGGGCAGCCAGAGCTCTTTCTACAATTTTATGATTAACAGATTCAGAGGGCATTAGATCTTCTTCTTTGATGGCAATAAACACCCAATCACTTCCGGATTTGTTTCCTGTTTCTGATTCATCATCTGTTACTCCTTCATCATCATCATCTTCATGAACATAGTAACATTTCTTTTGGAACCTTGATCTATTAAGATTTGGCCTTGAAAATCTTTTCGGACATCTTGAGGCAAAATGACCAATTTTATTGCAGTTAAAACATTTAAAAGGTAATTTCCCTTCATACTTACCGGATCCTCTTGGCAGTCTTTTTGCAATAAGGGCTTCAAGTTGAGTAGCTTCTGCTTCATCTTCTTCCAGGTCTTTTCTTTCTTTCTTATACCATGATAGTTTCTTTGAAGAGTTCTCTCTCGGTTCAAACTTTTATTTTCCTTTAACAGAGGCACTAGCTTTGAATACAGATTCAGTCTTGGGGGGCATCTCCAAACTCACTCAATTCAAATGCAGCCAATTTACCAACCAATTGATCTCTTGTGATACCTGAAATAGATCTGAATTCTTTAATAGCAGCAACCTTGTACTTGTAAGAGTCGGGAAGGGATCTGAGAACTTTGCCAACAATCTCATCTTCATCCAAGACTCCACCAGCACATCTAATGCCACAAACAAGCTCATTTACTCTTGGCATAAATGTGGTGATAGTTTCATCTTCTCTCATCTTTAGATTTAGGAATTTTCCTTTTAGACTCTGTAGCTTGGCACATTTAACATATTTGTCTCCTTCATGCAGAAGTTCCATTTTTTTTCCAAATTTCAAAAGCAATTTGTAGGTCAACAACATTTGTGACCTCTGAATCGGACAAGGCACTTAGAAGAGCTTCTTTAGCTCGCATATTATTTTCAGCATCTCTGATTTCATCTATGGTTCTCAGACCATTCTATGGAGGGGTATACTTCTTTGAATCCATGATCCAATATTGCATTCCCATACATTGCAAGTGACATTCCATGCAACTTTTCCAAAGAGTAAAATTGGTTCCATCAAACCTTAGACTATCCTTCTTGTAGGACGACATCCTAGATCTCCTCAAGCAGTTAAGCCCTTTTTGAGGAACTTAGCTCTGATACCAATTGTTAGATTTAGGATAGACAACTGAGAGGGGGGGTGAATCAGTTGTCAAAAACTTTCTTCCAATTAATCACTTAAATTATTTTCTTAATCCAGCAGCATAACAATAAATCAATCATGGAAATGTAATGCAACAATTCAAGAGCAGAGACACATTAACACATATGACACCAAGATTTTGACGTGGAAAACCTGGTTAAGGGAAAAACCACGGGGTGACTAACCCAAGATTGTATTCTCTGTTAGAAGAATAGAAATAACAAAATGGCACATGCCAATTAGGGCTCACTGCCTGAGCACACTGCTCACAAGAGGCCCACTGCCTATAGGAGACACATTGTCTACAGAAAAATAAGTATTACATACTTGAACTGAAGAATAGCATCTTCACCATGCTTGAGTTAGTTCCGTTTAAGCCCAATACTTCTACTCTACTTTCGCTTTCCTCCTCTCTACAACACTCTCATTTTGACACCATTTTTTTTAAATGACTTTACAACTCCTTATTTATACAAGACATCGACTTAGGGATAATCATCCAAGTCAACAAACATTACAAAGCAAATACATAAATATAATATGATTAATTACAAAAGGACTTCACGCGGATCAACACACTGTCGGCCACACAAATCTGAGTCTTCAATCTTTCTTTAGGAACACGCCATTCTTCATAGAACATCTTCAAGATCATCCGCAGGATGTGTAACTCATCCAGTCGGCCAAACTTAGGAAGAACATCATCATCCAGAAGCAATTCTTCAATTACGAGCACGATCTTCAATGCAGACCACCAACACGAACTGGACACAATCCAAAGACCTTCACAAGCTTGCCTGAATCACCAAGAACATCCACACTACTTCTGTTCACTGAAATCATTCTCTCCTTCAACTGGAACCTCAAGAACATAGTCTATCATCACTGTCATATTGGAATAGATGCTTGCGGACCTCCAGACCATGAACCAATTGAGTTGTCAGTTCACATTGGATTCCTAAACACTCAACAAAATCCGCAGAACAAGATATTGCACTTTCAGATCTTACTGGACCTATCTGTGACACTCTGTCACCTTTGAACACCTGCCAGAACTAGTTTTACTTAAGTGGCCATAACTTCTTCAGATCTTCATGCGAACCTCTGAAATCTTTACTGGATCATATTAAGACACATATCTGCAAACCCTTTGAAGTGCATCCTCTGATCTTCATCTTAGCTGGGATCTTTACCTCACTGTCTCCACTGATCCTCTTTGTTCCTAATTAGGACTAATTTTCTCAATATCCTCAGCACAAACCTCATCCAATCCTTATCATCAATACAATAGGAGTATGTTGACATAAATGACAACACCAATTAGGCCCATACTTGCAACAAAAATAAATGTATCAAAAAGTAATAATGATGTGGTATATACATCATTACTAAAGGTAGAGAAAAAAAATAGGTTCAATAATCAAATAGAATTGAAGTTATGGGTAGACCTAGCAAATAAGAAACCAAGGAGGAAAATAGTAGATAACAAGAGTAGTGAATTAGAGAAAAGGATAAAAATATCTAATTTTACATCTAGGATCAATGTGAATAAACAAGTAGAGGTGGAATTGAAAGAACTAAAGAAAACGTTAAGAGGAAAGTACAAAGAACTATAATAATGAAAGAGACAACTTTAAAAAAATCAAAAGAGATTGATGGAAGCTAGTATCTTAGCTCAAAGAAAGTGAAAGAGAATCTAATGGAACATAAAAAAAAGTAGGAAATGGTAACAAAAATTTGAGGTTCAACTGAGAAAAGGCATTAAACAATTGCAATAGGAGTTGAGGAAAGTAGAAAAGGAAATAATGTCTTCCAAACACAAAGTATTTGAGTTTTATAAGAAAACAATGATTCATATAAAGTATAACGCTTGACAGGACATAATCCATAAAACTAATGATTTAAATAAAAATTTTGAATTCATCGATGGTTTGTATTGTAGGTCCACAATTG